>JAUMJL010000335.1:2915604-4373406 GCA_033558185.1 Dromococcyx pavoninus
CAGCTCCTTATAGCTCTCCTTTATCTCTCTAGTTCTATTACTAGAAGAAATTGCAAAACATAATTCTCTACTTTTAAAGGAAATAAACTTGAAACATTATGTACAGTTACTAGAAAGACAATGCTTGGAGCTCTTCTTTTTGTAGAGATCAGATTTGCTAAAGGCTGACTGCTCCATTTGAGCCCCCTTTTATGGTTGCACTGCGTATATGCCTCATTAGCAATGCTATTAAAAAAACCCCAAACCCAGCCATTGCTTGGATCTAGCTAAATACTGCTAGTAACTCAGGAAGGGATCGTCTAAATGGCCATAGTCAGAGGTATCCTGAATGGCACATCATTTACCTTGAGCAGGATGACTACTAAAAATGCTGGTAATAGTACTTGGTAGTTATGGAAATAATCTGGACTTTTTTTTTTTGTTTGTGTAGGCTGGGCTTTTCCCCTCATAAATTGCATAGAAGGACAGGTTGCATATGAAAGTGCCTCTGAAGTGAAATGTAAAGAAGCAACTCCTGTAGTCTCTGGGGTGTCAGAAATGTGCCTGTCTTTCATTAAGCGGTTTTGTATTTTGACCTTTGTATACTAAAACAGAAGCTCATTGGAAGTTTCTGAAGTGAAAAATGTTCACTCCGTCTCCTTGAGTGCCTCATTAAAGTACAAGTATGTAGTTCAAACTGATTAGTGAGCTTGGAAATGAAGGGAAGTAAGTATATGTCACAACATACATTCATAGAGAAAACACAAAAGAAAGGGGAAAATAAGGAATAAAAATGAAGTGGAAGTCAATACTATTTTTCTAACATCACTGGACTACGCATATATGCCAAATTTTCCCCAAAATTTCACTTTTCCTAACTCACGTTGCTATTTATTGCTTTATTTTAACTATTTAGTGTTCCACGTTACAAATCTTACATATTCAAAAAGGTGTGATAATCACTTGCCATACTAAGAATGAAAACTCTCCGAGTGACCCATTATAAAAGACTGAAATTAAGGGCCAGTGTGGTTTGACTTGGTTTGCACAAGGACACATCGAATCAATGGAAACAAACAACAAGTTTTTTCATGTTTCTCATTTGCAGGAGAGAGTAAATAAGTCACAGCCTGAATCCTGCAATTCATAAAGAGCTATCAGAAATCAAGGCAAGTTTGGATGTAAGTTAATTAAAATATAAAAGTGAAAGGAAATACGAAATGTGAGTAGTCTAATAAAGCGAGAATCAGAGGATTCATGGCTTTCGAATCAATAAACCCCAAAATTTTGAAGCTTATTCTTTACGTACTGTGTTAGGCCTTTAAATCATATGCATTTGACTGGTTTAGCTTTGCTCAAAGATGTACTAGTCCCAGTAAAAAATAACCTGCCTGTTACTATTGTACTTTAATACAAGAAACCCTTTGCAAGCGGAATTTCTCTGAGCACCTTGGATTGAGAGAAGATTTTAGGTATACAAGTACAATATAACTTTAAGTCTTCATGGCTGTGAAATTTCAGTATTAAAAATGGTGTATAAGATACCATTTAGAATGTAAAATATTTATAGTAAAGAACTTTAATTTTTAATGGGAAAATTCTCATTGTAGTAGTTAACCTTGCAGGTTTTAATAACAGAGATAATTCTGTACAACGTGACATGCCAAAAAATAAGGAATATTTTAAGGTCTGTTGAATCAAGAAATTTAGAAGCTCGTGGCAGAAAAACAGAGGATATGCGTGATGGTTTGCTAATGGAGTCCTAGGTAATCAATTGTTTTTCTCTTGACCTTCCTCCTTTCACGCTCTGACCTGTGAGTTCTGTGAGTTGCTCCCTTGTTTTGCTCAGTTCTTTCTGTGACCCCTCTGTTCGTGTTTGCGCTGCACAGCTTTGTGCGGAGAAATGCCAGTTCCCCCACCCAGCCCGTGCTCTGAGCTGCCCGCAGGCTGTCTGCATATGGTAAGCACAGTCCTGAACCAGGCTAGAATACCCCGTCCCTCTGAACAGATGATTTCCTCGGGCTTAGGCTTTGCTAACGGCAGTCTTACCTGTTCAGTCCGCTGTGAGTGCACACGGGGCACACTTTTTTGTGTGACTGTGTCACATGTTGGGTCACCCTGAATTTACTCCCTTGTGTTTAGTTTTATACCAAGTGATTCTGGCTTCGCTGACAGTCTGCCTGCACATCGTAAACTCTTGCTTGGATTGTTTACAACTGCATTAAGTATGTGCGTATGATTGTTAGAATATAACTTGGTACTTGAAGACCTTTGGTATTCCTAACTCTTCTAATCTGTTAGATTTTTTTTTGTTTTTTGAACTGTATTGTTGAAAAAATCATCTTATTCCTTGAGACATATTTCTAAGTGTTGCTAAAGTTAAATTTTTGTACTAGCAGAATGTATTCACAGTATTGTGACATATTTAAGCTCTAGTCTGAAACATATGGTTAAAAGAACCCAGTTCTGACTGGGTTGTCTGTATAAACTTGTTCCTTGTTCTACAGTTTGTGTACATCTGGTATTTCAGTTATACCTAATTTCAGTGATCTAATAAACATCAAGAAATACATTCTCTTGGTTATGATTTGCTTGCAGATAAGCTCAGCAATATTTTTAGCATTATTTTTTAACCACCATAATAAACATTTCATCTTTTAGACAGTCATAAAAGCTATTGTCTGCATGTTAATCTGAATCTTACTTTTAGAAAGATTCCTTCAAGGCAAAGTGAGCATATTACTGTGGCGGTTTACAACAGTCATGGTGTAAGTGTTTAAGAAAGAACACAGTATTAAGTTTTTTATATATAGCATTAGAGAATTTAACTAAGTGATAAGGGTTTTTTAAATAAAATTTTCAAATAAAAGAGTAACTAGGTCCAACATTGGTTGCTAAGTAATAATTCTGTAGTTTCGTATGTATCTATGATCATAAACTGAAGAGGTTGTAGAGACTGCAGGTTCCAAGAAATTGTGTATGATGACAGTGGGGCAGTTAAAATGGTTGAGTGAACAGTGGGCAATGTTCATCTTGCTATGTAGTTATCCTAATAGGGAATCAAACTGTTACTGTAAGCCAGTGAAGATTTATTACCCGACGACATTGTTAAAACACCTCTGAATCTGTGAAGATGAAGTCCTAGTTCACTTCTTGTGACTGCCTGTACTTTTCCTGTGGATTTTGAAGAAGACAGAGAAGTTTTCTATTTTAGGTAATGTGTTTCACCTTTTCTTTCTGGGAAGTGTGGATGGCTTAGGATAGGATCTTAAAAAATGTAATATGATCTTCTGAGTTCATAGTTTGAGGCCAAAATCCAATGTCCTGTGTTTCTAGTACTGAGGGGGGGGGGTGGGGGGGTGATGGGCAAGATGTGTGTAACAGGAACCCTGAGGTGATAAATCCTAAAGAACATCTGGACATATATTCAGGTGATTGTTTTGAAATTTGTAAGTGTTATATCATTAACACTGAAGTTATTAAAATGATCTCTGCCACCCTAGCATCTGGATGCCTGCCAAATGCTAATGAATGCATCCATGCAGCATAGTAATAAAAATATATCTCTCTCTACAGATAGAGAATAAATATTGAGTATTGCTACAGCCCCAAATCTGCCAAAGACAGTAGAAAATTTATCTGTGATTTGCCTGAAGTGAAAGAAATAGAAAATATGTGACAAAGCTGGGAATTGAGCCCAGAACTTTTGGATTATAGGGAAGACCTTACCTCTGTCTTACTCAATAAGATTTGAAAATTATAAAAGCATCCCATCACCCCCACAGAAGACTCAATATTTTTCATCTAGAGGTATCAGAGGGTATTTGACATTGCTAATGTGAATTCCAATTCATGTAAATTATTTCACAAGTATGTCACGTTTCTACCCAAACAGTTTTTGTTTCACTGAATACTTAGCATTTAGTTCGCCTGTGGAGGATGATGCATGCTAAAGCATATCTGACATAATATGAAACCAGCATTATTTTGTGGAAGTGATACAGGAATAATATGTAGATAATAGTGCTCTGGTGATAGTGATATGTAACAGCAGCTTGCTTTTCTTCTAGTGAAGTGCATACAAGGTATACACATTTGTTTTATGCTACTAAAAGCTAAAAAAATCCCATGATTATTTTATTCCTTCCTTTCTTCTTATTTTCCATATGCTTCTGGACAGTAAATGTATGTTAACCTCATTCAGAGGATTCCCCAGTTCCTATCCAAAAGATGAAGAAGGATTTTAATCAGCTCTGTCCTCATTAAAATCTTTCTAATGTAATCTGTTGTTCTCAAAAAGCTTACCCTCAAATCTACCAAATGTATTTTAATTATGTTTTAGATAGATTGTGTCTGGAACCACATGGTTGCTGAAGGAAATTAATCCATTACATCAGCTAGTTCAAATTCTTTGACTGTATGAGAATATTTACAAAAGATCCACAGACTAACTGGAGATGCTCAATACAGCTTTTAGAGCAGTGTTTTGTTAGACCTCATCTTTTTGTCCCTCGCCTGTGCATGGAATCTATTTTTTAAAAAAAGCTTCAGTAGTGCTATTTTTAGCTCACAGAAGCAGATATGAGGAATGATATTTACCACAGGTGCACTATTAAGCTATATTAATTTGTCGAATTCCATCTAAAATACAATTAGGAATTTACTTCTGAAAGCATGCACTAAACTGTGGATGCAGAAGATGATGTTGAATAGACAAATACATTTTTAATTGAAGTGTGCTATCCTGGAAAAGTTCATTTTCCATGGCAAATGATTCCTTCCTGTTTAATAAACAAACACTAAAAACCAGGAAAGTCAGTGTGTTGAGCAATTCATTAATCATTTTTTAAATCTTACTAAATAAAGTTTATTGTCTTCAAACCGCTAATGACTTCAATTAGCTTTGAAGTGTATCTTTTCTCTCTCTGACTGTGCCAGTAATTTTGAACCCGAAAGGGCTTTCTAGTCTTCAGATGTGTTCATTCCTCATTTCAAGATAAAATCCAGTCCTAAGCCTACTCTAACTGTTGTGTCCATGAAAGAAATGTGGAAAACAGCCAGAACTTCTCTTTCTTCCCCCATCTGGAATCCTTGCGTGAATGGGCATCTGGAAACTTGGTGGATCTATTGGTGTTTGGTCAATGAACAAGTACAGTTGTGGTCTTTATCCTGTGAGTTTTTGTGACGAATGATGGAATGAAGCACATAGTCTGAGATTTTAAAAGGAAAATATTTAAGTGAATAGGTTGATGGAAAAGAGTTGGACATTCAACAGCTCTTAGGTTAAGTCACTATACTTGAAAGTCAGGTGTATTATTTTGGCAACTAAGTATGTATTTAGAAGCTGATCTACAGGGTATCTTAGTTCTGGAAATCAGAATATGAGATGTCCAAGGAAGCTGAAATACTGATCCTTGTTCCATTATTTGCTCTCAATCTTCAAGTCTTTGAATAGGAAGACTGTTTAAAATGCAAGGTAGGGGAAAAGAGTGTAAAAGAAAGAGCCACACTTGGAGAAATGGTGAAAGGGTGAAATATTTCACAAGCTTATTATCTTTGTTCATGCTTTTCTATATCTCCCTCTTCTCATTCCTTCTGGTCAATTTAATGGGAGAGAGATATTTCCACATGACAGAGATTCTATAGGAATTCCAGCATGAAGTAGCAGGACTGATCAAGATGCTATTAAAATGCATCTCAGAGAAGCAGCCACCTCACTCTGAGTGTACTCAGAGTAGACAGATCCCTTTTCCTAATTAGTTAGTCATGGAGTACTGATGGAAGAGAGCGTTTATCCTGGGTGCAGCTCAGTTAGGATCCCTGATCCCCTGAGGCCCTGCAAACAGGATTGAAATCTCAGCAAAGTTTGACGTTTAAATGCACTTTGGCCTGCGCTCAGCGCAGTTTAGTGCAATGGCATGGCACAAGCAGAAGGCTCAGCTGCAGAGACAGCGTCTTGCTGCTCTGCTTTTGGTTATTCCAGCATTGAAGTGCCACCCAGGGTATCATCTATATAGGCTGGTGGCTGACTGATCATTTTTTTTCTATAGTTTTCATATATATTTGTACATTTTTATGTAATGTTAAAAGCTTTGCTGTGTTGACATATTTAAAGAGAACAAAATACAGATATGACTTTGAAGAAACAGTTTAAGATACGTAAGCTCCATTGCAAGATAATTTTTATACCTCCAATTTCTTATATGGACATATTTAATTTAATCTTACCATAGTTTGTTATGAAGTGGGAAAATGAATGAATACATGAATTATATCAGTTAATAAAATTGTATACACGCTTACAAATGTTGCTCAAATTTCATCCTTGAGGTTAATATTTAAGTTGTGTTCATTTATTGAATTTATTCTTTGAAACCAACTGAGCTTTGTTTTGACATTTGCATATGAAAAATGAGTCTCATTTAAAACTACAAAATCATATATAATTCAGCATTAAAGGTAAATGTTATTTCATATCAGTTATGTTGTGTACAACCTTTAGATTGCTAAATTAGGGAGAAGTTCAAGGTCTGTGATGAAAACATGAAATTGATGATGTTTCTTTCTTAGGTGCACCCTTCTCCACATTTGAAATTTGCAAGCTTTTTCTATGCCATGTCTTTGCTCTGATTTAAAGGGAAAACACTTTTCTGATGAGCATTGACGTTGTCCTCAGTGATCTTGTCTTATGTTACAAGACAGCAATTTGTTGCAGTAAATTGAAAGTAATTAGAAGTTAGTGAAATTGTTTGAGTATAAACTTTCCATAGCATTTTTTAATTTCCTTTCAGCCTCCCATTTCTGTGAAAAATTCTGGAGAAGGCTCATAGGGGATCATATATAGTGCTTGTCTCTATATTATCAAACTTTGTTTTATTCAGAATGTTATGCCTGCAGGCTGCTGAATATGTTTGTTGACCTGTTTTCTCAGCTGATGTTTGCACTCTCAATCATAGGAAAAATGATCTAATGTGTTCTCAAAGCTCAGAAGATAAGAAAACCACGGTTAAATATTTTAAAATTTAGAAAAAAACATTCAATATAGGCACCAAATAAAGGTTTACTTATCTGCTGTGAAAACATTTTTTTGTATCTTCAGACTAAAGTGATATCTAAATTCAATAGGTGCTTTTAACTGTAGTAAAATCTTGAAAAATTATTTTTTCCTAAACAGAAATATGTTGTATTTTCATTAATATGTTTCAGAAAGTGGACCCTTTTGCCCACAGTTCAAGCAAATAAATCCCTACTGCGATTACAGCTTCTTTGAGCCAGGCCTGACAGGCAATCTCCCTTCTAATGCTGCCAGTATTGAAACCACTTACTGATTTAATTCTTGGAACATGATTGCAGTTTGCTTGTCTTTACTTTGATTATGGATAGGAAAAAGAACTGAAGGGGGAAAAAAAATATATTACCTTTAAGGCCAAAACAACGTACAAAACTTTGGTCTTCCTGTTGACTTCAGAGACAAGTGCATTGCTTTTGTTGACTTCAGTCATTACGGTTTCAGTGAAGTCGACTGACTTACGAGAAAATTTGTTCAGTCAATGTCTAGAAGATATTGGATGATGAATATAAGTAAAATTCTTTAACAGCACAGTGAAGGAGAGTGTGATATGATGCATTTTGTTTATTTTTTTAAATAAATGGATCAGGTATTTTTCCTAACTGATAGCTTTCAAAACATATATAGGTAGATTATATGTTTTTCTCTTGCCTTTTATTTGGAAAAGTTTCTGCCTACTTCTCTAAAAGAAAGTGTGAATGTTTTCATTAAGTATGAAAGGCAAAGTAAAAAAGAAAAAGATGGTAGGCTGAAAGGCATCTAAGCCCATAAAACTTGTTGAAAAAGAGGACCTTACAAGAGTTAGTATTTTAAAACTGATTTCACATTTTAAAGCACAAAGGTGTGATACCATTAAACTGCCCCCCCAAAAAAATGTGTAGAATTGTAGAGAAGCCAAAGCATAGTCTAAATTTGTTTCGAAGAAGTTAAAACGTTCTGCAGTTAAATATTTTCAGAACTGCTGACATAACTGGTATAAGTATTTTCTGCAATTCTTTCTTTTAAAGAGTACTTTGAGTTATTTTTTATTTCTGTCATTTTGGCATATACACAGAATAAGTAATTTTTTTTTAATTGAGATCAACAATTAGGCATAAAGTTTTCTATGTAAACAAAAGTTATTTCCAGTAACTTTCCCAGGTAAACAGTCCTTACCTTCCTCGGCTATGCATGATCTTCACCCTAAGGAATCTATGTTCATTGGAAAAAATCCCTTGGTGTGACCTGGATCAGAGCACCAATAAATCTCTGAGGATAAACTCTTAGATCTGGAAAAGATTTCTCTGAAATTCCCCTGGATTGGAAGAAAAAAAAAAGAAAAAGAAAAAAGGTAGTAATATAGTGTACTAATTGCATCCCAATTGCTCTGATGTGTGACCTGATTCTCATCTGTGCAGATACGTTGTCTTGTGTCAAACTTAAATGTAAGATAAATTACTAAAATACTGTTGATTGCAATCTTTTTCAGGGGTAACTGTTAAAATAAAAAACTCTATTGGATTGCAATCTTTTTCAGGGGTAACTGTTAAAATAAAAAACTCTATTGGATGATGTGTTAATGTATGTGTTCTCTCTTTTGATCTTACTAGCTATTGAAACGCTAGCAATGGCAATGATATTTGCAATATTTCTGTTTAATTTTTTTTTTGCATTTACAAAGCTAGATATAAGCATTGAAGGTTCTTAATGGAATTAAATATTAAAGCACCCTGAAGCTACTTTTAGTGCTGCAAAATGAGAAAATGGAGATAAGAAAGAAAAAACATGCTCAGCATGTAAATGTATGTTTCCAAGTAATAGGATTTGGCTTGGAACCAGTTCATTGTATTTTTTTTTCTTTCTCTTTAGTGTTTAAAGCAGTAACAATATGCCAAGGAGTATTAGATATTCACAGTGGTGCTGTACCACTGAAAAAAGGAAAATGTCTAACTCAGCAGGCTATCATTGGCTATTGTGTGCTAGATTTCTGGAGACGTCTTGAACAGGATTTGTGTGACTATCAATAGTTATTTAAACTGCGTTTGTCATACTTTTGGAACAGATGTATCTGCTGTGTTGTCACTCCTGTCCTCCAGTTATATGCATGGAGGCAGGTTCAATGGGAATTTTCATCTGCTTATCTTATATAATCTGGACAAGGAATGTGTGATTGTCTTGTCTCTGGTCTCCTACTAAGCCCATGGTTTCGTCATTGGACTCAAAAAAGCATTTGATCACAAGCTCAGTTATCTCAAATAGCATCTGAATAACCATGAAGAAATATTTCTTCTCAAGATGTCATGCTCCTGACTTTCCCCATGCAATGCAAAAGAATTCTGTTTCTTCTTATTTTCTGATAGTATTGAAGAGCTTCACTACTGCTCTTCTTACATCTCTGCTTTCTGTGAAAATTTCAGTGTCTTAGAATCACATGAAAGCTCTGGACTGGTTTCACCAAACCTCTGCCATATTTGCATATTAATAGCCATTATAATCCATATTCTTCTAGCTGCTTCTTCTGTTTTTAACTCATATTCTTGTTGTAATTTCAGTGATAAATTTCAGAATTGAATTTTACTTTTAGATATTGTAACCCTACAACAGAAAAAACCCTGTGCTTTTACAACTGGGCAATGATAATTAATTGTCCATATTTAGTACTACAAGTTGAATTTTCTTTGGTTAAATACAAGTGGGAAACACATTTTCAAGAAGAAAATAATGTAAGAAGAAATAATGGAAGGAAAAGAAATTTAGTGCTGTGTGGAACTGCTAATACAGTTTACGAATTCATTTTCAAAGCAACTGGATAAATTCTGGTCTCACTGATGCTTTAGTCATTTCAGCAAGAGATTCTGAGATTGGTCTCTAACGTAATCATTTTGAGTATAAAATTTTGTCTGCACCCTTGTAGAACTTCCTTGTAGTTCCTCATTGCTTGTGCATTACTTGTTACCTTTGTTAATATTCTTAGAGATTGAAATAAAATCAAGATAAGTAAACTGAAAGGCAAATATCCAACAGAAACAAAGAACACTCTTGTAAATCTGAATTACTGCTTTTCTTTTACATTTGACTTTAAAATCAACAAACTATTCAAACCTACAGAAGTAGGACCAAGCAGTATTGATGCTGGTTTCTGTTGAGGCTGAGTTAATTTTAGCAGTGAAACTACTCTTTTTCTATCCTTGAGAAGACAGCTTTGTGTTTCTTCTCTGGTTTTCCATTGGACAGAATCTGAGCCAGGATCCTCAATTTCTCTGTCTTGTTCCAATGTTAGTAAGAACTGGATACTTAACTTCTGAGGTGGTAAATAGGATACCCATCCTAAAAGCAAGGTTGTCTGGAGTTCTCTTATAGGCAGAAACACTTTCCTTCCCTACTCCTTTCTTTCTCGATCTTTGAAAAAGACATCTGCAAATATTTGGTTAGACTCTTAACTAGAGTATAATGAGGAGTGGAAAATAGAGAATTCTGATTTCAGGTGTGTTCAGTGCACCTGAACCACAAAATGCTGTTGTCTCTGCGTGAATGTAAGTTTCAGACTTCGCTGGCTGGGTGATAATTGGATTCCATCTCTTGTAAGGAGTTTTAGGAAGGCAATTTTGTATTTAATTTCTAGCATTAAGAAAAAGAGCAAAAGGCATAATATAAAAAAAACCAGCTTCTTTAGTGATGCAATGTAGAAATACTCTGATGAAATAGCTGATCTGCATTTTGCTTGGTATTGCAAAGTCCAATGAATGTTATACATTCATTTTAACATTGATAAAATCTACCCTTCCTAATTACTTATTTTACTGGATCATAAACCTGTTTTGATATTATTACTTTATAGTAAGGTGTAGGTGTATACGGTGTATTGCCTTTACAGCTGTTCTGCATTCCTGAATATAATTTTTAAACCTCTAAATAAGGACCTCACTTACAATTAAGTATTGGTCCCTTTTTATGCTTTTCCACTTGTACTCTGTTATGGTAGACACTGAATCACTGTAAGGAAATTGATGTCTTTCTAAGCAAGAAAGAAATGGAGATTTCACGTAGGAAATTTCAGAACCACGTGCTCTAGTATTGGCAGTACGTGAACCTGCAAACCTCATGTGACACCTCCTTACTCACACAGCTATTAATGTTAAGCAGGAATTAACATCACCCAATCCTTCAGCACTAACCACATGCTATGAAATGATGCCTTCTGACATTCAGAGTCACTTTAGCTTCCAGGTAACTGGATAGGGGAAGACATTAAAATGTAGGCATCTTTTCTCTCATCATAGTTCACTTTCTTGCAATGTGCAATTTTAGGACAACACGTTAATGTACATCCTCAGTATTTTATTGCTGACTGCGGTTTTCTACTCCCATTACTACAGCCACTGCAACTGTAACGGGTTGACCTTTGCCCACCAGACGCCCACACAGCTGCTCTCTTAGTCCCCTTCTCAGGGGGTCAGGGGAGAAAATAAGACAGAAAATCTTGTGAGTTGAGCTAAAGACAAGGAGATTGATTCCCAGTTACTGTCAGGGGGAAATGGATTCAGTTTGAGTAGATAGATTTAATTTATTGCCAATTAAAATAGGTCTTGATAGTGATAAAAACAAAAAATTAGAACAACACCTCTCCCTCTTTCCCAGGTTCAAATTCAGTCCAGCCCTGACTCTTCCACCTCCTTCCCCACCCCAAGTGGTGCAGGGGGATGAGGACTGGGGAAGTATCTTGTAGTACCTTGCTTTTTATTTACTACAAAAAGGCCTTTCCTCATGGAAAAACATTTTACTTCTGAAATGCCTTCTGTAGCCTATTAGGTCACGGGAATCCCCTTCAAAATTTTATGTGGCAGAGTGTGGAAGCTGTGATGAACTATAGTCGTTTGTCGTTTGAAACTTAAATGGATGAGTTTGAGCATCATGTTGTTTAATGAAGCAAATCTTTTTTCTAAAGGTGTTTTTGATTTTCATCCTGCCTTGCAAGTTCCCTCTTGAAGAGAATGCTTGCACATTGATCAGAGTTCCTCCCTTTCTCTGCCAGCTGTCCTTTTCTTTGTCTGTCCTATATCTCTAAATCAGGACAGCATGAACTAGTTTATATTAAGTTAGCTGTGGAGTCTTAATTAAAAAAGTCCCAAAGAAAGAGTGCTTTTTTTTTTTTTAATTTACTATTGCAATTCAAATAGTTGAAATGTTCTGGTAGCCTATTCACAGGATTTTATTATTATTATTATTATTTTTGTCCAAGTAAAACATTTTATGATTCAGCTTGAATAGTGTTTTCCACTGATGTTCTCTGCTCTTTTAATTAATCTATTTCTAGTATGAAATTAGATGAGTATTTTAGAAGTAATAGTTTGAAAGTTAAAATTAATCCAGAGCTCTGGCTTTGAACTCAGAATTTCATGATAGTTCAAAAATGCAATTAGGTAATCCTTGTCTCATATATCTTTAGTCTAACAGATTTTCTACAAGTCAATACATGAACAAAGTAAATGGTCATTTTGGCTTCAGTAGAAAGATATGAATATATACAATTTTTCATAATCCCACTATAGGTTGTCAGGTTCTCATGGTGAGAAGATGCCCTATTTTTCCTTTGAGTTCTTTCCACAGGCTTCAGTTCACAACTGTCATCTTTACCCTTTCTGTCTTTAGAGAGCAAGATCTTATTTTTCGCATGCATCAGATGCATTTTTTACTGTCACCTGTAGACACTGTGTCAATGGCCTTGGTTTACATTCCCTACAGGTTACCCATTGATTTGTTTTTCATGTTGCCTCTTAGGCCTGAAATGGAATATATTATGTTATATGACATGTAGTCTTGCTTGACTTAAAATCCATCCTACAAGCTCGTTATTTTTTGGCTATCCAGCTCTGGTTTGTGTTTTTACCCCACTAGTACCCTCCAGCTTCTTAAAAAATTGAAGTTTCAGCATTAATATTCAATAGCTGTGACATCATAACTGATTAATTCAGTTGTCTTCACCATATTTTGTACTGAAGTAGATTTTAAGTTTGTGTAATGAAACAGGACCTGATTTTTCTTTTCTGTAACGCTATTGTCATAAGTAGGAATTGGTTCAACGAAAAGGAAAATCTGAGTATATTAAGAAAGAGACACATATTGTTAGTTTTCATTTAGTATGGCTAGCGTTTCATTTTGAGACAAAGCACAAGGAGGAAAAACAACCATTCAATTTTCCTGCTGAAGTATTAGATATCATGGAAGGTTGTATAGACCAATTATTTCATTGTCCTCCCTACACAGCAAGGACAACCTACTGCTCTTCTGCCAAAGAAGTAAACAACCTCCCCTCAACCAAATAGACTATAAGATATGAAAAAGAAGTGTTGTTTTTTCTGTATTCTAGATAATTACTTCCAGGGATCACCTCAGTTGTGTGAGATATGTCAGTTATTTGATGGTGGTTTGAGGATTGAAGATATGGCATTGTCATGCCAATTTATATTTTCTTTCTTTCTGCTGCACCTCTTGAAAGATCAGAAGCCTTATGGCAGAAAACTATTTTTATTTCACTCTATTTTCTTTTTTTTCTCCCATGTTCATGCAATACAGGACCCATGCAACCTTAGGATTGCCAGTATATAAAAGAAAACAATCTATACTGAGGTAACGTACATAAGGACCATATGCTGATATGTGCTCATGTGATTTTAATCTGTGACTTTCTCCCATATAAAAAATATGTGGATGTTTGTCTTATTTAGTTGAATTCTGTGTCTTATTTAGTTTAATTCTGAGAAAGATAAGAAACTATTTCTAGAGACCTTTAGAAATAAATGGGGTTAAAAGGGTTACTAAGTTCTTTTGTCATTCCTCAGAAGAAATCTCCAAGAGGAAAGACAAAGCTTTCTATTGAAATATTTTTAAGTGCAAAATTCAAATTGTTTTAAAATACATATTATATTTTTCTAAGCACCTATTGTATGTGTAGTTTATGAACATCCATTTCTGGCCCTATGTACATTTGCTTTTTTCTTAAAAAAAAAAAGAAAAAGAAAAAAGATAATTGCTGTAAATCTTTGTGTGATATTAAAGCCCCGCTTGACTCACACTGATTAGTATAAATTAAATATAATGGTAATCAACCTCAGCATTTAGCATGTGATATGGAAATCTGTGATTTTCATTGATTGCAGTGAAATTATAGATATGCTATTTATGCAAAAATTCTTTTTACCTCTAGTATTAGTATATTTTGCAATTACCCTGTATCTTTAATCCTAGGAGGGTACAGAACAGTTCACAATTTATGACTCTAGTATAGCAATAGCAATTAAATGCATGCTTAACTTGAACCACTTAAATTAAGTTTCAGTGAAGTCACTGTAATTATGACTGAAAAATTGCACTGGATCTGAGTATGTCAGTACCAGCAGAATGCAGCCAGCGCTGGGTATCTTCTATACACCAGTAATCTCGTGACACCCAGTTGCCATCGGGGAAGTTGTGTGTGCTAGTACTACAGGTTCTTTGCAGACTACTTGAAGCACTCTTAAAAACTCCCGTCTCTGAGAATGAGGACATTTCAGCAACAGTCATCTTTGCTTTTTCATCAGTTGTGTTGGCTTTTGTTAAACTGAAGAACTGGCTTTATGGCTGGCTTCACCAAGATCTTACTCAACAGCTAATAAAGAAACATATCTACTTTTACAAGTATGTGTTTTGTTAAGTAGCATGAAAAAGTGAGGGGAAAAAATGTTTCTTTTCAGCTGTACTAAAATAATGAAGTATGTAGACTTTAGATTGCTACAGTATTGTTCATTCCTAGAGGAATTACATTCCTTTATAGCAAGTTAATTGTGCCACAGAGATGCTCTCGTGCCATTTTTAAGTGACATTTTAGTTTAGTTGCGAATTTGTCACTGTAATTCAGATACGTTATTTACTTGCTGATATAAAAGCTTCTCAACTAATGCATGTTTTTCATTACTTTCAAAATATGTTTTCCCCTTACAGGTAATAATAACTGTTAACTCAGGAGGTAGACCACTCTAAGGTCTTGAAACAAGTTCATCTTTAAATAAGGCTAACAAAGTTTTAAGAGTAAAAAAATGAGTGAAGCTGAACATTAGCTGTAGGAAAACATAAAGGAATGTCACAACACCCAGTTGCTGCAAACACTTAGAAAACCCTGTAGACAGCTGAAGGATTAGGGAAGCAAGTACAAATTGGGGGAAATGAAGAAAAATAGGATATTAAAACCACAAAAGAAACCTTGTCAAGAATAAATTTTACAGACTGTGATAATAACAACTTAAACATGCATAGTGCCTTCCAGCCCCTGAGTTCTGAAGTGCTTTGCGAACTAATGACAACTAATGCTAAAAAGACATCTGTACATGAAAAGTGGCAGCATTCTGAGACACGGTTAGATAGAATAGACAAATAGTTTTCGAACAGAACAGAAAATTGAGGTAAATATCAGAGAAATTTCCCATATGTGAACTTCAGACCGTTCATACCGTCTGAGTTGGGGGATAACCATACTGTTGAAGGATTTTCTTACTTAAATATTGCTTCATCGTAAAAGCATAAATTGATTAAATATGTTGTGTCTGTTTTGTGCTATTGTTACGTCTTGAAATGTAACAAGTAAGCTTGAAATCAAACAGTAAAAATTGTATTGGAATTTAATTGAACTTTTTTCTTCCTTGAATTAATCTTAATTCATTTGACTTTGGTGAAAACTTAATTTGCTCTTTTGAATGTTAATGACATGTAATGAAAAAGTTAAATACAGGCATGTATCCTGCAGGAAAAAAATTGGACACAAAAGAAAATCTAATTGAAATTATGTGGAAATTTGAAACAGATTTAATCCTCATATTATGCGTTTCTTTCAACATTTTTCTTAGCGACATCTTGTTATGAAAATACTCTTAGAAATCTCTTTGGAAGAAAATGATGGAGTCAACTCAGCTTTTTTCACATTGCACGTTGTTGATACTTTTAAAAAAATCAACAGGACAGAAATTTGCCTTTCTGCAAAGGACTTCTGGAGTTTTTTTTCTGTTTTAATGCTTGTATGGGTGAATTTGTTGGTCATTAAATTATGATTAAATCTAGGATTTGAATATAGATTTGGGAATTCGTATACTGGACAGGTCCATTTATTGAAGAGTCTTGCAAAGCTTCTAGAATTAAGACAGTGGTTAGCATCTGAAGAATGCTTTGGTTTATGTGTTTGCATGTATCATTAGACTATAATTAAAACAAAGTTTAGGGCTGTTTTCAGAAAAGAGCTACTGAAGACCTGATGAAATTTGAGAGAAGTGACTGTTTCAGTTCATCCACAGTATTGTGCACTGACTCCATATACACCCTAAAACAATGTACTTGATATCTTGCAGCTGTATCACTCTTACTTTGATTGTGCAAGGTAGCATTCACCATTAAGTGGGTGCCAGAAAAGAAAATGAGTGAAGAAAGGATTGACACTGCCTGTATATGTAGTTAGCAAAGATGACAGAAACAAAAGTGAAAGAGTAAGCTGAGAGTCTGTGTTTTCAGGCTGATATACTTGGAGGAAGACCTCAATATATGAAGCTGCTCTTTGCAGTGCCTTAGTAGCAAATGCGGTAGGACTGCTTTTTTTCCATTCAAAATTGAAGTACGTCGCTATAGTTGCCAGACCTTTGATCTCTCTTCCCTGTGATCATTCCTGGACTCACGGAGCTCCTACGCAGATGGTAAAATAGGCTAATGTAGTATGTATCATCTGATATGACAACATTTCTCATGCTAGAAAGAAGCACGGCATGCCTCTGTGAGGGATATCTGTGTTGTTATTTATCACATTAGTTACAGGTAATGCTTTGAACCTCTTTTTTTCTTCTTTGGGAACTGATATGCACATAGGAAGGGGTAACAAAGACCAGTGTTATATGAAGGGTTATGATTTAAATAGAAATGTAAGTTACAAACATGACATCTGCCTTTCTTGGCAAGAGAACTGAGAACCTGGAATGAGCATGTTTTAGAACTATGGGGATTCATTTCAGAACAAGGTCAGAAACATAAAAGCAAATTACATGGTCCAGTTTGAACATTATTTTTCATTAAAAATCAGTGCCCAAGCTTGCTGTTAGATGCATTATTATGACCATATGTTAGGACTAAAGAAAAACAATGCATTTGGAAGATGCCATTGATCTTTAATGAGTGTGCAGTCTGTGACTTAATGAAGCATATGACTTGTCCAGTTGATGAAGTGGAAGGGATTTTCACTGGGAACATACTTACATGGCAAATACTTGATATGCTTTAGCCTTCACATTGTCATTTTTACAGTGTGGTTTGATGCAACATTAAAGATGCTTTGACCTTCATAATACAGCAAAATGACAACTTGAAGTAGACTCACTATTGCTGCCAGCATTACTGGTTTTGATAATTCGTTTTAAACTGAGTTTAATTCTTGTTATGTGAGAATGAGAGGTAAGAATGAAGTATCATAGCTAATCTTGTACGTAACAAAATGTTACAATCTCTTCTTGGTATAAGCTGTTTTAAAATTGTGTCTTCTAAAATGAGGGGTATCAAAATGCCTGTTAAGTCTGGAAGTCTGTTCTGCTTGAAGGAAGGGAGGTACTGCAAAGAGATCTGGACAGGCTGGATCGGTGGGCTGAAGCCAGTGGGATGAGATTCAACAAGACTAAATGCCGAGTCCTGCACTTGGAACACAATAACCCCATGCAGCATTACAGGCTTGGGGAAGAGTGGCTGGAGAGCTGCTTGGCAGAGAAGGACCTGGGGGCGTTGGTTGACAACCAGTTGAACATGAGCCAGCAGTGGCCCAGGTGGCCAAGAGGGTCAAAGGCATCTTGGCCTGTACCAGAAACAGTGTGGCCAGCAGGACAAGGGAGGTGATTGTGCCCCTGTACTCAGCACTGTTGAGGTCACACCTCGAGTACTGTGTTCAGTTCTGGGCCCCTCAGTATAAGAAGGACATTGAGGTGTTGGAGCTCATCCAGAGAAGGGCAATGAGGCTGGTGAAGGGGCTGGAGAACAAGTTCTACGAGGAGCAGCTGAGGGAACTGGGGTTGTTCAGCCTGGAGAAGAGGAGACTGAGGGGAGACCTCATCGCTGTCTATGGCTGCCTGAAAGGAGGCTGTAGCAGAGTGAGTGTTGATCTCTTCTCACAAGTGACAGGTGATAGGACAAGAAGAAAGAGCCATTAATTGCTTCAGGGGAGGTTCAGGCTACATATTAGGAAAAATTTCTTTACCAAAAGGGTGGTCAGGCATTGGAACAGCTGCCCAGGGAGGTGGTTGAGTCACCATCCCTGGAGGTGTTTAAAAAACAGGTAGATGAAGTGGTTTTTTTTGAAGTCAGTATTTCAGGTTCATCAAGTTTCTGGAGGTTTATAAAGTTTTTGAATAATTTATTTCCATTGAATTCAGGTAGTTCAATTGCAGAATTTCTGCAATTCCAAAATTCATATAAATTTCATTGTGAATAAGCAAGCACGTGGAATATGTCTAAAGGAGAAAAACCTGCAAGTTTTTTACCCAACTGTCTACATTGCAAAATTAGGAGCAGATCGTCTCAATTGCCAGCTTGGTAGTTTCTGTTCCTTGTCCCTTACAAGCAACGGTGGAAGAAGTGTCATATGCTTGTGCCCTAATGGGAACAGATACCAGGGTAAGAAAGCCCTTATACAATGACTAAAAATAAAAAAAGGGAGCTTTTGAGGGTGCACTGGCCTGTCACTGATGGCAGCTTAAGGGGCTGTGTAGTGCAAGACTCTCTCTACACTGGCATCTAATGCCTGCTGAAGGACCCGTGGGCATAGTGAAACCGTGTCCCACTTGCCAAGTAAACCCGTTTTTTCATCCCAGTAGCTCTTTGGGAGGCTCAGGTTAAGTACTGTGCTTTGCAAAGGAGAAAAACCTGCGTGTTTTGTCAGCTGAAAATGCAAGAGGTTTATAGTGTCCACAAAAGTTTTCTCACAGTATTAGACACTTTTTATGGCATTGTTTTTGCAAAAGCATTCAAATCTATATGTGTGAATCAAGTTAAATGAGTTGTTGGTCGCTGGTAGTATGTATTTTTGAACCAGCGTGCAATTGAAATCTGGTGTGCTCCAAAATACTAAGGGGCATCACAAGAACTCATTGAGGTAAAGAAATATTCAAATAATTTCAGCAGAATCTGGCCGTTCATCCTTTGTCTGTCATGCATTTTTTTAGCTCTCCAAGGGTAGAAGATGACTTGTCTGATGTTTTCCCTTGGTATCTCTCCAGGTGGCCAAGAAGGCCAATGACATTCTGGCCTGCATCAGGAATACTGTAGTGAGCAGGACCAGAGAAGTTATTGTCCCCCTGTACTCGGCACTGGTCAAGCCTCATCTTGAATATTGTGTACAGTTCTGGGCCCCCCAGTTTGGGAAAGATGTTAGGATACTGGAATGTGTTCAGAGGAGGGCAACGAAGATAGTGAAGGGGCAGGAGCATAAGCCCTATGAGGAGCGACTGAGGGAGTTGGGGCTGTTTAGTCTAAAGAAGAGAAGGCTCAGGGGAGACCTCATTGCTCTCTACAACTACCTAAAAGGAGGTTGTAGTCGGGCAGGGGTTGGTCTCTTCTCTCAGGTGACCAGTGACAGAACTTGAGGGCATGGACTCAAGCTTCGTCAGGGAAAGTTTCTTGATGCGAGGAAAAAGTTCTTCACTGAAAGGGTGATCGGCCATTGGAATGCGCTGCCCAGGGAGGTGGTGCAGTCGCCAACCCTGGAGGTGTTTAAGGGAAGATTGGATGAGGCACTGAGTGCCATGGTTTAAATGATGGTTGGTGTTAGTGTTGGTGTTAGTGTTGGGTTATAGGTTGGACTTGATGATCTCAGAGGTCCTTTCCAACCTTGTGATACTGTGATACTGTGATACTGTAAGGGGTTGGCTGAAGGGGAGGTATCAGTTTTCTGAGACTTTGTATCTTTGCACACAACAGTCAACACATTGAGTAAATGGACCTTTAGCCAAAGCCATGACGGATGTTCCTAATTTTTTTTTCAATTATCCTATGTATTTCATCTGTAAACATATAATCCACAGTAAAAGTGCCCTAGAGAACTGAAATGGCATTCAAGTACATATAATTGTCAAGCTACTTTTCTTTACTGGGCACATAAGTGCCTGAGACATCAAAGAAATGCTGTGTTAAGAATTCTTTCCTTTACATTGGTAGATAAGAAAAATGAATAGAACATACTGTATAATATATATTCAGTTAGTAACAAAAAATAAGCATTGAAATGACAACCAAGGCTAAGTTCTGTTTTCAAAACTATGAAGTTTTATAGATATGTAAGACAAAATTGAAAATGGAATTTAAACCCCTAAGCCATTGAAAACTGTTCTTAGCCTTAAAATGAACTCAAACAAAGGGACTATTCATGTGTGTCAAGTTAGGCATATGCATAATTCTTTTACAGAATTAGGACCTAAATTTGCCACTTTAAATAGCTCTAGCTTATTTTACATGCACAGATTAAACTGACTCTTCATTCAAATCTCCTTGCAGCAGGAGCTCTGAGCGGCTCCTTGCAGTCCAGGTGCATAAGTGGCCTCAGAGTAGTCTCCTCTGTGAAGCAGGAAAATAGAGGAAAATAAAATTGATGAGAGAAGGGGAAGAAGATAAGCTAGAAAAGGGAGTTAAAAAATTAAGCAAGATGACTGTGCTTGAAAAAAAACCTTCTAGATTTTGCATCTATCGAAAACAAATGCCAATAATTCCAAAGTTAAAGGCTTGACTTTCAGTTGCAGAGAATCTCCATCTCCGATTGACAGTTGCATCTCTTCTCACTCTGTTAAAAACAAATCTGTAGTCAAATCATTATATGCTCCTGTAAATTGTACCCACAGAATCCTTTTAATGTTCTTATGTTTTAAAGAAAGGAAAAAGTAACTGTGTCTTATTTGTCTTGTTGCTTTAAACAACGGCACATCATATTAATCTTATTTGTTCAGCTGTTACCTAAATACCCAGGTTGAGTTATCTCAATTCAGAATAACATCATACCTTACAACTTAAGGATCAAATGGCTAATCTCTGAGGGTGCACATTATGTCCCTTTAGTTATTTATCTTTGCAAATTTTCAGAAAAATTGTTTATAGTCCAAGGAAACATTATTGATATTCGAGTATAATGGTTTTGAAGGAGGGCAAGATTGTCACCAGTCTGTTGGGGCAGGAGAACTATGTTGAATGTAAGTGTGCACCTGGAAAAAACTCCCTCTAGGGAGGCCAAGGGTTCTCCACTGTCTTCTAGTATTTACATCAGAAGTTGTAGGGGAGCAGTTGTGGGTCTAGCTCAGTTTTATGACAAAGTTTTTGAGCATTCAGCTTCAGAAGCTTTGAAGTAAACAGATCTGTAAATCTAGCTGTACAAGTTCTTTTTCACACTTCCAACTTACAAATAGCTTGAGCTTACTACAAAGCTCTTTTAGAAATACCCATGTGCTGGAAACTTCCCTTTGTGTATTAAATGCAGTGTGGCCACTTCACTCCATTACCTTTTTTGGTAGTGTGAACCAGACAGAGGGAGCCCCAATTTGCCTTGTTTTGTCCCATGTCTTATCAGGCATCACGTTGTGGGTGACTGCTTTCTGTTTTTTAAAGAGTCTGGCAGCATCTGAGGGGGTGTAGGAAGAGCTTTCCTCCTGTAGATGAGAGGCAGGGACGTGTTACTGTGCTCTCTGCGTAGCCTGCATAGCTTCTTTATGCATGTCATAATCCAACATTCACGTTGGCTGCAGATGTGCTATTCTCTCCTTACATTACTATGGATTCTCTAAATTGATGAAAACTGGAGAGAGGAACACCAGGATTTGCTTCTATCCCCATGCTGTGTATATATGTGTCCATGCCTCTCTGGTGGATTCCCTATGGTGATGGGCTATTTTCAGACATAGCCCGTATATAGCTATCATCCTTATATAAACCGGTGCTGACTAGTGGGTTCTGACTGGATGTTGCTCTGCTGCTAAAAGCTACTAAAAAGAATAATGATGACACTTCAAAACTTACTGTTATTTTTGATATGTTTGTTGAAAAAGGAAAAAGGAGAGGTACTTGAGAGCACCTAGTAATGTTATGGCTGTGTGCAAAATTTTCATGTCACAAAAGTCATGTCACTGTTTAGAATTTAAATTCACATAATATTTTGAAGATTTGTTGAAACACCTGTCAAGCAGATTCTAGGCATAGCATTAATTTGTAATTTTGTTGTTGGTCCTCGTTGTCGTTAAACATTAGAAGTCACTTAAAGTTGCAGGTAGCAATTCTGCAGAACTGTTCGTCCTTGCTCTGTTCCACTCCAGAGCCTAAGACCAGTTCTCTCACCAGAAATTTGCACATTGTCCTGGTATTGTAGCATGATAAATAACTGTACCTCATTTCATCCACTACCAAACAGCTACAGTCGTATTTTTTAACACATATTGAAACTTTGGAATACTTGAAGCTTTGAAAATAAGACTCTGCACAAGACCACACTTTTGTCTGGCTCATTGGAGCAGACTATGATGAATAGGTAATACTGTGTTTTCTTACTGCAATGTCATCACTGTGCCTAGGTTTTACACAAATAATGTGAGTCCTGCTCCAAGGATCTTGTGATCTTATTTATTAGCTATACTAAATCTTAGTAACAGAGTGGTAGGAGGTCCATTGACAATTAAGAACTGACCCAAGAAATATAGCTGTCAGTGCGTTACCCAAACTTAATAGAGCCAGTCATGCAAAGAAAGTGAGATAATATATAATATAATTGATTACTCCACACAATGCTTACCTTGAAGCTCTTTTTTCTTGTTACTGTTTTTTTAAGTCCTACTGTGACTTGAAGGATCATGCAGAAAGCTTTCTGAAGAATAATTTAAGCAATTTAAATTTTATCAATGCAGTTGTGAATTAGGAGCATTTAACACATTTCTCCCTCTGTATTGCATCTGGAACTAGGTAATGTAATGCAATGCAAAAAGATGCTTTGACTTTATCCGTTTGTTTCCACACTGAAAACTATATTGATTGTTGCACAGATGAGAGAGAAAAACTTGATCGTGTCTGACACTTTCCATTCCTTAGAGAAAAACTCATCAAAACCAAATACAATAAATCATCAGACAAAAGTTTTCTGTCTTTGAATCATACACAAACTGTCTCGCTATCTCTAGAAAACAGCAAACTGACAATTTTAAATACAGTGAAAGATTTGCCAGTAAATCTTATCACTGTTCAATAGCATGATGGAGACATTAGATTCCTGTCTATCATAATGATACCAGAAAGTAACTATTTTAATCTGACATACCATTCCAAGAATGAATTATCGTGATTTTTTTAGACTACATTGTGACTGTTTTGCCAAGAAATAATGTTTTGTTTTATTTTGGATACAAGGCATTTCTCTCTTATATGCTCTGTAGTAATATCACCAATCAGCAGAAGCCACCTAAATATCACTTACAGAGGTAAAAATAAATGAACCCTATACATTTCTTCTGCAAACAGTTTAGCAAAATTTCTCACTTTGGCTTTTCTTTATCTCCTTGTTTAGGAAACAAACCTTTTTTTTAAAAATTTTATTGTGGTGCTGTTTATCTGCTGTTTATTCCTTGGTTTTTTTTCCTTCCATTTTTTTCTTTATTTGCTGGTCATGCTTTTTCATATCACCACTATTCTCTGGCAGAACCATTTTTTATTTTTTTTATGCTCAGGAAAAAGAAAGCCATGCCTAAGGTTCTGTAAAAAAAAATTGTTATTAGTCTTAAATGTAATAGAAAAATATATAAATACCATTTTAACAGAAGTTAAATTTAGAAATAACTTTGTTTTGCAGTTGGTTGAACCAATGGGGAGTGTTTATGTCCAAGAAATCATATGCTCCATCTCCTTAGGGAAGTACCAAAGGAAGCTATTTCAAACACAATTGCGAATATTGTCCACTCTTTCCCATGGGCTGCTGCTAGCCAAATTGCTCTTTGAAGCAGAGGATGGCAGTGGCTGAAGTTGTTGCTTGCTTCTTGCTCATGAAATGACAGGAAATTTGGTAGAATTCACACATTAGAATCATATGAAAGCATTTCATAGTAGCAGCTCACAGTAGTACAACAAAGCCCCCTAATCAACAAAAATGTCAATGTAAGATGCAGAACTAATTTTGCTCTGGGAACCAAAAGGCCATCTCCAATAAAACTTAATCTCTGCAGCACTCAGAGCAGGTAAGGAAAATTATTGCCATTGTGTGGGTGGAGAGCATGAGGCAGGGGGGAGCATGTTTCATTTATGTGGCATCTCACAGCAGTCAGCACCTTGGCTACCGGGATGCTGAGGAATCATGCTTACTGCTTTTCCACACAATAAATAGCAACTGTGACTTTGAAGGAAATGGGAGGAGCTTGGCATTACCAAAAATTGCTATCTCAGGGAAAATGCCAGTGGGAAAATGGGAATAATGTATGCTGCAGCATATGGCTTACTCAACTTTAAAAGAAACATGATAGAAATTAAATAAGAAGAACTAGTCAAGCATATTGTCTTTCCCAGCATACGTTGTTAGTAAAGTGGGTTTACAAGGTCATTGCTGAAGTAACATCAATTCACAATCTAAACAGAAAGTGCCCTCTGTCAGCTTTTATCAAAAGTTCACCTTAAGAAACTTCTGTACTTTAATGACCTTACCAGATCATAATATAGGCAATAAAAATTGGGCTCTTTTCACTTCTTTGGTAGCCGGATTGTCACATGTGGCTGTTTAACTAGAATGTGGCAAGTTAATCTGAGACCTAAGACAAACAAGCAAAAGAAAATCTCTATGTTTCTGCAGCATCTCATAAAAGTGGTAGTTGTGAGCATTTTAGTTATGGGTTTTACCTATATAAGTCATGCATCATGTACAGTAGCTCTCACTAAAGCCAGTGAAAGCATGAAGAGACACTGCTGGAAAAGATTAAGTAATAGGCTACAAGGAATGGAGCTTCTCAAGAAGCAGCAAATATCTAGACTAGATAATGATAATATATTTGCATTCTTTAGGACACATTTTAATCTTCAAAGATTAGTTTATAACCTACAGTCTGACCCACAATGACCCTTTTAGCCTCATTTTTCTATCTCCCATGTGCATTTTGAGCTGCTTTTTTGTATCTTTCTTGGTACTGCTACGTTGGTAGAGATTAGTGTTGTTTACTTTCATTTTAAGCAGGGTATTTCCAAATGTCTGTAAGGGCTGGAACATATTAACAGCTGGGGAGGAAGCACATATTAAAGACTGTGTACTTCTTTTTTTGCTCATTCTCTATCCTTTTATATGGGAAATTAGACGGTCTCTTCGAAAGCAGCCTATTCTCGGCACCAGATCAATTAAAAGTGTCAACACAGTTTGGGTGCTTTCAATTACCATTTTTGATCTGCCCAGCTTTGCATTGTAGGTTCATGGCTACAGGCCAACAGATCCGCAATTCCAAATTCCTGCTTTTCTTGATGGATATTTTTTCACCCTTTTTCTGTGGAGTGAAATTCTTCTTCATAAAGAGGACCAGAAAAAAAGGCTTCCTACCATTTTGCAGTGTAAGGGCAACTTCAGTGGCTTTGCAGAGTTGAAGCATATCTGCTACAAACCAGATGATGATAATTTTTGCAAATGTACCTTTACCTGAAATGTATAACAGTAATTGGGGTCAACTGTTTCCCTTCACCAAATGATACAAAGGTTTATCTGTTAAATACAGTATGTAAGATAGTCGTCTAATTCCTTCGAAAATAAATGGAAAAGTAGATAACTTCCAAGGGTAATTCATCCTATTTTAAGACAGATGAACTCAAGAGCCCTTTGGAGCTTCCTCTTTCCTTCAGTTAGCTAAAAAAATTATCTGTGTGAGTGGCTTAGATTTAAACAACTAATTCTTAGGCATCAAATTAAATTGTTTAAATCTGGTTTAGATATGTGCCCTAAAGTGTGGCTGTGGTACCTTCCTCCTTCTTAGAGGCTGTCTTTGATATGATCATAGAATCATAGAATGGGTTGGAATGGATCTTAAAGATCATCCAGTTCCAGTCCCTCTGCCATGGGCAGGGACATGTTCCAGCAGACCGAGTTGCTCAAAGCCCCATTCAGCCTGGCCTGGAACACTTCCAGGGAGGGGCATCCACGATTTCTCTGGGCAACCTGTCCAGTGTCTCACCACCCCCACAGTAAAAAAAAATTCTACCTAAAATCTAATCCAAATCCACCCTCTTTCAGTTTAACGCCATTACCCCTTGTCCTATCACTACATGCCCTTGGAGAACGTCCCTCTCCAGCTTTCTTATGGGCTCCCTTTATGTGCTGGAAGGATGCTAGAATGTCCTTCTGGAGTTTCTCTTCTCTGGGCTGAGCAAGCCCAACTCTTTCAGCCTTTCTCCATAGGATATGTGCTCCAGCCCTCTGATCTTTTTCATGGCCCTCCTCTGGACTCACTTCAACAGTTCTGTGTCCTTCTCATGTTGGGGCCCCCAGGGTTTAACACAGTACTCTAGGTGGGGTCTAATGAGAGTGAAGTAGAGAGGGAGGATCACTGCCCTTCACTTGCTGACTGCGCTTCTTTTGGAGTAGTCCAGGAAGTGACTGGCTTTCTGGACTGTAACCGCACATTGCCAGCTCATATTGAACTCATGTCAGCCCCTGTCCTGAGTGCCAGAGGCTGGCTAGTGCAAGTAGCACTTGTATTGCACCTGCCAGCTCAGCCTTTTCAAGGTGACAAATTATATAAAAGTACAATTTTTATGTGGGTTTACTCTTAATTGGCTTTGGACTGTATAACATTAAACTTCATTCTTTGTCTCTTTCATTTTATAAAATCCGAAATTTCTATATGCATAACAATGCTTTTGGCACTTGATAACCATGTTGAGTTTGTGTAGTAACATTTTGGTAGTGAGTTGGGAGGAACACAATGATGACACACCTGTGGACAGATAGGGGCAGCTTCTGTGAGAAGCTGCTAGAAGTTGGGGCCGGCTGGCTCTGGTGCAGACTCACATCTGGCCAAGGCCAAGCCAATCAATAGTGGTAACATTTCTGTAATAACCTCTTTAAAAAGAGGGGAAAAAAATGGTGAAGAGTCTACAGTGGAGAGAGGAGGGAGGGAGGTGTGGAGGGAGGGACAGGCCTCCCCACTGGCCTGTGGTTGAGCTGGTTTGTCTTGGTGGCAGAGAGGGACAGTTTGAGATGTGTGAGAAACAGCCCTGCAGACACTACAAGGGAGAGAAACAACTATGCAGGTATCAGATGCCAAGAAAATAGTGCTGCAGAGAACACCCAGGTCAGTGAAGAAGGAAGGGGAGGAGGTGCTCTGGACACCTGAACCCCATGGAGGAGACTGTGGTTGAGCAGTTTGTCACCCTGCAGCTAATGAATTGTCCCTGTGGATGTTCATCTGCAGCCCATGGAGGATCCTGCGCTGGGGCAGAAATGTGCCTGAAGGAGGCCATGACTCTGTGGAAACCTGTGATGGATTAGGTCGTGGAGCACTGCTACTCACTGGAAGGACTCATGTTGGAGATTTGTGGAGGAACCGTCTCCCATGGGAGGGACCCCACTCTGGAGCAGGGGAAGAGAGTGAGGAGTCCTCCTCGAAGGAAGGAATGGCAGAGACAACATGTGATGAACTGCCTGCAACTCTTATTCCATATCCCTCTGTGCCACTGTTGGGGTGGAAGGGAGTGAATACCAAGAGAAGAAGGGAGGGGTGAGGGGAAGGTGTTCTTTTTGGAATTTGGTTTTGTTTCTCAGTACCTTGTTCCAATTTGATTGGTAATAGATTGATTTTTTTTTTCCCAAGTAGAGTTTGTTTTGCCCATGATAATAACTGGTGAATGATCCTTCCTTGTCATTATCTTTTACCTTTTCTTTCCAGTTTTCCTCCCCAATCTACCCAGGAGGGGTGAGTGGATGGCTGTGTGGTTTTTTGGCTCTCAGCTAGGCTCCGCATGGTTGTTCTTTGCTTGCGTTAAACAATGGCAGCAACATACTAAGGGATTTTTTTAATCTCAAGTTTTATCCTTCTGAGACTTTTGATTCTTGGAAAAATGATCAGAAATCTCCTGGGGAAAAATCTTTCTAACAACTCCTTAAATATCACAAATGAAACAGAAAAATATTGAGTTTTACGATAGCATTTGTAACTTTCTCTCCTCAAATTTTAATTTGCTTGGGAAAGTCAGGCAAGAAAAACAAAATCAAAAGCTGTTATTTTAAAATTTCAGAAAAATTAGTAATTTGTAGTCCATGATGTTCCCCATTTTAGGTGAACTGCTCTCTCCATCTCTTGTTTGTATACATAGAATCATAGAATCATAGAATTATGTGGGTTGGAAGAGACCTCCAAGATCATCAAGTCCAACCCTTAATCCACCACTATCATGATTACTAGATCATGGCACTAAGTGTCACATCCAGTCTTATTTTATAAACCTCCAGAGATGGTGAATCCACCACCCCTCTGGGCAGGCCATTCCAATGCCTGGTTACTAGTTCTGTGAAGAACTTTTTTCTGATATCCAGCCTAAACCTTCCCTGGCAGAGTCTAAGCTCGTGCCCTTTTGTTCTGTTGCTGGTTGCCTGGGAGAAGAGTCCGACCCCCACCTGTCTACAACCTCCTTTCAGACAGTTGTAGAGAGCGATGAGGTCACCCCTGAGCCTCCTCTTCTCCAGGCTAAACAACCCCAGCTCCCTCAGCCTCTCTTCATAGGACTTGTGCTCAAGTCCCTTCACCAGTTTTGTTGCTCTTCTCTGAACCCGCTCCAGCACCTCAATACAATCACCCCTTAAATTTTGCATTTTCAACTTTTGCTACAGACTCATCAAAAACAATAGAATTCATGTATGTTCTTCTCTCATTCATTGTGTATTCTTTTAGTGCTAGAAATTAGTTAGTGCTCTTTAACATCATCACATCTGGTTTATCAGCTCAATTGCTGAATGTGTGCATTGTTTAATTCAGGGCCAGCTAACAATTGTACTCAGTGTACAGACCTTTTAGTCCTCAAATTAGGTTTATATTTAAAACCCTAGCAGTTTTTGACCTTGATCAAATGAGTTACTGTGGTTGTTCTCACCTGACTGGTTATTTTACCTCCATAGGACTCAGAAAGTAAACAAGGTTACTGTGTTTTACTTGAATTTTATTACTATACAGTAATGTATTACTGTACAGTCCAAATACCTGACAATTTAGCTAAGAAAGAGGTTATTGCTTAGCTAATGAAAGAACACAGTTCTATTGATGTGTTCTTCTATACTATACTCAAAATATAGTGATAATGGGATATCAAAGTTACTTCATTTATTTTTTTATGCCTTTTTCCTAATCTTCCTAGTCAACGTCAAGTATCTGTACTGTCTTCACAAGTACTTGTAAATTGGTTTGATATGTAACATAGTTGTCAGATGATTTTTGTTGTTAAGCAAGTCTATGTTTCTGGGATACTTTCTTGAAAGAAAGAGTAGTTGGCAGACTTTCATATTATATATTTCAGAGCATTTCACAAATTATTTCACTCTGATCGGAGTCCAGATGTGCATCCAGCAGTGTCCTGATTCCATAAAGTGCACAAGCCCTCCCTTCGTGCCCTTGCTACTATTGCAGACTGGTTGCTTTTCACAGAAACCTAAGGGTATTGCTCAAGCGTCTCTTTGCACGGATACCATCTCAGGTGATCAGGGCTCCATGTTGTGCATAATATGAGAATGTAAAAGCAGCCCAAGAGGCTACATAGGTGTTATCATCATCATGAGTGGAGAACATCCTCCTGTGGTTTCTGAATTAGATGATAATGGTAAATCTAGAACATCCTTTCAATATTGACTAGGACAGGTATTTTTACTTGGGCTATATACATATGTTCAGAAGGAGACATAGTAGTTTTGCAGACTCATTGGTGATCAGCTAATGGATTACACTGGTTTAGACAATTATAAACAATAAGCTTATTAAATTAAGGAGCTCAACAAAGCATTATCAATGAACATATTTTGTGCTGCAGGCTTAGCAGATGTTTTATTAGCAAAAGTGTGATAAGGCTGAGAAGGATAAGATTGCCATTCTTGCTCTGCTATATGTACTGCTATAAGCACAAAAAGTATATGCTTTTTGTGGCTTTTATTCTTTTTAAGAGGAAAGAGTTGACATAAGAAGAAATGTTTAACAAAAATTTGTATTTGGTGCACTAATTTAGTTCAAATAAATTAAGCCCCAGTCTCTCAGTGTTCTGCCCACCCAAAATAATATCTTGCCCATGCTTATTTATCTAGTGATATTTGATTGTACTAAAATAATTCCTAACTCTGAGAGTAGTACTGATAATTTCTCAGAGCTGATGCTTCTTACTCTTTTCTGTGGTTTACAGTTCTTTTTCAAGAGAATAGTAGTCTAACGCTGGGTGGATTTCCCTGCAGGGCAGGTTTTATAGACATATACATAAAATGAATTTTGCACTAGAAAAACTGTATTGCATTCAGCAGAGAAATTTGTCTTTCCCATAACTTCATTCTGTCTTTCCTGAAGAATTTGTTAGGGAGATTTACTTTTCTCTTGGAACAGATGAGATTTATGCACACAAATGTATGGCCATACATCCTACAGACTAATGTGTGTACCTGTAAGAGTGGTGCAGAATGTAGATAGTCAGACAGGTTCTTCAGTCAGGATGTCTCACTTTCTAAGGTTGAACCATTTTGTATACATGTGTAGTGACAGAATAGTCTAGTCCTAGGCTGCAGTGATTCATGATCCTCAGACAGTGAAGCTCACTAATGTCACTAATAAATCATTCAAATCAGACTTACTCATTGAGTTTCTTCAATAATAATTTTTTACTTCAATTCTTAAAGAGCTTAAGGACCAAGCAAGAACTAAGGTCCTATTCAGAAGGGCATTCAGCCATCAGCAGACTTATCCCCAAAATCTAAATACACTAAGATGGGGAAAATGTTTAGGTAAACATAAGAGGAAAACCGAGACTTGAACATTTTCTTTTTTTTCTGTAACTGATTGTCACAAGATTTTATGCATTCAGCTCACCTTAATTTAAATAGTGCCATGAAGTTTTTACTGTTTCTACATTACTGCTTGAAGGCCAATGAAAAGATCAGATAAAAGATGACTTTTACTTATCATTATCTTCAGAAAAATTATGTAAATCTGACATTAAGATGTGCCTTCTCATAGTATATCCAAATATTCAACTGTATTTCTTAATATTCTTTGTGTTGGAAGCTTTCTAATTTCTTCAGTTTCAGATTTCTTTTATATGGTGGTCAATCCAATAGCACACTGAAAAATGGGTATTTTTGAGGCAAAATGGTCTTCCTTCAGCAACGGCAATGAAAAAGCTGTTGAAAAGTCGGGATTAGCAAATCATATTAGAAAATATTTAGCTGCAAGCTATGTATTATATATCAGGCTTTAGAAAAAAGGGTTTCAAAAGACAAAGAGTGAAGTGTTGTAATTGAAAATCACTGAAATGAGAAATATACATGTGTATATAACAGACTGAGCAGCTGGGAAAGGAGAATTTGATAGCTATTTCACTCTTACTAAATTACTAGAGTGAAATGGATTGATCCTATTAGAGACAGAGATGCTGTTACATTAACACTACTGGGAAAAGAGTTTTGTTCATGCGCCATTTCCCTAGACCTGTACTCCTCTCTGTCCTTTCATCCCACCAAGTTTTCATACTGTCCCATTGTAGGTACTTTAAGGTATACATAAGAGAGAATAAGTATGTTCATAGATTATTAGTGTTCTTTGCATTTATTTCTTAGGAGGTATTTTCATTGTCAAAGCACGGGAAGCCTGCTTTGGCTGTTACTGACACTACATTAAACTGTGTTGTACTCTTCAATAGACTGATACCCAATTAATGTATCTCAGCCAGATAGAACTTGACGTGTATTGCAGAGTTCTGAAAGACCTTCCTGCTTTTCTTTATAGCAATTTGAAATAAAAATCCTTAGATTTTTAATAGAAAACTTAGATTTGTAAGTCAGTTTATTTTTAAAATCTTCTAACATAACTAATACTCTTTGACTTCCAATTACCCCGATGCGCCTGCAACCCCTGGATGCAGTCCAAGGATGCCTGTCACTTACTCAGGCAGTTTGTACCACATTCAGAGCCTTTCTTTTAAAACAGAGACTTCTTCTAGATAAGGTAACCGAGGATGAATTCTTATCATAGGAAAAGCAGTGTTTATAGAGAAACACAGATTCTGTACAGGTATTTTTTTAACGTCATAGTTCATTGTATAGTGTTAAAACTTGTTAACCAGTGCCTGTAGTGTTGCTCATTTGTTTATTCTCATTAGGCAGAAAGGTTTTAGAGGATATGTAGCACCTAAAACTATACTTTAAAGTCATTTAAGAATGATCTAGATTGCCAATATTATTTTTTTAGGCTTACAAAAGCCTCTATAAGCATTTATACCAAATTTTGTTTACATCTTCTATACAAGGTATTAAAGTACCATATAAAATGCTACAGATTCTGCACAAAAGTCCTGCAGCTAATAGGGAGATATTTACTTTTCTGCTATTCATTCATATTATTAGTCTTCCCCAGTGACACTGCACATAAGAAACTTAGATGTGATTGTTTTAGACCATCGATGTCAGTTTGACAGAATTCATTGTAATGAGTGATTCAAGTGAATGTTACAGATAAGTCAATCTACGTACATTCTTTCTTCAGGATACCTGCATGTTGAATAGGACCATTATGTCTGTGTGCTTACTCTGGGTCACACTGATGGAAATTTTGATGGTGGAATGCACAAGGAAGCAACCAAAAGCATCTGCTTTTCAGTGTAGTACCCGTGTAATGTGCATGTAGTTCATATTTGGCACAAATGTAACATCCTCTGATGACAATACAAAAAGGCACTCTAAGTAATCTTGGTGCAAATTGGAAAGGACGTGGCATTAATTATTTCTAGTCTTTAGATGAACAAGCAGCTTATACCAATGGAGAAAAGGATTCACATGAAATGGAAGGCAGAGCGCCAGAAAACAGATGGACACATGAACTCAGGCATCTAATTGCAGTACATACCATATTACTAAAAGTGAGCTGTAGGGAGAGTCATCAGTGAGCCATAATACATTGTGTTCAAAGTTAGACATGTCAGACTCTGCATCAAATCTATGTGGAAAGCCGTTGGGATGATTTTTAATTGGAATATTTTTGAGTCTTTGTAACTGAATTAGTGTGTACTGATGCAGCTTCTGAAAGCCAAAAAAGGAAAATTTAAACAGCTCTCAAAAATGTGGTGATAGTTACATGTCTGGGAAAAAATCTTGAAAGAGTTTCTTTCATTCAGGTTGTATCTTGAATACTGGTAAATGGACAGAAATATGGGGAGATAGCTATAATATCTGGAAATTAACTTCTTTTACTGATTTACTTTAAACAGCTCAAAAATAATAATACGAGAACTCTGATGCAATAAGAAACTGTAATCAACAGTAACTAGTCAGGGACTTCATGCCTTTCCCATAGGTTAGACATCATTGTCACTACTCCAGTGAAAACGTCTGCTTAGTGTTTCGCAACCATAAAAACATTAGGCTGCATTCAAAAAAGAATAGAAAAAAATGCTGAAAATATTATAAAGCTGTCACATTGGTGCACTATTTCGTGGAACATGATGTTCACTTTTTCTGCCCCATTTTAAACAAATCTATAAAAGGTAGGGTAAGCAAGTAAGGGAGATGGATTTTAGATCGTGGAAATACACTAACTGCTCTTATTTTTTTCTTAGCAAACAGCAAAGCTTGTTAAAAAAGATTATTAAGGTTTTCTGCCCTCGGCTACAAACTTTGAGAGAGACAAAATGCATTAATATTTAGCATCAAAATTCCAGTTTCCAAGGAGAAAGCCTTGTAATGAAGTATCAGTTAGATTCCAGAAAACACAAACTTTATAAAATTGACAGAGTCAATGCAGAACATGAGCTATATCAGCTCTCACTCTAAGAGATGTCATTCACTTCAGGTACAGTATCACTTTCAAGTTGACTGAACGCTTAAGATATGAATTTTGGCAGCTTTTGCTCTGTCACATCATGTGTTCTCCCTTAATTTTAATAGGATTAATGCTATGTTTTTATTTGTACTCCTGTCTAACCTCACTTCTGTTGAGAAATCACAATAAAGACTAAACAGTAGTATATCAGATTGTATGTTGTTATAGTTAAATATAGTGATTAGAGACTTGTTACTGCCCACAACAGAGACATATTTATTGGAGTAACAGGTGCTATTTTCTTCTTCCAGAGCAACAAATACCCAGTTCAAAAGTTTTCAGAATTTTAAACCTGCAGAATTTTAAACCTGCAGAATTGCTTTGCGATGCACAAAATCATAAACGTTTATACAGTCCTATAACTTCTGTAAGTCTACCCTTGGGGCAAATTACTGTGACTTCCACACAGCTACCTTAGGAATTTAATTTGACCTGTAATATTCAGAGAATTAAAAAGTTTTAACCTCTCTTTGCTATCTACTAGCACTGGGAAATGTCCTGTGTTGTGAGAACCCACGTTCCATTTAATTTTGCCATGACCTGAGGGAACTGGCTTTTTAATTACACTTCTGGCTAAGAGGACAGGAACAGGATAGAACTAGATGAATGATATTTCCTGGAAAATCAATGGGCTAATTATACAGAAAAAGCAAAGCTCCATTTCATTTCTGCTTGAAAGTCAAACATGCTGCCCTTACAAGATATGACTCTTGTTTATAGACATGGTTCCTTCCTTCATTTATGAATGGCATTAATCAAGATGCTATAAGACGTAGCAACAGAATACAAAGGTCAGGGAAAGAAGGCATCCCAGTTTTGATTTTGAAATCAGCTTTGGGTTCAGTCATGGTTCTTATTTGAATCCTGTGTGTTTTCTAGATGAGTCAAAATTAATTTGTAATTTAACAGAAGAATATTACATTATTCAAAGAAGTAAATAAACTTTTGTGCCACCGTTTAGAAAGCTTTATTTATTTTTCTTTTAAATCCATTTAAAAAAAAGTGTTCTTCCTTTTTTTTGTCGGTTGATTTTGTTTTAGAAGAAATGTCTATCTGATTGTAGACTTTCTTTGGATTAAGTCTCCCATTGCTGTCAGTGTCTTTTCATGGAGTGTCAATACTGATTATGTATAAAATGAAGATCGTACCCCTTTTAATAAGACCTATTTGATATATGAGGCTAGTGTCACTGAGTATTAAATGTGTTATTATTTGAAATTTCATAATGATTTCTATAACTCCTCATCCATTTGCATAGTTTCAATAGCTCTTCATTTTCCTGTTTGAAAGTACACCACTCAGTTAATTCAAAAAGTAAATGCTACGTTGCTGCAGCTTGAGATTTTAAGGATTTTTTTTTTTTTTAGCTGAATTGATATAAAATAAACCAAAATAGAATGTGGAGATATTCCTAGATCAAATTCTTGGATCAAACGTATTTGAACCTTTAGAAGCATCTTGTTTCTGCTTCTAATTTTACCTGTAATGAGGTTCTCAGCTCTCTAGATTGTTATGTGCCAGCCAAGCTGTTGTTGAGGTCATTGTGCAGGTATGACTAAGCGTGAACACGGTAGAAGAAGTTTCTATATTGAGCTCTGGCCTCATGTACTTCACCCCTACAAAGCCTGACTGGCACCCCCCAGGGTATGATGATCTTGTAAGACTCCTAATCAGAGAATATTACCTTAATATGTGATGTATCCTATACCATTGTCAATTCTGTTAGTGAATTTAGACCTTCTAACTCAAAATTAGTTATAGCAGTGTGTGCCTTTGGTTTATAGTCTAGTCTTGCATAGCCTCCTTCCATATGCCCATTACAGTACAAGAATACCTGTGCTTAGCAGGTGTATAAGAGGGAAGCAAACAGTGAATTTGCGAAACAATGGAAAGTCTGAGGCATCATCAGCTCAAGTCAATGCATCGAATGTTTTATTTCTTTTTCAAGAACTGTGAGCAGACACTACCTTCTCTGGGTTTCATTTTTTCCATCTTTAAACTCATTATTGTAATCCTTTCCAGCAGGCAGAGGAATGTTGTTAAGTTTAATTAAATTTAAAGAACAGCTTTGTAATCCTCCTATGACATTCACTACAGGAACATCTTGCATCATTAGTTATTTTCCAAATTTTTTTACCTGGTTAATGGCAGAAGAAGGTAAACAAATAACATGTACAGAAGGAAAAAAAAAGATGATCACTGGATGGGGGAAATTACACAAAGAGGAATGGTAAGAAAGAAATAAATGAGATAAAAATGGAAAGCAGGAATATAGCTTACAAAAAAAAAGTACAGATGATGAGATGATGCAGAGAAAATCTGTATCTGAGTGTTCTTTCATGCAGCACATGCCCTTTGTTTTGCAATATCTCTTCATATATGCCTATTACACATATTCTGCTATATTAGAAATATAGATTCATTACAAGCACAACTGCATTTTATATACATTATCTTTTATCTGCCCTATCTGAAGCTCTTCAATGGTAAATGGAATTTTTTTCTCATTTTTCTTTTCTTTTTCGCCTCAAGGTTTTCTTTCTTATTTCTGTTACTCCTCCTTCTCTGGAATCATTCCCTTTGCTGTTCGTTTCAGAAACCTAGTAACATGTTTGTCATTCTTTGTATTTTATGTTCATAACTTGCAAAATACATGCTTGAAATTCTTTGAGTGAAGCTCACTGCCTGACATTTTTTTTTTCTTTTTTCTTTATCTTTTTTTTTTTTTAGGCTTTGTATGATACGATATGGTTTATACATTGTCATTTTCAATTTCCTAAGAGTACTGATGTTAGGAGTGATGACTTGCACTGTTTTTCTATAAAAATCTGTCTTCTACTATCTTCCAAAAGACTTTTTCCATCTCTGTTGAGTAAGGCTATGAATCTAACAATTTGGGAAGTTAGAAATTCACCACATACTTGTTTCCTGATCTTGTGAGAAGGTTAGTCAAACTTGGTATCAGAATGCTTTTTGAGAATACATTAATGAGTGTGAAAAGGTGTGAAGATCCACAGCGTACTGTTATCCAAAGTGTTAGTGTTTATTGCTATTTATTTTCAGGCCATTGGATGAAACGAGTTTCGAGTTTTTGCCCATGGGTACCAACTTGTTTGCCTTTATTCTTATGGAGGAAAACACTTCGGTGTTTTTACAGATTTTTATTTTTGATGATCCCACAATTTCTGTTCTTGACAGATGTAAATTACTTTACTCCTAAAGTCTGGGTTGGGCAGGTTGGACAGGAGAGGTTATAATAGATGTGATAAAAATGTGTGTTTCTGAGTGAACATCTAGACTGAAGTTCTGCAGTGCTTGGGATTTGCTAGTCATTCAGAATGCACTAGTCCAGTCCTTATGTGGCTGTGAGAGCAGACCGAATCGATAAGGGTTCTTCAGTGTTTAAACCATGTTCTAAGAGCTCTTTCCAGTCATCGAAATGTCTTATATGTTCAAAAGAATCTGGAGGTAGATGGAAACTGAAAATGGGTGCTGGAATTGTTTCTTGGGATAAACTAGTTATTGTACTTGTTGGCTCTCTTGATATTTCTCCGTAAGGTGAGAAGATGCCCTGTGAAGGTCTGCAGAGCTGTGAGGAGCTGTAAATGGAATGATAGCTATGAAGGTGAGTTCAGAAATACTGTATGTACATATGAGGTCTGGCAGTGAGGAAAGAACCTACTTAACTGCTAAATGGCAAGTGAAGGGAGCACTGGACAGGTGGTGACCAGCCACAGGCTGCTCAGTCTGTCACAGTGACAGCGCACTCAGAGTTCATAATATCCTCTCGCAGAGAACTTTGTCTACATTTTTCAAATTTTCTCCCTTTCATGGTTAGGAAAAATAAGACTCAGAAAAGCGAAACACAGAAGGCTACAAATGAAAGTTGTTTTACAGAGCTTTTTTTCCATATGGCTATCTCTATTTTATTAGTTAAAGAAGTTTCAGTGCACTGTGTTTCAGCTGTTTCAGTGATTAGATAATGGGACCATCATCAGGTTATTTACTCTTAGTTTAAGACATCTCTGATGAAGTGCATATACCACACAAAATCATGACTCACGTTAGCAATACAGATAATTGACTTTGGGATCAGATTTACTGTATGCATCCCAGCGTGTTTCCAGCATTAGAACTAAATATTTGAATCTTTGAAAAATCTAGTGAGTCTGATTTGGGGTTTATGCCATTCTGAATGGAGGGGTTATTTTGTTTATTAGACATTTTATTTGGGAACAGACTTAAAAGAGCGATATTTCTGGTACGTGCATCATTGCTGTTAGTGCTTTAAATTAATCCCACAGTGAGACTTCGTAGGTGTCCCAAAGAATAGTGTTCTTTGTTTTACTTCTTACTTGTAGAAAGGGGTTGTAAGATTTCAGAATTAGGTAAGGTCTATCTTTTTGTATAGACTTTGTTTGGAAGAGCACTGAAACGTAACTGTATACTAAAATTTCTTGAAATTTGCTCATGCACACTATAACTTAAGGTTTTTCTGGAGCATTGGTGTTTATAAAAGATGCAAACTGGGATGAGAGCACTGAGATTATAATAACACACCATATACCTAATCTAGATAATCTCACAGACAGATTTCTGTCTTGGATGAACAAAGAGACTGCCAAAGGAGATATTTAGTCAGGAAGTGGGAAAGCATTTGAGAGAGGCCTACGCTTTGGGTTTTGAATCTGACCTGGGTATGTGTTGTTAGCTCTTGAAGCTTTTTCTAGCATTTTCTGCTGCATGATGGAGATCACAAAGTGTGTTTCAGACAATGGGATGAATATTTCTTCTGCTTTCTGTAACAGACTGGAAAGGGCACTGAGGGGGCAACAGAAAAAAAAGAAAGCAAAAATTTAGCAGTGAAATGAGGGCAGAGTAACAAAGCTGAAAAGTTCTCTTTCCAAGAGGGAGGTCTGAGCTGTCAGAGTGACAATGAGAGACTTGAGACGTTTTACAATTAAATACTAATTGAGGTACTGGTTTGTCAGAGGGAAAATAAGTTGACAAGAGAAAGCAGGAAGTTTCTCAAGAACCAAAAACATTATTAGTGGAGCATGAACCATGAAGCTGTATTTGCAGAGGACAGGGTATACAATATTCGCAGCTATTCTGATATCTTGACTCTGACCCTTTTAACTGGCATCAGGGGATGTTTAAAGAGTGTCTGTGGTTTGAAGGTCACACAGTCATGACAGATGTGTCAAAATATTTGGGAAATGGTGTATAACATGTTAAACAATTTTCCATGGTGGCTTTTTTCAGTGATCTTGGAGGAGAGAACAACTGTCATTAATTGTAGTTAGTAAGATTCATGCTAATGGAATAGAGAATACATATACACCCATATAAATACATACTGTACAAATTGTTGGCAAGTTGTCTGCGCTTTTGGCACTTATGTGAAGAAAGCATCTGCTTTAATAGCTGTGCAGTGAGACTTATGGTTGCCATGGGAACTGCTACTCTATGTTTTGTGAGAATTTGCTTATTAATGTTGCACACATATTGAGATTTTAACACAGGCTTTTTTGCTCTGATTGGGCTGGTTGTGTGTATTCCTGCCCAACTGAAAAAGCAGCTCAGAACAAATGAGTGTTTTCATTGTTAGATGTTTATCAGATCCAGAAACATGAAGAAAATTGCTTTCCGTCAAGGTGAGGGGAGAGAGGAGAGCCACTGAGGCTTTGTCTCATTAATTTTACAAGAAGGGAAGAGTTAGCACATGAAGATAATGTCTATTTACTTTGGTAAACCTTACTGGAAACTTGGTAGTTAATTTTTGATACAATGCTTTTGTAAGCTATCATGAGATCAATTGGAAGTATGATTTTATTAGGGAACTTAGATAGCATGTATTTTTCTGCTTCTGGACAGACCTTAAGCAGAAAAATCCATTTCAAGTAAATGGAAAATAATGTTGAATTTTCAGGAAAACCTTAGAGAATTAAGAGGAGAATAGTCAAGAGACTGGCCGTTTTGTATTAGTGGGATGATAATGACAATTATGTACAGGTTATTCTAAAGGGACAATAATGTTTTGTAGAAACCATTCTGGCAAGTGTCCAAAATGTAATTTGTTTGGCTTCTCGGGAGCGCTCTAAAATTAATCATTGTTGTCAGAATGCATTCCTTAAAGTGATACAGTCAAGTTTTTAATAAAACTTTCATTGTTCATAAATAATGAAAATTTTCCCTCTGCTTTCTTAAATGTGCATCTTCCTATTTTATGTGTTTGGGTATTTTGAATCAATTTAGTCATGTACAAATGCTTCAGTCTCATTAGACAACATGCAGGTTGTAGACCAGGATAGAGACATATAACTTTGGATAGAGATAGATACGTACATCTATGTGTGTGTGTATGTAAGTAACTGAAACAATTTTAAAATTCCTTGTGGTTTTTTATTAGTATTTCTGAATGGCTAAGTAAGGACATTTGTGGGATGTTCTATAGTATGTTTTCATGACACTTTGTTCACATGGTACTTTATTTTTTATTTCTTTTCTTTATGAGAGGTTTATACTCAAAGAAGTAAGTTCCTAATAGCATAACTGGAAGCAATTAATTACTCAGAATGTAATGTTTTCCAGAAGTGAGATGGTTCAGCTGTAGATCCAAAATTCCTGCAATAACTTGTTTCACTAGCACGGACCCTCTTAGCTAAGAACAAAGTAATGAGCTCTTAATGAATCTGTTAGAGAAGCTGAGATGAATGAGAGTCATTCAGGCTTCTAGGAAAACAGAGTTGATAATTTTTGTGACAGCATAGGGCAGTAACAAGTAAGAGCTATGCTTGGAAGTAGTCTGTTAGGCAGCTGTGGCTGAATGCCTTCTAATAATTTAATAAATGGGAGATAAGGTGTCATTTCATTTCTGATAACTACAGAGAAAGAGAATTGGCCTTCTTGAGGTTAATCATGATAGATTTATATCCTATTTATCTTGACTTCCTCCTCTGCTCTGTGCTGATTTCTCAGTGGCTTCCTAGTCAAAATTTTCATTAGGAGATCTGATAGGCATTACTAAGAGAAATGTTTTGTGCCTTTTGAAAACAAAGTCCCATAGAAGCAGGATACTGCAAGGATGAGCACTGAGCTGGACTGCCTGGAAAATGGAAGTGTAAAGCTGTAAGGGCATCTGTTGGTTCATTTTTCAAAGTAAAGGTGACATTTGTTTTCCATAACTGTTTAAGCTGCTGCTTTGGGCTTGAAAAGGCTAGGAATTCTGTTATCAGTAGAGATTTGCTGGGCAGTGGTTTAAATATTAAGGATACAGGGATCACAAACTAAAATTACACATGTAAGATGTGAGACTAAGAAAATGAGATCATAATTATTTTCTGAGAGAGATTATCTTGTTTAGAACCTCAACCACACAAGGTGTCAATAGAATTGCACATTTGGCTGAGCCCAGTGCACTTTGCCATTCCAAGGCTTAGTAAATTTTCTTTAAGAAATATTGGTGTGATATTATGAAGTGATAAAAAATCAATGAGGCAATGATTTCACAGTCAGATGGAGTGTTTTGTTGTTAAATTAATCCTTTCACCTGGGGCTGCAAGGGCTAAAAAAGTTGGAAAGCAATGCTGGGTGACTTGATGGAGATTTACTTGCTGTGTTATTCTACAGAAGGCTGAAATGAATCTGCAAATGATGTTTTTGACTACAGTAGGGTACCTGCAATTATTCACTTCGCCACTCATGGAAGGCATCATTGATTAAATTCCGAAGCCTATTGACTGTAGTGGTGCAGCTGAACTTATTTTCATCTTGAGATTCTGCCTTTACAGGGTGCACTTAAATTAAAGTGGTTTGTTTGGTTGGCTTTTTTAAACGAACAGTGGTGACATGGTGTGTGTTCTCTATTAAGAGAGTTTATTGGCATTTTGTTTCTGTGAGATGCAGGTTTAAGAACTCTAGTAACAGGTAGATCTATTTGCAATGGAAGGCTTAAGTTATTTCCTGTAGCTTCTGCTGAGATGATTACAACTAAGTTGAAAGAATTCCTAAGTTTCCCATGTCATTTGTGTGATTTTCTGCCAGTTATGACACTCATAAAATGATGAAAATGTCATTAAAGTGCTGTACTGAAAATTTTGGAACTGAAAGAATCTGAACAGCATTGGCTTTTTCAAAATGAAAGAAAATTAACAGTATTAAGGACTTTGTCATAAAAATGAATCCGAAATCATGTGAAAACGAAGCATGTCAATGTCATCCCAGAAACAAAGGAGAACTGTTTTAAGTCTGAGTGACTGTAAATTTAAAAACGAAAGTTATTTGTTTTCAGTTATGTTATCAGTAGAAAACAGAGAGAATCTTTAAAATCCTGCTCCCCAGTAACTCACTGCTTGAAAGTCTGGTATGTCAAAAATTTAATCTCACTAGAAAAATTTCTTTGAGAAGGAAATGGTCTCTTTAGGTAAGTTAAAACAGCCACAATGATTACACATTGAACTATATTGACAGACAATGAGCCATTTTCTGTGCATCTATTTTGATTTCTACCTGCGCATTGGCCATTACCTCTTCAATTTAACACAAAAGTAGTGTAAGATACCTGAGCATACTTACAGATAAGGTAAAGACAATGAAAAAGTCTAGATGACCTTGGTGCTTCAAATGGAATTCTGCACTTCTTTTTTTTAGATAGTGAGTAATTTTAAAAGTTTAAGACTTTAGAGATGTATTCCTGAGACTGAGAGGGGAAGAGTGAAAGTCTGAGGAAGAAATTGAATCTTAGTGTCTCATGTTTGGTATGAGCCTTCTTCCAAGTAGTTATTAGATGGTTTAAAGGAAGAAGAGCAACATTCTTTTCTGACTCTGGTAGAAAGTTATAGGCCTTCTGAACCTGAAATTCTTTGCATCTCTCCCCATGCTGGTAGTAGAGCTCAGATTCTACTGATTATATAACTTGTCTTGAGAATAAGTGTATTGAAATCATGTTTAAATATCTACGTTTCTTTGTGAACCTGGCCTTAAAGGAATTACGTTTTATTTTCCCTGATTTATTTTTGGCTACCATAGGCAGTGTCGTGATTACATGTTGGCTGTTGCTGATCACATTTTGGAATCACCTAAATCTTACTCAGACCCTAGTACGAGATGAGCATGGGTGATACCCACCGCCACAAATTCAAATTCACTTCATTGGTCTAGCTCTTCCTGCTCAAATCTGTGTGAACCTTGAGAATCTACAGAAGTGAAGTGATCGGTCTTACTGAGATAGGTCCATTAACAGGTAAAAATAATCCTTTTCTGGCTTAGGCTACCTTCTTCAAATAAGAAACGGTGACTTTGGGAAAAGTTAGAGGTGAAAAGGGGGAAAAAAATCCCAACATAACTTTGAAAAAGTTATGGTCAAAAAAAGTAATCCTAAAACTCTGTGATTATAGCTTTTCCTGTCTTCGCCAGTGCTTGTGAATCATTGCACTAGGCTAAAAGACAGGAAGAAATTTTCTTCACAAATCTACTTGGTTTTGTCCTGTAGAAGTGACTGAGGTGCAATATACAAACTTTTTGTTTTGAAACCAATGTGAAGTTAAATGTATAATAAGATAGAAGAGTCTTCTTGCAGTAACACAGGTGAATTCTTTTCTGTTCAACCGGATCATCTGCTAGTGACAAAGCTGGGTTAAGAACTGTAAGAATTTGTCAAAAACACATTTTGGTAGTCATCACTTCTTTCATAGGAAAATTTCAATTCCTTTGTGATTTGAGCAAGAACTCTTAGCCCAAGCACTTTTCATGATTTTGTGGTCTCAAGCTTGAAATTTATCAGTTGCATCTGTAAAATGTATAATCGTGAAAACTTGTCTTGCAGTTGTTTTCATATTTAGTAATTTAGAAAACATTGTTATCCTTTTCAGCAACCGAAGCCTTGGCTAACAAAGAGGTTTTTTCATGGAAAATCAGCTAAACAAATATTACTTGCCAATAGTGCTTTAGTGATGCTGACCCTCATACAGAATAAATCACCTAGTAAGGCCACTTTTGAAATATACTCTTTCTTACTATAAGACACAAAGACTGACTATCCCTTCTCAGAATATGTGAGATATTAGCAATAGCTGGAGGAGCACTGAAGTGCTCCCAGTGAGGTTAACTGGTGGGTTTTGCTGCATGGAAGGTTTTATGTGGTGACTTAAACAACATTATGTTAAGTTTCAGTACTTCTGAACTTCAAGGACTAGAAATGAGACCATATACTCTCTCCTCCTTTGTGTTCATAAACAATACTAAAGTAAATGAATTGGAAGTTTACTTCTGCATGTCACTTGGGAATCTTTATTACAGAGTAAAGGCCAGAGAAGCTGGAAATTTCCATCCTTCTGTAGTTGTGATAACAAATCCAAGTTCTGAAAAACCTCTTTTGACTGTCTTAAAAAACACAGTGCTAATTTTAGGTTTGTAAGCATAGCTGTGATATATAATTTTAATTCACTCATGCAGTGGTCAGAAGAAGATTCAGAACAAAATCACAGGCATTTCAAGTAATAAGTATATTTTTAAAATGTTTCTTCTGAAGGGGATGCTGGTATGATAAAAAATAAATCACTCATGCTATTGAACCAGTAATAGGACAGAGGTTAAAATAAATAAATTGCTGCTGAGATTTAGTAAAACTCATGAGCACATTGAATGTAAAAACAACAGTCTCATCGGTTATGGGTTGAAGTGCACAGGAAAGGTGTACCTTTCAAAAAGTTACATTGCTATTCCGAATTGCTGAAATGTTTCTGTCATTTTTGACTTGTGTATCTGTCTATTAGTCTTCCAGAAAAAAAAAAATTTTTCTAGCTATGGCTTTTACACTCTGAAATTCAAGTTGAAAATAAAGAGAAGTTATTAATTCTGGCTGGAAAGCAGAATTTGTTGACTTTTGTTACATTTGCATCCTTTCTTAACTGATTAGTGATTCTGGAAGAGTCATGAGATTATCTTGATATTTTAGACTACATATATGCCTGGGGCTGAGATGAAGAAAGCATTGTTTGTTAAAAAGTTTATTTCAATTGATCACTTGTCTTCTGAAAACCAGATACGAAATGGGAAAAGAAAACCTTGTAGGCAAATCTGTTACCTGCCCACAGAATTTAAAGAGATGGCTTTTCAGGGGAAAAGTCACATTTCAGTATCCATCTGGGTGCTGGTGTGTAGAAACACGGTGATTGGAGATCTCAGATACGGCCTTTTCTTTTTAATTCTTAGGACTGACAGAAGTACAGTTTGGCTGCCTCTGAAAAGATTACACTTTGCAAGTTGTGTAGTTTTAAGTGGGTAAACTGGTTTGGCTTTGCATTAGGATATACGTGTGTGTGCAATTAAGAAATGCATAAATTGTTTTTGTGCTGCAAAATGTTATACCTGTTTTCTGGAAAAAAAATCCAAGAAGCTGATGAAGAGCTGGGATATACTAGTTCAAGAAGAAAATGAAATTTTGCATTTATTCAGATGGTATTATATTTATTTTCTATCTTTGGACTTGTTTTTTGCATTTCAGTCTTCAGATCATTCAGACTTTCATTCCAGGAAATAAAGAAATGAAGTATTTCTACATGAAATACTTAAAAAATATCATCCCAAATATAAGGATATATTTATGCACAGAGTTAGACTTGCTCTGTCATAGTAAGAGGAACCAAAGTATCTTGTGTATATATAAACGAATGGCATTTATGGCACAGCATATGAGAGTACCCCAAGAGCTTTAATTTGCAATGGTAAATAGTTTTACAGGCCAGAAGGGCAATGGAATGCTAAAGATTAAATTAATGATTAAATCGCAAAAGAGAAATATGATTTCAGACAAATTCAACCAGATGCTGTAAAGATTTAACCAATTTTGGACAGAGGATGGGATCCTAAGGAAGGGCAAACAATGCTCTTTTAAGTCCTTATTTTTAACTCTTTCACTAACACCTGGGTGTAAGTTAACTGCTAGAATTTTTTTTGAAATTGCTTTTTTAGTGACCAGTAATCAGAGAAAGGTGACAAACAACTTTAAAAGCTGTAATATTACTGAAGGGCAAAAGTTTTTCAGTGCTGGTGACTCCTTAATGGCAAATTGTTTTAGCAAGAAAGTTCCATAACTTAATAAATGATGAAGTTTGGTGATCAAGTGTTACAATACATATAAGCCTAGTCTGCCTGCATCTGCCCTGTAACTTTGTCCTGAAGTGTCCAGTTCAGCTGTGTCTCTTCCAGTGATCCAGGGTCTTATCGTACATTATTTTGGGTTGGAAAGGACCTTTAAAGGACATCTAATCCAAACCCCTGCAACGATGAGGGACATTTTCAGATATATCAGGTTGCTCAGAGCCCTGTGCAACCTTACCTGTCTGGGCAAGCTGTTCCAGTGTTTCACCACCCTCGTTGTAATAAATTTCTTCCTTTTATGTAGCATAAATCTGACCTCTTTTATTCTAAAACCATTACCCCTTGTCCTGTCAAAACAGGCCCTGCTACAAAGTTTGTCCTAATCTTTTCCATAGGTCTCCTTTAAGAACTGAAAGCCCCCCAACAGATCTCCCTGGAGCCTTCTCTTCTCCAGGCTGAACAACCCCAACAGCCTTTCTTCAGAGGAGGCATTGTCCCATCCCTCTGATCAGTTTTGGAGCCCTCCTCTGGACCCCTTCCAACATGTCTGTGTTTTCCTGTGCTGTGAGCTCCAGAGCTGGATGCAGTTCTCCAGGTGGGGTCTCACCAGAGCAGAAAGGCAGAATCACCTCCCTGGACTTGCTTCTTCGATGCAGCCCAGGACACAGTTGGCTTTCTGGGCTGCACGCACACATTTCCAGCTCATGTCCAGCTTCTCATGCACCAGCACATCCAAGCCCTTCTCTTCAGGAGTGCTCTCAATCCCTTCTTCCCCCAGCCTGTATTTATACTGGGAGTTGCCCCAACCCAGGTACAGGAGCTTGCACTTTCTTGAACCTCATGAGGTTCACACAGGCCCATTTCTCAAGCTTGTCCAGATCCTTTTGGGTGGCATTCTATCCTCAGGCTTGTCAAACACACCAGTCAGCCTGCCTACAAATTTGCTGGAGCTGCACTTGATCCCACTGTCTTTGTCATTGGTGAAGGTATTAAACAGTACTAGTCCCAGTATGGACCCCTGAGGGACGCCATTGGTCATGGATCTCCACTAGAACATTGCAAGGACCTGCCCTTGGTGAAGCCATACCAGTTGTCTTGAAATCACCTGCCTATCCTCTATGTGCCTTAGTAAAGCTTCAATGAGGACCTGTTCTATAATCATCCAAGGCACAGAGCTGAGGTTGGCCAGTTGGTAGTTCCCAGGGTCCTCCTCTTTACCCTTTTAAAAAACGGGTGCCGTGTTTCCCTTTTTTCACTCACCAGGGACTTCGCCTGACTGCCATGACATTTCAAATGTTATAGAAAGTGGCTTGGCAACCACATCAGCCAATTGCCTCAGGACGCAGCAGGTCCCATAGGTATGTTCGAGTTCCACTGACATCATGTCTTGCTCCAGCACAGCCCAGCTGCATAACCTGGACTCAGATGAAGTTATGAAAAAGAGCTGTGTGAGAGCCTGTTAGAAAGGTTAAAGGAAGTTAAAATTATAGGTAGAGGCAGAACTGTAGAGACAAGGATTGTTAGTACCTCAGAGATTTGAGAAGAAAAGAACCGATGTGGAAAAGTATAAAAACTGAAGTAAAGAAAATAGAAACACTGGTTGGAGGTCAGCAGATGTAGCTGTGATACAGCCGTGTCCTTGGTGCCAGCAGAGGTGGTGGCAGCTTGGCCGCATGGGGAATCTGCTCCAGGGAGCTCCAGAGGCCGAACTCTCTCATCTGGGCTTGGGTCTGACTGGCCAGCAAAACCTTCTCTGAGTCTTTTATCAGGGTAGCGAGTAGCCTAGTGACTCTTAAACTTATTGTCTTGGGTGTGTGCTTGTCAATACATAATTGCTTTATGCTTTTAAGCTGTGTATTTACTTGCTAGTGCGGTCTCTTACACATGCCCAAATAAACTGACACAAAAGAGAGGTGGCAATATACCCACACACCCACCCAGCCAAGAAGGTGATTCCAACAAGGTATCGAGGGATTTGAAGGAAAAAAACCCACAAACCCCAAACCACTTTTTCGTCACAGCACATTCTGTGCTTCTTTTTCTTTTCTTTCTCAGTGATGTACAGGTAGAACAACCTGAATGGTAAAAAACTGATTCAGGGCTGTTGAAATCCAGTTGCATTCTCACTTCTTATTTATCTGTCAATTGATATTAAAGATGTGGTTCCAAAGACTAAGTGTACCATTACTGATGATTCTCAAAGTATTTTACATTACCTACAGTTTTTCTGTTGTTTCAATAGCAACTGTTCACAGAGTGCAATTAATCAATATTACCCCAGCAATTCAGGGTTGCACAAGGTGTATGGGAGATGTATTTTGATATTTCAGATATGTGTGTTGTCTAATTTCTCAGTTTAAAATTATTTCCAGTTTTAATACCTGTTAATCCAACTTGATTTGTATGCTGATCTTCAGTATCAAAATCTTAAATCTACTGTTTCAGCAGCTGCTCAGGAAAGAGTTGACATTCTGTTTGGTTTATTTCCTCGTCTCTCATTTAATTTTGTTTTGTATTTTGATTTTGTGGGGTTTTTTGCTGAAAATTCAGCTTAGCTGAGAAGAGACTTATAAAATATGTATCATTGGAAATCGTATTTTCTGCTTTGAAATTCATATGCTTAGTATGTGAGTTCAATGCACCCTCATTATGTCTTTTGGAAAATAGATTCTTTCATGACTGTCTTCACCTAGCCCTTTCTCCTTTCTTTCTCTCTCTAATGTAATATACTCATTGAAATTAAACTGTGTGCAGTAATAATCCTTTTCAAGACATCATTTCTAAAATGTACATGACATTTTAAAATATTAGATCTATTGAGAAGGAGATAATAACATCTTTTTAAAGACCATGGTCAATTTATATAGAAACCAATATTTTATTTACAGCATGGTATATTATAATACTTGGTGAGTATCAAAGTGAATGCTCTGGACCTGATTTTTTTTTTTAAAGGATGAAATTAGTTTACCCCATTAATTTAATTAATATAAAGAACAGTATTATTGGAAACAGGCGTATGATTGGACTTCTAAGACTCTAACAGAGAAATATTTTGTTTGGTCTGTAAGTTCAAGATTTTCTTACAAGTACTGCTACTTGATGCACCACAGAAAAAGAAAAAGCCAGGTAGAAACTCGGCAACTCCACGTAATATCTTTATAGTATCTTTGTAGAAGTGGAAGCACAAGCAGAGAAAAATGGTCAAAATAGAGAAATATCACTGGGCTTTCATGGAAAATACACCAGCTCCTAGAATTGAATTGTTTGTTTTGTTTTTTAAAAAAAGGATTAACAAATTAGAAGATGAATTTTCAAGTTCTTCTGACAGCTGTGTTTTGAAACAGCTACTGGCAAGTGATTGTGGCAGAGCTGTGTATGGAGAGAAGGGTACTGGGTACTGAACATATTCAACCGTAGGGCAATGCTACTCTCTCTTAAGTGCTATATGGAAGCTTCTTGGGCTTCTGTAATTTAAAGCGAATGCTGTGCTCATTGCAGGCGTAGGGCATCTTTAAAGCAGGATTTATGCTTGTGTTAGCAGAATTTATTTGACTTTAATAAAAACAGCTTGTTGAAGGGGTTTCAAATGTATGTATAAAACTGGAAAGAACCGTGAACAAAGATAAGTATCTCATGCAAAGATGACGGAGAAAATGAAAGATGAAGGGCTTTTCCATGAGTTGAGTTAAAGGGGTGCAGGGAGAATGTGGCGAAGAGGAAACATATTCAGAGTGAAGATAAGAAGTAAGCAACTCGATAGACTTAAGGATACAGAACAAAAAAACCAAAGAAATCTTGGTGGGAGGGTTGGACTGTAAAGTAACTATACATTGTTTTACACTTCTGTCAGAAGCCAAGCTTCATTTCTGTACAATGTAGAAGTTTTAAAGATGGGGTTTTGAGTAAGGGGCCTGAAGAGTTAATGTTTCAGGCCTACTTTTTCAGTAAGAAATTATTGATCCTGTTTCACTTTGGGGGATTATTTTTAATGAAGCACTACTGCCAGAAGCAACGTATCTGTCTCTAAGCTTTCTGCTTCTTTTCTCAGAACATGATAATTTAGAAGTGGTTGGGCAGGCTCTGGTCCATATATTTTCCTTCCTGCTTGTTTGCTTCTTTACATAACATCCATCTAGGAAGCTTCAAAGAGAGTCCAGAGCAGAGTATACCTATAGGAATAGGAAAATACTTAATTAGATAATTGAGTCCTCATGTTAGAACTGATAAACAACTTGTAATAAAATGAGTACAAGAAATTCATATAAAGGCTTATGACTGTTCACATTGCACAAGCAACCCTTCATTTGTCTATGAAATATGAGTTACTACAATAATGCACAGCCTAAAATGGTCTCAGACAGATCTGGTAGCCTGATAGACAAATCGTAGCAACATAAACCTTTGTGTTGCTGTGATTTAGGAGGACTAAGAAAAAACGTCCTTAGACAATTACGTTCTGAATTTGTCTACCTTCAGCTTCTATTGGTCTCTATGTTTTTATTCAATTGAACAAGTTTCAGCTAAGCATTCTGTCAATGGCCTTAGACAGTGATTCATATGGTCTCCTTCACCAGAAGAAATTAAGGGATTTTGAAAGGTGAAGCAGTTAAAGTGATTTTTCCCGAGCACTGTGGTTGGTGTGTGTGTGTGGGGGGGTGTTTCTGTGTACATCTGGCTGGTTACAGCCAGACTTGGTACTGTGATAGAGGGCCTTCTCAGTAATTAACTTGCTGCAGATTTCCTGTAAATATACAAGCAGTTGATAGGAGATTCCCTCAATTTCTAAGAGTATTTTACAAAGTGAAGGTAAGTGTGTATATAAGAGAGATTTTCAGATTCTCAGTCTTAATTTAGGGAAAAACTAAAATTGAGACTTCCTGATTGCAACAACCGTGGCCTCATTGGCTTAGAGACCTGGAGCTGGATGACATAGACACAAGTGTGTTAAGGTAGTAGCTTTATTTTTACAATGTAATTGAAATAACTGTAATTAAGCATAGGTTGTATTTAGTACATGGATATAAGGTGACCACTCAAGATGGTAAGGATATTAAAAAAAAATTCCGTTGAGGGAAGTCGGGGGTGGAGAGGGGAAACAAGAAGATGCATTTAGCTGAATTTGAAATGGTTTTCTCCTTTTCTTCCAAGGTCGTGGTCTGCCAGCTTGGATTTTTAATGGGTTTTCTTAATCTTGGTTCAAAAGTCATGAGGCCGTTTCTGGATTTGCTAATTGCAGGGGCTAATAACTGAAGCTCACCTGCTAGGTCTTTTGTTTACTAACTTTGTGACACAGCAGAGGAACCCTTGCTCTGGGCAGCCTCTGCTTTTTCCTGATGCTGTGGAGGAATATGTGGTTAGTCCTTGTCCATCAGGTAAGAACAGCCTTGCTGGTCTCTGCAGGACCATGTGCTAGTAACCAAGATGACTCTGCTTTTGTTATGGCCTGCTGAGGCTGAATGAAGAACTGCTATTTACTTCTTGGCAATTTGCTAGCTCAGGTGAGTTCTAGTATGCATCTTTCTTACGGGGGCTCTGATGAGGATGGCCATTAGTGAGTCATCTTCCTGCCCGGTCAAATCTTTCACTGATGGAAAATATTTTATGATTAAAAGTTTCTAGGCAGAACCTGGGCAGGGCCCTGAACCTATTATTGATACATGCAGCTATTTGAGACCAGAGACTTAATGGCTGAGAGCATCACAGAAAGTACCACTGCTACTGAGTGATCATTTATAGCAGAGACGGGACTGAATTCAGCACTTCCTAGCTGACCATAATCAATAAATGGAACTAGCAAAATAACTATCCTAAGCAAATATATCTGGATTTTGTGTATATAGAAAATAGTTGCATGATTATATTTATTATAGACTCATAGAATCGCCCGAGCTGGAAGGATCATGCAACTCCTATCCCTACACAGACACTCCCAACATTCACAACATGTGACTGAGGGCATGGTCCAAATGCTTCTTGAATGCTGGCAGACTAGCTACAAATGCAAGCTTTATTCTTAACTACATCATAGCTCAGCTTGTATTTCATATTAAATGGTAAAATAAGCTTCAGTAGGAAGCCCTATACTCATTATCAACAACAGATTTTTACTGAAATGCTTAACTGCATTCCCTGTGCCAGCATTTGAAATTATTTGAGTTTGGATTATAGCACTATATTAATTTGACACTGTAGAAATTTTAAAAATGTAAATGCTTTTGCATGAAAACCTGCTTTTCTGTTCATTGCAATGTGGTTGTGATGATTATTCATTTACAGTAGCAATAATGAAAAAAACAGGAGATTATGCCCTTTTTTGATTTTTGGGGTTTGCAATAGTACCTGTGGGATTTTGCCATGAACCTCTGAAGTAAGTAGCAAAACTGCTGCTGACTTTGGAGGCTACCCTGTTAGTATGCAGAGCATGCTTACTGCTTCTGGGCATCCCAGATGGTATCTGCATTGGGTCTGGAAAGATCCTCTTTGACTTCATTTGTGCCTGGACAAATCTTTGAAACTGTTGGCCAGTCCTGGTGGCTGCAGGTCACAAAAAATGGAAGGATATATGCAAACAACTGTAAGATTGATTTGAACCCTAGACTCATGTCCCTGAAATTGCTTCCTAACAGAACCAGTGTTGCATGTATGGCGAACTTAAAAGCTGGGGCAGGCGTGGAGGACCACCAGCTCTCCATTTATACAGCTATCACTTGTGTTTAGAGTGCCTTCTAGCAGATCAGTAAATCCTTGGGAGATTACATCTGTACTTGTTGATACATTACTGAACTTTCAGATTCTCTGCTACCTGCTCCTCCACCCTCAATATTTTAAACATACTAAGGCCTGGTGTGAGTTGGAATACAGTGCTGCAGAGCCCAGATTGTGTTTCAATATATGCTATAGTCCCTACTGGAATTATTTAGAGGTATTGGATGAAAGAACAGTCAAAATAAAGTTGAAGGAAAAGGAATAGGTGCTAATGAATACAGGAGGAAGAAAATTATATAAATTATGTAAAGTTAATTGAGATTAAGTACTTCTAGCAGTATTCATGTGTGCACCTCCTTTCTTGTATGGGAAGACATTCAAATTCAAATATATTACATGTGACAATTAATGACAGGTATATTATTTTGTACAGCTGCATAATATGATTCATCAACCTATTTGTAAAGGTCAGGGTGAAATAATAATAGGAAATAATGGATGATTAATTGTCAGCTCCAATTCAGCTTCAGATCCGATGCAATTTTCTGACTTGGATGCATGGAAATTTCGAAACTTGCTCACTTTCCTAGGGTGATAAAAGCAGCATTTCAACTGGGCCTTTTGCAGCTTTCTTCTTGTACATTGCTGTAAGATGAAATTTTGACTACTTTCACATTTGTTAAGTTGGAACAGCTTGTTGTAGAGTCATTTTCCTTCCTATCAGGATTTAATTGAAGTCCTCAAAACTGATCCCCTCAGTACAGTGTCAGCAGCCACTTTTAAAACAGACATATAATGCAGGTTGCCTACCCCGGTAGCTGTCTCACTTTATAGGTAATTGGTAGCAAGTGGGAAGAGGGCAGGTCTGCACATCTGGAGATTGTACTGAACAACTGCATGAAAACTTCTGTATTTACTGCAGTTGTGCAGACACTTTTTTTTTCAAGTGGGTGGCTATTGTTAAGATATTCTAACATGGCTTGCAGCCTCTGTTATCACACAGTTTCTCTCCAGCATTTGTTTTGGGAAGAACAGTAACATGTGTAATGGTTTGGAAATCTAAGCCTGGAAAGAGCCAAAAATTGTGAATGGTTCCTGCTGTAGTCTACAAGCTGCTGCAAAGAGGGGATTTCACAGAGGCAGTATTAATTTAATTTGCAAATGGACTGAGGAGGAACCGTAGTATTCAGAATGATTAAATGAAATCAGTGTACAAAAAAATCCTACAAGCAAAGATTCTACCTCCCTTCCCCACCCCCAAGAAAGAAAGAAAGAAGGAAGGAAAGGAAGGAAGAAAAGATGGAAAGAAAGAAAGAAGGAAAGGAAGAAAAGCCAAAGCCGTAACTCCTTAGATTGTCTGTTTAGGAATATTTTAAATGCATTTAAAAGCACTGAAGATCCGATTTCACATCAAGACTGTTTGGATAGGTACTTGATAGGGGAGTAGTGAGTCTCTCATGGGAGGGTTCTTGGTCATCCTTACATCAGTTCATTCTAAACATTTGGGTTTAGGATGTCTAAGTCCTAAGAGAAAATTTTAGTCTTTTTCTCACCTCTGGAAGAACAGCTCTCTCCTCCCTGGGTGTTTGTCCTCATTCTGAAAATTTTGCATTGCTCAGTCTGATTCCCTGTCAGCTTTTAGAAAAAGCTTCTCGCTGCCTTTCTCATCTTTCCTTGGCATTGCTTAGATCCTGAAGTATTTCTGAAGATCCAGTTCTTGTTAAACTGAGAGCTTTTGAAGTAAGCATATGTATATTTAGAATTTACTGATGTTTCTTTGAAGAACTGTTCTTGCACTCTTTGAATAGCTCTAATGAGCTTCCTTAGTTTGATTTAGAGAGGTAACAGCTCAGTGTTATTGTAAGGACCCCAGGTATGTTTCATAATACATCTTATGGAAATGTTTGATGCTGAGAAAGAAAAAAGAGAAAGTCTGATTTTATTTTGTAAGTGAACCGGCAAACAAACAAACAAAGAACAGAACCTGAATGTACACACTACCATTTGACATGATAAATATTGTTTAAAGATGTCTGATGCCAACCAGATGCACTGCAGTTAATAGGCTTAGCATAGGAAATCATTTTTGATTTTACGTGAGAATGACTCAGCACTTATTAAAAATTATGATCTATTGCTCAGTTAATGCAATTAATTAAATAAAATCGCTTTCAGAGATTACCTCGGGGAGGGGGAATCTTGTCCCTGATGCTTTTTTTTTCTCTTTTTAGATGTATAAAGGGCTTGGAATTCAGCACAAAGGCATGGACATAATAAAGAAAATCTATCTTATATTGGTGGTTCTTAGGAAAATGTGTTAGGAAATCACGGGTGTGTTATCCTTATCCTCTCCTTCTATTGTGCATTTGATCTGCAGATAGAGTAAAAGTCCTTAAAACACGCCAGTGGCAAAGGCGGCTATGAGTCAGAATTGGGTACTGCAATGCAAAGCAAAAAGCATTCTGTTAATATCGGTAGATTTATTCTGGGATTATGTTTAGAGGAGTATTTTCTCTTAGAAGTAGTAACAGAAGTGAGGTACTTCTCAGATACTCTCTTTTAGGAGCCTGGCATCATTTAGTGAAGTCCCTATCTTGGTGTTTGCGTGTAAATAGATGTACTTCAGAAGTAATCAAAGGCCTGATGAGAAAAGAAAACTGCCTGAGCTGTTTTTTAGCTCCTCTCCAGGCAATTTGGTTGCAAAATACAGCACCTGACAAATTTTGAATAAGAGTGTTTGTGCTTTCAGTATGGCCTTTGTTCTTCTGTTTTTGACAACCTCTCTTCCATCTTTAACCAAAAACTCTATTAGCAGAAAATATTGACTCTAGTTACAGAAATACTTCTGACATTGACCACAAAAATATTAATCAGTTTTCTTCAAAAATCACAAAGAATGACTGCTAAATATCAACCATGTGTTTTGGAAGTAATACTACTGAAACTCTCCGCAGTCTGCAAATTTGATGAAAACAAGTTGTTTTCCTTGTATTCAGCCCCATGACATTTTTTCTCTTGGAAATGGAAGCGTGGTAGCTTTTTCCATTTTGTGGGATGGTGGGATTTAGATAAGTTTTAGTTCTTATTTTTCCTCTCTCTCTAGCAGGAGGAAAATATTTACAGCCAGGTAAATTAGTAGTAGTTGCCTAGCAGTCTATGGCTCTGCTCCGTGTAGACACTCTCAGTTCTTTACTCCATTGCAGAGAGGTACTTTCTAATTAGGGTGAGAATCCTTAGAAGAAAAAAGATAGTTATGAGAAAATAATGTGATACACACTAATTATTGTCCTTGCCTGTTTATAAGCAAACTTATCCTATGCAGAGAAGCCCCAAAGTGTTACCTACAATATATATTCACAGCGGGGTTTTTTACCTAAGGAGTAATACCTGAGAATTAAATATTTTACAATTTGTATTATCATTGATTTGTCCAGTTTTGTCTTGGTATTTTATGCAGGAATTTTTTTTCTTTGCTTGATTGTTAAACTTGTTTTGCTGTCCTGGAGTAATTCAGGAAGAGTATAAGCTGTGTTTATGCCATCTGTTTGATATTGAATTTTTACCTACAGAGGAAATGGATAGGGAGAAGAGAGGTCGTGGATTGGGAGAACAAAAAACCATTTCAGAATATAAGAAAATATATAAATGTAAATAGCTCTTCCTCTAGGTGGATTTGGAGACATTTGCCTTCATTACTTTCATTACTATGCTTATGGGAAGATTCCCCCCACCATCCCCTGGCATCTGCAGCTCAGAGGTGATAGGTGATGAATACCTTTACACATAGAGCCAGAGGAGTTATCTGATATGACCTTTACATGTTTTCTCTACTGAAAAAACATTCACCAGGAATTTGAGATCAGTCTAGTAGTGCCCAAATAAGATACGGTACCCGGCGTGGTTACTTCTATGCTTGTATGTATTCTCAGACCTGTCTGTGAGTAACAGGGATTGCTTTAAGGCAAGGAAGAGGATTTGAACTCTTTGTGGGAAGGGCATTAACTGTATGTGTTCCCAGTTAAGCATGTAATTGCCAGTTCTAGCTGGGAACTCAGGTGCATAATATCTTTGAAATTGCTGTTCATTCAGTGTCTCTGTTAAATCATCTGTTATGCACCTGCAAAAATGTCATGCTTCTAGCTTTGTTTAGTAAGTTTCCCATGATCTTTCTCAACACATGCACCAGAGTGGAGTTACTTCTGTTCCTGAGGATGGGATCTTAGTAGCTTTTATTGCTTTTTAAAAATAATTTTGCATTATTAACTTTATCATATATTTAATTCATTTTTCTAGTAAACAAAACAAAAAAATGCCTTGTTCTTTTGAGCCAGTTAAATGTTCATGACAGTTAGAGAAGCTTCCATTTGGGATCACAGACATGTAGGAATTGTGGATTTTATTTTCTGTCTTAAAATTGTTTGTTGATTGGTGGTGGAAGAAGAAAAAACACACGTGAAAAAAACATTGAAGGGAAAACAAGACAGGATTGTAGTAAAGCAAATAAGGCTGCTTAGCTTACACTTACCAAATGCCATAGGGAATAGCTGCTAGTGAACTGTGCAATTTATTGCACTATGAGTACTCTGAAGGGGTTTATCTTGAGTGTTTTGTTCATCTGGAGAAATAAGTTCCAAGAAAAAATACCAAAATTCAGAAACCTGCACCAGTGTCTGTGAGTTCACACGTACGTGTAGCTAACTGGCAAGCAAGAACAAAGATACATGCAAGTAAATAATGTATTTTATAGTCAGGATACTGAGAAAAAAATCTCAAGAGTTAGACATTAGTTTACACCTGGGAGATGCTGCAAACCTAGATAGATCACAGAATCAAAAAAGATTAATAATTTGATTATATTTTATCAATGCATTTGCTGCTGAGTGCTATGAGGAGGGTGGTAATGAGGAAGCAAGAGCAAGGGAAAGTGGAGGGATGAATAATAAGAGATAAGGAGGTCTGAGGGATAAGAAGCATCCAGCCAAGGTAAGAGCGAAAGGATAGGTGCCTGAGGAAAAGAGAAGACCTGACGCTGTAAGGTTAGTTGCAGAGCAGGGGTGGTCTTGAGGAGAAACAGAGGATGACATTGGTGGGGAAGAGGGAAACTGGAAGCCACACAGGCGAATTTAGGATGGGAAAAGATCATCAAGTCCAACTGTAAACCTAACGTTGCCAAGTCCACCACTAAACTATATCACTAAGCACCACGTCTACACACCTTTGAAATACCTCCAGGGATGATGACACAACCTCTTCCCTGGACTACCTGTTCTAGTGCTTGCCAACCCTTGCAAGTGAAGAAATTTTTCTTAAAATCCAATCTAAGTCTCCCCTGGTGCAACTTGAGGCTGTTTCTTCTCATCCTATTTCTTGTTACTTGGGAGAAGAGACAGACATCACCTCACTACAGCCTCTGCCCAGGTAGTTGTAGACAGCAATAAAGTCTCCCCTCAGCCTCCCTCACCGTGAGTATTTAAAATGTGTCTAAGCCATCCTCAGGAGGATATTTTGCTTTCTATTTTAGCATTATTATTATTGAGGCTTCTGAAGCACGTGGAGGCAGAGGGGAAAGATTGCAGGAAAAAATCTGTTTAATTCCAGAGCATGGCTGGCATACTGACCTCAGGGTACCATGTAGCAGAACCCAGCAGGCACTGTGTAAAGGGGCAAATAGTTTTTTCACTCCCAGGCAGAAGGTGTGCCAGAGGAGTGTTATCTACACAGCACTGCCTGCCTTTCAGAGAAAGGGAAAAACCTCCTCTGCTGATACGGTGTCTGTACAGGACTCTAAGCAGACTTGATCACAGTAGGAGGGAGGCATGTCAGTGCTTTCTTCATGTTGTTGTTAGAGCAGATTGCCCTGAATTATTCCACTTTGATGATGTGCATCTCTCACTTTCAGACACTTCTGCAGGCTTGCAGCACCCTATCCCATCCCCTCAGTATGTACACCTAGGCTATAGCAGCTCCCCGGTGCAGATACTGTTCACCTGTCAAATGTGGTTGTGCCCCAGAGACTCAGCCTTTCTACTGTGTGATAACATGCAAAGGGAAGGAGTTCTATACTTTTGGTGTCTGGTGATCTACTTGGAAAAATTCAGACATATGGAACCATCTTGGAGTTCTCCCAGGGTAACAGACTCATCATTATTTCAGGTATTTCCTGACTGTTTGCAATGAATTGCAGTACAGTAATTTGGATAGAATTCTTGATTGTTTTCTTCATTGCTGAGGTTCTGCTTGGCCTTTGATAGAAGCTGTGGCGAGCTTGACACCAAACCATAGGCCAGATTTTTCTTCTGGCATTGACAGCAGTGAAGTTCTGTACAACCTGAGCATGGCCTCATGTGCCAGGCTCCATGAAACTGCATTTTATTCCTCTTCTTATTGAATTATCATGTTACAGAATTTCTGCAAGGTAATGTGACTCCTCAGATGCTTTGACTGATATTGGTAAACTTAAACAAAGGAATAATGAGAAGTGAAAAAGGGAGAGTAACAGTCTTTAACTATGCAGTGATAGTTTGAGAAATGTAACACCTCTGGGTCTAGCCATTTCTAGATCGTTTCAATCATGAGCCTTTTCTTTTCTGAACCAGTTTGTAAGTCGGTATTTTAGATTTGATGCACTTGCAGAAGTTTTGAAAGAGCTTTTCGAAAAAGGGCAAATATCACTGTCTTCTCTGTCTTAGACAATGAGCTTTTGAAGACCAGCCTTGCCCACCACAGGGGCTGTGCTAGTTCAGTTGACCTTGACTCTCTAAACAGAAACCACTGTGATCAGATGATTTCTTGGTTTGTGGCCAGGTACAAAAAATAACAAAAGATTGTATACGAAATCATTTAATACTCTGCTTTTCTCGCTTTATCTGCCCTGCTTTGCCTTTCTGGAATAGATGAGAACAATCCTAAACAAAACTCTTGTCAGGTTAACATCAATAAATCAAATTCCCTCCTTCCCACCTAACTAGAAGGAATGTCTTTAGACAAAAAGAATTTTCATCCTTCTCCTGGCCATGAAAAAGAGAGATAGGGGAAACATAGATGTTTAGCAGTAGCTGCAGAAGTTGGACACCAATTATGTTTCTCTAAGTAATCTGCAGAAAACAAATTTATCCTTCTTAAATGGAGTTCCATATGCTCATTGATTGTAGCTATACTTTAGAGGCTGCTAGTTTTCATGCACTATGTTGGGGATTAAAGAAGTCTGGAGGAATAAATGCATTTAAGAATATTAAACATTTTATTGTAGGCACAGGAAAGCATTTATGACCGCTGAAGCTGTCAGGGTTTACTGCAACAAACTGAAACATCCAGGTGGAATGTTCTGTGACCTAACAATTGTATGTATCTCTTATCAACTAATACAGATGCTCTTTGCAGGTTTAGGGTCAGCATATATTTAGATATTGTTGTATTAGGGCACTGCTGAGTCTCATAGAGGCACTGTTTCCTTGCTTCTTATTAAATCTGCTGGGCAGAAATGGCTTGAAATTATATATGAAAGCCGAAGGACAAGGCCTAGATAAATACATATCCTGGAAATAGCATGAATGCTTCAAATATTTTTAATAATATGAAAAAATTCTTGGCTATGTGGACTGGTGTAAGAAAATATACTATATCTTCACTTTGTAAAATGCTGTATGTTATTCAGAGATTCGGAGTGTTACTTGAGAAACTAGTTTTAGAAAATCAAGGATAAATTGATTCTGAGGAAAAGGGAAACTGCTTCAGGAAATACTTCAAGATGTAGAGGAATGCATGGTGGACTTATGACTGAGTGCTACTGAGAATTGCTTCTCATTAAAGCTGTTGACGCATGAAGATTACAGAGTGCTGAATTATATTAGGGAAATTTTAAGTACAAATGCAAACCCAAAGATTTCTGGAATGGCAGAATATATCTTGATGTTTACTTGCTCATTAGAGCATCTGTCATAACAAATATAACTGTTGCTTGTCTGTATTTTAGGAGCATGTAGAATTTTGCAGTATTTTTTAATCAATTATGGTTCTATTCCATAAGTCAATAACATCTGTATGTTCATGATTTATGCTAATTCAGGTATCTTAGGACAAGCTGATGTTTGTAGTTATAAGCATCTTGGAATTTACTAACAGATGTGACTATCATAAAGCATTATTTGACTGGAATTTATTAAACTATTAAAAAATGTTTAATATCTCAGAGGGGACTGTTAAAGGTGGATAATGTTATCTAACCATTTCTAGACTACTTGTCAGACTAGCAGAGGAACTGGCAAGACTATCAACTCTGCTATTTTTAGTTAGGATTAAAATAAGTGACTGCAACTAGAAAGTGAATTTTTTGATATCCAGAAATATCACATAATCATGAAATGTTTTATCTTTGGTTATGATCTCTTTTTATTATGCTTATGATATATAGGAGTTGTACGGGTTTAATACTCACAGTACTTTAATGAGAATCATAGAATTAGAATTACCTGAATTGGAAGGGACCCAAAAAGGTCATCAAATGCAAATCCTATCCCTACACAGGACACTCCCAACGTTCACACTCGGTGCCATGACTGCTTCCCTGGGGAGCTGTTCCAGTGCTCCACCACCTGCTGGGTGAAGAATGTTTTCCTAATATCCAATCTAAATCTCCCCTGGCACATCTTCTTGCCATTCCCTCGAGTCCTATCACAGTCGCAAGAGAGAAGACATCAGCACCTCTCTCCCTTGTGAGAAGGCAGCAAACAGCTATGAGATCCCTTCTCAGTCTCTTCTTCTCCAGACTGAACAGACCAAGTGACTTGAGCTCTTCCTCATCCGACTTCCCCTGTAAACCCTTCACCAGCCTTGTGGCCCTCTTCTGGACACTCTCCAGTAGCTTTATGTCCTTTTTATACTGTGGCACCCAAAACTGCACACAGTACTCGAGGTGGGGCCTCCCCAATGCAGAGCAGAGTGGCACAATCACCACCCTCGACTGGTGCTTGATACACCCCAGGTCACAGTTGGCCCTCTTGACTACAAGGGTACGCTGTTGGCTCATATTCAACTTGCCATCTACCAGAACCCCCAGGTCCCTCTCCACAGGGCTGCTCTCCAGCCTCTCAGATCTCAGTCTGTACACGCATCCAGGGTTGTCGTGTCCCAGGTGCAGAACTGGGCACTTTCCCTTGTTAAATTTCATGCTGTTGGTGATGGTCCATCTCTCCTGTCTGTCAAGATCCCCCTGCCAAGGCCTCTTTGCCCCCCCAGTTTTGTGTCATTGGCAAACTTTGTCAATAAACCTTCAAGTCCTTTGTCCAGGTCGTTTATGAAGATGTTGAAGAGCACTGACCTCAGGATTGATCCTAGTGAGACCCCACTAGTGACTGGGCACCAGCCTGATGTAACTCCATTCACTATGACTCTTAGAGCCCGACCCATCAGCCAATTCTGTACCCATTACATTATGTGTTTATCCAGCTGTATTCTGCACATTCTGTTTATGAGAATACTGTGAGAGACAGTATCAAAGGCTTTGCTGAAATCCAGAAAAGTGACAACCGGTTTTCCCTGGTCGAACAGGTGGGTGATGAGAGGTGCAGTGAGAATGATAGTGTATTACTACTGAGTAGTACTGAGTATTTCAACTATTTGTGTTAGTTCTTTGAACATTTTCTTGATTTTAGATTGGAAAAAAAACATAATGCTGTTGTAAAATATCTGAAATGTCATTGTCTGCCTGATTATGATCAAGGCCCAAAGTTTGCTGAAGTCATTATGAGTCTCCCTTGATCCCTGTGACCTTTGGGTCAGATTGTAAGCATTTCACGTTTTCCTGTAATTTCTCACTTCTTTCTTTGACATAGTGACATACTTGGGATGTATCCTGAAGTGCTTTGGGAACTGAATTATTTTGCTTCTGAAAAATTGTCTTGGCTGGAAATGTCCTTGGACTCTCATTCTTTGCTTTGAAAAAGTGTTTAAGAATCATGGCATTATTCAGCTCCAACAGACATGGGTTACTAAGGCAATTGATCTCAGTGAGGTTTTTGGTGTAAACCTTTGCTATCTATAGGAAAAATATTGTTTTTTCATTATATTGATCAGGAAAAAATATTTTAAGCAATTAAAACCGGCTGACGGTTTCTTACATTGAAGTAAATCACAGTGCTCAAATTCAAATATCAAAAGCAAAATTTACCTATTTCCCCAGATGCTTTCTTTGTGTTTAATCTTAGTGTTCACTCCAGGTTTACTACTTTGAATATGAGGAAAAGCTGAGTACATCTTTGTACCCAGCAAGTCATTATGTTTACTAAAATTCTGTGCTATTCAGAACACAACCTACAGTAGAGAAATTGTGGGTTCACTGTATTTTTCTGTTAGAAAGTATATTTCTCTCGCAGTTAGACCCAATTGAATTCTGCTCCTTTATAGAACTTAAGGTTGCACTGAGTGAAGGTTAGAATCAGGGTTTTTTTAGATGTGTATGTGTACATTTGAGTTCCACTGAAGTTTTTTGTGTGTCCACTGATATTAATAGATAATCTCTACATGATACTACAGCTTCAAGTGGATTAGGATGTGGTTACCTAAGAGACTGCTTCTTTTGCATGGCCATGTTTCTACAGCTGTTAACAGCAAATTCACCGAAGGTGAGTTTGGTGCATGGGAAACAGGAGTCAGGAATGTAGCCCCCTGCAGCTTCTGCGTTCCCACTTTCTTTGCAACACCTGCATTTGCTGTTGCCTTCCTTCTTATCATCTATGTGTGTAACTCTCGTACTTTCTACTTGTGGCATCCATATTTGGGACTGGCATCTTGAGTAGCTGATCAAGTGTCTAATTAAAATAGAAAACAATACACAATACTAAGACAACCCTGCAGCCTATTCCTCCCTTCAGCTTTGAATAATTTAGTGTGGGTTTTATTTTGTTATTTTTAGTAAGAGTATGTCTGTCACTGTTCTTCTGTGCATCCAAGGAGAAAGCTTCAAAAACTCTGGAGGAAACGACACAGTTATTAAAATGTAAATAAGAAATTAGTATCTACTGAGTTTTGGTAGCATCTTCAAAGTTCTACTTAGAATTCCTGAATCCTTTGAGGTACGTGTAAATACTGTGTCGTTCGTTGTCATTGTATACCTTCCTAACTGGAGCAGTGATGAATTTGTCCATATGCATTTGCCTGCTGTGTTGATTGAATTCAGACGCTACAGTCAAATATGAGGTGTGCTTAGGAGCTGCAAAACATAGGTTTTGGCTGCCTGTTTCCAGCTGAAACATCTGGGTGATTGGCTCTGTTCTCCTCTCTGACCTCTTGTCCAGCTCCGCTACTCAGAACTGTAGCAGCTGTGAAACTGTCCATAGGGGCTAGCAAAGGGTTAGATGGCTGCTGGGTAATTATGCAGATGTGACTGTCAGGAATTTAGCTTCCCGTTTGATGTCTGGCAACACAGAGCAAAACAGCATTCTGAATTTTTTTCACAGTCTCTCTGCAGACCACACACTTGTAATGGTTTTAAAACACTGCCTATAGGTATTTTCTTGAAACATAAAAATAAATTCATACTTGGGCCCTTGAGCCAGTATATCCTAGTGCTGCTGTTACTTACACTTTATATTTGTAGGTCAGTAACATGTAGGGGTTTATACTGAAGAACTATTGGATGCTTTTTTTGTTAGTTTAAAAAAAAAAAGTAAAGAAAATGAAAGTTTTGATTTTCCTTCAGATAAAATTATTATATTTACTTTCTTATTCTTAGGACAGTGAAAAATTCATCCAAACTAGTAAGATTGTTTTTGATATTATTAACAGAACTACACCAGATGGCAGAGCACAGTAGTAGTCCGTAACCAGGTGGGACTTTGTCTATATCTTCTCTATCACTTTTGTAGCGTGGTTTGCAACCCCTAAACCCCTAACCAGCTGTCACCAGAGCCTGCACATTAAAGTTTGATTCCTTTCTGTTCTAGTACCAGCAGGTGTTCAGTGCTTACTCTCTGCTGGGCTCAAAGCTCCTGTTCTTCTCCTGTGAAGATCAGGAGGCTTCTGCACAAGGAGACGAGTTTTTTGCAGTAAAACTTCTTCAGACTTTATAGGTGCAGCACGGGGAAGTCCCTCAATGCTACAGTCCTTGCCATCTGGGATTTTAAGTCCAGAAATGTTAGGGCATGAATTGAGGTGTTCCTTTATGAAATATTTGAGAAGACTGGGGCAAAGCCTGGGTCATGGAATGGACTTGAGGTCAGGATAGCTTTGGTGGTGAGATGTCTTGTAATGAATGCTCTGTGCAGTACTAGCAGCCAGCTCAGTAATTACACTTCATTCCTCGGTGCCAGTTTACTTTTGTGGTGTGTGATGTTAAAGAATGAGTATTGCTTGTTGTCGGATGCATCCTTGTGTTGAGTTCCTTACAAATAACTTAAAGCAGCTATCAGTACTCCTATGAGGAGTTACACCTTACAGTTATACCCAGAACTGTGTATTTACACTGCAAATTAATTGATGATGGCTGAGCTATTTGGTCTGGCACACAACCAGAGCTTGAGTACAGTAGCAGCATACCTATATCAGGTCCAGAACCTGTTGCAGCCTGGAATGCCACTGAGTGTAGGAGTAGAGGTATCAAAATCCTGCTGTGTGGGGGAGAGCCACTGCAGGAGGGAGCCCACAGGAGAAGTTGCTCTGTTTATTGTGACATATGAATGTTCCCAGGAAAAGTGGTGTGTTGCTCCTCGTCAAGAAGTTTCTCTTTAAAAGTAAAGCAGCAATAAAATCTGGCACGCGGTCAGAACCTGATTTTATGATGGCAATATTATAATAATGTTGACTTTTAATTAAATGAAGTTGACATAGTTTAAGTCTGCAGATTAACCATCTGTTGCTGCATTAATGAATATCCTCCATGGCATCAGATCAGGACCCATGTTTTGTTATGCTTTGCTTTTTTATATATAATTTTTTTTAATTCTCCCAGATAGCTTTCTGAAACATATATTTTTTAATTAAAGCATGAAATATGGGCCAGAATTAATTTGGATTAGGCATTTACCCACTGCTGGGAAATGGACTTTGTGCGCAGGATTGTATTTTCTGTATTTCTGCACTCTTTCTAGGTAAAAATATTTCTAAGCAAGAATTTTTGGTAGTCTTCTGTACTACTTCTCCATGTCAAATATCTTCCTTTGAACGACAACACAACAGCTTCTACTCAGACCCTTTTGTGAACATCAATTCAGATGTCTTCCTTTTACTGAACGCTGGAGTTCTCTAACATTCAGTTTAGTTTCCCATGAGAGGGAACTTAAAATAATGGCAATGTTGGTTTTCATGGAGCCGTTTACTCTTACTGGTGACTGTGGAGATGGGGAGAGACAATTCGTTTATGAACAGTAGGTGAAGAACAAGTGGCTTCTTAGATCAGACTCCTAATGTTGGTCCTGTAAAGAAAGAAGATCGTGTTGATCACAGCTGGAAAGAGCAGGTCTGGCAGTTGATTTTGCAGTGTATTTTTTTCCAGGTCTGTGTTACAGACACAAATGGTTTGGCTAATGAGAGGTTTTTTTCCTTTCCTTTCCTTTCCTTTCCTTTCCTTTCCTTTCCTTTCCTTTCCTTTCCTTTCCTTTCCTCTCCTCTCCTCTCCTCTCCTCTCCTCTCCTCTCCTCTCCTCTCCTCTCCTCTCCTCTCCTCTCCTCTCCTCTCCTCTCCTCTCCTCTCCTCTCCTCTCCTCTCCTCTCCTCTCCTCTCCTCTCCTCTCCTCTCCTCTCCTCTCCTCTCCTCTCCTCTCCTCTCCTCTCCTCTCCTCTCCTCTCCTCTCCTCTCCTCTCCTCTCCTCTCCTCTCCTCTCCTCTCCTCTCCTCTCCTCTCCTCTCCTCTCCTCTCCAACAAGGGTTGCAGTCTAACTCCTAGGATGAGGGACAGAGAGGAGGAAGAGCTCTGTGCCTGAACTCCTCAGGGAGAAGACCTGACGTGCTGATCATTTAAAATCCTTAAAAGTCAGATGCTGTCTGAATCAAGATCAGTATCTGGCAAAATAATGGAAAGTAAAGGCAACCTTGTCTAGGGCTTTAAAGTCAACAGTGCCATTTTAATGTTCATGTTCCATTTTAAAAAGCAGCCTTTGAAAACATCTTCTTCTGTATATCTGCAGGCATATGACATAGTATTTCCCATTAATTTGATTAATTCCACATTTGATAATGTTCTACTGCAAACAGAACTTGCCAGTTAATTGCTGGATGTATTCTGACGTTTGAAGAAAAAAACCCCTCTTGAGTGTATAAGAAAATTATTAGAGGGTTTTTTTAAGAGGGAAAAAAAAGCTTTGCACTTTTGTTAGTATAAGCGTTGTTAGGCTTTGATATACACATTTTTCATGCTTAATAACTGATTGATATCATTCCAGTATAATTTGAATCATTGTTATCCTGAAGGGAATTGTCTGATGAAAAATACTTATCTCTCAAGAAGATGAAAGAATGCCAATGTATAAAAGATTAGCAAGTCAAATTTTCTAAATTCAATGCAAAACAAAAAAAGTAAAAGATTTTCTTTTCCTCTTGCAGCAGCAGAGTGTGAGGAGCTAGCATCCCCCTTGCTGTATTTTCCCTGCGTTGGAAGGAACAAGCTTAAGCTAAGTGCTTGGTGAGCACTTCTGGTTTTGAGATCTTCCCAGTAAACAAGCTGTCAATACTGATTAATCCAAAAGACAGTTCAGCTGTGAAAGGGCTTGTGCCTCAGCTACTATTAACAACTTGTGATAGAGATTAAGTTCTTATTCTTCTCATAGGTTTTCCTTCTCATTGTTGCCACCTGCTCAGACACATTATGGGAATTTCTCTGGACGCTGAGGCTTCACCCTGTGTCTATCACTCTCAAATTCCTTCCCTTCAGCTCTTGAATATCAGTTAATTTAAATAGACTGACAGATACATGAGAGAGCTGGCCTGTAGTTGTAGTTGCCAGCTCTTTGGAGGTAGTTTAACCCAGCTTGGTACTGTGTGGTTTGATTACCTGAAACTTTAGGAAACTTCTGTGAAAAGTAATTGAGTTCCCACCAAGAACGCAAAGTCAGGCTTCTTTGGTGATGGGCTCTGCAGCCAGCTGAAGCTCAGCAACTGTTGCAAATAACAGCACAAGTGAATACAGCTCTGACCAAGCCATACTGGTCACACTGTCGCAGGTGACAAGGTTATGATGGACTAAAGAAACCTGTGGACGCAAAGCAATGGAGTTTGCCAGGGAAACGTGATCTCTCGAATCTAAATGAATGAAGAATATGACATAGTGACATAAATACAATTATGCTTCATTTCTTGAGCATACAAATTCAAAATAAAAAAAAAAAAGTTGTCAAGCTTTAATGTTTCTGTCCGCTCTGGAAATTCTGTTAGTTTCAGAGTGATGAGATCTTCTTTACAGACATATTCAAGTCTTGTGTAGTTTCTGTGTGCAAAGTTGGAGCCTAGAGAGCAGAGTAGAGAGGTTCATGGTTAAAATCACAGAACCGTTTAGGTTGGAAAAGACTTTTTACGATCATCGAGTCCAACTGTAATTGTAACTCTCCCAAGTGCACCATAAACAATGTCCCTAAGGACTACATCTACATGTGTTTTAAATATTTCCAGGGATGGTGACATGACCACTTTCTTGGGCAGCCTGTGAAGAATTTTTTCTTAAAATCCAGTCTAAACCTCCCCTGGTGCAACTTGTCCTATCACTTGTTACCTGGGAGAAGCGACTGACACTCACATTGCCAGAACATCCTTGCACGTAGTTGTAAAGAGCAGTAAGATTTCCCCTCAGTCACCTTTTCTCCAGACTAAACAACCCCAGTTCCTTCAGTCTCTCCTCACAGGTCTTGTTCTCTAGACCTTTCATCAGCTTTGTTGCCCTTCTTTGCTCACACTCCAGCAGCTCAGTGTCTTTCTTGAAGTGAAGGGCCCAAAACGGAACACGGTATTCAAGGTGCAGCCTCACCAGTGCTGAGTACAGCAGGACAACCACTTCTCTAGTCCTGCTGACCACACTATTTTTGATACAGGCCAGGATGCTACTGAACTTCTAGGCCACCTGGGCACAATGCTGGCTCATATTCAGCCAACTGTCAACTAACACACTAGTCTTCTAGTCAGAAAGCAAAACATGTTAGGGAGGAAATAATAATAAGTGCTGCAGAATTTGGGGAACATAACTGGGTGCAAACTCTGTTCATACACTCATATTCTCTACTTGTCTGAGCTTGGTTTGCCCAGCAGCTCCTTTTTCCAGTGACTAGTGCAAGAGAAAAAAAGTGGTAGGAGTGTTCTAGCATGGTGTGAAGCTTCAGCGAATAATCTCTGTCTTGAGATTATTCACCTGGGAAAGAACCATGATTTAAATGAGGGCTATAGTACACACAAAGACAATTATCAATTGATTGCATGCATTTCTGGCCTCAATTTCTTGTATGTCCCGTTTATCTTTGTAGGATGGAAGCTCAACATAAAAGGAAATAATGTCAAGTTGTTGCTGTATAATTTTTGACAGCCATAAGGAATTTAGATAAAGCCTTCACATAGGTGGGTAGAAATACTTAAAGGTGATACAGAACTAAATCTCTAAATGGAGTAAGCTACAAGGAAGGTTCAGGATTTATTTTAAAATGTGGGATTGGAATAAATTTGAATGCTAAGTAAAAGAAGCAACACTATAGCACTAGAGAAGGTATAGCTGTAGCAACAAACTGCTCCACTAATACAAATGTAAGTGCATGTACTGACTCAGTTAAGTTTTGCCCTATTCTCACTGATGCAATGTAGGCATGCCTGAAGCAGATCAAAGTCTGCTTTCACTAATGTGAACATTAAGCTAAAACTAAGTGCATATAATTAAAGAAAAAATTACTCCAGGACTAAACTGTGGCAAATTAAAGGGATCAGACACTGTAGTATGAAAGTTTATGGTTCAGGCCACTAGCACTGGTAGATAAGCGCAACATTTCCGTGTGTCTCTCTCTGTAAGGAGCATAAACAAGAATTTGAAATGCTGCAGATGGAATCGTGAAGCTAGGGATCTGTTGCTGCTTTCACTGCTAACTGCGTGTAAATCTGAGGAGGACTTGTTGCCAATACATCCATCATTCCATTTTCCTTCAGAGATAATTGTCTTAAAATAGATGATACTACAGTACAGTCCTTGAATTTTATTTTTTTAATTATTATTAAATTTGAAAGAGAAATTAATCAAAGCATGCAAGTCTTGCCCTTTAATAAAAAAGGCTGTTTCTAAAGCCAGCTTTCTTCTTTGTCACTTTTTGTCTCTAGGTGTGTCAAGAATTAGACAGATATCAAATACAAATCCAGAATAGCAAGCAACATGTCTGGTTTGCCTCTTACTGAAGTTTTCTTTCAGAATGAAATACGTCTGTCTGCCTGATGAGTTTTTTTCAGCATTGCCACTAGCAAATACAGACATCCATGTCCAAAAAGGCAATGTAACACAGTCTTACTCAGTGCATGACTTCTGCTCTGTCAAAAGGTAGAAGGGCTTTATGAGAAGTACATTACGCCACGGAAAAAAATCACATGGGAGTGATTTGAATTGAAGTTTAAATATGCATAAACTTTATCTTAATGATGTGGCTCAGTGTTTCTTAGCCACATGGGTTTCCCTTTCACAGTATATGCAAGCCATGAAGATTTTCCTTTACGCATGACAATACCACATGCTGAAACTTTTTTCCACTTCTAACTTAGAGCTTCAAAAGCCATCACCGTTTCTGACAATGGCTGCTATTTAGTTAGTAGCTGAGCTTAATTGGAGATGAGCTTGATTGATTGTTTTGTATTAAGTGTGTCGGAATCATGCTTTGGTTAATATAACTAATATTTATGAAATGTTCTTCCAGTTTGCTGGAATTTATGGTCTATCATTCCAAATGCATCTTTCTAATGCAAAACTTTAATGAAAACTGACAGTTCTTCACACAGTGCATCTTCAGAAACTGTCACTTGATGAATGCCCTTATCAGTAGAAATTTAGGTTGTTGAGTTTTTAATAGAAATTTCCTGATATTATTTAGAATAGCCTGCAAATTTTAGTATTTAACCATAAAGAGCATGTGAATAACCATGGTTCTCTTTCTAGAGAAGGAAGGCTTTTTACAGAAACATTCAAAACACACCTTAGATGTAGGAACTGTTGATGGTATTTCTGGGTGCTGGTGACAGATTGACGATTGCTTAACCAACTTTTGCAAATCTGTGTTCTTTATCGGCTAATAATTATGCATTGATATGTGTGCTCTAAGTCTTTAAAGTTTAGCCTATTGCAGGCAATGGTAGGAGAACACAAAACTCTGTCCTCGACCTGGGTGCTATGGTTTGGAAAGCATTAATATGAATCATCCTGAATATGAAATGCAGAATGGGAATTTTGACTTTCTCTGAAAAGTTATCATAGTCTAGATCTTATGTCTTCTTTCATGGTGCTTTGCGCTCTTCTGGCAGATGAGAGCAGCAGGGCAGCTGGCATGGCTTACTGCCCAAGGAGTGTACTAGAGGAAAGAAAATCCCTTGGTGGCATTGTGCCAGGTTTTCTCTGCAATGTGGAATATGCGCCAGAAGACTCTTTGGGGAGCAGGGGGAAGGAAAAAAAAACTTGCCTAGGGTAAATCCCAGAGTCCAGAAGGGCTTAGTTTACTCTATCACACTTAAGCATAATTTAGAGCAGCCTTAAGGTGGCTCCAATTTGTGGCTTGATGATAAAAGGGAAAGGCCAAGATATAGCCACCAGCACATCAACGTGGTCCGGATAAGCCCTACTGTGAAACTTTCATCTTGAGTTTATTGAACATCAGTGCAGAAAGACAGCAAGCACAAACTGCAAAGACAAAAATAATAGAGCTCAATTATAAAGTTTGAAAACTAGAGATGAAAATTCCACACCTGTTTCTCAGCATGAACTACATGTATGGCTAATTTAAAAAATAGTTCTTCAAGTGGAGTAGATGAGAACAGGAAACCTGTGTGACTTCTACTATCAGCCAGCCTGATTTTTGAAGCGTACATAAACAATGGACAGAAATTGCCCTTAATCTCATAGGAACCCTATTGCTGCACTCTGTGATGTATTTTCATTTTCAGAGCAAAGGGATATTGAGGATTATTTAAAAGCTAAATTTCAAAACAACTTCAGAAATAAAGGGTCAAGATTGTACCCAGCTGATCTGTTTAAATTTAGTTGCCAAGGCAACAGTTGCAAACTTAGGAAATTTGACAGAAATCTCTCTATAATGTATATACATTCAGGTAAGTACAAATTGTGCTCAGAAGACATGAATGTTAGGACTGCAGAAATCAAATATGTGAAAGAGAGAACATACTAGAATTAAAATTTCCTTCTGTTAATAATCCATTACCTTTTCTATATAGTTATATCGTAAAGCAGTTTTTCCTGTAGAGTCACACATTTTTTCTTCAGAAGTATTGCATAGTGAGGAATTTGTCGGTTCCAGATGTATATCTGAATGTTCCATTTAGTGCACTTCATTGCAACATCTCGTTAAATACTCTACATCACCATCGCCAGTCTTGTAGTGGGAATTTTATATCAGAGGGCCATGGTCTTGAAGTGCTGCATAAACTTTAATGAATTTATCCTAACCATACCCAAAGGAAAGTTATTGCCTTATCTCAGTTTTACAAATACACAGTTGACTTTTCAGGAGATTATGACCAAAATTTTCAAGCAAACATTTGTTTGAAGAGGTATGATCGGAATTTCAGAAGTATCATGTTTTTACAGCAGTGTTTCCATTCAGAAAACCGCTCCAGTCAAATACAATTGCAGTTTTGAATGCTTAATGCTTCTGTAAATCTGGCCTCAGGTGTTGCCCGCTGCGCATGCAGGAAATGAGAAAGACACAATTAGTAGCCATCTGTGAAATGTTTGCTCAGCATCACTCTAGAGCTTGATGGCAGAGATGGGGATGGAATCCAATTCTCAGGAGTAGCATTCAGTTGTCTTCACCATCAAGCCCTCATTTCTCTTCTGTCTGTCTGCAGCTCCATTTATTAACTCCTTGCAGCATTGGCAACAAATGAGGCATGGACAGCAACCTTCACTACTCAGCGCTGATTCATTCATGTTGTATGATCCCATGTTACACACTAGATAAAGTACTTGTCCTGTGGGAGAGGAATAAAAAGTACTTTTGTGAAACTAAAACCTGACAGTGTATAGAGAACTGAATAGAGACATTTTGCCTAGAGTTTGAGTACTTGGCAGTACATCCTTAATATTCTTTTAGTGAAGGTCTTTTGTTAGAAATATTTTATTTTATATATATATGAGTGGGTGCATTTGTGTGCTTTTGTATAAATAATTTCTGGAATAATGACAACTGTTTCTAAATCATATGCAACCTAAACATACATTTGAAATATTAGGTAGTATAAGGCTTACATCTGAGGAGTTTGGGAAGAAGTTGATATTATTCTTAGTAGTAGTAGTATTTTAAGCTTTGACTTGAAAGCAGAAATGAACAGTTCCTAATGCGGAAAATGCAGACCAAAAAAAGGAAAGGAATCAATACTGTTTGGAAGTTATTTCGAAACAGAATGTCATGACAATAGTACAAAGGAAAAATGTTTCAAGAAGAGAGCTGAGTAGTGAATTCTTCTGCTAAATATCTGAAAGGTAACTTAAATAGAAAAAGTCAGAAGTTTTGTGTTGTTTATTGTATGAAGCATGTCTCGGTTTCACAGATTTACTCTTCTACATTGAGACACTTTGCTCTATTGCAGTGGCCAATCAAAAAGCATTAAGGTCTGGAGAGGAGAGACAAAGACGTGGGGGTTTTGATCTCCTTCAGGTTTCCCCAAAGATCTGGTAATAATAGATTCTGTATCACGAAAATGTTGGGAAAATAGCTTGAATCTCAGACACTCAGATCACTGCTTAATCTAAATTAGTTTGCCAAATGCATTTTCATTTTCATAGGATGTTCTGATCTATTAGACCAGCTATCACATAAGACTTACAGAAAAGTTAACTGCTTAGATAAACTACAAAACCACAGAAACCTACCTGTCTGCCTGCAAAGGAGTTTTGTGTTAAAAAAGAATATTCATCCTGACACAGGCTCACATGGGGTAAGGCACTGCAGAGTGTCCTGTGTTTTTAGGAGAAATTATTTTTGTCTATGTGTTTGGAAGAATTTATAAACGGGAAGCATACAAACATGCCTCTTCCCTGTTGTAGATAGGTTAAATGTAGCTCAGAAGGGCTCTTAACATGGCATGTTTATGATGTACAAGAAGAAAGTGAGTTTTAATAGATCAGGTAGGGAAATCCATGAAAGTCTGGTGATGGAGTCAAGAAGTTCTGAGCTGTTTCTCGTTATCTCATGATTTGCCACTTAGGTGCCTGGCAGGAAAAATGCTCTTGCCTAAGGTTTCCTCTGGTACTCTGGCCACGAGGAGAGGCCTGAAAATAATGTGGCAGTACCAATACATGCCCTGATTACCTACCTATGTCCTGGAGTGTCCTGGGAGGAACATGTGAGGTTCTTGAGGGATGATAATGTTATGTAAATTATTGCCTGCCTAATATTGTTGTACTTGAATCCTGTTAGCTGGGGAAGGTCTTACGATCAAAATAGGTTGAAAGTGTCTTTACTTAATTGTCTTTTAATTTGGTCCTAGAGAGAAACCTGGCCAATTTAATTTGTGTATGAAATAGGAGTCTGTTCCTACCTGTTCTTTACAACACAAAAGCCCCCATGCTTTGATGAAGGTGTTATGATTTTTGTATAGTCTTGTATTCCATAGCTCCACAGGCTACTTTTCAAATCTACTTCTTTATAAAAAAAAAAAAATAAAAAAAAATGCAAACCTACATGTTCTTCATGGTTATGAGGGTCCAGCAAGTGCATATAACATGTTTACTATTTGCTTAGATTGGAGACATTAGATTCCAGCTGTTGCTAAGTAAGATTCAGTGAAAACTTGCAACTTTTGTGGTCATATTTTAAGGATAGGGGAAATACAGAATGTTTCCAGGATGTTGAAGCTAGGATAGTGTATAAGACAGAATAACCCATTGCCACTGTAATACCTCCCCTCTATAGCTATAGCTGTTGTACTAACTTTGTCAAAACTTGTGTAACTTCTCATGCGAATACAGTTATTGAAAACTGGATTATAGATGGGGAAATAATACAGATTTAATTAGAAAGGGTAACTACACGCAGCATTTTTAAGTCTCAATTTTTAAGTTGTAAAATCATTAAGTATAAAGTGATCTTTCTTTGTATTGCTTGCCTTTCAACTTGCAGAAGGAAAAAAAATAAATAAAATCCTCAAGCACTAGCAACTGTTGTAGCTTTCTTTGTTGTTATGTAGGATGCTTTGGTATTGTAGAAGGATTAGGAAAAGATTTATGAACCATTGACCCATTTTGTTGCAGATAGCAAGATATCTCGATTCACAAAACTTCTGCTGGCTACACATTCATTCCAAAAGAATCAATGTTTTATATACATGTGTATGTGGATATTTTGAATATGGATGTCTCAGTGGCTCTGCTTTGTAGCAGCTGTCTGAAAGAAACTATAAGCCCTCCCACTACTGAGTGATGGAGACAAATGTAAAGCAGTCCAGTAGAGACTGAGGTGTAGGAGAGGAAGTTTTATGAAGTCTCTTTTCTATATGAGATTTATTCTTCAATGCCAAAAGTCGCAATCGCCCTGTGGTATCTCTCCTGTGACATGTTAATTATATTTCTGTTCCTGCATGTCCTGATCCTCCTGACTTGTTTTTGATTACATTTTCCAAAGTCCTTCATCTCTTGATCCTGAGTAATTAGTAATTATATTTAACTGACAATTCACTGGTATTATTTAGAACATATTGTGATTTTGTGCATTTATATTTTTTTAAATGTAGTGCCCTTTCAGTCAGGTATGTTAACTAAGGAAGTATAAAATGAAATAAAGACTTTTGGGCTGTATTCTTAACAGATGGAAGGATCTGTTTATCAGCCCTTTAAAAATATATAACTTCCTATTATCTTTCTATACAAGCTGTGTGAGCTATAGCATATGAAGAAAGGCATGCACAAACTCTCATGAGGACTTACTTGACCGTTATTATTGAACCAGTAAGTTGTCTCAAGTTCTGTTAGTTTAAGAATTTTCCTATTCCCATAAAACAAGTTTATGCAGGGTGTCAGGAAAGGGTAGACTAACAAGTCACAGTCTTGCAGTGGTGCTTTTTTACTGCTTGTGTTGTACAAGGAGAAATTGATGGATCTTTGATAATTTGTATCTCAGACTTGTAATCATGAGATGTGATAATGATGATGTGTTTTATTTATGATTTTTTAATCTTAGCCAGTTACTCCCATGGAATAGAAAGGACGACTACTTCAGGAATTTACTGTCATATACCTTTATCTATCATTTTAATAGTACTTAAGTTGATGAATGGTATGTTTATTATCCTTATAGTACTGATTTTGAAGTATTTTTCAAATTATTGATTTTTCATAAGGGAAATGTAATATAGACACGAGAAGAGTTGTTTTCCATCTGAAGAGTTGTAGAACATATCAATGCTGTGCGTTGGAGCACAGGTTTGTACTTCCAGATCAAGAAAAGACCTGAGTCAGTAACTCTGTGCCAGAAGACTAAGTGCTAAAGTAATATGCCTACTCAGGTCAAGAAGCATTAAAGCCGTGTTAAGTAAGTAAATGGGCATCCAGGAGATATTAGTTGTGCCCCACCACACTGAGAATGTAATTCTGCAACTTCTGAATGCATGTGGGCTTATACATTCGCCATGTGGTTGTACTCCTTCATACCGCTGCTCTATAAGTCACTAGCTCTTAAAGATCATTGTTTATTTTCCACTCTCCTCATTTCTCAATGACAGTGCTTCTTTCAATTTTTTAAGGACCTAGCAAAAGTGTCTACATTAGACTGGAAACTTTTCCGCATATCCCCTAACATGCTCTTTTCTTTATCTTACACATTGGAAGGTGGTGTTGCTCATATTAGTTCTGTCTACTTCTTGTGGTTTCTTTTTACCCTTGATACGTCTTTCTACTTGTATCTGATTTTGTGCCTCAGATTTCTGTCTTGTATAAAAGCCTCACACTATTGTGTTATTCTTTAGTAATTGGAGTCTAGTTTCTATTTTCTGATATGCTTCTTTCTCATGCTTGAAGAAAACTCATGATATAGCTAAGATGGCATCTATTGCTGCACCCCTAATTAATGTCTCCTTTGTCCCTCAGATTCTTGAGAAGATCAGTCTTTTGATCTTACACTACATTAAAAGCTCTTTCTTCTTGAGGGCAAGCTGAATCCACTACCCATACTATGGTGTGTAAACCTTGTACTGTGATCTGGCTGGCTTGAAGCTGTGACCAGTTTCTCTGTATCTGCCTCTCCAGTGTCCCCAGCACCAGCTAGGAGCAGCAGCACCACTGCCCTGGGGGGAAACCAGGGGGCTGGTGGGTCCTGGCCATCCCCACCAGCCTGTTGAACATGCACAGCTAGCTCCTCACTGCAGTGGGGAGGGATGGGTCTCCTGGGAGGTTCTGAGCTTGAACCCCATCGGACATGTGAGATGAACCCTCAGCTACTGCCGCTACTGGGTGCATTGCCTCACCTAAAGGGAGCTGAACACATTCAGCTGGGAGCTGGAATGGAATTAGTATTCATTCAGAAGCATGAAATCCGTGATAAGTTAGCTATTGTTACCTTTTTTCTTTATTTACCTTTTGGTTTTTTTTTTTTGGTTGGTTGGTTGGATGGTTGGTTTTTTTTACAGTGGGTTTTTTACAGTGGGAAGGGTATTCAGAAATTAATGGAGTTTTTTGAGCAATAACTATGTGCTGTCCAGAATGCAAATTTCGGTGTTTTTTTTTTTACTTTGTGCTTATCTTGCTGTGTCTTCATGTACTACAATATCTTCCTGTACCCAACATCGTGTGTTTAACAAGCTCATAACTTGCTGTGCTAAAAGTGAGTGAACAAACAGAAATCATAATTATTGGACCAGTACCTTTCTTATACTGAACATCAAAACCAATCAGTTGGCTGATAGAATGTGTGTTCTATTCTAAATGAGCTGTTGGTGCTCTTTTTAGTAGTTTTCCATTTCTTCTTTGATAGACTGCATTTAACATTTGGGTAAAAGAAGCTAGAAGAGAAAAGCTGCAAATAATGAGAAGGCTTATTCCTTATTCACAATGGATTCTGGTAGTAATCATCATTATTATTAATAATTGTTTTTAAAGGAATTCAGAAGAATTGCTAGAAATTTCTTGTTATTTATCTAAAGAAGTCCATTAGGTATATTTGTCTTATTCTACCTAACAGTCAAAAAAAAAAAGTCAAAATCACTGTCTGAGCCCTGATGTGAGCTTGGTTTTTCATTTGTTTGTTTTCTACATGTCCATTACTATGATATCAAAATAAAATGTTAATTCATACACATATTTTAATCAAGAGTAAAAAATACTTTTTAATTGCACTAAAATATTACAGCAGTGAGCAGTGTGCTTTAAGTTTTTTAATCTGACAGATTAGCAGCATTAGATTAATACCTGGTTACAGTAATTGGATATTGGTAGCAGTGTTGTTAGCAAAGAGATCCTATTAACTTGTTTATGGAACTGCCTTACATGGCTAATACAATTTAGAGCTTAGCATTAATTAGACGAATGGATGTTGGGTGCAGAACCTTTCTTCAGGGAAAATAGTGGTGGTGGTATAGGGTTAGATAATTTGAACAAATAACTGAGGAATCTCTGAGTTGGAGAAGAGCATACGCAGAAAAACCTGATCTGTGTGGTCGTCAAGTCTGACCATCAGGATACATCTGTGAAGGAGCAGACTCCACAGGGTGCCCTTGTTCATGCCAAAAGGTGGAAGAGGAGGTGAATGTAATTGGCATCTGAGAATGCAATGCAAATGTGTATTTGCACAATTTTATCCTGTGTTTGTGCAGAGAGTACTCTTAAGTGTTTAGTTATCTATAGGGACAGAAGTGTGTGCTGGCTTGCGAAAGGTATTGCCATTGTATTATGTGATTGTAATAGTTTGACTGAATTTGAGTACAGAAGGAAGAAAGTGAGCCCTGTAGTCTGTCACATGTCATACTTGTACACAAAACATGGTTGACCTTGTCCTAAAGATACTAGAGTGGATCACATAAGTGAAATCAAGGCAAATTAAGTCACTCGCTTTACAGTCCACCTAAATGCTAAATGATTTGTGTTAGTGAATGTGGCATTAGCTTGCTTTCCACTCCTATATCTCCTCTTCTGTGTGAATCTATAGTTTACATGTTAATGAATATGACTATAAGAGTAATTTGGTTTTACTGCAGACAAAACAAAGTAGATTGGAGAATCTGGTTCAAATGCCACGAAGTAAAAGAATGGCTTACACTGTGATGTGGCACATCTGAGTTGAGTACTTTTGGATTTATGGATGAAAGTATGGTTATATTTCTTGCTTACTGAATCATAGAATCTTCCAGTTGGAAAACACCTTTGAGATCATCGAGTCCAACCACACCCATCCTCTGCTAAACCATGTCCTTCAAAAACTCATCTACCCATTTTTTAAACACCTCCAGGGATGGTGACTCAACCACTTCCCTGGGCAGCTGTTCCAGTGCCTGACCACCCTTTCGGTAAAGAAATTCATCCTAATATCCAGTCTGAACCTCTCCTGGCGCAACTTCTGATGGTTTCCCCTTGTCCTATCACCTGTCACTTGAGAGATGAGATCAACACTCACTCTGCCACAGCCTCCTTTCAGATAGCCGTTGGCAGCAATGAGGTCTCCTCTCAGTCTCCTCTTCTCCAAGCTAAACAATCCCAGTTCCCTCAGCTGCTCCACATAGAACTTGTTCTCCAGCCCCTTCACCAGCCTTGTTGCCCTTCTCTGGATGCTCTCCAACACCTCAATGTCCTTCTTGTACTGAGGGGCCCAGAACTGAACACAGTACTCGAAGTGTGGCCTCGCCAGTGCCGAGTACAGGGGCACAATCACTTCCCTTATCCTGCTGGCCACACTGCTTTTGATACAGACCAAGCTCTCCAGCCACTCTTCCCAATGTCTGTAATGCTGCATGGGGTTATTGTGTCCCAAGTGCAGGACTCGGCATTTGGTCTTGTTAAACCTCATCCCGTTGGTCTCAGCCCATCGATCCAGCCTGTCCAGATCCCTCTGCAGAGCCTCCCTTCCTTCAAGCAGATCAACACTGCCACCCAGCTTAGTGTCATCTGCAAACTTACTAAGGGTTCACTCAATCCTTTCATCCAGGTCATTGATAAAGATATTGAACAGGACTGGACTCAGCACTGAACCCTGGGGAACACCACTCATGACTGGTTTCCAACTGGATTTGACTCCATTTACCACCACCCTCTGGGCCCGGCCATCCGACCAGTTATTTACAAAGCAGAGGGTGTGTCCAGGCCAATGGGAGCCACTTTCTCAATCAGAATACTGTGAGAAACAGTGTGAAAGACTTTACAAAAGTCCAAGTACACCACATCCACAGCCTTTCTCTCATCTATTAACCGGGTAATCTTGTCATAGTAGGAGGTCAGATTGGTCTGGCAGGACTTGCCTTTCATAAACCCATTTTGACTGGGTCTATTAACCTGGCTGTCCTGCGTGTGCTGTGTGGTAGCATTCATTATGATTTGCTCCATCACCTTCCCTGGTACCGAGGTCAAGCTGACAGACTTGTAATTCCCTGGATCCTCCCTCCGACCCTTCTTGTAAATGGGAGTTACGTTTACCAGTCTCCAGTCGAGCGGCACTCCCCCAGTCAGTCAGGACTGTTGATAGATGAGGAAAAGGGGTTTGACAAGAACATCTGCCAGCTCCCTTAATATCCTTAGGTGTATCCCATCTGGCCCCATAGACTTGTGGATATTTAATTGGCTGAGCAGGTCTTTAACCAAGTGTTCTTGGAACATTGAGGGTTCACCTTCTCAGTCTTCTGGCTCAGGAGGCTTGGAGCCCAGAGAACAGCTTACCTTCCTATTAAAGACCGAAGCAAAGAAGGTATTAAGTACCTCTGTCTTGTCCTCATCCTTTGTTACTACCGTTCCTCTTGCATCCAGTAAAGGAGGGAGATTCTCCTTGGTCCTCCTGGTGTTGATAATATACTTGAAAAAATATTTCTTACAGTCTTTCACTGAACTGACCAGTTAAATTCCAGTTGGGCTTCAGCCCTTCTAATTTTTTGTCTACACGATCTCTCCTGCTCCTTGTAGTCCTCTTGAGATGCCTGCCCCCTCTTCCAAAGCATGCATATTTTCTTCTTTTTCCTGAGACCAACACAGATTTCTCTGTTAAGCCACACTGGCCTTCTTTCCCGCTGACTCATTTTACAGCACACGGGAATGGTCTTCTCTTGCGCTGCCAGAATTTCCTTCTTCAGGAGCAAGCCCAAGCTCTCTTGGGCTCCTTTGTCATTTAGAACTGTCTCCCACTGAACTTTATCAAGCAGCCTTCTAAACAGCTCAAAGTCTGCCCTCCAGAAGTCCAAGGTGACAGTTCTGCTGACCCCCCTCCTTACTCCTCCAATTTTTGCTCGTTTTTTTTTTTTAAGAGCCTCTATCTTGATGAAAATTTACAGCAAACTGGTTATGCTTTGAAAAGATATACTCATTGCATTAAGTGGAGTGAAATGTCAAAAAATATTATTACAATACTGTTTTCCCTAAATGTCTAGGATGAACAAAAATGTGGCAGTTATTAAAACTGCTTTTCTATGTTCTGTGTGCTTAATTGTGAAGCACAAATCTGCTTGTCACGTAATTGCATGGCATGAAATTGTGTTATGTGATACAGCGTGGGGCAAAGTGGTGTGGGGTGAAACTGCGCGGCACAAAACTGCACTGTGCGTAATTGTGCAGCTCAGCACTGTGCAGCACAGTTCTTTTCCACACTGCGCAGTGGGATCTGGGGTGGCACAGGGATGCCCCTTCCTCCCACCACGGTCAGGGGCACAGGACAGGACCTGCATTTGGCGTTCAGAACGAGAAGGAGAGTTTTTTCCTCCTGCGCTGGGTGAGAAGTGCGGGGGAGAAAAATCGCTCCATGTTTGGTTCTGTTTTTGCTTTCAATGTGATCTAATTCATAAATTGGACATGCCCCGGCTCAGAAGACTAATTCATTCCTGAAAACAAATGCATCAGTGATTACCGGCACCCAAACGTGACAAGCGTCTCAATATGCCAAGGATCCAGAGAAAACAAATTTGTTCAGGAGCCCAAAAAGTAAACTCCTGCCAAAAGAAGGAGTCAGGAGCAGGATGCTAGTGCGAGTGCGGAGTAACAGGTCACCATGTGTCCCAAAGTAGAAACCATTTAAAAACTGCCAGTCCCCATATATCATGCTTTGTTTTTCTGAGTTATACTGTCTTGCATTAGCAAAATTGGTCTTAATCAGGAAACACTTAAATACATGTTTTACCTTTTCAGTAAGCGGAAAAAAGAAACAACCCATGAAAAAAAGGAATGTTATTTCATTCCATCTTTACAATACTGGCTATAGAACTTCCCAGAATTATTCCTGTATAGAGTGAAGTCACTTAGGCTTGAAAAAGCATAGCTTCCCATCTAGGCTGAAAGAAAAACACAAACCCCTCACCTCTAGTAAGTTATGTCTATTTCATGGTTACCAGTGTAATTGCACAAGGTGCTTTCCAGGCATGGTTTTTAGAGCTGGGCTGTTTCAGTCCATTTCTTTTGACTACATTATCAAAGTCTTTGGATATAAATTGTATTAAAACATGAAGCCTAATTTGACAATGTTTCTTTAACATATTAAAGTTCTTGTTAATGATGTTCAAAAAAAGTATAAAAATACCAAGATTTGGATGTTAAGGAAGAGAAATTAAATTTAAAAAAGAAATTAAACATAGACTTGTGTTAGTATGATCTCTGCCATGAGTAACACTGGGTTTTTCATGCATATTGAATGTATCTAGGAAGGACAATGAGTTAAGCTAACTGAACCATTCAAGAAGGCTCAGAGTCAAGTGATTGAGAAGAAAACTGATGAAAAGTTCACTGAGCTTTTAGAACTTCTTCATCTCTAATAACCTGTAGTATTGCTGTTTTAAGAATTTTCTCTAGAAAATTAATGATACCAAGTTTCCAATTGATTTTTAAGAGAATACCATTCAGTTACTTACTGCCAGACATATTTCAGGGAGGGAATTTGCTGTGTTTTAGGGAGCTTTAGCACTGATATGGACTGGGCAATAAACGTGTTTCAACTGCTTTTGACCTCAAAGGGCAATCTAATTTACAAGCAATAAATAAGAGGGAGATATGTTAGATGGGCTGTAGCTGAATGCATTTGTTGTTAAGACTTGCTAGTGAAAAAAAGAAGTATTCCTTCAGGTCTTGTGAAACACATAGGTTCTGCGGGGTTGGGGGTTTCTGTAAACCCATGATGCTTCCTTTCTGCTTGTTGAATATTCTTTGCTATTTGGAATTCTTTGTGTTAGGTTGAAGATCAATATCTTTCAGGCCTGAAAGAAAGTATCTACCTCTATGGAGAAAGAGCAATTTCTTGAAAGAATGAAGTCTAGTTCTCATGTGTTGGGATTTCAGCTACCGTTACCATTGTTTGAAGTGCTGTGGCCAGCAGCTTGTTGGTGATCATCAGTTTGTGGTTTAAGGTCGGGTGCATCCCCTTTTCAGAAGAATTTAGGAGCAATTTTTACAATTTTCCTTAAGAAATATCATGCAAGATTCTCTTTCTCGGTTAACACATCCCCTGTAGAAAGAAGGATATCAGAGTGGAGAGTAGACAAGTGGGTTCCAGGTTTGCCTTGTGTGGGCTGTTATGGGAGCCTTTGCAGCAACGGGTGTAGATCCTAGCTCAGGTGCAGGTGGGCTGTGCTACCCAAGAGGCTTCAGAATTGCTTCAGCAGCAATGGGTTGTGGCTGGCAACTGTTCTGCATCCCTCAAACAGCCATATGCCTCTTCCACTTGCACCGTGCATCCCACTTGAACCATGAAGTTTGCGTAGTACAGGTTGTTTCATCAACTCTGTATCCCCGTGCAGGAAAACCTTCCCCAAGGTTAAATTCTGTCAGCCTTCTGTTCCTGGGCAGGAACAGGGATAGTGGTGGATCCAGGACAATACATCATGTTAAACACTTCAATAGTCCAAACTAGTGGGAAAAAATCTCCAGTATGAGAAATGTAAACTGTGCTTTTCTGTTTCATCAGGCTCATATAGTAAGCAAAGATCATTATGGTATGAGTAAATTTACAGCACTGTTTTTTGATGATGAATAGAGATGTTATGTTAAATGTGTGGAAATAATTCCCCATATATATTTTCTCTATGGCTTTGGCATTTTAAAAATCTTCAACAAATCCTTAGTGTCTTGTTTGTGAGCCCAATGCACAGTTACTCACTACAATCTGAATATTACCTCTGACACTGTGAAACCTACTTGTTTATCTATTTCTAAGAAAATAGTGCATGTGTTTGATGATATTTAGGAGCAAAACTCACCATTCTCTCTTACTCTCTCTTACTCCCTGTCACCTTGGTGTTTGAATAGTGCTGTCAAAAGTTTACCTTTCAGCCATGGTATGGTCTTCTTAAAGAGGCTTACAGTTAATATATTGCTCCACAAGAGGGGTTTATTATTATCATGATTGCACATAAAGTCAGGGTGGAATTCAGCTGAAATTCTTGAAGCATATTTGCCCAAGTTGTAAAGAGCCAGACAACTACATGCCTCAGCTTGGTTTTAAAGGAAAAGGCCAGTAAAATATTTTTAGGGAGTAACCCTGCAGTCCTGTGACAAAGCCAACTTCCATAGCTACAAAATCTTTCAATTTTATTTTACTGGTTTTATAACTAAGGAGCTTTACTTTTCTGGCTTCTGTGACTGTTGCACATCTCAGCTGTATTTTTGCCTTGATTCACTCTTGGAAATCTTAATTCCTGCTATTCTTTCCAAGAGAAAATGGAGGCAACAAGGAGGTGACCCCTTTGGCTTATCTTCAGCTCCGTTTGCTTATCTATGTGTTTACAGTTTTCAGAAGAAATGAAAAGTATGGAAGAGTGTGCGTGGGGTGAGTTCCAGATTAGCCGTAGCCTACACCATAATATCTACAACCTTGGAGCTGAAGGCCCATATGCCACCAATTCCCCTTTTTTCACTGCTGACCATATGCAACAGGAAAGTTTGTAAGCAGGGTTTTATCATGGCTGATTTGGCTCCCTGATGCAGAAGGCATTTCAGGAAAACATATCAAAAGGTTATCAAAGCATATAACATGGCCAGTTCATTTGGGCACCAGTGGCTAGCAACAAGAAGAAAGTGGTGGATTAAGCACAGGTGGGCTTTGAGCTGTGATAGGAGCCTCTTTAGTCAGTGACATTCTTACTTCTGTGGTCAGAGTAGCCCTTGAAGGTGGTGTTTGGCAGTTGGATCATTGCAGGCAGACTGCAAACTAGAGTGAAGATGACAGAAATCTTTTAAATGATATTGTTTATTTACGAAGTAGTTTTTAGGTTTTTTAAAGAGAACCCAATAACATTCTATCTTTAATTAATTATAATTTTTATTTTGGAAAAAGTCACATTTGGAAAATGTTCTAATAAATGAAATGTAATAGGAGGATTATTTATTTTTGCCTTTTTTTACCTTTTTAGGCTTTCCCCACCCCCACCAGAGTAATAGAGGAAAAAAAAAGAATCCCAATTTGACCTACAATCACAAACATAAAATTATTCAAATGTTTTTGAATTATGCAATCAAACAAAAAATGTATTTGTTCAGTTCTAGATAATCCCATCTTTCATGATGAATCCTTGCGTACCTTTGCATAACCTTTGACTTCTATGTTTCACTGTTCACACTGAGAAGAAACAGAGCAGTGTGTTGTTTAGTGGATGGGGCTTTTGGAGTCAGTTATACTGGAAGAATATTTTGAAGACAAATGAACTGTGCAGCTGGGAGAAGACTACTGAAAGGAAGACCTTGAGAACATGCTGACATATCTCCTCCCCTTAGCTGACTCTATGCATTCCCTTATGTCAGAGGGATATTTCTTTTCAAGTTGAAAACAAACGTAAAGTTCAATTTAGTTTAGTTTGGTTTAGTTTTTTAAATAGATATACATTTTAAAATTACTCTGCAAAGCTGAAGTTGCATAGAGAGGGGGAAAGAAGAGCTGAGAGGGTTATGGCATTTGTTCTCTCTCTTCCTTAGACTTCTTTTGTAACTTGTGTTAAATTGCTTAATGCCTTAAGTATCTGTTAGTTAAAATAGGGATAATGTTTTCGCACTTCATGGGAGGTGAAAAGCAGAATATATTCATATCTACAGAATGTTTTGAAATTCCTATAAATTAAGCATTATAAAAATACAAAATATTCTTTCTTGAGACTAATTTCAATATGAGAGCATTGTTAAAATTTTGTTCTCTAACTTTGTTTTTACAAAGAGGAGACTTTTCTGCAGAGATTTTATTCATCTTTACTGAGGTATTTGCACTGGAGCACCTCCAGTCCTGAAAAACATTTTCTCATGAGACTGATGTTGGCAAAAACAGTTACCTGACTTGAATGGAATGGCATATGGCTAGGAACTCCGATTCTGCATCACTTGAAGTAGAGCCTAAATGATTGCAACTTCCTACAATGTTTCATGTATTTCCCCCTTTCTATATTACATTTCAAAGGTCAACACATAAGTTTGACATAAAGTTTCCAGCTGTCGTACAGACAAATAAATTAAGGCTTCTAATGTTTAGTTTTACTTTTCCTCTTCCAGCTTAAAGAAATAGTTGGTAGGTAGATAGATGACCTGATAAAATTTTGTTGGGTAAGTTTGTGATTATATATTCACAATTGATCTTGGCACATACCAGGGTTATTTGAGCATAATGCATAATTTAAAATTAAGCTTTACTCAGCCATCTATGATTAGGCTTTAGGAGCAATAGAATCTTGCAGCAGAGTAGTATTTTTACTTCATTTCATCATTATTTTAGAGGGATGAGCAGCATGCCTTCCAGTAAAGACAGGAATAGCTGTGAAAATGTGTGACTGTATCCCAATATATAAAAACCTATCCCCAGGAAGAGGCCAGCAGGCCTCTTGTTGCTTCTGACCTTCACAGAGTTGGGATGAATGGCATGCACATTGGATTCTTCATTTTCTTCATGTACAAAGCCACCTCTCTCTCTCTGTCCCTTTGATTTTTGCAGTGTTTCTCAGGCATTTGTTCCATTTCAAAATAAAATGCGCTGAGCCAGTTTAGACTTTTGTATTGACCACAAGTGAATAAATAGGTTTTAGCTGCTGCTGGTAGAGAAAAGTTTAGCTTACAATCCTTCACGTGCTACTTATGAGTTGTTATTGCAAAGATGCATATTCTTTTTCTCCTACTGTGTTTCTGCTGCTCTAGTTTGCGCTTAATTGGGTGTTGTGAAGTTGTATCAGATGTGTTGGGCTACTCACAGAATGTAAGACCTGTAGTTTATGAATGCTGACTCACCTCATGCAGTAGGAACACCATGGTGTTCAGGTTGGCCGATATTGCAGTATCTGCAGTCAAGTGCAACAATAAAATGTCTTGTAACACAATATGACTTTCACAGTAGGTTTTGGTACTTTTAGATGCTTTGGCATCCAAGTGTCTGGGCAGGAGGTTTTTTAACCTGGTGCGTAAGACTTGCCAAGACAGCTAAATTCTGAGTGGATCTTCTGTAAGTCTTCAGACCTTTAGTATGAGGAAATAGTATGTATGTAAGTTCATAAAAATTGTGGGTGCAAACTGATAAAGCAGTATCATATACACTTTTGCATGCAACCAGTAGGTTTCATAGGGTGGCACATGTAAATTGTTAGAGCAGCAAGGTGGGAGTTTGCTTTTAGGGTTGTGGATTGATAGAAGCTCATTTACAACTCATCAAGAGTTTTGTGTGATCTGTGCTAGGCTTTGATTATGAGTCAAGCACTGAATATGATACAAACAAAAATGTCATTATTCAAACTTAGCCAGGTGTGCTTCATGCAAATTTTCACTGAAGTCTATTACATTTTAAACCATATGGTAATTCACATTAATCTTAAAATGCATGATTGTAAAAATGCTGGCAATAAAAGGCTTTTTTTTAAAAAAAAAAACATAATTGGAGGATATCACAGTAAAACAGGTATTAAAACTAAAGATAAACTTCCTATAACTCACAAGCTATGATAAAGAAGAAATACTGTGTACCATCTGAAATCAATAGTTTCATTAAAAATGCTAAAGCCTACTTCATACCATATGATAAAACATCTCAAAACTCCAAACTCGTTAGTAGTGTATTTGCTTGAAGCAAGAACAGTTTTATCTACTGGAAAAATGTGGCAGATACTGTGGTGTGAAAGTAGACTTTTCTTACGCTGAGAAACTTGCAAGTCTGAGTGGTCTGTTCACCAAGCAATATAATCCTTTCCTAGTGAGTATTTTTGATGGTCTTATAAGACCTGAGGGCCTTTGAATCTCACCAGCTCACTATGACTGAAGCAAGCATGAGCATCTCACAGCATATGTAAGCATTCAGTGCATCCTCAGTTTACTTGGAAAAGGAGTTTTTTGCTTTTTGAGTGGCATACCTTCACTCGAGCTGCACATTTGAAGAGTCAGCAATGACAAGCTATCTCAGCCTATCAAAGGAAATAGAAGAGTTCACTGTGGGAAGGAGATTTCCTGCTGATATTGCCTAACAATGCAGTTTCTTATTTCTGTAGCTTCTGTGGGAAACAGCTACAGCAATGCTGGCAGCTGAGGGAACGGTAAAGTACTTGTAAAAGCTCTTGTAAAAGCTAAAGTCTGAAGAAAGTTTCAGTGAGATATTAAAAATGCTGTGCCTTACACTTCACACTTCTCCACAGTTTGCACCCCCCCCCCTTTTTTTAAAAAAAGTTCTTCTAAATATCCTATTTTCATTAAATGTCTTTAGCACTCCAAGTGTTAATTTTGGCCTGAAGTCTGTAGGGAAACTTCCATGTCAAAGATGACCAACAAATGCTGCACAACAAAAGTACAAGATTGAGCACAGACCATTCCCTTTTATTTTTTAAAAGCATTTGTGGGCATATGTGGTTAGTGAGAGTTTTGACTTGATTCTATGTAAATTTAGTTACCTATTCTTTCTGGTGAGATAGCTATATTTTGGTATAGTTAGAGTTGTTTGTATATTCTTCATTACCAGTATATATTATTCTTAGCTACACAGGCAGGCAGTATAGGCTGTAATGGGACTTTCTCTTGTAAAATGTTTGTCAATTCTCTGTATGGGTGCATCAAAGCAGAAAAGAAACCCAACTGGGCTAAGCCAACACACTTGTCTATCAAACCCTGTGGTCTTCACTTGTCTAAATCTTTCTAGTGTTCACTAATTCACTAACATAATTGTGTCAAAGCAAAAACTGACTTTCAGTCACAATCAAGTGTGACATTAATTGTGCATTAATGCAATCTTATAGTTATTTCATTTGTGACTGAAGAGATTAAATTATAAGGCATAAATGAAAAGGCATAAGTGAGCAGTGCCTAGAAAACTGAGAGAAACATGGGGGATTTGCTGGGGGAGGGAAAGTGTGGAAATAGTTATGTCTCTGCCTGTTTCACTCTTCTTTGGTTCGTGTGGTTAATGACTATATGCTAGAGATTTGTTTTGGGGTTATTGAAATAGCAGTCACAAGTCTCGGGTCAGAAAGGGAATACTCTTCAAGCAAAAGTGCTCTTTTATTTCAGTCAATGCCAGAGGAGACATCTTTGCTCAGTGGCTGGAATATATTATCTTTTTCAAAAAAGTTTCAATAGATGAGCTAATTTTAAATCAAAAGCTGTGTGATAATACATTAATCTCTCCTCACCTGACAGTATCTACCCAGGAAAAAGAAAAAAAAAACGGGCTTGTTGACCCGACATAAGGAATTTGACCTACCTGCATAAGCTGCAAGAAGGGAGAACACCAGTATGTGCCTTAGGGCAAAATCATCAGGGGAAACTGTGGAGAAACCAAAGCCTTGATCTACTGTAAGGTCCCACAAAGCAGTAGAAAATATATTTCAAACAAAGCTTCAGTTAAAATAAGCACCATAGGAGTACATGACTTCATATTTCTAAAATCAGCCTTCCCCAGACAGTGCTTTCCTTATTGATTGATATTAATTTCTTCATGTCTACTTTCTTTCCTCTGGTCCTCAGTAAGGGGAATGGAGTGTATTTTGTGAGACATTCACAGCCATACATATTGTATGGTTGGGAATCACTCTTGAACGCGAGTTGATTATTGTTTCTCTCTTTTCAGGCAGTTCTTATTGAAACACAAATTTCCAGGGTTTATAGACTGCAACATAGAATCATAGACTCAGAGAATGGTTTCAGTTGGAAAAAAACTTTAGGATCATCAATCCAACCATTGATCCAGCCCTACTAAGTCCCCAAGTACGACATCTACTCGTCTTCTAAACACTTCCAGGGATGGTGAATACACCACCTCCCTGGGCAGCATATTCCAATGCCTGACAACCCTTTCAGTAGAGAATTTCCTCCTAATATCCAACCTACATCTCCCCTGGCACATCTTGAGGCCACAAGGGAGAGGAAACCAGCCCCCTGTTTGTCATCTCTGGACATAACCTGCAGTGTACATGTCTCAAATATAACTGGAGCTCTGTACCTGCCACTTGAATGAATTACGCTACATAAAGCGTGAAGTTTCAAAACTGATCAGCCCAATTGGCTTAAAGGTAAAAAAGCCCCCAAAAAATCATGTAGGTCTGCTGAAGTTGTACGTGTGGTAGTGTTGTGTCTCACTGGCTTCATGCAAATGAACTGCCCATAGATGTGTCTCAGCTTCTTCAGTGCCTTATTCTGGCTGCTAACCAAAGGGATCTGAAAGTTGAATTATTTTAAAAAGTATATTATTCCCTTCTTGTTTCTTGCAAAATAAATTATATTTTTCTCCTGAATTTGAGCAGATTACCCATAGATGAAAGCACTTGTATTTTTTTGATCTTGCCTTTCTGGCATCCAGACTGAGAAGGGCAGCTGTGAAGATGAGGTTGTTGTGGTGCTGTTGCTATGAAGGGAGGATCAGGGACATGGTTTAGGAAGTTGTAGGTGGGTAAATTATGGACTTCTACTTCTGACTGGTTTTGTTAAGCTATAATTTGTATGAGGTGTTGGGTACATTGTTTCTCATTCCTTGTCAGTTATTCCTTGGGAATGGATGTAGCAGGAACCTCTGCCTGGGGTGTGAGGCAGGTAAATAGGAAATCTCTTTTAAAACATCTCTATATGTTCTTGGAAAAATGTCATCTATCTCTTGTTTTCTACCCAGTTTTGATGAACATCTCAGCAGATCAAGCTCAAGCACGTTTATAAAACAGAGAGTAATTCCAAATTTAATGCAGGCATGACAAAACACAGTGTGTTTGTGACTCAGTAGCATTGCGGCTGAGATCTCCGAGGCAGCTTTTCTCATAAGGCTCTGCCTTGCTTTAGTATGAAAGATGAAACAATGAAGCTTTTACAGAAATAGATTACCTATGAAACAGTGTTTCCAGCAAACAGCATTTAAGAAAATTTGCAAGCACAAGCAGTGCTTAACACAATCAACTGAATTGTTTTGATTTCTGAAATCATATTTTCTCTTATTAATGCCTTAAGCTCACTGGATTCTGTTTGTGCATTTTTTTCCTGTAGTATAAAAGCAAGAAACCCTTTCTTCCAAAAAGCAGTTATTAGAATTTTTGCTCCTTGTCTTAACTTGAGCAACAATTAGTAGTCCTAATTAATTTTTTAACTGAGGCATATACCCAGCTCCTGAGAGTTGGCTGCCAAGAGCTAGGACAAAAACCCATCCAAGTTAGTGATATACTTTTGTAAAGATATATGGCATGTAAAATGCATTGCTAGTATACAGCATTAATCAGGATGTCACAGCTTCTGAAATGAGCTCCTGTCAGGGAGCATATATTGGTGCTCTGGCTGATAATGGCCTTGCTAATTTATGACAGACTACCATGTCTGTAATAATAAAAAATCTCCTGTTTGTGTTCTTTAATGTTTTCCCATTGATGCCTGTCATTTTTTGAACAGGATAAAACAGCTCTGTCATAACATATAATACCTCTGTTCTGTAAATGCAGAATATGCTATTATATAGAATGAAAATGTTATACTGTGTTGTGTAGGCAAGATAACATAAACAGCTTGGTATTGTGTTTGTTCTTGGGTAATGGAATTCTTTTATCTAGTCAGGTCTTCCCTTCCTCTGTTTTGAAAGAGGCTTTTTAGAGAAACATAAGGTTTAGTACTTTTAAAAATGAGCTTCTGACTTCAAGAGTGCAGAAGGTTTAGTCTCAAATCAGTAAATTGTTCCATGGTAAAAGCACTATTTTACAAATCACAAATAACAGATTGTAGTAAGTGTTTGCTAGTAGTGAATCTCTCATGGAAATAATTCTTTATTTGAATCCTTTAGCTACCTTGTTCTCAGTTTAGTTATCCATTTTATGAGTGGAGCCTTTTTTTATCATTGAAACAATTACAGGAAGCCCTTTGGATGTTCTGTTTCTGAAAATACAGTTCATTACACCTAAGTAGACAGTATTTAATATAGTTTATTCTTAGCTTTACTGCTTGTGATTTGAATGCTGACTTTTTGGGTAGATTTTAAGAGTTCAACAGTTTTGCAAAGTCAATAATCAGGTATTGTGCAACACGTGTGTATATATTTAGTATGCAAGAAGAAAATTACCGTCCAAGTTGAATGCTACAAGATTGTTAGAAGAGGCTAAGATATAAACTGTATTTATTGATGTATCTCATCTATTTTTAAGATAAATCAAAGGGTAGTCCCTGAGAAGTCTTACTGAAAAAACTGTATCGCTTTTGAAGGCTATTTCAGCACCAGGAGTGTGCAGCTGGATGGGCCAGTGTTGTTTAGATGCCTTCCTGTGAAAATGTAGAGCAGCTCTGAAATTTGAGCATACTCAAATACTTTGCTCTGAGCCTTCTGGCTAAAGAAGTCCCTGAAGTGCACCAACTAGTTCATGCTAACTTCTCTCAGTTTAGGAGCTAATACATACTCTTCTTAATACTGAAAAATGATAGCAAAGAGTATTTTCATGTTGAATAGTCCTCAGATTTCATAAATGTGTAGTGTCTCACTATATATATATTATGTTTCGATATGTGTGAAGGTAATGGCAGAAAATAGTCCTATGAAGTTGTTACAGTCATAAGCTACTGTTGAAATCTCAAATTTTCTGATCTTGTTTGCCCACTTTATTGTAGCATTACTCTTTATCAAATGCTTGGCAAAAGTCCTACCCACTTGGATATGTTTATTTGCTCAGCGATTTAAGGCTTTTCTTCATATCTTCCTTTCCTCCTTCTTTATGGTGAAAACATGATTAGCATTTCTTTAACTTGTTGGGGAAGTCTCTGGGGACTACTTCTAGGCCCCAGACACAAAGACATTTCTTATGTTGCTTGCCTATACAACTGATGAGTGCAGTGCTGGAGGAATGGGTGTCTGTGCTGAAGGTGGTGCCCTCTGCAACACACCCTCATGGTGATCTCCACTTGTTCTGGAAAACCTCAAAAATCTTTATGAGTATTTTCATCTGTCACTAGCATGTACTCCACAGGGAAACTGGATGAAGAGAAAATAAGGTCCTTCCAGCAAAAGGATGGAGGCAGTAAGTAAAAAGATTTAAGGATTTTTAAGTCACTTGAGTAAATCATTGTCTGAAACACAGGGCTGTTTTTCTGTCTGTCTACCTCTCTGTGATGTTTCCCATCAGTGTGGCATTGTGGAGCTATTTGAAAATAATCAGAAATTTTGGGAAGTCATCTAATAAACCAGTCTAAGGAAGTCAGAGATTCTGAAAGTTTTCTTTCTGTTTAGCAGTCTTTAGCGTAATACTGAATAGCTGTGGGAAATTAACCCTTTGAAATACCTAGTACCAATATTTCTTGTGTACCAGGTTGGGCATTTCCTGACCCATATTTTGAGTTATTACATTGAATCCTTGGCAACTATCATTTTCTAGTGTACTTATGACTAATTTAACTCCAAAAATAAGGTCCAAAAAAAAGGTTGAAAGAATGAGAGAAATAGTTTGTTGATAAAAATATATATCACCAGAGCTGAGTTTATGGTTTGTTTTTTTTAAAGACAATAGAGAGGTAAGTATAGGAAAACTATAAAACATAAACACTTTCTTCAAGAAGGAAAATACAAGATATATTTTTCTAATCAGAAGAAGAAAGCATAACAAAAGGTAAGGGTGAAGAGCTGAAGGGAGGTAAATTCAAAAGATTTAATGATGATGATGTGTTAATTCAGTAGTGAGTTAAGCCACTAGAAAAAATAGAGGAATCTCCAGTCTTGATGTCTTCACGCAAGACTAGATACCATTTCAAAATATATAGCAGTAGTAGTAGTTTGGGTCATCTGCTTGGTTTTGTCCCATCTATGTCTTGCACAACCCCCAATCTATTTGCTAAGGGAGCAAAGCAAGAAGTAGAGAAGGCCTTGATGGTCTACAATCACTGTTCACCAATAGCTAAAACATTGCTAAAGCACAACACCATAGAAGCTGCTATTAAGAACATTAACTCCATCCCAGCCAGACCCATTACAGGGAAGCAAAAAGAAATGTCATATGAAAGGTAGCTGGTTTTTTTTATTTTTTCCAGAAAAGTAGTGCTGGTGAAAAAATGGAATGGCCATTATCATAGCAGTCTAAGAAATCCAGTGCCCTGCAGGAAGCTAAGGCTACCTACAATAGGTAGAAGTAAATAGAGTAACCATAGTCAGCTAACGTGGAATGTCCATTAGTTTATTTACCTTAATATGGGAGATCTGAATTCAAGAGAGTCATTTGGAAAAACCTTTAAACCCTGGTGGTACTGCATTAGTTTCTCTTGTGCGATTCAAGTTCTCTTCTGAGCATGAAAAAAAAACTGTAAAAAAGGTCCAATGAAACTAACGTATTTCTTATGGCAAGGGTAGTGGTGGTGGTTGTTTAGAGAGCCTTTTCTAGTGTACAATGACATAGTCAAACATTCAGTGCCACTTGTTGCAATAAAAGATTCTGCTAGATGACTTACCTTACCATAAAGGGTGGTATTCTTGCAGTACTGCTTGTACCTTTTTATTCCAAAAGTAGCATTTACTACAGTCTTTGTTTTTTGGAGGGTTTTTTTTTTAATGTTTATAGCTAATGATCTTTTTCATCTTTATATACAAGGGACAGACACCTACACTTATGCATCCTCTATATCACATGCTGGCCAATGATCAGCAAGAGATGCTGGTTTTGTATGAGTCCCTGAAGATGCTGGCATAAGAAAAAAAGTTGGTTTTCCACAGTTAGTACAGAAGATAGGTCATGTCACTGTTCCTAGAAAGACATGCAAATATATTTAAATGTAATCATAAATTCAATGAAATTCATCCATAATGGCTATAGGAAATGTAATTCTAGAAACATCAGTCACAGGAGTCCAGGAGACAAGGAGCCTCCTGAAGCTGGGTGATTCAAGAGACTACTTCTTTCTGAAGTAAAACTTCCTAATCTCATTTTATCAATATAAGAACTATCCTCATCATCATTTTTGGTGCATATCGAATTTCAATGTGAAAAATTAGTAGTTTCCTATGTAAAGTATATGGAAAAAAATAGCCTGCGCATTTGTGGAAAGTTCATTTTATTAATGTAAAAATTCTCATATAACGATGCTATACAAATGGAAGTCTGTTATTACTCATAAAGAAAGATAAGAGCTGAGAAGGCTCGAGTATAAAACAACAGCAGATTACTCTTAAAGTTGTTTTAATTATGAAGTAGAAAGCATACTGCATAATGAAAGGAATTTGCTGGAAATGCCATAGACTTCAAAGACATAATATTTTTCTCTACTAACCTATTTGTAAAATTTATTAAATAAGTCCATCAAACTTTTACTGGGAAAATGAATGTTGAGTGATATCATTATTAAGATGCTCCTGGAAGGTAAGCATGGTACTGACCTCACTCACAGCAGTGGAGAAGAGGCTTGAAGAGCTTTAGTGAAATTGCTGGGTGAAACGGTACTTCAGGGAAAGGGGCACTGACATAGTGACTAGTGCTTGATTTTTAGGTCCTAGGAGGCCTAACCACTATTCTGACTTTGCTTTAGGCTTGCCAGGTAATCAGTTGTTGGCTGATGTATGTGGACATTCCAAGGAAAAGGGATTAGGGTGACTTCTGACATGTGAGTTCTCATGTATGCATTTCTTTTCTCTGCTTCATAAACCTTGATTTATTTTGACTGGGCTGCACCTCCTAGGTCCTTATTCAGTATCTGGCATTTTTGCCTTGGTAGATGCAGAGTTAAGCCCCCCTCTAGAAGAGGAGTAAGAATAAGCCAAGTGCTGTCCTTTGCTAAGTTATTGCTTATTGCAAGGGGAGTAAGGACAGCACCACTGCCACCTCTTCCACTCTTTGCTGTATTCCTCTATGAACCCATAAGAATAAATGTTGTACAGTCTTGGGCAAACAGGGAACAGGTTACCTTAGAAAGGGACTGTTGTGACTGGTAGACCATGTCGTTTCAAGATGCCTCACATTATGGAAGCTGCAGCGTGACAAGGATTGACACTGGTTTTGGCATACTTCTACTGGTGAACTCCTGCAGTTGTCTGATCAATCGGCAGACTTCAGGCTGTTTCTTCATCAGTTTGTAGTGTCAGTGGGATAATGAAATATGCCAGTTTCCAGGGTAAGGACCCTGAATGCTGTTTGTGCACTGTGAAGCAGTCATTGTAAAGAGATGTGTAAGTTCTTTATTGGATTTGATCCCTTGTTCCCAAAGGAAGAACTGCATATCCCTGCACTTCTCTTGGCTGTATCCCATAGCTACTGATGAACATTCAGATGACCAATGGTTAAAAGAATATGAATGAAAATGCCTTAAAGCAAAATGTATTGATTCACATTTCAAGAATAAAATGCATGATAAGAAAGCAATGAAACTCTTTTTTTCTGTCTTCAGGTGAGAATTGTGCCCTCAGGGAAGGACTCAGATTGGTGATTAGAAAAAGAAATTCATGGTAAACAAAACCAAATTATATTAAAGCTCTTCAGAAACAAATACACAGAGGTTTCAAACTATAAGTGGGTTGCAGTGTTTCAACTCTGAATGAATGGGATTCCCAAAGACAAAAGCAGAGGCATTTTATAAAGAATAGCAGACTTGTAGTCTTTTATTCTTTAACATATTCAAGACTGTTTTTTTAAAGAACAGTGTCAGTGGGAGAAACTTGGAGCACCTTATCCAAGCTTATGAAATAGCCAGATTGTTACAGTGGGAGATAGAGCTTCAAGTCCCTCCAATTAAAAGGGGAGAACCTGAGTTTCATATTCTATGCAAGGCCCCTGACTTTTGTCAGTGGGAAATAGCAGCAACCCGTGTAATGTGACAATTTAGCAAACAAACCTCAAACATTAAAAACTGGTTTCAAACTATCATATGAATATGGCATTAGCTAGCAGCTAAATTCAGAAGTGAAAACATTTTTCTACAAACAAACTGATGAAAAGCATTCATGTTTCACTAGGTTCCACAGTCCTCAGTGAAGGAGACATTCCTAGCTCCTTCTTGTCCAGGCTCTTGGAGAGGCTGTGTATGAAGCTGGAAGCTAATCTAACTAATCCTCTGTGGTGTCTGTATGACAGGCATCCTTTGTTAAAGAGCCTGCAAGAGATCTACACTTCAGTATTCTTTAAATTTGATTTTGAGGACTTCTACATTATACACAGAGTTGTAGCTCTGCCTACTCCTTTTTAAAGAACCAGACCTCCTCTGTCCACCCATTTTGAGCAGCCTAGACAGGTTCGTGTGCAGTGGATAAATTACTCAAATATTGGGGCCTCAGAAGATTATATGGTGCAGCAAGGTACAAAGTTGGAAACAGTCTCTTTTGTAACTGTAATTTTGAGTTATCTTCCTAGCTCTCAGCTAAACAGTAGTGATGCAGTTCTAGACATGCCGTGTAAGTGTTTTTCTATAAGCGAAAAGAAGTATTGTGAAACCTTGAAAGAACAGAAGATTAATTATTTTTTCTCTCAGCTGTAGTGCCTTGTGCTGAGTTGTTTTGAACATTGTTTCATTCTTAGTAGATCAGTCTGAGACAATGGAGTGCCTTTGTGCCAATAAAGATCAACTGGTTTTGCCTTTTCTGCTTAAGATATATAGGGTCTGAAAGAAACTCTATATGAGAATCAATAGTGGAACATTAAGAAGAAAATATGGTCAAGAAGTGGCAGCAACAGACTGGGACTTGACAATCTCTTTTCTGCTCTTGGCTCTGCCAGTGCCTAGGGAATTTACTTACTGTCTCTCTACCTTACTTCCATTCTATTTAAAAAGACTGTATAAAGGCTTTTGCAACAAGAATGGCTATTAAGGTTATTCCTACGGCTGTGCAATGCTTAGAGAAATAGAGTGTTGTTTTACACTCAGCATTAGAGCAGCTCAGACTGTACAGCTTTTTACCTTCAATTAAGCTAGATAACATATCCAGGACCATGAGCTGTCATTTTCTATGTAGAACTTGCTGACCTGTTCAGGATAGGCTGCTATATGTCCGTGTGGCACTGCATTGAAAGATAAATGCTTGAGGGTATATAGAGGATATTGGTAAGTGTATAAACACCTTTCTCTCTCTTCCAGATACGTGTATATGGCATTTCATTTTAAGAGGGACAGACCTGTATTTTCAGTGGATGTCAATAGGTAAAGCTCAGTGGAACTCAGGTGATTAACAAATGCTGAATATTTGGCCCCATATTTGCTTCTGCCTATTCCTAATTAAATGTAAAACAGTAGTTTGATTCTCTTTCCTCATTGAACACTGACTGATGCTGCAGTCCTTTATTCCTGATTTTATTGGTACTCACCTTTTCTGCCAGTAGCTCTTTTCCAGATAAATGTGGAGAATTTTTATCGACAGCTTGTTTTAACAGATCTCATGATGAAGGTTGTTTCTGTTGCAGAGGTAGAGAGCAGCTGTGAGATGGGTTTTACTGGCTATGATCCAATTTATCTAAGTTGTCTGTCTTGCTGTGACTCATCAAGTACTGTAAAAAGTAGATGTGAAATGGGCAAGAAAAAAAACACAACAAACCCACCTCAGAGTAAAAAGACACTTAATGTCATGTTGTCATGCATTAAAGCAGGCCAAGAAGTGCAGGGTCATGCTGCCAGAATCACTTCTCTTCTAGGTAAAGCTATGCGTGGTGGAATTCCTGACTCACATAGCAGGTGAATTACCACGTTGAGTTCAGGTGTGGATCTTGAAAAAGAACTGTAATCATAAAACCAAAGAAAGACAGCATTTGGACCACTTCTCCTATCCAAGTAGCAGTTAGTTTACATGTCTACTATATTTTCCTGCCTAGAAAATGTCACAGGGAAGGTTGGGCCAGTTGCTCCATTTTATATAGAGCCTTAACATGTAGAGACTGACTCACCAGCTACATCTGATTTTAGGAGTAGATGCCTTGCTTTCCCACCCTTTGCCCTCTCCTCAGCTGTATGAAGGGAAAGGAGGAGTTTATTTAAAGATACCTATAGAAGTCATGGGTTTGCATTTGCAACAGATATGGGATGGAAAGAGAGGAACAGTAACAGGTCAGTTTGGAAACTACAGCCTTTGTAAAGATACGTGTGTTGAAGCGGTTGTGGTATTGCAGGAAAAATTGAACATTAGAAGAAAAATGGTTGGGGAATAACAGTTTGACAGTTTCATCAATTTGAACTCATAGTAAAATATTTTCAGCTGCAAAGTCTTCTTCAGAAACAGTAAGTAGGTGATATTACATACTGTGTGTTTATATATTTTATACATACATACAGATGTGTATATAAAATGTTATAAAAAATTTTACTGCTATATTGAGTCTATTTAGTTAATTAAGGGGTTTTGTATTCCATAGGGGTGGATGATGCCAATGTTTATGAACTGTTTGTATTACTCAATGACTCATTTCTGGGTGAGGTGAAATTCTATGATTTAACATTCCCAAATGAACCAACCCAAGGCCTGCTAGCATCATGATAAAAAGTGTAGTTATATGGGCTTCATCTAAACAATTAAATCGGGTCTGTGTTTTCTAGCTGGAGAAGGTTGCTCTAGGGAAGGAAGAAAAGCAGATGAATAGTGTTTCTATAAATAGTATTTGCAAAAGAATGGATAACATTGAGTCTCATATCTAATGTCTACCTTTTTAATATACTTTTGAAAACTACATCTTGTCTTCTTGTTATTTGTCTTAATACTGTTTTCTTCATCTCCATTTTGCATTAGCATCAAACATAGCGTCAGACAATAGGCTTTTGATGAATTTCCAAAATTTAAAAATACACATCTTTTCAGATTTTACTTTCCTAATTGCTCATTTTAAGTGTTAATTCAAAACCTGTTCATAGAAAGAATAATAGAATCACAGAATGGTTTGGGTTGGATGGAACCTTAAAGATCATGCCACCTCCCACTAGACGAAAGATGCTCAAGGCCCCATCCAGCCTGTCCTTGAACACCTCCAGGGAGATGTATTCACTTTATTTTATTTAGTTTCAAGAAGTCTTTAGTTACTGTGATTATGCAAAAAAAAAAATTGTCACATATCTTAAAATTTCTCTTATTACTTTTTTAAAGAAGTATGAGCTTAAAAATTTCTTCTTTCTCTTGCTGTCTTTGACCCAAAAGCCATTCCCTTCCCAAAGCAGTGTGAAATCTCCCAATGTAAACAGAAAACTGAAAGACTTACCAAGCTTTAAAAAACAGATGTATAGAAGCTCTTGTAATCAGAACAGTAATTTCTTCTGGATTACCTTTCAAACTAGTATCTTCAGGAGAGTGTTTGCTTAGTACATAGGATTTGGAAGTCAACACTGGTGATTAACAGCTGTGCTGGTTTTATTGTTCCTATTTTAGTGGCCTTTGGAAAGAAAAAAGATGTTCAGTAGAAATAGGAATAAAATAATTTTTAAGCCCAAAGGTGCTTATTAATTTTTAGAGACTTCTGTTCAATCATGCTCTTAGGATCTGGGGGTGGTTTTGCTACAAACTTTTAAATGCTAGCAAAACATAATGAGTAGGTCAAGTTTCAGTCATTTCTTAAATCTCTCAGTTATTAATCTTTCATTATTTTAGTCACAGTGGGTATTTTTGTCATCATGATTGCACCATTAAACAGGAGTGTCTCACATACTGACACTCTTCTAGGGTAATTAAATTAAGGTTAGGTTTTTCTATAATTAGTTATGATTTTATTTATTTGTTTTTTAAGTATATAGAGACTGTTCACATGGAAATGGTACCTGGAAAAGGTGATTTGCCACACTTGATCCTTTTTAGTTTGTGGTGGATAAGCTGAAGTGGGTAACGGTGAATGTACTTCATTTTATGAAAGCATAGTAAGGGTTTCTGATCTGTAATGTGCAAGAAAACCTATTAAGGACAGAGAGCAATAGTAACAGCCACTATTTTATTTGTTGCCTGTATTGTATGAAGGGATTTCTGCTGTGTAGACAAAAATTCCTCATAAGTTCATAGGTGGGACCTGACTTTGTGTCCTTGAGAGATTTATAAACCGGGGAAAGAAGTAATTGTCCTTTTTAAATTTTTGCAGAGGTGACCCTTGAATTTGCAAGGTTTGTGAAGAAGTTGCTTAAGCATTGCTGTATGACTGATTAATCCTCCAATTAGTAACATTTATACTGAAATGGCTTCTTGTATTAGTAATGGCACCAAATGACCTTGACATATTTATGCATAAAACAACTTACTATATATAGTGATGGTATTAAGCAGTTTTTGCAATTTGCAATTAGTTTAAAGAGACTTGTACCCTTATTGACAATTTAAGCATCAAAGATGTTCTGAAGCACATTTTCCTACTTTCAGCAGTTATTCTTGAATTTACTTGTAGCACAGAGTATGATCTAATTAACATATTCCTAGAATTTTCCAAGTTAGACTTAAATAAAAGTTTCCCATAAGGACAAAAGGACATTCTTGTTTTGTTTTTGTGCTTGTGAAAAATCATGTGTGATATATTGATTTCTATAATCATCCCTGAAATAAAGGTTTCTTCTGGAAGCTTCCTGTACCTACATTATTACTACATAAGAAGCAGCCTCTTTCATTAACCTGAACACATACTTCATGGAAGAAAACTGCAATGAAAGCAGAAGGCCTTCAAAGTGTGTTTTGAAATTTGGTAATGATACAGACAAGGTTTTGAAATCTAGTACTGCAAAGCATTCATTATAAGAATGTTTTAGTTGTCTTGTTTCTGTTCGTGCTGATGTTTGTACCCTGCTATGTGACAGAACATAAAATGTAGGTATTAGCAGCAGAATATGGGTGCAAGCAAGTGGAAAATATTGAAAGAATAAAAATCCTTACCAAAAAAATACTTAGTGGAGGATAAATTGATGGTACTTTTCTTCTTTAGTAATTGAATTTCAGTAGAAAGGAAAGTGCAGGTATAGTGTAGGTTAGGATTTCACCAGTGGTCACATGTCAACCTGAAAGCTTGATTTTTTTTTTTGGTTGTTGTTTGTTTTTCTTTTTCCTGGAGTGGGGATTTTAATTTCACAATAGTGCTATCACTCAATTGACTATGAAATACTATAGTTCCTCAAAATCAGATCCACAGTTCAGGCTAACCCTTGGAAAGAGGGCTACAATGGCTATTAAATTAGGCTTCAACTCAAGTAAGTTATCCACACAGTTACAGATTCTATTTAGTTGCCCACAGAGGATCCAGATCATGAGCTCAGTTTGCTCAGGCAGAATAACAGAGCTCTGTCATTTTGACTGATGATATCATAGTATTTTCTAACCCACTGAGGAGTTGGTTTAGCTTTGTCCTTTATTTTAAATGGAACTTTAAAGGAGGTGAAAGAGGGAGAAATGACCAGAGAAATGAAGCTTCCCTCCTGTTGCAAACTATCTTTTGGGGGACTTCTGAGGTTCCATGAAATGTCAAACTTCTTTGTCTTTCAACCATCATTTCAGTATCTGAAATGAGTTGCTTCCATTCAGACCATTACACAGTGTTCCATCAAATTTGTTCATAACTTCCAAGATTTTTTAAAATATGCTTTTATACCACAAAGTGCACATTCTTCTATTAAGTGAACATATTTCTTCCAGGTAATTAGGAGATTAGAAACTCACCAGAAGATTTTGTTTGTTTGACTAGTTGCTTATCTATAGGAGCCTAAGACTGTTCAGATGAGCTGCAGTTCCACACTTGGCATGTGTCAACTTTTTAATTATTCTTAAGTAAATTCTTTCTTAATCCCCTTTTACCATTCTGTAGTCTTCATTTGTTCTTTCACGGTTGTAGAAATCTTACCATTTCTAACCTCTGCATAGTCTTTTTTCACCTTTTCCGGAATACCTTAAAATATCATTGTATCTTCATGAACAGTTTAGACTGGTTTTATTAAAGTGATGAATAGTGCATGGATCATTGAATAAAGAATTTTACAGTCTTTCCCTCCCTCTCTTTGTAATATGCTATACATTTTTTTGTAAATTAAATTATCTACCCATATCTTTGTGGTAAACTTAGAAAGGTATATGGACAGAATGGAAGAGGTGACTAACACCACTGGTAAAATCCTCACAAATTAATGCTAATGACATTTTAAAAAATCCAAGCCCCAGCAACTGTATCAGAAGGTTGTTAAAAGTAAGTAAACCTTTCCTTCTCTGTGAAGTCTCAAAGTGTCTAAATGCATAATGTTAGTTAATAAGTTAGTTAATAAGATTGGGAGATTTAAAAAGATATAAGTTGGGGGCCTGGGTGTCTCTGTCCAACTTCAAAAGCTCATTTCTATTCCCTCATTTCCCATCTGAAATTGTGATGGAAAATAAGTGCCTGCTTTCTAAAATATCCATAGAATTAACTAATATTTGTGTAGTATTTTCACAATACAAAACATAGTATATTACGCTCAAATATTATCAGTATTTCATATTGTATTGTGATTCATATTGTTTTCCATACTTTCACACCTCTGAGAATAGAAAAATACAACTTCTGTTTCAATCTCTCTGTCTGTGCTTACAGACAAAAGGTGAGAGAAAACATGGTTTTTATTACAAGTCACCGGTGCCACAGGAAGAAGCATAGTTAGTATTCACTGAGGAAATGTATTGGGATCTTAAGTTGTTTTGCTACCATTCAAATGTCTGCTTAGTTTATATTCTAATGTTTGACTGGAGAAAATATGTCGCTATGCCATTACGTTTCGTGAGTTAACAGAGGAGGGTGCATGCACAGCACACACCTGCTCAGCTGCTGGCAATCTCCTGAGGGTTTGAGATCACGTGTTTGCACAGAGCTCTTACCATTGAGCCCCTTTAACCCATGCACAAGTGGGGAATGAAGACAGGAGGGAATACAGTAAAAAAATGTTTATTGTTGTGTTAGTTTTTTTTTTCTTCTTTTCTGAATTCTTTGAAAGTTTAATATCTTCTGGGACTAACCCCCAGGTTTGGTATAAATCTTTAGTATGTGTAAGAAGATTGGAACACTCCTAAAAATTGATGTACTGGGCTAAATATCCAAATCTGTATATGCCAATTCTCCATCACTTGTGCTGGTCTGATTTGAATTATATTCAGGCTTCTTTGACCCAGGTTGTCAGGAGCTACCATGGGCCAATGTAGCAAAGGTTTCTTCTCCCCAAGGAACCATTGGCTTTTGAAACCAAGAGAACACACATGCTTCTCCCCATGTGCTTTGTCTGTTTTGTCTTGGATCACAGCTGCTGCTGCTTCACAGGTTGTTTTTCCACAGAATTTTTGTTTTAACTTCTATTTGGTCACTGATATGATCCTTGCTCAGGAGCACACACTGTTTTTTTCTGTAAATAAACAGTTCACAACCTCCCCTCTCAACCTGGGAGGAAAATTCTGGCTCCCGCATGTACCTTCCAGGCAGGTTTCCTCTTAAATACCTATGTTGATCCTTTGTTCTTGGGTGTAGATGGACATGACTGTGAGTTGAGTTTTTAACCCCTTAATTTCTCCATGAACTAGTCACCATGGTACATGATTGTGGTGATCAGCTTCAAGCAGATGAAAGATCAATGTTGTGATTTTTCTCCCAATTCAGTTTTCCATTCTTCAGTGAATGAGGAGGTTGTTTTGTTTTGTTTCTTTTCACCCTCATAAAGGATTTTCCAGTACATAATCATGCATCATCTCCTTCCAAAACTTTGGAGGACAACTTAGGACCCTGTAACCCCTGTGATTTTAGCAGCTCCTGAGAGGCATAGTGCTTAATTGGAGATTATTTCCCTTAGTGTGTGATATTGCTTTGCTGTTCACTGGTAGGAAAGGGGCAAACAAGTTAAATATAACAGTCCACCAGTGCTAAGGACAATTGTTTTGCTCATGAGATGCATTAGAATGCAGTGCATATGCAGAGCAGTGTTTGGGGCAACCAGGACTGCAGAGAACAGAGATCCCCTTGAGTGAAGTCTATCATGTATTAGTATGCAGATAGTTTAATCTTAGGGTGTCCAAATGTTACTTTAGCTGTGATGAAATGGCGAAAAGAAGAGGTTTGTCTCTGTTCACAGCTTGATTTTTCTGTTGTCTTTCGCTCTTGTTCTGAAAAATATAAAATACTTGGCATATTTTCATTTACCATTAAGTCAGCATGTACCTAAGGTTAAGTATGTAATTAGGTCTCCTCTAATAAATGTGTCCTTTGCCAACTCATCCTTTTACTCTCTGGAATTTAGTATAAGCATATATTTTCCTAAAATTTGCAATAAATGACCTTTAACGGTTCAATAGATCATATGTTGCTATATCTCTCGTTGTTTTCTAAGCCAGTTAAAGACAGTGTATTCAGTCAGCAAAGGACCAACTACACAGCCATTTAGACCCTCAAAAGCATAGTCTGTTAATAGAGATTCTGTGTTGTTCATGTTCTTTTTGCAAGATAAATGTACAAAGGAGATAATGGCCTGGATCTCCTACCTTCAGGAGGGCTGAGAGTCAAATTCCTAGCGCGAGTGCAATAGTGGGAGCTACACTCATTCGCACAAGCAGTGGAGCCAGCTCCAGCTCTCTGTTCTACAATTTCTCCCTGTCTCTAACCTGTGTGTAATGCAGCTTTTACTGTGGTTTTCAGGTCTTACACTCAAAATTCAGCTTAATTTTAAACCTTTGTTTCTCCAATATGGTCGAATTGTCTTCTATGACGGTAGTCTGCTGGATATTATAAGTGTAATTTGCTTGGGGGGGTGTGGTTTGTGAGTCAGGATTTGCTTGATTACTCTCATTTCCAGATGAATGGGTCACTGTGTAAGGACATCAGTATTGGCATGCAGTGTGTGCTGTGTGAAATCTTTGACACACAATACATATTGTATGCAACACTGGGTGTTCCTGTGGGTTACTCCTTGCCAAAGACCAAGTATTGTCTTTTTTTTTTTCCCTTCTGATTTAATTTGTTATCTAATGTCTATATGCTTTAGCCACAGTATTTGCAGCTTGTTGTTAGGAGTGTTGCACGTGTCATTTAATACAGTGACATACTCCAAGGTACTGTATGTGAAACTATTTTGTTAAACGCTCCAGAGTTGATTAATTTTGGATTTTTTCAGTTGTTTTCTTGGAACACCTCTCGAATGGTCGTACTACAAGCTAGCAAAGTACTCTTTCTTTAAAGAAATAATGAGTAAAAATAAGCTGAAGAAATTATAATGATTCTTTTGAAATCAGTGTGAAAGTCCATTCTCTTACTGCCTGTGATTTAAAACAGAAATATGTATTACTGAAAACATTCTGGTTTGTGTATTTTTTTAGCTGCTAGCAAAAGGAGAAAAAGGGGAGGAGGATATTCAAGCCCTTATGACTTCTGTAGTGTAAGCATTCCCGTGTTCCACAAGTGTGTGCTCTCTCTAGAAACGCAGTTCTTCTAAAAGACTAGTGAAGCTCGGATTTCCACATTTCTATTTGAATTTTTAGGTTTTAACTTATTCATTTTAGTTTGGTGCTAGAGAAAGTAAAATGTAAATGTGCATTTCTGGGACCACTGGCAGTGATGTTGATTGGTCTGAAACAGAATACAAACATACATATAAGTTCAACTATTTTTAATGCTGATACCAAGGACTAATTTGTATGTTAGGCACTAGACAGAAAGCTGCTATGAAATAATTGTGAAAGAGACTGAGTATATCTTGGTGTTTTCTCACAAAAAAGCTCTTTGGATGAATGCATGTAAGTTTGGTGGTTTTCATATAGCTCATGAACAGTAATTACAGATAAGTAATGAACAGTAATTAGAGACTGGCATATGTTATGCTTATTTACAAAAAGGGTCGGAGGGAGGATCCAGGGAATTACAGGCCTGTCAGTCTGACCTCGGTACCGCGGAAGGTGATGGAGCAGATCATCTTGAGTGCTATCACACAGCACACGCAGGACAGCCAGGTGATCAGGCCCAGTCAAGATGGGTTTATGAAAAGCAAGTCCTGCCAGACCAATCTGATCTCCTTCTATGACAAGGTTACCTGTTTAATGGACAAGAAGAAGGCTGTGGATGTGGTGTACTTGGATTTCACTAAAGCCTTTGGCACTGTTTCTCACAGTATTCTGATTGAGAAACTGGCTGCCATAGGCCTGGACACACCCTCTGCTGGGTAAAAAACTGGCTGGCTGGACGGGCCAGAGGGTGGTGGTAAATGGAGTCAAATCCAGTTGGAAACCAGTCATGAGTGGTGTTCCCCAGGGTTCAGTGCTGAGTCCAGTCCTGTTCAATGTCTTTATCAATGATCCAGACAAAGGGATTGAGTGCACCCTTAGTAAATTTGCAGATGACACCAAGCTGGGTGGCAGTGTTGATCTGTTTGAAGGAAGGGAGGCTCTGCAGAGGGATCTGGACAGGCTGGATCGATGGGCTGAGGTCAACGGGATGAGTTTTAACAAGACCAAGTGCCGAGTCCTGCACTTGGGACACAACAACCCCATGCAGCATTACAGGCTTGGGGAAGAGTGGCTGGAGAGCTGCCTGGAGGAGAAGGACCTCAGGGCGTTGATTGACAACCGGCTGAATATGAGTCAGTAGTGACCCAGGTGGGCAAGAGGGCCAATGGCATCTTGGTCTGTATCAGAAACAGTGTGTCCAGCAGAGCAAGGGAGGTGATTGTGCCCCTGTACTCGGCACTGGCGAGGCCACACCTCGAGTACTGTGTTCAGTTCTGGGCCTCTCAGTACAAGAAAGACATTGAGGTGTTGGAGCGCATCCAGAGAAGGGAGACAAGGCTGGTGAAGTGGCTGGAGAAGAAGTCCTAAGAGGAGCTTCTGGGGGTACTGGGGTTGTTTAGCTTGGAGAAGAGGAGGCTGAGGGAAGCCCTCATCGCTGTCTACAATTGCCTGACAGGAGGTTGTGATGAGGTGGGTGTTGTTCTCCCAAGTGACAAGTGATAGGCTGAGAGGAACAGGCTGTAAGTTGCACCAGGGGACGTTCAGACTAGACATCAGGAAAAATTTCTCCACTGAAAGGGTGGTCAGACTGCCCAGGGAGGTGGTTGAGTTGCCATCCTTGGAGGTGTTTAAAAGGCGGGTAGATGATTTTCTTAGAGACGTTGTTTAGTAAGGGGACAAGTACAGTTAGACTTTATGATCTCAGAGGTCTTTTCCAACCAGATGATTCTATGATTCTAATTAGTCCCTTGAATATTTAGCATTGAGGTAGTTAATGAAAAGGTTCTAGTATTTTGCAGTGCCAATAAAGAATCTGGAACAAATCTGGTGTATCCTAATAGAGAGTCTCTCAGAGTGCAGTGAAAAGGTCAAATTGTGATTACTAATCCAAAGTGCATTTCTTGCAGGCAAAGAGACTAGATTCTGACTTGTTTCTTTGAAGAAATTCATCGTCTGAGCTGATGCCACATGACTACAGATAGTAAAACACTAGATCTTAAAGATGGATAAGACCATGCCGTGCTCTTGCATCAGGTTATGATTCTCTAGCTGCACTCATTTCATTATAGCCGGGAGAAAGGGAAAGCAGTGTGACAGGGCATTGCATCTTTCTAAACAACTACATCAGTAGAAACCCCCTGCAGAATTTTAAGTCATTCATCATCTTTCCACCCTCATCTCTCCTAACTGTGCTGATAAAATACTTTGCATCCATTATTAAAACACATCCTTCTGTGTTAGAATGGCCCTGAAGCCAAAGCTATTCTCTGCTTCGTTGTGTGATGCCGGAAACTATATGAACTTTTAATTGAATGCATTTTCTGACAGTCTGGCATTGTCAGACTGCTTTTGGCGACTAACTTTCTTTTATCCATTGTTCTTTTGAATAAAAAATCTGCAAATTAAAGTAAGGTGACATATTGGTTTGTGGTTTGCATAAAATTGAATGAAAAGACTTAGCACAAACTTTGTTTGAAGGAAACACAACACTTTAATAATGAGTGCCCAAAGCAAATCACACAGTTTTAATTCTAACCCAATGGGAATTGTAGGCTTGGTAAAAATGTTGTCTGTGCCCTGCCTTGTTTTATGTATCATCACCCTGAATACATCTTACCTTGGCTCAGTTAGTCTTAAGATCAGATGCTATTTAAGCTGAGTACAATGCACAGGATTGATTTAGTTTTTGTGTGAATCTAAATAGAGTGGGCTGTAATGTATGACCATCTGTCTAAAGGAAGAAGGAAAATTACGTTAGTTATGTATTTTTAATTCTTATTGGAGGCTTCAGATGGTGTGGAAGCACTTATTAGATTAGTATATAAAGAAATAAATTGAAAGGGAGAGAGTGTATGAGGTCTCCAAGGACTAATATTTTCTCATGTAAAAGACCTGTTTATCTAGCTGGTTTTCTTGTTTCTAAAAACAGCAAAGACAAGACAAAAAGGTAAATCTCTGAATATTACTGAACTCTTCCCTGGAATGTTGTGTGTCTGTGATAATAGAGGTGGTTGTACCCTGTAGCTGTGATAATCTTTGGCCTGTTTCATACACCCTACCTTTTAGTATCTTCTTTTAGTGGAACTGGTTAAGGTTTCATAATAACCAGCCATTAAGCACAGTCAGCCTGTGCTCCAGACTTTCCATAAAACTGATGCTGGCAGAATTGTTTGCACTGGTATCACAGTTATGCTTTGCTGATGTAGGGTGTCTCCATCAGCCATGTTTTCTGTTCAGTGTCAGGAAATGCCATCTCTCTGTCACTGCTGGAAGCCCTGAGGATTATCATGGTGCAAATAAGTTTGTATATACCTATTTAGAAAAGTTTCCTTTTATACTCAGAAGGAGAGAGCAAGAGAGACTTAGGAGCATAGATGCTTTGTAAAGGAGGTCTTGAGAGGGGAAAAAATGACTTGGTTGAAGTTTTGCTAGATAAATACCAGTGTCATTTGGGTGTTTGAGTACAAAAGCATTTAAACCACTTGCTATTTCATTCAAAGAAAAGAGCAAATGAACGAGAACCTTATCTACCAGTAAATTGTCAATGCTTTTTCAGTAACAAATTTCCAAATCCTTTGTTGCCACGGTGTCACAAGGGTCTGTCCTGCTGCCATAAGTGTGTGGGGAATTTATAGAGCTAATTCCCATAAAATTAAGAGGAATTTTGCAAGTAAATCTTTCACAAGGAGATTTCTTATGTATTTGAATGAGACCTTGCACTTTATCTTACCAGCAATCTACAGACTTGAATTTCCCTTAGTATTCTCTGACAGACCATGACAAAACACTTAACAGTGACACAATGGCTCGTTCACAGCTGTTATAGTCTATTGTGCTGTATGGTGTAATTGGGGAATGTTTTATTCCATGGACCTCCACTCTGATTAACATGGATTATTGACATGCTACACCATGGCAGCACTTGCTACAAGCTAACAGTGAAGCATCTCCAAGTGTTGGACAAACTGTAACTCTGTATAGTTCGTATGCTATGAAATATGTATTATAGCAGCTACTGATAGACAGTAGACAAAAATCTTCACAAGAATTGTCCAGTGGATGCCCTTACACACCAGTAACTTCCAAGTGTCAGCCTGTAAAGCTCTGTGTTTCGTACTGCTTAAGAGACACACTCCCCTGATTTTGCAGTGCTTCGCTGAAATAAACAGCATCAGTTTTATTTGGATGCTGAGGACGCTCGAATGTGTTAAGCTGTGGAAAGACACATTTCCCATTGGTGATGATTTTTCTCTATTCAATCTAAAACCAGACATCTGTAGTGTTGTGACTTGGAAATCATCTTCAGTGAATTTTAGCTATCTTTACATAAGAAGGTATGTAAAAATTCATTTAGCCTAACATGATCTGGGGGTCATCCTTGAGGTCTGTCATTTGTTCAGGGAAGCAGCAGGTTCCAACACATATACAATTGACTCTAGTTACAGAATAAGATCTAACTAGGGGAAGTCACTGATACTTCCAGCTTATCATTACTAGCTTTCAACTTTGCATATTTAAATATAAATTTAAATTAAATCTCCTCATATAGAAAGAAAATAATTAGGAATACTGTGATAAAAGAGCGATGTTTAGGGGCCCAGTGCCCCATGTAACAAAAGTAAACAAGTAATCCTATTAATTAAGGAAATTTGAGAATATGAGAGAAGAAAGAAGAAAATCCCATGCAAGGCCCTGTAACACTGTTTTTCCTTGGCCTATGGTGCAAAAAAAACGATGATAAGTTGCAGGAGAAACATTATGTTAAACAGACCTGGGCATCTTATCATGTGTTGGGCATCTTAGAGTGTCTTAGCAATGGGACAGCGTTCCAAAAGTATCTGGAACAGATGCAGACAGTTGAGATCTCAGAGGGGTTTTGCTGGGATGGTGGAATTCGGACAATGCCTTAGGGGTAAATAATTTAATATAGAGAAGCAAAAGTTGTATGGCCAACTAGTTGATGGCATCATTAACTTCCAGCATCAAATGTCTTTGGTAAATGAGTAAACAACAAAGCAAAGAAGCAAGTGTATTTTGCTGGTATGCATTTTCAGATTTGAATAATAAAATCATCTTGACTTGAAAAATAAAAATACTCAGTTTGTGTATCTCACACAGGCTTGGGAACTCTTGGGAACTGCTGCAGCTTTCTGAAGAAGCATGGTAGAAGTTGAGAGGCTTATTCAAAGCTTAGGCTGCCAGCTGAATATGCAGTAGGCCGGAATTTCACAGGGACAGCTTGTTTTGCAAAGTATCCTGCTGCTGCTATTTTTTCTTTCCCTGGGATGGAAATAATCAAGACTATACAAGACTAGATTTTTTTTTTTATTTTTTTCCCCCCTTATTTTTGAGCTTCATCTGGAAATAGAAAATGCAAAGGAGTACAGAATTATGTATTCTCTTACAGTAATAGAACTTATGTACATAGTGAGAAAGAATGTGCGCGTGACACATGTAAACAAATGCTGTTATATGTGAGCCAACAGCATCAGGGCTTTTTCCTAGCACCCAGAGATTAACTGTCACAAGCACCCAAAAGAGGCTTGTGTTCAGAGGCAACTGTGTATAGTGAGATTTATGTACTTTATGCTGCACAGTACATATATATTGAATAAATGAAGTACACAGACAAGCTCTCCAGCTCCGTGGAGTTCAGTCTGGGGCTCTGAAACTCTTGCTCTGTCACACTTAGCCAACCATGAGCGGGTGTCTTTGCTAAGAGTCCCCTTTCTCCCCACCACATCTATGCTCTTCTCCTGAAAACACCACCTTTCTCTCTTCACTCAGCACACACGAGTTCAGAGAACAGTAATAGATTCATCAGTCTGTCCTTCCCTGAGGAATCACAGCTAACCTGATTCAGTACAAATATTTTCTAAGTAAATTACATGACTTCTTTTATCTCAGAGTAGTTTGCAAGGTTTGGGTTGATTCTTCTAATATTTAAATGGATATATGAGTTCTTGCTTCTTTCTTAGTTTCTAGTTTTCCCATTCTGAAGCCACCTGGTAAAAAAAAAAAGACTTTTTTCATTCAGTTATTCACTTATTTTATGTGATCCTCTCACAGATTTATTTATGGACTGTGCCATATTTCTGGAATGTCTAAGTAGCTTTGTCTACCTGATCCCATGTAGGGTGAATCCAATGAAGTATCTTTTTAGCGGAGTAATAGTTATTGAAAAACGTTCATAAATCTTTCACAGTTTCAGTTTCATTTTGGTAGCATCTCCACTGAGCTGATCAATAGCAGAGTCTATCATTTCTCTTGTGCTTCCTGACCTCTTTAGGAAGATGGAATGTTGTCAAAATCACAAAATAACATACTTTATCAACTTATATCACCTTCAGGGTAGCAGGTTAGAAAATTGAGATTTCTCTCAAAATGATTTTCAGATCATCTCCTAAAGATTACGTCCTTAAGGTTTTCTTAGAATTTACACTTTAAAACAGTTTTATGTCTGTAGAACTGAAAGTGGAACATGTTTTTTTCTGTCTTCTTGGAGACTTTGGAAATGAGATGGTGTTTGTTTTAACCTGTAACGTAAGCAAACTTAAAAAAAATTTTCATCCTTACTTTGTTGATGGCTTCTAAGCCTACTCTAGGAATCAGTTCTGTAATAGTCTGAGAAATGGAAGATTTTTTCCCCTCACTTTTATAGTTTTTTTATTCTTATAGAAATATTAGCAAGTATAATTACTAGGGTGGGTTGATTCATATATAAGCAAGAGTTTTAGCAATAACTAAATTTGTGAGAGAATAATAGTGCTGCCAGCAAAAGTCAAATCCATCTTTTCTGCAACTCAGTGTTTGTCCATGTCCACTCAATGATTTTGTGGAGGAAAAAGCAAGTCTGGGTCTAGAGTTTTGCCTTGCTCATAGCTATGTTACTTCACAGCCCACTTAAAGTGTTAGTAATATTGAATGGCTGACTTACATTTTTCATCCACATGACTTAACACTGAACACTTTTTTGGCTCTTTAACCAATATCCTAAATTCTTTCAAAGAAAAGGCAACAGTAATTGTCCTGTAAGCCTTTCTAAGCAGATCAGAGCAAAAAATTACCTCCGTATGTGATTTAAGTTTTGGATCGAGTCTTTTGTCAATCAGCTCTTATTTAAAGGTACAGAGTTATTTTAAATAAAGTATTTCATGCCTCTTTAAACATGTGTACAATCCTACACACCACCTCCTGATCCCATCCCACAAAAAAAACCCAAACCCAACCTGTCTATTTTGAGGTGGATTCCTTGCCTGGAGGGTTAATTCAGTTGAATAGTAAGATACTGTCACTGTGCATGACAGGAGACCTTCCATCAGGCAAACCTTAGTCTTTCTGGAGTTTTGACAGTCCTTCCTTGTGTTTTCACATTGATGCCAAACTGTAATTCCTTCAATGCAATTGTGAAAAAAAAAATTACTTGAATAGCTATTTCAGGAGTTTATTAAATAGATGATAAATAATTATTTTTCCATAGTTGAGTTCTTATTTGATCTGCTTAGTATCATTATATTGCCATTACTGTTAAGATTTTATTGCTTCCTTTCTTTTGAGAATAAGATGTGTCAACCTTATTCTAATGAGACTGGGCAAAAATTAATTTATAGAGAAATGGGGTTGTTCTCTCCAAAACAATAGTCAGATTTTGACTGGCAGATTGCTCCATTCCTTTCCTCTGCCACTTTCAGCCTTAATGAGGACAAAATATATAGATTTTTGAGCAGGAATTTATTCTCTCTTGTGGTGTTTAATTTCTAGAATATTGCATAGATTGAAAAGCTCTGTTAAGAGATTATCTGAGTCAATATTAACGTAAAAACCATCAGTAAGATTGTCAAGGAAAACTAGGCATTTATGACTTAATATGGAATACATTGACTTATTTCTTAAACAGAAACAGCAATGATACAAACAAGGTCCTGCATAGTTGAGCATCTGAGATATGTATACACACATATTTTACTATATATTAAAAATATTTTTCTTGGCAGTTGATAGGTGCTAAATGTATCTCTTTACCAGTATATTCAGGCCAATGAATATTTGTTTTCTCACTTGAGAAAATATATCCAGAAATTTTAGACATTTGTAATCATAACTAAGAGAGAAAGATTGAAGGCCATATTGAAAACACTATAATTTTCACTTCTTATTTTAAAAGTAGGAAAACTTGATGTGGGCAATTTTCAAAGTGCTGAGAGGAATGTCATATCCTATCATTTAAAAACATTTGTTGATGTATCTCGCAGTTCTCTTTCAAAAATTCACTTCCTCGTGCTGTACAAGTAGAAATAGACACAGTGGCCTCTATCAGTGGAAAAGTGATTCATTTTAGTCTGTACTTTTCAAATGTTTAACCTGTATAAAAATAACTAGAATGCATGGTTCTGCAGTATTCTCAGCTTACAACATGAATGAATGTTTTATTTGGATAATCACACAGCTGTGTTCCCTTGCAACTTCTGGCAAATCAGCTAACCAGCTGTTGGGAAAGTATTATTGGTTGTTAAAAGTTCACTTTTGGAATAAAAGTCAGAATTTCTTTTTATGATAGTTCTGTATTACATAAAATAACTTACTATACGTTAGAAAGAAATAGAATGGAAGTTATTTTGATCCATAAAAGGTAACAATTAGTTGTGATTTTTATTCTTTCAAAAGTAATTACTCAGATCGAAAAGCTACATTTGAATAAACTATTGGATGTGTCACCTGTAAAATAAGGGCAGATCTGCAGAAATTACCAGACTTACACCAATTAAGTGTAAATTGTACAAATATGTATGCTACTTTTAATGGTCATTTGCTGTTTAGAAAGGAATGTAATATTTTCAGGGAAGACTGTTGTATGGGGTGTTTGTGTTAATCATCACTGTTCACCTTTGTTGTTAATAGGATTTCTAATGTGGTAATATGGAATTCTCAGTTCTTAATTTCACTTTCCTCTAAATTTTCTTAAGTTCTTAATTGACAGTGGATCTTGATTTGAAAAGGCAAATGGGTAACAGTAATCTGCAGAACTTAGTAATTTATTACTGTCTTCAATGAGTCTTCAAGCTGCAGTTTTTCATTTAGAGGTATCTTCTCATCTGAGTATAGAAATTGTCTAGCATAAACTGGCATTATTATTTCACTGTTTTCCTGAAAAGTACATTGACAATGTTTACCAAAGCATGTCTAGTGTCTGCTGTAAATAGCTAAAATTGTAACAGAGAGCTGGGGATGACCATGTTGAATGAGAGTGGGGAAAGATGTTTTAGTTTTTGTCTTTTTTGTATCCCAATTAAATTAATTCCCATGTTCTGTCTAGTTTGGCTGTGTTGGTAATTGGTAAATGATCTTCCTATCCTTATCTCAGCCCACGAGCTCTTCAATTTTTTTTTCTTCTCCTGCCCTGTTAAAGAGGGGGAGTGAGAAAGAGTGACTGGGTTGGCATCTGGAAGCTGGCCAAGGTCAACCCACAAAGTACAAAGAAATTGAAGATCTAAGATCAAGTTTAAAACAGATTTAACTCCACAGTAAGCCCAGGAAACAGACCTTTCTACAGAAGGCAAGAAAAATACAGTTGTTACACCAGTGTATTCACTGAAGCTCCTCACAGGACTTGAAGTAACAGTAGTCAGACTATCTGAGCTTGTCTTTTTCAGTTCTTCATGTTCCATCACTAAATTGACAAGAATTTATTTTCTTCCAAATTGTGAAGTCTATTTAAACCATAGCTTATATCAAGACTATGTTTTGGTAGTTACTTTACTTCTGCAGTTTAGCAAAATGAAAATGTGTCCTCTTCATCCATCCACTCTTCATCATGACTGTAACTAGTAAAAAATTACTTACTTGACCATCAAAACATTTTTCATTGTCAGCAGCATTACATGTATGTGATATTCAATATTTTTTCCTATACAGTAGCTAGTATTGCTGCTCCTTTTTTTTTGGTTATTTTATCAATTTGAGCTGAAATGGAAGGCTATGGAAATAGTAAATTTTATCTCCCAGTACTTACAAGTATTGAGAGTTTTCTCACCTGTAAATGTATATTGCATGGGAATACTGAACATTCTGGTGTCATAATTTTGACCAAATAAAAGCTACCATCTTCAGTACTGATGGTGTAGTCAAGTAACTCAAATTGAGCAGCTAGAAATGCTAGTTCAGGGCAATGATTAAACTGAAGTTTTCTGTCTTGATTGACAGCAGTTTATGGACTTATGCTACTCTTGAATCAGATTGGTTGATACTAGTTTTTGCATTTATGGAATGATGAGACTCACACATGCTCCTTTTTCTGATGTTCAGGAGAATAAATGGCTTGCTTGCAATTTATCTTTTAACTGCCAGCTTCTGAATAGTGTCTTTCTTTTTTTTTTCAAATTATCTTTTTCAGTTCTACGTGTGTCAGAAATATCTTTTCCTATCTGTGTGGGTTTAGGGGATTGGCCTCTTCCTGTAGATTTTCCCCTCAATTCTTTGTGATCCTAGCATGCCTACAGACTGGATTCCTAAAGTGAAAATTACTTCAATCTTTCATGCTTTATAAAAGCGGTTGAGTTGTGTACAGTTCACTTCCTAGTTTCATGTATTTTGTTAGCTACAGGAAATTTCTGGTACAAATAGTCTAGCTAGCAACCTTTGTGTTCTCTGAACTCAATGTCTGTTGTTATATTTTAGTTTCCAGTTGGTGTGCTTTAGACAGGATAAAGACACACTTGGTTATTATTCCATCTACATGGCTAGGTCTATGTAAATAAACAGTAAGAATAGTAATCCCTAAGAAGTTCATGATCTTTCTGGCTCAGCTAGCAAATAATGCTTGCTTACAACTATCACAAGCGCACTGTAAGTGCATAGAAAAGCAAACTATATCTTGGGTGCCTGAGACCTTTTCCCCCTTTCTAAAGCTTATTAAATAATGTAAATGCATGCATGCATACATAATAAGCATTTGTGTGATCTGGCTGCCAGAAACAAACACATTTATCACCATTGCTAGGGACTTGTTATGTCGTGCAAATGTGTCGTTCAAGTCTGATACAGAGGCAGCCCTGTGACAGATTTAACAAGATTAGATGACCTCCTAAAAAAGCTTTGCAAAGCATTACAGATAATGCTATGCAAATTGACAGGCTGCACAGACAAAAAGCTTAATAATTACTCCTTCTCCCTTTTAAAATATTTTTCTCTTTTGGAGGTCAAGCCAGGTTAATTTATAGAGTCCACACGCTGTGGCCATTTTTCAGAAAATAAAGGAAAAAAACTCCAACAGTTTAAATTAGGAAAAGTGATCAGTGCAGATTATGTTAACGGGTCATCTCTGAGCCTCAAAGGTCAGGGAATTTCAGTGACAATTGGACAAACTCCAACAGAACCAGCACTCAGAGTTAACGTGACCCTGCTGGGTAAGAAAATTACTTAAAAAGACAAAAAAAAATCCCCAACAAACCATTGAAGAGTAGTTGCTTCAGCAATGATACACTCCTACATTGAAGGATTTCTTCTGAATAAATTCAGTGACATGTAGTTTATGGGTCATAGTTCACTTGTCCCTCTCTCATGAATGCTTTCTGACAGCACAACTTTTCTCATCAGTGCGCAGTTCTCTTGAGGCGTTTGCAGAATTGTGCCCACTGGGTTGAACTTGGATCGAATGTTAAAACTTTTCTGAAAAATCCAAGCCCCATCCTTGTTCCTACAGACAATGAAATTATTAACTTTGGGTGGTTTTAGTAGTCCTACAAGCTTCAAATTATTATTTACGTGGAAGTTCCCATATTTTTTAGAGAAATGCCTTTTGATCATCTGACATAGTCTTAAGAGGATCCTCAATACAGCAGCTACAGCTTGTGTGGAGGGACTTGAACTTTTTGGTAATTGGTTATACTTCACAAGATCAGAGTGAATTGTAAACCCATTGCAGAATATGGAAAACTGAAGTTGTTTTTTTTTAAAAAAAAAAGATAACAGGTAAGGTTGCATGCATGTGCAGTGGAGGACAGAGTGGGGAGCTGTGGGCTGTTGAGTTTCCAATTTGGATGGGGATTTCGCTTTCAAATCTCATCTTCTAATCATCCCCACCCACCTCCTAGAGTAAACTTGGAGCACCCTGACTACGGTTCATTTAAGTGAGTTTCAAATGGCAGATCCACCTCATTGGCCCAGCACAGTTCCAAGTTAACATGGGAAAGGTGGGCACCATGGATTATGTATCTCCATAGGCTAATGCTTGCTAGGCCTTGCTGCTACCTGATGTGAGCTGTTCTCTTGAAATATCTTGGGAACTAGAAACTCTGTTGTGGGAGAGGTGCATTTGTGGCTAAGCTGCTCCTCTTCATAAGGGCTTATCAGTGTTATTGCACTGCTCGTATATCAGTATTTCCAGATACCGTCAAATGTAGTACTGACGCCACTGTGAGTGTGTTAAGATCATGGCTTTCTAGACCGTGACCAACTATGCAGGGCAGGTGAACATGTAAATTTCTAAATGTGTAGGGCAGAAGATTTCTCACCAGCCTAAAAGACGATCAATAGGCAGCTCAAATTTAAATTCAGCAGTGGTCTGGGGCAAAATTCTGCTATAACATTTTGAGAACTTCTCTTGACATCTGTTTTGAAAATGAGACACTGACGACTTAGTCATTGGGACAGTTTTGAGAAATTATTTGTCTTTCAAATTGCAAAGTCCATTTAAACCATAGGCTACATTAAGACAATACTTTTGATATTTACTTTGGTGTCATGGTCCTTCTGGTAAAGTGAAGAATTTGGTCAAATGCCTTCTAAAGAAGTGGTTCAAGTTGACAATATTAGTATGAATGTGATGCTCTGAGTGTAGAGCAAAAAAGAGGACCTAATATTAGATAACAGTTTGCTCTCATGGACTTTTTCATGTTAGTGCATCTGGGTAAATATTTTTTTTTAATTCAAATCAAAACTCGCTAGTTTCCTGTTATTAATCACAGCCAAATTGGAGTTACTACCAAACCATGATGAATGAGTAAAGGACCAATGGAAGGTAGTAGAGCCCTAGCTAATATTAGGACTGCATTGCCCTAGGCAGATATTGCACAAATACATTGCAGGAACGTTTAGCTTGAGCAGAGAACAGGAAAAGAGGTAGGAGCACAAGGACATGTGTGATCTTTCATGTCATACAAAAATCCAGTGTTAGAGTAAGGTAGAGCCTCCTCATCCTTCACTTCAGAGGCTACAACCCTAACCACCTGGCCTTCTTGCTTACTTGTTGTTGGGTTTTATTTGCATGCTTTGGTTGTTTTTTAATGCAAAATCTGAATGATAAAGGAGGGTAAAGGACTGTCTTTAAACCAGTATGGAGATTTCAGTGCTGCGCTGTTCAGAATGCTCCGATATCATCCATTATGATCATTTCGAAATCTAGGGATAAAGAACTCTCTCTAAGTCAGTGCAGAAGTTTCAGTGTTAATCTGTGCAGTGTTTTTCAGTATTAATAGTAACAATTGGAAATCTAATTGTTAGTTAGGTCTTTTTATTGCAGTGCCTTGGACTTCTGCCAACTAAACACATGTAATTCATTGACCAGGTGGCCTCAGCTCTGTCTTCACTTTTGTCTTTTTCTCTTCCTGTTGGCTCGCCATAGATATTTGGAGAATTTTTGCTTCATCCAAAGTGATTATCTTGGTGGGTTAAAAAATTCATCTTAGACAACAAAGAAAAACATTTCTGCTCACAGGAGCGTTATAAATGCTGAGAAATTGTTTTTCAAGGAAAATGATGGATTATGGGACAACAGAAGAAAAACTTGGAAGATGAGAATAATCACAAAACCATCATGATAAGGCAACCAAGAAAGCCTTTAAAAGTATTATTGTTTTCTCTCTTCAAGGTGGTATATCACTGTGTTCATTTCTTGCCATATGGATATAGTTTTTTAATTTTTATGCATTGTGTTGTTCTTGTGTTATAGAAAAATGCATCTTGTAAATCACGCATTAAAAAATATAAAGTAATTGGTGCAAGAATTGATCTAAAAGAAAAGAAAAGAAAAGCCAGCTGTGCTCTGGATACAACACTGCATGGGTGGCTTCATGCGTTGTGCTTTTATTTACTGTGTTATAAAGCATCAGTTATTCATAGCTGCCAGAGGCAACCTGTTGCATTACCTCTATCAATAGATGATACTCTTTTGTCACAAATCCTCTGTTTCTTTGAGATCAATAGAATGGCAGGACAACCTTTGGTTTCTGAGTTTTTCTGTTCTGTAACAGAATGACTCATTTCTAAATGTGCATTTTACTCATGTTAAGGAAACTGCTAATTCAAAAATTACTCTTTTCCTCACCTGTGCAAACATAAGAAACCAGCACCTGAAAGAATTAATTTAGAGCTGGGATTCAAATAATCTTCTGATGTTTGAAACTTCATTGCTCTTGGGAAAAAAAAAAAGTACTTTTCAATTCATGAACCCTAGCAGGCTTGGCAGCTGTTTACTTCTCCCCATCCCTTTTCAGTTCCTCAATTAGATATCAATTTATAGAATTTACTACAAAAAATACTACCCAAGGGAAATTAGTCTGTAAAGTCCAGTTGAACACTAGAGTTCAAATACCCTCTCAACTGAGCAAACAAGAAGAGGTGTAATGAATATTAAATTCTGTCCTCATTACAGCATAACATCTGAGAGTGCATAGCTATAATCCACAAGACATTGGCTTTATAGAGCTGTGTTTTTTCCTAAAGGGTCAGGTCCTCTGGCATATGTGAATTATCATTATGATTTATTGACCCTTCTAGATTTGTTTACATATAAGCTAAATATTATGATTTTTCTTTAACATGTAATAGCTGTTATTTCAAAGAAAAGGTCATCTTTAGCTGTAGTTTTGAAAAGAAAATTTGCTGTCATCACACAGTTCAGGTCCAGGTATTAAATATAGTTTCCCCGTCAGTTTTACTTTATAATAAAATATCCTCCAGGATAGAATTAACCCAAATTATCTCAACTATCTGTTATTTGGCTCAATTGCATGTTCAGAATCCTGTAAATAATCACGAAGAACTTAAGTTGCACACAAGTACATTTTGTAAACAAAAAGTAGTTACTTCTTTGCACAACATAATTATGTTGTGCATCTTCTTGCCAAATTTTGTAGATACTTAAAGACTTATATAGGTTTAAAAAAATCCAAAACAATTAGACAAACTCAAGAATGAAGCAGTCCCTGGAGAACAATTTACTAAGGGACATGAATTCTAGTTTTAGCTAACAGTAGTTGAAGGTTGGGCAAATGTGCTATTGGGGTGTTTGCATTCTGATTATCCTGTGTCCTTGGCTTTGTCTGAATCTCATTTATGAAGGACAATGTAAAGGGATCACCTCAATTTAAACCAAAAAAAAATCAATTTAGCAAATCTATTTCATTATAATATCGTGCATTATCTAAAATACTAGGCACTTGGATATGATTCTGGATTGCCTTGTAGGCTCATGAAATAATAAGATTCCATTTGTACTTTGAAGGAAAAAATATTTGAGATACAACTGATGAATATAATGCTAATATTGTTAAGTAACTCCTGTGGTACTTTCATTTTTTAAAATAAACCCCCCAAAGATTCTGTAGTTCATTCTCTGCCTTCACAAGTAACACTGGAATTTCAAATATTTTAGAAGGTAGATTTAATGTATTGCTTGTTACTGCTTTCAGGAATTTAGAGCTCGGTAGCGAAAGGTGAACAAAGCTCTTGAGCATAGTGCCAGCATTTCTAAAAAATATTGCTGATAAATTAAATAAGAGCAGTATAAAGATATGAAGCATCAACATTAATGTTTGATAATACAACATAAATCTTCATGGTTACATTTGATTACTTATAACTGGGAAGCAGATCATTACAGGATGTAGTTTTTCTGGCACTTTTTTTTGTTTTTCCTTGTGAATCCTGAGTAATGTCACACAAAGTTACACAATTAATTCTTCCTTCATGTTTATAGACTGTAATGTTTGTTGTGATTGGCATACATTTAAGTGCATGCTTGAAATTATTTGTCAGAGTTGCTTTGAAAAAAAAAGGCTTGCTGAGAACTGCAGGCCATGTAAGAAAACATTTATCTCAGCCACAAAATTTGTTATATTTTGTAAGTCAATGGTGCACAAATACAGAGGGAAAAATAAAACCAGAAAAATAAAACCAGGAAAAAATGCCAAAATTCCCCACACTTTTGTAGTTTGATGCATAAAGTGATCTATAGTGAAGTTGAGGGCAAGCAGGTATACAGTTCAGTAGTTAGCATATGGCCAGCTAGACCCTTTGACTTTGTTGTGCACATTATATAATCATATTCATGAGTTAATTTCAAACAGATGTGCTTGTAGAAGAAACTGTACATGACTTGGAAAATATGTCCATAAAAGTCTGAAATGCCTGTTTTCAAGGCTGCAATGAAACTTTTTGTATTAGTAACTGTTGAAACCAGGTTGTTCTCGACTCTCTTTTGGAGAGTTTGCAGTCATAAGTTATCTTTGCATTTTAACTGGCTTCATTAATCATCTTCAACTGGAAATCATAAATGTTTTTCCAGATTGGTATTTCTATTCTCTCTGCAACATAGACTCTCTCTGACATTAAGTCCTTACAATTTTCAATAAGAAACTTGCCTTAACAGTGGTAAATATTTTTTATTAAATATCTTTAGTTTTAAAGCTGATTAGACTGATTAACAGAGGTATTATTATTTTGACGCATTAAAGCATGGTAGATACTTGGACTACGCTCTTTTGATTGTGACCTGATTGGTTCCCCCTCGCAGCTCCTGTGGCTGTTTAAGTCCTCTTTTTTATGTTTCCTTCCATCAACTGCAGTTGTTTGCCTGAGCAAAACTTAGGCACTCAGATATTTGCACTCATCTGCTACATGTCTGCATGAACAGAGGGCAAAGGAGTGGTATGAGAACCACGTATTTCCAGCCCATTAGTGCTTGAAGAAGTTCTAAAGCCACAAACAATATGGGACAGATTTCTAACATATAGACCATATTAGTGTCCTAGCTGGGCATTTCTGGACATATAGCTCACTTCATTGTTTAAAAGGTATCCTTTGTGATAATCTTTGTAACACTCTTTAACTTTTTGCACACTTTTTTCTTCATTTTCTCTTCTTTCTCCTTCATTCCTTGCTGCCATTTCATTTTTATGTAGCTACATTTTCTAGTTGGAGTGCACTTGTACAGATAATGGAGGGTTTTTTTTGCAGCTGTGTTATATTTGAGAAGTCCATCATTTACAAAATGCAAGCTCCGGTCCTGATGTATCAAACTCTCCTCTGTGCCGAAGCCTTGTGTGCTACTGGGGAATGTAAGCAGACAGGTTGCCAGCGCTAATGATCCCATCAGGTTTTGCATATTGTCTCCCTCATATCAAAGAGCACCTTTTGTTGAACCAGAACTTAAACTGGCAGCACCTCAACAAAATCTCCAGCAAGCCTTTTCTTTGTGCAGTAATAGTCAACCAGATGGGACTAGAGTGCCTGAGAAACTGAATTTTTCCCAGGCTGAGGTTTCTGAAGGATATGCTCTATATTGACTTATTACAATACAGCTTCTCGCAGTGGTACATTTTGAAATACTCATGTGATAGCTCTGGAGTCTGGCCATGTGTCTCAATGTGTGAGTAAAACTTCAATCCTGCTACTTAGAGTTAGGTGATAATCTGTTCAATGATAAAAATTCAAGTCTCTGTTTTAGTGAGAAACCAAGCATTGTGAATCTAATTCATGGCTTTCTCCCTCAGTACTCCATAAGCTTATTTTAAATAAAACAGCCATAATTGTTAATAACAAGAGATGGAAAAAATAAAACCTTGCATAATCTGGAAATTGTGATTTATTCTGGCAGTCACGTGCTGAATTGAAGTGACTAATGCAGACAAGATGGGAAAATACCTTTAGTCCCTGATCTGTTCTGCTTACCTGACACTGACAGTTCATATATCCTTGTGTAGGTCAGACCGAACTATTATGTTAGTAATAGAGCATATAAATGTAATAGAAAAATGTAATATACAACAGAAAAGCCCAGAAATTTATTTTGCGTGGCCACTGAAGCTGTGCCCCAGGTGTAACAGCAGTGTATGAAAATCTGCTCACAACTGAGATAAGCAGAGATGACGCGCAGTCTTGTTGTTCTCCAGGGAGTCAGAGGTGAAAAAACCTCACCTTATTTTCTGTGCTCTTCTAAAATGAAATTTTAGATACTGTTAACATCTGTGGCTAGAGAGGCATTTGTGTCTCGTTGTGGGCATTGAAAACAGTAGATGCTGCATAAGCAACAATACCTTGTGGCATAATCTGAAAGCTGAAATTGTTTATGAGAGAAAAATCAGCAGCTTTTACTGCCACCACTGAAAGATAAATGGGAACTGAAAATAATTTTGTCTTGCACTTGACATCTAAGTAATAACAAAGTTTTTAATGCCTTAATAATACACAGGTAGCCATACTATATCAGCATTTCATCTTGTTTAGCCAGTGCCTAGCTAGTCAGGATGAAAAAACGAGCGCTGCAAGAATTTATACTGTAAATGCTGCTTTTCCTGTAACTGTAATAAATCTAGTTCCCATAATATCTGATTCATTTGTCTACAGAAGTTATCATATTTCAGGATGAAAAAGATGATACAAAGGCTGTTTCCTTTTGGACAGTTAACAGTTTCCATGACTGGTTGTACCCTGATTTGACTAAGTTCCTCTATTTTATTAAATTAATTTGGTACTTTTGAAAACTGTTTTTTACTGTTGGGTTGTCATGCAGTATTTCCATTGGAAGAATAATGAAAGCAAGGATTTTTCTGTTAGTTAAAGCAGAGATTCTTGGGTTTTTTTCCCTTTCCATTGCTCACAACATCCTCTGCTTGACAACTGGCACAATCTATTCATGCGATGCTATATTTCTCAGGAATTTTCTGTATAATATGCAGAGGTGCTGGTAGAGAAATGTTTATCTCATTGATGATTTTCACTGATCATGAGTAATTGACAGTCTCATTTCTAGGTTTGGGATTCTTTTAAGCTCGTTGCAACTGATTACTCATGATTCAATATATCTACAACTGTATGTAATGATAAATGTAGCTGAGAGGCTTGCAAAAAAGTGATGCTGGTTATCACTAATTTTGGAGAGGAGAGAGAAAAGCAAAGGTTACATGACTGTGTGTATTAATTCATTTCTTCATTTTCAGAAATCTGTATTTATAGAAATATAATTTTCTAAGATAGAATAATCACTGGATAACTGTAACTTGCTTAATGAAATTTTGCTTTTGTCACTATCTCATTTACTCCGTTTGCTTCTTTACCTTCTGGAAGAAAATTCCTTCATATCCTGCAGGTTATAATATCACCTGGAACATAGACATCAAATATTCAGACTAATTCCAACTGGAAACTTCTAATAGCCGACCATACCCAGTATTAGCCAGCAGCGTTCAGACATATAAATATATTGCAAGCCATTTCTTTGTGCAACTTGTAGTTCTACTGATCAACAGAAACTCCTAAATCTAAACCAGGTTTCATCTAAAGTAACAGCTTTGGCTTGATACACCTTTACCTATCCGTTCAAAAGAGTTTTAGAAGAGTAGAGACTTGGAGGAATATTTTTCCATTCCTGTAGTTTACTGTTGTTTCTTCTGCATCTTTCTGTTGTACTTCTGTTTATTTCAAGAAAGGCCAAGCTCAAAACCTGACTCAAACATTTCAACAGGGTTTCAAAGGGTCTTCAACAAATCCTGACCATCTCATGACAAATTTTACTATGTCTATGCATAGTCTTAATATTCAAAATAGTTCTGAGAACAGGGAAGGATCACTACTTTGCCAAGAGCTCTTGCCAGGAACTGATGTTTTCTCCATAGATTTGTACACTATATGTCTAGTGGGGATGAAGAATCATGGTAGCATAATTAAGCTGCAGAAATTAACATCAGGAAGATTTAAAATCTGGGCCCAAGGAGACCTGAAAGTTGAGGAGAAAAAATAATGAGGCCTTATTTTCAGCTTCTGAAAGGATAAAGCTTGTAGTACTTTATAAGCAAGACTGGATTGTGTTTGTGCATCTGAATATAGCTTTTGTTATAAAGAAAATTTGTAATCATTAGACTGTTGTGGGCTGGATTCATTAAAGGGATTAACTTGTGTTTGGGCATATGTGTTTATGTAGCTGTTTGTGTGATATGTGTATATAAATCTATTCCCACACAAAAGACTTCATTAGCTTTAACTTCAGATTGCTAATCAACATAGCCTACTAACACAACCTGCAAGGAGGTGGTGGGGGGAAAGGTGTTATTCCTTCCAGTATTCCTCACTCTATAGCATATTTGTTGATTATGTTTTAATTACTAATTAGTTTCTCCATGCCTTATGGAAAATCATCTTGAGTTACAGTGGTTTTGAAATGTCAGTGTATCTTGTTGGTCTGCTTTTGTTCTCCATTTACCTTTGCGTACGTCAAAATCCTCTTTGCTTTTAGTATGATCTGAAAATATATAATCATTATTTGTGATAATGGTGACATATGGATGGTTTCTTTAACATCAGCCAATGAGTAGTGGGACGGCTGATTTTGGTGGGAGTGCTAGTACTTTACCAGGGTATGTGCTGTGGGCAGCTCTTAATGTGGTGATGTCTCAGGAATCATTGAGTCCAAATATGATTCCCTTTTAGAGATTCTCCCTTCCTTTTCTTCCATTTCTGCTTTGTTTTGCAGAACACGTCCTCCTAACCTGTGGTTTGCATTCTCAGAAGCGTATCTTTGCCAGAAGAACATGGACAGAGCCATGTATTGAAGGATTGTTCCCTAATGGATTATCTAATGTTTTTTTCTGGGAACATCACATATAAATAAAGGCCAAAGATCATTCGACATCTCTGTCAGACCCCCTCCATCACACTATGCTTACTGTCACAAGACATTTAGTTTTATAAGAGAGCAACTCTGCCAAATATTCCTAAAGAAAAAGCAGTACGAGTCAAAACTGCTTTGGCTTCTAGTGCAAAACCTGCAATTTGGACCAGGATCATAAAAGACTTGCAAATATGCATCAGAAGTCAGGAGCTGCTATTGCTCCCATGGTGTCGGTGGAATGGGTGAGCTTTCCCTCCAGTTACCAGCACTCTGCTTCCTATTACTTGCCTTGCATTTGCCGTGGATCCTGCTTGGTGGTTTCCTTTGCTACTGGAATTGGCATAAGGATTTCTATTATGGCCATAGACATACACATGAAGGTTAGAAGGCTGCTACATCTAAGTTTATTGTATTAGTTAAGTCTAGCCAGTCTGCTATTATATTGTGATGCATGTGTTATCTGGGTTGAGGTAGGTAAGTATGTCACTTTTGGATCCTTTCTCTTACCCTCCTTCTGAAATGCATACTACATGTCAAGATTGTGGATGAACAATGTGTTTTTTAATCTAACCATATATTTGCTCTACCTAATTTATCTTGCTCTTTCCAGGTCTCAAAATCTTTTCTCTCCTTGATTAGTAACCATGGTGCTTGTAATGTGTGGCAATTATAGATTCGAACATACCAGCATAGAGTAATTTATGCAAAAGTAATTACTTAAATGACTCTTCATTATATTGCAATCAAATCCTAGATGCTCTGGTATAGATGTTACATATCCGATCTCAGCATGCTACTTAAAGTCTTTGAGTCCAATTCTGAGATGATGTAAATCAGTGCAGCTCATTTATGCAGCTTTGGTGCTTCGAAAAAGGCTGCACAGGCTTGTGCAAACTGATTTACAACTATAAAAGAAAAGAAAATGAACTTAAAAGCTAACACTGAAAAGTAGATCTGAGAGAGACTAAAATATTCTGAGAATAATCTCAACAGTCTAACAATGACAGCAAACATATTCTTTGAAAGTCCTTTGAGATAATTTTCTGCATTGTTACTTTAGCCACTGATTTAACCACAAAGTGGTGAGTGATTTTTATGTCAATTTAAACTATAGCTGAGGGGTTTTGTTGTTTGGTTGGGGACAAGGGGTTGCTGACTGGATAAACACAATTGCAGTGATAGGTCCTGTTTACCTTTTGATCCTGTTTAAGCTTTATTACAGCAAAGTTGCCTTTGACTGTTCTCTCAGAAGTCTTAGGCAAATCTGACAGTAACTCATTTAGAGGACTGCATTGTGAGATGTGTAACTGAGGCTTCAAAATGTCCTAATGAAAATTAGCGTGTCTAGTTCATGTTGCTGGATAGTGATGAGCATTTGTGGAGATAGTTGCTTTAATTCGAAGTTTTATAATTGATTGCACTCTGAGTAATGTGGAAACTCAACCTCATTTCCTCTGTGATTCAGAGCGAAATCTAAAACCGCCCAAATCCTCTGATGATGCACAGAAAGGTTATTATCAGCCATGAAGTCTTTTGCAGGCACTATTTCTGCATTTTAGGCTACTTACCTGTGTCTGCTGTGGTTTGACTGAGTGCAAGGAAAACCCTTTTTGCTGATTCCAGTTTTCGTTATATTCAGAGATTTGCATAGAGCACGTTAAGTTCCTATGAAAGTAATTCCAGGAAAGTCTAAAAGTCTCTCAGCTGTGGTACTTAATGTGGTCAGCAGGAAATGCCAGTGAGAATACATCCATCTTTCTGGTTCAACTCCTTTGTTATTAGATAAACAGCATGGCATCTCTGTTTTGTGAAAGTACTTCTTCCAGCAAGAAGCTGTTTCTCGCTTTGTATGAAACAATTCAATGCTAAATTACTTTAGTTCTTTGCAGTTCCATATCCTGCCCTCCTCTCTTCTTATTATGAGACAATGGGAAACTGATCTTAGTTTGTCTGTGAAGAGATGATGCCACATGTGAAGCATTTTAATGTATGCTCTTAGCTAATTTTGTTTGTATTAAACTGTTACTACTTTGATTTCATGATTTTGTTAGTTGGTTAGTCTGTAGGATATTACTGAACCTTTATTTGCATGTGATCATGCATGTTATAGCTGTATCTTACTGTACGTCTAAACAAAATTAAAGGTGTTGACTGAAACATACTCTTCATACAAGTTTAATTTCAATTCATACTTTGAAACTACAAAAACAGAGGTAAAAATGAGGGTTTTCAAGACATTTTATAGGTCAATTTTATTGTTTACATACAGAACAGCATTGCACAGTTTCCCATTATTAAGTCTTAAAGGAATCTTTTTTTATTTCTAGTATCAAGGATTGGTTTGGTTAATGGACTTTTTTCTGTGGAAACATTTTAATTGCTAGAAAATGACCTAGTGACCTTTTATTCATTATAGTAAGTACCTGTAGCCAGAACATGTTGTTCTCTGAAAAATATTGTATAAAACTGGTGCTGTACTGTGGCATGCATCTTGAACAAAACTTTAGCAAGTCTAATGCTGACAGGAGGGACAGTACACCTGCACTAGCATAGTGCTGCCATTGGGATAATAACAAAAACATAGCTTTACACGAAGAAAAGATACTTGCTATTATTTTGCTATTTTAAGTAGTTTTTTACTATCTAGTCTGCAGAGATTTATTGAGGCTTTACTTAAATTTGGATGCATAGATGTGAAAGGTAGGTTAGCCAGTACTGGTGAAGGTAACGATTAGCTTGAACTATAAAAATCAGAGATTTTAATTCCTCAAGAAGAAAGGCAAGAATGTGTGTCATGTGCATGACATTTGAAAAGGATTCCCTTTTTTACAATACACAATCATACAATTTCAGAATCTACAGAATATTTTTAGGTAAAGAATTTGTCTCTAGGTCTAGGCACTTTTAGTTCATTTTACAACATTTGGAAAGACAGTTCCTATCTGAGGCAAGGATATCAGTTTTTCCTGAAGATATTTTCAGCTTGAAGAATGTCCTAGCTAGTAAATGAATATATGGTTACCCCATGTAAGACTACATCATCAGTTTTTTAGCCTGCCATGGGAGCAGGATGACTGAAAGAGCACAGATTTCAGTAGTCTCTAGCCTAAAGTACCTGGCAGGTTGATGGATGCAGTGAAGGCCACACCTCTGGTTTTGCTGCTGTCCTTGTGCTAGCTAAATGAAAGCTAATATGGGGTTGTCTTCCTGACTGAAATCCTACCTTCATGTAGTACACTGATCAGCTTAGATTGTCACACACTGAAAGGCATAAAATAGAAATTCTACAACAGATGTATGTTCCCATTCAAATAGAGTTGGTGATAAGTGATGATTCAGGAAAACAGATCACAGTGGCACAGTTCTTGCTCTCGGCCATGTCATTCGTAAAAATGCATCATCAAGACCAGAGCGTCCCTTTGCCTTTTCTTTTCTGGATTAATGGTTTTTCTAAAAGGATTAAATTCATTTGGGAAAAAAAAAAAACCCAAACCACAAAACAACAGCTTTGGAAGTAGGTATATTATTCTGGATGTTTTGAAACTTAGAACTGATTTAGAAATATATAAAGCATGAAAATCAGTGCTTTGAAATGTGTGCCTGGGGTCAAGTTTGTGGATATTGGAAAAGCACATATTCAGCTTTAGTTGGGTCCCAGCTGATCCCATTAGAGAGGGATGGAATGGGGGCAGAAAATAGCATGCTTTTATTAAAGATGATAGAAAAGATACAGCAAATTCATGGTCTTCATTTTGGATATGGGCTCTCTTTTTTTTTCATCGTCCAACCCTTCATTTTTCTGTGTTTGTCCAGAGTCTAGTAAACAGTTCATTTTTCTATAAATTCTTGATTAAATTAGTGAAGTAATTTACCTTACTGCTATTTGTGTTCCTTTATGTCACTTTTCAGATACCCAAGGGAGTGTACCAATTGCTGTTTTGTGTCTACTGTGTCACCATTAGTCTTATTTAATTCATGGGCATGAGGATGGTATTTAAGTCTATAATAATAAAAAAAAATACTATGTATTTAGAACCAGTGACTTTTTATCAACGGCAAAATGAATAAGTGAAAAGACCTTCTGTCCTTATGAGAAAAATTTGAGCTGAAAGTTTGTTATTTTGGAAAGTTTTGTCCCTCATTTAAAATTGTTCTCTTTCTGGACCATTTGTTTTTAATCTTGAGACTTTAATCTTGAGAGCAAACCATATCTTCTTGGGTAAGTATATAATTATATCTTGTACCGGAGCCTACAGAAGTTTCATTTATTTACTTATGGAAATTGTCTGTCGTATTAGTTTACTCAAGATCACCTTTGGCTAACAAAGAGAGAGAGAGTGGGTGTTTCATTAGTTAAACAAAAAAAAGTAAAGCCCAAGGGTCTGCGTGCAAGATGAAAATAAAACCCCAACAGTATGAGCTCCTCTGTACTGTACTGTGTCACTTGAGTGGTTACTTTCAGAAGTCACCATATTGAATTGGAAAGAGCAATGAGTTTCCATTCTGGTTTTTTGAGATGAAGAAGGGAGTGAAAGAAAATTGTTCACAATGTCATGAGCTGTCAGTAGTTAGGATAAACTTTGTACTAAGGAGCGCATATACGAGTGACGTGCTCTGTGTACTTCCAACATTGGTGAGAAAGATTATCTGAATTCTGTAATAATTAAAACTGCATAATTTAATAATTACATTTAATTAAGGAAAATTTTATCCAATTTAGACAACCTACAAAACAAGGTTCTGTAAAATTTTTTTTTGTGTTTATTTCAGTTCACAAACTGGCAAATTGACTACAGAAATACTTGCATTGATGTTAGAAACCAATTAAAAACTGCCAGTAACTTCACATAAAACAAAATATATTTCATAAACTGCCAAATTACAATATTTAGGCCAAGAATTACATGGATCCGTTGAGTTTTGACAGAGCAAGAAACTAAATTATTATTTGGATATGTCCATAGTTCTTGCTTTGATAGTTGTATTAGCATTTACTTTATTACTTACTTATTAAATAGGCTGTGTTAAAGTGCTGAGATGTCGAAAAGATTTTCTGAGATAAAACTTTTTGTTGTAGTCCTTAAATACTAAGTTAATTTTGAAGTGTTAGGACTTCAGGTATTATCACACTTCATAGAACCTTGTCCTAGAGGCCTCTTAGTTGTTATGGTGTAATGATCCTCTGTAAGCATCTTTCATAATCTTTGTTTTCTACAGATACGGTGTCTGCTTATCCTTCTAGTATAGCAATGTGAAATCTATAGAGGCAGCAAAAAAGACAAAATATTTTTATGTATTTATCAACATTGACATTAATAATGCAATTCAGCAGGTTATCCTCTGTAGCCTTCAGCTTCACCAGGATTACTAAGGACTGCCTTTTTTCCCGTTTTGGAATGCGTAAGAAATGCACAAAGCTCTTGAAGATTTGGATTTACTCCAGGGATAAAAATTTTTCTTGAAAATGGGATTTTGCTTACTTCATTTTAAATGCTTCATTTCATGACTTTAGAAAGTATTACTCTAATTTGCTCCATGAGTCTGTGTGTCCTGTCTTCCATGGTATCAGAGAAATATCTGATATTTCAGAGCTGTTCTGTTCCTAAACAATATCAGACTTTGAAAAAGCTCTCCTTCCAGTAGAAGTCTCAGGCCATAATATTTTTTCTTACTGCTGAACACAGTTTCTGGGGCTAGGACCATGGCAGGCAGAATGTGGCTCTAGAAGAGCCAAGTAACAGTAATCTTGGCATAAGAAATAAGCTGATGAAGGGAGACTAAAATCACTGGCTTTGGAGAAGAAAGTGCTGTGGTGAGGACATGACTGAGATGAATAAAATCATAAAGTAGAAAAGGGATGCATGTGGCAAAATTGTGGAAATCCATTTACAACATAGAATAGAAAGTAATTTTTTTGTTTGTTTTCTTTAGTGGTGGTATTGCGGTTCTGGAATTCATTGCCAGAGAAGAAAATACAGACAGAAAAGAGTGGAAGGTTTGTAAAGAATTAGAAAAACTTGTGGGCAGCTATTTCATAGTAGGCATCACAGGAAAGGGGTAAGGAATCCCTTTCCATCCAAAATTCCTAGGTGACTGAGTAGTATTTCCTGGGAAGGGGAAGTAGGAATGATCAGACTGCAGATATCTGCTCCCAGATGGGCTTTCCCACTGCCATGGTTAGAGAGACAGGGTAGATTGACATACTCAGTTTCATGTACAGTAGGACAACCATTGATCAAAAAATATGCCCAGTAGGATATTTCTTTCACTCTTAAGTAAATCTGCATTTTAAAAAATATCCACAAAGTGTAGTAGGAGCTGCTGATTTTGAAACATAATTTGTTTGGGCTGTTTGCCTGTCTCATGGTTTTCTTTTGCCATTATCATTTTTAGCATGTGCTCTCTTCTCATACATACAGCAAGTGCAAACTTTCCAGAGGATATTGTTCATTCTCTCACTTTCCCCTCACTGTTCCCCTGACTGTGTTTAGCTGGTTTTAGTCCTGTGACATACATGCATATGTATTGCACATACATGCATTTGAATCTTGCACAATGCTGAATCGCTTCATAATTTTCTGGTAAAAATCTGTGTAGGGTTATTCCAGACAAATCATAGACTCAAGAAATGCTGCCTGCTTTCAACCCCACTGCTGAGCACTGTAACAGTTCATATCTTGTCCATCTAGCTATGAAATACGGCTGAACCATAGCTGTGGAGGAAAATCAAACCCCATCTATTTAATGATGCTTTCCCTTCTTATTGCTATTACTGACTTCCATTATGAAATGTAATCTCCAGTTATAAATGCAAGTGGATGTTAGCTATGGTTCTCTGGTGGTGTGATTATGGAAAAAAAGACTAACAAAAGCTACTCTAGTCCTACACTCCACTTCAGTAATCATGTCCTGGCAAAAAAGTGCAAGCTAGCTCAAAGTCTGCACGGTTTTCCTTCAGCTTTGCAGGAAAGTTCAAATGAACCAAATGCACAGCTTTCGTAGATACGTAAGATAAAGAATTTGGGTTCTTTGTGGGTGCTTTGAGATTTGGGGATAGGGAATCATTATGCAGTTTAGTTTGCATTGACCAGGTCTTGAAGAGTATTGATAATCTGTCATATATATATATATACCCAAAATCATTACTGGGGTGTGGGTAAGAACTATAAGATGAAAGGATTAAAAAATATCCTGCTACAAAATGAAATGTGACGTACTCTCAAAGGAGATATAATCAACATCAACACCTGTTGGTAATTCCAAGATCTAGATGGGAATTCTAGGTATAAGAGAATAACAAAGAATAAGCAAATAGCTTAAAAGCTAAATTAAAAGAAGATTTCTTAACTCTTTAAAAACACAGTGCAGTTAGTAAAATACATATTACAAATTACTTAATGCATGAATTAACAGCTTACAGTTTTGCATTGCATAGCCAGTAGAGCATTTTTTTACATAACTTTTATATAACATTTACTAAGAAGGCATAAAGAATTGTTTTACTGAATTATTGAGTTTAGTACTTGCTCACTGAAGTTTTCTGATTCAGAACTAATGTAAGTGAGAAGCGAGTTTTGTAGCATATCCTTTGTGGTGGTGAGTGAATACTGTGGTATGTTCCCAGGATGCTTGCATAGACACTTGTTGTCATACACTAGAATGCTAAACTTCTTCCTTCAAGAAAGTGCACAGGGATAGAGGTACGCTTTATGCACTGCAGACACACGCAGAGATTTTGCTAGAAACCCAAAAACATCACCAAGGTCATAAATAAACATGGTGTTAGTGTTCCTCTGTCCACTCTAACCAGTATACTTCATGCATACTGATAATATGTGTAAGAAACTGTCAAGATTATAGTACAAAGACAGAAATCATTAAATATATGATATTTTTTTCCATGTGGGACATTGCTTAAGGAGCAGGTTCCCAGATTTCTATCTGTGAGCTCTAATGCTGTCACTCTGGAAATTATGTAGTCTCACTATTTCTTCTATATTTATACCTCTTTGATCCCCAAATCTCCATCAAGGGTAGAATAAATTTCATGACTAATAAATTGCACACTGTTAGTATAACATAGTGATAAGTACACTTGCATAGTTTTTCTGGGGATAAGGAAAGTTGACTTGGTGTAGAAATTTTGTGAAACACCCTAATCCAGTTCATCCTTGAGCCACTCTAGAGAGATTAAAGTATCCCATTACCTTTATACGTTCACTTTCATTACAATTAGAGTCGAGTTCCTCCAATGGGAAAGAATAGTGTCATGTCATTCATGTTGTTGTGAGCAACAACACGATACCCAAATAAACCAAGCAGCAAACACTCAGTGCTCTGTAAATGAACTCTGTGTAGAAGTTTCTTCCTAAGCAAATAAAATCCTACTTAAAATTCATTTAGAGGAAATTAAAGTAGGATCTAATCCAGAGCCCACTAAAATTAATAGAATGGTTTGTGCTTACTGCTGTTCTGTGTGGTAATGAATGCATTTATAGAGACTGTGATCTGCTTACAAATATTTTCCAAAAGAGATTAATAACATACATTTGCTTTGAATTATTCACTCTGACCCCAGACTGAGTATTTCTCACAAAACTGTGCATAAAAATTATTGGTAGATCCTAAAGGCAGATTTTACTGAGAGATTTCTGGAGAGTTCTTTGTGAATTCGTAGATCTTCCTGTAGGGATCAGCTTTTGCATACATCCACTGACAAGCTAGAAAGATTTGACAATAGTCAGAACTTATTAAGGGCTGAATTGCTGATGAATGGCAAGACATTTGACTTATAATTCAAAGTAAGCTTTGTACATCAGCCTGAATATTTTAACTGTTATGTAGAAGTTAATAGAGAATTAAATCCCTCCTGTCAAATTCTAGAGAATCATATAAAGAATCTGTAGAAAGTGTATCACCATTTAAAGATTTAGATCTGGTATCTATAAAACCTTTTTTGCCTCTCCACAGAGTCCTGCTGTTAGGCTTGTAGGACTATTTCATATGATATTCATCAGCTAAATTTCAAGTAAATATTGGTTACTATAGTACAAAATTGACTACTATAAAAAAATGAAATCAAGATATACAAATAGGAACATTTCAAGTGCTTGAAAATGTGGGATTTGAATGTTGGTTCTTTTGACGGGTAAATGCCAATAAATTTTGGCTGAATTTCTAGGCAGCATTAATAATTTTTAGAAACAATTATGTTTACCTCACAAGTAAATTAATTTGGAGAAGGACAAGTTGCAAAATGATTGTGTCACTGGCAAAACCAAACTTTGGCTGATGGTGATAACTGAGACGTTATGTTGTGTTCTGAAATGCAGTATGGTTCTAATCCCTTAAAATAATCTAGCACTGATTTCTACTTTCTACTGCTGTAGAAAGCAATGCTGGATTATTTTAATGGATTAGAGACAGAAAATTTTAATGAAACTGAGAACCAAAAGTAATAATATTGCACACACTACACAGGATAAGAGAGAACAATGCAGACAACTTAAGAAAATTATTTGTAAGTAGTAGAGTCTGCATAGGAGACTACATAGCAGCAGAAAAAAGAGGTAGCTCTTGATATGGACATGTAAATAGATGATCGTGCTAATAATTAATTTTAAATTATTTTAGCACAAAATTGAAGAAGTAATAAAATGGCGTTTGGAGTAATTTGTGTTCTTCCAGTGATATTATAATCAGAAGGACGTTGCTGAGATTAACCTGCAGTAGTGACCTCTAGCTTACAGTCAGCAAGATGTGAGAGATTAGCCAAACTTGATCTGTGAGGGGGACTAGAATGAGGGGAGTATCATCAAGGTATATAAAACCCTGGGAGAAAGTCAACAGGACTGATGCTAATATGCTTTCATTAGAGATAAGTAATTTATGCCACCAAAATACCTAAGTATTTGTGGAGTAAGATGAAATTAACTCATAAGAAATTGACTCATTTTCTCTATGCAGAGAGCAGGTGAAAAATAGACCCAATGTTCTGAGTCAACATTCAGTAAGTTGGTCCAGGAGGGGTCTGAGCAAGTTATCTTATGTACAAATTTGGGTTTGTATAGCTGTGTTTGCTACTTATCAAGGTTTCTTAAAACTAAAGCTGATGTCCAACTGTCACCTTTTAAGAACTGACAAAATCAGCATCGTTTCTTTACTCTTACTGGGTGGTAGGGGGCATATACCCACTTACTAAAATAACTTTTTTTTCCCAGCTGAGACAAAACTGAGTTTGTCCCTTTCAAAAATGGCGATGGAGAGGGAGTGTCTACGTGCCTGAATGGGTTCCAGTGGTCATTAGTCTGTTTGCTGTTCCCAGCTATGTCTGTTGAAGACATCTATCTGTCAGTGGAAAGCAGAGCATCAGAACATCCCCAAACAAGTTATTTTTCTCCCGTCAGAAAATATGTGAAACAGAGAGAGACTCTGCCATGTTGTCTTAAAGATCGCAGTGCCATAAACAGCACTCACTCACATAGTATTCAACATTTCTTTGTGCCACTCCCAACTGTTAAAAAATGTAGATGAATAAAGACAATTAATTCTCTAAGTGCTGTTAGCAGGTAATAAAACTAGCAGTAATGCTGTTACTGGAGGTGTGGCTTTGTCAAAAGGAACTGTTATATAAAAGGAATTACGCTAGACTGTTCTGCAGATTCTATGGGTGATTCATCTCTAATTTGGTTGGCAAAATAGTGATTGGCATGGTAGGGAACACATCAAGGATTCACCTGCTCTCCTAAACAGCTACAAAGAGATAACAATGAAATGTTATTGGCTTAGGCATCATTGCACTTATCTTTGAGGTCCTCTTCAGCATTTATCAGTTTTGTGTCAGCTGAAGGCTTTTTTTCCTGCTTTTTTTCGGGCCTCGTTCATTTGTATTATTTTTTCTCATTGGAAAGCTGTGTAATTTTTTTCCAAGGCAAAGCCATGCATCTTCTAGCACTAATAAAATTCTTGTCTCTTTTCATTGCAATTTGCCTCCAGATCAGGGCCTTCTGGCATACTCTGCAGCACAGGAGATAAAATAATCAATAAACCCAGATCTGAAAATGAAATGCAACATTTGTTTTGTTACCAAGCTCTACATGACCTAAAACAGATGGCTTTGTGATGATGCTTTTAATGTGGTCATAAGTATTTTTGAGTTGTGTATGATTTTTATTTTGAAAATATAAATGGAATGAATGCTACTAGCACAATGACTTGACACGTATTATCCCCCTTCAAAAATCAAAAACCAGAAGTGATGTATGATTAGAGAAATGCTTAACAGAACTCTTGAAATTAAATGGAACTATAGTATATGGAAAGCATAAAGCTTTTTTACTATTTTATGTTGAAAAATATTTTAGTCTGTCTTTGTCATTGCTTGTATGTCTGCTTGCCTATGTTGGTCTGTACTTAGCTTCTGAGTGGCAGACAATAAATGCATATGGCATCAATATGGTTAGTAAGCATTACTTATCTGATGGTGGGTGTCAGGACACAAAATGTGGGATTTATGTTTATTTATGTATTTTGTATTACTCCGATTATTTTTTTCTTGCCAGAATATATTAGGAGAAAGAGCACCTTTGTGCTGCTGCATAAACAAAGTTGTGTTTGACTGTGTAAGAGATATCCCTTATCTAGATTGAGATTTGCTCTGTTGTTCCTGGGCATTCAGGGAGAGCAGTGCTGTTATGACAGTCTTCCAGATAATGTCAGTTTTAAGGTGGATAAAAGGGATAGCCAGAACACTTTAGGCAGTGAGTGCTATTTGATGTTCTCACTTGTTAATAAATTGGATGCACAAAGAGCATCCCCTCCTACATCCATGTATAACTGCAGTCAAGTCCTGATATCTCTTATTCAGTCATAGGGCAGCACTTAGCTGTGTTGGTATTAGCACAGGCAGATGTCTGTTGCCCCTTATTAGAAGGACACCTACACAGACAGCTGACAGAAATGTAGTAACACATACACATGGGTTTAGACAGTCCAAGAGAATCTGAAGCTCTTCTATTGACTGAGAGTGGTCTTGCAGTAGCCTCAGGACACCTCAGGAAGCAGCAAATAGCTTAAATGCACATGAAGAATTCATACCTTCTTTGAAATCAAGTGCTCTTGTCACAAACTGCTATTATGGCCAAATAAAAAAAAAATAGTATCAGCAATCTTTAAAGTAATTATCGTACAAAGGATGCAAAGCATTTCAGTTAATCAGTTAGTGGAAACTTGTTCCATTAATAAATGTCAAGGATTCAAGACAAAACTGTTGTTCAAGCTTTTTATAAACTTTGACAGAGGCAGGGAAACTTTTGATTTGTCATTTACATAGGATTAGTATAACTTTGGTTTTGTTGACTATAAGTGAAACAATTGGTGAAGAAAACTTCCTAAACCCAACAATCTTCTGAAGGTGAAAGTTATTTCATAAAGCCATGGATCAACTGATTAGTCAGTTACCTTCAGGAAGCTGTGGAATTGTTCCAGTTCCATCCATTGCAAAGTATTTAGTTTTCCCAAGAGGAAAAAGATACTGTAATTGCAATCTGTGGGAGGTAATGAATTCTCTAGCATTTGGCCAGAAACCAAATCAGTGTTACTGATTTGGGATGGATATGCCTTCTGGAAGCACCCTGAGCCAAAAAAAAAAAGTGCATCAAAGTGGTTCAATACTCACTTTTTAAAAGTCTGGTACCCTCGAGAGTTGTCAGTCAGAATGTGTCAGAACTTGGAGTAGGAAGAGGGGCATTTGTATCAAGCTAATCATGTTTCAGTGTTTAGGAAGTGTGTTTTTCCCAATTCATAAGAATGGTCAACTTTTTAGTATCCTGAAACAAGAAGCAGTTCTTAATATTGTTTACTGTGCCACTAAATAGAGCAATCTTAGGGAATCACTGTGAAATTGGTTAATTTATAGCAGAGATACCACTAAACACTGAGGAAACAAAGGCATCTCCTTGAAATATTTTATGTTTGTTGTAAGAGTTCGTACGAATAGGAAGAGTCTTTTGCCCTGACTGTTTCATTGTGAAATTTAATTTTCATGCTCAGTGCACTAAAATTTATTCGATGGAGAAGGATTTCATTTCAAGTTTTGCTGCTGAAACGTTTCCTAAATATTAATTTTTTTGCGATGTTACTCCTTCATCTCACTGATGTAAACCTGTTATCTGCTGATAGTAATTCATTTTTTCTGCACTTCATCGGTCACTAGCATTCATATTTAGTACCAGTAAGGAATGCATGTAGTCTTAGAAGAAATATGTGTATCTAAGGTAAAAGTATTTTCTCTTCAGAACTATGATTCCTAATTTTATGAATCAGTGGACTATGATCAGTTCTCAAACATAATATTCAAACAACCATAAACCATTATCAGAGTTGTGCTTGAAAATACTTTAATGTTCTGCCATTTATTATTATCTCAAAAGATCATGCCTTGGCAATCTTAATAAAACTAGGAGTTAGATTGTTTAATAGAATAAACACAATAAAACAAATTGTATGTTCCACTGACATCCACTGGAGCAATGGTGAAAATGCACATCCTTTCTGGATACAGTGGCAAAAGTTGAGCTTTGAAGATTCACCTGTGCAAGATGATGAGCAATTGTAGTTCTGCTCACTTTAAAGGATTTATCAGAAAAAAAACGAACTTACAAACAATAGAGATTTCAGCAGTACTCTGAATGGATTACCCTGGCCGTACTTGTTTCTCTGTCCAGCAGAGGCTGCGTAGACTTGCACTGTCTATACGAATAAAAGATATGAACTTTACTTTTTTTCTAGTAAAGACTTAAGAAAGTATGGGCCTAAAAGTAGTACAAATTCAATATATTTGAATTTAAGATTTATAAAAAAAAGAAAATTTATTTCCATCGCTAAAATAACAGCTCTTTGATTACTTACTGGCGCTCTAATTATGAATGCTAGATCTCTGCTGATAAAAATTGTGACTTTAATTTAAAAGAGCTAAAACTTCAAATACTGAGCACCTTTAAAATGTTTTCCAACCTTTAGAATATAAAAGCTATCCTCTTTCATTATCACCTTTGAGGCACCCCAAAGGAAAGGTCACCTACTTGGATCTGGGAGGAAAATTTATTTGTAGATCAAAAGGCACTGCAACCGATTGCTGACAAAGTCATCCAGATTTTCAGGCTGTCAGTCATCTTTGATTTCATACCACCACAACTATTTGTGCTCACCTGACTTGCTAGCTATGAAATGGCATTCCTTGGTGAGCACATTTTCTGCCATTTTTTTCTTTAGTCTTAATCATATATTTTTACTAATCCAATTTAAGTGTCAGTGGAAGTGATTTCAGATTTTGGCTGTGCCATTGTTGATGTTACCCTCACAGTAATACCCAATCCCTCTGCTAGTCTTTAAACATCTTAGTCTTTCTAAGGCCATACAGTTAAGTTCTCTAGGCTTGTCGATTTAAGGAGTATTTGGTGTGTCTCCAAAAAATGTTAATTACAATCTTTAAGTATGTTGATGGCCATTCTTCATTGGCATCTCTATCTCATAGAAATCTGCAGGAGTTATTGGCAAAGATAAAAAGTTGTCTAGAAGGAGTTACAGCTTCTTTCACTGCCTTGGCTGTCAGATATAGTGAATTAGCAAAGTGCATCTATGAGAGAATGCCTTTGGCATTCTTGTGGTGTTGGTAATCTCGTGCCACTAAGAGAAAAGATATTTCTTCAGTTATCCATCAAGAAAACAATGGACAGCTACAGTCTTGCCAATGTGGATCCATGTTGTGTACTTGCTATTAGTTCCAACCCTGGGAACTACCTTATTGATATTGTGTCATTATGGAGCTCTTTTACCAATAACACATCTTCCAAGAAATATTAAGTCATTCTGTTACATCTGATAAAGTTGCTGAAAAAAAAATCAAGGCCTGATGGCAGTCCATTTAGAGTGCTATTTTTATTTTCAGTACAAGAGTCTGTAGACTTGATTATAGACCTTGCTGGATAATCTGTCCTTTGCAGGCCTTCTCTCGCCTCCTTCTCTCCAAAATCCGTTATTGGTGTCATACATTAACATATAAGAAAATGTTTTCCGAGGATCACTAACCGTGGGTAGACTAATCTTCCTTTTGTAGAGAGAGAACAACAACCTCCTTCTGGTTATCATTTATGATGGAATAGTGGTATATGGTCTGAAAAACTCTCTACAGCCACCTGATAACACGTACATTCCTCTCTTCAGTTCATCAAAGCTGAAGTTATAAAAAATGTCTTCCAAGAGTCTAGCTTATGGAATGTCAACAAGACCTTTGGATAAATGAAGATGAAACTACCTTACCTAATCTAACTTCTAATTCAGGCAGAACAAAGGCAGTGAGGAACGTATAACTGAGATTGATCCTTAAGTTATCTTTTTAATTTGTGATGATCCTGCAAAATGGGACTAATGCTTTTGATACTTTATCTTCCATTAAAGAGGCAGAGAGTTAAAACCAAACGAAAACCAAAAAGTTATGGAGGTCATTCTTTGCAACAAGTTATTCCAAACTTCCTCCCTATTCCTATTGTCAGAATCTTTGAATTTTCCTACATCATGACAGACAATTTTTCTGAACCAAATCCACTCAGTCTTTTATTCTCAACAAATACCTTAGAAGCGATTCTAATTGCATATCTAATTAATTACTTTTTAAATTAATTAACTTTGAAATGTTAAAAAATATATTTCATAAACAATTACTTACAACCTTGGTCAAAAATGACCGTGTTATAACTGTAAAGAAATAGAGTAGCTGGTGCTTAATTGTGCAAATGAACATAAATCTGCAAAAGTACATCAAAATAAACAAGATCACTTTCCAGACAGAATCTACATTGGAGACACAACCTTACTGCCATTGTTTTCAGTCCATCAACACAGGTGACAATGTTCTCAGGTTCTGCATCAGGACCTGGGCTGCATGTTGTATATTATATAGGGAACATGATTTCTTTTAGTTTTTTCCAAACTTTCTTAATATTTTCTTTTGGATGAAATTGTCATGGAATACCATGTTTATTTTTGTTCCTCTTCCCATAAGCTAATCAAATACCTAAATATTCCAAACAGAGCAAATTAAACATGCTAAAGCTTATAACTACTTCAACAATTATCTGAAAACCAACAAAAAAAATCTTATAACCTTAAAAAAGGGAGAGGGTGGGTAAAAATAGTCAATGCAGTGTAATATTGATTTCACAGTTGCTTCTTAATTTCACTGAAATACTGTTACGGAGGAGCAGTGGGGAATGGATGAATAGAAAAGAAACAATGTCTGTATGTGCTTTTCCTCACTGACACGCAACCACTTCTTGGCTGAAGCACAAAAAGCTGTGTCTTAATAGCAAATAGTGACAATGTAAGGTTGGAAATAAAGAATAAGACCATGCCTAATAAAAACTGCCAATGCAAATTATGCAGGTAGGATGCAATTGCCCAAATTGGAATATAGCCAGACATGAAAGCATCATGCTTTCTGTTTCAGGAAAAGTAATGGCTACTTATGATATAAGAAGCAGGATTTTTTTTTCAACATATTTGCACATCCAAACTCTAGTGCTTTATATACAAATGTAAAGGATTTGTATATTGATGCCTCAACCACTGATGTATTTTTGTGCTTTTAACATACTTAAGCAGAAAAGCTAGGCAGCTATTCCCCTGAATCTTAAAAAACAAACAAACAAAACCAGAACCAAACCAAAAACCAACAACAAAACCCCCAAATCCTGTTATAAACTGTTCTATATGTTTTCCTGCTCAAAGTCTTAGAAGGATTTATATAGCTTGGGCACATTTTAAATGCATGATTTAACATATTAGCTTTTTAAAATGGCATTGTTGTGAGATCGTGTTCAGATTAAAAAGAGAATGGTTGTTTCATACCTATGTCTTGTTGCAAATTTTTCTGAAAAATCCAAACAGTATATAAACATTGACTAACTGCATCTTCCTGAAAGTTGCTGTATTTTGTGTAGAACACTAGGATAATTCAATAGTCATTTGAGGCTGAATTTAGAATTGTGTGGAAAGTGATGTAGTTAAAGGCTTGGACTCCCACATTAGAATTAGTGCTACTTATGTGCCCTCCAACCACAAAAAAAAAGAAGCCATAAATTATGGTAGAAGGCAGTTGATCAATCTTCTCATATTTGCTTTATCTATGTGTTTTAGTCATTTCTGCTGGCTGGAGGGTTTTCATGAGCTGCTTTTGTGGTCCATCCTGTACAGTTTTCAATACTGCCTGGGCAAAGAGATCATATGACTTGCATCATTGACAAGTGAATATGAACCTGAAGCCCAAGTTGATTTCTCATATGACTGAGGGCTGGAAAAACACATAAATGGCTTATTTCCAGATTCTTTACATGGGCTTATTTAGGCTAGCTTAGATCCACATCTGAATGTTGCTCCATGAACAAGTGTTAGTCCTGGTTTATAAAATTAAAATATATTCTGTAATCTTAGGCTTTCTCTGAAGTTTAAGTTCAACCAGTGGGACTTACACGGTGTTGCCTTAGGAAAGTATGTTCCTAACATTGTATTTCTACCTAACAGATTCTGCCTGTGGAATATCAGTTAGTTTGTGTGCTCTTTCAGGCGTATAATCAGTATATCAAGAAGAAAGAAACAATTTCTTTTGTTGGTTAGTAAAGATTTACTTTAGGTTGGTTTGATTGAACTGAAATGTTGATGGTGAAATGGCACTATGGAGAAATGCCATATAAGAATAAATCGTTATTAGAAAAGCTTAAATTTTCCTTAAGGCTTTTTAAACCTGTTACGGAAGACTAATTAGTGTTAATGTGTATTTTGGAACTTTTCAAGCTGTGGTTTTCCCCTACTCATCATATATTAAAAGGTTCACATTCAACTGACATCGTTTTTGCATAACTGAAAGATAATATGGTAAATGTACGTTTTGAAATTTCTCGTATAACATCCATTCATGATATCATTCAGGTTTTGACGCTTTCTTTCTGTGACTAATCAAGGTGATTTAATTAGTTTTAGTCATTTCTGAGAAGAAAAAAAGAAAAAGAAATGATTTATCTTAAGTTGATATTTCAATCTTCCTGCAGTCCTCAGATCATCTGTCAATGGTCTTGCTGTCATTGTTGTCCTTAGTTATGAAGTTGGTTCCAAACAGCAGGTAAAGTAGGCAGTAGTGCTAAAGACAGCAGCAGACTGACTGTGTTGCTGAAAACAAATGAGACAAGTTTTTGATGTTTCAAGTAAGCAACCAACCTGAACGTCTTCTGTCAATGTCATGTGCAGCAACAGAGGGCAGCTTTTCCAAGTAAAGTCATCTCTCTGCCAGTGTCAGCAGGAAGAGAAAGCTCTGTCCTTCTCTTTCCATGCTTTAAATTTAACTGCCTTGCCTGTCCTACTGCAGCCCAGGAGATTCTCACCTTTCCTTTTGCTTTCCCATGCTAGAAAGACATGGATATGTAAAAGCTGACTTAATGGGAGAAATAAGAAGCAGGGCAGGCAGAAATAGTGTCAGCATAGACGAAGATGTAAATGACACTGTGTCACCAGGCTCCAAGTCAAGTAACATGAAGAGCTAATGTGTGTTCCAGTGAGTTCACTTTGTCCCTCAAAATCAGGACACTGAATAAAGCATTCATTGGCAATGGCCCCTGGAACTTCTTAACCTCTACACACTGATTAAGAATCGCTGCTAGCTAGTGTGGGGATCATTTCACATTCTTGTGTGGGCATAACGTAGGGAAGAAGGAGTAACACAAAGGTGACTAGGAGAAGAAAGGTGAAGACATCTTGGGTGATGGCAGATTAGAAAGGAAGAATGCTTTTACAGGTAGCGAGGTTGGGCCATTTTTCATTGTCCAAACCTTTCCTGAATCAGTCTATAAGACATTTTATCCCCCAAACTGACCCCTTTGTGTCAATGACCATTTGAGTAATCCACTGAATTCAGGAAAGAAAGCATCCTGACCAGCTGAAAATTTTCACCCATGCAGTTGTGATAACAATTTGTTTGCTTAATTGTAGTTACGTAAGGTATGTTTTCAACATTTAAATAATGTTTTCCTGAAAAAGATATCAATTTCATTTTTCATATTGAAGAACATTTTATTCTTTAAATGCCTAGTTCTCTTTTAAATCAAAGGGAATTAAGTATCAACACTTTCGAAGATTTGATGTTGCATCTAGAAAGAGTATTAAAAATGTAGGGCTCTGAGGTACCTCAATATAGCAGATGACAGAAATCAGAGAGAGAAGATGTTTCTAAAAAAATGGATGCTATGTTGATATTTACTTAGTTGGTCCTAAAGAGGGTGGTGAGGCTTTGATGCATGCTTTTAAATCTCTTTGTACTTGTAAATGTATTTCCCAAATACTGAAGATGTATGGAATGGGTAATTAACTAGCATTAGAGGAGCATTTTCAGAAATTAATACTTGGCCAACAAATGTCTACTTTAAAATATATATTTAAAACCTTTTTTTTTTGCTGAGCGTGCCACTGAATTTGCTGTAGATTAGATAATTATCTTTTATTGTTCTTACGTTAAAATCAGCTGAGCTTCTTCCAGCGTTTTGACTTCTAAGTCTTGTAATTAACTTTTTTTATAAAATCTGAATAGAAGACAGAAAACCCGTTTCTTAGCTCCAGAAGTTAGTGAATGACAAATTAGCAGAAAGAACTGAAGAGACTGAAAACTGTACCCACATCCGTAGTATTATTGATGGAAGTGTCATGGGGGAATTGAGGTCATGACACTCCTGGACCTCCACATGTACAGCAAGACTGACAGGTCTAAAGACTTTCATCCTCTCATCCTTATGTTCTTCCAAATAAAATAAGCATGTAATATAATAACATTTCCCTCTCTAAAATTACTATCTAGAACAATTTTCTAATTATTTTCCTTTTATTCTTTTTCGACAATAGAATATTTACTGTGGAACACTGATGTTCACACAAATATGTAAGAGCTGAAGGAAAACTGTTGGGGAAAAATAAATTTTAAGAAGGATAACGATAACTTTTAGAAGAAAGTTGTAGGAATGAATAGATCACTGGGATTGCAAAAAACCCTTGTGAGCTAGCATTCCGTTGCACTGAATAGAGCAATCTAAATAAAAAGTAGAGCTGAATAGAAATGAAGAGTTCAGAAATAAATTGTCTGGGGTTCAGACAAAGCTCTTATTTTCAAACTTAACTTCCTTTTTCCCATTCAGTTTGTTATGCATATGTTTTTTGTATATTCTGATTATCTTACTTAAAGAGATTCATGATTAGCATGTAGACAACACAGAGGCTTTCATTTATGAATTAAATGTAATGAAGGTAATTACAGAGCCAACTTGTATAAGCTTGTGTCAATGTACTGGAGTACAGGAACCCTCTTTGCTTCTCAGTCATAGTCTAAATAAGTACTTGTGGCCTTTGGTGTTGCCATACTTTTGTGCTTGGAGGTCATACTAAGAAATCTTCAAACCATTCCAGCTACAGATAGCTCCTTCAACAAAGTGGTGCTGTATTACTGGGTAATGTTAATTCTTTATGTTTGCAGAAATCTAAGAAAAAGAGATGTACCAGTAGGAGGGACTTGAATCCAGGTTATGCACATACTTGTAGCAAATCATATCCTTTGTGGAGACAGTAATATAGTTTACAGAGTGTGTTTTGGGTTCACAGTATGGCAAGACACAAGTTTTAGTCCTAAAGAAGCCCATATAATTTCTATTATTCACTAATCTTTCTGTGCAGAAGAGAATTCTTCTGGAAGGGATTGTTCATCCATAAAGGAAAACCTCTGTAACTGCTTGAAAATATGGTCAATGAACACTCTAGATACCATTGTATTTTATCATAAGGCTTGTGCTATAAGTGCATCAATGGCGTTTCTTTCATATATTCATTGTAAAATATTTTAATAGTCCTTTGGGGTGGAAGCAAAAGAGGATTCACAACTGTTTCTAGATCTTAGACTTCCTTCCTCCTTTTACCCTTTTTAAAACGGTAGTCAGACATTGAAAGAGGTGGAAAATATTGCTAGCCAAGGCTGATAAAAGCAATGTGGCTCCAACTAACAAGGAAAAGGTTGCAAATATATTTCCATAAATTAGGACTCTGTCATTGTGTTTCAGGTATGAGCTGGTTTGAGCTAGCTTTCCCAAGCTCTCCAACCACTCAGTCTGCCTCTCTCCCAAACGTTCCCCCCTTTCAAAGGAAAAAAACTATGGAAGAAACCAAAATCACACTATATTTCTATATTTTCTAAATACAAAGAACTACACAGTGAGGATATCATGCAAAACTCCCAAGGAAGGAAGAGGGGAAGGGAAAATGGGAAAAAGGACAAAAAGGAACTAAAACCAAAGAGGTATGCACACTTGTAAGACTTGGTAACTAACAAAGTAAAGAACTAGCAAAATCTCACCACTTCCCTTGAGGAAAGCAGAAGTAGCTAAATCCGACCCAGGACTCTCCCCCAACGCGTGGGCAGACAACGGCAGCCGCTGTAGGCCTCAGCTCCAGACAGGACCAGCAGCAACGGAGCTCCCGCTCTCCAGCTTGCCGGAAGAAGAAGACAGTCTACTCTCTTATCTACACCTTATTTATATGTTGTGTTACGTTAAAGGAAGATATGGAACACTTCAGTGTTCAGACCTTCGCTGTTAAGGAAGACCTGTAAAGGCCATTTTTTTAAGGAAGATCTGAAATATCCAAAAGTCAATCCACTACAAGGTATTGGCAGAGACACAGGGAAAAAATCAATACTGGAAGTTATCTGTAACTGACCTAATGTGTGAATGTAAAATACCTCACCAAAAAGAGTTAAAGTAGCTCTAGCAATTATTTATAGCCGGGGAATTCTGTAGATATTTAGTAAAAATACCTTATAAGCATTCTGTGTGGGCTGCCATATAAATAACTCTAGTGATAAACATCTAACATATTTCAAATATATTTGAAACCAAAACAAATAAACAATAAAAACACTAGTATCAGGCCATACTTAGAGATTTTTTCCTAGTATTGTGGGATTTACTAGAGATTTTGGGGGTCCTGACTATAGCCCAATTCTGTCTGCCACATGTGATATAATTCTAGTCCTTGTTGGTTACAGCATATGTGTAAATTTATTTATTTTTTCACATATGAGTTTCAACAGTAACAAAAGGCCTAAATTATTGCTTTGAACTAGCATAAATTGCTGGAGTTATTAAAATTACTAGAGCTACACTGCTTTATATCAGTTCTGCTTCTCAAATGTTTTTTTCTTTTTGATGGTCTGATGAACTTGTTGCTATAACAATTAAGTGAAAGATGATAGCTATAAGATGATATATCTGATTGCTGCTACAGAAGACTCTTCCTGAAGTAATTTTTCAAGTTAATGCATGGCATCTAAAACTCATACAGGTTTCTTCACATGCAAACTTTCCCTGCAACTCCAAGGCACTTTGGTACTACTCAGATGTAATGCTAAATAATCAAACTGCTTACCTATTTAGGTTTTTTTAAATGCAGCATTCACCAAGGTATCCAAGTACATTTCACGGATGCTAAGAACACTTATGCATTAAGTCATAGAAAAACCTGATATGCAGACAGGCATTACAATTTATGGCTTAGTTAACAAGGCATGACCCAGGTTTCTGAGCAAGGCATGTGCATTGCTTGGTGGGCTCTGTGTTGGAATTGATGAGAATTTCTCCTCCCAGATGTATCTGGTTTCTGTACGACATCATTAAGATCAAAGTTTTGCTATTCTTGGTAAATTAGAAAAGACATCACAGTCCCACATAATTTCTAAAGAGTTCTTGAATTGACTCTTGAATTCATTTGCATACCTGAATCAAATTACAGATGCACAACAAAGTACCAAGCACGTGCAGAATCACAAAATTTCCCTTTCCAAGCGTCTTGCTCACTCTGTGTGGTTCTGTCTCTCTAGTTAATACATACTCTATGTCAGACTGTGATATGTGCAGCCGCCACATTGTACAGCGGACACTGTGCATTGTTAATAGGTGTGTATCTCACACAACTACACAATAACCATTTTAGTATAACCCAAAAGGCATATGCCCTGAGGGTGTTTAGACAAGCTTGCAGACAACCCAAAATACTAATCTTGAGAAGCATAAAATTCTCCTACATATAATAGTAAGGTATTGATTCCAGAAGTCAGTATTGGCACCAGAGCATAATGAGAAAATCGTGCAAGAAAGAAAACAGGAAAAGTCTACGAAATGTAGCCAAGACTTAGTGGGTGGGAGAGATGCCTAATATTAAGGGACAGTGAAGACTAGCAGCCTCTTGACATGTATATTTCTGTTTCATTTTTCCTCCTCTTGCGACATTTTCCATATTTGAACAGACCTCTTGCCTCGCATTTAGTAAGTCCTGTTCATATAGCCTGTGGGTCCCACTTTGTAAAGCAGCAGTGACTGCTGTTTAACTTTTAAACTTTACCTTTTTATGGTATCTGTCTTTAATGCTTTTTTTTTCCTTTTGTCCTTCAGACACTTCTTGTTAGGAAAAGTAATCCTGTACATAACCTTCACTTTCTCCTTCATTTCTTACACAGATGTTGGGGATTATCTAGCTGGGCTGATGTCTCGCATCTCATCACTAATCTTTTTTGTCAGCTTGTCCATTCTTCAGATGTTATCTATTCTTTTGAAGTTCCACACTTCTGTCCCTCATATTCACTAAAGGAACAATGACAAAAGATCCAGTGAAAATAGCAGCATAATTTACATTTTTCAACTCTTTCTTTAGACTAATGCTAAGTGTATAGTCTTGTGGCCTTCCTCATCTCTTCAATCCATTGTTTTATACCTAGGATTTATTAAGATTATGTTGATCAATAAGAGATAAAAATTATAGCTTGTTGGACTTGTCTGTGGTTGAAACTATTAATATTTGACTCTCAATTGTCATGGAGCACTCTGTTCCTTTTATATTTTTTCCTTGTTATTAACTCTCCCACACCAGCTGTCTTCAATACAAAGGGAAGCAGATGTCTACTGACAGCTGTACTTAGAAATTAAAGTGCTTTCTAGATTTGAATCCAGGATTTAAAATTTTAAGACCAATGCACAGATACTGTGGAGGTGAGAACTGTTGTTTTCCACTGGATTTTTTCTGACTACACTGATCTATTGTTCCAATCAGTGTTTCATCTTATTCCTATCCTCGAAAAATAGCAGCAGGCAAAATTGCACTGGTTTACAGAAGCTCAGCCAGCTGATATTTATTTTTGAGAAGATGCCATATTTTCGAGAAATACAGTATAAATATATTAGATTGATGATGGTAGTAATCCTTATCTTTGAGGAAGTCCACCCAAGAGGAATGTTAAACTGGCTTCATATGTTTTCAGCATTAATTAGCGTTCCAGATAGATTATTGGGAGTCTGAGCCCTTAGGTTGCACCAGCACAGTATCATATTTCGGAGCTGTGTAAGCACAACAAAATTTCTAATCATGTGTTTTGTTTCTCTACCTCTGGCTCTTGTAGTCAAATATCTGTCAAACAAGTCAGTCAGAGAAGTTAAACATATTTAAGAAAGACCTAAAGCCATTTTTCCATGTAAAACTATGTGCCTTGTGGTGTCGAATTTTGGAACGGGAAAGAATTTTTATATTATCATTATTATTAACCTGCTGCAATATTTGTGCTGCAACATCTGTGTGTAAGAACAGCTCCCGTGTTTTTCATTGTTGTTGTGGAGAGAATACATTAGTTTTGATTGTAATTTCAAGCTGTATTGTGAGAAAGAAAGAATTGTTCCTCAGGTGGGTTGGCCCCAGCAGCCAACCAGGAACCCATTCAGCTGCTCTGTCCCATGGGATAGGATGAAACAAGTAGGAAGAAAAGAGCATTTGAGATAGAGACACTTTAGGAAGTACAAAGCGAAGAAAATCAAAATCAGGAATTTATTCACTTGTTGCCATTGGCAGGTAGATTTTAGGTCAACTGAATTCCTTTCCAACATCTTGCCCACCCCAGCCTGCTAACCAGAGTGTCAGAGTGGAAAAAAGAGAAAGCCTCAGAGTTGTGCAAGCACTGCTTAGCAATAACCAAAACACCAGTGTGTTATCAACGGTGTTTTAGCCACAGATCCCAAACACAGCACCCTTCGAGCTGCTACCAAAACTGTTAATTCCATCTCAGTCAGATGCAGCCCATTTTCTCATCTCCTAAGGAAGAGCTGATGCTATGGGTTTTTGCAGTCCAGCAGCAGTAGGCAGTGTTCTCCATTTAAACCATCCTAACTGCATGCATCATCCTTGTAGCAGAAGTCAAACATGATAAGCATCATTTTAGGTCAACCATTGTGAGTGGCCAGTGCCTGACCTCCCGTCAGTGCACCCCTCCTTCCTTTCACCTGTGTCAACTCAGAGCTCTCTTCGATATGGTGACAAGGCTCTTAATTACCCTCAAATCTGGGTTTTCACTTAAAATTCACCACTCAGCCCTGAGTATGTTGCTGTTGTGCCTTGTATCGCAGATGATTGAGCCACATAATAATTCCAAATGCCATCACCTCCTCCTCCCAGAGTAAAAATGCCTTGTATCCAGTAATGGTATTATAGTAAAGGTGGAGTATGTGCCTTAGAAACAAAGGTCTCTAAAGGCTAAGAAATAGATTAGTTAAAAGCTACAAAGCAGCTGTTCCATCATACAACACTTGTGTCATGTATTTGAGATTCTTGTGGGAAAATTAACCCCTGAACTCATCATATGTCCATTTTTTAAGTAGTTTTGGTTCTGATAGCTAATATATTTAAAATTCTATTTGAACAGTTTATAAGATGCCCATAAGATAGAACAGCTTTATTCATGGGAGAGTTTTCTTCTCTCAAACCTACTAAAATTTCAACTATCAAACATTCCAAGTCCCTGAGCCAACATTCATAAAGCTTTTGCTACATTATTTTGCATAAACAAGCAGCCATTGTGCCTAATAAATTGCTGTTGCATGTTTTATACTAAATTCTTAAATTCCCCAGGTGCTCAGATAGGATTCTTCACTTTGCAATATTGTCTGGTTGTACTTCTTGTGTGATGTGTTAAATGATTAACATACTAATTGTTCCTAGAATATTGTATCTGCTGTTTTTCAGATTCAGTACTGATCCCACTGTGAAGAGCTTCCCTCCACTACTTCTCCACTTACTTAAAGTAATAAGCCCATGCCTTTCCTTTTCAGAAGTAATTGAAACACTATATGTAAAAGTTTAGATTGTCTCTACACTCTCTTCAGTTCTCCCACGCTACCTCTTCCCCTCTCCTAGCACATTCCAATAGCTTCACTGTCTTTTGTTTTCAGTATAGCAGCCTCTGTTTCTTCTTAATCTTAACTTGTCTAAATGTCAACTCTTTTTCTTACTCTTTCTTCCTGATCTTGCTTTGACTGCTAGGTTTTCAATTGCCGTGATTTCACATGATCTAGTCTTCTTCAATCTATACCCTATATATCTTTTTCTTTGTTATTTTACAATATTGTCTCCTCTTATTTGCTCTTCAAAGTATGTGAATCTTTCTTTGTCACCTTTACTTTCTAAATTTGCTTTCAAATCTGTTTTAATCCCACTTTCCTGATAACCTTTTACTCATTTTCTCACTGTTCATCCTCTACTGTCTCTTTTTTGCCCCCTATATCCCTTCCTTCCTTGTGACTTCAGAATTTTTTGTGTGGACCTAAAAGAGGATGCTGGCCAAAAGGAAGGTTTGCTATGCCAACTTCCAAGCCCTATGTGCAAAATAAAGGGGTCTGATTTTTGTATTTCTTTTCCCTCCTCTAAATAAAAGCTGGGCTTGTCCTGCATTAGTTTCTGTTAATCAACCAAATATTTTTAAACACATTTCTCAATTTTGCAGAGGCTAAGAAGCAGGTCCCTTTTTTTGGTGCTAATTGATAATTTTTTGGCAAGTTGTGTGGGAAATTACTTAAAAGCAAAATGAGAAACAACGAGATAATAACTTTCTTGAAACTGATTAAATCAAGCAAGGATATTTCCTCAGAAGAAAATAATTACATTAATAACATGTTTTGGGCAAATGAGGCCAACATTTACTTCTGTTTATATTTGATGCATTCATTAATTAAAGATTTAGGTTTCATGAGCTGTTCAGAAACCATAAAATATTTAGCTGTTACTTCAATGTTAATTTGTGGTCACAGGCTCCATAGGTGTAGTGGGATGTGTTTTACAATATTTATCCTGAAGACCAAGCAGAAGATGTGATGATACACATCTTCTCACAGTTCTCACTTTCTGAAATTCTACCTAAAAATGGTACTGGAATTCTAAGCATATCTTGCTATTCTTCTACATGAACAAAAGTCTGCCTGCATGAAAAAAAACACACAAGTAAACCCAACATAACAAATCCGTTACTATGCCTAATTACACAGAAATCTTTATTACTCATCAAATTATAATGACAGTTACCTGCCACAGTGACTGAAATTTATCTGTTGTTATTATTATTCTTTGTAAGGCTGTACGTAACAAACCAATTTCCCAAAGAGTTAAAAGTTTTTCTTGTGGCTGCAGAAACCCTGTCAGTATAAGGGCAGAAGGATATCATCGAGTAGTGTAGACTACTGTTGTGCAAATTTCAGTTTTCATTTGGCTTGCTTGAAGAAAACAGAAAGCTTAATTTGTCTTTTCTGGCTATCGTATTTGAGCGAACTGGTTGCATAAACAATTGACTAAAAGTAGAAGATACTGCTTGGCTGAAGTGGTGGAAGCAATCCCCAAACAGTAAGGAGCCTGGAAATGAGGGAATGAGGGAATGCTATCAGGCAAGATTAGGCAATTCCGGTTGTTAGGAAGGTAAGATCTATAATGAGCTTGGCTATTGATGCCCAGATAGATTAAAGGAAAGTAGCCAAAGATAGGTGGTGAAATTTGGGGCTGTTTACATTCCAGAAAAATTTGAAGTTCACAGTTAAATTTCTTTTCATCAGGCAGAGCATCACAGATGATAGAGAAGGCCCCGAAGGAAGGAACTACAGTAACCTCAGTTTATATTGGTGAGGGCATAAACAAGAATTTTAGCTACACAGAAAGCAAGAGAAAAGGTAGATTCATGGAGAATGCTTAGAAGAAGCATGCAATACTGGTTGTTTCTTCTACTAAGTACACTTCTCAAACCCACCTTTTCTCCTACTTTCTGAATGACTAAAATACCAATCCAACCAGCCTTCAGTGGAATGACAGCTAAAAGGAAAAGGGGCTTTGGGAAAGAAAAAGGTCTTTTCCCAAAAAGACAGCAAATCTTTTGCTATGTGAAGTTGAAACTGATGCCAAGTCTTCCAGGAAGATGCATCAGAGATGGTCTCAATACTGTCAGTACTGCACATTCAAGCATAGTTGTAGTGTAGCCACAATGGTGTTTTTTTCCCCCTCTCCATTAACATTGGACTTTTGGTTTACCCTTTTCCAGTGTATATTTTCAAGATCCTATCTGCAGTTCTTATTTTGAATACTCTCATCTTTCACTTAAAAAAAAAATTATACTATGGTCTGTGTATGATTCCAACCTTAAAGAACTACACAGTGTTGAAAAGTTTGTGGTAAAAATATCTGGTTTCCTTATGCTTTTGATTCTACAGCAATAACAAAGTTGAAATTTAAGCATAATTATGCAGCTAACTAAGGGCATACTTAGAACACCCACGTATCTGTTGAATTGTCCAAACAGTTTGGAGATGTAGTTAGATACATCCTGAGCTGTGTTATCTTTTTTAATAGAACTGAATAGCTTTAAATGTAGAGTAGTCTACTGAGGCTGCTGGTTAATGTGCCTCTGTCATGTTCAACATTTCAACAATCGTATTTCAAAGAGAGTTTATTTTTAAATTGCATTTCAGTCTCTGATATAGCATCTGCAGTTTGGAAAAAATCAGCAAATGGGGCTAAGTAAGTGTGATCACTTTTATCCTGTCAGTATTAATTTTCTGCACAATATTTGGAATGATTTCATATTCTATTTGAATGAAATACTTTCAGTGCAGCTTTTGGATGTACACATTGCCTGCTTTGCCAGTGCCTGCTTGCTTCACAAAGTTGTATCTAAGCATAAAGCTGACTGTGCATGTGAGCAGATTTTTGGTATTAATTCCTCCACAGTGAGAACTGTAGAGGCAGTAATATCAGTGTGTACTGCAACTCATGCCTACAGTAATTTCAAATGAGGGAATGGAAAGTATAGGCATCTATTTGTTAAGTGCGAGACGGGTGAATATAAGAACTTGTTCAATAAAATAGTTGTATGACTTACATAACTTTCAGTGCCTTGAATTCCTTTGAAAAACAAAAGGAATTCGATTATGCGTACTATGATTTCCATAGCTAAGGCTGACGTTATTGCTGTCTCAATTTAGGAAACTGTCTTCTTATTATGATGTTTGTACAGTTCTGCTGGTCTTCATCATGGTGGCAACTGTCATGCTTGGAGATTTTATTATATTCTTCTACTGAAGGAAGAAAGCATTGAAGCATCACTTAATCTTTGTGCTACATAAAATGACACGGTACAAAGAGAAATAAAAGCAAATAGGTTTTGCTTCTGTGTTTAATCAATCAATAAGTGCAGGGAGAGTATTTTACCTAAAAAAACAGACTCAACTTGTAGGGATGTGCTCCCCTGTGGAGTCAGCAGTTTATTGAGTAATGCTATAGTGTAACTTCCAAAGGCACAGTCATGGGGAAGCTTCTCTGGCATATCTTTGATCTAGGAGCAAGGGCAGCTTTTCCACCCAGCGTCTCAGTCTTGTCCAAATCACATTTAGTGTAAAATGGAATGCATGTCTAACAGGGAAGGAGATCTTGTTTGAGAGTATGGTAAATGTCTCCAAGACTCATTTGCCGTATCTGTAGAAAAGAAACAATTCAAACATGATGTAAGGCCACAATAAAATGAAAGGCATTGCTGTCCTCTGCAGAGTGGCTACAGGGAAGGATACTGTTTACATGGGAAAATTTATTTATTTATTATGTCTTCTTTTGCTGCTGGTAGCACTTTCTGATGAGAAATTTTCTCTTTCTCCTTTGGCTTTGTACAATTTAGATGTTATAACAGCTGGAGTTCTGGTTTTCCACACGCTTTGTGTCATGTTTTATATTGAGGAGCATTTTTCCTTATATCCTCCCTATGAAGGACGTTAAACCCTAGAAGAAGGGTTCAGAGAGGCCATTTGTGGAGGATCTTCCAAACTTAACAGGACGATGCCCTGAGCAACCAGATCTAATTTTGAAGTTAGCCTTTCTTTGAGCAGAGGTTTGGACTAAGTGGCCTTAAAAGGTCTCTTCCAATGTACATTTTTTCTGTTTTTCTGTGGTTGTTAGAACTGAGCTGCATTTTTTCAGGATAATTATAAAGGTGATATTAGATGGCCCTGAGACTAATCTGTTTTGGCATAGGACTGAGAGATGGCAGTATATAATTTGTTTCTAGAACAAGTTTTTATTACCATTCATAAATATATAACCATGGAATTAGACTTACAGACAAAGAGGGGAGTGGCATGGTTTAGGGCTGAACCAGCGTGACTATATGAAGGAGGAATAGCTGCCTCTAGTGACTGGAATCTTTGCCACTTTGTCATTTATTTCATCTTTGCCAACCCAGAGAAACTGGGAATGATGACAGTTTTTTTACCACCCTGACATGTTAATATTTTTTCTGATCGCTTCTAATGTCCTTTCAGATAACTTTTTATCAACCTGCTTAAAGAACAGTTAATTAATTAACTTATCTAAGCTTTCATAATATTTTTAATAGGTGGTATATACAGAGCTTCAGAATTTTGTGTTACGGTTTTGCAGAGCTGTCTCAAGCATGTGACTTGCTGGTTTTCTTGACTAGCGAAAGAGATGGAGAAAATGAAATTTTAGTTAACCTTAAATTAGTGCATCTACAGTTGCAGAGAAGTATGTATGCACCATTGACAATCCCTTCCTCTAATCAACCTAAAAATGCTCTGTAGCTTTTTACCGACTACTAAGTGGACAGGGCATTTAAGAGATCAGTAATATAATAAAATCTATTTTTTAGAGGCTTTTATTGAAGATAGCATTTCTAAGCAGCTAAGAAGATCCCTGGTTTTAGGAGGCTACAGTGTTCATACATCAAAGTTAGAGTTACACCTCTAAGCTTTAAAACATAAAGGTAGTCCTCCAGATGAGGCATTCTGTTACCGCTGTTGATCTTCGTTTTCACAGGAGCTGTAAGGATGCTCCAGGGTGGACTTCCATAATCCACTCTAAAGATGAAGTAGAGCCTGGATTTCATAGAAACCTCAGGAACTGTGTTCTATAGAAAGGGAACCACATTCAGTAAACCACGTGGGTGTAAAATTCCACAATTTTTCCTTCTTTCCTTCTGTGGCTAGTGTAACCTCTTCACAAGTTTTAGTAGGAGAAGTGAAAAGAAGGTATGAACTAGCAACAGGACTTGTTTGAATATGTCTTTGTGACTGGTTTTGTGGTCCTATTCCAGAAATGCAGCTCAATTAACGATCTAGTAAATTGTATGGCTGAATTAATTGCTTTTTTGCAAAAGTTTGAAGATTCCTTTGCTGTGTTCTTCCATGAACTGAACTACTATATAGGGGATGAGGAAGACAGCAACAAAAAGGGTTGTCTATATTAGAAACATGAATATATTTGGCAAGGTGGAAGAATTGGGTTTATTTAACTTAAAAAGTGAAGACAGTAGCGCTGTTCAGTGATGTAAAAGAACCACGGGAACAAAGGAACAAAGGATTCTCCAAATGTAGTTGGGGCAAGAAATAATGGAAGTAGATTGCACCAGGGAGTCCGAGGTTAGATACCAAGAAACACTTTTAAACTACAAAGGTTGTGAAGCATTGAACTAGGTTGCCTGAGGAAATTGCAGTATTTCCATCTTTTCGAGGTTTTTAAGAATAGATTAGGCAAATATCTGACAAGGAATAGCTTATATGTATTTGATCCTGTTGCAGGGATGTAAATAACCTCTAAGCTTCATTCCACTCTCTTTTCCTGATTCTTTGTGAGTAGTACAAATTGTGCAGACTCCTCAAGATGCTTACTGAAACCCAAATTTTCTGTATTATCTTTGTTGCCACAAACAGTGTATTATGCATTACATTTAGTGTTATTATGTTTGGTTGTTGTATTTGGTGTTGGATGGATAACACTAATTTTTACTAAATACTGACAGTAAAGAAGTGTGATGTAGAAAAAACATGATTTAATATGTCCCAAGAATAGAAAGTAATGGACTATTTTTGTTAAAGGAAATTTTCAGTGGGAAGCATTATGGAAAAAATCCATATGCTCCTGATTACATTGTGTGGACTTTGATTAATGTTCTCTCAGAGAAATATAATGAGAAAATTACGACATTTCAGTTCAAACAGAGTTTCATTTTAATCCAAGCTTTGTTTTTTTTCATTTATATTGTGTTTCATGACATAAGTCAAAGCACAAAATATGATAATTGGTTTTGACATGTCGCAAGGCGGTTGATGTGTCAAAATATGTCATAATTGATTTAAAAAGAAAAAAGTAGTGAAAATCAGTAAAGGAAACTTTTTCCTAGTAAAGATTAGGGTATTTTCTTTCCCCGATGGTTTTATAGTGAAAAAAGTTGGATGTAATGCAATGATATGATCTTGTTTTAAAGTAACATTATATTATGTGTTACTGAAAAGAGCTGTTTACTGAGTTAGGCCACTGACTACAAAGCCTTTCTTCCTAAGTCAGTGCGTCCTTTGCATTTCTATTTAAACAAATGCGTTTCAATTTCAACTTCAACTTTCACATAGTCACTTTCAAACAAGTTGGTCTCTCTAGCCTCCTTGAAAAGTGTAACAGAATAAACAGTGCTGATGCTGAAGGTGGAAATTAGTGTAATTAATAGTGTAAGCTAGTGAATATGAACAAACAGAATTTTAATAGTTAAATTGTTTATTTGATGGGGTTTCACCTATTTCCCACGTTATTGAGAAAACATTCAATTAAACACTAAGTATTGCAAGTAGAGTGTGAGGCGTTTTTCTTATGGGCTCATCAGAGTAATTTTTTTTCTGTAGATCATTATTGTTGCTACACATGACTCTAAGGATTATTGCCTGGGTTTATGAGGTTCTGGGTTGTATCAGGAAATGAAGCTATAAGTAAACTGGTTCTTCAAAACTTGGTTTCCTTTTTTCACTTTGAATTAAGGAATGAGGTGGAGCTTGCAGACTTTTGTCTCTCTGATGCATCCATATATAAAAAAAATTCCCAGAAAGTAAGTAAGCGTAAGAGTATTGTTAATATTACAATAATAAATTTTACTGTGAATTTTCTGCTGTAGAGAAATGGAATTAAGACATAGTAGGTAACGTCATGGATTTAAGAATATCGATAAATATTTGAATGTGGGTAAATTATTATCTTTTTACTTATTTAACAAAAACATATTAGTGTGAATTTTGCCATATAGAAGCATGGTAAAGAAACAGTTATAATCTGTTACAGTAATCAAAACCAAGACATACAGTTCATTACAAATAACATTTTCAAATATATAAAAAGTATTAACGTATTCTGCTTGCCGGAACTAATGAAGAGAGAGAACTGTATTCGGCAGAGGGAAAAATGAATAATGAAATAACTTACAGAAGGTTGTTGGTTTCGATGAGAAATGACAATAGATAGTTTAGATAAAACTAGCTTAGATATTTCTATCTGATATGAGAAAATAGTTTTCAATAACTGTTCATAAAATAAAAATTGTGGTCAATTGTGAAAGACGGGGAGGGACTCTTTATCAGGAAATATCGTGATAGGATGAGGAGTAATGGTATTTAAGCTGAAAGAGGAGATTTAGATTACATATTGGGAAGAAAAGTTTTACTGTGAGGATGGTGAGGCACTGGCACATGTTGTCCAGAGAAGTCGATGCAGCCCCATCCCTGTAAGTGTTCAAGGCCAGATTGGAAGATGCTTGAGCAATCTGATTTAGTGGAAGGTGTCCCTGCTGATGGCAGGGGGAGTTGGAACTAGAAGATCTTTGAGGTCCCTTCCAACCCAAACCATTCTATGATTCTATGTCTCACCATGATCAATTAGTTTGAACTGCATAAAGCCATTGTTTATTCTAAAAAGAAGAAAAGTACTGTCTTAGAGTGCAAAATACAATTGGAGTTAGAAATGAAGTGGTGGTCTAGGCAGTTATCCGTTTTGTGATGTGTAGATTTAGCCATTTGGCATTTGCTATGTTTTCTGAAGTCTTCTCCTAAGGTACAACAGCTGCAGACCCATAGACGTGGGTAAGAGCAGAGCAGGGATGTTGGAGGGGAGTCCTTCTTTGGCTGTTTGATCCTACAGGACAGGAAATCAAAGAGGTCAGGAGCAAGATTACAATTACTTAAGTACCAGGTGCTATATATTCAAATGCTTCAATCACTATACTAATTTGTGATCCTATAAAGTGCAAAGTCACATTTTTTACTAAATTTCTATTGTGATGATGGCAGTGCACATGCAGCTGTGGTGGTTGTATCTACAGTGTTGCAGTAGGCTGATCCTCTGCAACAAGAGGGGAAAGATTATAAGGGGATAACAAAAAAAAAAAATACACCGTATCAGGAGCTGTGTACTTTACCTTTTCTATGTTGTGCTATTTTAAAACTGACTGTAATAAGAAGAATAACTCAGAGGAGTAATAGGAAATGTCTTGCTTGCCTTTACTGATAAAGGTTTGCTGTGCTCAGTATTTCCTAGAGTTTGGATCCTAGGTTGAGGCAAAAAAAAGGAACTCTGTTTCCAGTTGTATTGGCTTTGTAATGAAGTACCGGTGGCAGTCCCAGATGATAACAAGACCTGTAAAATCTTGCTTCAGCCATAACACAGGTGTGAGAGTCACTGAGTGGGGAAGAGGTAAAAGTTAACTAGTGTTTTTCATTGCTTCATTCAGAGTAAGGACCACAGGAAGCTCCAGAGAGCTGCATGTTCAGTACCTGAAAAAGCTTCCTTATCAAATCTTCCTTATCAAAGCTTCCTTATCAAATCTCATGTCGAACAAATAAAAATATTGGATATGTTTGATAAGAATATTCTAATGTCAACAGCAGGCAAACAGTTGCTTCACTTGATTTTTGAGAAATATATATATATACTTCATTAAAATAGCTCAGTTTTTTTGTTGACAAGCACAAATAGTGTTTGAGAGTGTATATAATTATTCTAGTAATTTGAGGACTAGAATAGTTCACAGTTAGTCTGACAGTATTTTGAGAATTTTTCCCTTACAGAATGAGGATTTAATCCTTCAGTCTGTGAGTGTTTTCTTATATAAATCCTTTTTAATACTCAGTTTATTGACATAGTAAGGAAGACTAACTCTATTGGAATGCCTCATAATAGTTCAGTTTAGATATTTGACCTTAGTGAAAACCTTATTGAATCAGAGACTTTAAGATTATAAAATATTTGGAGAACAGGAAAAAATTATTAGGTCATAAAATATGTTTTTCTGCTGTCTCTCAGATGGAGTGTATATCTGATCTTAAACCGTTGATCAGCTTGATCTTAGCCAAAGGGCTGGGGTGATTTAAGCTTTGTAGTAACTCACTTTTTAGAGTTTTCACTGGGGTATGAACACATCATTGCAACCCTCTGTAATAATTTCATTACAGGTAGCTTTCTCAATCATGAATAAGTGTCTTCTAATAGTTATCATTTTGAGAACATTCTGGGAGGATATTCTTGTATTGTACATGAAAATAAATAGGTCATTTGAGAATTTAGACACTATTATTTTCAGACTTGATTTTGTTGCCCACATTTGCAAGCCATAAAAGCAACGTTTATTCAAATAAATATTAAGACAAAAGTACAAAGACGTTGTGGTAATCAGAATCACAGAATCACATACATTTTATGGAATGACATGAAATAAGTTCTCATGTGCCACACATTTTCTGAGGAAATATATGAATTCTAGTTAGTTCGGAATACTATTTTTTTCACATTTTGTTAAATTATACAGTTAAAACATATCAGTTAATTGCAATATCAGTGCTTGTTGGTTGATACCTTCTGCTTATGTCTTTATGTCCCTTGAGGGGAACTAGGCTGTGCTATAGCTGAGTACATCATTCATGTTGTAATAAAATGTAGTGGTGCACTCGTAACCTTATATCCTAAGGTGAAATTCATGTGCTTGTCTCATTTTCCCGTTGCCGTATGTGGCACTTTTCTACATAATTTCAAGTTGGCTGAGATCCAGGAATAATATATAGTAATCACAAATAAGAAGCTGATGTTGAACTACTGGGATCAACCACAGGAGGTATTCTGAGAGTTTTGGTGCTAATGTAGGGTGAAAAGAAAAGAAAGGAGAAAGGTACACAGGGATATTGTCAGTGTTGTGATACAGGCATTTAAATAAAGTGAAACATCTGACTGATTGCCAAGAGGTTGATTGGGCAGATACAGAATTATTTTAGCACTGCAGTTATGCCAGCTTTCATTATTTTTTAATACCCCATTTAATTATTGAAAAAGAACATTTCTAAGAACTTTACTAAATTAGCTTTTGGGAGAGAATATGGATTTTAGGCTAGTTTGCAGGTTCTGGTAATTGTTGCTCTAGACTGTGTATAGCTTTGCAGTGTTACTACTGTGTAGTAAAAAAAAATTAAATCACTCTATTTGTGAGTATAGCTGTAAGAAATTCTTTTAAAAAATGTAAATGGAGATTTTGTGAGCCTATGTGTCTGTGTGAGCCTGCAGGAACACATCTCTTACTGACCTTCCCAAAAAGCAGAGTTCTGCCACAAGCTGTGCCTGAGCTTGTGTATGGTTTCGTGGTCTTTTATGGTAAAAAGGCACGATTATTTCTGATGCAGAGTGGCAGAATCTCGCCACTAGAAATGAAACCAGTATCATCTCCTCTTTACTTGTTGAGATATTCCCTTTGACATTGATCTTTACACTTTAGCTGCAGCAGACAAATGGCAAAGGCTACAGCAGGGGGATATGTCCCTTGGCTGCTGTGGAGCAGACCTGAACCTATGACATGGATTTAAGAGTCGAATTCAGAATTGAGGTGGTCTGTTTCTGGCAAAGACATGGCAGCTGGGTGTTTTGTTCAACTACGAATGTTTTCCTAAAACGTATAGGGAAGGGAGTAGCAGCAGCACCACTACTATTCCTAGGTCAGATAAAGGGGTCTGGTTTTCTGTGCTCAGTATCGTGTAGAATATACAGCCAGTTCTGCCTCTAGTTAAAATTATTTATGAGGATCTATTGATGTATCTTGTATTGCCTGGTTATTATAGGAAGGCTGAAAATAAGTAATTCTTTAGGGCTTTTAGCTTCCTTCTGTCAACAGCAACCACTTCTCCTCCAGTCTCACGCTCACAATAGCCAGGTGTCTTCCCAAACTGAGCTGTCAGAATAGTGTTGGGTTTTTCATTATTATTTCAGTGGAGTGCGTAAGATGAAGGAGCATAAGATCATTTCTTAAGGCAGGAAGCAGCAAAAATTTGCTTTAGCACCTTATTTTCCTGGTCCTTATTGTATCTTTGCCTTATCCTTTTGAAACCATGCATCAGTTAGCTTCTTGCAAGATATGGGGAATATGATGGATGGGAGTGTCAGTGGCGTAGATGCAGTTTCAGGTATAAAGGAGCTGAAGGTTTGAAGGGAACTCATATAGAGATCAAACAAGGTTGGGAGGAATACCCCTTAACCTCAATGCTATAGTAAAGGTCTGTCCAGCTGTGTTATTTCAGGACACTTTCACATGTGGCTGATATTGAGGGTTGTTTGGGTTTTTTTTTTCCTAGGATCATTTCAGTATTTTTTAATGCATTATTTGATTAAATGGGCATACCTGTCCTTCAAAGTTTAGGAAGTCATGATGCTCTTTAGAAGGAATCTGACCTCATAACAGAACTGACTGATGAGTAATAGAAGATAGGACAAAAGTGAGAGTAGGTGAGAAATGAATAATAGAATTTAAATTTGTTTGATAGTCAGTGTCGGTGGTCTAATCTGAACTGTAGGGCTCAAAAATCTCTTGAGCCACTCTGGTGTCTTTCAGCTCAATCATCAGTCAGTCTGTGTGGTAGCTGGTTCCACAAGATTTTTGTTACTTTGAGTTCATCTGCTTTCAAACCCTGTTAATAATTTCTCATAAGGCTTCATAAGATCCAAACCAGAAGATATATTTGGAGCCAGGAATTAAAATGTAATGCCTTTTCTTTGAAAAATGGAGCAGGACTAAGTGTGATAACTTTTCTTTTATTCTGGCTCTTGAGGATATGTTTCCTGAGTACTTTGAATGAAGGATATTTTTTAAAACTAATTTTCAGTCATTTTTAGCAGCTATATCTTTAATACCAATAAGAAATGGCTTGGAAAACTGCTGTGAAAAGTGAAAACGAGCTTTGGGCATTTAGTCTGCTTCCCTGTACTACAGATTGCTTTCTACATGCCTGCTGAATGCTGCAGGTGGAGAACTATGACAAAAAGAATCAGCAGTAAGTACGAGAGAGGAATTTAGTAAAAACATTTGACTTGTCTTTGTCCTCAATAATATAAACCTTAGCTCTCTTGTATTAATTTTTTTGTCTGCCTTCCAATCTTTTCTGTTGGTATATATATTCATGTTTAACCTTATGTTATTCTGATTTATTGACTACTTCCATTTAGCTTAATTCACACTTACCTTTCACTATTTGAATGAATTTACCAATACATTTTGTTCCCATCACTCTTAGTGATGTCAATAGACTGTTGCTATCATGTTTGCCATTCTATCTCTTACGTTTATTTTGGTGTGCATCTTCTTACTGAAACAGTGAAGGGACAGGGGACTGAACACACCAGCTTCTTGATACTAGCCTAAGGTTCGCTGTTATCAAATGATAAAAGGCTTTTTATAGATATTTCAATGGAATGTAAAATCCATAGTGGCAGTATATAAGTGCAGTTGGGTACAGCTGAAGCTTTGTGACTTACTTTTTGAACACAGTACTGTTGAAAAGATGGTCAGCTGAAATTCAGATTAGCTAAACTCTGCGATTTTTAGGCATAGAGAACTTAAATAGAATAGAATTCTTGAGGAGAATGCAGTTGTGTTGTTGAAAATCATGAGAGTTATAAAGAAGATAAATAATGAATTATTCATTTATTCACTCATTGTTTCTCACAGTACTTGAATGAGTGGGGAAAAGTCCATGAAATCATCCCAGAGTTTTTAAAGACACAAAATAGTCTATATGCAGTGGGAACTTTTGTAGGCAACAAGCTATAGTGAGTTCAAAATGTGGGACTCTTTTGCACTCATCTTGGTGTACTCCCCGCTATCTGGGAAGGAAGAAGCACAGAGGAAAAACAGATAAATATGCTCATTAGGCAGTGAAGTAAGGAGTAAGTCAATGCTTTTATCCAATTTAGATGCCACAACCAGGTCCAACCTGTCTGGCATATTTGTCAGAGTAGTGTTGTTAATGCCTCGTTAAAATCCATTCAAAAATCTAGCTGAAGACAAATGAGGCAATATGAAAAGATGGCAGACTCTACGACCAGCTAGTGTGCTAAATAGACATTGCGTTGTTTGTATGAATATGAGAGAAAAGTAAGAATGGGAATTCAGTAACTGAAAGGGTCCGTGTGTGTTGTGGTACATATATGTGTGCTGCAGAGTCTGATCCTTAACCCTTGTTCAGCGTAGGTGGTCTCACACTTTTTGAATAGCCTGGTTATCCTCCGAGGGAATAGTAATGCTTTTTGGCAGGGTGGCAAAATCTAGTTCCTCGAATCCAAACTAGTGACGTATCTTGTTTACTTTATCATTGCTTCCTTTTGTAATGGATCTGAAAGTTCAGCTGTTGCAGAAAAGTGACAAATGGTTGGTGCCCTGTATCTGTGGAAAATATCTGGGAGCCTTTGAAAAGGCTGACGAGGCTGTAGCTGGTAAAGATATAATCTCATGAATAGCAGAGCAATTGCAATTGCAAGAGGCAGAATAGAGATCTTAAAAAATAAAAGAAACATTGGAGAATGCCTGATGAAATCAGATAAAGCTATGATTTATCTCATGTAGGAAAGAATAGGATGCTGGCCTCTGTGTTTGGTTGGAGGTTTGCTGAAGTGTTTTCAAACAAACACTGATATATTTTTTCTTTTGGCCTGGTGTTTCTCAAGTGGTGTGTCTGAAATTAAACATATAGGATCGTTTCTTCATTTAGAGGAGAAACAACATTTAGAAGAAAGGTAAAAGCGGGTGCAGTAAAGGTTATGTTTTAATTTCACTCTCAGTTCTGCAGCTGTTTTGAGAAATAACATTTATACAAATAGGTAGTGTTCCATACGTTTAAAAAATGTTTTACGAAAAATTTTGTCCTTTAATTTTAAAAATAAAGGAGATGGCCTGAGTTCAGCTGCTCTTCACATGCAGCAGCTGCGAGTGGAAGCGTGGAATTAAATTATATTTAACCAAACTCATTGAAGCACTAAAAGGATATTAAAAATCAAACAAATACCCCAAAACCCACAACACCACGTCCCTCCCATCACACACAAACTCAAATTCTGTGTGGTTGACAGAAAACATCTCTTCAATCAAGGAAGGAACAATGGAGAAAAGTATTTTAATAATTCTACCTAAATAGTAAAAAGGCAGGGTTAAGAAAGAAACCTAAGACAGAAAAAAAGACAGAAATTAAGGCACCAATAGAGTGGATGCTTTCTACGAAACAGAGCCTTTTTGAAAGCATTCAGGAGGAACACAGAAAATGGCCCACAGCTATCAAGAGCTGCTGTTTGGATTGTTTCTCCAGCTGGAGTAGCAGAATATGATAAGAGAGACTGAAAACCAAGGGCAGTTACAGGAGAGATCAGTGGCCTTGTACAATGAGGACTTGGCTGTATTAACAAGCATAACTGAGTGTGGAAGGTCAGGGTCAGTCCCGTTAGGAAGTGATGGGCATGAATCCAGTTTAAGAGGATTTAAACACTTTAAAACCTCTCTCAGAGGTCTCCTATGGCTTACTTATTTCAACTGAAATTATATGTTGATTTGCACTTGTGACACTGGGAAAACAGATCATCATTAATATCTCCCTAGATATTTAGAAATAGCCAGTAATTGTTTAAAACTTTCTCAAGTCATATGTAGTTACCATTGCTACTGAAGAAGAAACATTTCTGCATATAAATCTGAAAGTATACTGTGCGTTTGATCATTTTGATCATTGGCAAGGAGGTGGGCTTTTCAAACAAAGTATAGACTGAACGCATTTTAAATCTATTTACGAATGTATCTTACAAGTCTTTTGGTAGAAAGGTTATGTTTCTGATTCCCTTAACCTAATGTTCCTTGACACTCTGTTCTGACCAAAATGAAATCACACACATTCCAGAAAGACTGCATGGAATGTTCAGAATCTTAAAATACGTAATTGAAAATTATTTTAATTTTAAAATAGTCTAAATAAAGCTCCCTCCCATATAAAACTAAATTAAATAGATAAATATTTCTAACAGAATAGGACAAAAAGAAAGCATGTTTTATTCATGTAACAAGCTTCTATTTTACACTGATTCAAATAAAACTACATGTGAACTAACAGCTGCTCCCAAACAGATTGCTGCATCACACAATCTGCTAAGGGAGCACAGCTGGAAATATCTGCAGAACATTTTTATCTGTAAATCAAACATAAACTAGGAAAGCATTAAGAACTGCACATATAATAGCATCACTGTTTACAAAGGGTGTTTCCATGCTGTATGTAGGGGAAATGACTCTGGTTTTAGGTTGGCTTCAACAAGATATTCAGCCAACCCATAACTTCTGAGGTATTCATTCTTACCTCAAGCAATTCACTGTCTGTCAATACCATGCAGATATTTTACTGGGCTTGTGCAGGCTTACATTTTGTCTAACAGAGTATAAATGTGAATACCATTTTGACACAAAATTGTGTTGTGTCCTTCCTTTGAGCAAGATGTTGATCTAGGATGGCCAAGACGTACTCAAAGAATTCCTCATGTCACCCCTAAAAGAAGGTATTTCTGACTCAGAGAATTCAAATCTGTCAAACAGATTTGGAGCTTGTTTTCTTGTTTGAGTAGAAAAACTTTTCTTCTTTCTTCTAGTGCATAGTTCATTCTCTTGAGGTAAGCCAGGGAAGCTGGATCTGTTTCTAAAGGGTTGAGGAAGAGTTACTCCTTCAGCATTCGTAAAATTAGAGGTAGTTAGAAGTGACTTCTTTTGCCTTAACTAACTAACCAAAGAAATAAAACCCAAAAATCACTCACTATTAAACTGGGAAATACAAGCCTGTTGTACCTATCTTAGTATTTCCTTACCCCCCAAAAATAACTTCTTGTTGTCAGAGAGAGTTAAAACTGTCACTCGTCGTCCTTGACTATTACCATGACGATTTAGACTGACAGATGCTGTCAGTAAGCGGAGCTAAGAGTCAGCATGGGAAATGATGAAAAGAGAACCTTCCAAGATGGTTAATTATATGTATAAACTTCAGAAACTATAAGATTAGTAGATAAAAATCAAATCAGTGTATTAAGCCGTTATACACTGCATATGTAAAGAAAAAATGTTTCTGGAGTTCGTGAAGGCAGAATAGACCAAAGCCTACAGACATATCAATTCTTTAAAAAGGAAATTTAGCTGTTTCTCTGAGCCAGTCTTCATCATGTACTACTATAGCAGAAGAGCACAGATATATTTGCATAGAAGAGACAATAGAAATGTGAAGTGTTATATTTGCACTATGGTAAAGTATTGCATTGTTTATGGCTAAAAGCTCCATGGCAGGTAATTGGTTATATTTAAATAGTTACATAACTTCCAGCAGCAGTTAAGAGTTTTGACTGGTGGAAAATAACCTTTCTAGTGCTTTTAAAGATTTACTTTTGGTTGTATTTTCTTTTCTTAATATGCCAGGTAACATTTAGTTCTTTATAACTTCAAATGCTTGTTTTCCTTTTATAGACCAGTGCTCTAAGTGGCTGTAAGTGCTGAAAGGGCCAGATTCAGCAGAGCATCCTGACAGGTACATGTAAGCTTTGCTACATCAGGAATATTTAATAGAGAACGACACTTCTATTTAGTTCAAATAGTTCAAAAATTATCTGAATTCAGTGGCTGGTGCTCAGAGTCAGTTCTGTTCCTTGAACCAGAAATTATTTCTTCTTACACTACGGTGTGAAATGACTGCATTTGCACTTTGCAAATTAGTGGCCATGGTAGTTTGTCAATTCATTCACTTCTTCATCCTTTGATTGTTTTGGTGTGCCTTAATTAGTTATAAAAATGTTCATTTATGTTCTGCCTGATAACTTCCTCCTATACTTCCAGGTTAAGTGGAGAGAAGCAAAACTCTGCCTTACTATGGAAATAGATGTTGACATGACTCTACTGCTTATGAAGCGCTTTATTCTGGAACATAGATTTTAGGGAATGGAGATATGTCAAGAAATTTTGCAAGCAATGGAAAACTTACTAATGGGATGAAAGTTAAAATGTTCCCTTTTGTGGTGATGGAGAGTCTTTTATTTGTCATCAGGGTCCTAGTTCTTTTCTAACTTCATCTTGTAATGAAAGTTTTATTTGTATTGCTTAAAGATTGCTTTCATTTCCAGTTAAAACAAGATGAGTATGGCTGTAATGAGGCATTATCTGCTAAGAGTGATATCAAGTTAAAAATTCCTTTTTTTGGAGGCACTACAACTTATTTTTTATTTTGCTGTGCCATTCTTTTATCTACATTAAAAACAATATGATCCATAACATTTCAGATGTGGGCATTGCTTGCTGATTAAGAGACTAACTTTGTCATTAAAGAGGACAGCTGAAGCTTGTAAATAAGAAACCTAGAAAAGCAACCACAATGGCAAAATATTAGCAGTTTCTATAGTCGCAGTAAACAAGATGCAAATAAATTGCTTTGTGTCATCACTCTCCCCCCATAGATTAGTGCTTTCTCTTCTGGGGGTATGTGAACACAAGATGAGACAAACTAGCAATAGTTCTGGGTATATAAAAGCCATTTAAACGCCCCAAACTTGTCTTATGATACTCATGCGTCCCTAAACTGTACTTTTGTATCAAGTAATTCCACCCAACTCTGACTTACAAAAGTGACTTGAGAAATTTTAATTTAAATGAAGTAGACTTTTTAAACTAATTACTTAAGCTATTTGCATTGCAATTGGCTATACTTATTGTAGCTCCCAACTCCCAGAAAGGGAAATGAAACCCCATATTGCTTTACCAGGGGTTCTAACGTTGTTACGGCTTGTATTGATTATCAGCTGTCTTAGTTATCGAGAGTGCAATATATTTTCATTCCGTTTAATTCTGGGGAAGGTGAAAGGGGCAATGATGTCTGATCCAGAAGCAGCTTTCAGCCGTAAGAGAGAAATGGAAGGTACGATTTTTTTGTGAATCAGCCAGATAAGTAGTCGCCAAATGCAGATTTGAAATTGAGTGTTTAGTGTCTGAGATATTTTGTCTTTTGTTTTGTTGGGTTTTGTTGGTTTTGTTTCTTTGTTTTTTAATTTGACCTTGCAATTCGGTTTATGTTGCTTGAAGTAGTATTGCAGTTGTTTGTTAACTAAAGCATTTCAGTACCTTATGCACTGTTCTTTTACACTGGAAAATTGACTGTTGTACCGTCCCTCTTTACATTTCATAGTCAGAAGAATATATATATTATTTTTAAAACAATCCATTTAATGCAAATGAAGGATGAAGATAATTTCATGTTGGAATTGCAGACATGCTTGATCAGAAAGGAAAAACAAAACAAAATAACTTTTCATCAGACTAGCCTTTGCTTTTAAAGTGACATTTGATTTCAAGAGAAAAATTGAAAGCTATTAGATTAAAAGAGTAACTGGCTTATTTTGGTACTGACAGGGAAAGCAACACTGTTTCAGAAGTTAAAATTGAAGATACACAACAGTTAACGGTGAGGTGACTTTTGACATCTTATTCATAAAAATATGTACTAAAATGCTTTTTTTGTAATTATTATTACATCCTGACTTCATTTTGAAAAGTGATTTCTTCACAGCTCCCCTCATATTCTGATGCAAGATGGAGAATTTTTTTGAATACACTTTACAGGGGAAAACAGATTGTTCTTTTAAAAAAAATAATGGGAATACATAAATATTTATGTAAGATTTAAATGAACTGAAGCTACCTGAAAAGGGCACAACACAGTTAAGCCTAAAATATTATTTTTTAAAAAGTATAGAATATTTTTTCTCTATTCACCTCATAACCATCCCAATACATGGAAAACAAATCATGAATATACATTTTTGTACATTGCTTCCAGCAATATTAAATAGTTTTGACACATTTCTAGAGGAAACATGCCATAACTCAGCAGTGGTAAAAATGAAAGCCAGAGATTAGTTCTAAAAACAGCCCCACATATTGACTTTAAGCTTGCAGAACATAAGAAAATATTGAGTAGACACGAATGATGCATCTTTCAAACCTGTCTTGTGTAAGTAAATAACAAAAAATGAGAAAATTTTCTACACACAGAACTTAAGTTTTAAAAAGTTTAGCCCCTGCATCAGTAGCTAAATGTTGTGTGAGTTAATCTTCTTGAATAAGATTAAGTGACGTCTTGGGACTTCATTGGTTCAAATGAAAACAATGGTGTTTCCATCTCCTTTTCTCAGACCCAGAAACAACTCAAGAGCTTGTCTGTGCCTCGAAGCAATGGGACTGGGATGCAAAGTTCTGTAAGGGATTTAGTTTCTACAGACTGTGCACAAACAGAATGAGTAAATAGTCACTATAATTCAGTTGAAGCTTCTGTGTGAGGTGATTTTCTCAGCATTCTTGTAGTATAGGTAACTTCTATGTGCTCCCACAAGGCTGGTTTTAGTGAATGTACAGCAACAGAATGATAAAACACATTGTAAGAGCTGGGTGTGCGCTTCATGTTATGTTCACGAGAGCATAAAATGTCCGGTGCTAACAGAGGCTCGCAGATAACTGCAAGCGAACCTGATTTAAAATTTGTTACCTAGGAAAGAGCATATGGGTTTGGTTTTGAAAAAAATGTATTAAGCAGGCATTAGAGGAAAAAAACAAGCCCAACAAGAGCAACCTTCAGATAAAATATATTAGTGTAATTAAAGGACATGAATTATAAATATACAACACAATAAACAGTTAGAGAGAAAAAGAACTCATGGGCCCTCCAGAAGCAGTGTTGACATAATTGTAGGTACAGACATAATTTTTTGTCATGGTTAATGTTCTAGATAGTAAAGAATCATAGGCTGTAAAGGAAGGGCAGAGTGCCTCCATTTATTTCATGCTTACCAGTTGTTCTGAGGTAGGTAGTTTATTGTTTGGTTGTTGGTTTTTGTTTTGGTTTGTTTTTTTACCAAGTGTTAACAGAGTTTGGACTACTCAGTTTAGCCCTGCCTCAACAAACTAAATATGTATAGAAAGGCTGGTGCGTTACTGTTGGAGTTTTTTTAAGATAAAAACTGGAAGCTAAAAGATATTTTCATCCTATTTCACTTTTTATCCCCTCTTCACCACTCTGCCAGAAAACAGGAAACCTGACCATGTCGAGGAGTCCTTTATACTCATAATATTCCATACTTCCTTCATTGAGAATCATACCAAATCACAGAAAATAAGAATGAAGTTATGCGCTCTTTGTAGTTCCCATTTACTCCTTTATTTCTCATTACCATTTATAGTCATTCTCTTTAATTAACATTCTGTATTTTTTTAAATAACTGTCTGTCTTAATCAAGAAAATGGCTGACCATAAGAGACTGCAATGTTAGATGAATTTTCTAGATTACACTATGGTTTGCTGCTCATGTTTACATAAGCCTTATGATAGCGCATGCTATTTTTATTTCGAGTAAGCATCTGGCATAAAGCTAGGAAGACCTAGTACCAAAACAGGTGTCGTCCTAAAAGGGTATCAGAGCAATTTCCTCTCAGATTGCTTTTCTTTTTCTTGTTTTTTATCTTTCATTTATCTCCTATTTTGATTCTGTTCTTTTAGTGACACTTTCTCTGTTGCCTTCTTTGGTAAAAACAAGATATACATCCAAAATAAACTTTTGAAGATTTCTTGCCATGGTGGATGTTTCAAAAAACAAAACAAGTTTACAATTGCCAGCCAAAAATACTGTCTACAACCATAACACAGAACATATACTATGCTTCATAGGCTTTGTGTAGCTAATGTTTACCAAGCAGTTTGAATGTCAAGCTTTGCTTATACTTCAGGGCCTTCAAGTTTCTTAATATATATGAAGTATAAGAAAGAACAGGGTTCTGTTCAAGGACTTGCCTTTTTGTCTTACAAGTATGTGGTGTGCTGTACTCAGCTGTCAAGACTGGAAGAAGAACAAAGATATTATAGAAAGTAATTGTGTACAGTTAATTGTCACCTCACAATTTAAAAAGAAGGAGCAAACTGGTTCTCTCTGTTCCCAGAGATATAATTGAGAATGTCTCAGAATGAAATTCAGTCAGCAGGGGAGTGTGGTGTGTTTCAGTTTTGCCTTCTCCCAAAGGTGTGCAGTGGCATCCTGTGTGATTTACTTTTGTTTCATTAGAACAGACTTATTAGAGTTGGGACATCAGTGGAACATCTCTGATGAGACTGATTGGTATAATCAGAGTGAATGGAGACAACTGTGGCCTAATTGGGACATTTTAACTGAAATTTCGACTTAATGAAGATGCATTCAACAAGTGCCAAGGGGTAAAAGTGCAATTAACTGTCTTAAATAAGCATGAAATTCTAGATTTTGGCCATTTAATGTAGCTTCCTGATAAAGGTGAAAGCAAATAAGATATTATTATGTGTATTATTTTTATTTTTATTTACTTTCTTGAATGTGGGTATAGCTGTATGTGTGTGTGTGTGTGTGTGTGTGTATATATGTATATGTTTGTATGTAAGTGCTTTAAGTTTTCTCAGTCAGGACAATGGCCATCCCTGAAGGATTCTGTCTCAATTTGTGTGATAACAGGGTTTCTTATTTATTTATTGAAAAGCTTAATTAGTGCTGAGTGATTCCAGCATATTTAGAATTTGTTGAGTCCCAGTGCCCTTACCAAAAAAAACCAACAGAAGAGTCAGGTATTTATCAAATGCTGGGCAAAAGCTCCAGCTATGGTGAAACATATAGAAATAAAAGAAAACTGGCCATCATTATCAGATACTTCCATTTCTTCATATCTTTTGTAATTTATCTAAGGTGCATCTTAACCAGCCCTGTTTGGGGATTTTCAGAAACAATCCAATATCATTTTCCACACTCTTTTTTGGAAACAGTGGGCTAAACTCTTTACACAGACAAAGAAATGTAATAAGTATCAAAGTATGGCAAGAACCTCCAAAACGCAGTGCTGGGTCCAGTCCTGTTCAATATTTTTATTAATGATCTGGACGAAGGGATCGAGTGCACCCTTAGTAAGTTTGCAGATGACACCAGGCTAGGTGGAAGTATTGATCTGCTTGAAGGAAGGAAGGTTCTGCAGAGGGAACTGGACAGGCTGGATCAATGGGCTGAAACTAGTGGCATGAGGTTCAAGAAGACCAAGCACAGAGTCCTGCACTTGGAACAAAACAACCCCATGCAGTGTTACAGACATTGAGAAGAGCGGCTGGAGAGCTGCCTGGCAGAGAAGGACCTGGGGGTGTTGATTTGCATCGGCTAAATATGAGCCAGCAGTGTGCCCAGCTGGCCAAAAGGGCCAATGGCATCTTGACCTGTATCAGAAACAGTGTGGCCAGCAGGGCCAGGGAAGTGATTGTGTCCCTGTACTCAGAACTGGTGAGGCCGCACCTCGAGTACTGTGTTCAGTTCTGGGCCCCTCAGCACAAGAACAACATTCAGGTGCTAGAGCATGTCCAGAGAAGAGCAACGAGGCTGGTGGTGGGGCTGAAGAATAAGTCCTACGAGGAGCAGCTGAGAGAACTGGGGTTGTTTAGCTTGGAGAAGAGGATGTTGAGGGGAGATCTCATCACTGTCTATGACTACCTGAAAGGAGGTTGTGCTGAGGTGAGTGCTGGTCTCTTCTTGCAAGTGACAAGTGATAGGACGAGAGGAAATGCCCACAAGTGGCGCCAAGGGGGGTTCGGATTAGACATCAGTTTTCACTGAAAGGGTAGTCAGGCATTGGAACAGCTGCCCAGGGAGGTGGTTGAGTTGCCGTCCATGGACGTGTTTAAAAGATGCTTAGATGAGTTTCTTAGGGACATGGTTTAGTAAGCGGACAGGTACAGTTGTACTTGATGATCTCAGAGGTCTTTTCCAACCAGATCATTCTATGATTCTATGAGGGCACTCAGACCTGGAGAAACAGTATTATGGCCCTGTCTGTGCAGGATTTTTTATACTTTGTTCTTCTTTTTTCCTGGAGTAACACCAATATAAATGTAGTTGGAAGCGGGTCTTGAATTAAAAACATTTGCTTTATAATGTTGCAGGAATGTCTGTCTAGTTTCATCTCCTGTTAATAATTGAACTAAAATCTATAGTTCTGTAACTTCGGCAGCATTGTTTGTTTCTAGCTGCACCTAAAATGTGATGGGCACTCTTGATGTAATTGGTGATGCACTTTGACAGATAAACTCAGAATAGAGAAGAAGTCATGAGTTGATGTGAATTTTTGTATTCGTATCTGAAATTTTCTCTGTTTTGAAACCTTTAAGTTTGTTTTACCAGGTCGATTAGAACTTCCTAGAGGCATTTCTTTAGGTAATTTCTCTAAATGTTGAAGTGAAAAAGATGTAGAACTTCTGACTGAGGAAGTGCTGTTTGTAGAGATACAGAGTCTGGGTGGGGTGAGTGGTTATCTCTGGGCAGCCAGGACCCAGACCCTGTACCGTGAGGATGATGCTCAATGTGAAGAGCCAGCGTGGAAGCCACTATGCTGGTGGTTGATTTTGTATGTAAAAGATCTTCATGTTGGTGATCATTTGTCATTTAGATCAATGGCAAATATTTGTTGTCAGATATTGCTTGTTCCAGGGAAGCGTCTGTGGTTTGAAACTGGTAAAGGGTGAGGAATGGTGAAGGGAATAAAGCAAAAAGGTAGGTGTGAGTCTTCCTCTGGTCCAGGACTGACTTGACTGTTCCCATGGCAACAGAGCTCAGTGCTCTCCTTAGGCAGCTGCTGATTGCACTTTGAATTTTATTTGCATTCATGATTAAGGAGGAGTATAAAAGGACTGAGGTAAAGAATTAAAAAAGAAATAAGAGGATAAAAGACCTTTCAATCAGTACTCCTTAGAAGCTTTAATTAAAAAGTAGAAGGAGGGGGAGGGGAAAGAAACAGAGATGAAAAACAATGGTGAAATTTTAGAATTTTTTAATTTAATGAGTGAATTACTGTTTCCAGAGGTATTAGAAGGATTGCTAGCATTCCCATGAACTTCTTGTATTTCGTAGCTTGTACCATGTAAAAAGTATATTTCTTCATTATAGGGAGAGCTTCACTATAAAAAAATTCAATGTAAAGCTGTATTTCAGTAAAGGAATTATATTATGTTAAAACATCTTGGGTTTTTCAGACCTGACTGTACTTTTCATAAGGCTGCTCTGATAATGTGTGTCACCCTGGCTTTTTAGCCTGTTTTGTTGTGTCTTGCATTATTTTTATCCATCATCAGAGACTTCTATATACTAAATGCACGTTATGTGTATACTACATGTTTGCGTGTGCATAATACATATGCACTTATTACATCGATGTAAAAAGGGAGAGGCAACCATTGAAATTCAGAAGCAAAGAAAGTTTACAAGTCTTCTCTTCTACCCTGAATAATTGATATGCAACTAAGTCAAATTTCTGATGACACTGAAACAAGAAGCAGAATCTGGCATTTCAGGTATAGTTTGGGGTGATTATGCACTGTTTTACATTCCTTATATATGTGTCTGACAGTAGAGCAAACAGCCTCTTCTTTTCTAAGAAAAGGGAAGTTGTTAATAGTAAGTCATAGATAGGAATTTATGAAACTGGTTTATCAACAATTTAGAATGTATTAGGGTAATATGACTAACTTCCTATTAAGGCTTAATTATCAATTGATTAAAAGTTGTTCAATATATGTTATAATTAAATTAATCAGAGACTTAATCAGATTTTAAAATAATGAGATTCTATCCTATTTACTACATGGTGTGATAAGTATATATGCAAGCACAGAGAGATGGAGATATATGTGTACACAAAGGTATATCAATATTTAAGCATAAGAGAAATACAGGTCATGACAGATAGAAAGTTTCCCTCTTGAGGTTTAGTAAGAATACTCACATATAATGCACTAGCATTCCCGACAAGCAGTGGTCGGCTCTCAAGGGGAGATAACTTTGCCTAAGGCCTTTTCATTTGTTGTATTAGCAAATGAGATCATACATTATACCTGAGAGGTGTCACAAACCAAGTGGAGATTACTGGTCCCAGCCTACTGCAATCCAGAAGAACTCAAAGAGCCTTCTGGTTAATCGCGTATTATAGGGTTTTGATATATCTGGCTTTCATCGGATATTTGAATGTACGCTTTGATGTTTTAATATTCACTTTGTCTGCACTTGGAAGATGACACACTGGTAGAACTGCTGACTGATCATCACTCTCTTTCTCAGGCGATGACAGGGCCTCTTCCCAGGCACAGAGGACCCCAAAAACACTGAGGGAGTGCCTAAGTGCTCTGGGTCGCTGCATTCTAACAATGGGGGTTCTTTCCCCAGTGTACTTTGATGAACGGTTATCAGCCCCCTTCTTCAGACAATTAGGGAGTTTCTTTCCCAATTATAGCAGTTTCAGGTAGGCCAAAGGGCTGCCTGGGCACCCTGAATGACTGCTTATATACAATAGGAATTCTTCTCCCGTGTTCCCCTGGATCAGATAAAAGCCCAAATAAGGGAGAGAAGGTGGTTTTTCAAGTGCATCAAAAAGGTTACGCAAAGGAACACAGAGTGGACTGTGTGGCTAATGGGGTGGTAATAAATCCCACCACCGCGTACAAATAGGAGTTATGAAGCAGGGGAGTTTAGTCTTCAGTAGAACTGTTTTATCTATGAATCTTCATCTTCTGCCAACTGCTTCAGCCCACTCATGAAAAACTGCATTTTTCATGACAATTGATATGTTTGTATACCATTAATAACACCAACAGTCGTAAAATGTTTCAATAGTTATAATACAGCTAGTTAATACATTCATTATTACTGATTTGTTATGTTGAAATACAGAAACCGGACCCTAAACAGCTTTGTTGTCTGATTTCTGTTTCTATCTGCTTTTGCCTACCAAGTCTCTCTCTAGCCAAATACTTTCCAGAATGCATCTATTGTCACAGCTATGTATGCCCTGGACTAAAGCGAAGTGACACCAGTGAAGTAAGATATTTTTCTTTCTGAATCAAATATATATGGAGAATTAGCTGGCAGCTCATGAGTATTCGCATAGAAGAAGGGAAATTGGGGCCTTTGTACCCATATTTTGCCACATATTGAGAGGAATTTGGCCATGGATACTGTTTACAGTATTTCTAGTGTGCTCTGTATTTGTTAAGCGCTATCTGTTAAAAGGAAGAGCTACTTTTAGACAGCAAGTTCCACTTAAGTGAAGAGAGTTATGGCTATTTCATTAGGTGATCATGGTTAACAGATGCTCATTGTGTCAGGTACAGTGCAGAAAATTTTTAAACTTATTTGGCAGCTGGTGGAAATATTGTTTGGAAGGATGGATGTGAAAAGAGTCATAGGCTAATAGAAATAAACAAATGTAAATATCTAACCTCTGTGTAAATATACACAAAATTGGTTCTACAGTGGTTTTGGAAACTTAGAAGTCACTATCATGTTTCAAAATTAAAAGATGTGCATTTCAATATTAGCTGTTAGAATGAGAGATCTATAAATACAAAAAACCCAGATTCCTAATATTAAATCCTCATATCTGAAAAGAAGTACATATAAGGAGTGAGCAAAGCAAAACAAAATATATAACTTTATATTGGGAAATATTTATGGTTTTGAATAGACAGTTCTAAAGTAAAATCTGTCACATCTAGAAATACTTTCTTTTAAAAATCATTTCAGGTTTGAATCAGCTTCTGTCTTCAGCGACAAACCAACTATCTGAGCTTTTCAGCTAAAGTAACTTTGTTTGGTGTACACATCCCACCTATTGAATGCCTCTTTCCCTCCTCCAGTAGTATTTGGAGTTGATCCTGCAAGATTTAATATTTTTTTTGAACCACTGACTTGTCTATTATATCAAAAGATGATTCAAAATTTTAAAGGGTATACAGAAGAAAATAAGTAGTGAGAAGATGAGTGAGAAAAAAACTGCAGTGGGTATCATTTGTCACTGCTGAAACCCATTACTGATGTGAAAGAGATCTGTGAAGAGCTGAGCATTTCTACTAGAAAATGTCAGAATCATGTTTAAGTGAGATTTGTAACAATACACATGATTAAAGTGAATGTTTCTTTCTACTGTGCTGCAGTAAATATGATGCTACAAGGAAACATGCTATAAATATATTCAGAGCAGGGACCATTCTCCTCCCAGTCTGATGCCTTCAGGTATCAGATATTCATCTTGCATGAATGCATGGGCCACAGTCCCCCAGGAACATCTGCTCTGCTGTGGAGTACCTTCTCCTCCAATCTTCATTGTGGTAATGAAATCAACAAATCTCTTACTGATGATCCCTTTTTAGTTTACTGTCATTTTTCAGTCTAGGAATTGTACTGGGAAACTACCACATCATGAAAACAAGTTTAGTTCATCTGTACAAGTTTCCGTGGAGTATGAAATAGTCTCATGTAAGTTATCTGAGTTTTCCAGGTATTTTCCTCTTAAATCACAGTTGTGTAGGAAAATGACCCTAGACTGGTATCATATGTGAGGTGTTTTGATTGTAGAAAACAACTTTCACATACTAAACTAATGTGACTGCCAATTAAGCTAAATAATAAACACAGATTGCCTGAAAATAAGACATTTGAAGAAATGTTTCCCATTCTTGAATAAGGAATCTCTTGGACATATTAATTTCTGAAGCAAACATAGAGGTTTTCTATGCTTTAAATGAGTTGAAATGGATGTGGTCTGAATGATTTGAGATCTAGGCTAGCATGCATGAATGTGATAAAAATAACGAAATAGAGCACATAAATGCTCGAGTACTGCATGTTGTAATTGTAATGCCTAGCTTTAGCACTCACAAAACGATTGCAATATACATGAACGGAAGGACATATTTTTAAATAAGCCAAAATGGACTGCAGTCAAATTTGAGATAGCTAAAGCATTTGGAAAAAGTTCAGATAGTTGGCAAGCCATACGCTGGCTGTTAATGAATGCAGGATATACTGCCATCTTCTTCTGGCATGTGGATGTTTCTTTCTGTGCTTTGGTTTTAGTGAAGTTTTTGGATAATGTATGTTTACTTGGTTAAATATTCCTGTCAAATCCTCTCCCGCATTCCCAAAATCTTGTTTTAAAAGAAAAATATTTCTATGTCATTCTGACGAGGAACCTTTTACGTATTTCACATCATGGTGGGTGTGGTGTGTTGTTTGAAAATTGCAGCCTGATGAGAGTTAGTACATGTTGGCTTGGCAACAGGTTTTTAATTCAATTTCTTCCATCCTAGATGTTATGAAAATATATAATCTAGATGCCTCTACTCCTAGGAAATCACTTAGTCTGAAAAGGGAACATTTGTCATATGCTATAAATTATGGAATATTTTTGACAAATCATTGCATCTGATAAACAAGGTTCTCAGACATCTGGGAGTCTTTGGCAAGCCCCAATCCTAGCGGTTTCTGATTCCAACATCTTTTTTTAAAATTTTCTTTTTCTTCTCCCTTTAAACTGGCAAATGCAATATTATAGGGAACTAACATGTCTACCAGAGCAGCTTGTGCTTAAATTGTAGTGGATTGATTGACTTGCTCTCTGGTCAACATCCATTCTCAGAAGTTGCTGTTTTTGCAGGGTTTTCCCAGATGAGCCAATAGAGCATTCATAACTAATACGCATTTACATGGATTTTTTTTCTCAGTTTCTTTTTTTCCCTCTTTTAAATAAGCTAAAAATCAATGCAGCTTTCCGTGGTTTGCTTTCTTTTTTTCTTTTTTAAGGGATGCAATATCTATGCTGTTTACTTTCTCTATGATAATGCTACCATGGTGCTTGTGGTCAAATATCAGTCACTGTCTCCCACAGAGAAGACTTTACTCCTGAAGTTGGATTTGGCACGTCATGGCCGATCACCCCATGGCCACTGATCTAACAAGAGTAGTTACTGGCTCTGTTTGCTCTGCAGGGGGCTGTTAGCTAGTGAGATCACCTTTGCACATCACTTCTCGTAGCACCAAAAATAATTTATAACTAAAGACCTATTTCTATATTCACTTCTAGCTAAAAACAACACCGCAGTGTCTTGTGTATGTGTTTTGAGTTTGGGTGGTGGGTTTTTGACAACTTCTTAGCACTTTCCAGATGATGACTCACACAGTTCTCCGTTTCCAAGCTATTTAGTCAATGTGATGGCTCTCGGGTAGCTGCTGATGTGGGCTGTCATTGTGATCTGACATTTTCTCGGTGGAACTAACAGGAAGTCTGCTTCTGTAAAGGCCACGAAATTTGGGCCCCCCTGCTTGCTTTTCTTATAAATCTGAGAATATCGATTCCTCCAAAACCTCTACACGAATGCCAAATGGAGTGGAAAAAATATTTTCTTCACTGCTCCGCTTCTTGCTTATCTATGTTTCTCTCAACTTGCTGAAGTTGTTTAGATATGTGGGTCTCTAACAACATTCTCTTTACAGGTCCTTGAGATGCTATGAACCATTAAGTGTGAGAGTACTTTGCAATCATTTAAGGAATCATTATTAAAAAAAATAAATCAAGATTAATTTGCTGCTTCTTACTATAAGCTTCTCTTGTAAGTACATTCAGGCTAGGGATATACCAAAGCCACTTAGAAACATAAATATCCCTCATGCCAGGATTAGTTTTGCAGCCACAAAGAAAAATGCCATTCTGAGGTTCAATGTCCAGGCTTGCATTTGATGAAAGAAAGATGACAAAGTAGGAAAGGAACAAGAAAGTTTTAATGAAATGTGATATTTTGAGAATGATCTGATGACTTAGATCTTATCTAATGACTAAGCAACCTGAAATGGCCCGTATGTGGTTACTAAGAAGGAAAGTGTCGTTGATGTTGTCATCCCTTGTTTCTTGATGGATAATCAGGAGTGATTGAAGCTTCTGTGTTAGGGTTAGAAGCCTCCAGCAGTCTAATATGATTCCCCTGGTGTTACATAGTGCTTTCCTTAATCTTAGAGTACTGAGCAGTAAATCCCAATTGATACAGAGCAGTACTATCAGTATGGGATAAGGCAGCTTTCCCCTATGAAAAAAGTACCAAAGACAATGAGGGCAAATGAAACAGTGGATTTATTTTATTTTTCTTTTTTAATTCTGTAACAGCGTAGAGTTCCGGTTGTATATACTAGCTTTGAATTTGACCCAGTTTTTCCACTCGGAACAAATTAATTATTGCTAATGGGAATTACACTGACAGTGTTTTCTATTATATGTATAAATTGAACTATTGTGCATGCTCCAGCAGAACTTATTTGGAAATACATATGCAGATACACAGTGGGGGGTGGATGCGGGTGTGTTCCCCAAAGCAACTAGGTAGTTTAACATGGTGACAAGATGTAGAATATTTACCTTCCTATTTCTATTTTCAGTAATTTTTGGATCAGCATCATGAACTTTTGACTTCCCCTTATCCGAGATGAGTGCCATGAACATTATTTCTAATTTATTGTGGAATGACTGTGGTTAGTCTTTCCTGTTGCAGCATTTTCAGTCTATAAAAATGAATACTTAGTGATCCTTTTAACTTTTTTCTTTTTCACCTGCAGTCTTTTAATGAGTGCAGACAAGATTTGAAGGTTGATCATTGTCGGGTTTTTTTGTTTTTACTGGTTTTGACAGCAAATATTTTAGATGTATTGGTTTTGTTCAGATGCAAAGCAATAGAGATTATTAAAATCTCAAAATATGTAGGTGAGGTAAATTGTCTCACTTGTAACTTTAAATTCAATATCTGTTTTCACTGTCTTATGAGTAAAACTGTGTGTGCTCATTTGTGGTCCTTGCTTAACAATATATCAGTGTATCTGTCTCGTGAACTAGTACAGCTAGGAAATTTCAATTCAAGAAAGAATAAAAGGAAAGTGGAGTTTCAGGAGGTACAGGGTAGATTTCTGTAAATGCCTAAAATGAGGGATCTTCTATTTATATTTTTGGTTTTAGTATGGCAAAAATTGTCCTTATGTTGGGTGAAGGAATATTTGGAATGGGAGTAAAATGTTTGAAAGCTTTGATTTTAAGATATAATCCTTGAAGTTTTATATGGTTTTGGTTTCTCTTTTTATGCTCAAACATTTTACTGTCTTGCTTGCGTTTCCTGTCTTCCTGAGAGGTTTTCAGTTGGGTTGGGATTTTTTTTGTTGTTGTTGTTGTTGTTTTTGTTTTGTTTTGATTGGTTGGTTGGTTGTTTTAAAAAAAAAAAAAATTAGTAACGCAAAGAAGTGAGACCTCTTAGACAATATTTGTTAAACATCAGATCCTGTTGTGAACCTGGTTTGATTTCATAACATTATCCACCCTAAATTAAATAGTACACATTTGTCCTTCAAAATCTATGTAAATTATCACCACAAGATTCTTTATATTGGATCCTAAGATTGTGTATCGGGGGTTTAATGCATGGATTTTGGAGAAACATGTCATTTACTTTCGAAAAGAAGATTAAAACACTATGGCTCTAGAATAGAGTGAAATTTTTTTCATTTGTCAAATGCTCTGCAACCATCTGCAGTAAAGGGGATAAATTACCTTGCTGTTCTCACTGGTCACAACAGGTTGAGATCCAATACATGAATTATAATGGTAGCAATGTGCATTTGCCCCATCTCACTTGAGTGCTATTTAATTTGTCCTTAAGAGAAGTGAAACAATTGTAATTCATTTCCTTCAAAATGCCTGCTGAATATGTGTTCCATATACCTTCTCAACAGTCTACTAAAGACAGCTTGGATCATGCAGGATTTCATGCCTGAGTGTAATTAGACTTCTTGGTTTGTCTGCTGAAAAGAAGAGATTAAAATAATAAAATAGGAAAAAAACCCCAACCAAACAAACAAAAAAAACCCTTTATTCCAGTAGACAAGAAGTGTCTGCTCTGTCTGAAGCAAAATAGTTTGTCTGAAGATTTTGTAAAAAAGCAGCTAGGGAGTCTAAATTCACAGAATTCCTAAAGAAGACTTCCTTTTTTACGTGATAGCTGAGTGATTCATGCACACAGGCAGGATACAAGAGGCACAAATTATTTTCTGCCACAAAAGTTTTAAACTTATATCGCTCATATTCACAGGGCAGAGTCTCTGATGGGAGAATACCAGGCTTCTGGACCCCTGGCATACAGTCCTTGCTCCATTACATGTTTGACAACCTAAGCAGAGTGTAATGGTCAGAGAAGTAGTGTAGGGTTTTACCACCCGGTATATTCCTGAGCGAGTACTAACAGGGTCCCTTGGACTGGGACACATGAGGTGGTGGTGTTAAGTAGAGAAGAAAACTGGGTCTAAATCCTGAATGTTTGTTTTAATCATTTGTGTATTGATTATGTGTGTACATATTGCTCACAAGTGGTAAGTCTCTCCAAGTAAGCAGGGCAACAAAAGTTGTGTTTTCCGGTAAGCTTATCCTTACTGAAAAAAAGTTCCGTGGACTGCAGGCCCTCAACAGATACGTATGTTTGGCTTGCAAGAGTTGTATCACATAAAGAAGAATTAATTTAGCACTGTGGTGGAGCAAGTGGGCAAAGAGAAGGGTTTATGAGCCCAGATTCAGGTGAACCAATTTAATTCTGGAATTTGAAGCCATCCGCAGCCTTCTGGATGAATAACTGATGCCCTTTGCTTGAGAGACAGCTGCTGCTAAGACTTACGCAGAGGTCCTCTCTTAAGTCTTCTAAAACACTGTGTCTGTAACATGACAGTTAAAATCCTGCAGCAGCAGCCTGTCTATGCTGGAGGTTTTACCCATCCTGCCTGGAATGGCTCTAGTGGTAGTGATAGATTACTCAAAAAGAATTAAGTCAAGGCCTTACTTACAATTCCACTTTCTGTCATATAGCCTTAAATACATCTGTACTTATTGACCTGAATTGGTAAAACTCATAATGCAATTGTTATGAACTATAATAGTCCTTCTCATAATATTGTATTACGAAGTAAATGCGTGGCATACATAGTAATCACAGTACTACAGTGTGCCTGTATTGCACTGGTTGGAAACTTTTTCCCTGTAATGTAGATTGCTTTGGGTATGTGCTAGCTCAGTTCAGTTTCTAAGACCTAGTCTTTAGTTTGTTTAAATTTCCTTAATTTGAAGTATATCTGGCTGTGACACTGTCCTGTTCATACCAACTTGAAAAAGCAAGTGGTATTGTAGAGGGAAGTTATGGGGTGAAAACAATAAAATATAAAAAGGTGGAGTTCCCCTTGGCTGGTGTTTTAAATAAATGTGGAAAGAAGCATGGCTGGCTGTAAGTAATGGCAAAGTTGGACAAAAAGTGATCTTTATCAGGCAGCAGTTCCTTCTTCTGTCTCGCAGATGGCTGTCTCCCCAGTACCTGGCTGTCTGTCTTTATGTAAAAATTTCCCTGGTCTAGTTTGTCCAGGCCTACTTAACATCATAAGGATATGCTACTTAAAAATCCCCTCACTTGAAGTGGCCAAGTTTCTGACTTGCAGAATTGCTAATCCTCTTTATTTCAGTTGCAGGAAAGTGGTCATAACTTGTATTTTAAACCAGTTTCCCTACTAATTTTATTATTCTTCACATGAGCAGCGTTCTCTATAAAGTGTATTGTTTTGTCTGATCTATTTTTCATAACGGTAGTACTGTTAACAATTCCCTTTACAGTTGTACCTATTAAAAATAAAACAATGTTATCAGTCTGCTGAAACAGTATGAAGTGCTATGGTCTTCCTTCGTGAAAGGAGAAAACACTTTACAAATAACAGTAGTACCTAACTCTGCAACAGGATGTGCTAGTGTGAGTCTCCAAGCCTGTGCCAGCTCCTGTTAACAACAATAAGACAATAACTGAAGGCAGTGGGCAGTTTACATATTCTGCAGCCAGAGGAGTTTCTATTTCTGTTATGCTCCCAGGTATAAAAAATTTGCATATGAAGAAAGCTGTGTTTAGCTGATAGAAACATGCAGTACACTGACATCTCAGTATAAACAAGACAAGGCAGTAAGATGTGGTCAGCTGGGGATTGTATCTCAAAACTAACTGTGGCCTGAACAGCACATTTATTGTTTTTGAGAAAGAGCTGAATCAGATCCTAGAAAGAGTGACGTGTGAGAATCTTTTGTGGTCCATTTCATTGTTGTTTTCCAATGAAATCTGCAAATCTGGCTTTCGGTTGACTTGGGGACCTTCCCAAGGATCTCCACAGGGAAATACAAGGGGACTGAGCTCTCAGCCTCTCCTGTGGAAGTTCACTTAGTGCCTTTACTTTTAGCTGAAATCACAATTTTAGATTGCTTCCAAAACCTCAGAATCTTGGGATGCCTTAAGTGCCAATTGGTAGCAAGCAGTCCAAAAAATATGAGATAATAGGAAAAAGAGGTGTTTCATAGCGTGAGAAACAGTTGAGGCTGATAATTACTGGGAAAACAGTTTTAAGCAGAGCTTTTTAGTGCATTTCCAGGACCATGTCCTTATTTTCAAAACATATAAAGTCTGAGAACAGGGCTGAGTGGCTTTCGTTTGAGGGTTTTTTTCTGTTTTAAATGCTCTACCAGTTTCTGGTCTTGCAAATCTTAGAAAGACATGAAGATATTAGACTAAGTCTTTGCCATTCTTTATTTAACCACCCTAGATTTTAACACTGTTTGGGTTTTGGTCTAGAAATCGCAGTGACATTGAGAATAAGAGGACTCTCTTTTTTTTTCTCCCTGCTCTCTTTTCCTTTTTATGTCTGACTTTGGGAAGGTTGGTTACTTGGCAGTCCTTATATGTGTTTCAAACTTTTGTGCAAATCATCTTATTCTGTGGTATTTGACATTGTTCCTCTACCTTCATACAAAATAACAATGAATGGAAGCTGCATTAATTCAAATGTCAATTTCAGGCTAGAAAAGGCTTTCATTTTCTATTGTGGTGACAAAATCACTGGATTTTGGCTCATCTGTTGCACTAATACCAAGTATGTGCCTGTGTTAATTGAAGCTTTACAAAGGACTGACCTTATGCTTTTTCTGTGGCTGGATGACTTAAAGGCTTATAAATGCAGGCGGTTTCCACAAATGATGGAAATTCTGTTCTTAAATTTGAAGCCTGCCTTTTTCTCTTGGTTTTGGTTTTGGCCTGTGCAGCTTGTTTCAGAATATTACTCTTCACAGGAAGAAGCTGGAGACATCCATGTGATATTTTCTGTGTATGCATATATATTTGTGTGTATGGATGCTGCAGACGTACCAAATAAGAAAATGCTTGCATCTAGTTTCTAAAAAAAGTAAATTCTGATGTTTCAACTATATTACTGTTAAAAATAAGCTAGTATCAAAATAGCAGTGGGGATGGAGGGAGGGAAAAATGCAAGCTAAATGACAGTGTCAGTATATAGCAGTCTGAAATTCATTTGCTAACAAAGGAAAATAATTGATTGTATGGAATTTGATAAATGGCAAAGCGTGCTTGACTCTCTTCTCACTAATTCATAGACAAAGATCAAGCATAACTCTTGGAAAAGCCAGAAAACTTCACATCTTTCAAACCTAGTGAAATGTAATCAGGGCTGTTTCCTAAGCTTAAGCCTCCTTCTTTATATGAGTTCTGCAGAAATGGACTAATCAATGATGGAATAATGTACTAGAATTATGCAAACTCATGCATTACAATGCATTTTGAAATTATTTACTCTTGGCATCTAGTCAGCTATAATTAAATTTCTGAAAACTGACCTTCTTCCTTTTTTTCGTGTGTAAAGCCTCTTGCAGCACACTAATGAGATGTGGTGGCAGTGTCTTTTCTTTGATCAGACCAGCCCAATGGCAGAAGGACCATGTAGGCATTACTACAATGCCCTTGACAGTGCTTATGTTACTGAGAAAATTGTGCTTTACTCAGTCCTAAGAAAGTTTTGAAACTTCAGCATTTTTTCTATTGTGCATACATGATTCAAACAGAAGACTTGAGCATTTAAAGAGCCACTTACATATATATAGACTTGTCTTTTGCTGCTCACTGGGCAGAAAGACAGACCTCTGTTTTGTAAGTCCAGCTTTTCAGATATGTTGCTTAATCTGTTGTATACTTCGGATGTGCTTTACATTCATAAAGTGTTGGACATGTCTGAATGAAGAGAATACTCTTTATGTCAGTTTTTTTCTCTTTTTTGCCTCTTTGCTGTCCTACGGCATGGTATCTGTAGTACTAGAGGATAGTATGCGGTACTTTGTTTTAGTGCCAGTTTCAGGGCATCTCTGCAAGCTATGTAAACTAAGTGATGGTGAGACCTTTTTTCCACATGGGTGTAGAGCTTGGTACGGGAGCTGAACACGCAGGTATGGTGTCCCAGAGGCATTTGACGTCTAAAACAAACATTCCTGAGTTTTGTGCCTCCCTTGCAGTGCAATGTAGAAGAGGCAAGCTGAAGAGAATCATGTTATTTGCAATTCACAACCAAGAGCTCTCAATATAGACAAGAAACCCAATTCCTCTCTCATTCACAACCAGTAATGACAGATCAAATCACTTGACATGAGGTGATACCAATGCAAAACGAGTAAATGTGCCAAGATGGCAAAATACTGTAGTGAAGTCAACGCTCTTGTTGTACAGAGTTATTGTGGCAGTGTTTCATGAAAGACCTGCAGAAAGGGGAGAAAATCACATCAGTCAATACATGAAACGCTGCACCCATGGGATTGAAGACTGAAATGAAGTTTCTGGTATCTGAAATAATGTAGTGAGCACTGGTGCTTAGATCCAATAGCAATTTAAATTTTTAAGAGACTAGAAGGAAAAATGCAACTTCCATTGGAGGGAAAAGCAAGCGAGTAGACTCAGTTTCACTCCATGAAGTGTCCCTGCACATGGCACTGCTGCCTTGTTCTACATAGGCTGTGGAAAACTACTTGTGCTCTAGTTTTGGAAGCTGAGATTCCTTGTTTTTTCCTCCCTACATAATTTTGTGTTTGTCAGGGAGAAATACGGTTCTAAAATGCAACTCACAGACAAAGGGAAGGTTTGCTCTGGATTCCAAATAGAATTTGAGTCAATTGATTTCTTATAGTCTGTTGGCCACATATTTTGTTGGACACATCTCTTCATTGTCAGAGGTGGGTTTTATATCTCCCAGCAATCCTGTTTTACCACAGTGTGCGTGATTTGGAACAACTGCTGCTTCCAATTAAGGTTAAGTTCAGTGTTATCCAAATACTCCTTATTGAAAATGTATATTTTACATTTCAGAGTTATGCAAATTTCTTTTTCTGTGACATTGGAAAAAGTCAAGAGAAAAGAAAAGTTATCTTACCTTCTTTTCCTGGCATCTCTTGCAACCATTAAAGGCAAAGCAATCTCAGTAAAAGGTTGCAACTGGCACGAAAGGAACACGGCACCATTATTATTCCTGCAGCAAGAGAGCAAAAAAACCTCTTGAACTTAGGCACATTTTGTCTTCTCTTTCCTCTTCTTCATACGCTGAGGCTGCTGCCAAGTCCTGCTGCTGCTTTGTCTGTAACATGCACCGAGTTGATTTTTCCTGAGTGCCCTTTTAACTGACACATTTGTCAATGCACTGACTATGTAGCACCTCAGCTGTTACAATATCATTGTCACTGGCCTTCTTGCTGTATTTATGCTCACACTGCAGAACCCAGCATCATCCTCCTTGATGTCTAAATGGATTTATTACTTCCCAACTGCAAATCTCACTGCCTCATCGCTTATCGGCTAATATTTAACATTCTTCTCTGTGAGCTCAGAGCTGTGATTACATCCCTTTACTCTTCATATTCCTTCATTGTTGTGCATTGAAAAAAAAAACCCCTATGGATTCTGTTTTACACTATCCCCATGCCTTCCACTAGTACTGTTTTAACATTTCTGCATTCATGCATTCACTATATGAGCCTTACACCCTCAATCCTTTCAAAATGTGTTGTTCTGCATTTCACCATCTTATGTGGTTGTTCGTGAATATGTAGCTTATCTGAGATTGTTAGGAGAAATCACCCTGCATGCCAGACATGAAACTATGTTGAAGATGCTTTTAAGTAATATGAGCTATGATGCTCTATTCCTCTGTTGCTGGTACCAGATACCTAATCTGGTGGAACTATATGGCTTTGCTTCAAAATGCCTGATCTAGATTGTTTATTTCTCAGGGTTTGAATTTTCTGTGCATGTTTTTCCACCCCACCTTGCCTCAATGCTTTACAATTTCCCTTCATTTGAACACTGTAATTCACAATTCACCTTGGGAAATGATTATTCCATTATTGAATATTTCTCCTTAAAATACATTCCTCAACGCTGCTAGCATTTTGTGTTATCCACCAAGATTTTGTCTCCTACCTAGAGCACTGCTTTTCTTTGCCTCATTCACTTCCCATTACATACATGCTGGTGTCTCAAAATTGTGACAAATGCCCGCCATCTCTCATAAACAGCAGAGCTCTTGCTCTGGGTCACTATGCATCTGGAACTCTTTGTCACTTAATCCTGTTGTTGTAGGCCAAGTCACCTTGCCTTTCAAATCTTTCCGCTTAATAAAGCTTAGTTATATTGGGATCAGAACATGAAATGCTTTCAATGGCACACTATTGCACAAAACAAACAATGAAAAGCTGCAACAAAAGACTTGAGTTTCAGTCTTTGTGCATGTTTTAACTTGGCTTGGAAAACAATTTTCTTACTTTGCTCTCTGACCTTGGATAGGTAATTCTCCTTGGCACATCTGGTTTTTTTTCTATCCTTCTGTGAAATAGAGATGAAGATGATGAGTTTCTTGGCAAAGCATTTTCAGAACTTCAAATAAAAAAGTGTTCTATAAAAGGTAGTTGATATTTTTATTCTTGTCAGCATTGTTATTCTGTGTGTCAGTGAAATAAGCACAATGTCTATTCTTAGCAAATAATGATGATAGTTGTTTTGACTTGTCTAAGATTTTCTCGAGTGGCTGAGTTGCTAATGGGACTGATGTTCTGAACTCCGACAGACTTTTCTTTTTTTCACCCCATGTGGGTTTTTTTTTTTGCAACTAATATACCGTCTTCCTTGCTTTCCTTTTATTCTCATACAAAGCTGTTTTATCCTGATGTAGAGTCTGTTTCCCTCTTTCACAGCAAAGATCTGGCCTTAGTATTGTTTTCTCTTCAAATTGCTCTGTTCAATTCACTTGTCTAGTAGAATTGCCTCTTTTTTCCTTTTTTTTTAAAAAAAAATTAAGTATGTACCTTTTTTGGCTTATGAAAGTGCTTCTCTCTCTACAATGCCACATTAAAAAAAAGTTACTCTACTGTCCCCTTAGCAGAACATTCCCTGAACATTTGTTGTTTGCAGCAATGGAAAGAAAGCTCTCCCAGATTGCTGTTCACTGATTTATTTTCCTTTGGGGGATGGTCTTATTTTGAGCAGTATTGTTCAGTAGTATCTATGCTTGGGATAATGCCAAGCTCATCCAGGGCAGCACAGGCAGCTATTTCCATTGTAGGGTTTCCATTTAAACTAATGCTACCAGCTGTGTGTTCTTTTGTCTGCCCTGGACTAGGTTGTGGTGTTGTGCTTCACACTGCATTTCTTCAGCAGAGCCTGTTGTCTGCATACTAATAGTTTGGGCAAGAAAGGGGAGCCATCAAACATGAGCATTTATAAATGAAGGGGATGTAAAGGACCTTCTAACAATATGAATTATGCTAAGAAATGGTTCTTCTAATCTTGGGAAAAATGGGATTTGGGGGCAACACAAATGTAATACTTTTTATTTAGATCATGCAAAAGTGTTTTACAAAGATGTCGAAGTATCATAATTGCCAAAGCATAAGGGAAATTAGATTACTCATCCAAAATTAATAGTGCAACAAAGTTACAGGAGAGATTGGACTGGGATATGAGCCTTCAGATTCTGAGTCCAATGCTAAATCCTTTAGATCTTGTTGTTTCTTGACATTAGAGGAGATGGGGTGAAGTAAACGGGGGGGGAGGGAATAAAAAGAAGAGATGGAGGAGGTAACATGAAAAGGGAGAGCCAACTGCTCTGCCTGGATGGAGCAGATCCTAAGGAGGAAAGGAGAACAGGCAGTGGAGGGGATGAAAGCCAATGTTCTGCAATGCTTGGGAAAAGGAAAAGCATGTAGGAAAGTAAAGTTAGATTCAACACAGAAAGGCTAGGAGGGAAAATTGCCAGACAATCTCACTGATAGGTGGCAAGGAAAGTGTAATTTTTGTCCAATGACATCAAGTTCTGTGTTTTATTCTCTCAACCAGACTTTTGTCCTGGCGTGTTTTGAGCAGGTCCATAAAATGAGAATTGGTGATGCTTAATGTTTAAACAGGTTTTACTGGTTTTTGGCTGTTTTTTTTTTCCCAACATTTCTACAAAGACTTTCAGAGAACACAGAACTAGAGTAAATCCCTATGATTTTATCAGGATGTTATCTTTTGCTAAAATTGTCTTTAATTTTATATCAAGCTGCTTTAAGTCGCAGCCTTTTTTGTTTCTGTATAATTGCTGCTATGCAGCAATTGTCTGCTCTGCAGCAGGCAAGCTAGCTATTAAATAGGGTATCAGACACTATGAGCTGCTTAGTAAGTTCTCAAACAGTGCTCATGAGTAAATTAAAAGATTCTGCAACAGTGCAAGGGCGAAGATGAACAAAGTAAGGTATGGAAGAAGCTGTACGGTAGATTAAAGTAATATATGCTTCATCATTAAATAGGTAATCAAGTGTAATCTACTAATGGTTACACATGAAATAAAAAGTTTTCATTTAGCTGAATGCATGAATGGAAATTGCTCCTGCAACACTTTGAGCAAGGGGTCCGGCAGTAGGTGGGATTTGGTTTGTGTCAGTGAGGGATCAGCACAAAAAGATCAGGATCATGGAGTCATTTTTGGTATCTAGGCCCACGTTTCCTTTCATTCTTTAGTTTTCCAATGGGCTATATTAATTTTGCAGATCCTAGGGGTCAATTTTGCGATGCATCTCTAGCTCTTTCTCCAATGAATGTCATTGCCATGGATTTAATGGATTCAATCTCCTTCTTTCTCTGCATCCTTTCAGCTATTGGCATTCGTATCAAGCTTTTCTATAACAGGGCTGACTGGCACAGTCTCCTCTTTCCAGTTTTGTCAGTGCTAGAGCCTCTTTTTACATAGGCACCCTGAAAAACTATGACACATTTTTTGGGAGTATACTCATGTCCATGTGCTAGAGGAGATGGCAGCTAAAGCCATTCTTCAGCTGAAAATTTGTGGCCATGTAACTTTTTTTAAATGATGGAGTTTTAAAAATATTTTTCAAAGCAGTTCAGGCTTCCTGAAGGGCTAAGAATCATCACTCCTCTGAGATAAAGCCTGTGTGCAATTGCTGACTACCAGGTGAAATCATATTCGAAAGATATAAGAAGATACTGAAGGAAATCAGAGATAAAAAGAGAGCTTACCGACTGTGGAAGGCAGGGCTGACTACTCAGGAAGAGTATAGGACTATAGTCAGAATATGCAGAAGGAAAATCAGAGAAACAAAAGCGCAATTTGAAAATAAATTGGCTACTTCTATTAAGGATAACAAAAAGCGCTTCTATAAATACATTAATAACAAAAGGAGGGGCAAGGAAAACCTCCATTCTTTGTTGGACCTGGGCGTAAACGTAGTTACCAGGGATGAGGAGAAGGCTGAGGTACTCAACACCTGCTTTGCCTCAGTCTTCACCAGTAGGAGAGGTGCCCCTCGGGATAACTGGCCTCCAGAGCTCACAGATAGAGACAGAAAACCAAATGGCTCCCCTGTGTTCCAGGAAGAAATAGTCTATGAATTACTGAGCCACCTGGATCCACACAAATCAATGGGACCTGATGGATTCCATCATAGGGTAATGAGGGAGTTGGCAGAAGAGCTTGCTGAGCCACTGTCCATCATCTATCAACAGTCCTGGCTCTCTGGGGAGGTCCCAGATGATTGGAAGTTGGCAAATATCATGCCAATGCTCAAAAAGGGCTGCAAGGAGGACCCGGGCAACTATAGGCCTGTCAGCCTGACCTCAGTGCCTGGCAAGGTTATAGAACAGATCATCCTGAGTGCAATCACACAGCACCTTCAAGGTAGACATGGGATCCGACCCAGCCACCACGGCTTTGTGAGGTCCTGTCTGACCAACCTGATTTCCTTTTATGATCAGGTAACCCTCCTGGTGGATGAAGGGAAGCCTGTGGATGTAGTCTATCTGGACTTGAGCAAAGCCTTTGACACTGTCTCCCATGGCATACTCCTGGATAAACTGGTAGCCCATAGCTTGGACAGGTGCACTCTCAGCTGGGTTAAGAACTGACTGGACCGCCGGACCCAGAGAGTGCTGGTGAATGGGGCTGCATCCAGTCACCAGCGGTGTCCCTCAGGGATCAGTGTTGGGTCCAGTTCTGTTTAACATCTTGATCGATGATTTAGATGAGGGGATTGAGTCCATCATAAGTAAATTTGCGGATGACAACAAGTTGGGAGGGAGTGTCGACCTGTCGGAAGGCAGGAGGGCTCTGCAGAGGGACCTTGATAGGCTGGAAAGATGGGCTGAGTCCAACAGGATGAAGTTCAACAAGGCCAAGTGCTGGATCCTGCACTTTGGCCACAACAACCCCATGCAGCACTTCAGGCTGGGGACAGAGTGGCTGGAGAGCAGTCAGGTGGAAAGGGACCTGGGGGTGCTGATTGACAGGAGGCTAAACACGAGCCAGCAGTGTGCCCAGGTGGCCAAGAAGGCCAATGGCATCCTGGCCTGTATCAAGAATAGTTGTGGCCAGCAGGATGAGGGAAGTGATCCTTCCCCTGTACTCGGCATTGGTGAGGCCACACCTTGAGTATTGTGTTCAGTTCTGGATCCCTCAGTTCAAGAAAGATATTGAGGTGCTGGAGCAGGGTCCAGAGAAGAGCAACAAAACTGATGAAGGGACTTGAGCACAAGTCCTATGAAGAGAGGCTGAGGGAGCTGGGGTTGTTTAGCCTGGAGAAGAGGAGGCTCAGGGGTGATCTCATCGCTCTCTACAACTATCTGAAAGGAGGTTGTAGACAGGTGGGGTCGGACTCTTCTCTCAGGCAACCAGCAGTGGAACAAGAGGGCACGAGCTTAGACTCTGCCAGGGAAGGTTTAGGCTGGATATCAGAAAAAAGTTCTTCACAGAGCGAGTAGTCAGGCATTGGAATGGCCTGCCCAGAGAGGTGGTGGATTCACCATCTCTGGAGATTTTTAAAATAAGACTGGATGTGGCCCTTAGTGCCATGATCTAGTAATCATGATAGTGTTGGATTAAGGGTTGGACTTGATGATCTTGGAGGTCTCTTCCAACCCAGATAATTCTATGATTCTATGATACACTGTTGTTTCTCTGCCTGATGTGGCAAGCTGGCAAGATTCTTGCCCTCGTTATGCCTCTGTAGAATTGAACACAAGAGCTGCAGGTTGGTTTGCAGGAAAAAATAAAAATATCTGGACTTTTGTCCAAAAAGAGAACTTGCAGGGCCCTCCATTTGGCAGTCTCTGCAAGCTGTTCTTTAAGTCTCTCCCATTTCATCCTGAAAGAGATGGTGTCAAAATACCTTTTGCATATAAATCTTGCCTCCCTCCAAAGTTGAGAGACTTCTAGATCATTTTTTCAAGGCTCAGATGAATTAATACATTTTTATGTGATCGATTTAATGTTACCATAATCAGCAAAGCCTGTATTCCAGAAGAAATCTGACCCAGAAAAGACTCTCACAAAATACCTTTCAGTGAAAACATCCAAAAGTGGTTGTGGTGTCTTGTGCAATAGTGATACAGATACACTCGCTGGTAATATTTTTTACTCTTAGAGATGAGAAGTTTGCATTATTTTTCTCAAACAAAGAAATCCCAAGACTTACAAAGCACAGCTGTTAAGACTCAAACCACAGGTTTGTTTTACAGTCAGGACAAACCAAAATCCCTTAAAGGTTAGTTTCAACTGAATTTAAAATACTGTTAGCAGTCCAAGTTGTATATAATGTAGTGTAGGCTAGGAGGAGATTGGATAATATTTACAGAGAAGACGTAAATGAAGAGGCTTTCTATAACCTTATCAAGAAAAGGAACAGAATAGACTATTTTATCTACACTGCAGAGGAGATTATTCTTTAAAATCCAGTAAATAATATTTCTTTCCCTCCATCTTACTCTTATTTCCTTCTGAATAGTTTTCAGGATATATTAAAAATGTGCTGTCAGTCATCTTGAAACAATTCACTTCAAAGTCTGGGATGAACCGTTGTGCTATGAAGGAAAGATAATTTGCAAGAACAGAATTTCTATCCAAAAGTGACTAAAAATATTTATTGACAATCTCACTTGATCATGGGTCTCATAATCCCATTTTATCCTTACTTCTTGCATCTGAGATTATGAACACCAAACAATAAGACCTGTAGTTTATCTGTTTAAACTTCTTGTAAGTTTTCATAGCTTTTTTCATGTGAATATATTATCGTTCTGCAATGCATTTGGGAATGTTTCGAGATTGTTGTTTAAAGGTGGCAAAGACCAAAAAACTGCATTGTGCTTACCGTGGCAACTTGCTGAGGAGGGAGCAGAACATCTCAGTGAAAGAAATCCAGACTTTCACCTTATTCCTTACCCTTTGCAATAGGAAACTTGCATGCTGCTGTCCTTCATTCTTCGTCAACAATCTGAAATTAACAAAGGATTTGTGGAGCAGCCAGCAGCATATTATTCTTAAACTAAACAAGAAATATAAGCTTACATTTTCAAAGCTACATAGAAGTTCTGATTGCCTAATGTACATTTATAGGTGCTCAGGTCTCCTAATGTTGTGTTTTGCCCCTTGAATCAGTTGTTTATTGAAATTTGGATGTGGGTTAAGACAAATAAGGTGATGGAAGGGAAGATGAATTTCCAGAACGCGTTATTTAATCTGTAAATACTCTCTTCCTGGGTAATGTATGGAGAAAACCTGAAGTCCTTATGGACCATATTTTTCTCCCTGTCCTTTGACCAGAGTGTAGGTTACTGGAATGGAGAACAAATTCGAGTATCCTTCCAGGGAATCCATGATCCATCTGGTGGTGAACAGCACAGACCCCAAAAGAGACTTAAAAGATAAAAAATATTTATGTGAAAAGGCTTTACTCACCTTGTACAGAAATTAAGGGAAAGCTAACTTGGCTCAATTGCATGGACCCCTCCTGGTTTCAGAGTCCTCGAAGCACTTCCAGACCACAAAGCATATGCTCAGGGGGAAAAAAACCCTGTTTTAACCCCTCACTCTCCATCCTAAACCAGAGATATTGATGAAGAGAGGGTTTTTTCCCCAGCTTCACATTCAGCTAAATAGCCTTGAGGCACTACTCTGTGTGGGTAAGATGTAGAAACCATCCAGGGGACTGAGGTCAAATGGTGCCAGCTTTGAAAAGAACGTCCAGGGGAATGACACTGGGGTGTCCAAGTCAGGCCCATGTTCCAGGACTCTAATTTCTGTTAGATCTTATTTCTACTCAACAAGGATTCAGTCAAACACTGGTACTGTTCTGGAAAAAAACTTGTAGTTTCTAAATTATAGAAGATGAAATGAATCCTGGAATACATTTAATGAATACTTAAAGGGATACTACCCACTCTATATGCACAATATTTAGCATTTAAAAAAAAATCTAATACTGGTCTGACTTTGTTTAACCAGCAATTTAAATGGGAGTAAAATTAGACTTTTACTGTTGTCTCTAGAGATCTTATGTTTTGGGGTTTTTTTTATTTTGGCTTGTTTATAGTGTATGAGGGTGATTTGTTACAATTTATTATCAGGAAGAAAAAGGGAGAAATAAGTAAGGAAATGCTCACAATTTTAGCAATAATTAAATCTCAGTAATCCTTTTTATCAGTAATTCTTATTTATTCCTGCATCTCTTTCTAAACTTCCTCTTATTTATAGATTTTTTTCCCCTAAATTATAGCAACTAGTAGTTATTTAAGGACCTACCATTGTTTCCATTTTACAGCGAAAACATTTTAAGACACATTTGTAACCACAGCCGTTTAAATTCTGCTTTGCTGGAAGTGCTTATACAAGCTGATAGTCTAGATGTAAATTATTTATTTCAAATTCCATTGGCTATGCTATTTATTTTTAAAAATAGCTTACCTAACACAAAATTAGGGGTTTTTTTAGTTTTCCTTATATGCTGTGCCAAACTAACTTAGAAGAGGTTTGACTCTAAAAGATTACATTTTTGTTACTGGCGATTGGCCCACCAGTGTTAGGAATTCGGTAACTCTGCATTTTGAGAAAGACAAGGTAAGCTGAAGAGGTAAATGTAATGCTGAGTGCGTGCCAGTGTATGCTAGACATGCTATGCATATCTACAATGGAGAAATATTTTAAATTATCTTATTTTATAGACATTCTTGACATTCTGTCTATGCAATGTGTAAAATCTGTGAGCAGTTTTATTCCTTTAGCTGGTGAAGATTCAGTTTTTAATACCATCTGCTGTCCAGTGGTTATAAGGGCAAATTAATGTTTGGACAACTTACATTTAAAGAGAACTTCTGGTATAGAACAGTAGTGTTTTCTAAACACTTTTACTAATCTTCTGTTCCTGCTTTGTTAAACTTGCATTTTAATTTGTGTACAAGTCCATTTGCATCTGACATTTCTGCTGTCCTGATTGAGGATTTAAAAGGGACGACAATATTTTTCTTTCTCTAGATGATGGCAAACTAATATTCCTTGATCGTATTGACAATATACTAAATACCAGCTTGGAAATACAATTTTTAAGAAGGTCATAGTAAATTAAATTGTAGCAGAGTTTTGAATGGCAAGATAGCATTTAAGTCTTTTTATATAGATATGTGAGTGTGTGGATTTTTTTAATGCAAATGGGACAAAATATAACTTGGATATTTCAGGCTCAAGAAGGGAAAGCAACCAGGATTTCATATATGTTTCAACTAGAGCTTTTAGTCAATTATTAGCTACAGTTGAAAGATTTGGTTCACTAGGAAAAGCAGTTAATAAAGCTTTTGTTTGTGAGAGTGAACAAGGGTTAAGAAAACATGTGGACCTCAGTCTTATGCTTTTTACCAGTCAGCTGATCTGCTAGAGCCAACGGAAGTTCTTCTTGGCTAAGGAATATACCAATATTGTACATGTTGTATGGGTTTTACTTTGTATGTGTATGTACTGTAGAAATTATATTTCTATTAAAAGAAAGATCCAGGTAAAACTGACTCAGAGGCAAACTCTGCAATTCATGCACTCGTTTTCTAGAAAAAGCCTGCCTCTGAGATAACAGGCCTTTCTCCAGTAGCTAACTCTCTGTGTATTAAATAGTCTCTAAGTGTACAGGAATAAGGTCCATTTGAGAGCATAATTAAGTGTATATTTCCCAAATCCAGCACACACAATTTTCATAAGCGTATTGTGGAAGAAAGAGCCACATGGGCAACTTCTCTCCTGAGGTTATTGTAACAAATATTGTGCAGTGTCAAGAGAGAAGATTTTAATCCTTTATTCAGTTTGTTTGCCAGTATTAGCATTTGGCCCTGTGGAGCTAAATGTTCCATGCTGTTTTCTTCTCTTTCATGTTTCAATAACAATTTTCACAAAAAACATGTTTCTCACTTCATAGAATTACAGGAAGTGTACTGCTTATTCTCAGTCTGAAAGTGTGCCTAGAAATTTAGGCATTTTTCAGCAATTTTTCACAGTATCACAGTATCATAAGGTTGGAAAAGACTTCTGAGATCAACTAGTCCAACCTATGACCCAACAGTAGCACCCACTCGTCATTTAAACCATGGCACTAAGCGCCTCATCCGATCTGTTTTTATACACCTCCAGGGACGATGACTCCACCACCTCCCTGGGCAGCGCATTCCAGTGGCCAATCACCCTTCCAGTGAAGAACTTTTTCCTAATATCAAGCCTAAACCTCCCCTGATGAACTTGAGACCATGTCCTCTTGTTCTGTCATTGGTCGCCTGAGAGAAGAGATCAACCCCTGCCTGCCTACAACCTCCTTTTAGGTAGTTGTAGAGAGCAATAAGGTCTCCCCTGAGCCTCCTCTTCTCCAGGCTAAACAACCCCAGCTCCCTCAGTCGCTCTTCATAGGGTTTGTGCTCCAGCCCCTTCACCATCTTTGTTGCTGTCCTCTGGACACACTCCAGCATCTCAACATCTCAGACTGAGGGGCCCAGAACTGGACACAGTACTCAAGGTGCGGCCTGACCAGTGCCGAGTATAAGGGGATGATAAGGGGATGATTTTTGTAGCACAGTTCGACTGCTATATTTTTAGAAGTCCTGTTTGAGAAGTCCTGGACGGTCACGCTACATATTTTATTTGAACAGGTCGCATCAGGGCCACGTAGACTTAAATTTTTGTTGAATTAAAAGCAGGCTTTTGTAAAATATTCCCCTATTAATATTTAATAGTACAGATATCCACTGACATACAGATAGCTACTGGATAGACCAATATATCAATAAAAATAGTTTGTTTCTCAAGCAGTAGCATTCTCACTGGGATATGCAACCTAGATATTGCACTACTCAGTGCAGGAGTACCATATCAAAACAGAGATTCAACATCCCCCTAAAAAGATAACTTGACAAGCCTTTTATCTTTGTTGAAAGTGATGATGAAGAGTACAACAAGCAATATAAAAGATGAATACTAATAATATTGTTTTGAAATGTTCTGAATATTAGAAACTTGTGAGATACTGATAGTTTTTTTTGTCCAATTACCAATGATATTAGGTCCTTTTCTAGAAAAGAATGCTTGTTGTTATTGAAAAATGCATTACCTTTGACCTGAAGCCCAAAGCTTCAGGGCTAAAAGCTGAGCTATATTCAGAGCATATAGAGGGGGAACATTTTATCCTAAGCCAAAACACTTTGAAACTTCTGTGTGGGAACACTCACTTTCCCATATTTATCTGCATGAAGGAATTCAGAAGTGTTTCCATTGGACAGATCCTCAGTAGTATCAGTATGCCCTAGGAATCCTTCGCACCATGTTCCAGATCTCTGTATCTTAATGATAATAATGCACAGGCTTTATAAGAAACTGATTCTTGTCATTCATGACTTCCAATGCTGGTCTTTGGCTATGAAGTCAATCTCCACATAGGCCTGAATGCCTATCTCCATTCATCGCGTCATGAATATTCCCATTGATTTCAACAAGTTTTTTGCAAAATAAAACATTACTCACTGTGAGTAAGAGCCATATGATATAAGATAACAGGTCTGGTGCTAAAATATGTTTTCGTATTTTTTTGAAAATATATTTTCGTATGTGGATTTCTTGGTTTTGCCTGCACCTGTTGTGTGCACATACACATATTCATATATTGTGTAACTGCACCTGTTCCTGTAAAATAAATAATTGCGTAGTTTAGTATTAGATATTCATATGTAAATATATATTATTATTTACCATCCCATTACCTAATTTCCATGTGTAAATGTAGGTTAACAGCATGTGTAGCTTTACTGGTGGCAAATTGAGTATTTTAAAGTTTAGCCTTGAGTATATTCTGGGAAATTATGTTACGAGACTGTGTTGTTTCCTCATTCAAGCTCTCAAGTCTCTTAGAAACCCAATGTAAACACTTGACTCTGCTTTATTTCACAAGGTAATCCTTCATTAATTCTTTTGATATTTATTGATTGCATTGACATTAATCATGATAAACACCTTTGATATTAACGTGGTGTCATTGGTATTGTACTTCAGGATGTCTGCTATAACTCAGCCCTTATTAACAGGACCATTAGTTACAAGCTGTTATTTTTGTGCATAAACAATTGCATATCATTCTTACAGAAGTGAGGAGAATATGTGTGTATAAACTGTTCATTGAATTTTTATACTATTTTGTTATTTATTTTAAAAAAGAAAACTAAAGAATAAGTTACATAAGATTATTGTATGTATCTCTGAAAGCCAAAAAGCAGCTCAGGTTTTGCTTGGACAAGTTAATGTACATAGTCATATTCTGTGGTCTTGTTGATAGCAAACCTGAGCTGTTATTTCTTCAAGTTTTCTCTGTGTAATGCGAAGATCCTATTTATAGAGCCGTTGTGCTAGACTTTAAGGAGTGCTTATCTCCTTGGGTGGTCATGTTAATTCAGTATCTGGAATCAGTTCTTAATTTTCCTCAGAAGGCTCAGGGGTGGGTCTCATTTTCAAGGGATAATTCATTGCTGGGCAAGGAGGACAGGGCAGTCTTCCAGCTTACACCACAAGACAGCTGCAAGTGAATAGAGAAGCCTCATGATTTTAATGAATTTTAGCTCTTATTTACACAATGTGCAAAATTTTATCCATATTTCACTTTATTGGACCTGTTGTTTCAATTCCCAATGTCTGCATTTAAACAACAAAATAGGCCCTATGCACTGAACACTGTGTTTTCTCACTGTGTTTTCTTACAGCCTGTGACCTGATGAACCAAGGCATCCTGGCCCTTGTTAGCTCCATTGGCTGCACGTCAGCAGGATCCCTGCAGTCACTGGCAGATGCCATGCACATCCCTCACCTCTTCATCCAGCGCTCAACGGCAGGAACGCCAAGGAGCGGCTGCGGGCTCACCAGGAGCAACCGCAATGATGACTACACGCTCTCTGTCCGCCCCCCTGTCTACTTAAATGATGTCATCATGAGGGTGATCACAGAATATGCCTGGCAGAAATTCATTATTTTTTATGATAATGACTATGGTAAGTATTTATTTAGCAGGGTGATTTTTGTCAAATCCATAATTCTATTGAAAGCAGTCACATTACATCTTTATAGTCTTCCAATAGATTATGTTTTGCTTGTGAACATTTATGGTACTGTCAGCATTTTATAGCACCTCAGAGAAATCCATTTCTAAAATCCATCAACATTTACAGGTTTATTTCATAATTTCTTTGTTAGAGTTAGCTGATAAATGGAGAACTTATCTGGCTTTCTATTCTAGCAGTGTTTATGAAGCATAGAAGTATTTAGCAAACTCTCTTGTTTCTCAGACTGTGGAAATAAAAGATAACAATTCAAGAGACAATGTGTAAGATTCTGCATTCTGTAGAATTGTTTACTGCATGGTGAATCTCTCCTGTTTGTTGTCATCTATTTGAAGACCAGAAACTGAAACAACGGTGCGTGTGGGTCAGAGGTCTCAGGAAGAGTGAGCTGCTGTTCATAAATGTAAAACTTGTAGACAGAACTTCTGTAGAACAAAGAACTTGAAGAGGAGAGCCTGGAGAAGGCAATGTTCCTTCTTTTTTGAGTTCATTCAGCATTCCTGAAAAGTGCTGAATTGATTGTTGTGTGATAGAGTTAGTGTGACACCGACAGTGTAATCACAAGACTGCGCCATTCAGCTCGGTAACTCAGTTGAGTACAAATATTTTCTACGGCTGAGAAGAGAGCTGGACAGATTTATCTAGTATAGGTGCATTACCTAACTAATTTTATGATCTTTTTTCAATGGAAAATTTCTTTGAAACCAAGCCTGTTTTCTTCAGATGCATCCATTGTTCATAAATAATCATGACTGGTTTGGATGAACATTTTAAAACTTATTTTCAAAGTAAAATCTTTAAGTTATGGAAAAATGCTCACTTCAGCTATTTGCTGTGCATAATACCCGATTCATTCAGGTCAGGTATTATTGATTTTTATTTCCTGGCTACATAATATATTCTTAAATTAGAATGATAGAAAATGGTGAATAGGATAATTTCTATTTACAACAAAGCAGCACCTAAAAGCACCAACCATAGGAATACACACCCAAAACTCATCCAAAATGCTCGCAGGGAAGAGTACTTTTGTTCATGTTTTATGAGTTTGTGCATTTAAGTACCAGTGTACCTGTGGAGAAGATCATAGTCTTGCCATCTAAAAGACATCTTTGTCAATGTATTTTTGAGTTTTAAAACCTAAAAAAATTTATATTCATAAATATTAGCTTGAAATTTTCAAGTTTCTTTTTTTTTTATTTGAGAATGCAGTTCAGACACTGAGTCATTTTGTCCTTGATTTTTGGGTAATAATGTCATTATGGTGCAACTTTATGTAACGGAGATGCCTGCCTGCCAGGAATAAGTTTCAGACCAGTAGCTCACTCAGTGACGCATCATCCCCAGACACAAGAAGTGGCAATATTAAGTCTTTCTACCAGCTCTTTATGGCTTTCTGACTTCAGCAGTCTACAAGTAATGCCATGCTGCTCAAAGCAGATTGGTTATCTGATTCTAATCAGTGATGACTTTCACATACATCAGGAAAAAGTGTAAAAAAAATATCTACATTTAGTATGTGCTGAGCAGTCTGTCCTCTCTCTAAACATTTGTGAAGTTTGGGTATTTTGGATGGGTTTTTGGTGCGGTTTGGGAGTGGTGTTGTATTCTCTTTTTTTTTGTTGTTGTTTGTGTGAGTGCATAGTTTCGTACTAATACCATGAGTAGAAAGATTTTTAAGTGCAACGTGAGTTTTAATTTAACCTGCAACTAGGGCTATTATCTGTGCAAAAGTATAAAGTTTCTTTAAATTGTTCTAAATCCTTCATTTCAACAACCATCGTAGGGCAACATGCAGTTCCTATATTCTCTTTTTGCTTCTTGAGTTGCTTTATACTTTTTTATGTAGTTTCATTACTATCTCCTCCTCCACTTTTAATAAGGAAAATGAGAGCAGAAATTTCAGATCGCCATCTCTAACCTGAGGCCTCTCTTGTTATTTCCATTACTGTGAGAGTTGTTCTCTGTCTCTCCAATCCCTCTTCTCGCTTGTACTGTAATGCTTCTCTAATTCTTCACCTGTTTCAGGTGAAGTCATTAAGCTTGACACAGTATTTTGCCTGTTCTTAATTCTCTTAGCCAGTTTTTGATCTATGGCAATAGGTTTCCTGCTACCTGTGATGACATTATTTTCTTAGCAGTCCTTAGAGAGAAATTTTGCCAGGAGCTTATTTTAAATCTTAACAAATTATGTCATTTTCTCCCCTTTTTTTCCTGCTATTTTGCTGATATACTCAAAGCATTTCCAGTATGTTAGCAGTGCATATTTTCTTTTCCCAGGTTCTGTATTAACCAAAAAGGGGCTTACGCAGAGAGAATGGCAGAAAGTACGGGCCTAAAAAGAGGAGCTGGAATCACTTGTTATGGATTATAGAGTGGAGAAGTCTGAATTCAGTAGTCACCCTACTTTGAACAGGAGGTTGGACTATGTGACCTTCTGAAGTCCCCTCCAACTCTTAAGTATTCTATGATTCTGTGATGTTTGAGAAAGCCATTCATTTTGATGGATCTATAGCTGTGAAATACTTGAACAAAATTAAAAAAAAAAAAGTCCAGCATCAGATTGGGTTTTATAAAAGAGAGTTGACTCTATAACCCCAGAAGATCTTGAGAAAAGGAACCTTACTCTTAGCTCCTGTGCTAGTTTTAGAAAGAAATCAAGACTGTGCATACAGAGCTGGTGGATGTCTAGGGGTAGAAAATCCCTAGAAAACCCATCAAAGCATCAGTGCAGCTGAGGTGGTTACATTTCCCTCTGAAAGATTCCAGTCCCATGCCTCAGCTTGCCCAAGAGGATCTGCTGAAGTGATTTTTTTTTCCCAGTTCATATAGACCTAAAATCAAATTCTTGTTGAAAGCTTTGCTCAATATTAGAAGTTTGAGTGTAACATTTAGTATTAAACATTAGAGTAGATCAGAGATCAACACTTGCATTAGAATTAAATTCATATTAGGAAGAGATCATTAGTACTTTCTGTGCAGTCTTCTGCAGAACTGACAGGTGTGTAAACAAAGCAATTTCTTGCCTTGGTGAAGGTTACTTTTCTGTATGTGGTGATCTTTCCTTCTCAAGGCATGTACCATAACGTTAAGTGATGTCTCCATAGCAGCAAATACATACGAGATGTAATAGGAATATAAATTCTGATATGTGTTAATCCTTTATTTTTTTTCCCATTGTTGCCCTCTTTTTCTAATTTAGAAAGCATGAAAATTCTGTTAGACCGACTGCTTCCAGCAACTGACAGAGTTCTAATAATTTCCTTTCCGAGAAATTATTTTCTGTAGTGGTTTACGTGTATAACTGAAATTATTTCCAGTAATAAATTTGTTCTGTGAAAGAAATGTATCTTTCATATTTAAAGTTTTCCCACAGTAAAATTTGGCTCATATCCAAAGTAAATACTGCGCTAAAGGAGATCCCTTGCACCTTTAGAAGAGGTTGCAACCATTTATGAGTCAATTTATCAGTATCATATTTTTTTAATCCTATGAATTGAATTGCTTTTGATTTTTATCTTGCAGCCTATAACAGATTCATTTTCATTATCAGAGAGTTAGAGGGTTGTTTATAATTGGAAGTGTGTCTTTCTGGAGGGCCAAGAGTTATTGCCCCAGTGTTATCCTTTTTAAAAACTCCCAGATTCTTTTATGAATATAAGTAGAACAGCATATTCAGTTTAAACACTTCAACACTTCTTCCATCTAAATGCTAGATGATTCAAGTCTACTTAAAGGTTTTTTACCAACAAAGAAAGTTAAAGTCTTTGGAGGAAGCAATTCTTTCATTAAGTCATAACCATCTGGATGCTTAAGAAATGATGTAGAAATGCATTTCTGAAATAATTGACATCTAAATTTTTAACTGATGGGGTGTTTTCCAAGTAAAATTGTAGGTAGGCTGACTGCTGTAAGTCAAAACAAGTTAAAAAGCACCTTGATCATAATCAAAAAAGTATTCTGTTAACTTGGTTAAGCTAAGTGAAAAGGTTCTGTAAAGCCGTAGTCTTTTCTTGTGACAAAGCCTTACTAGTAGCACATGTGAGGCAACAGTTACTGAATGAGGAGGTGACAAAAGAGAACATTTTAATATAAGCAAACTTAGGTGCTGTTTATATGTGATTTACTACAATTGTATCTTTACCTGTGGAGTATAAATTCAGATGAACTTGTGAAAATTAGAATGAGATGAGCCTTCTTTTCCTTCATCCTTGCTCTTTGCTGGGGTGATCTAGATCAAACTCCAAGTGAAAACAGCATAGTCAGTCCCCCTGTACTCGGGTGTGTTTTGTTCCTTGAGGAAAAACAAGATAAAGGCCTGCCAAGGACATGAAATCTGATTTTGCTTAAGAAAATTTCATATGAATGTATTAAAAGTGTTCAAGGACAATTCTGCTCTTCTTAAAATGATGTTAAGGACAGTCTTCTTGCAGAGTTCAAAGAGTAAACGGCTTGAAATGCAGCAAACATGCAGTAGATGGATGTGTTTTCAACCTGCTATTAAAATGTCTATTCAATTTTACTTCATTTAAGCAGATGAATTGGCTTCTTCTCTTTTCATTCTTGATTGTACGGCTCAAACCATAGGATCACAGTGCTGCAGAGGGTAGCTCTGCATCTCCTTACAAGCAGGTGTAGAGACTGGCAGTTCTTTCACTTAGTCTCTGACCTCTTCTTTAGGACCATCAGCATTATTTTCAGTGAAGGCATTTTCAGACTGGATGCTTATGTATAACTTACAACTTTGGAATTTGCAAAATTTATATTTGTAAAGGGAGCCACTTACATCTGCAGACATTTTGAGAAAGCTTTACCAAGTTGTTACATCTTTGCGATTTCAGGTTGAAACCAAACTGAACAGTTTGAAACAGCAAATCCTGCCCTGCTCACAGACTGGCATCTGACAAGGGCCACTCCCCAAATGGTAATGTGAAAGAAATAATAGAATAGAAAAAAAATAATAGAAAACATGAAAAATATCTTCATGGAAAATTCATTTGCAGCAGAAAACAAATGAAATAATCATTTGAGATCTGAAAGTGTGAGCCCAGGCAATGTGAGCAGAGTAATTGACCTACACAGCATATTACTGTTTTTTAACTCTGGTGTATCAACAAGGGGTAAGCTTCAGCAGTTCATGTCCGACTGTTTACAGTTCACTGTATATTCCTGGAATACATGGATACTTTCTGTAGTAGTAAATTCTTTATGGAGAAACCAGTCAATCATTGCAAGAACATTACTATAAATTTTGTGCATTTCTAGGATGAAAGAGAGACGGTCTAGCTGTTTGAAAACATTTATTTTTAATGTTTTGTTGCTACCAAAGCAGAAAGAAAGATTCTGCACTTTTTCTGTAAAGGCTGGGAAAATTAAATTGTTTCTGTAGAATGAACCTTGCCTCATTTCCGATTCTCTTTTATAATGGTAGTAGTAATATTTTAAAATATTCTGTGTTTTATATTTAGAAAACCCCAATACTTAAGAAATCCCATTTTTCTGTCCAGTTTTCTGACCTAACCTTGTGCTTTTCAGTGCTGCATGCCTTTCATATGTAATCATTGCTGTTGATTTATGTGATGTTTACTGATCCTAGGACTAAGATATCTTTGCTTACAGTTTTTTGACCTTCCGAGTAATGCCACGTACACCCGTCAATGGATATTTGTCATTTTCTTAGGAGGTTATTTAATTTTAACTTTTGTACAGAAAAGAAACAAAACAAACATTGATTATGATGGGGATTTGCTGTATGAAGCTAAAGGAGGCATTCCCAGGGCAAATGGAAGTTAAAGAAGTAATTGAAGACTTCACTGAAAGGAAAAGGAGGAGGTTAGCAGTAGGGGAGTTTAAGGGGCATCTGTCTTGCAGAAACTTCTTCATGGATCTCCTTCTATGCTCCTCAGCATACACAGGGGTTTCAGACTATTTGTGCACCAGGAAAGAATGAAGGTAGTGGTGTGAGGTGTCTGGTCACATCACTAAAAATATGTCTTAAACTCGATCTGAGGGAGGATTTTGGAGAAAGACACAAAATAAAATACAATCTCAAGGAGGAAGGCAAGTTTAATTGAGGTTTCCAGCCTAAATAAAGAGGCCTGTGAAACTGTGAAGATGAGAGAGAACATTCTCCCCACCACTGCCCCAGGAATATGATTGTTTTCAAATAAATTGAGTGCTATAGGGTCAGAGTACTGTCCTTTAAAGATCCTGGAAAAGAAGGGATTATACTGGAATTCAAAAGGCTGAGCTGCTAGTAGAGAGGCTGCCTCCTGTGTTGTAAAAGGGGTAGTATTCTGAGATGATGCCCATCCGTACGCATGGGCTGTGGACTCATAGTATCTCCTTTTAAAATCATATGGAGTAAGTAATTCCATTGACACTTTCCTGCACACACATTTTCTAGAAATAAATATATGATGACCACTGACAAATATGTTCTTGAAACCATAACATTTTCAAATAATTTAAAGTTTTAATGCAAGTTTAATAAAGATTCATAAAAGAATCATGCTCTCTTTAATTGATTGCAAATGCTTGTAATTACCCTGAGGCTGTTTTCAGCTGCCTGATGACTATAATATTCTCAAGTCTGTCTCCAGACAGTCTTAAAACTGTTTATTACTCATCTGGCTCTTTGCCAGCTTCCTGTACTCATTTACCTCACCGTGCCTCAATAAACATATAATTAATTCAAGCTTATTATTGAGCTTCTTTTTTTCCCATTAGTATTTATTATGTCATCTAGATAAGGAAAGGAACATGTATTTTTCATCTGTGTAACTTTACTGTATCAATTATGGTTCAAGTTAGCGGCTATTTGTGAGAACCTTTTTAACAACTGGCTTTTGCCAGTTACCACTGGAAATGTATATATATTTTGATTGACCTTAAAATTATTCAACTTCTGATATAACTGAACTGTTCTATAAAAATTCACTAGTGGAACAATGGCCATGCTTCTGCTTTTTAACGATGTAATAGTTGGGGAAGTCCTTTCCAGTAGCTGTAAGTGAATATGTAGAAAGCAAAGACAGGATTTGTCATTTGCTCATGTTGCTGTCTTCAAGGATGGAATGGATCAAGTGTTCGAAGGCTTGACCTAACAACTGTCTGTGTTGTGTTAGTAAAGAAGGAAGACCACATTTTTTTATTATATCTAAAATTCCACTGCTGAGGTCGAAACCGTAAGTGTTCTCCTAATATCTGTGTATTGGGTAATCACTGTAAAAGAGGAGCTATCTCGAGGTTTTGTAGAGGTATGAGATTTCTTTCATATATATGCTGCAAGCGTCAAAGTGACTTATTAAGTATATTTAAGCACATGAACCTTGTATGGATCTTCACTGCCGTTTGCTAAGTATTTCATCTCTCAACACAATCTTTAATATCTTCTCAGAATTATTACAATTGAGTTTGTAAACAGATATTTTAGCAGCTAAATAAAGGAACAGTTATCAAACAAGGAAACTATTGTGCCAAGTACTTGACTTGTTCAATGGAAGAAATTATACCACCATTGGAAAAAAACGTGTTAGATGTAATAACATCCTAAATGTCAGGTTGAAAAGAATTGAAATTGAAACTGAAAAGAAAACTTCTCTCTCTGAGTTTTAACCAGACAAGAAAAAGAGGAAACAGGGAGACAGGAAAACGTGGAAAATATTTATTACTGTATTTCTAAATCTTAGTTTATCAGCATCACTTTCGTAGCTTAAGTTACTCATAACACCAGTCCAATCATAAAACATTCCTATTTCGGTAGTGAATTCTGTTAATCAACTGAAAAAAATATTGAGGAGCAATTTGATTCACAGTCAGAGAACAGTTTATCTTAAGTAAATTATTGCACACCTAGTCACACTTGGTTTATTACTAGGAAATCTGCAAGGAGAATCACTTTGCTGTTCCTCACCACTTCCTTGGACGGGGATGCATGGTTCCTCATGCTTATGAAAACAGTAATAACCTACAGGGGAGAGTTGGTTTATCATACGAAGAGAAGTATAAATAAAGTATTCAATAAATATTTAGGCAGAGTTATAGAGCTCTGTTGTACAGTTATATAAATATATTTGCAAGAGGCTGGTTTACTCAAAGACAACTCCTAGAAGCCTTTTGGAAATCTCTGATGCAAACTGTAGTCAAAAAGAAATTGAATGAAGAGGTAGAAGGCAGATTACACAGTCAAAAGTATCTGATTATAGAATACAATGCCTTGTCAGTCTTTACCAGTGAGGGGTGATCACAATCTGACTCCCTCTCTATTTTTGAGAGCTAATGTAGCAGCTGATACTTTTAAGGGTTAGTTCTAGCTTCAGTTTTATTTTTCCTTTTTATCCCTGGATTTTTTTCTCTCTCTCCTTCTTTCCAGTTAAAAAAATAAGAAACTCTAAGGAAAAATCTTGTGTCAATTACTAGTAAGGTTGGAAACACAAGTCTTGCAGGATGTGAAAACTGCAAAAGTTAATACTTCTCCCCAGCATAATTGATTCAGCTCCTTCAGTCTATCTGTATTGATTTTTGTTATTTAAAGGATAATCCCTAATAATTGATATATGGTATGAAACAAAAAGTAGCTAACATAAATGGCATTTGGGTGATCCTTTAAAATAATGGTTACATAGACATTTCAGTAGTGTCACAATAGTTCATATTGAACAACAATATTTAAGTGACTTGTTTTTATTGGGATTTGAAATGGAAACACCTTTTTTAAAAGAGAGAAAAAGGTATGTAAGTATATTTTTCTTCTTTTTTTCTCAACTGGATAATAGTAAGAAATTTGAGAAAAATTGTCTCATTTTTGGATGTGTGAAATTTTAGAAAATTGCAAGCAAGAAGGGAAAAAACAATCATTCTTATAATTTTCAAATTTTTAGCTTCCCCCAAGAAATATCATCCCCACTTTTTAGGTTCCAGAAATTTTGATAATCTAAATGAGATTTCATGTGTAATTCTACATTTGCGCTTGAATTATAATGAGTTTGAACCGTTGCTGTGTTCTCTGAATCTAGATCATCCAGCTGAAATAGTTCAGGTAACTGCTCTCTCTCAGTTACCAAATGCTAATATGAAAGAGCTATGTTGATGGTTTTTTATTTACTTGTTTTATTTTGGAGGTTTACTGAATTGCATATAATCTAATGAGAAGGAATCCCACTGCTGTGAAAGTAGGATGGACTGTTATTGAATCATTATGCTAAACTGTTATTTTCCTCAGTTTAGATCTTAACCATGTTAATAAATATCAACATATTCACAGGAATCTGAACACTTTGCTCAAGGTTTTAAGCAGAGCAGTGGCAGCATGAGAGTCCGGCTGGAGCTGCACATCTCCCTTGTGTACAATGCATTTCCATAATTGCTAGTTGCTGTCATGTTAGCAATCTTTGTGTAAGGAAGAATCACTATGCTAGACTTATAAAGCTTTCTTGATAAGAATTGGAGCAGTGTCATTTGTTATATAATAGCTTTTCTCATCAACTGTACAAATAAAGTGATCTTTTGTGTAAATCAGCCAGTGAATATTTATGACAGGTGCATTCACCTTTACTGCCACAGCTGAATCAGTTGCTATTTATCACCTGGATACTGTGAGGAAAATGTTCTTAGATCTAAAATGGTATCAGAGGGAGAATGAGCTAATGACTGTAAATTTGGTTAGAGATAACCAAAGTGCTGAGCAATCACCTTTTAATTTAGGTGGAATATTGTGATAGAGGTGAATGGGTTTTGTACAGCTTAAAATCTTCCCTGTATACCGGTTTTCCTATATGAGATGCCTGAACCCAGGTGTATTTTGCTCTACGATGTCCCATTCATTAGACTTTCCCCAAGATGGATTAGAACACTTGCTCCATCTGAAATTATTCCTCTTCATAAGAACAGAGATGGCAAAGAAAAGTTATGTAGAAATGAGAGGAACATCTGATCCCGTGATAAAAAAACACTTGTGGAAGGACCACGTGTTATTTTTTTGTGTTAAGATCAGGTCATGGAAGTTGGGAATCTTCTTGTTCCAGGTTTATCACATATACAGTGTAGAGACTTCAATGAGAAGAGAGCAAATACACAATTTCTTCTATAATCTGAAGTTGAGGAAAGTTGAGAATTTTATATACTCCTGATCTCCTGAAAATACTCTCTCCTTTCCCTAATCACCTGGCTGTGTACATTTTCTGCCATGCAACTAATGAACTTTCCATTAAGTGGTGCTATTGTTAGTGTCAGCTGAGGTCTAAGCGTCCCCGCCCCATTGGTCATTTAAGGAGATTTAGGTATAGGACCCGTAGTCTGTGAGGGATGTTTAAGTCTGCTCTGAGCATGCTCTGCAACAGCGTTTAAGGTACTTGCCCATTTCTTGCGGTTCGTCCAGTATATAAAAGATTGTTTAGGTGCTTGCACCCAGTTTGACTTGAACTTCATTTCCTAAGTCCTCTCTTAGATCACATTGACAGTAACTGACACAGCAATGACAAATCTGTGGTAAAACTGGCATCTGAATTCAAATCTCAACTTGAGAAGTGTTAAACTGAGTACCTGCATTTGAATATATCAGTCAGGTCTTCAGAGTTTAGGAGGCCTTGAGCTCACCCAAGTAGGACGCTCTGCATATGCACCTCAGCTGGGGCTGCAGCCAGTCTGGTGTGTCTGGTGTTGGACCTTCTGTGCACTAGTGGTGCAGAGCATAAGACCTTCCTATAGACCCGTGCCTCATGGTTATGTATGGCTGGTCAGGGAAGGTCATTTCCATCATAGTCCTTGATAAATAATGCTTGCCTTGCTCCTTGTTCATCAAAGTTCCCAAGGCAACTTCACAAGCTCTTAGATCAGTCGCAATTTTGGTTAAAAGAAGTATGTTAGATAATGTTTCATTTAAATTTCCAGCCTAGTATAACCTTATATTTGATTCTGAGTATTTGATTGCAGAACGGTACAGTGTTCCTGTGCACACATATATGGAGTGAAGTGGTGACTGGGCAGAGAAAAGAAAAGGAAAATGTAGTACTAACTAGTAGTGACATTGAGTTGGAAGAGGAGATAGCAGCTTTGGCTTTATCATTGGTCTGTCTCTATGTGGTAACTTTGGCTTTCTTCAGTAAGGAGGATGATTAATACTGGTAATAATGGGCAGGTCTTTCACATTTCTGGAAATGACTGTGACTTATCTGATTTAAGTAGAAAATAGAAATGCATTTTCTGGCCGGGCAGCAGGTTGGCTAGCAAATTCAGGGCAAGAAACACCTGTGTTCCAGACATGAACAGTCCTGTGTATCCACAGTAGAGCCATCTGTGCCACAAGTTGCTTGCCAGATTTTTCTGCAGAAGGAGCTTTATCTATTAGAAAGATGGTTCCACAGTGCACTATGGATATGTGCCACTTTCAGATAATCCACACAGAAAAGACAATGCAGCCCATTCAGTGGCAGTATCTGTTCTTTGGCATACGCTTTGCGTATGACCATTGATAGTGACTTGCTGCTGAAATACTGGAAGCGCCATCATGATTTAAATAGCATTTAAATAGCAGGGTGGTTTTATGTGTTCTCTGCTGTTTCATAGCAGCAGGTGAGCACCACCAAAACCTCCGTTCTTCTGCTGCATAAGATAAGGTGTAACCAAAGTCTGTTTATTTCCTGCCCACAGCTTTGTGTTGTGTCTGTGCTGAAAGCAGAAGTAGTAAAGGAGCTTTATGAATGATGCTTTATTAACTTAAACATTAGGATGATGCTGTTTTCCTAAAAGCGTATCGCACAGATAGCGTACTCTTGGCGTGGTCATCTAATAAATGCAGAACTGTAGGATAATACTGGACCTCTGCCCATTTTGTCCCTTCATGTGGTGATGATTCAATGTAATTGTTTCATTGTTTATATTTGTAGATATTTGTGGCAAACAAAGCCATTTGACCCCATAATCTGCCTTCTGGGACAACACAGATTATACAAAATATCAACCAATAACTCCAGTGTGTTTATAAATTCATGTCAAGTGAAATTACTTTCTTGTTTTGAAACGTAAACATATGTATGACTTGGTGGTTCCTGCATATCCTGTTCTGGTGTCAGAGGAGAATATATGGATTAATGCTACAGAATTTAAGTTTTTAAAAGGCTTTCATAAGCTAAGTAACTTCTGATATTTTGATAGTGTATCTAGATGCCATCTACATGTGTTCCTTGTACTTCAATAATTTTTACTCCAACTGGTCAGCTTTATCCAGTTTTTATTCCATTTGTCTGGATGTTAACTCTCAGAGTGGATAAGCCTCAGGAACTTCAGAAGAGGTTAAAGTGGAAAGAAGTTATTTTATCATTTGCATAAAACTAGGCATATTTGTAGCAATTCAAGTAATCTTGTTGCTTATTAAATTGGTATTTAAATTGCCAAAAAAAACCCCAACATCTCTGATTAGACTGAATTTAATTCTCCTGATTTAGATATTAAATAGAAGCTGTAATTAGTATCTGATTCTCTTATGGAACTTTATTTTTAGGGTAAGCAAGTATTTTATTTGTGTTTAAACTATTGGTCGAGTGTTTAGTAATACTGGTATTTCAGCAGTGTCTGAGGAATGGAGTTGTAGTACTGAATGCATAAAATATCCTAAACACCTAAAATACCATTTATTTCCAGTTCATGGTATTTTAGAGCTCTAGACAAGAGACCCAACGTGCTGACTGTGACAGTCCAACTTCCAAGACTAGCCCTTTCAAATTATTTTTGGGAACTGTTTGTTTCTAAGCTATTATATTTCATTGTAATTTGAAGTATCACGGTAATCTGATGCAGGAGAAGGATGTCTGTCGATAAAACTCTTTAGTTAGTACATCTCTGCAGGGGAGAAAGACAGAACATTTTCTCTACCGTGGAGACTGAATGTTGTTTTCCTTATTCTACTGTTTGGCTGAAAATAAACAGATCACAGTGTGAATGTCTAAGCCTCAATCTTCTTGATAGGGCTGCTGGGCTCAAGTGAAATCCAGAACTTCTCAGATAGCTTATTTTACCATAACCTGAAGTCAAATGCCAAAATCACCTGTGTTTGTCAGAACCTTTAAACTTTGAAGCGTGTTGGGGCACCTGCAAATCCTCAAATGTCTAACTCATTAAAAAGAGTATTCACTTGTCTTGGAAAAGAGGAAAGCTTGTACATTTTTTTTTTCCAGTAACAGCAAGATAACAATTTCAGTTGTTTCCAGCTTTTCCCTGAAGTCCTATAATGTCTGGATGGTGGAGTATTCCTCCTGGGCTCCCTTTGGCATTTGTGGCTAAAACCCACCAAAGAATATTTCTCCCAATTAGAGTACAAAATCTGGAACAAGTGTGATGAATGAATGACCAAATAAAGAAAGTTGCTAGAAATAATTGTAGATTTGTTTTCTAGTGGTTCGTTTGCACAGTAGCTGATGTGTGGCCATTCTTTCTCCTGTTTCAGTACTTTAAGAAATGCCATGAGCATAGCTCAGTAAAAGCTCCAATGAATATTAAGTGAAAGCCCATAGCAGTCTACCTGACACTGGACAGATTGAACAGGTTCTCTTTCCACTTATGAATTAACATCTTGTTTGGATTTTTATTTTTCTAGATATCCGTGGAATACAAGAGTTTTTGGACAAAGTATCTCAGCAGGGAATGGATGTAGCATTGCAGAAAGTAGAAAATAACATCAATAAAATGATCACGGGGCTCTTTTCCACTATGCGAATAGAAGAACTGAACCGCTACCGGGATACTCTGAGACGGGCTATTCTTATAATGAACCCCTCAACAGCCAAATCATTCATAACAGAGGTATGTGTTTGTCGCGGGTAGCTTCTTGTTTGGTTGCCCTAGACTGCAGCTGTTTATCAAAACATTCAGTTTATTTGACTTCATAAAAACAAAACAAAAGTTCCCAAAACCTCAACTGAAAATGTAAATATTCTCTCTTCAAAGATCATCTTGCAAAGGTGTTTTTTTCTTGCTTAAACTGTTCTGTATGCACATTTATAACTACATTCTGCATGAGCAAAAGTGTTTAGGAAATACGCAGAAGAAGTAGCCCAGAAACTTTTGTTTCAAGCTCATGGATATTGTAATGCTATTTCCTTGCTCATTGCATCCTTCATTAAAAAGCTTTATAATTGAAAATTTTATTATTATTTTGGTATATATAATGTGTATTTGTGAATAAAATGTTTTTACCTGATTGGCATTTCACTTTTTATATAAAATTGTGTTTGATAATGATCTGTTACTACCACTGAGTAGTAGTAAAGTAACGAAATTTTTGAAGGATTTGGATGTGAATAAGGAATTTAGGATAACAGGTTAAAGTTATGCTTATGTTTTTAAACATAAACTGCAAGCAATGTGGACAGAATTTTCACAAAGCTCTTCAGGATTTAGAGACGGAAGATTTGCATATCCCGTTAGACTATGACTTGTGTAATTTTTTTGAAATGAGTGACATGGCTCTTTTTACACAGCACTGTGTTGTTTCAGATGTGGTTTGTTACATGCGTGTGTAGTCTTTGTCATCAACCAGTGGTTAGCAATGTATCTATTTTCTGTTCCACAGAAATGCACTTTCTCTCTACAATAATTTCTCTTTGCATCAATTTGTAACTTGTCTTACTTTTCTTTTATGCCTTCCTATTGACTGTCTTCACAAACTGAGGCTTGAAAACTAACTGTGCATATGTAGTCTCAAGTGAATGCCCTGTAGGAACATTAGTTAGAAGAGAAAGTTTTTTGCTCTTGGCTTTTTTGGCTAACATTCTACTGTTCACATACACACTGAAGTATTCTGAGTAATGAGGGTTTGCTATTCTGTCCAAATGTCTTCAGTGCCTTATAAGATGTAAACGATTTTTGGACATGCTCTGCACTGTTTTCATCACCTAAGTCACAAATGTTTCATTTTTCAAGTGTCATTGTAACATATTTCACATTTCAACCTAGAAACAGTACGTTCATGGCTCTAACTGCAATAACTTAGCAAAACAAAACTCCTGTATTGTTCCAAAAGAGAAACATTCTTTTTTTAAAAAATACACTATCATTTATTTTTACACACTCAAGCATAGTAACAAAGTCATTGTTGTCTTTTGAAGTTCCTACGTATGTGTTGTTAAGAAAGTAAATAGTTTATTTTAGAGTTCTCACTTAGGCATTGCCACTCAAACCAACAAAAATCCAACTAAACCAAACCCACAATCCTCTTTCCCCACAAAACAAACAAACAAACAAACAAACAAACCTGAAAAAACTCAACACAAAGAACCCAATGTTTCTCCTTTCCAGGAAACTCTAGGACTGCAGGACAGGTCATTATCTTCTTTGTGAGTGAGGTTCAAAGAAAGAGTCTCACATCAGGTGCTACATTAAAGGTTTTGCCAGCATAACAGTGTTTAGTTGGAGTAAGACCTGTGACTTGTAAAACTGACAGCAGGAGGCTCTCAATAGGAAGAGTTACTCAGATAAAAGAATGATTACTAATGTACTTTATTTCTGTTGATGGTGGGAAATGAACTACACAACAACTGTGCTCCAGCACACAGTGTCTGTGCAAGAAGAAATCTTCTGGGATACCTTTGCCAATGGATATTAAGAACTGTTACTTCGCAGTTGAAACAGCAACTGTACTGTGTTGGCAAATGAGTTGTGAAGCGTATGGACTGTCAATGGGTTAAGACACTCCTAAATAATTCAAGTATGTACATGACTCTTCTGAAGACTGTGCCTTGTGCGTGATCAGTTTAACTTGGAAATTCAGTTTTACATAGTGTGTTTAGCATGTGAACCTTACAAATTCAATACGAAACAATTGCATGTGTAGACAAGCCCTTGGGTTTCTTATTGGTTTTCTGCCCAGGAGATGCTTTTGGCTGCCTAGTTGAATTCAGTTGTCAGTCTCTCTCCCCAGATCTCACATAGTCACTGCTGCTTTGCCTCTTCTTAGACTACTGATTTGGCTGAACCTTCTCATTGTTTAGCTGAGAAGAGGGTTCATTCAGTCTGCAACAGCTATAGTAAGCGTGAACTTGATTACTATGCAAGTAACAACTTTTCCAGGGTAAATAATCAGATGCTGGCCTGTGTAAATAGGCAGTCTGTAAATTGGAAATTCCTTGTGGTAGGATTAATCTTTGTTCTGACTCTTTGAAATTCTTGAGTAAGAACCTGCTGGGTCTGAATTTTCTTTTTTTTTTTTTAAAGCAACATTGCATTTTTATGCTAGAGCCGTTCTTTCTATCCAACTTCTGTATCTCTAGAGCTTGCAGAGATGAGATCTATTCTTGTATAGTCAAGAAAAGGGAGATTAATATGTAAATACCCTGTTCTGGCTACAAAGATAAAACCCCACCCTTTCTTTAGCCATTATGCTTTAATTTGCCCTCTATAGGGCATAGAAAGACAGGAAGTCTTTGGAGCAGGTATCACAGCATCTCTTCTTACTGGCTAATGGATTCATGTAAAGTGAGAGGGAGGGGCCAGCCAAATTCTCTAATGTCCTTCATTGTTTTGATCTGAAGATAGATGGGCAGAAGGCAAAATTTCTGCTGAATTAGTGATGTTCAGTGGGGCTAAGGAGTGCAGAGGTATGGAGCTACCAGGGATTGGGATCTGTCCCTAGATCAATTTGTGGCAGCATGTGGGAAAATACTTTGCCAGGGATATACTGGTTCAGTTATTTCAGGAGGATGAGGTCTTTCTGTACTCTGAAATAGTCACTCAGGTCCCACAGGTGAAGCAAAATATTCCCGCTGAAACCTTCGGCATTACTGAAAGGCATCTCAGGACCAAACATTTTGCACAAAAAGTGCTATGGTGTCTGACAGCACTGGTGATGGATCTGAACTGTGTGCCACTTGTTTGCTTTTCATTTTGGGGTGCGGGTTGTTTTTGCACATATTTTTCTGATCTATGATGAACTTGCAGAACATGAAAAACCATATAAGGAAAAGGAAAAGGACTAGGATGTCGTTGTCAGCTCATCATGAGAACAAAAATCTGGAGTCAAGTGGGTGAAAACAATAGTAGAAAAAAAAACCCAAATATCACCTGGTGCTTTAACAAAAGAGCAGGGACTCTTTCTATCATCATTCCAGCCTTGGCAGGAAGCATCTCAAAACAACAGTAAGAAAGATTTAGGAAAAGGAAGAGTGAAGCTACCCCTGTGTTGAGCCCACCTTGCAAAGTGGGAGCTTTTAAAGCCACGTGTGAGAAGGCAGGGAAGGAGGAGGAACAGGCCAGGAAACTCAGATTGCAGCAGAGTTTATAAGGATAACAAAGCAACTTGGGAAGAAAGACTTCAGGAAGAAAGACAGATGTCCTTAATGGGGCCAAAATGCTGTCAGTACATCTCTCCCTACAGTTTTATTTCTGTTTAACTAAGGAAACTATCTTATCAACTGTGGACAGCAATATGAATGTATTCTGTACAAAGACTCCAGGAGCTGATAACAAGACTACAACTAGGGGAAGACTTTACACATTGAAAATCCAGCAAGCTATGGGTGAAAGAGTCCTAGCTTCAACCAGGGATTTTGCTGGAGTTTTAACAGGCAAGTTCTGGAAGGCATTGTTCTAGGAGCTGAAGATAACTGCCACCCACTTCTAGCTGTCAGTTCTTCCCCTTGACAGAAGGATTACCACCCCAGCAGCAAACTCAGCAGATGTTACTGTACACTTTGCTGACCTTTGTTAGGTCCCTTTTCTTGATTCTGTTGCAGCGGTAGTGACCACTTAAAGAGGCGAGAACCGTTTTTAACTGCAGCAGAAATATTCAGCAGTTTATCTGGCAAAAATTTCAGAGCATTGACAACCTATATCCACCAAGAAATCTATTGTGAGCGCTTGACAATTTCAAGCCATCAGTGCAGTGAGCATTTTCAGTTCCCAGACTGGAGAGTACTGCTCTTCAGCTCACTGTAAACTATACTTTTGTGTAATTAAACATTAACCTTTTATTATTCCAAAGGCTCCATTCTGCAATAATCTTGAAACTACCGAGCCCCATAATGTCAAGGTTTTCATCATGCAAGTGGTTATGCTGAAGATATTGGAAATATTTACTGTTATATATATATTTAAGGTTAAGCTCACATGCATCACAGAACTTGGTTATAATTATTTTTAAGCATATATTCAACAAAACCAGTAGCTTCCAAATCTGAGTTGTAGCAATAACTCTTGTGTGTTGTCCTGTGTGTATGTAGACATGCTTATTGCACCAGTCTCTATAGGTGCTAGCTTTTAGGCATTGGTACAATCTACTACGCATGATTTTTGCAGATTAAAATGTATTTTTTTCTACCACAGGCTGATGTGGGACAGTACTAAGATAAAAAGAAGCTACACTACTACTTTCATGAATAAAAGAAATATTTATAAATGAAATGTTAAAATAGACAGGGGAAATAGAATAAAGCATATAAATGAAGTAGTGAAGAGTTCTTGCCATGCAGTGGGCAAGTGAAAAAGAGAAAAGTGAATATTTGAGGAGAAAATTTAATTTAAAAATACTTTATGCTATTGAAAGTTTACCATGTTTTTTTCTAATTGTTACTGTGAATAGAATGAAAAATAACCTTTATTCTGTGAAATGAGATTATTCCTAGTAGCAAGTATCCTAGGTTTTGTTATATTTGATTGGTTTTCCTCTGTTGAAAATAATTGGTTATTTTAAACTTAAGTATTTGAAAAAATACATATTTTTCATGTAGTGGCATAGTTATTGTTTTACGATGTTCCAGCTTTAGCTCTGATCATGCAGCAAATCACAGATCATTTAGAACTGAAGACAGGGATTTGCTTTAGTGTTGCATAGTGCTCTAAACACACATATGTCTTTAAAAAACTTATTTGCTGTGAATTAGGAAAGTCTATTCAACTTCTCTACAAAGCTTATTCAGCCTCTGTTTCCAAAGTTCATAGGAGTTCTTTTTGGTTTCTTTAAACCTTATTCAGTGATGCAATGTTCATTGAGTTTTACATGTATCCTAAGGAATGTTACGATGATATTTGGTGTTTTGTTCTTCTCTTTAATAATAAAGAAAATTGTCCTGTCTTTAGTCAAAAACGTAATATACAGACATGAAGCTGAAATTAGGAGTTGAGTCCAATGCATCTGGGATGCTACATCCATTGAAGCCTGTGGCAAAATTCTGTAGTTTCCAGTAGGAGCAGATTGTAGTGTTTTGTTTTGAAGTGCACAGATAAGAAACATAGTAAGGAGAGGTGGAAGACTCCAGAGAGCTATCAAATCCACCTAATTGGCTCTGGAGAAGGCATTATCATCTAATGCATGCCTTAACTGCATGTGCTATGTGGTGCCTTGCCTGTATTTGTGGCACAGCTGAATTTGTAGGCCAGCTATTAGCTACTGTTTGCCACAGATGCCTCTTTAAAATCTTGTCAATCTGAGATTTTCATCATCTGCTGTTTAAAATCTGCTAGTTTGCCCTTTACATGTGTGCCTTCAGTTGCCAGTCCCAAGTACGTTCAGGAACAAGCATCAAATTGGGATTTAGGAAAGCTACATTCTCTTCTTCTGCCATGCAGTGCCATGTTATGTGTTGAATGTGTTACTGAATCACACTTTGTTACTTCTTTTCTTAATAAAATGTAAGACTAATAGCTGCATACCTGTGTATAGTGTATAAGAACTAAATAGTAATGTTCTCATAGGAAGCCTATTGGATTAGACTGAGAGATGGCTTGATGGTTTATCACATCTCTAAATTGGAATGCAGATTCATGAGTCCAAGTACAACTCTGTAATTTCAGTATAATTTCATAAGTAATTTATTACAAATATTTATGAAAACTCTACTTATGGAAACTCCTGGAGTGTTTATTTGAGAGAAAAGAAGAGGAGCTTTAGTGATTAAGTATTGAGCAGAAGACGTATTATGTACTTTATGAGAATCTCATGATATATCTGCTATTGTGCAGACAACTGTTTGGTTATGCTTTCCTATAAATTTCTGTCTGTTACTTTTAATGACAGTTGTTGACATTCTCTTCTTTATGATCTCGCTGGATATACTGGTTTCTGGACTATAACAAATAAATGAGGGACTGACCTCCCATCATCCTTAAAGATTTAAGAATTTTTTTTCTTCTTTCATTTGTGTTGTTTGTTCTTTGTCCTGCTTTCTTAATTTGCTATCATAGTTAATTATATTCTCCTGTTGTCATACCAGCAATTTTAATTGGATCTGATAGTCTTAGTTACTGCTTATCCTTCATTCCTACTTTTATAGCTTCACTATAAGCACCTCTGTTGTGTTCCTCTTGAGAGACAAATGTCTTCCAATAGAAAGAAAATTGCTTCAAACAGCCAAACAGAATAAATAATTTAAAAAAATATATAAAACGCGGTAATGAAACAAAGCTAGTTTATGCACATTGGCAGCAACAGTCAGTGTATTAAAGTATGTATTTTCCACAGAGCTAACTGTGTCTGATTCATGTAGGTGTTATAAAAAGCCCACTCTAAACATCTGCAAAACTAATACGCAATTGACTGCCACAGGATGAGTGTCCTTTTGAAATAATATGACTGCTAGGGGATTAACTTAAAATGGAGATAAGATCTGACAAAACTATTTCTAATCTGATACTTCCTCCAAAGTCATGTTGCCTGATTGGCAGAACTGTTCTGCGTCCTTCCTTCCCACTAGTAAATAGAGGTATAACCAGTGCATTAGCTTACCTAGGTTTCCCTAAAATATAACTGGTTTCCTAGCTAATGTGAAAATTCAGTGTTGAATGTTTTTATCTCTGAAGCACAATTAATCAATTCATACTCAATTAATATCTGAATAGTTTTGTCCATCTATTAGACTGAAATGAGGAGAATTGATAGTCATTATTGCTCCTATTTTGAAAACATTCCCTGTGACATTGATGAAGCTATCTGATTAGTTTGCTCTAGAGTAAAGATAGAAGTTTATAAACTATCACCCCATTCATAGTTTGCAGGGAGTTTGCTTATAAAATTTAGCTTTCATGTTTTTCTCTTTTTTAATATGTGTGTTGAAGTTTTTTTGTAGCTGTAATGTTTTTGCTAGGCATGCCTCAGTAAACTTTGTGTCAATTAAAATTCCTTCTTTTAAAAGTTGGTCAACCAAATTGGATAATTATCTGCAAACAGGTTAACACCACATTAATAGAAATGCTTAGTACACCATTAGAAACAATTGCTGTAATGTTGAAGAAGCAGTCAATGAGGGATTGGACTAAATGATTGTTAAAGGTCCCTTCCAACCCAAATCATTCTATTATTCTGTAATTTTTTGAAACAAAGTCTCAAAAATGATACCATACTCCAGACTGTTTGTGTTTCTTGAAACGTAATCTTCAGAACCACAGGAGATTCTCTGGGGAAGGGAATCAACTTTTATCTTAAGATAGATAAATACTTTTATCTTACAGAAGTTCCTGTATTTCAGAGCAAATAAAGAATGAAAAGCAGTAGGAGTTTATGCTATTAGCACAAATTATTTTAAGAAGCAGTGGCCAGACATGAAAACACAAGGAGAGGAAAAAAAAAAAAGACAGGAAATTTGCCAGGTAATACTGTTGACCTGCTGTGTTAAAAGAGAAGTCTGTTTTCTTTGGCCTTTTATGCTTTATCAGGCATCTGAGCCAGCGCTACTGAGGAGTTAGATGGACACAAATTCAGAAGGGAATAAATAAACATATTTCCGTCAACTTTCTTGAGGAATTTGGTAAATGAGGTAGCCTTAGATAGTGGTTCATGTAAGACATTCATTTAGTTATAAACACAGCAGAGCACGGGCTGCTTTTAACTTCTGGTCAAGTAGTTGGACACAGCCCACAAGAAGGCCTTCAGGCAGGTTGCCTTAGCTTATAGAAGTAGACTGATTGTCATTGTGTGACTGTGTGGGATTATAGTAGGAAAAAGTCACACAGGTTATTACATATATTATTTGCCATTTTTGCATTGAACAAGAGTGAGATGTGCTGAGGAGGAGGTAGGGGAAGAGAAAGAGAAGTGGACAATTAAAACTTTCTCTAGTTTCAGTCAACTAATGATCAAAGCAGCTTCCCACAAACTCTAATTGAAACAAAAACATTAAAAAATAACATACTTGGCATTCTGAGATGCTCTAAGGAGTGAAAACTCTTACCATCTGATCTCCTTAAAACAGAGTTTGTTTGAATTGCTTGGATATGTATGATAATGAGTTAATGTGTACTGAGAGCTCTTGCAGCTCTCAGAGATATACGTTTTTCAAAAATAAACATTGTAGTACTAAGATTTTCCTCTCTCAGAAGAGAAAGAGGCTGTTGGGTCTACAATATGTTCCAGCTTCCCAAACAACCCAGCAGCTGGGGTCCATGTCATCTCTAGCATCCCCAGGTGATAACATGGTAGAAGTATACATAGTGGAAGCCTCAGGGTACTCTGGGTCAGAACTTTTTCAGGCACTTTGATGTTCTGTCAAGGGAAAAATGTAACTTTCCATCTCTTTAACTGTTCAAATTGATGTGAGCAATTCGAACCAAAGCTGTACAGTAGCTCCCAGACCGGTTCAGAGTGTGATTCAGTGTGTCAGTCTGACTGCAAACTATTCTGTGATTTATAAAATACTTGACTCATTTTTGCCTTCTCATTGAAGATCTGTTTCTCTGAATGCTCTGGTGGTTTGGTCTCAGCTGAAGTGAGGTGATAGGTGGTGTATGCTCAGCTCTTTGTCAATTTTGTTTGTCTGCCAAACTCTAAATTGGGCAGCTTTGAAGAACCAGTGTGTGATAACCAGCAGCTAGGCATGAACTCTGTACTTTAGAGCTAAAAGCATTAGTTAGTTTTGGAAAAGCCGAGCCATGGAGACTGTCCATATTCTGCAGGTCAGCACAGAGAAGAGCATGCAGAATATGCTCACCAGCTGGTTAAAATGTACACTTAAAATGTGTAAATTGCACCACATTTCGTATCCCCTGTTAATTCTTTGGTGCATCCTCGTGGTAGCAATGCAAGTGTGAATTGGATTTATGCTTCTTTGATTTTTATTTAAAACAGTTTGCCTTTATTTTAGGAAGTGTGAATTAATAATTAGAAAATAAAAACATGTTTTATTTATATACTGTTTCACATATATTTGTCTAACACATGTATAAGCTGAAAATTGTGCTTGTAGTGCAGAAATCATGCCAGCAATACGCTACTGTTGGAATCAATATTTAAGGAATGAAGCCTGTGGTTTCTGTTCTGTAAATTAGTTAAATGTTGGAAAAACTTCATTGACTTTAAGAGCTCAGATCCTGACTGAAGCCAGCTAAGAAGTTTTTTTCCATCAAAAAATTCCAAGTTTCCTGTGGTTCCAAGATAGTCAGGCAGACTATGTGGGAGCCTGGACTCTGAAATCTCTTTCGTAGAATTTCAAAACTCTGGAGTTTCATTCCAAGCTGGAAGAAAACCAGATTTTCAAATATCTATATCCTCTGCAGAGTTATGTGACCTTTTTTATGCTTCTCTTCTCCTGAATAGATTTAAATTTACTTCCAAGTGCTTTATATTACTGTCTTTGCTGTTAAGGCATCCGTATAAGGACATTTAAGTATCCATATTGCTAACTGCTAAGTTTCGACTTAAAGTACTTTTTCATTGTCCAATTGTCAATCTTCATTTTAATCTTATTTGCATAGTGACTGCCAGCCTGCCGTTACTGAGGATCCTAATTAAACTTGAAACAGTGAATCCAGGCAGACTGTCAAACCAATGTTCAAAGAGGATGCAGAAAACTAGGTTCTGTCTTCAAACTAGGTGGCAAACTTAGGCAGGCAAAAGTAGGGCTGGATCTACCACATACACAAGAAGAGTGGAGGCAGACCAGAATGAGAGATTCCATTTTTCCATCCCAGTTGGCTGATCACACCTAAAATGTGTGAAAAGACAAACCCCTCAGACTATAGTCCCTGCTTTTTTCATTGCCCATGGACATGAACCATGGGAAACTTAGTGAACCACATCGAAGACTGCTGGCAGATCGAAAAATCAGTCCCAGCATCTGACTTCTCTCCATTGTCAGAGGGAATGATCAATTGAAGAAAGAAATACGGACGTGCCTGTTCAGGCCTGAGGTCTAAAAGGAAAGTGATAGGTAGAATGGCAGACATTAGTGTGTGATTTCTTAAAGCCACAAGCAAACTTACATATGATATATGTAAGTATATGTACTGATAGTACAGAAGTTCAGTAAAAGAACTACTAATGAAATAAGAGGTCAGTTTTGATAACTTACAGATACTTTCATTTGTGCTTCATTTTTTCCTAGTCTGGATTCTAAGAGATGAGTTGAGACTAATTTTCAGAAAAAGGGTATTAATAATTTATGAAATTAACTGAATTTTTATTTGAATACAAAATTAAAATTTAGTCTCACATTGTAATTTCCGTTCACTGTCTTTGTGTTTTTCACTGTGTTTCTGTTCACTGTCAGCCAAAACAGAGGTTTTACACTATATTGTCATTCTCTTTGTTGGTGCAGTGATGTTCCCTGAGGTATAACTGTTGGTATTTGCTCAAGGAATTTTTTGTTATGTTTATACAATACTAAAAAGATACCTACACTCAAGGTTTTTGGTGTTTCTAATGTATATTACAAAATACAGGGAAAAGAGATGTCTCAGTTGCATGATGCTTTCCTGTGGAAAAATAGAGGCATAATATTCCCTGGGGAGAAATGGTTGAGGCTGCTTTCAGCTTTGACAAGCACTTTGTTTGGATTTTAAAGTAAATTTAACAGGATTAAATTTGTTGTGTTCAAATATATATGCATGTACTAAGAGTGTGAAATGCAATTTTAATGCTGGTGCAAATGTGCATCTCCTCACAGGACTGGGAAGTAATACTGCTTTATGTGAAGCGCTACTTTTCTGATTGAGGTACTTGTTTCAGAAAGACCTGAGAAAGCAGAAAGAGTTAATAAAAGGCAAGGAAAATTAATGATGGTTGAGGATCAGTTTAAGGTTGAGGATCAGAGTATTTTATTTCTTTTGACTACTCTTCTGTATACGTTTACCTCTTCTTTTTAAGGTAACTCTTACTAGAGTGAATTTTCCTTTTACCACAATATACTATGCAACTTCTTTAGTGTTCAGCCTTGCAAGATCTTTGAGATGCATTGTACACCATTACTTAAAAACAGATGTATCATTTCCTCCTTTCCTTGTTGAATTTCTGAGATTTGCATGGAAACATGACTTATAATACAGCTATAGTATCATTCTTTTTGTATACCAATTTTATTTTTTTGCCACCTCCTTTTTTACAAATACAAAGTTTACCTGTTTTTGTCTCTTAACCATGATTGCTGCTTGGTTCCATATTGCTTTGAATAGGTCCTTTTCTGCACATTGCTACCTTCTCTCCCTTTATTGCTGGTGCCCATATGCACTACAGCCAACAGCTTACTTTCTCTGTGGAGCGTTCTGCATATTGTTAGAGAGCAAATCAGCATGCAAGTCCCACTTATCTTGTATCTTACAACAAAGCTTTTCATAGCTTGTCCCTTCTGATCAGATGACTTCCTGCTTTTCATGGGGTGACTGAGTCAGATCCTCCTTTGTGTGATGATCTGGTCCATTTATGGGTTGTTTTTGTCTTTTTTACCTTGCCAGGGGTTAATGCCCTGATGACTCGAGATGCCCTTCCTCCTTAGTAGCACATAGCCTGCTAGGGTGGGGATACGACTACTTTGTGAAGTCCCTGCAAACTTGATCAATATTCTACTTTGTCTTTTCAAATTTATCCAGTTCAGTCAATCTGACCTCAAGACAGAGCGCTTGGGATATGAAGGTGATGAGCTGTGTTCTGTGCACATTTCTTGCTTGTCTCAGGCAATCACATCTACTGCACTCAGACTAAACTGGGACTTTTAGCTTCTGGTTGCTTGAAGAATTTTGATTGTCTTTGTCTGATCCATCAATTACATTTGATGCTTGTTTTCATATTCCTCGAGAGTCAGGGAGGAGAACCCCGTAATCTCCTTATACCACATAGTTCAGCTTCCGTTTTAACTTGTCTTTCCTTTACTGTATTGACTTTGTTTCACTCTGCAGTTTGCCGAGTCCTGCACCTCTACTTGCTCAAGAATTTTACTTTCTTGTCCTGATGGGGTTTGCTATTTTGGTTTAATATTATGAGATATATAAAAATACCACATTTTTAGTAAAGAAAATGTCATCACTTTTGCCAGAAAATGCAGCGCTTGGTGGTGAAAGTGTATTCTGAGTCAGAGAGAGTTGATGATTTTAAGGTAAATAGAATATTAGCTGTTTATCACAAGAACATATTTCACACCAAAGCATATTTGTGCAAATCAATAGTAGTTTTCTACTTTTCCACAATTAATGTATTTCTCACAAAAAAATCTTCCCTGATTTCTTCTGTGTGACTTTTAACTGATTTTCCCAGCCGTGCTTATTTTTTCATGGAGCTCATATCTCATATGATAGCTGTAGCGTGGATTTATTTGACACAACCCATTGCTGTTAATATATTTTGTTCAATGTGTAGAATTCAATTCTTCTGTCACGTTTCTGCACAAGGATGCCTCATTTTTTCTACATTAGTGATATGTATTATGTTTTTGCAATTCCTTGTGAATTGAAATTCTCTATTAATAATAACAAAGGTATTAATTTATATTCACGTCGTATCTTTACTACATGAAAGTTTTAAAATATGGAAAATAACATTTAGGATGGAAAGGGAAGTTCTTCTCTCAGTAAGATTTTGATGGTAATAGTTATCAATTGAATAGTTCTCAGTGACCCAAGATTTCATCTTGTGGGTGACTCTCACAGTATGGATGCTGGTGATTTGCCATTGGGCATAATTATTTCCTACCATCTTCTCTATGTACGTAATGTCTGGAAAATTATGTTTGTGAACGTAAATTCAGAATCTTCTCTGTGCTGATGACTCACAGATTTACCCTGTCTCTGGATCTTCATCCACCTTAAATGTGCTCCCTGTCTTTCAGACATCTGTTCAATGTCTAATCACCTAAACTTAAACAAGTTTTAATCTTTATCTGTTTACTCTAATCATTGTGAGCAAGTCACTACATTCTTATCCATCCCTTTATTGCTCAATTTTGGCCTTTCTCAGGTTATTCACATCTGTCCAGCATTTAAATATGGTCAATTCTGCCTAGAAAGTAATTTCAAGATGCAAACTTTCCCAATAAAAGTGCACAGCTACAGTGAGTTCCTTGCAATTGCAAAGTCTCTTTCTCTGCTCTTGATAAATACAATCTCATCCAGCTTGAAGCTATCCAAAATACTGATGAAAGGTTATTTTTTTCTTGTTGCTCTAATCATCTACCCGTTCTTAGGTCTACATGCTCAGTAGTGTAGGACACAAAGCTTTTGCTTTTTCTCAGAGCCTTTTTTGAAGTATTGAATGTTGTCTTCTATATTTTAAATGACGTTCAGATGTCAGCTCCTTTGATCTGCCCATCTATTGTTCATTGCTTTCTTTTGCAGTGATCTTGCTTCTGCCATGACTTTCCTTTGTACATGGAAAGAGCACACAGCTAATTCACACTAAACCAATTCATTATCCTGCTTCAAACTTCTACAGAAATTTTTTGTCACCTTGCCTGTTGATAACTTGACAGTGTACAGGCAGCTGTTGCGGTGAGACAACTGCCTACTGTGGTGATTAATACTCCCTTCCTTCTTTGTGCTCCTCATCCACCTGTCTACCTATCTCTCTGTCTATCTAGAGAACCTTCCTATTGTGTATTTACACTTCAGATGCTAACTTTGAGAGGGCAAGTTCTCTCTCATCTTTATACATGTGCCCAGATGGAACTTGACTTATAGGACTTCCTCGTGCAACATGCAAGTTACTTGTGCTGAGGTCCCACATTACCCAAATTTACTGACTGCTGTGGTCCAACTTTCCCTTAACTGTATGTTGCAACTCCTTTGTGTCAGCTCTTTCACTTGTTCAACTGTTTGCTTAGTTGTTCTGAGGTGCTATGATTTTATGATTCTAACCCAGCAGATAATTATACACCTTTCATGTAAGATGGCTGCAATGTTACTTTCTGTTAGCCGTCATCAAATTGATGGAACGCCTTTTTTATGCATTTGTATCACAAATTAAAACTTAAAATATGAAGCATGGTTTTGAAGTTGTCATAAAGCCGTGAAATAGTAAGAATATTTAATGTACCTGTAGTATGAATTTGTTGATGCAAAGAATTATTGAAATGTGTAGAACTCACAAACTTCTCTAATTTACTAAGGTATTGTTCATTAACTCCTCTCTCTCTGACCTAGTCATGACTCCTCATCTCCCAAGAGAACACTCTGTCAACTCTGATGCCTCTGGGGGAATTTTAGCTACACAAGGCACTACATGTTACAGTTTCATATGTAATATTTGTAGACTAGTACTGCTGAGTGCCTACTTGCATTAGGTCCTGTAAAAGCATAGGAGGGATGAAATACCTTTGCTTTAAGATGTAGTTAAATACTTCAGTCTAAATCATGGTGTGTTTTATTTAGACACATAAAAACATTATATCTGGATATAAACTGTTCTTCAGTGTGCATATCCTAGCTTATTTTCCTGTGCTGATTTACAGCTGTAGCCACTGAGGTGCATAATTAATGTCTACATCTTCCTTCTGTCCATTGTGATTACTGAAAAAAAAAAGCCACAGACATTTGATCAGGATAAATCCTAGATGTTCTTCATAAACCAAGCTATCATAGAGAATTTCTGAAGTCGTTGGTAAAATTATTTAATTTTCTGCAGTTTGAACACATTGGTAATATGGGTTTCTTTCTATTGTTAGGCTGCTGTAGATGGTTGCCTACATTTTGATTTATCTAATGCAACATTACATCCACAGTTGGTCTTCTGCATACACGCATTCTCTGGAAAGACAATTAGCCTTTTGTGCTCTCACTTTTAACATTTTAAAAAAAGTAAGTGCATTTTTCAATATTTGTGTGTTCCTATAATGAGACAACAATGTGTCTCTGGCTCTAAGGCTGCATTTCTTTGCCTCTTGCATCCCAGATGAATTATCTTTGACATTTCCAGTTTTGGTTGTGGTGGAACCACAAATCTTTCATTTTTAAAGATCAAATTATCCATAGCAATTAGCTCCTCATAGAGTGTCAGGATGAGTGTTTTGTGTGACGGATGGGTAAATATTTTCCCTTCACTAACCAACAACAAATGTTTCTGGTAATGGGGAATGTTGAGTCATCCTTTAATTACAGTCTTTAAATAAAACTCTTTTGAGGCATACATGTATTTCATCTTTGTTATATATTCTATACTGTTACCATCCGATGAACAAGGCGGAACTGGCCTAGTAAGACTGTAGGAAAAAAATTCAGAAGTGGCAAGATGTTAAAGGACTTGAACTGTCACAGGCAATTACTCTTGTAGACTTCAGCAATGCGAAAGGAGACTTATCATCTCAAATACCAAACTTACTCTAAGGGAGGCATTAATTGGAGATGGAAGTCAGAATCACAGACTACCTGAATCTATGTGACACGACAAAGCAGAGGACCAAGACAGTTCCATGCTCTCACACGGAAGTTTCCACTTGTGCAGGGGAGTGTGTCATTTGTGTGAATAAATTATTTGTCTATATATATTTATAATCCTCAGTTTATGAAAATATTTTCAAGGAATGTAGCTTTGTTTTCAGTAGTAATTAAATGTTTTCAAGTTATATGGATCTTGATAATGTTAAAGCAGTTTCTTTATTTCAGTAAGACACTACATTGTGAGATTAACATATCAATTAAGGACTACTTGCCAGTATGAGAAAGAGAGTGGAAATGGCCTAAAACATAGATCTTTGTTGTCCTATATATAACTGAACAGCAACAATAATTAAAACTTACTAAGTGATAAAGACAACACTCAAAGAAGTACTGAAGTGTGTATTCCTGAGATGAAATCTACTGTTTTGGGTAGTACAATGTAGAAGAAAGTCAGAAATATTCTGATTGGTTCAAATTGTACAGGAAAAATATGGTGACTCAGACTGCAATTTGGCATCAAATTTAAAGAACCCAGGAGAATTAGGCATAAAATTACCATTAAAACTGGGATTTTGCTAGTCAGTCCTTGGGGTTACTGGAAGAATCTGTTCTTCAAAGTCAGAAGAGATCAGGACCTCTGTTGCATGTCTCTTTCATATGATTTTATGTATGTTATTTGAAATTAGTTTAGAAAAGATTTAGGGCTCTAAGAAAAGGCTCATTATAAAATGTCAGACACCATTAATTCAACAAGCTTTCACATTACAATGGGAAAATCAAGACAGGTCAGGCTTTTAATTTCAGAACCAAAAAAAGGGCAAGGTATATTTCTGCATTTGACTCAGAGAGCAGTGAAGTTCCATACCGTTGTTATTGGTCTTTGAGATAACTGCTGTTCTCTAAAGCAGAGAAGGAAGTAAGCTTTGAATATAAATTTAAATACCCATAGTGGTCTCCTAATATTATGAAATGGCAATACTCCATCAAGCTATTCATATAGATTGGGCTAAATCATCTAGTTTCAGAATCTGAAGGCAAAATTACTTGAGATGCATGCCAACATACAGTTTAAATTCTTAAATGTATTAAACATAAAAATGTTGCCATTAAATCTATATTGATATCTGAAAATCAATCACTGACATGTAAGGAGGTTAAACATCTAAAATTCCTCTTGGCTTTTACCCGCAGTTCTACTCAGGGGAAATTTATATGATGTAGACTTTTTTGAATCCCAGCAGGTGCATTAGTGTGTGAGTGTGCACTTAGGTATTACTTTGACTACACTCTCTTAAAATATTGGCATTATGTTATAGTATTTTGATGTTCATAAAATATCACAAATGCCTTTGGTATCTTTTAGAGTTAATGTACTCCTGTGTTTTATTTGGTGTATCAAATTATTTTTTATATATAATACATATGCTAAGTTTATAAAAGAATCACTATTGAAAATTTATATAATGTAGGTGTGAAATCCATGGGATTACAAATCTATATTCATAAGGATACATGTTCAAACTTCAGCTAATGTATTGACATCCTGATCAAGCAAAAGCAAATAATAATACGCAATTTCAACTATCTGCATTATAAATTACTCAGAATATCTGAAAGAGAATGTTGATACTTGTTTAGGTGTATATAAAGAAGGAAATATTTTCATCTTTTTCTGTAAAGGGACCTGATCAGAAGAGATAATTTTGGGACCTCTAAACTTTAGTGAGCTTCAATGAAAAGCCAGTATTTGAAAGTTTCTTTTGGAATGCAAAGTTAGGAAAAGAAACCCTTCTGAAGCATTTTCTTTTCAAGATGCTAAAATATAACTAACAATATAAATACAACATAACATAATAATCATAATAATAATGATAAATATACACTCATAAAAGTGTAAATCCATAGCAACAATGATATCAAGATGTTTGGATGTGGATGAAATGAGAAAATCAAATTAAATTGTTCTGATAGAACAATTCTGAGAGAACATATTAACACATTTTCATAAACCTGTGAGTTCACACACACGTAGTTTTTGTAATGCAGGTAATTGCCGTTATATTTGGGGTGGGAGGTTGGCAACAGGTGAATTTCTAATGGGTTGTACCTATGCAATACATTTCATGCAGACATGAGCTTTCTTTGTCCAGAGTTAGAGAGGGTAGAACGCTAACTGAATTTAGATAGTGTAATGCTAAAGATGGGAGGGTACATGAATATAGAGTTTGTGCTTCTCTTGACTTTCAGGTCAGAGCATGGGTGGAACAAGCTCATATATGTTCATAATATATTGTGCAGATGCAAAATCTGAAATTAATCAACACACCATTTAGAAATACTATTAGAATACATGTGGGTTTGAAGTACTGAGTTTATGATCAGATTAAATGGATCTTTTAGCAGTCATTATTTTGGAGAGATCTAAAACTTGATCAGAATTCCTCCAGGTTTTTAAGTCTTTCTTCTGGGCACAACCAGTGTATTTATAATGGAAATTTCAGTGGAAATTTTCAGGACTAGAACACTTTACAGGTCTCAATTCTTCTAATACATATTCACCTATATTTACAGAAATGTTTATAGCCTTAGGAGGTAATATGTTATAATATAAAGGAGATCTTGGAAATCCAGTTGAATAATTAGGTTTTATATTTAATGGACTATACCATAATTTCATTTAATGTATTTATTTTCTGTTGCTTCATAAGTACTGTTATTCACCCCCAATCCCCAGATCAATTCTCTGTCTTGAAGTGGTGCTTAAGTCCAAACTGGGCGATTACATAATGTAGAGAGAAGTAGAGAAAGCCTCTTCTTGAGTACATTTGCTCATTAGGTAGATTTTTAAAATTTAAATGTTTTAAAGCTTTTCCCAAGAGTCTTTTTTTTCTTGTCCTAGGAGCCACGGTCTACTGTGCTCATCTCTCTGTCTGATATACATGCCTTTTTTTTGTTTTCTTGATTTGTATTAGTATTTTAAAGAGAGACATTTGGAGGAGAGGAGGAAGGTCAGAAACTATTCAACAAAGCTTAGGAAGAAAAATCAGTTTCAAGACTACAGAGAACAAACCAAGTTTAAGCCCTTAAAATTATAAAGTAGGTAAATTGGATTTTTATGGAAATTTCACAGGACGGCTCATATTTCCAAACACCAGTGTGATATCTGAATTGAGGTGAAATTCGCATGAGATTTATGGACTTTAAAATTCAGCAGTTTCATTTTATGCCATTGAGCAAAAAAACTAATTTATTTTTTTATTCACGTGGCATAAGTAACAAAATGAAATTTTACACTCTATTGACTGGCAAACCTTGCATTAGCCAAGGTGAAACCGTTAGAGAAACGTTATAGCTTTGTTGCATTTCAGGGTCTACTGATGTTTCCATTTATAAGCCCTGGCTTTTAGGGTTATGTAAAAACAAATTTAAAATCTATTTCCAAGGAAAATTGAAAATGTCTGTCATCATGGAAGTAGGGGATTTTGTAATAATAAAAAATAAAACTTAAAAATACATGATGACTTCTTGCTTTAATTGTAAGGCTTGGTAATCTAAACTCCCATGTCTCCTACTGTGTTATTCTGTAAAGGTGGACAAGTCTCTTCACTTCTTGGTGGCTGCCACACTTTCATCTTTTTGAAATTCAAGTACTCATGAAAGGATCCTTTTGCTATTTATTCTTGTCCACTTGGCTTGTTTTAGCCTCAGTAAAATGACCTAATAACAAAGCTGTTCAGTGCTGTGAAATACAGGAGCATGTTTCTATTATCAAGGGTAATTGGAGGAGTGGAAGGTGGATTGATCTTAAATGATATTTGCTTGAGTAATTTCAAAGTGGATTGAATCCAACCCCATTGGAGGCCAGACCCTCAGCTGTTATCTTCTGCTGAATAAGCTGCATTGGCATAGATGACTTAAGGATCTGAGTCCTAATTTTTTTGTCATGCAGAAGAAACTAGACCAAGACTAGTATAAAACATGGTTTGCATTCTAGCAGAGTGTCCTTGTCTTACATTCCACTTTCAGGTGTTTGAATAATAGAAACATCCAAAAAGGAATTTGTCTTGTGATAACTTATCTGACACCTTTTTCTCACGCAGTTTTCAGGATTTGTTCTTCAAATGAGGGAATTTAGTGATATATCATCTTTATCACTTCAAATTCCTAAACAGTATTTGGAACAGTCAGGAAAAAGCTGTTTAAACTTTATAATGCAAACTGTTTGTGTAGTCCAAATGCACCAGTAAATGCTTCTTCTAGCTAGAAGACTTAGTGCAATCGTTTGTTACTTGGAAAGTTACTGAATAACTGCTTTAAGAAGCTTAAGTCAACATTGTAATTCAGCATCTTAACAAACTCTCAGAGAAATGTCTCATTAGCCTAATGTCTGAAAAGTGTAATTTTCTGAAGTGTAAAAGCATTTGAAATATTTATGTGGTGATTCAGGCTAGAGTGCTGCAGATAGGGAAAGTTCTGCAAGGTCTCTAAGGTGTTTTCAGTGGCTATAGAATGAGGAATGAAGTCCAGCACTTCCATGGAAATGTCCCTGCCATTTCTTTCTCTTCCTTTGCTTATGAGTAGCATGACTTCTACACAATAGTGCAAGTAAAAATGTAGAAAAGAGAAGGGGTTTTTAGGCTCTGTTTTGGCATTTCTGTTGTGTTTCTATTTATGATTTTGTACAGCAAGAATGCAGGGCTCGTGCTCCTGTAAGCAATTAAAAGGTCCTCTCAGAAACCATAGTAAGTAGAAGATCAATAGCTACCTTTTTTTTGGTAGAGGTTTAGTATTTTAGAGGAAATGCGTATGTGGAGTTCACACCTGAGTGCCTGGTAGAGACAGTGCTAGCAGCTTAACTGATTTCCTGTGTAATACACTTTCCACTCTTTCTTAAAAAGAATGCTGACCTGCAGTAGTGGAAGGTCCAGGTAAAGGAAAGCCCTGCTGTGCCTGTATCTGAAAGGTGGCTGCTTACAGCAGAGAGAAAATCTAAGTGTGAGGAGGAAGAAGGTCTTCTGGGTCTTCCCTCTCTTTTAGCCTGATTGTAGCTGATGCAGTGAGCTACAAGAAATGGTCTTGACATGCTTAGACACCGCGGGAGAAGAGACACAAGTATGATACAGTGATTGCTAGAGGAGTCCCTGCCTATACAATGTGCTAAGACACTGCTAACAAGTTATAATCACTCTCTAGGGTTTTCTTAATTGTTTGTTGTGATCTGGGCTGTTTTGGGGAGGGAGGAACTTTGGACTAGAAATTAAAACAGCTCTTGTTTCTTACTGATATCAAGTACTGTGTATAAGCTATTAGAACTTCCTCCTCTCTTTTATGCTGTCAAAGGAAAGGTCATACTATTGCACCTGTGCCCACTAAAGGTAGAGAAGAAAGAAGCAGTGCAGAGGTCCTCCTTTCTGCTTTTATCTTATCTTCACTGTGTTCAAGGAACAGAGGGCTAGGAATTGAAACAGTCCCTTCAGAATGAGTCCTTTGCTCCTCTCCTTTCTTCTGTGTTTTCTATTTTCCATCTCCTACATCAGTGGTTTTTCTAATCCAGCTGTTCATGTTAGGTAATAAAAATATTCTCCTAGTAGTTTTAGAAGTTCTGAACTGCTGTTTTCAGCTCCCTGTAGCAGCTATAGTTATGCAAAAGTAAAATGTTGAGTAGTTATGCAGTTTATTTCTGCATATAATCTAAATTTTGACTAATATTGATATTATGTGCATATTAAAAAACCTGAACAAATCCTGTAAACTAGCATTGAATGTCATGTAAAGAAGCTTCCATTAATGTACCTTGGAGAGAACAGAACAGAAAGATGCAAATCCAGAGCAAGGAATGAATCCCCTTACCAGTAGCCATGTAAGAAGCCTTTGCAAACTGAAAGCTACAGAGGTATTAGTATTAATACATGTTTTTAAAAGTAGCATTTCTCCTATATTTTTGTAGTATAGATTTTATCTTACCCCAAAAATAATCCATTAGTAAGTGTTCTAAAAAACCCAGATACTATACTATGTGGAAGTTATACTATTAAAATGTGAAAATATTGCCAACCAAAACAATACCTTTGCATGGACTATTAATGTATATATTGCTGGTTTTCCTCTCAAACATAGCAGATGAATTTAGAAATCAGATATGTAACTGACTTGCTTTCTGAAGAATACCAATTAACCATATACATTGCCCCATGCATTACGACTGCCTCTGTTAACAAAAAAAAAAAGGAGGATAATTGTTATTTGTGACTCCATTCCGAGGGGGACAGAGAGCCCAATACGCTGACTGGGCACATCCTGTAGAAAAGTCTACTGTCTCCCTGGAGCCCAGGTTTGAGACATTACTACGAAATTCTCTGATCTGGTATGGCCCTCTGATTATTACCCACTGTTGGTTATGCAGGTTGACAGTGATGAGGCTGCAGAGAGAAATCAAAAACTGATCAAAAGGGACTTCAGGGCACTAGGGCGATTGGTTGGAGGATCAGGAGCACAGCTAGTGTTGTCCCTGTCAGTAGCAGGGAAAAATACTGAAAGGAACAGGAAAACTCACCTGATTAACACATGGCTCAGAGGCTGGTGCCACTAGTGGAATTTTGATCAATAGCCACGGGTTCAAGTGCATCTACACCAATGCACACAGCATGGGAAACAAACAGGAGGAGCTGGAAGCCGTTGTGCAGCAGGATAGTGACTCACCATCACAGAAACATGGTGGGATCACTCACACAACTGTTGTGCTGCAATGGATGGCTATAAGCACTTCAGAAGGGATAGGCAAGGAAGGAGAGGTAGTGAGGTGGCTCTGATGTTAGGGAAGGGTTCAGTTTTATGGAGCTTAATGGTTATGCTGGTAAGGTTGCTTATGGGTAAGAATAAGGGGGAAGGCCAGCAAGGCATATATTCTGCTGGGAGCCACTTAGAGACCACCAAACCAAGATTAAGATGTAGATGAGACATTCTACAAGTGGCTGGCAGAACTTTAACATTGGCTAGCCCTTGTTCTCATGTGGGACTTCCAGTTACTGGGTGTCTGCTGGAAAACAATACAGCAAAGAGGAAACAGTCTAGGAGGCTTCTGGAATGTGTGGAAGATAACTTCCTGATGCAGCTGGTAAGTAAGCCTAGCAGGCAGGTGCCTTACTTGACCTGCTGTTTACAAACAGAGAACTGTTTGGAGACGGGGTGATCAGAGGGCTTAGCAACCATGAAGTGATAGAGTTCTTGATTCTTGGTGAAGTAAAGAAGGCGGTCAGCAAAACCACTACTGTGGACATCAGAGAGCAGACTTTGGACTATTCAGGACACTGGTTGACAGAGTCCCTTGGGAAGCAGTCCTGAAGGGCCAAAGGGGTCCAGGAAGGCTGGACATTCTTCAACAAGGAAGTCTTAAAGGTACAGGAGCAGGCTGTACCCATGTGTTGTAAGATGAACCAGTGGGGAAGACAACTGGCCCGGCTGAACAGGAAGCTTTTTCTGGGTCTCAGGAAAAAAAAAAAATTAATACTTTTAGAAGAATGTGCAGGCAACTCAAGAAGAGTATAGGGGTCTTGTTAGAACATGCAGAGAGAAAATTAGAAAGGCAAAACCCAATCTGTCCACTGTTCTAAGAGATAATAAAATATGTTTTTCCAAACACATTAACAACAAAAAGAGAGCCAAGGAGAATCTCCATCTTTTATTGGAAGCAAGGAGGAACATTGTCATCAAGGATGAGGAAAAGGATGAAGTTCTTAATGCCTTCTTTGCCTCAGTCAGGAGAGGTCCCAGATGACAGAGGCTTGCCAACGTGATGCCCATCTAAAAGAAGGGCTGGAAGGAGGATCTAAGGCCCTACAGACCATGTCAGCCTGACCTTGGTACCAGGAAGATTATGGAGTGATCTTGAGTGTGCTCACCAAGCATGTGCAGGACGACCAGGGAATCAGGCCCAGCCAGTATGGGTTCATGAAAGGCAGGTTCTGCTCGACCAACCTGATCTCCTTCTATGACAAGACAAACCAGCTAGTGGACGAGAGAAAGGCTGTGGTTGTTATTTACCTGGACTTTGTTAAAGACTTTGACAACACCGTTTCCCACAGCATTCTCCTAGAAAAACTGGCAGCTCATGGCTTAGACACGTGTACTCTTTACTGGGTTAAAAAAAAAGAAAATGGCTGGTTGGCTAAGCCCAGAGAGTTGTGGTGAAAGGAGCTAAATCCAGCTGGCAACCTGCCACAAGTGGTGTGCAGAGCTCAACGTTAAAGCCAGTTCTGTTTTATCAATGGTCTGGATGAGGAGATAGAGTGCTCTCTCAGTAAGTTTGCAGATGGCACCAAATTGGGCAAGAGTGTTGATCTGCTTGAGGGTAGGAAGGCACCACAGAGGAATCTGGACAGGCTGGATCGATGGGCCAAAATAAATTGAATGAGTTTTAAAAAGGCAAAGTATCGAGTCCTGCACTTGAGACACAACAACCTCATGCAATACTACAGGCTTGGGGAAGTCTGGCTGGAAAGCTGCCTGACAGAAAAGGACGCGGGAGTGCTGTTTGAGAGATGGCTGAAAATGAGCCAGCAGTGTGCCCAAGTGGCCAAGAAGGCCAACAGCATTGTGGCCTATATCCAAAATAGTGTGGCCAGCAGGAGTATGGAAGTGATTGTGCCCCTGCACTCAGCACTAGTAAGACCGCACCTCAAGTACTGTGCTCATTTCTGGGCCCCTCAGTACAAGAAGGACATTGAGGTGTTGGAGCGCATCCAGAGAAGGGCAACAAGGCTGGTGAAAGGGCTGGAGAACAAATGTTATGAGGAGCAGCTGAGGGAACTGGGGTTGTTTAATCTGGAGGAGAGAAGGCTGAGATGAGACCTTACCACCCTCTACAGCTACCTGAAAGGAGGTTGTAGTGAGCTCAGTGTTGGTCTCTTCTCCCAGGTCACAACTGATAGCATGAGAGAAAATGACGTCAAGATGTGCGAGGGGAGGTAAGGTTGGATATTAGGGAATATTTCTTTACTGAAAGAGTAGTGAAACATTGGAAAAGGCTGCCCCAGGGAAGTGGTGGAGTCACCATCCCTGAGGGTGTTCAAAAAATGTGTATATGTGGCAATTAGTGACATGGTTTAGTAGGCACAGTGTTGTTGGGTTGACAGTTGGACTTCATGATCTTAGAGGTTTGTTCCGACCTTAAGGATTCTGTGATCTATATATTGCAACTGTAAAAAGTACTGTATTTGTACCAAAGTAAATCCAGAAGCAACTTATTCTTCTCCACGAAATGTTTTCAGCTTGGCTTTATTATGATTTACAATTTCCTCTTGAAGTGTTATTGGTGGAGCTGAGCAGTGAAGAGGGAAAACCAACAACTGGGCACCCTGAGGAGAGTGACACTGCCTCTTAATTTTTCGTGTTCCACTCAAATAATTTTGGGGACTAAGGTGTAAAGGTAGCAATGTAGATGCAAATGACCATTCAAAAAGTGGGGATTTCTGTGGTTCTTTGAATTAATCCTGTCCTTAGCTATTTAGAAAAGATTTGATTTGAAGCATTGTTCCACATGTCAAGAGAAAAAATAGCCTTTTGCATAGATTTGGAAATTGTGGATTTTTACTCAAATCACAACATCAGGTTCATATGATTGTCTTTTTTAACTGTCAGTAAGTTGGGAATGGTTGTATTACTATGGCATAAATGCAAGGGCCTTGGGAATTAGGTAACGATTTTTCATGAGGTTTCCTTATTTCAGGAAGGGCAATTCAGGTGATGCATAGAGTTGGCTACATTCACCAAACAGAAAAAATACTCTCCCTACCTGGTAAGCCAAATGTTTCTGAATATCATTTGAAAAATATTTCATTGTCAGATTCTCTGGAAGAAAATGTCAAAATGAATGCATCTTTCTCTGATATCTCATGGCTTCACTTGCAGCATCCCAGATAAGCAATGGTTAAAAATATTACCTAGAAATCAGCAGTATTTTATAAGAAAATATCAGCAGAAATTAAAATATATATAATAAAAACCTCATGAGAGAGTAGGAGTGAATCGCTTTGAAATATTAGACCAGTGGAATTAGAATAATGAAACGTACCTAGACTACAGAGTGAGTTACTGTATGAAACTATTTGAAATAGTTGTATGCAGAATATGAACAACTTAATTAGACTATGTGGCCACCCCTTAAATACCGATGTAAATGACTACTACTTTTAGGATCTGAGTGCTGTGACTTTATCATCATCTTCAGACTACTACCCTAGTCATTCACGGTTTATTTCTCCCTCTCCCTTTGTAATTTCTGTGTTACAATCAGAATGGGGAGAACAGCATTTTTTTTGTTTGTTGGGGTTTTTTTTAGAAAAATGAAGGATACAGCTTTGAAAAAAGAAATGCACAACCAAGAGGTCTACCCTAAAGTCAGTCACGTGTCTGTGAGCTACAATATGATATCATGCCTGACATAACTATGATATTATCCTGGGATGCTGTGTTTAGCATGCCTCCCTCCTGCCTTCCCCTCTCCTTGGACAACAATTTAATAAAGTGAATGCAAGAGCCTTCTCTTGTTAACTGAAGTGCCCTTTTCACCATTCTGGGTTTCTGTCAGGAATTTGCCAGGATTTGTCAAGAACCTAAGGAAATTACACCTCTTTCTTGTCTTCTCTTTTTTTGCCCCCCAACCTGCTTTTCTGATTGTATAGCTACAGTTAAAGTTGAGTAATACTTTTAGGAGGCATATTCTGTATTTTTACCTCTTCTTATTTGCATCTGAAACCACTCTACTTAGTTTTACTTTCATATTCCATCTCTTTTACTCAATTTGTATGAAAGACTAAGGATTTTTCAGTCTATACAGTTGCCTATTCAAGAATAATTTCTCTACAGTCCACCTTGAATAGAATGTTTAATTCTCTCTGAAAGTAAAGGCTTCTGATGAAACCCAAGATGAAGAAACACTTATCTTGGACTTAACTCTTAGAGCCATGTTGAGGCAGGGTATCTGTTGTGCTTTCTAAAAAATATTGAACCCAGTATTAGTTGAATTTCAGGTATAAATACACAGTTTTATTTTCCTGGACCTTACTTTTGTTTATGGTTGGCTGTTTCATTCCACTAAGTAGGATCAAGTTATCTTAAAATGAAATGAACTTCAGTTTTGGGTCAGTTTAGGACTTTGACTATGGAAACATAATCTGAGTCTTAGAATATATGAGAGTAATGCCTGTACATGAGGCAACATGGTTGGTGCAAGTGTGCATGAAGTTATCTCATCCCATATGGAAGTCTGATGTCAGTTCCAAATTTTTCTTATAGTTTCCTTAATATTTCTTTCTAAATAACTATCTTGCTCTTTTAATCATTTATGGCTTTACTAGCAAATACTTGTGATGTTAAATTGCTTCTTTTGTTCTGATATGGAACACTGTAAGGCCAGTACTGGTCTGCTTTCTGAAATCTTGTAGTTCCTTCCACAACTTTCTAAGCATATTAGAAAAGTGCTTCACAGCTTGCGTTTACTGCAACACCCAGGAATTACTGAACTTAAATTCTTGGGAATATGGGAGCAGACTTTCACAGCTGCTTTAAATTGGCTAGGCAATAGGGCTTCTGAGATGGCCTGTCTTTAAAATATAATTTAAAAAACAGCACATAGTGAAATGGGAGAATAAACCCTTTGAAACTTTTTATTTGCTATTACTTCCTTCAAAATACTAATAGCTTATGGCTTCTAATAATAGAAGGTCCGATCCTACAAATCATTGTAAATTCAAACTGCAGACAGTGGGAATTGTTCGCATATAGGTTCCACAGCACCTCATTAGCTGGTGTTACAGCAGTTCTGCCATTGCTTATTTTGAACTCTCTCCTCTTAGACACTCTCCTGGACATAACCTATGGGCATTCAGAAAAAAAAATTGCTAATTAATGAGCCAGGGAAGTGAAAGAAATTACAGTTGCTACAGAGGATTCCTCGTTATTTCTCAGGATTGTCATTTTATTGCTTGCTGGCATTTAAGATTCAAACAGTGTAGAAAGAGAGAAGCAAGATGGGAGGTAATGGGAATTGAGATGAATTTTCATAAGCATACATTAGAGGCAGAAATTTTTCTGGTACCTTGAAGTTGCATGACCTTTTATTATGCCCAGCTTGCAGTTCTATTTGTTTTGCTGGTATCTTGAAACAATTTAGTTTCAATATGGGTTGCATCAGCAGCCTTATTAGGAATGTGAGAGAATGAGGTTCCAAGTTGTGTATGATCTCTAAAGACCATAATAAGAAGTGTTTTACAACAAATGGCCAGGATATTTTTTAGTGGAAAAGGTTATTATTATGGTGAGATTTTTGACAACAGCTGGTTGTCTATATGCTGCCCCTTTCCTTGTCTTAATTTACTGCCAACTTTAGCTCCCATACAAAATGTGAAGAATGATGTAGTCCCTGCACAGTGACAGCTTTTTAACCTTAAAAATCCACGTCATGTGTGAAGCAAGAGGCCTAAATCAGTCACCAAGCAGGCCATGCTCTGCAGTGGCGCATGTGTCTGATGCTGTTAGCTCAGGGAAGAGAAAGGAACCACTCACCTGCTCAGCTGTCATTTGCGCAACAGATTTGATGCAGCATTTGATTCTTGGAAAATACAAACAGTGTTGAGAGAAAGCAGTCTGGTCTGCAGGCTTTCACTGCCCTGGGAGCCCTTGTTCCCCTTCGCCTGCCATGGAAGGGTCGCATTTCAAGAGCAGCATTTCTTTGTACTGATATTTAGGGGGCTCAAGGTAGAGGGAGTGGGTGGATGCAGTGCCAATTCACACTGTTTACAAGTAGATAGCCTGGCACAGAACAGGTGAACAGCGTGGGTTTATGGGTATCATTGTCGTGACAGAGCAGTCAGGTGGGATCCTCCCCACTTCATAATTGTCGATTAGCATTGTCACAGAAAGATTGAGGCTGCATTTGGAGATTTAATGAAATGCTGTAAGAATGATGTGTGTGTGTAAGCAGTGATTGAGAGCTTTCCACTGACCACAAGAATTCTTTTATTCTGAAGAAAAAAGGACTTGTTACCGATTTTTATCACATTGTGTTGAGTGTCTAAGGCAAGGCACAAGAAATACATTTTCATAGCTTTGTCTGTTTTAGCAAATAAGCTTACAGGTCCTTAAACATTTGAGTTGTACCTGCTATTATTCATATAAGATTTACGATTCTTAAGTAACCTCATAGCTGTCATACTGTTATTTCCGTATTTCTCCATTGAATACCAACTACATATTTTACATATAATTGGTAACGTACATTGTATATTAATACGGACTACAAGCTCTCCAGAATGCACTACAGAGTATGGAGCATAATCAATTCCTACTCTGAACTGGTGCTATTAATTACACAAAATAATAAAGCCATAATAACATCTTCAATGTGTATATATTTTGCAGGAGGAAAAAAGGAAGGAGAGAGATAAAGACATGGTTATTGCCTTGACATTTTGATAATGGGATTTTATGCTGAGCTGGAGTTCAGGAAAAGCACACCAAGGGAAACTAATAGAAAATGGGAAGGAAAATAGCAAAGGTTGGAAGGTACAAGGGACAACTTTGAGGTGTGACACAAATATGCTCCTTTCCTCTGTTGAGTTTTCCCTGCTTGCCTGCTTCTGGCAAGGGAGGAGCATCACTGCAGTGGCTAAAGGCATCTAGCAGTTAGTAAGTATTGCCATTAATACACAAATCTGTATTTTCATATATATCGCTGAGGATAATCTAACATTTTTTTTAAATAACAAACCTCAAGGAATTATTATATGCGAGTAAATAATATAAGGGGAAGCCAACCCCGTCTGTCTTAGTTGGTCAATTTAACAAATGCTTCATATCTTGCTTCCTTATCAGTTGTTGTTCCCTTTGCCCTTTCTTGTGATTCATTTTTGATTTTGTTTAGACTAGCTGAGAGAGTGGGGGACTTGGCCATTATGAGGGTATACTGGCCATACGTCCACTGTTTTCCAATTGCTTTATTACTGGAAATGTAGGTGTTTTGTGTGCGTGTAAAGGCAAGTGGACATATTCTTGTATGGGGTTGTGAAACTATCTAAATACATATTTCATACTAGTTCTTTTCTCATTTTGAAGGTAGTTTTATTTAAGATGCCTTTTGAAAGCTTATGTGTGAACACCTCAGCGTTTCTCTCATTGATTCAAGCTGTGGGGAATCATTCTCTTAGGTGTTGTGGAACTTTCATTTTCGATATCTATAATTTGACATGAAAGTGCAGCATACTGGTTGGAGCAAATAAGAAAGGGGCTTAGCAACAGTTAGCCTTGTGATTATAGAAGAGCGAAAGGAACAAGGCAAAAGTCATTATACGTAATTAATATTGTGTTGTTTCAGACCTTGGGCCAAGAGTGGTGTCTGTATTTGTCTGTTTCTCTTCTTGTTCTAAATTGTCAGTCAGGTTAAAGTAGATGACCCAGATAATATGCAGATTAACCAACTGCTATGAGAATTCAGTGGGGCTATAGAGTATAGACTTCTACATTTAACTCATTTTGGCTCAGGGCCCCAGGGACATTTCTGAATTGAATGATATATGGATGCATGTGAGATTTTTGCTTCTTGTGTTTCATTCAACTAGTTCTTCATTCAATTACTTTTTTATTCTTTCTCCATTTCTGCTGCAAGCATACAATAGAAAACAGATTGTTTAGCATAAAATGCATCTACATATATATATACACACATCTACATATATATATACACACAGAGATACTTTTCCCCTTCTAGCTGAAAGGTTTTCTTCAAAAGTGTAAAACCATAAAATTAAAATGAAATAATCGTAATTTATCCTGGAAAAAACTCAGTTTCTAAATATTACCTTAAAAACATAATACTTTGTTTTGTATATCAAAACACTTCTTCAAACAAAATTTTGCAGGGCATATGTACATATTGCCCTTGAGCAAAAGAATCAGTTTTTGACAACATATTCATATGCTTTTATTAAGAATAATTATGTTTGCGTTTAGTTGGGATAACTGAGATACTTCTCTGAAGCCTGATTCTTTTTGAGTGCCAGCTACCTACTGGTCCTCGTAAGTGCTCAGAGCTTTGAACATTGAAGCCGTTGTTCTGTACTCAGCAGTGCACCCCATTGATTCTCTTGCAAGAGTATTCTGAGAAGCAGTTACCATGATAGGAGGAAAACTTAGAAATAAAGCTCTGTTTTCTCCTGTTATTCTGAGTGTTTTTCAGCATGGGTTAATGTGAATGGGTAATATGAAACCACAAACAGTCCCAAAGTTTGGTGACAATAAGCATCAGGGTGCATGTCCAGCTAACTAAACAGTCTTGAGTCTGGAAAACACCTAAGAGTCAGCTTTCAGTAACTGTAGTAATATTCTTAGGTTTTCACGAGATCGCAAATACTGCAAGAATAATTAGGTTTTCTCAGAGTGAATTTTAAACCTTAACTTCAGTCAAATCCTGGGAACTGAAAATCAACTACTGTTGAATAAAATTCTTTTCAAAACTTTATGGAATAATTTAAGTTTAGTTCCATTCAATCTTGGATTCAGTCAGACTGCCAATTTGATACATGAAAGCATCTTGCTTGCTATAATTACTGCTTTCTTATTATTTTATTAATGGGGAACATTAGTGATTTGAAGGCAATGAATTTGTGAGAAGAACCATAATGAAAAATTTTATTATGAGATCTGTTAATTGTCTGTTTATTGCAATCACTGGAATGGTGTGTGAAAGTAGCAACTAAATAAGAAGTAAATAAAAAACTCTCTGTTATCCAAAAAAGTTAATGGTTTCATCACCAAGACTATGTGTAGTGGCTTAGTTTTGGTTAAATTTGTGCCTGTAATTCATTTTGTATTTGAAAAGAAGACTTTCTCAGTAAGTTATTCATAGCTGAGTTGTAGATCCAGTGGTAAAATTTCATGCTTTCTCTAAATTAAAAGGAAAAACTGTCTTAATAATTGGGGCTGAAATGAGGATAACTGCTGTGGTAGATGTGCTAATGCGCTGTTTAAAAAAAAAAGAGAGAATTAATTCATCGCTCTGATAAATTGTTAATTTGCAAGCAAGACAGATTATACCAGTTCTATAATTAACTGTAAATGCTTCACCCCAAGGACTTTGTTTAGCACAGTAGCTGATTGAATAGAAAAAATTGAATAACTGCAAGGAAATCAACAGGTCTTAAACAGCTTTGTTCTCCCTTTATCTCCCAAGCATTTCCATGTTATATCGGTAATTAATGTCCTCAGAAGGAGAAAGTATACTCTTGATTTATTTCATTAGATCTAAACTGATGTATTGATACTGTTCTGGGCTCTGATGTGCCTTCAATCCATGAGCTAAAGAGTTTTCTTATTGAATGCAAAGTTCACATCCAACTTGAAATCTCATCAAGAAACAGTTCACAGGGAATAGCGTATTCTATCTAGGGGCTTAACTTCAGGCTAATTGTGGTTACTGTAAGAATGTCCTTTTTACTGTAGCACTTATAGGTGATCTGGGTTACATATAATAACAAGTTTCCATTATTTATGTTGGAATAAGGGAGTGCTTGTACCACCATATGTCTCAATGCATTGCACTGCAGGAATTCGTTGCCTTTGATATGAAACTGCATAACTGTGAAAAAGCAAAAAACTAATAAAAGGAGACATGGCTGCATAGGGATCTGTATGCCTAGGACTGGCTTTTATTTATTTATTTTAAATAAGCTTTTAAAGGTTAGTTTTTCTTTGTCAGTATTTGTTCCATGCTTTACTTGCCTTAATTACAGAACTAGAGACGCTTTAAGAAATTAATTCATTTTAGTCCCCTCTGTCCTTAGCTGTTTACATCTGTATTCCTCTATGAAGAAAAGACACAGTAACACAAGGAAGGAGAGTTTCTCTGTATCTCAGTGTGGGAAAATATTACTGTCACAAAAGCAAGGACAAATAAGAGCCCTCCACACTGAAAATATATTTCTTTTCAAACAGATTTGGAAAAGTCTTTTTAAGTATCTGTATATGATTCTTTTCAGAGACACTCTCTTCATTTCCAGGAGCAAGCTGTGCTTCTGCCCTAATAAATCTGTAATATCATCCCATTATTCTGGGAACGAAGTGATAACACTGGCAAATAACAGCAACTGGCCAAAACTAGTGAGCTTCCACTACATGAATCAGGTTCTGAGGATGTAGATAAAGTTTTATTCCTACCTTTAAGATTGAGACAGTAAATAGACCTTTAGGGGAAGTATTTTCTTGCACCTACTTTCCACAACGTAATATATATATTAAAAATTTATGAAATCTTTTCCTATTTTAGCTATGCATATTAAAATCTAGATATGTAAGATCAGCAAGTATAAATTGGCAGAGTTCTGCTGCTCTTTTAGGGAACCAGAAGCTCGGAAAGTAAAACATTAGGTTATTGGACCTATTTTACAGCATAGTACTGTGGCAAAGAGGAGTCACTTATTCAAGTGAACATTACACAGCAGTTTTCCAGATTCTGTAAGGATAAAGGCTGAATCAATTTATATTGACTTCATTATCTCACTAGCCAACACAGATCACTCACTTCTAGCTTTTGAACACTGTCCTAAATAATTCATGTAAAAAAATATAAGCTCCTTTTACTATGTTTTTCTTTGCTGTTATGGAAACAACATAATTTGTTTTAGTGTGAATAAAAGCTTCTTAAAATTATCTTTGTAAGGAATAAAATTGGGACAAAATTTAATATAGCCATGTATCCCTTTTTATTGTTTTATGTTGTCCTTTTCTGCGAAGAGAAAGGTAGAGGCTTGAAAAAGAAGGTGCAGACTTTAAGAGATTTGTGTTTCCTTCCAGAGTTTGATACACAATGCAAAACAAGCCAAGTAGGTGTAACTTGCAAATGATTCTTCTCTGTCTGTTTTTTGTTGTCTGAGGCTCAGTGCTCAGCGATTCAATATCCACAGAATTTCCCTGATGTTTCCTTCCCTTTAGGAGGGTGTTGTTTTTCCTTTATTTTATAGGTCTCATTTTAAAAATCAGATGTAAGGTTTTTTTGATGTATTCCACCCTATCTGTAGCAAGTGATTCTTACAATAGATACTGAGTAATAATATTTCAGTAGTGCTTATACAGAACAGCTATTGGGGGTTTATTAGTGTATACATTTAATCCAGAGGCAGTGTTATGATTATGTTCATTTCCATCCTCATCCTTTTCTTTATGACTTCCTTCAGGTTTTCTCCACACTCACAGAACAGAGATAATAAAATTGCAGGTAATTGATATGGTTAAGATTATAAAGGAAGCTTTCCAGACTAAAATAAAATATATATATATATATGTTATGATTGCATCAACACTGGTTACTTTATTATCTGATTTAGTACTTTTGTAGGTCCATTCTGAGTAGCACCAACACATGCTCAGGCACTATGCAGTTGGCATTAAGTTTTGAATACTGTTAAGTGCTCACTTGTACCCACCGGCTCAGCTGCAACAGTGCTGGGAAACTGGGCATTACCTTTGCGAGTATGAATAGAGCCGAGAATGCTCCTGCTCTGCTCGTGCAGCTAGTAGATAATACCTTATTTCTTGCTCTTCAAAGAGGAGACTGGTTTTGGAAAATTCAGTCCTTTTTTTTTTTACTTCACCTATATTATGATTTATTTGTGATAATTTGTTTTTCAGCTGAGTCTGGGACCAGAATCCCATTGAGAATAAAATTGTATTAAAAAAGTATAACAACGATTCCTTGTTATGTTACATTCCATGTAACTGTTGTAGCACATTTCACAATTGTTCCTTTCAATATTATTTACCCATGGCAAGGAAGGTACATCCATGCATTCTTTCTTCTCTTTCCCATCTGTATGTGCACTGATCAGTAAGGGGGCAGATAACTTGAGAGAATCTGAAGCGAGCAGAGGGGAACTAGCACCCGTGCTTAGAGCCTGTTCGAGTGCCTCCGTAATGAATTGTGACAGTTGCAAGTTGTGTAAAGCCCAGGCTCCATGCCCTAGGCTGAAAGAGCACCCATAGCTAATACACAGGAGGTCTGGTGCTTGTTCACCATGCCTGTGTATCTGCAGAGCATTGTCCTTTCTCAAGTGCAACAGATCAAAACTTTGCACATTAAATAAAGGCTCATTCACTGTGTGAGAACATGATGGGACCCCTTCCTGTGTTTTCCACTTGTCCCTAGGACCAGAGGAAGAGCAGAATAAAAATGCAGTTGCAATATTTTTACTTGCTGGGACTTTAACTTCCAGGTCTGATTAACCTAGCATAATGTTTTCAGTGCCTCCATCTCCCTGAATATGTGTGCACTTCAAGAAAACACCATAGGGTTTCAAGAAGCACACATCCACAGACTGAACAAAGCCTCTGGGCTTCCAAAGGAGGCAGTCCGTGTACTTTTTTCAACTAGGTGATGCTAAGCACGTTCGTGCTTTAAATGCCCTTTAAGCAAGTGAAACAGAGTTGTGGGTGGCTATGGGAAGCCTTGGTGCGTGTGTAAGGATATACAACAAATGGAGGGGGCCCTGGAATGTAATGAAAATCCTGCAGCCTCCAAAAGATGTTTTGTGCTTACAACATGAAATATTGCAAGAAGTCAGCCCCTATTTTAGTTGCATTAGGTGAAGGAATATGCCTTTTCATTCCTTTCCCTGTATTGCTCCTCATTCTGAACCATGGAAGGAGTTCTTGTCATGATATTCTAGCTACTTCCAGATCAAACTTGACTTGAGAGTTGGGAGAGATGGTACTGCGTATTTAATTGCAAGTTTTTTGCTACAATTATTCTCAAAGAAAAGCAAAAACTATAGTTCTTTTTTAAAATTTTCAAAGTATAATCATAAGAATAGTGATAACTTCTTGCTAGAGAAGGTCTCATTTGTTTCCGTTATTGCTCAGCCTCATGCCAGGATGCCATTGTTAGACATCATACAAACCAGAACAATAGTGATAAAAATATCATTTATTGCCATGAATATAAAAAAAAGTCATATATTGGCTATTGAAATGTACATTCAGGAAGATTCATATTTTGACAGAAATACGGTGATGCTCTGCTTTTATCTTCTTTTGCCGAGGGGAGAGTGAAACAGATACATAATAAGCATTTTTGATGGTGCCTCTTCCGCTTTAGAGACATATTATGGTGTGTAGAGGGTCATGGGTCAAAGTTTGACTCTTTTTCAGTAGAGGAAATTTTCTATGATGTTTATGAGGAAAATCTTCTGTGTTCCAGAATACTGGAAAATGTATGGTTTAGGAAATGCATTCAAGGACTATATTATGACTCATGTAAAGGACATTTTCACATGTACAAAGATTTCCTGATCTCTCAAGAAAAACTGGCAGCATACAGGACAAGACATCGTAGATCAGACAAATAGGAGTAAATGTCTGGTGCCTGCATGTATGTATACACGAATTATGTGTTGTAGGGCAACAGTAAGATAAGCTTGTTACATTTATTCAGTACAGTGCTATGTTTTCAGATAGATATGTTTTCATATTTTGTAGCCAATGTTGCTAGCATCAGACATTCCTGTAATGAAGGTTTATAATATGTTTCCAGGACGCCCGTACAGAAAATGAACTTAACTTGAATTTCTCGTGATTCCTTAGAGTTTTTGTCTCTCTCACTGAGCATTAAGCCATGTCTGTCTATCTTGAACTTTATAATAGAGAATCACAGAATCGTTCAGGTCGGAAAAGACCTTTAAAATCAATGAGTCCAGTCATAAACCTAACATTGCCAGTTCCATTACTAAACCCTGTCCCTACACACCACATCTACACATCTGTTAAATACCTCCAGGGTTCCCTTCTCCAAGTTTCTGGTTGATCACAGAATAGATTTTACTTTTATTTTTTTCTCTTTTTTAAATAATTCTCTTGACTAATCTAGACAAAAACACTCATTATCCACATAAGCAAAAGTACCATAAAAAGAGGTACAAAAGCACAGCCCATCCAAGTAACAAGAAGTGGGGGCAAGTGTGTCACAGCTCCGCTGGTTGCTCTTGCTGTCAGAGCCAGGGAGAAGTCCTGGAAAAACAGAGGAGGGGAGTATGCAGAAAAAGCTCTGCTGGCACAGTTTTTCTCTGCTTCTGAAATCTTTCTTCTCACTCTGATGGTGCTTAAGTGATGGAGATGAAATGTGGTGTTGGCAGATGAGAAAGCATGGTGACTGCAGGCAGAGTTCTAGGGCTGACAGGAACGTAAGTGCCCATTGTCAGAGTAGGCAGTGCCATACATGAAGCACATAGAGGGAACACGGTGTGCCCCTAAAAGCAGCTACAAAATGTGTTCAGTTGCAGTTAGTTAGCAGTGTCTAAGCAGTTATGTTCAGTTGCACAGCGTTGTGCAGAGATTTTGGTCCTTTGTTACTTACAGGTGGAGAAGAAATGGGGGACGTGGAAAGGGTTTTTCTCCATTCTATCCCTGACTTAGCTTTGGGAAATGTCTGAGGAAGTTGTCTGACTTTTGATGCCACTCCACTGGGCTGTGCCAGCCTGTCTGGCTCACGTAAAATGGGATCTAATTGGATTTTAGGTGGGCCATAACTATGCTCACACACTCAAACTTTTGCTTAAGTGAACAGCAGACTTCACTGTAATTTATTTCTTCATGACAGATGTGTATTCCTCCTGCTTCCTGCATAAAAGACCAAATAATGACCTTCCTAGATCACTGTGATTTTTTTCTTTCTGCCTTTCTTCATTTTTCTTTACTTTTATTCTACTGACTGGCTTAGCTTTGCACTCTGTATACTAGAAGACCCACAGAGGGCTTCTTATGTACTTGCTCACAGCTGAAAATTCAGCCTTACAGCCACCTTGTTTTTCCTATCAATCAGTCTGGAGAAAATAGTGCTCTATGTTGTTGATCATTCTTCTGCAAAGCTCATGTATCACTTCAAGGATTGTCTGGCTATTGGTTCTGTCAGTTATCTTCTATCACTGTCCAAAACCAAAGACCATGTGCTTATAATATTAATAGGCAGTACAGGAGAGATATATCACTGTTCTGATTCAGGTTAGTCAAAAATGATGATTGAAAGAACACTAGGAAAATGCAGTGCTTAAAGATAAAAAAAGATGTTTGACAGTACCTGTGGGAAAAAGAAATGTGATTTTAGAAAAATTGTGACATCCTATAATATGCCTTTTATAATTTACATCACCGTACCTGTGCTGGTAGTCTCTTATACATATGAATTATTTTCCTCACATGAGTAATTTCATCAACTAAGTAATTACACTGACTTTAGAGGAACCATTACTATGAGTCAAATTACTGTTGTTTATCGATCTAAACTAAAAAAAAAATTAAATTATGTTTTTAGCTTCTTTTCCATGAAAAAGCACAGTTGGAGTCCAGACATAAACAAGAATGATCTTCAAACTTCTTTTTGGAAAAGTTAAAAGGTCTTCATTTTCCTTTATAGCTCATTTCGCTAAGACTATTGTCACTTTCACAAGTTTAAATTATGGAACTAATTGTCTTTTTAAAAAAGTGCATGCTGTATTTCCTTTTCTGGAATGCTCAAATCCTCTTAAAGTTCTCCTACTCTTTTTACTTTTCTCTGTAAAAGCTTTCCAATTTAATTTTAAAATATGATAGCAAGGATCTAATTTAAACCTCTTTGTTCAATAAGCCGAAAGAAATGGGCAACTGTTGCACAGTGAAAATTCGCGAAACAATTCTTAGCAACCTAATCCATATAAATTATTAAAGAACTATACAGAATCGCTCAAATTACGCTGTGTATCTTAAATGCTGATCTGGTTTTCTTTTGATTGCAACCTTTGCCTGTCTTATAGTACCTCTACATTTTATTTTTAATACCTTAGAACAGAAGTGTTTTCAAATATCTACCCATATATGATGGCTAGAAAGCTTCATTTTCTTCTGTAAATGAACACATTGGCCGGTTGTGCTATTCTTTTGCTGATAAAATTCTTTCTAATCTGTTAGGATCTCTCTCATATTAGAGCTGAGCTGATGTTCCAGCTGCAGCTGTATTTCACGTGCCTGCATCTGGCATATTTTTATCCCCAGTGTCTGTCCTCTAAAAACATAGATGCTGCTTGGAAACTTTGGATCAAGATGCAAATACTGTGTGGAACCAGCTTTTAAACCAACATCAAACAATGATGAAAAACTATATATGTTTTCTTTCTTTTCAGGGCTGGAATGTAATTTAACCTATATTGGTTTCTGCTGAGTTGTCCTATTTCTGATAGCTTTAGCATTAGCTGTTATAGGGACATGGTAATACACAGAGAACTTTGTATTCACCTTGAACTCTATTTTGTTAATGACTTTCAAGGATTTCAGGTCTAAGATGTGCAAACAGGTTTCTGGCCACCAGCTGTTAGGGAAGAAGCTGAATCTGAACTCTGTTGCATGGTTGATGTTTGGACAGATATTGCTTATCATAAATATATACTAGTAAAATTAAAAAAAAGTTTAAATTGTGGCTTAGGTTTATATAGTTAACTGGCTGAAAGTAGGGTAATAGCAGAATTCCCTGTAATATAGAGGTACTTTATGAGGAAAATTTAGAATCATTATAAAAAAAGGCTACAGTTTCCAATCTGTGCGCTCTCTAAGGCTGTGTCCTTCCGCATATCTTCTGGGCTTGCAATGCCTTTGGACCTTTAGTAAGAAAGATCCATTTTATTGATCTCTTGTGAAGCACAGAAACCAAAATGGCGGATGGGTTTCCCATTTGATATTGCAATTTGGTGGTCAGAATATTTTCAGTATGTTTAGAATAGATTTTGTCTTGGTAGCCATACTTTTCAGAGGATTTTATACATAGGGAGCTTCAAGCCTGTAACCAGTTAGAATTCTATTAAACTTCTCTTGATTCTTGAACTCCTATTATCAGAAAAAAAAAATGCTTTCAGCCTGTATACTTGGAGAGGAGCTGCATGCTAAGTTTATGTGCAAGTTAGAAATGCAGGCTATCTCACTTGAACCTCTGCCACTGTTGTTCTCTACAGATATGTGAAATGACAGGAGAGGCAACCATCATAAAGCTGAAGAGCAAAAAGAGCTGATGGCTTTAGTGATATTTTGTCACTTCAACAGTGACCTTTGTTAATAACGCCTGTGATAGGAAAATGAAATACTTTCCATTTCAGTAATGTCAATCCGATGCTTGGCAACAAATGCTTCTAAGGCAGTGAAGAAGAAAAAAGAGCAGTACCATTGTATCCTGTAGTGCATAATGTTTAACACTTTCCCTGCTACACAGTCAAACTAGATCTTGAGTTTGCTAACAGACGTAAAAGGAGTTGAAACCACATTTCCATATCACTAATAAAATACACAACGTGCTGCCAGCATAATCAGGGCTGGATTTTCAAGGCACTCAACTTACATTAAAAAACCTGAATGGATTGGGCAAGTTTTCAAAAACACTCAGCATCCTGTAGCTCCAGTTGAGGAAAAACTGGCTAACTTATACCTGTCAAGCAAGTCAGAGGGTCTGGCCCTAAAATATTCCCTTGATAGTCATGGAAAAAAAGGTGAACTGAGCCTTGCATTTTCAGTTTGAAGATATAAATTCAGTCTCTATATCTAATAGTTCTCTTACTTAAATTCTTTTAAAACTTTAAAAAAGGCAGCACCCACACCTAGTATCAGAAAACAACCAACAAAAATCAACAAAACTGAATATTTGAAATTTAATTAGTTTCGGGTGGTTTTTTTGATATTGTTGTTATTAGTTTGAGTTAGTGATAACTCGGGTGGATAGGAAGCTTTTATGGAAATTGGCTGCTATTAAAAAACTGGCTTTTTATCTTCTGGGGTTTTTGTGTTTGCTTGCTTTTAAGCAGTGGCAGTCTGAAAATATTTGTTCACACTAACAAATATCTTTCCAAATCACCCTGTTCTTGTGTTGCTGTTCTCCACGTAATTCCTTCAAGTTCTTCTTCAAACTCTGTGTTTTCCACTCTATTTGACAGTTTTTTCCATCCTAATTAACTATTCTTCTCCTTATTTGAACTGGTGTAAAGCAAGAGTAAATGCACTACTATCTGTAGAATTGCTCAGGTATAAAATCAGATATGGATGACAAGGGCAAGATTGTTTAAAATACTACCCTTACATGATTCCTTCAGAAGTTTTATTTGAATCAATGTCCTTTGCTGAGTGCAGTCAACCTGTACTAATGCACACTGAGAAGGAGTCTTGTGTCTCACAAGTGTATTTTTCTTGGAGTCTAACTGTTCACTGCCTTACTAAAATGATAACATTATCTGGTTAATCATGATTCTCAATTAGAAACATTATGCTTATGTTTCTATATTGGCAACAGTTTTAAAGAGATAGTAAATATTAATTTGGATATTTTTATATGAGCTACCAAAAGAGGATATGTTGAAATTATGAGAGGTACTATTTTATCGTCTCTATTTTTTTCCTGCAGCCTCCAAAGCTTTCTTGACATGCAGCCTAATTACTCAAAGCGTTAAGAATGATCCATTGTCAAACTGACATTCCTTGTTCCTCTACAAGTTAAAGTCTAGAGTTAAAGGCTGTTTCTCTGGGCTTGTCATGTCATGGTATGTTAAAAAGTTGAATGTTTCTTCATATCAATAAGTTTTGGCATAAACCTGCTGCTACCTATAAAGTCTGCAAAGCATTGAAAGTAGTAATTGATCTTTTCATTCTGCTCAGAAAAATAATGCATACAGATAGAACATGCATATAGATAGAATAAATTTAAAGCTATGAAAAATCTTCATTAATCTGCAGCTTTCCCTGTTGTAGAGAAATTCTGGCCTTGGTGAAGTTTGGTACAAAGATGTCAAAATCAGCAAGGCAATTATTTTCCCTCTATTGGAGAACTTGTCAACAGCCTTCAATCTAGAGCAAGTTCACACAAAGGGTACCTCCTGAAAGTGTTTGAGTGTGGGAGATGGTGAGATGCTTAAAACAAACAACACGGGAGAAATTTTTGATTCCAGTTCTTAATCCGTACAGGGGAGGAAAATTCAAGACTTTAGCATAGTTTAAGCTTCTTATGTTTGATTCTTCACCTTGAAAGGTGATGACAAGCAGTTTGATTCAAAGCACACGTTCAACCCAAATACTCATGTTCTATTTAAATTTCAGACTTCAAAATTAAATTCAACTTTAAAAAAATTAAAAGAAAAAAATGTAACAAGTAAAAAACAGAGACCTTCAGGCATCAATTTAGTAGTACCACTATGAACAAAATCTAGTTATGTATAAAAGAGTTTTTAAGAAATTCTTAACAAAAGATAATGGTACAGGCAATTGTACAACAATAATGAATCTGAATTTCTGAACTTATATGAAGGTTTGAATCACTTTGTTAGCTTGAAAGAAGCTGTTTGTAGGTCAAAGGTACATTACTGTTCACTGAGAATACTGTTGTTCTACTTTCTAGCAACTGTTTTCCAGTGCAGGTAATGTAATTTACTCATGATTCTGAATTAAAGACAAGTTGTTTCAGAACAGATCTATGGAGGTTTTGTTGGTTTGAGGGGTTTTATTTTCAGAGTGGATATTACAAACACTTTTCATAAAGGTAATTGGAGTAGAAATCAAAACATAAATTTGAGAATAGCAAAACCAACTGTAAGAATAAAATAATCTTTAAAATGAAAGATTCTTAAATTACTTTTAGGTATTATTTTAAACCTGTTGTCTCCAGACTGACCTCAGAAGAAGATGCATGGGTTTAGCTTCCCATAAAATAAATAAAGTTTTAGCTTTTCTCAATGATGAAGGAAATTAAAAATTTAAGATGGTCATTTCTAGCAGACAGAATACATTTTTATTTTGTGTTCTCAGTACAAGCCTATGGTCATACTCACTTAAGTATTAATACCGTGTTTATTTACTTTTATTGAACATATTGTTTTCATTAGCATGGGGCCAATTTCTCTTCATGAACTGCCTCCACCTCTTAAAATCTTAGGGCAAGGAAGATGAAATTTTCCCTGTAGCTTGATTTGTTTCAAATATAATTAGGATAACAAGCCAAGTCACTATAAAAGTAATTATTTAGTGGAATAATGAAATTTTTTTAGTTTAAAATTATCATTTTCTTTTTTAAATACTTCGAAAAAAATAGGGAAAACTGATTGACTGCTTGATTTCTTCCTTCTTTTTCAAAGAAATGTGCTCTCTTGAGGCAAGCTAAGGAAGCCAGGTCAGTCATCTCATCTGTCCTTAGGAGGAGACTAGAAGATGTTTTCCCCCTCTTCCACCAAGTGTTGTCAAAGCTTGCTTTTTGATCCTTGGTAACTACATGACTAGTGGTCTAGGGATTTCTTGTCAGGTTTCACCCAATGTATTCTTTTTTTTACTTAAAAGCAACTTAGGGAAAAGGAATCCCAGAAAGAGATGATGCTCCAGGAGAATAACAATAAGTATTGCCATGTAGGTTTTTTTTCCCTCTTAAGAGTGAAAATGGGTAGAGATTAAAATTAAATTCAAAAAATATTGCCTTTGGTGAAGAGAGATTTTTATGAGCTTTAGTTTCTGGTGTGCAAGAATGAGCTTTATAAATCAGCAACTGATTTCCCTACTGAGAAACAAAAAAGCTAAGAGCGGAGGCACAGAAAAGGTCTTGCTGTGTCAACAGCAGGAAGAAATGGTACAAGTACCCTGATAAAATGTTGGTGGTTTAATGAACTAGCACTTGAAAAAAAGAAGTGCAGAGGGGTGTGTGTGTGAGAACTGGGAGACAAGCTCAGGATTTTCTAGCACAAGTCCTTCAGTGTTTAATATAGTACAACAGTACAACATACTAAATAGGACAGCTCCATGCATTTACCTTTCCTAACTTCAGAGCAGGTAAGGTGGTCTTCAGTTTATCTCCTAACATTCTTAATACCATCTGTATATTATCTATCTATGAAAGTATTCAACTTTCATATTTTGCTTTTCATGGTACTGCTTGAGGCGCCATCTATACTACAGGAGACTGTTCTAGATGCCCAAACTAGTCAAATCACATCTCTTCAGTTAAAAGAAATGCTAAGAAATGGCCTCTGACTTCTTCTGTTTGTTTGGTAGTTATTTTTCTTGGTTGGGGTGAGTTTTGTTTGATTTGGAGCTGGTTTTGGGGAGGAGGTTTGGGGGCAGCTTTCTGTCTCACATAGGTACAAGAAGCCTGGGTTTTATTATATCTTAATGATCATCAAATTACTGTGTCCTTGGGAGAGAAAATTACGTCAAGGCATATATTTACCTATAAACCAACACAAATCTAGTGGTATTGGACAAAAGTAATTTACCAGTCTTCCAGCTGGATGAGTGCAGTTCAGATTACAAGACCATATAAATGAGACATATTGTAGGCAGAGGATGTTTGGAAGAGGTTAGCAGGGAGTTTGTGTCCCAACTCAACTCTTGGGAAAACTAACTTTCTAAATGACTTTCTAAATTATTTCAGTGCCAACCATTTCCAAAATAAGGGATAATCGAATGCCATCTGTTCGCTTTTGTGAAAAAATCAAATAGAAAATGTGGTTTCCTCGGTGATGGTCCAGCAGAAAGAGATTCACAGGCACTACCATAAGTCCTGGTGGAACAGAAAATCAACAGGAAGGATAGCTCTAGTTGGAGACATTTTTCATCAGCATTTTGAGAAATGATTCATGGCATCCTGAGAAATGATTCATGGCATCCGGGTGGCTTTTTGGAAAACAGTCCCAACTGTAGCAAAAGTAAAGCTGGAGCGCAGGATCTCTCTCCTATGTTTCCAACAGGAGATACTGGAGATGGCCACATTCTGTGTGGATCTTTTTATACATACAACATTACTTCTCCTTAGAAGTTTCCAGGACTTGTTTGGCTTGTAGCATATCTATGGAGATGAATTTTGAAAATCCAGAACAGTTTTACTGGGTTTCCTTTGTAAGAGTTATGACCTGTGTCTTGCAGTTCTGGCACACATCTGTGATCTCATATCTAGAAGGAAGATGAAATGTAGATGACTTTCTACATAATTTCCCATTAAACTACCTGCCCTGTTCATTGGGAAGGTATTTTGCTTTCTTGTTATTTATTGCATGTGTGAAAAGCTGGCATGCTGGCACTACTACTGCTTTGTTTGCTTTGATTGTCTTGTATTTAGACTATTTGAAGGTTTGAGCATGAACAACAGAAATAGCTGTGATAAATTATCAGGCTCTTTCAAAGATTCAGAAGTTCTGGAGTTACTGCCAATGACAGATGGTTTGTCCTTGCTCATCACTTGTCTTCTTGACAGCATTTTTCTGCTCTCTGCAAAATATCACTTGATATGTAGTTGAATTATTTCAAAAGAGAAAATTATTTTCTGCTTCATCCATGTTCTTGCTCATTGGTTCAGTAGCATCCATGTTTGACTAGGTAGAACACCTTCCTCGTGAAGCAGAAATTTGATTTATTTTACTAGGGTGTTAGGAGAACTGCTGGAGTTTGACATGAACACTTTTCTAAAGTTATGAAGGTGTTAAGAATGATCTTTTATCTCTATTGCTGTGGATTTCTATGACTGTGTATGAATGGCACTGTGTACTCGATGGGCTGTGTCCTTTGCTGCAGGATTTATGCAACTAACGAGAAAATGTTTTCAAATACTCTGGTGTGAACTCTGTCTGAGCAGTGGTTGAGTGGGTAGGCAGTGAATTTCTTTTTCAGCTTTTCCACAATTTCATGAAGTCTGTTTTAGAACTGGTCTTCTAACTTGCTGCTTTGATTCTTAGTACTGGGGGATTACGTCACACAGCATTAAAAATTACTGAATACTAACAGCCTATAGATGAAAAAATGCTGCATTCAGAAAAATTGCTCTTTGACATTGTTGACTATATTGGCTGTTCTCTGACACTGATTTAGTTGGATGAGGCACAAATGTTTGAGTTTCTGTAGGCATTAGACTGCAAGGATGCAGTTTTCCTGTTTATACTGGAGTTCATCTGCTTACTTATGTTCCTGCCCAGCAGAGGTACTCACTGGCACAGCAGAAATATCATCTCAACAGCACAAAATGTATTTTTTTAGTATTATTTCAAATATTTACTGTTTCAGTAAATAAAACCATTCTGAACTGCACAACAGTTGATACAAAATTAATAATTTTATGCTTCTTTTATCTGCTGCTAGTGCGATTCATCACAGTTAAGAAAGCAATGTATATTTGGAAGTACAAAAGCAGCCATCTTGAGTTAGATTAAAGACTGTTTCAGTGTCTTATCTCCAAAGGTGGCCATAAGCAAATGCCTGAGGGAGCAGTAAGAACAGGGTAAGCACATATGATACTGTCTTCTAATACTCTCCCAGCTAGCATCTATATTTAGCTTTAGAGAGATTTCTGCATTGAGTACAGATTTGTGTGTTTATTGTTGGATTAAGGGTTGGACTTGATGATCTTGGAAGTCTCTTCCAAACCAGATAATTCTATGATTCTATGATAACCCACAGCTGAATTCTTGTACAATTTCCCCTAGGGCAAGTATGAATAGAGAATTTGTTAAATAAGTGCATAGTTTTCTTTGTTTTGGAAAAGGTTAACACCCCTGCATTTAATATCTGTGAAGGGTTTTGTTGTGCAGCCCTAATTATGAATGCGAACTATAGTTTCTCTCAGTTTCAGCTTAAGAGGTGAGCTGCATAAACAATACATTCACCTTCTTTCTGTCGTGTATGAAAATTTCCAGTCAGTCCCTTGCCTTTCAGGAGTGCACAGCGCTGCTTCCTGTCACAGAGCTGGCATAACCGACAGATGACTCTGAAGCTTGCATTTTATTTAGATGCTTGGGGTCTTGAAGCCCCTACATTCTACATGCCCCCATCAAATTGTTTTATTGCTTCTAGTATGCAGGATATCAGATTTCTTTTTCATGACTGCCCTAATGCCTTTGCAATCTTTATTTTGTACTTTCATTATTCCCTGGCACAGAACACAAGTTCATGCCAGCTCATTCAGATATGAATTTCAACCAGAAAAAGATCACCACACAGGTAACAATCTTTTAACTTTCTGAATGTAACAGTCACAGAAACCTTTCACGCAACTGCACTATATACTGTTATATTCTATGCACTTTTTGTTATGATGAATTTTAAGCTCTTCTGGTTTTTTTAGCTTAAATCTTATTTATTGTCATCCCTTGCAAGTGAAAATGGAGTGGCTTTTTAGGTAACAAAACAGCAAACTCAGTAGGTAAACTTGGAACTTTATGACATGACTGTAAAGGTTTGCTGATTCCAAGTAATGACTGTTTTACTGATGAGCAATCATATCTAGGTCATGTTGCCACTGCCTTTTATTTAGTTATTTATTTGGACTGTTTTAATGTTATCTGGAACTTGTAAATTTGTACTTAATAACTGCTGATTGAGAGACTCCTCTGACTGTGAGATTATGTGTATGATTGTTGTTAGCATTTGATGAAAACTTTAGGGTTGAGCAAACCTTTCCTTCATGCCTCAAAACTGGTGGTTTATATAATATTGTATGTGGGTTTTTTCTGTGAAGCAGAGGATTTGCCTGTGCATTCTTCTACACTGAAAAAATATAAGAAGCACAATAATTCAAAAATATCAGAAGGTTATTAATGACAATGATGATGATAGTAGTGTAGTGCCCAGCAATCGGTACAGACATAATCAGAATATGCACTGCCCAACTTTAAAGTCAGTTAAATGAACAATGTAGGCCGTACTGAGTGAAGAGATGTTCGGAGGAGAGGGACTGAGATGCAGCACCATGATCTTGCTGAGATGGTTAGCTCTTTTGTGAATGATGTCAGTGGGAGTAGGATTACACCAGGTAAGACCAAATGACCCAAGGATGAAAAGATGGCCTAGGAATTGCAGTCTAATGCTGAGTCCCAGTTTACATATAAAACTATATTTCACAAAAGAGAATAAAATTTTAAAAAAGCAACAAAAAAACACACAAAAAACTATCAATCAAGCAAACAAAAACCACAAAAAACAACCAACCAACCAAAAAAAAACCAAAACAAAAAACAACCACCACCACCAACAACAAAACTGACAGCTTTTCTCAGGGCACCTTCAGTCATCTTTTTAAGCAACCACTGTCAATAGTAAAACAAATTTTCAGTAGATGGGCTAAGGAAAATGCCAAAAAACACCTTCTGGCAGACTGAAAGGGGAAGTGAATTCTTAAATCAGTGGCTATTTGTAGCCCATCTGAACTTACAGTCTCTCTGAGTACACTACAAGTTCATCTCAATTTGCAATAAGGTCTTTATAAATTACTTTAATATTAAGTGGATTCATGAATGCATAAACTTTAATGGATAAAACATGATCTTTCTTCTGAGGATTTTCAACTGTAACTAAAAAATTAATGCCTTTCATCTTATTGTCTGCAAGTTGTGAATGAATCTATCACAGGTAGCCTGAGCAGTTTGAAATAAGAAGAATGACTTGTGAAACCAGTAAGCCTCTTCCAGAGTCTAGCTAAAGTGGTCTGTGAGCTGTACATAATAAAAACAATAACACTTAGAATCATACTCTGTTGAAAAGACTTTGTCTAATTGAAATTTGAGAGCCTGGGTAAAGTAGATACACAGAACAAAGTATTTATAAAGAAACTAAATGAACTGAACCCAAAGATTTAATGGAAGATAAAGTGCATTAAAATCAGATCAGGTGAGCTTCGAGCACAAAGAAGCATAAACATTCTATGCTTGGGAACTTTATATAAGGAGCAAATACTCCCTTGAGAAATTCCTTACTATCCTGTCCAATTTTAACTTTTTCTGTTCCTGGATGTGTTTGACATCCAACTGGCTTGATATGAAGGATGCGATTAGAACAGCAGTGCTCCCGTTCTGGCTGGACCTGGCATGGTGTCTCCCATCATTTAGTTGTTCAGGCTCTCTCCTGTTCCTTGATATCTACCGTGTGCAAACTTACTGTGGAGAATGCAAGAAAACATCTAGCAACACAACAAAATCATGTTGCCACCACAAAAAAAGAGTAGGGATTCTTAAATTCCACATAAACTGAGGACCCTGATTCCTACTGCTAATAACATTGATGTCTTCCAGGAGCACACTACCAACCATGCCTTTCATTTCTGCCCATTTCTTATTAGTACTGTGAGAGTTTCAAATAAGAAGTCAGTTCATATCCTGCTGCTCTTGGTTTTGTTTTGTTGTTTGTTTTTTTCCAGTCTCTTCAGACCAGAATTTCCAGTCTTGCCTATCATTCTAGTAAATAAGCAGTGACCCCAGTTCTTGCAGCCTTTGAATTAATAATGAAAGTTATCAGTATGGGGCCTTTGCTGCTCTTAAGATTTGTGGCCACGTAAATTATTCTCCTTTGGATGTGGTACATTACAAATTGCGATCATCCTTGGCGACAGCTATTTGTGTTGGTCGTCATTAAAAGCCAAACATGACTGCTGTGCAATGGTCTAAATAATAACAGCCCAGTACTAGTCATCTACTTGAACATTAAAACATTTTAAGTTCCAAGCTTTCTTTTAATTTTTCTCTTCGGATATTTGGAGGGGGGGTGGTGGTGGTGTTTTCTGGTATTCATTGCAGTTTTAAGTATTGAGTGGTTTTGAATTGTGAATCAAGATGAAAATGGAGATTACACAAATAAAATGGGATTCATTTATTTTTAAAGCTATTTCATTGTCAATGCTAATTCAATTTCATTTAGAAAAATGTACAGGTTTCTAGCCTTCTCTGTAGTTTGTTTCTGGCCTTCCTGTCGTAAATTTCTTTCCTATGTAATGAAAGCAGACCAAATGTATTTTTTCCCCTCTGTGTTTATACTCTTAAGGTGAGTCAAACATGACTCACCATCAAAGTGTGGTGGATTCAAGGAAGGAAAGAATAGAGCTAAATGAAAGATGTATTGAGAAGTAGGTTTTCATTCCAGAATGGAGGAAGCTCATGGAATAATTTTCAGGAAAGGAAAGAAGAAGGTGCATGGAAGGACGTTTAGAGGCCCTCTGGGCGTGAAGCCTGGGACAGGCCATTGTTTATCATCTCTACAACAGCCCTGTTTCTCAAGGGAGCTCTTTCCTCCTCACTCTGCATTTCTATGAACCCCAGCATTTGTGGTGTGGGGTTTTTTTTTGGTTTGTGTTTGTTTGTTTGGTTTTTTTTTTAATTCACAAGCTTCCAGGGTAGGTGTACAATGGAAAGGCCTTAGAAGTAGGAGCTACATAAAACTAACAAGAGTTACTTGATATTCATTTTCTGTCTTCCTCTCTGTTGCTCCCTCTCAACACACAATATTAAGGCAAAAATTATTTCATTTTTTCCTCAATCAACTGAAACACATTCTTTTCTGTGATGCCAGCAAAGAAACATATTTTCCAAGTTTAATTAGCAAGTCAAACAAGAACACAAATGCTTCTGCAGAGTTTTGCTAAAGGTTTTCTATCCTCAGTTGAATAACAAAGGTCTTTGAGAGCATGTGCTTCATTTTTTTGTCATTTGCAGAGAGCATAGATTTAATTTTTTTCTGGCTTTTACAAGCAAGTTGATTGATAGCTGGTTTGTTCTCTATTTCAGGTCGTGGAGACTAATTTGGTTGCTTTTGACTGTCACTGGATCATTATAAATGAGGTAACTGTCAAGTGATCATTATTATGAACTGTGAATCCTGTTTTCAGGTTTATTGACAATGTTTATGTTGATCTTGACTTTGCTAACAGGAAGCAGTAGCTAGGACAAAGTTCAGGCATGCTGGGGGATTGAATGCTGTTTAATAAAAATGAATGACAAGTTCTTGGACTTCAGCGTTTTGTTTGCCTATTTTAAAAAGAAGTCCTTGAATGAATAAATAGAAAATAAAATTAACACCCCCCCTTTCCTTCTGAGTATATTGAGATTTCACGTTTGACCTGAGCTGATTGGTTTTAGAGGTCTTTTTATGATCTTTTCTTCAAATGTAATCTTTCATACTGGAATGCTTGTGTTGTTTATATTTTAATGATTTTTCTATGATTCTTAATAGTAAAAATAAAACCAACATCTTTCCCTTTCTTTTAAGAATTTCCATAGGATTCAGTCATTGTTGATACCCAAACCTATTGATATTAGTGGGAGGCTTTTTGTTGGACTTCTGGATCAGTTCATATATGAATGTTCATGAAAGGAAAAAAGAAAGAAAGTTAAATTGAGATCCTATTTTTAAACTGTGAAATAAGTTGTTCCATGAACGCTTGTCAGCTGAAATATGACAAGTCTAAATGTGAAGTAGCTTTGCTTGTGAAACTTTGAACAATGCAATTGTTCCTGGATTTGATGGCATTCAGATTTTTCTTTTGTTTTATTAAAAGCAATTTAGGTCCAGAATAACTGAATTCCCTGGGAAGATAACTCTCCCCTAACATATACATCGTGCAAGTCCTGTATATTCTCAGGATAAAAGCTTGCTTGGAGAGACCATGTGTAAATTCCAGGTCTACTCTGTGGGTTTACTGTACGCTTCTGTTTTCATACTTAGTTATCAGGTTTCATTAGTAGAGTGTGCTAATTGTGAGGTAATTTAATCCAAAGCATTTTTTTCCAAGGTTATAGTAAGCTATATTGTTGTGTCAGTGGGATTGTACTTCAGCCTACTCATTTAAACCAAAGGACTTTTAGCCAGTTTTCCCTGGAGAAAATTATGTCTCAGAAGTTGCTTTGAAGACAGCCCAGGTCCAGCAGAAATTATTAGTTTGAGCCCTGCATTGCTCCTGACAAGTAATGTGTGTTTTTTCCAGCACTGAATAGGGCTTCTCTGGTTGAGGACCCAGCTTTAAGCTAGAGACAATCATAAGAATGTACATGTTTACTTTTTTCCTGTCAGATTAAACTAGAATTCACTTGTGAGCGGAATCTTGAAGTAGAGTGCTCATCTCTACTCTTCAGAATTAACATTTCATTATTTTAAAAAGGAGCATTAAGTAAAGCTAAAGCAGTCTACCATTAACCTCAGTGTCAGAGATCAGACAACAATTTTTTAGGCAGAGCCCCATATTGGCTTGCTGTTCAAGTCAAAGACACTGCCACAGTTTTTTCATTTTAAATGTTATTTGAATTGAGAAGTTCAAAGGAAGATGGTTGCTTTTAGCTGTGTCAGCTCCTCCACCCTCAAGAAGCAAAATAAAACCAAGGATCCATTCCTAGTATATGTTTTCTCTTTGCCTTTTATTCAGCAACGAATGTATTTATGGAAAAAAAAAGTGCTTTCTGAGCTTTGTTGTTTGTATATTGCAGCAAATTAGAAGGCAGAGCCATTGAAGTAGTTACTACTCAACTACCTTCTCCACTCCAAACCTCTTTCTCTGGGCTGTGGTCCCAACAGCTAGGAGAGTAGAATAATGTATGCAGAGAAACGTACATTATGCCTTTATAGTCTTGCATGAAAATGAGTGGAAGCCATGTTTAAGTTCATTCTGACAAACTGTTGTAAACCGTAGCCATTAAAATCTCTGTATCCCATTCAGTCATTCCTGCTGTCAGTTTTAAAGGCGAAAATGTTTAATACTGTCTCAGCTTAATCTGCTTCTGAACCTAAATCGATATTCCCACTTAAGTAACTTACATTCAATCTTTGTTTGTTTCAAAATGCTAATAATCACAATATTTTGCAGACACAAAAATCAGATTAGCATTAAATGAGATTTGCAGGTAATGATATGGAAAGAATCATCTTTGCCCTATTTTTCCTTGTCACTATGTTCAAATTACAACAGAAATTTAAATATTTCCTGAGTCATGAATGTTGCATTACATTACTTCCTTATTGCAACATTTTACCAGTTCAGTAATGAGATTGCAGTGCCTCCACTTCTGCAGTGGAAGATTTAGAAATGCAGTGATTTTACAGGCCTCTTACTCTGTAATGTGTAAAATAGCTATCTTCACATCCAAGTTCTTTTAGTATGGTTGTCCATTAGCTGTTGATAACCACAGTACTTCCATATGACTGGAAAATGATCTCAAAGTTCTGCTCATTTTGTTGCTTATGTGAATCTTTTGTGACATCTAAGACAACTTAGATATCTGTGTTTGTGTGTCTGTATCGGCTAAATCGTCTACTAAGTAACTTCAACATTGCTTCTCTGGCCTCCTAATTTGAAATTCTAAGATGGTCTGTTGCAGTGAAAATGTATTGTCTTGCAAAATCTACATAGGGTGCAAATAAATCCTTATGTTGAGATACACAAATAAGCCAGAATTCTTTCCTTTCCCACCACTGTGCCAGGGGAATACAACACACCTACTGAGTATAATATAACACATGGAAATACCACCTTCAGTTTTGTGATCAGGAATCTGCTTAGGCTTTGTGAGGTAAAATCTGTTATTTTAATTGCTCACTTTAAATGCTATCATGTCTGGAATGAGTTTCTTAATTTTTATTCTCCTATTAGTTACTATTTTATGTAATACAGCAAATTTGCTTGAAGACTGTGTATCATAATGGAAATGCATGTGTAGGAGAAGGGGGTTTGTTCCCATAAAATGAAAGAACTCATAATTTGCTAAAACATAATACATCATATTAGTTGTTTCCAGATCTCTTGTGATACATGCAGTCAGTTGAGGAAACACTCTCGAAATAAATGTTCCTGTTTCTTCAGGGCCTTAAAGCAGATGGTGCAATTCTTTATTTAAAATTAGCAGGCGTCATAGATTTGAAGGTAGTCATGATCAAATATGCCTTAAAAAATATGAGAATGGATTTCTCACACTCTCTCTCCCTTTGTCTATCTGTCTCTGCTTGTTTCTTCTATACAGTAGTAAATAAAACTTAAAAAAACCCAAAATAGTAAAATTATATTTCTTCTATGATTCTTAAATCACAAGTGTACAGTAAGCTTAGGTTTTACTTAGTGGAACTGAAGAAGGGACATTTGTATGATTTTCATCACTTTATTTTGCTCTTTTTAAATGAAAGAAATGTCCTTTTCTTTAAAAAAAAAAGTCCATGTGTCTCTCAAGCATTTTCCTTTTTTAAAACATTCAGGATCATCTTACTATGCCCAGGGCTGCCACCAGTCCTCTATTACTGTTGTTTACAACAGCTCAAAGCACTTTCCACTACCTACAGTTACCACACAGGAGGTGAATATATTAATGCTACTGTACAAAGGATTGGTTGGATTTCACCTGCAATATTGTGTCCAATTACAACCAGCTCTACTAAAACTAGAATGGAACAAGTACACAGAAAAGAGGATTTGTCTGAGAAGAGACTGAAAATGTTGGCATGATTAGCCTATGAAAACAAAGACTGAAAGAGAATATGCTCTGTGTTTATAAACTCCTACAGAGTGTGAATAAATACATCATTGTCAAGGGCTACAGTACAAGGTTGACACAAGAACAAATAACATCAAATTACCCATGAATAACTAGAGGGTAAAAGTTAGTAGAAGGCTTCTGACTACCAGAGTCAGGAAAAACTCCTTCTTTGAAGAATGAGTGAGAAGATCCCAAACTCTTTTATAGAACACTTCAGGGAAAAAGATCCAACAGATTTGCCCATTATAGCAAAAGAGCGGAATGGGGAACCCACAAGGCTGTATTCAAAGGCTACTTTCAGATGCACATGTTTTTCCTAGGAGAGGGCTGGTCTTACTAATGCATTCAGCTTGTTCTATTGTATTTCATCCCAAAGTGCTCCAGCACGAATCAAAATGCAGTGAATGACTATGTTTTAATCTTGAGCAGCTAGAACAGGTTCTAAAATTGGAGTTCCAGGAGCTCACATAATTCTACATTTTAGTACTGGTAATTTTTTAATAGTAGCATTTGAAATTCATTTGAGTCCTTACATTTTTCAATGGTGATGGCAGGTTAAGTGTGAAATGCCACCCTTTCGTACAGGTCAGTGTCTAAGCTGGCAACTCTTTGTTTCAGGTAGGTGAGAGCCAATGGACAGAGTGACTTAGCCAAAAATAAGCTAAAAATTGATTTCTCTGTGCCCTATCTATTTTCTCTTTCTCATCATCCTCCCCAGAACCTAAGATAGATATAATGGAGCAAATAATTACGCAGTTCACAAACTCCCTTTACTTGTCTTGGACCTTCATCTGATTATGTCTTCCCCTCAACTAATCCTCTTTGTAAAATGCTGAGAAATTCAGGAATGGCATAGTGAAAGTATGCTATGCATGCAGAGCAGCAGCGCGGAGGCTTCAAGTGGGTGTGCAGTGGCCACCCTGTTCTGCTCTGCTGTATGCTCACTGCTGCTGTATTTTGAAGGAGGAAGAAACACTCTCCTCTGGGTGTCATGGAGGATGTGATGAAGAGATGGCATGCACTGGAAAACAGGGCATAATGAGTATATGATAAATACTGGTATTGTAGTCTTGGCCCCAAATTACAATGTTTCCATAAGAAAAGATATTGCTGCCTTTGTTTGGTGCTTTATTACAGGAGCACATGAATAAACTCTTTCCCTCCATGTCTCTCACTACTGATGCGGTTGCCCTGTAATGAAGTGTAAGGCTCTGCTTAGGTTGCTTATCTTAAAATAATGAGACAACACTGAATGGCAAAGTATATTAAGTGTCCAGTAGTCTTACTTCCCGCTGAAGTCTCTGCCTGATATGTCAATCTGATCCTCTTCAATTCCTTTTTCCTAATTCATCTGTAAAGAGCTATGAATTTAAAATGGCATTTCTTTCCTTATTCATTTGCCTACTTGGATGAAATGTATGTCTAATTATGTCCTCGTTCCATCTGAAGTAGGACAACTTTCCTTTTATTCCAAGTTCATACCAAAAAAAGAAAGGTTTGGAACTAAATACTGGACTTCTGATTTTTCAAAAAAACCCTTACCTAACCTAACCTAAATTTACATAGGTGCCAATTCAGTTCAACTTGGCCAATTTTGTAAATTTTTTTTGACATTTGATGCTTGTATAACAGATCATCTGCCATCCTTATATCATTTTACTGTATCCTCCTTTGAAATGCAAATGAAAATTGTTTCTGTTCATACAATAGTTGCTTTATATAGTTTTCTTAAGTCAGATCCAAAATTCAAGAATGAGAGATGATATTAGATAGTCATTATATAAAAGGCTCATCACTCAGTCAATGCCAAGTATTAAAAAAATGACAAAGAAATATATAGCAGATGACAAAAGTTGAATTTAGGTTTGCATGACGTTGCTTTGATGTTAACCTAAAATCTGAATTTATGATATAATTGGTTGAATTCACAGGATTTAAAATAATAGCTGTCATTAATGTATTGAAGTATACACCTGCTTGGCAACTATACAAAATCTCTTTGCTGTTTGGATTCTCTTATTAGTTTTCAGGTAATACATATAAATATGAGACAGTAACTTAAAGGGTAAAATGAGAACACTGTAATTAAAATGCACCAAAACATGTAGAATAACAAAAAAAAAAAAAAGAAATAAACTTTTGAGTCAGGCAAGTTAAATATTTGAACAGCTAGAAGTCACAATAATATAATGTGGTCACCCAGGTATCAGACAGGATATAGTTTAAAATCAAGATGAGAAGATTTTTGAGCTTTACTTTTTAATTATATTGAAATTATTATTTAAAAATGCATACATTTTGCTAAAACAGCATTTATTTTTTTCTTTTTTACCTTGCAGCTAGTGAAATGATACAGAGTAAATGAAAAGACGGCGTCTTAAGCTGAGAGAAACCATTATCTATGGTACATTAAGAATTAATCGACCAGAAATGCAAGATATTACACTGAACACAGCTAATGCCATGTGTTATTTTTGTTTGTAGAAAAATCTATACTTCAGAAAGAACATTATTAACAGATGAATTCAGAGACTATGACAACCCGTGAAGAAGAGTAAAATATTTTTACCGTAGTCAAGAGAGTAGAAGTTAAAATTTACATCACATGTATTTTTCTTCCAAAGTTTTATGGAAGTAAGAAAATACCAGTATGTCCAAAGAAGTCAATTTAAAATAATTAATTTGAAGAATGTTAACTGAAACTCCATAAAAAAAAAAGCACCAAAATTTATTAACAGTTAAATTGCTATTTTTTTAAAAAATGTGGCTTCCTTTTCACAAGAAAGATTCTGTAACTTGAATTCAAATCTACCTTCTAGTGTCTCCTAAATTCTTGATTATGGGTATAGATCAGGAAGCTGGAGACAAAAAAAAAAAGCTATGGTATTTATGTACAGGACTAATAGTGCAGGTGTGCTGTATCCTTCAAAAAAATGAAAACCTATAAATACATAAATGCAAATCAGAAATCTTCAATAAAGTGTGGCTATTTGCAACGGCATGATAAATGCAGACTGCTAATAGGAGCTCCTCAAGCAGTATCCACAAATTTAAATGTCTAGAAAGTTTAGGACATCCGCCTCTGTAATTAAGACAGATCATGAACAAACCGTTCTGCATGATGAAAAATAGTTTCTAACTAAAAAGTACTGAGTAATTTTGTAGCTTCATTCTCCTGCTTTGCAGTAGACAGAATTTCCCTGAAAGCTATCAGCTGACCCTATTTCAGTTATCAGAGAAAGCCTGTGTTTAACTAAAACACAACTTCTTATGTGAAGGTTGGGGTCAGTTGCTGTTTTCTGTGATCCCATACTCCTCTCACTCTGTGCTCCCTGAGGACCTCATTGTTCATGGTGAAAAACACCATGTTCCCAAACTGCAGGAACTTATATTTAAAAAAACCCTGCTTTTCTTATTTCTTTAACCTGCCTTAAAGCTGAGATTTTAAGCTTAATATTTCACATATTGACATATTTACTTAGGTTTTATTTTTCTTCAAAGTGTATGTCTATAGAACTGAGTGTTCAGCTGCAAGGCTTAATAGGTACCCTATGGAGTAAAATGTTGGTTTTCAATTAGATCTTCCTATGAAAAATTACATACACACCTAGAATGCTCTAATGCTACTGCTTTGCATTTTGTTAAATGATGTTTGCTAACTTAGACATTGTTTACAAGTTCTTGATACTTTGTTTCCAGGAAACAAACACTTAAGGCTTGAATAGCTGTCTGTACAGCTCCTAAGTAATGCTACACTTACAAATACATCATGCTATGACTTCCTACTGATTTACACATTATCTACTAAGGATGTTGTGAAAGACTGTTAATTAGAAGATCAAAGTTAAAAGGAGATAAAATCTAAAATGAAACAACTAAACCCAGTTACACGTACAAAGATTTGGTGAGGTTTGGGCACAGTATGTTTAAAGCTGCAATTATTGTAAAGGTGACATGTCAGTTGTACCAATCTGTGGTATAGTCATGAAGAATGTACCAATCACATGCCTCTTGGCCCTCTCAGTTTATATTTTTATTATAATCTGGTGGTAATAGTTCTGTATTTTGACTTTTATGCATATGTTCTCCTTTGCCTTATCTTCCAGGAAATAAACGATGTAGATGTGCAGGAGCTGGTGAGAAGATCAATTGGACGGTTAACAATTATTCGACAGACATTTCCAGTCCCCCAAAACATAAGTCAGCGCTGTTTCCGTGGCAACCACAGAATATCTTCATCACTGTGTGATCCGAAGGACCCTTTCTCCCAGAGCATGGAGGTAGATCATGTATTAGTCTATTCTCACCTGAGAACTGTCTTTGAAATATACATTCAAGGTTTTTCTCCAGGATCTTAATGTAATTTAACATTTTTTTTCATGTCTTCTTTGACATTTAGTATAACGATTGATGGCATGACAAGAAAATACTAGAGCAGGGGGTGAGAGCAGGGGACGAGAGGACAAGAACAACTCAGCTGCTCCACAGAAACTGAGAAAGAAATCCAAAAAAATCACTTGATCTGCAGGCAGTGGTGCAGGAGGAGATATCTGACTTAGCAGCAAATAGTAGTCATCTTGTAGTGCTGAAAAAAGGGAGTAAGAGAAACAGGGAGGTGTTGAAGGGTGTCCTTGCTTAAAATGAAAAATGTGTAAGGGGAGAAAGAGAAGTGTGGCTGGTTTTGCCTTGTTCCAGGTTGCTTGTAAACCTCACAAAGCAGCCAGTAAGCAACTATTGATGACATGAAAAACTTTGGCTGTAGCACATTGTATGTTGCTCCTATTAGAGTTTTTAAAATAATCAGGACTGTGTAAGGTCAATAGATACATACTAATTCCTTCTCTCCCTTTCAAACAAATGTCCCTGTAGTACTGTCTTCCTCGGGGAAATACGATTTTAGCTGAAATGCTTTGAATTCTTTGTAGGTTTACAATACACAGACAAATCCTCCAAGTTATTTTAAAAATGCTTGATTAATCTGAACTCAGATACCCAATCCATGCTTTTAATCCTGTCATGCACAATGATGCCTGGCCTATGCATCTGTGGAAAGTACATTACTTCCTGTATGAATACTGAAGTGGAAATATTCACAGCCACTGGAGGCATGGGAGAAGCTCGAGTAAGAATAAAGAAGTATCTTCCAGAGGGAAGGATTGAAGGATCACAGGAAAAGGAAAATAGGGAAGTTCTGTATCTTTGTGGTACTAACAGTGTAAAGTTGTAAAGGCAATAAGGAGAGCAGCAAGCCATTAGATCTCCTTCAATAAACTGTGGAAGGCAAAATGCCTCAGGAAATTCTGGCAAGGTAAGGAGAAAGACAAAGTATTTCCTGCATGCTAGGCAGGGAAGGAGTCTGTCACAAAACCTTCCTGTGAGAACTGTACAGAGAGGATTGCAATTGACACGGGGACAGCATGCATAAAGGTGGGTTTTACATAGGAAAATAAAACATTAAAAAATAGGTTATATGGAAAGGAGTATTAGGCAGTAAGAGAGGCTATTTTTTTTCTCTTTTTTATTTCCCTTTTTTTTTTAAGGTGATGTGTAGATTTGTCAGTCACTGCCTCAGAACTTCAGCATTATTGTGCTTCCTTAGCATACACTCCTTTCTGATCAGTACTTGCAGGACCTTCCCAGTTTTTTGATATTTTTAAGAGGCAGAATAGGAGGGGTTCTCCACAAAGTTTCCTGTTGCATGGTTCCTTTTTTTGAGGTTTTGAGCTGACCATTTGTATGGAAAAAACCCTTACACAGAGCAGTCAACATATTTCACAAATCTGGGAAATGTCTTTTGGCTTGTCTCTTACTGATGGAGAGAAAAAATGCATCAACCTTGCCTCAGTTAGCCAGTTACTGCTGGCTAATTTGTCTTCAAGGACTAGGAATGCCATACAGCCTCCTCCATAATGCAGCTGAGGAAACAGTTTCCCTCAATAACTTCATGTCTCATTGCTTTAAATGACCAATAGGTTATCTAAAAATAATATTCACAAAAGTCCTTCTCACTTCTGACCATCATTTCTCTTCCCGACAAGCTTTGTTCAGAGAGCTTAGGTTTCTCTTTATGATATTGTTGGTAACTTAAATGTTCTTGCTATTTGAGGACAGAAATAACTGAAATAAAGCTACATTGTAAATTACTTGTTTCAGAAATGTTCATGGCTTATGAGCTTCTGTTCTTTTCTATTGAATTGTATCTTTCACATCTGACTTTGTACTGTATGCATTTAAAAGTACATATATAGAAATAGTACATGGGTAAGTGGAACTGGCACACAAGTCATTACTTTTCTTGAGTTCAACTCCACTCTCTCTGATGCCAAACTAGAACTTCCTCACACCATAGGTGTGTAACTATACTCACAGTGAAACACGTACACATCTACTCTATAATACCTTTGACCTGCAAGGAATTAACAGCCATTGCAGAATACTCTGACAGGAAACGCTATAAATTGCAGAATCAACATGGACCTGCACCCTGAGAAAGATTTCATTAGGTCATATTTCATCCCAGAAATTGCTTCAGTCAGAATTGACTGGGGAAAAAAAGAAACCCATCTGAAACAAACCGTGATGAAATGATTTATTTTAAATTTTCAGTTTCTGTTTTGCAGAAGAAGTAAACAATCTTGAAGAGAATTTGATGGTGTCCAAAAATCTGGTGACTGAAAACTTGAAAGCTGCAGGAAACTGGTTAAAAATAAAAAAAAGTCTTTTTACATTTGTGAGTAGGCCTTTAAGTCCTGCAAGTGGAGCTGTGTCAGTGATTGGACTGCCTGTACTTCATATGTGTGTAATTTGTTGCTGAAAATCACTTGTAGCTTGACTTCCCTGGCTGCAGTTTTTATCAGAGCCAAATAAACTTATGACTTTTTGGCTCTTACAATTTTGTCTTAATACCAGATAAGTCATTTAATTACCACAGGATTATGGATGAGGCAAAACAAATGATAAAGTCTGGATTCTGGCAGGAAACCACAAAAAATAATGTTGATACTCCCTTTTTAATGTTTTTGCAGATTTCAAACCTGTATATATACGACACTGTCCTGCTGTTGGCGAATGCTTTTCATAAGAAGCTGGAGGACAGGAAGTGGCACAGCATGGCAAGCCTCACCTGCATCAGGAAGAACTCTAAGCCCTGGCAAGGAGGACGATCCATGTTGGAAACCATCAAGAAGGTACCTTTTCCCTGTATTTCCTCATCTTTGATTTCTAAAATACTTGCATTAAGCAGTATTTTCTTCTGAGATGCATACTATTCCTGCTAGTACCAGCAGTATGTTTTGATATATTTACAATTTCTGAATTAAAATAGTCTTTAATTAGATTTTGGTTTTCTTCATGTCATAATGAGCATATTTGAAATGAAACCAAAGAGATTGTTTACCAAAACTACCAATCTAGTAGAATTTTGAAGTACAAATAATATTCTATTGAAAAAGTGTCACAAATAGTTTTTGATTTCAGTCTCCTTATGTTATTGATGCCTTTCTTAAAACTGCCTTCTCATTTGTCTGCATGTATTTTCTGGTAATGTATACTTATATTTAATGTGCTAGCAGTGTCTACACTGTAAATAAAAAAAAAACAAGACAGTGTAAAAAAATTAAAACATTGCTTTTTTGGGGGCTTTTATTAAAAGGACATAAAAAATAATATAAAAAATAACACTCTTTCAAGAGGTTTGCATTCTACATTAGGTCTTCAACTGCACCAGAAGGTATGATCATGCAGGCAAAATGTAAGGCTCTTTTGAACACTGCTTATTTTTTCCCCAGTCACAGGTCAATCTGCTTAAGCTCCAAAATAGCATTTCAAGGCTTCCTTTGGTGGCTGTCCATACTTTCCATTCTAATAGTTTGAAGCCATGGGACTGCAAGGACAATCCAGGACATATTTCTTATTTCAGGGGCAGGATATGTCTTTAAGGGACTCTAAGCTATATTGCTTTTAACTTGTCGGGATGATTCCAAGTTCACATTTGGCAGTCCCATGTATTTTAAGCTATGTTTCAGGAAAGGCTGGTTCTGGAACTTTTCTTCTCAACTTGCGTTTTGTAAATACTGTAGCTCACTTTTTCATTAATAAACTAAAAGCTATTTCTACTTACTCAGATCCGCATAGGATGCCTGAGCTGGAAAGGGCAAAATACTCATTCCACCTTAGAATTTACTATCTGTGCTGGAGTTTCAGGCAAAGTCTGACAGCCCAGCTAGCATCTCTAAATTTAGAAGTACTCCACCGTAGAAAGAATTGCTGACTGTTTTGCATTAAGGTTGTTGGTTGCTTGTGTTGTTTTTGGATGTGAGACTGAGCCTGTTTTCTTGCGTAAGATGTCCTGTAAGAGATAAGAAATAATGTATTATACAAATACAATAACAACAAAAAGAGAGCCAAGGAGAATCTCCACCCTTTATCGGAAGCAAGGGGGGAACATTGCCACCAAAATGAGGAAAAGGCTGTGGTGCTTAATGCCTTCTTTACCTCAAGCTATCCCTAAGGTATTCAACCCCTTGATCTGGAACACAGGAATAGAGAGCAGACTAAACCCTGCATTATCTAGGAGGAAGCAGTTAATGACCTGCCATGCCACCTGGACACTCACAGTTCTGTGGGGCTGGATGGAATCCATGAGAAAGTACTGAGGAAGCTGGCAGAGGAGCTTGCCAAGTCACTCTCCATCATTTATCAGTAGCCCTGGTTAACAGGGGAGGTTGCAGATGAATGGAGTCTTGCCAATGTGAGACCCATCTATGAGAAGGGCCATAAAGGAGAATCTGGGTAACTACAGGCCTTGTCAGCCTGACCTTGATACAAGGAAGATTATGGAATGGTTCATCTTGCGTGTACTCACCAGGCACGTGCAGGACAACCAGGGAATCAGGCTCAGCCAGCATGGGTTCATAAAAGGCAGATCCTGTTGAGATCCTGTTGCCTGATCAGAAGGTGACCCATCTAGTGGATGAGGGAAAAGCAGTGGATGTTGTCTACTTGCACTTCAGTAAAGCCTTTGACACTGTCTCCCACAGCGTTGTCCTAGAGAAGCTGGCAGCTCATGGCTTAAGACAGGTGTATTCCTTGCTACTTAAAAAACTGGCTGGATAGACAAGCCCGGAGAGCAGTGGTGAGTGGAGCTAAATCTTGTTGGCAGCCAGTCACAAGTGGTGACTCCAGGGGCTTGACACTGGGGCCAGTCTTGTTTAATATCTTTATTAATGGTCTGGATGAGGGGATTGAGTGCTCCCTCAATAAGTTTGAGGTGAAAGGAGAGTTGATCTTCTTAAGGGTAAGAGGGCCCTGGACAGGCTGGATCGATGGGCCAAGGCAAATTTTATGAGATTTAACAAAGCCAACTGCTGGGTCCTGCATTTTTGTCACAAAACCAAAGTCTCGTGCAACACTACAGGCTTCAGGAAGAGGGACTGGAGAACTGCCTGGTGGAAAAGGACTTGGGTGTGCTTGTTGACAGCCAGGAAGAGAGCCCTATTTCTGACCTGTCTGCCTTAGGAGAGGACTAGAAACTGAAGTAACTGTTCTCCTGGCAGCAGCAGGAGCAACCTGGTGGTGGTGTTGCCAGCTACTGCTGCGCATAACTGAACTCTTGCAGCTAAAAAAGCAGAAAAACTACTTCTAGAGGAAGCTTTCTTGTAGAATCAGAGATTCAGACATAGGAATATCTGGCAGTGTTTTAGCTGCAGAGAGCGTCTCTCTTTACTTTCTGGAGGGAAAATAAGGAAAAGATGGGAAATCTCTATAAAGCTACATGCTGGAGAAGGTAAGAGAAAGGGATGCTGGTGTTCTACCTGCAGCAGTACTTGCTAAAAATAGGAGAACTCTGGCAGTAAATAAACTCATTTCTTTATGATTAATGAGCTAATAGGAGAGAGTAGGGAATGAGAGGGCATTATTTTAAAACGTTTCTTGAAATGGCAAAATAGCTGTCTGAATCACTCCCTATTGTCAGTTGTTACTTTTCACTGTTGAAAATTTGACTCCTGCATCGCTTTTTCTACAAACAACTCCAAAAGCTGTTTATTCTGTGTGAATTCAGCTGATTGGACAAAGCCTAAAAAAAAACAACAAAATAACCCCAAACACAACCAAAACATTTTAAACCCACTGCAATTATTAAAATCTAATATCTATTTCTGCCCATTCAGGAACTTAATTCATGGTTAAATTCATCAGAAAATACAATCCTTCTAATGAATTTGGCCAGCTCTAGCAATTAGTTCCAAATTCACTTCTGTAAAAGGAGCTATCCCCAAATACATGCTCAGTTGTTTATTTCTCAGTAAAGCTATTTCACAGTGAGAAAAATAAGTATTACTAGAAAATAATTCTACTGTTGGAAAAATTAATCTTCCCGAATAGCCTGAGAATAAATGTAAGTAGGATTTTATGGAGGATCAACTTGGAAAAATGGCATCAAGATACTGCATATATTTTCTCTCACATTTACCTGATCTCTTCCCAGTCACATTTGTTTATCTCACTGACAAACAGCAAATTTTCAGTGCTAGCAGCAACATAAAGCCTATTCCTTTCTAGAGAATGAGCTGTATCTGTTTCTATTTCATGAATCATTGTTTTTCAGGTAGTAGATTAGACTCTCTTCGCTAGCAGCTAAAAAATGGTGTCTTGAGTTGAAAACTCAACAATTTTTTCAATATAAGATTTTTTTAAAATGTAAAATACGAACCTCATATTAATGCTTATAGCATTTTTTCTACCTGTAACCATAGAGGATTTTTCCTTAATTGTAGAACAGCTAGTGTCTGAATATAACCATATTTGAAAAAAAACAAGAGGAAGTTTGAACAGGAACTGTGAGAGCAAGTACAATATTTTATAACTGATGATTGGCAAGTTGACATTCCCAAGTAAGGTCCTGACTGCTAGGTAAATAGTGCTTTCTTCAGGGACTTACTGTATAGCAATGCCTAAGCATATATAAACTGTAGTTTATCTTGCCAGTCTAGACGGGTCTCATGTAGGCTTTAACTGTATTGCCAGGCTCTATAACAGCTCTACAAAGCCCAAAGCAGTGATCAGAAACTTAAGTAAAACATTTTTGTCCTAATAACTGACATTTCACTCTTCAATTTTAAATGTGTCAGGAAATTGCATGCTTGCAGCTCAACCTTAGAGGAATTTGAGAGAGTAGATAATAAATTTTTCTTCAATTTTCTTCATATAGCATTGTTTCCATAAGTTAAATGGAACGAAATATTTCTTTGACTCTTGCCCATTATCATAATTAACACTAAAATAGCTTGGAAAAATCTCATCAGGAAGTTACTAGATCAGTAGCTGTCATAGAGATGGCCATTTCCTCTGTGATTTTCTTCCACCGTGCATTAGCAGAGGTATAAAACATAAGCCATAAATCAAGTAAGTGTTTTAGAAGGATCCACGCTGTGAAAGACTATGAAGAATAATTGGAGCAGTGTCCTGAAACTCTTCCTAGGCAATACACTGTCCCACTCCATCAGCCCTAAGCAATAAAACAATCTCATGTAAGGCTTGTAAAAAGACTATGTGGAACAATGCGAACTTGTAAAGAGTAATGACAGCCTGGCCTCCAGGTCCCGCAAGGTAGGTCCCAGATGGGGAGAAAGCATCGGGACCTCTAATAAGGTTCGTATCAGATTTAGTATTGTTGGTGGTGTTATATGGGCAGTTCTTCACTGTTTTGTCTTTCACCTCTGCCCTTTCTAAGTCAGGAGCATTCCCATCTAATCTGAGCTCTTTTTGCATTGTTTGCAGATGTACACAGTCTAGGAAAGAAATTTCTTATCAAAGACACTCTTACATGAGAAATTTTCAAAGCTTGATAAAATTGCCGAAGTAGATGAATGAGAAAAATTGCTGTTATGGTTACCACTGTATTTCAGACAAATAAAAATAGCTACCAGATTTACACTTTATATCTTGCCTCAACAGTTGCAGCCATTTAAAAATCAAGGTAAATAAACTTTTTTGGATAGTATTCAAATTCCAGAATATGGTAGGTAAATCTGTTGACATCTACTACATGTTAGAAGTCATGTATTTCCAAAGAATGCTGTGTTCTCTTAAAAAGTGGGTTTCATTACTTCAGATGTAACGGAGGTGAAATACTTCTTCAAATGAATTTTTTTATCATATTTGCTCAAGAAATGACAGAGATTATTAAAAATTTTTAAAAAGCTTACTAAAATTTTAAATTTCTGTCTCAATTCTCAAGAAATCATTTATATATTTAAGACTGGATTCTATCTTCATGTCCAATAAATTACTGGGAGCACTTTTATACTGGAAAGCAGTCCCTTTAATTTTTTTATATCAAAAGTTCCCAATTTAAAACTAGTTTGTCATAAAATAATAAAAAGAAAAAACACTTCCTGCTGTACAAAGCACCTGAGTTAATAGATTTAATTTTATTTTTATTGAATATTTAATCATTTTGTTCCAGAGCATTCCCTTCCTTTTTCTAGACCTTGTTTGTGTCTCACTTAAAATCATGGTGCAACTCAGCTGTTCTATAACAGTTTAATTAATTTTCATACTTCACCTGCCTCAGACCCACAGGTTTAATTCCCCCATTGTTGAGGGAAATATTTTAGGAAGCTATAAAGGAAATATGAAGTATAATGTAGTAAAATCAATATATACTAAGAGATCAGGGTCGTGCAGGAGTGAGATAGGGAGTGAGATAGGGATCCCAAGCCTTACAGATCTGTGCTGTTTTGCAGGCATTTCTACATCACACATACCATGAAATTCTGTCTTAATTAATCAAAAACTCAGATGAGGCCGTATAAGAAAAATGGTATATAGAACGGGTTTTTATTTCTGGTATGTAAATAGGATGTAGTCAGATTTAAATTAGCAAAAGATTCATATTTGAGAAGCTCATTTATTTACCTAAGGATACATTAAAAAAAAATTTGCATGTAAATACAAGCTCACTATTTCTTTACTCTGAACCAGCCAGAGGTGTGTTAACCCCCGTCTAAATGCCATAATGGTGTGATTATTACAGGTTTGTGCTCAAGCTAATAAATAACCTCAGTGTCATGCTAACCATAGCAACATGCATCAAAATTGCTTGGCTGGCTCTCACTGAGGGCAAAATGACCTGGAGTCTTCCTGCAAAGGACTGTGGAGATGTAAACTTAATCAAGATGTTGTTTCCCACGCCACTCTCCCTTTTTTAAATTTTTTTATTCTACTATCTCAAAAAAAATAAAGATTAAAAAAAAGTTTAAATATATATACACACAAAGTATTACCTCGTTTTTAACTGAAAATACTACTTCGTATAATGTTTATGTATTATTCCCTGACAATACTACCCTATAGTAGTTTCTAGCAAGTTTTAAAGGTATTATCTCAATGATCAACTTTCATATTTTTACTATAATCATATTAATGTTTTGGAAGAGGATGACAGTATTTTGTTAGTTTGCATTAATACGCAATGGAGATGCAAATTTTGTACTCCTTCCTGGATTTTATCCAAACTGAAGATGTGAGAAAAAAGATTCAGCAACGCTCATGTGCTTATCTTGGTAGTTTATAGTGCAAGAGTTTATTTTCCATTTTTTTCAATTCAAATAATAAAACTGAAAGACCAATCACAACTGCATGACTATTGCCTTATGTTTTGAAGAAAAGCTATGCATTTCATGTGGTTTTATACCAGAGGCAGCTTTTTATTTTGCATATACTTAAAATGTTTTTCAAGCTTTTTTGAGAGAGTAAGTATCTAATTTTCCCTGACTCTCAAAAATGAAGTGTTTTAATGCTGAAAAGTTTCAGTTTAGGCATTTCATCTGTCTCTTTTGATTTTACAGATCCTATACAAAGATGAAATATGCCTCGTGATGAATAACCCTACAATATATTTTGAGTATTGCTGTAGTATAGATCTTTCAATTCCGAGTCTCTATAGTATTTCATCTTTAGTATTTTAACCCCCTGACAAAAATGTAAAAAAGTAGAAGCAAGCTTGAAAATATGCTGCATTATAGCTTATCCCATGCATTCCTAGTAGTAGAGAAGCTGTGGAGTAAAAAAAGAAAATCATTGCATTTGACTAGGCAAGCCTCTCTTCCTTTGTGCAGATTGCTTACATTGGCCTCAAAAAATACTTAACTATATCAAAAACTCAACCTGATCTTATGTGAAAATCTCTTTCAGGTGTGGAACATTTAGGCAGGCAAGCAAAAATCAACAAACCAACCTATTTTTTGTGCCATTTCTTTTACTAATTTGTCTTTAGTTTTTCTTTCACTAAAATTAGTCGCAAAACATTATTTTGTGGGGTTTTTGTTTGTTTAAATGGAGGTAGATTGTCTATACCTTTACGCTGATGGGGTCAAAGAACTAAAATTGGAGTGCAAATACGCTAAGAGTAAGACTATTGCTTGTATCACATCTGCTGAGCATTGTTGAGTTTTATTGTTCTGGGAAGAACTGAAATTATGCAGGAACAATTTAGGCTTTGGAATTTTTAGGGAAATGTAGTCTTTGGAAAACTGTCCTAATTCAGATAGTTGTGTGTGTATTCTGCGCAGTTAGTGCACAAATTCCTTGGAGAAACAAGAAGTTATTATAATAGTCTACTTCTGAGTTTTCACTCCATTTTTTTTTTTCCCCGCAATAGGGTGGAGTAAATGGCTTAACGGGAGAACTGGAATTTGCAGAAAATGGTGGGAATCCCAATGTGCATTTTGAAATTTTGGGGACAAATTATGGAGAAGATCTTGGTAGAGGCATCCGCAAGGTGAGGCTACATATATGCAGACAAGACTATTGTTGCTGATTCTTTTGAAAGCTTTCTTGTGTTCCGTGTTATTAAAAAGGCATTTGGTGGCAGATAATGAGTTATTGTGTATCATTAAGAGGAATAAAAAATGGAAGGGAAGTCTTGAACTTCTAGATACTTATCTATTTTATTATTGCAAAGAGACCTTGCAGTAGGTTGTGTTGATCAAAGACCAGTGAAAGCTATTGTTTTGTGACCCTTGAAACTCATTTCCAAAATACCAAATTTTACATTGAATAATGTTTAGGACACTTGATACTTATGGTCAAAATGAGATGCTGCAACCATTAGATGATTAAAATTCATAGACGCAGAAAGATAAGATCTGTTTTAGCATAGAAAAAAATTCTATAGTCTCTTGTCTTCATGAAATAAGTGCACAATGTTTTAGTAGAAATTAACTTTTACAGAATAAATGTAAAGTTAAGTATTCAACTGCCAGACACAGTCCAAATAGCTGGACTTAGATTGTTTGAGGAAATCGCATACCACTCTGGAAAATTACTTGATGTTTCGTTTTTGCTGTTCTGTAAAAACAAACTTAAGTCCTGTGTAAGGAATGGTGGAAGCAGGTCTCTATTTGCTGTGTGTATCCTCAACGTTGGACAACTGCCCATCTGGGATAGGAAAATTAGCAAAAATCATATGGTACCTCTTAGGAAAATCAAAGACTAATAGACTTTTTCAGGAGCAGCTCTCCTTCAAAGACAGACTTCCAGAAATATACCAAGATTTCTATTTAGTGTACATCAGACTGGTTTTTGTATGTGAGAAACCTGAAGTGATTGTCTGAAATCAAATGACAAATTTATCTTAATGTAGATATGGTTCCATGTGTTAGTGTCACTGTTTGGGGAAGTATATAATCTGTGTGCTTACCTTCTGCAGTAACAGATAAGTGCTCTGAAAGAAGGGAGAGAAAAATAAGAAGTTAAAAGTATCTCTAAACTCCCGAAATTTCTCCTCTGTTATTCATTGGAATTGTTATTCCATTTCCACTGTTTCATCTGTTGTCAAGACCTTAACATACACCCATGCCTATAGTTAAGTCATCTGAAGCAGAGGTCCTGACAGATGCTTTGGAAACTTAAAGGCACTGAATCTTCTTGATGTTTGTAAGTGTGCTTTGCTAAGTCTTTAGGTGACCAGAATATTGCATGAATCCTTATTTCCTCACCTACAAATTCATTCTGTTTCATATTTTGACTTGATTTTTTTCCATGCTATGCATCAAGGAGCTTTTTATTCTTTAGAACAATTACATAGTCCATCCTAAGACAAATCCGTATCTTTTAATTTTATGTAATTGGTGGACTTGGCTGTTTTTCACTTCAGGGCTGTCTGGGTGAATGCCAGAAAGTAGCATTAAGTTGTGTTCTTTTATTTCACAAAAAGACAGAAGAGAGAAACCCACAGAAAGGTCTTGGAAATGTAGAGGTACAAAAATATTTCCTAGCCTTTCTAATTCTTTTCAAATGGTATTATTTAGATCTATACTGCAAATTTGGACTATGGTATAGTTACTTTTGAAGAAGAGATTAATGACTATGGGCACACATAAGTTTTGCAAAACAATGAGACAGTACCAACAGGCTTTTGGACCTTCGTTATTTACTCTTTATCATAGTTCAAGGACAAAGAGGCATTCATTGTCTTTGAAAGGAAATAGATTTAAAGTTGGTCAAAGAAAATGGTGTTTTACACAGAATATAATTAGACCATGAAACTCAATGTCGTAAGACTGTTCAGGAGAAGAGCAAAATTAAAAAGTAAGATACTGAAAGTTTGTATTTTTTTATGTTTGCCAAAGTGAGGATTTAAAATTGAATGCAGGGATTATAAGAAAATCTCCCTGTGGAAAGTTGCACTACGAATGTCTATTCTTAGAATTTTGTAATACTGTGGAACTGGTTGAAAATTATAAAGTGTCCAGAGCAGACCGGATCTAAGTAGTTCCATTTCTTTTTATAAACAGCATCCAGAGATCCACAGAAATCTTTAAAGAGTCCTGATGTAGAGAAAGAAATTTTCTTTAGAAAGAAATCTTTGTATATATTGTGAGAATGTGATAATTGTTTCTGGAAATGTCTTTCAATAAAATTCAAAATAATTCTAATTATTGTATTTTTTTACACTAAGCTGAATAATAACAGGATTTAAAACAAATATGGTATTTATAATCAATGTCACAAAGGTAAAAAAAAGTTAGGGGTCATAAAACCTGTACATCAGAGATAGAGAAAAAAATTTGAAGTGGAAAATACCATATATGAGTTTTATTATTTTGGCAAACTTGCACATATTTTGTCTTTGTTTAGGTTTTACTTTACAGTGTATGAGCCACTGGTATTGGAAGTAAATCACAATAATTACAGAAGTCAGATATATTTTCGTTAGCTACACTAATTAAAGTGCACTTCAGATTTTCGTGTATTTAGTGGTCCAGCTACTGAGCTACATAACCATCTTTATTTCTCATCTCTAGTGGAAGCAGCTGCAACTAGCAGACTGACTGAAATTTCTAAACGAATGCATCTTCCCTAATTAACATGTTTCCAAGTACTTTTATAGGGGATAATGAAGGGTGAAATCATGACAAAAGGTCTATTGAAGTCATTGGGACCAGAAGTTCACACTAAGTCAAGTATGTAAAGAATTTTTTTTTTCCTCTGAGGGACAATCAATTGATTTTAATTAAAGGAAATAAAATTCTAAAGCGCATTTCAGTTTCTCAAGAGCCCACAGTCTGCTTGAAGTCAGTTCTATTCGGGTTCTAGAGTAATTTGGTTACATTTGAAATGTTCATTTTATATTCATAGGTTAATATAGTAGTCAAAAAAGCAAAAAGTTCGGGAAACACCAATAGTTCATGTTTTTTATTGGGCAGATTAAGCCATAAATCTAGCAGAAACTGTCTACAAGTCCTGCCATTCAACTTTCATGAGCTACTGTCATGCCTAGAAAGCAGTGGGGGCATTCACGTGGAAGTTCGTTGTGTTGGGGTACTTAATCTAGTGACAAGTTAGCAAATTCAGGAGTGGGATTTGTGTGAAATACATATTTTGTACTATTATGTCTGTAAATTCTGTCTAGCACCTTGCAGACCACGGATCGCTTAGGCTGTATGCATTGCCAGAGAGGAATACTTGGAGTCACACAGTCAGACACAGCTTTTATTGACACCAGTGGCGTTAACATCCCAAAGGAACTGCAGAAAAACTCTTGCCTATTACACATCATGCTGTGACTTGTGTTTGTGCAGGTATAGTTATATTCAGCAGGAGACATGAGTGCATTTCTGACATTGCTCTGTTGGCATTTGTCTGTTGGGATTTGACATTAGGGTATGTATTCTTTTACATTTAAATTTCAATGCAATACTTTTTATCTTTACTGTTGAAATAAAAGCTACCATTCCTGTGAATAACCATCAAACAAACAAACGAACAAAAGGGAGCTGTTAGCTCCGAGCAGTACTGTCTTACATCTTGGTAGTGTAGGGAACAGCACTGCAAAAATTAAGTGGTTTTCATGTTTCTTCCAGTGCCCCTTGTAGTTCAGAATGGGCTCATCCTCAAAGGCTCTATGCTACACCTTTTGAAGTTTAGAGGACTTTCTTCCTGCTCTCACACTGGTTTTCTTACTATGTGTAGACATTTCAAGATCATGGTGCATTTTGCTCCACTTCCATATGCATGTCAGTATACACTCACCTCCTGTGCATTTCTCTTCTCTTCTGAAGCTGGTTTCTGTGTCTTTGTGACACTGAGGGAATGAGGTGACATGCTAGGTGCTCGCGTCTCTTCCGCTCTGCACTGAATGTCCATGTCAAGGCTTTCTTTGCAATCAGGACACCTAGGGGTGCCTCGTAGAAAGGATAGAGCCATGGGCATGCAGGAAAACAAAAATCCTGGCTGAGGAACCCAGGTAACCCAGGATGCTTTGAGCCCTCCACATTTGGCCTGCAGGATTGTAGGGCTCTGTCCTGTATTATTTTGATTTTATGACATTAAGGAGGAAGTGTTATCTGTTTTAACCTGAGGGATTTCTGTAGCGTTAACCATTTCATGTCAATGTGATTGAAGGCCTTTGGCCTTGATGCCTCTCGAATGTGCTGTTCCTCTCTCCTCATAATGCAAATAGTAGGACCTTACTTGTTGAGACAATGCATGCAGGTTTTTATTTCACAGATTATTAAGTCACGTGGAACATTCTATGTTTGTGTTATTTGTTCAGACATGGGAAAATTGTATTGCATTTTTTGTTTTCATTCTAGTAAAATAACAACTAGTTCCACTTCATTTGAGAATAGTTATTATTTACAATAGTGGCATTGCTTTCTTAACTAGTATATACTTGGGCTTTTTACATCTGCATCACACAGCAACATATATTCCAAGTGTATATTGTGATCTTGGAGGAAGTTGCTCTCTCTTCTTACAAAGTTAAAACTTATTTTGTGCATCTTTTATCTCTTATTCCATTTTGCTTTATCAGGTAAAGAGAGAAGTTCTACAGCTTTGCTGACGCTAACTAACACTATTTAATAACCAATAGTGGACAAAGTATTTTCTTCTTGGTTAGCTACTTGAGGTGAATGAGGGTTTCACCTGTTCCTTTTGTGATCATGATCAAAGGTAGAGCTCTGTAATGTGATTTTTGAAATGTCTATATATGCCAACACCTGATACGTTAAGCTGTGATCCGTTTCAGCTGTTTCTAAAGGCTGATATGCAATTTCTGATGTGACTGAAAGATATACTTGAAGTTTAGAGACATTATTGATGGTATATTTTCTAGTGAGTTGAAAATAAGTATTACTGTCTGACTCCTTTGCCTCTAGTGTTGACAGAAAATATGGACCTGTCATAGTATTAACATAATCCTCTCTCTAAAGCAATGTTAAATACCTAAGCTGACTGCTATAAATTAAACAAAATACTTAACACTAAAGGTACAGAGATAATGAAATACCTTGGTGAACTGGGACCTACTGTTCCAGTTCAGTACAGTACTTAAATCTTCTGTATACCTGCTGAAGAGTATGATTTCCTTCCTTTATTTATTGCTATGCAATAGATTAAGAAAAGATGACTGATTCTTTCTTCCAGCTTCTGCAAATCTTTTGTGAAATTTCAGTAAAGTTTAATTGAGGTGGAAAGTGTTGGGAATTTGTATGTTAACATGATGAAAGTAGTGTTAGTAGACAAATGTTATTCACTTGAAATTGCACTTCTGTTTAGCTTAAAAGTCAAACTAAATGCATATTTCAGTTCAATGGAAAACAGAAAAAACACCTCAACCCTTAATTGTATTCCTGGAAAAAAAAGAGTTTAAAAAAAAATCCCTATCTTTTGAATAAAGCATTTAAAATCTAAGATTGCAGGAAGGTAGACAGACTGACTCAAAGTAATCGATAGTATACCATCTGGAGGAGTTGCAGGTTTTGGATACTCTACATTGTATAGGGGGTCGGGGAAATCTAAATCTTGGTGCACAGCCATGTCTGCTGAGTGCAAATGTGCTTGGGCATTTGAACATAGCAGGACCTGTTGTGAAACAGAAAGATGATTTTAGGCTGTAAGACAAGTGGGCGTCCAGATTTCCTGGTCTAGAATAATAAGGTTAAGTTCCTGGGTTAAAATTCAACTCAAATAATTAAGATATAGGTTTATGCAGTTTTTAGCATGCAGGTTGGATGGCTTTTAGCAGTGACAGGAATGGGATTTGGACCCCCAGAAAATCCTTCAATTCTCTGAGTAACTGCAGCACTATGGAATGAAGAAAGGCTTGATCCTGCGTTGGGAACAGTGGGGAAAAGCGGAAAATGCAGGGTGGCAAGAGAGGAGAATCCAGTGGGAGCCTGGGGAGAAGCACTGATGTCAAACAAAAGTTCCCTTTGGGAACTCTGTAGCATTTCTCTTGGCAGTTTCGGCAGAGATGAGTCCATCTCTCTTTCTCAGAATTTCCATTCTTTTTAAAACTGATATGAATGTTCCTACTGCAAACTGATTTTGGTGATTTGAGGACTACCTTTGTTGACTGATTGCTTTTATTTGAAAGAGACAAAACTCTTTTATAGACTTTAAATTATATAGTTTCATTATTTTTATTACTTTTGTTCATCAGGATTGTTCATCAGAGGTTACATTTTACCCATCTGCTGTCAAAATCGCCATTGTCTTGGCAACAAGAGGAGAAATGTTTTCCACTTTGAAAGTTGTGCTTTTAATTTCCTTTAATAACTTGTTATGACAATGGAAACATGAGAAAGATTAGTCAAATAATAATAATCTTTTAAAAGCTAGGAATTGTGTCAATAACTCCCCTTTTCTGTTGTTTCTGCTGTGCACGTCCCTAACAACAGAGGCTTGTGTTTGGTTACTCTGTGTTTCAAAATGGACACAAGAGCAAAGAATGATAGCAAACTTGTTCATTGCTTTTTCACAGCAGAGATTTTTTTGTCCTGAAAAATTTTGAATCTCAGAAATAGCATCATGGTTTTTTAATAATGACAGTGGAAAATAGAATTTGGATTTGAATGTTGGTCAGGTGAAACTTAATTCATGTGCATTAGGCATTTTTCTTTGATTGTTTTTTCCTGTCCTTGAACTGCTTGCAGCTGGCTGCAAGTCAACCAGACCAAGAGATTATATAACTTTTGTTTTTCCAAACTCAATATTTTCATTTAGTAACCCCTTACAGTTTTTGGTATGATTGGTTGGACGATTTGTGAAATACTTTTACTATAATTATATGGCTTTTTCTTCTGCTTAAGTGACTGTAAAAGCCTCCCACAGAACATGGATACACAGAACTGGCTGGCAAGTTGTGGTGAATTTTTATTTTCAAATACTTCAACTGGGTGAATTAGCTTTGTAACTCACTTCAGAGATCTGAAGTGCTTGGAAAGTTTGAAGTACCTCAAAACTGACATTTTGAATAATGTCAGAAGGAACTGCTACAATTTAAGAATGGACTTAATGCTTCGTTGATCTCTCAGGCACTAATGCTTCTATGCAATTTCGGAAATCCCATTAGAGACTTCTCTTCACCTTTAAGGGACCACTCAGTGGCTGCTACTTAAAGAATGTGGTTCATCATCCTTGATTACTGGGATAAAACATGACACAACTTGGATTTACTTGTTTTAAGGTGGGACTTCCAATGAATTATAGGTACATTTCAGAATTAAAGATTTCAAAATATTTCAGTGCTTGTCTTTTGCTCTTTAGAGTTGTTTTGGTTTCGATCAAAGCTTTCATCTGATGAATATTGCTTCATTTCACAAATACCTGTAACTGGAACAAACATACATTTTGCAGTAGTAGGAAGAAGTAACAAGTGTGTTTAACCATCCATTAATCCAAAAGGAGGGGGGTTTATAGCTATTTTATCATGTGAAGAGGAAGATAATTGTATCTTCAGTAAGTTAAATAATTCCATCCAAATTTGGATGTAAAGTGGGTACCCTAGTCAAAAATTAATAGTGATTAGAAAACCATGTAGACAGGAGAGAGGGATGTTAAAAAATTGAGCCTCTACTTTCAACGGGGGCATGAAAAGATGGTAGTAGGAAATGGGTCATTTAGCTTTAGCTTTTCAGGGTGGTGAAGGGTCTTGTTCAATTCTCAGAATTAAGAGCTCAGTGCACAGCATTGAGAAGCCTGGTATATCTAACATTTGTAACACAGATCTTAGTCCATAATACGTGGAAGTAGATCTACAAAGATTTCACAAGATTTGATAAACTGTTTCTTTCTTCAAGAACCAGAAGCTGAGACTAACACTGCTAGGTGCCCTGCCAATCATACCTCCCCATGATAAAGAATCATAGAATTGTAGAGCATCACAGGTTGGATTTCAAAGATCATCTGGTCCAGTATTTCAGTAAATTGTTTTCAACTTCTGCATTTTGTCAGGGACTTCTCTTCCAAAGCTGTGTTGTTTTGTTAACTGATGAACGTTGAATGAGCTCCTGTGATACCTTTGAAAGGCCTGGAAGTCTCATATTGCTCAAAACTTTGCTACAAGTTTTAAAGTAGGCAGAACTGTCCTCTTTCACAGTAAGATTTCTTTGTTCCAAGCTAGCCTATTAGCAGAAAAAGGTGTCTTCTTAGGTACTGAATATTTGTCTATAGCAGATATGAAAGCATGTTGGTTTGGTTTTGGGGTTTGGTTTGGTTTTGGGGTTTGGTTTGGGGTTTGGTTTGGTTTTGTTCCTTGAGGAGAGGGGATTGTGGGATTGGGGAGGTTTTGGTGGGCTTTGTTTGGGTTTTTTTGGGGGGGAGGTTTCTTTGATTTGTGGTTTTGGCATTTTGGGGGGAAAGCCTATATTTTATTGAGCATGATGCCAAATGATATTTTGTTGTCTGTAGCAGGCAGTATTTTCCTGCAGTGTGGTAAGTGGCCCTGATAAGCCCAATGAATGACCTTTGCCTCTGTAGTCATAGAACATTCAGTGTCACTTCCTACTAAAGCATGGAGAACCCATACCCAAACATTTAATCCCTTTATTCCTTCTTCCACATGCTGTGGAATCTAGAGGATCAGCTAGCCAAGTCATAAGCTGAGTGGGAAATTGGTAATTGAACCTAAAGAAAATGCAGAGCATTTCATGATTACAATAACAATTTCATATTATTATTAATATAATAATAATTTCATTATTATTGTTTTATAGCAGTTGAAATATTTTTATGGTTTGGCCTTAAAATCACAATGCTTAGATTTTTACGTGTTCTAAAGTTATGATATAATGCCTTAATCAAAGGGTAAATTATAATAAAAATTAATAATAAATACTCTCCTCTGGTGTATTTCTGCGTCAAAGCAGAAGTAAAAGAAAAAGTGGTGTATTAAGTCTCAAATAATACTTTACATTTTCATCTTGGTAAACAGGATGAATTTAATTTGATAAAACATCTTTGTCTGAAAAATAAAGCTTTGTGAGCACAACTTTGAAACTTTTTAGGCTGGAAGTAAATGGGGGCTAATATTGTGTTTTAAGGCATTTGGCAAGGCATGTCTGGCACCTGTGGGAGATGTCTTCTAGAACTTAGTCTCATCGTTAATTCCAATAATACTTCTCAAAACGTGTGAAAATTATTATGGTCATTTCTTTCTCACGCATAGCAGTGGATAGAATATTTTTCTTGTGTAAACAGAAAAGAACAGGACAGGATAAATTTTAAAAGGTTTTCTATTGAAATTTGTGCTCAAATTAACTTAAATTTTGGTCATATATGTGAAACATTTTATGACTTGGTTCAGAAAAATGTGCAATGTATCAAAACTGGTACATTTGATTTTTAAAAAAATGAAGTTGTTAATATTTAGATTTATACTAATAACTTACTAGCTATAACTGATAACTTTATCATTTTCACAGACAGCAGAAACATATAGTGAGGGTAAAGTGCATGGTACAGGAAATGGTGTGTCCCTTAAACCCCAGGAAATAAAGCCCCGTGTTTTTTCACAGATTTACTCAGCACTTCTGTCTAGGAGAGATGGTTAAAGAAGCAAAAGCAAAAGCAAAATCAGAGATTAGGAGCCAAGCCATGGCTAGAACAAGAAATAAGGATTGCTTTGCTGCGGCTGAGCCATTTGCTCTTTCATGGGTGGTCCCAGTGTTGGTGCAGATCTTGCCAGAGTTGTTACTGCCACACCCTGCTCTCCTGCGCTAATCAAGCTACTCTTTATGTGTTTACGTTTTCAGTTTTGTGTGGTTCCAGTTCATTTACCTGCTGTTTTGCTGCTTTGTATTCCTTCCATCTCATCTTTGCTTCCTCATGGTGTCTCTCGAAGCTCAGATCTACTCTCATCTTTGCTGCATTTTCACGATCCATGCTGAACCAGACTTCTGCATCTTCTCTAGTCAGAAAGCTATTAGTCTCAAATGCTGGATTTGCTTTTTTGGTTTGGTTTGGAGATTTGTGTGTTGGTTTTAGTTTTGTTTTTAAATGCATTTTTATAGTAATTAATGTACTTAGAGCTCGTAAAAATTTGATTTAAAGTATGCATTCTAATGGAGTGCCTTAATAATGAGCCAAAAGTGTTCTATATAAATATTTTCATGCAGTGTGCAGATTATATATGTCTCTACTGATTTTTCATTATAACTTGATTCCTTTTAAAAATAATAGATTATATTTTAAAGCCTTGATACTGGCATTCAGTAATTTAAACTTATTAATATTCTGAATTAGTACTCAGGTACTCTTAGCTCTCTAAATTTATTAACTACTCATAAAATGTGTGATTTCCCTGTCGAATGTGCATGTCTGAGATCTCATTAGTCAGTTTATTTTAAGCTGTGTATTATATTACTTGAGACAAATATTTGACATAAACATATGAAATAAGAGAATAAATATTTTAGTTAAGATCTAGTTAAATAGCATATATCCATTATTAAACTACACTTGTCACTCTCTGGAACAGTGTCAATTAATGCAATTTTGTTAAAATATGTATTAACTAGTTCAAGGGAATATAAGTCCCATTCATGCCATGGAGCTCAAGCAGGTTTTTAAACTCTTTTTCCTTGTATCCATTCCTACATACATTAAGTGTTATCTTCATCTTCCTGTTCATCTTTCCTCTGCAGCAATGACCTTGCCTTGCAGTCCCTGGACGAGCCATTCAGGCGTGCTGCTATGTGTATATTTCTTGCTGCTTCATTCATTTTTTTCCTTCAAAGTACAAGTTTTGTTTCTGATGTTGGAGACAACGTGAGCCTTCATTATTTTGCAAAGTGCATCACGAGTAATGTTGCATTAGCAAAGAGTAATGTCTGAGAATTTCCATGCTTTGCTGCAGGAGTTTAGGCAATGGCATAAAAAGCATGAAAGGTTCATTTGCACACTGGAAAAACTTGCTCGGAAAAGGTTACAGGAGGATTAGTCCAAGCTTTGGATTAAGGAGGAGATCCAGTTCACTGTGAGAGCAGTTCTGTTCACACAGTGGATTTCAGCTAGTAAAGGAGGTCATTGGTTATAATTCCATTAAGTTTATTTCAGAATGGGGGTGCAACGTGAGAGGTGAAGTGCCCCATGGGTTGATTATTATGTATGTAACAGTCTGTTGCAGAGGGAGGAAAGGTAAGGTGAACTTTCTGTTCTACAGTGGTCATGATATATGGCAATATTTTATCCAAAGCACAAGGTACAGGACTTGGATAGTCAGTGTGTCTGGTTGTTAGCAGAAGATATGAAATTACAGCCTCCTGATCAGTGTAGACTAAGGTGAATTGTATTTCCCCAACATTGTGTGACCCATTTGTTCACAAATTACCTTTTCAAATATGTTTGAAAGACTAGAATAATTCACATCTAGTTTGATCTGCAGTGAACTTATAATGAGTCTCTTGATATGCTTGATTCTGGATAGTTAATCTGATTTCTCTGTTTGGCCTTGGGGCTTGTTGTATGCTGAACAGCGTGTGGAAGTTATTCTTCTCTCTTGCTACTAACTTCACAGCTGAAGACTTTACACCCTGCTTGCTTTTAGCTTTGCCACTTATTGTGTCTGCAGGAAAGCAAACATGACAAGACCAACTAAGTGATGGATATCTTCCCACATGAGAATACAATCTTTATGTCGGTTTGTGACTGTAGGCCACCAACAGATTGCATTACACAGGGATTGGTGCACTGAATAGAAATGTTTTTAGCATCTCTACTTACTGAAGCATTTCTGTTCAGTCCATAGGGGAGTGAATTTCACATCAAACTGATTTCATGGGAAAGATTTTCATGCTGCTTTTACAATTTACAAGGGATGAGGACAAACAAGATAGAGAACCTTAATAAGAAATTCTGATCTTTTTCTGATGGTGTACCACATCTCCATTTGTTTAATGTGTTCAGTATGTAACATCATACTCCACGTTTATTACAGATCAATTCCTCCAAATTATTTTTGGTTCCAGTTGCATATTCCTTCCCTAAGTTTTATTAGGCTCTTTTCCAACAGCTTTGTAACATCTAAATTGTCAGTCAGCCCCTTAGTCATTAGAAGCTGCTTTCTAGTTTGTGGTGCCATTTGAGCATATTGAGACAAATAATTTCTGCAAGAGAAAATTAAAACATCAATAAAGAAAACACAGATTGTTATAATATCTTCTTAAAGAAATGTTTGTCCTCCTCATCATTTTATTTTACTTATTTGCCTTAGGAAGAAAGGAAAGTCTGTATATAAGTGTCTGGTTTACTTAAATCTATTTTAAAATAGGGACTTAAAATCATTCTAAACCTTCAAGGGTTACCACTGTTAAAATGAAGTGGAAGTATCTGTCTGTCTCTCTGTTTTTCCTTTTCTTTCCTTTTTGATATTTTGGGATTTTTTTTAAACACTTTTGCCATATCTTTTGAAAGGTTAGTTGGCAAGTGCAAATATAGTCATATATAATCAATCATGTACCAGATTGGCCAGGTTCTATGATCAGTTTGCTCTTTCTCAAATCCTGTTGAACGTAAACCCCAAAATCTTTCTGTAGAAGGCAAATATTTTCCTGTGGATTATGTCTATCCATTAAATATTGCAAGTTCTCTTGTTGGTTATTATCTTACTTCAGCAAAGCCGTAATCGTCACTTGGGTGTGAAAGAAAGAATAGAGAAAGGTGCTGGCTTTTTGCCAGCTATATTTTTCACACTCTGGGACAGCAGCAAACTCAGAGTTGCAAGGGGCTATTGATTTGGAGATGTTGCAGTCCTTTGGAGACCACAAATAGCAGATCTATGACACATATTTTAATGAAAGATTTCAGAGTAGGACAATTCAAGCTTCTCAACCTAAAAGTCTTGAGATAATAGCCTTAGGTAAAACAATGGCTACATGGAGTTCTTCCAAAAAAATCAGTCATCCTGAAAAGTGTAGTGAAGCTGTTTACCTATAACAAGATCACTAAAAGTTGGGGACAAAAGTTGCTCTCTAACTTGCCATTTGGGGTATTGGAAGAAGATAAAGCTTTGGATAGAGCGAAGTGGTCAAGGCCTTACATTCTGGAGAAGACAGCTAAAACTGAAAATAAAGCTTATGCACTACTATCAACCTGGCTGATGTTTCTTAATATTCTGCTTTACAAAGCTTGTTTGAAATAGAAAAAAAGAGTAAAATCTTATTTCATAAGGACTTACAGCTTTATCCATAATTTCTTTGGGTTTTTTCCAGTTCCAAACACAACAGTACTTAGGTGTACTTACTTAGGTGTAGGAGGATGTTAGTTAAAAATAATACAGCATCAGTTGTATGTTCTGTGGAATTTAAAATTAAATGTCTTCAGAGATTATTTGCTTGCTATAAAGGTATAGGGCTCAAGTGTGGGATCTTCAAATAGTTTGAGATATTTCACTGCCCTCTCTTGGTCAGAGTTAAAAATGGTCTCTCACAAATTTTACGTAAGAGCAAAAGGGATTTTTCCTTTGGTGCAAGTGTTACTTGCTAGGAAATCACAGCAAACTGGATTTTGTGGATTAAGTATCTGTGATGTTGTGGTGGTTGTTCAGCTCGAAGTTTGTGAGTGAGCTCCCTGGTTTGATCTGTGATGTGTAGACGTATGCATACAAGCATATTTATTTATTTGTTTGTTTGTGTGCTTCAATATCATACAAACATCCTGATAATGTGTTTTGCATAAGTATAAAGAAATTTCTTAAAAACACTTAAAAGTCTGTATGTCTCATGAGCACTTAAAAATCTAATGACATTGCTTGCTAGTATACTGAGCTAGTCACTGTTTTATTAAAACCTGTCAATTTTAGACAGCTAATTCAGGTGCATATGTAAACTGGTAATCTCCCTCTACAACACACAGAGGGAGATGCTGCTCTGGAAGGCAGTTCAAAATTGCAAAATTTATCTGGAGATCTTAGGTAGTTAATTTCACAGTTTAGTTTCAAAGCCTATAAATATCTTTCCTTCCTTAAATCTCTGTGTAAAGAAAATCAAGTTTTGCAAGCTCCCTGAGTTACCCTTGAACCAATGCTTCTTGATTTGTATTTTGGAGCACTTCAAAGTCATACATGGAGCCTTAAACCGTGACTCATATCCGAACCATGAGCTATTATGAAAGGTTTTGTGAAGCACATCACAAAAACATAAGCTTAGATTTTTGTACCATCATTAAATCTGATTAGATTAAATCAAGGACTGTAGTTAAACTTTGGTCTGTTCTGTGTTTTACTTCAAAGTAATTGAGCAAATTCTTCAATTATAGCATTATTGATTCAGAAGGGCTGTGAATTTATACTGCAAGAGGGACTATTCTTTAGAAATGCCATGGATTTTGTATCTATAGCTTGCAGGTCCCAAAGGGATCATTTTTAATAAAAGTTTTGCCATATATTTCAGGAGATCTATGTTATGCCAATATTTATGAAGGAGCGAATGGGCAAAAATAAACTGACAGGTCTTGTCTTTTGCCAATGTGTATTTCAAGGCAAAGACATAAAAGAAAACAGAAATTTGGTACATGTCCAGAGCCACATAAGCAGTTGAGAGTCTATTCTGTTGCTGAAGCACAGGCATGCTGCTTTGTACTTAGAAATATTATAATACAATTTACTGTCATTGATAGCATAGCAATACTATTAATCTGTGTTAGGTGTTTATAGAAAGAGCCAAGACTTATTCTGAACCAAGTGCAAATTTGCCAAGTTTGCCTCTGTTCTGAGCTGCTTGTTTTCAAATGAGAGAGGAGCAGATATGTCAGAGATAGAAAGTTCAAGCTACACCAAGACTGCAATAACTTTGAAGGAAAATGCTGAAAGGGAGGCAAATTGTGGTGAAAAAACAAGGAAAGCCTGCAGATGCTCACAAAGAGAAGGGATTTGCCTGTTTACTGCCTGAAGTTGCTATTTGTGCTCCAAGTAATTCTTTGTTACTACACAGGGTGTCTTTCAAGAAAAGGTTTTCTTCTTTTCTTACCTGTCGAACATTCAGTAGGCAGCACCATGGCCTTATTTTCACCAAAGGATTATCAGGAACTCTGCAGATCGTCCACCCTGTTGTTTGCTGTCCCGCTTGTGGTCTGCATCCAGCTGTGTCCCTCTCTGAGCATCAGCTGTGGAGAGGGTGGGCTTTTCTGGTATTTGTGAATATCAGCAAGTCTGACTTTATAATGAATGAAGGTCATTCTTTATACAAATTCTTTCAGCTCCCCAGCAGTTTAGCCAATCAATCTGTAAGGAGCTTCTGCAAATGTCACCTTGCAAACTGCCTACATGCTTTGGCAGAAAATTAGAAGGAGTAAAAACAATTCAAGAACAAGACTGAGAGATGGTTATTAATTTTTTGTCTGTGTATTTGCTGAAAGAGGAAACAATCGTGTCTCAACGCAGCAGAAAAAGAGGAATGATGACACATCTTAAAAATGCAATAATTTGATGCAGCAGTCTTGGGACAGATGTTTTGAAGTGCCTCGGGGCTGCCACACCGTTCCCTGCCTTCTTTCTTGTGTGGCTGTTACTTCAGGTCAGTCTTGTGGGATATGTCCCATCCCCTTCAGCATTTCTGAAGGAGTCAGATTCATGACTAGCTAATATTCTCTACTGACTATTTCTGTGTTATTAGAAAGGCCAATGTTTTAACTTGGGCGTAGCCCCTGTGTGGGATTTGACTAGTCTGGATGCTCATCATTTGGAGGTGATTTTTAATTTGAGTACAGGGCAACCCCATAGGAGATCAAGGTGGGTGGTAGGGAGATGCCCTTCAGTAATGTTGTGAAATGGCAAGACATCATTTTTCCTCTTTATTTTTAGTTTCTGTGTCACTGGATGATACAACAGCAAATATGTTTATTTTCCTGCGCCCCTGTCAATGTGGGAATGGAAGAGTTTTGAGGAAGAAGCATTGTTCTGGGAGAAGTCTGGGAAGGGAATGAATATAACTGCTTCCTATGCTGACTTTCCATGTTGTTTCTTTTACTTTGTTTTTGCTGTCTGAAAGTTCCAAGTACACATGATTAATATGAAGTGCCAAAAGCTGGATACAAGTATTTTAAGACTTGAATAATTCATTATTCATGTATCTTATTTATGTAGAAATAGTTATAATAACTTTAAATTACACCCCTCTCTTAAAGCTCAGAGCATTAGGAATACCCGGGGTATCCGAGAAAAATTGGTATAGAGTTGGCTGAGCCCAGTTTAATTTTAAGTTCATTAATATGTATACATATAGGTTCCATATAGGTTCATGCACACAAGAACTGGTGGCCTAAAAAGCCAGGCTTTCTTATAAAGGTTTTCCTATAAAGCGCTAGAGCACAGAGCTCTCTATGAAAATAGATTGCACAGCCTCAAATACAGAATATACAGGAATACTGAGTGCCTAAGTTCCTGGGAGACATCACTTGCAATCAGTCTGTAGAAAACTCATGAGTTGCTTGTGGACAGTAGCACATATCATTGGTCTCTCGTTGTTCTTTTCCTTTCTAAAAATAAAGTATATGTCACTTATTAAATTGTAAAATTGTAAGATGAAACAGTAAATTGTGTAAAAGCAATTTTAGCTGTGTTTTTTAGTGTATGTAATATAAATAAATACATGTTAATGATAATTTTATTTCCGTAATTATTTGATGGAGAGGGAAATACCATCCCATACTTAAAGTATACTTGATGAAACACTAGAAGCATGTTTTTTGCTTAGTAGAGGTTGGATATCTAAATTTGCAAAGTTAATAGGCATCTCAGAAGATCACAGTATCATAGTATCACAAGGTTGGAAAGGACCTCTGAGATCATCAAGTCCAACCTATAACCCAACACAACACCAACCCGTCATCTAAACCATGGCACTCAGTGCCTCATCCAGTCTCCCCTTAAACACCTCCAGGGTCAGCGACTGCACCACCTCCCTGGGCAGCGCATTCCAATGGCCAATCACCCTTTCAGTGAAGAACTTTTTCCTAAGATCAAGCCTAAACCTCCCCTGACGAAGCTTGAGTCCATGCCCGCTAGTTCTGTCACTGGTCACCTGAGAGAAGATGAAAGAACTTAGGTTTATTTGGCCAATTAAAGATTTAAGGTCCTAAGTTTAGGTGCAGAAGTAATAATATTTAAAACATTTTTACAGCTTTACAGGTATTTAATCCGTTTCACAAAATGTTCAGAACTTTATGGTCAATTAAGCTCCAAGGCTGTTTTATCCTTGTGAATTTTAAACACTGTATATTAATTCGTGCTTTCTTAGTTTCTAGTCTGGGGGGAGTGGGGGAGGGAGGGAGGCAGTGAGTGGAGTCAGGGTTTACTATAAAAAAAAAAGGGCCTGCTTAAAAGCAAATGTTCTTTCTGGTAACAAAGCTTCTTCCTATGAATCTGAGTGTCTAACTTATCATCCGCTGACATCTTCAGGTGCCTCACCAGATGAAAGCTTCTGTAGTATTTCAGAAAAAACAAAGTGAAACCATAGCCCCTGGTCTCAAAGAGTTTTACTCCTTGTAATAATTAACTTTGCTCTTCGCCTGTATGTTTCCCCCAGTGAAGATTCATGGTGTGCAGAGTGCATACACAGTGCAGACCTGGAAACTCTCTGCTCATCTCAGCTACTTTGAGGATTTTGCCCTTCATCACACAGCTCTTCATGATCTCAGGGCCTGGGCACAAGCAGATAACTCAAACCATTCCCTTTGGACCTCTCTGAAGTGATCTCAGAGGTACCCTCCCGACTCTTGTTCCCCACCACACTTCCTGAGGCAGGGGGACAGAAGGATGGGGTCAGTTAATGGCCGTCGCCATCTCTTGCAAGGGCTGGTGCAAGCCCTCTCATCTCCTCATGGGTTTGGTCTGCAGTAGCAGAGCTTGCCGATAGTGTGCCTATATGTAGTTGTTGGCATTTAAAATATCAGTGAAATATCTTTGAGAAATTAATGTTTTCAAACAGAAATGTGGTTGTTAAGGGAACAGTAAGCTTTTTTTTTATACAATTTTAATTTAAAATCCTGGGAGTTGAATTACACATGAATTTACAGAGAACAGGGGGTAGGGGAAATTGCTTCAATCTACTTTTAAAATCTGTGTTCAATTCAAGTTCCTGAATTTATGTGGAACGTATGAACTATGTTTTAGAAGTTTTCTGACTTTTCAATGTAAGAGTTTTTTTCTTTTGCTGAATATCACTGCTTACACAAACTCAATTTTCTTACTAAAACCAGTAGAGTTAGGACCATATGTTTCAGAGAGACTTAGCGAGACTGTTAAAAATTTTTCATAGAAGGAAATATAACTCTAGACACTGTGTTGAAATAAATGAGTAAATGTTGTAAAAACAACTACCCACCTACTGTTGTATCTGAAAATAAGATTTGAGAAGGCTGGAGGTATATAGGTGCCTTCATTTTGTAATTTCTCTCTTTAAAAAAGCTATTGCAAAACTTCATGGGTTTGAGAGTGGGTTTTTGAAGCTCCCAATATGGGGAAGACTTTACAACTTCTGTTCAAATTATACGTGATCTGCAGTTTGTGAGGCTGATGTTTGCTAGCGATTCCCCACAATGGTGCTACTGTGCTCTGTCAATGAGTAATTGTGCCATTATAAGGCAAAACCCAGAATATCTTCCTGAATTTTACAGCCTACTTAACATCAAAAATCATTTGAATGGCCATAATTATCAGACAAATTCTTCACTCCTGTTGATACAGGGAAGAGAGAAGCTGTGCACTTGGTGCTGGACTGGCTCAGTCTTTTGGAGTGGCAGCTTGATTGCGCTTCCCTTCTCAAGGGCCATCGTCAGATTGTCTGTATTGATTTGCATTAAAGATGTATTGTGCTTACCAGAGATTCCCAGAATGATCTGTGAACATATCATAGCTTCTAATCAATCCTATTCTTGTCCTTCTATTGCGCTACAGTTTCTGTGCAGCTTAACACCTCGATAGAAATCACCTTTTTTCTTACTATTATTTTTTTTAAGGAACTAAGCTTGTTGCCTGAACTATCTTGCCTGATAATTAGCAGTTACCTCTTAAGTCTGTTTGACATACAGTAAAACCTTGGATAACTGGCAAAGGCAGCCAGCTATACAGCTGTGCCATTGATGGGATGTAAAGACAGGACAAGACATCTGTAATATAGAGAAGAGACAACTGGAAATCTTTTAAGTCTACAGTATGGGGTTGGCACCTACACATCAGTATCAGAAGCAAGGAAACATCAAATTGTGTGACATCCTCACCATCAGGCTGAGGTAGTACTCCAGCCTGGTATGGAGATACTTCCTTTTTATGCTTTGATTTAAAAAAATGGGAGCTTGGAAATTCCTTAAGTAGAGCAGAGTACATGCTTCCCAGAATTCACAGTATGAACATTAGTGCACCACACCCATGAGCATCATGGCTTTTGAAAAAGAGATTTTCAAAACTGTCATTGAGATCTGCAACTAGGTTTTATATATATATATGCACACATGTATGTGTGCACACACAAACAGAGTGCTTGATGTTTATTTACCATATGAATATACTCTAATGGGGTTTTTTTTTGACTGGAGAAAGAAATTGCCTCTATTTTAGCATAATACATCCTTCTTTCCTAAGTCCTAACATTGCATCTCTTTTTCACATTTTTTTTTACTTAATTTCTCTGCCTACAAGGCTATCACTAAATGGAGAAGTGCTTTTAAATGCATAATTGGTATGCACATTACTGTGGGGCTCTGATGTGTGGTAACAAAGACACCAGGAAATGGGTTCCCAAGTAGTTAACTCTAAATAAACAGGTTAAAGGAAACAAAGGGAGGAGCTTGAACGGGATCATGACACTAATTGTTCCCCTCAAGGTTTGCAGCTTCTTCACACAGGTGACCTTGTGAAGCCCCTTCTGATTTTGTGTGTAAAAAATGTACACATAAACTTAAGGTGCTTTTCTGTCTTGTCGCTTTTTGAAATAGATCCCCTCCATCCCAAACATCAGCAAGACAGTATATCTGGAATCAGACTATATCTGGAATTAGAGTAACTTCTGGTTTGAAGATTACAAAACCAGTTTTAAATGGCAAGTTCTGTGAATTTTACACAAACGTACCTGATAAGACGTTTTCAGTTTCATTTTCAGTTTGCATAGTGCTTGGATATATTCATAGGCTAAAATTTAAAGTTGCTGCCAGCAAGTTTACCACCTTGGACATCTGCATTTGAAGAAAGACAACTATAATCCAGAAATTACAAAGTGAATTTAATGTATTTCATGTATTATAAAATGTGGTGCTGATTTTGAGTGGGAAATTTTCATTTATCTTTTGTAAAATAAGGCAAACTTTATAAATCTTAAACATTTTGTTAGGTTCTAGGTTTTCTGTTAATCATCTTATTCACACTAACATAACAGCTCAGTTTTTCAAGAGGAACCACTATTAAGTTAGTCTCCTTTTTTTACTTTCTTGTGTGAAGATGTTATCATTCCATTTACAGTGTAGTCTTGTAGGCAAATATAAACTCATTCTGAACTGAAAATATCTGCGTGCTACATTAGTAGAGTCAAACCCAAACTCAGTAAACTTGAATCTTAGTAAAGGTCCTGGAGAAGGCCTAAAAGAGACAGGTTTTTTTGTATTTTTTTTTGTTGCAGACCATGAGATAAGCAGCTGCCTTACATCATCCAGTGTAAATATAGATGGCTTTGTGCATTTAGAGGATTTACAAAAGAAAAAAATGCTGAAAATTAGAAGTTCTATGTCCACAGATGATGAAATTTAACATTAAATAAATAAATAAATAAATCCTGTAACTTCTTTGGGTGTAATACAAATGAAGGGTGTAATACAAATGAAAATGCTCAAGTGGTTTTCTAGCAGAGGCTAATAACTGGAGATGCTGTTAAAATTCATCTACTGAATAATGATAAATCTATGCTGTACAAGTGACCCATGAATATAAATTTAATATTCTTATTTATATTATTCAGTCCACTGAATGCAGTCATAATATTGACTGGACCTCACAGATTAGTTCTGGGTTTTATATCTGTTTTGTGAATTAAAAATGTCATAGCCAGATGATACCAATAAGTCTTGGGCGGGGAGAGGGGGAGAGAAAAATCTATACAACTTCATGTAAATTTTGTAGAAATTGTCTGTTTTGCAATCTTTTTTCCCCCAGTTAAAAGCCTGATCCCAAAACTTCTGTTTGCTTTCATTCCAAAAAACTTTTACTGAAGTTCTTAACTACCTATTTGAATACACAAGTGGAATTTTGATCTCGGTGAAGTTTAGTAGCAGAGTTCACACAGGGTGTTGTTTTTCAAAAGAAGTAATTTCTGACATTTTCTTCATATGTAGAGCTGGACTTACCTAGTAGAATTAATGCTGTCAAAAATAAGCTTGTGAAGATTCTGTCTGGGTAGGCAAGAGCTGTAGGCATGGGAGGGGAGACCCTACTACAGAGAAATGAATGGAGTTGCATTAATGGTGAAGAGGGCCGAGCATGAGTATTGGCACATATTGTTTCAGCATTTTCCAGTATAATATTATTATAACAAAAAATAGAGGTAGTATTTGTTATTAAACAAGAGGGTCTGATTTGGATTGCAACAAATCTGTTTCTGATAATATAAGAATGGGTTGGGAAGGTCCTTTAGTCCAATACACTTTGTTGATGATTGATGAAGGATGCTTAAGGAAGAACAGAAGAACATTGCAGTCCCTTTATAAACGATCAACCTTCCAGCAGTGCAAGTTTTAAAGACTTCTTACATAGTACCTGGATGAATGAATTTTCTTTCATGCTTGTTGAAGCTTTCTAAGGTTTTGATATTTGTACAAATCTGGGACACCCTCCCCTCCTTCCTTTATCCTTTTATAGTAAAATTTGTTCCTTCCAATGTACTTCACATATATCAACACTGAATATCTTCTCTTGTATCATGGTCATTCAATACCATGAGGTCTATCTGAATTGTTTGTCATCCATTTTCACGTTTACTCCTTTGAATTAATTAGTACAATATGCAAACTTTGTCACTCTGTTGTTCATCAGCTTTTCTAGATCATGTATGAATATGTCAAACAGATCCCAGGAGGTTAGTATACATACTACGGTATTAGTAATGTCCTGCTTATATGAAACTTTTCCTTTTTTTCTTAACATTTTTTTCCTTTAACTTGTTTATCTAAGAAAGGATTTTCCCTTAAATGCCAAGACAGCTTCTTCTATGTGTGACTCTAATGTATAATAGGCATGTTGTTTCCCCGCATAATTCTGTATTTACCAGCACAGTTGAAAATTCTATTTAACCTCTTCCAGTTTCCTGCGGGCTGTGGATGTTTATGTTTGTGAAAAGTGCACGGTTTTTGACACCAAGTCTTGGAAGGAAAGAAGGAAACCTTGACCATAATTCTTGAGCCCCATAATCAGCCTCTTCAAGGGCTGGAGTTGCCATATCAAATGCATATTTTTGGAAATGCCATTTGAGATTCCTACTGTATCTCAATTTTCCATTTCATAAATCCAGAAGTTTGCCTGGAACGTGAGTTCTGCAATATAGCATTTCTATACATGCATAAATATCCTCAGACTCTTAAATTTTTTGTTAAATGGAGTACCCTAAAGTAAAAGTAATGTAAATAAGAAGTAATATGCATTCTAGTTGTGTAAAGGCTCTGAATTCATACAATATTAATGAAGGTTTTGATTAATATTTCCATATAAAACTAAAGGACACAGAGTAAAGCCTTTTCTAGTAGCTCCTCCACCCTAATTTCTGCATTTTAATGAAAGCTTAGTTAATATTTAAAAGGCATTTAAAGCCTTGAGTGTATAAGAAAGCTATGTAGTTAAAAAAAAGATATGGACATTTAATTAGGCAGAGCTGTGTGAACAAAAGGATAAATGTCAGACTAATAATGCCAATGACAAACTCTGCAACTTACAACATAATTGGAGATCTTAAAACGCATTTTGTAGTTTCATCTTGTACCAAAAGGAAGAAAATCATCAACAAAATATTTTGTGGATACCTAGACACTGCAGACAAATCACTGCTGATTTATTCATAAATACTTTACTTAATAGTATACCTTTTGTTAAATATTGTAACATGGCACTTATGTGGTAGTGTTGTGCCATGGAACTTCAATAAATCAAGTAATGTGTTCCTGTTAACTAAATGAAGACTTCTAATATGCAAGCCTGATTCATGTAGACAATTTCCATTCATCTGACTTGAATATTGTGCTGTATAAAAAGGATCTATGCCCAATATGGTTTTGATTGTGATTTTTCTAATGGATTAATCCATGGGAGGAAAAGAATGCAGTCATTTCAGATTTGACGCTTAGTGTGAAAAGTCCCTGGAAAGAAACAGCCATGCAGAAAAAAAAATTTCATCCTCTTACTGCTCAGTGAACCTGGTCACAGAATGCTCTAAACTTGTATTTAAAGCAGAAGTGTCCGCCTTTAACAGTCAGAAGCCAACCTCTTCATTCAGTAAGGTTGCACAGAGCTTGCAAATGAATTACATCGTGCTGTACTCTGATGGTGACCTGCAGTTTACTTAGTAAACATTGCCCAGGAGTATGATGAGTTCAAATGTTCACATGAGCCAAAGGGTTGTCTTTAAAGTTTGTGTAGTTCCAGTTGCTTTTGCTTCATAAAAAAATGGTGAAGTTGGGTGGCCTAGCAAGGTCTCTTCCACTTTCTTCTTCAATTATTTCTTCTTTACCTCCCTCAATGCTTAGGTAGGGAATAATCTTTCTATCTCTTTCTTTTTCTTCTGGTTACTGACAACCTGGCCTCTTCCTTTTCCCTATTTCCTGGATGTGAGTTTCGCCTATTTGACATGGGTAGAAGAAAGGTAGGAGAAATTTGTCTCTGTGGATACCATACTCCCAAGTTCACTTGACCTATGCGCTGTGTCTTGCTTGTTCCGTGCTTATTCTAGATAAAATTAGAACTACAAATCTGTGGACATCAGTAGAGATTTTTGGAGGTTTTTTACAGGTCAAAAAGCTCTATGTTTGTCCTATGGATGTAAAGTAATTTAATTGTTTTATCCAGTAAGGATTGATCTAATGAGATGTTGATTTCATTCGATATTGTCTCTTCATGGAACTTCTATAAAAATCAGATTAAATTGCAGAAAACTGAGTATCTGGAAATGTATGTACTCTAAGTTTGTGGTTATGTTTGTTAGTACGGGTGTTTGCCTTCTTCATGGCCATCAAATGTGTTTTAATATATCTGTATGTGTATGTACATGGACATGTACATTCAGATAAACTTCTGTTAAAAAGATTTTGAAAGAATGATAGTTTTTTCCCCCATAAATTCTTAATTTTGACTCAGTTGTAATGTAGCACACCAGCTAAAGCATGATGAGAAGTCGGTGTGTAACAGTGTAATTCATTTCACTTATCCTCATTCATTTGTTTATCTTCATATATTCCAGTGCTTCAAATCAATAAACCACTCATAAGTAATAAATGTAATATTTGACTTCAGGCTTTGAGCACCATATTTATGAATGACTGAAGTCAAACTCTTTAAACCACAAAATTAAAAACATGATATAGGTGTGAGATAGAATATAGTTATCAACCATATTTACTTTTCTTTTTCAAAGATCTTCATCCCTCTGTAATTGTATCTGATAGGCTGCCAAATGACATTCCACAGAGCCTGATTTCTTACTATGTTATTTTATCTTCACTTATTCTCCTGCATTGCTCCACACAAGGGCTTTCGCTTGTGTGCAGAAACACACGTTTGTAGTCAACAGCCATTGTCCTACCAGTAATGACAAAAGGATTTAATTCTGAGCACTGATAATCACTTGTGAACTGTGTGAAAAGAATAATTGCTGTGCAATATTGTTTCTACTAGTAAAATATTCAGAAGATAGTGTATGTACTATGCTGTTTTATACGGCTTGTGTACAGCAAAGCTGTAATAAGGGCAAGGTGAGACAGGACACCAGCAAGACAACAAATACTCTTGGCCTCCACCAGATGCATGCTTCACTGCTGCTGACCCCAAAAAAGAAGGATTTCTGGCAGCAGTGTGGCAGTGACTACTTAAGAGTCTGAGAAAGAGGTGCAGGAATACAGTAGGTAAAACTACAGTTCTGTCCATTAGTCTTGAATTGACACCCAGAAATAGATGAAATATAAGCTGAAAAAATCCCAGGTGTCTGGCAGCTACTATAGAATAGCGTTAGGCAAGATCCTCTTTAACAAGCAGAGGATATTACACCTCAAAAAGGGTGGAATATGGCAATCCTAGCTTTGTTATGCTGCAGCTGGCGTTGCCTGATAGCTCTTCAGGCTACTGAGCAGTGTGAAGTAGCATGTTAACCCCATCTTTTTGCAGTATTTTTGATGGTTCCTATCAGCTTCTGGTGTGTTGGAGTAGGCTGCCCTGCCTGTTGCAGCGCTTGCTGTAATTTCTTTCGTGTCCTAAGGCATCCTTATTCTGTCGGTAAATTCATCATTATGTCTTGAGAGTAAACTGCTATCCACATTTTTTTTTTTAAATGCCATTTTTTCTTACAACTGTGTATCTGATTCTTCTCTCATTTTCCTTTTATGTTATCTTTCCCTGTCTTAGCTGTGATATCATTGTGAGTCATCTTTTTTGGTAAAGGAAATTCTGCACGCTGCACAGCATTTATGGCAATCACAAAATTGTGGTGTTTTTTTCTTCATTAAAGTTGGAAGTGGTGCATTTATAGCCTCTTTTTGGGTTGCTGTTAAATATCTTATGTTGCCTGTTTACTGTAAAAGCACTTTTATTTGTCTGACTGTAGATGAAGAATTGTATGTATTTTCCTTACATAGTTTTAGATGAAAATGTTTCATTGTGAAACACAACTGCAATTATGTAAACTTGTCTTATGTTTATTGGTACTATAAATGTGAAATCTGTCCTTTTTATAGTACTTATAGTATTTTATGCCAGAAACTTCAGGAAGTTTTACTCTGATTAAATTAGAGGCAGCTTGAATCAAAGAAATTCATGTAAACATTTTTCCTTTGCTTTGGGATTTTATGTTAGAGACGGAATGTTAACGTAAGCTTTTCTTTCAGCCTACAGTTAAATCCTGGCTCAGACCCTACTGCAGAAATTACAACAGTTTGATGGGTTTCTAGCAGCCTTCTGTACAAAAGAGGTTGATATTCTCCACCCACTTGAAACAAGACAAAAAAATTGTTTTTTTCATCAGAAATAACTGCCTTATCTTTTTGTGGACAACCAATTTCAGGGAGGGTGTTAGACACAGAGGCTATCTCCCCATTCGAGTGAGCATGATGCACAGACATACTGTGAGACAGCTTGTATCACAGTATCACAGTATCACAAGGTTGGAAAGGACCTCTGAGATCATCAAGTCCAACCTATATCCCAACACTAACACCAACACTAACACCAACCATCATCTAAACCATGGCACTCAGTGTCTCATCCAGTCTCCAGCTATATCATGCAGTCTCCAGCTATATCAGAATTCTGGAGATGAGATTTTTGCTCCTATCTGTAACTCCCTTCCTCTGTTTAGGTGATTATTCTACATCTTATTAAAATCATAGTTTCCTCCCACTTGCAAAGAAAAAAAGAAAAAAATCTTGTTGATACACTGAAACAATCTATGCTCAAAAGTAACATTAACATCAGTAGAAAAGTAGCTCAACACAGTAAAAGTCAGTGTGAGTGCACAGTTAGTACACAGTGCTATTTATATGTGGTTTATGGCAATTTAGAGCTGGAAATTATACTTGTAACTCTTTTCAAACAACAACACTTGAAGACCAGCCTTCCATTTCCTGATGTAGTTTGTGTTTTCTTCATGTATCCCCCACCCAAGGGCAGAACTGACTGGTATTCTTCAAGTTAAGAGGCATGCAGCTCTCTCAGTATGATCTCAAATGCCTGCCAGAAGAAATGCAAGCAAAATGCAAACAGTTAGACTAATGACCAAGTTACCTATCATCACCGTTGCAGCATTATAGATCTGCTTGATTAGATCATTAATTTGGAAATGCCAAGTTGTCTGGTTCTGCCTAGATTTAACAGGTTTACTTTTCCAAGGACAGGGTTGTGTTAAAATACCTTGAGAGAAAACTTAGGACTAGAATGAAAGGTCAGTGTGTATTTAAGAAAAAAGATGAATGAATAGAAAAAATCTTGTGCTTAAAGAAATATAGGGAAATGGACTTTGAGAGGAGGGAAAAAAGAGTATTGAAGTGCTACCATCCAGTATAATATATATATATAGTATATACAATATCTACTTCGGACTCTTCTCAGAAATCAAATAAAAGATGAAAATAACTATATTTCACTATCTGCAATCAAATTGGGCAACATTTGAATTGATGTTATTTTTTGGAAAAGACAGAAATAGCTATGTGAAAGTAATAATACCTAGACTCTATTAGCCACTTCCATACCCATCTACCAAAAATGTCAGTCTCTTCCTTGTAAAGGTGTCCAATAGAAGTATAAACCTCAGCACCATCAATTAAATTGTATCTGTATTTCTTTTATTTTCATCTGTTTGTGTGTGCGTCATGACTTCGTGATCCGCTTCCTTACATGATGATCAAATAGCTTTATGTCGGTGAAATATGTCATATAAACCAAGAGATTTTTTCGTTCATTATTTTTCTTCTTTCTGAGTAATTTACACTTACCAGAGAATGAGATAACTGAATTGCCTGATAACCCGGCAGTGCAGGCAAGGTATATATTTTTTTTCATTCACTGGAAAGTTTAGTGAGATAGAGTGTTTTTGAGATATGTCTTTGGCCAACAAACATAATTTTTTTAAAGTCTTTTTAGAAGCATCAGATTTTTCATTTTTATTTCCCAGTCAGCTGATACTGAAACTTGAATATCAAGGGAACATGTGCATTTTGGAAACATCAAGGGCACCTTTATCTGTGTTCAGTGAAACGTCTGCCTTGGAAAATGTGAATGTTGCTTTTGGTATATTTTCTGACTCTTTTTCCTGGTGATAAAAACCAAAATTGTCTTGACTCATAAAAGTATTCTGAGACCATAGCAGGAATAATAAATGGTGCAGAGATCTGACAACTTGCAAATTGGAAGTGTGACTTCAAAATATATGCGGTGTGGGCCCACGGCCTACATCTGCATGAGAGAAGACCACAAATTTGGCATGTTCTGCCTGCTAAGACAGCATTATAGTAAGTTGTTAAAGAAATAGAAGTGTACTTAATGAACAATAAATTAAGAAGAAAAATATACCCTTATTTAACCATCTCGAGTATTCTGGGTTTGTATCCTTATAATATTTTTGCGCAGGCTCAGCTACATCTTCTATGATAAAATGCTCATGTTCCTTATCTTTTTAAAAGCTATTAATGTTTTCCCAGTCAAAGGGAATATGGCTCATAACTCCCTGATCCAAATTCTGTGACCCTATGGCTTTCTATGTAAAAAGTCTACTGAAGAGGTATGCAACAAACTGGAGAAAATAGGTGCTATTTATTTGTGGAGTGAAGGGAAGGCAATAGGAGATGGGGCTGAAAAGGGAAGGAGATTTTCCCTGGACAACTCACCTTTTTCAGAGAAAAGCTTTTGTTTATTTATTTGTTTGTTTGTTTATCTATTTATTTATTTATTTAAAACTACCTTTGGGCTTTTGAACTTGGTTTAATGTTGTTTGTTCCAGTGAGGTAGTCAACTGATGTTGCATTATATGCTTCATGTTTTATAGTTTTTGTAGGGACAATTAATTTTCAAATACACATGTCAGAAGTAAACATGTATGTGCTATCCTGCACAAAGCTAGTTTACTGAATCCGATAGACAAGGTCTGAACATCAGTGATGTTCTTCAGGCAATGCTTTCTGATACAGCATGTAGGTTTTTTAGTTTTGTAGGAAAGCAACCGCTGTATGGAGTCAGATTTAAAATCAACCTCGCCCTATAGCCTGTTTGTGACAATGGCAGCAATCCCTGCCAAGGAAAAGACATTACAAAAAAGTTGATATGTCTTCCTGCATTCTGGCTTTGTGCTCTGTAAATATTTCAAGCAACTATATGGGACTGGCAGAAAATTGCTTACTTACTCTGCCTGTCTTAGTGCTGGTAAATGAACTTATACTAGTGTGACATTAAGAGTATGAAAAAGAAATTTTTCTGAAAGATGCTGGTTGTCCATTCTTAATATTGTCAGTATGATAGAAGTTGACTATTCTCCATTCAGTGCCAGCTAATGAACTCTTCTTTTTTCTTTTTAATTATGGCAATAATATGAAACTGAGTCCAGTTAAATATTATTACTCCTGTGATTCCTAGGTTACCATTTTCTAATCATCCCAACTGAAAAACACTTGAGACTTTTGACACTTTCTTATTTTTTACAGGATAAAATTTCAGTAATATCGATGGCATTTTGGTAGATAGAAGCAAATCTAACCATGTGCTTTTATTATGTTCCTGAATAATATCCACTGCTTTCTGCATGGATGAAGAGATTATGTCTCGCAGACAGCAAAAAATAAGAAAGGAAGGAGGAAGGTGTATAAAGAATGAATGAAAGAGTCATAGACCTAAAGGGGACAGAAATAGTATTGACATATTAGGAAAAAGACTTGGAACAAACAAAACAAAGCAAAACCAAACAAGACAGTGTGTTTAAGTTAACTAATACACCAGTTAAATTAGTGCCCCAAAACACCAAAGACCAGAATAATTTTTAAAACAGAACAGGTGCTTCTAAGATTTTTGAGATGAGTTCTAGGTGATTAAAACTTATATTGTAGGATGCAGGTATCACAAAAAAAAAGTATGCATTGTTTTTACTAAAATCTTTATTACAATCAAAGTGATTTGGAGAAAGATTATTGGAAAATGTTATAGAAAAAGTCACAGATGTCTCTTACAATCAGAATAGATCTACCTGTTAGCCAACTGAAAATCCTGAAGTCGATGCTAATTAGGTCAGAAGAAAATGAAAACAAGATAGATTTGTATGTTTTAAGGAAGAGGTGAAATGAAAATGGAAATGAAACACAGGCATACCTTGTTTTATTGCTCTTCGCTTTATCGCACGTTGCAGGTTTTCATTGTGCCATTGTCTATTAATGAAGTATTTATTAATGAAGGTAGGTGCATATTTTTTAGACAGGAAGCTATTGCAACCTTGATTGACTACAGCACAGTGTAAACATGTGGGAAAAAATTGCGTTACTCACTTTATTGCACTATTTGCTTTGTTGCGGTGATCTAAAGCCAAACGTGCAATATCGCTAAGGTGTGCCTGCATGCTGTTATTCACTTCCTTCACCTGGCATTTTTCTCTTGGTAGTTCTCAGGTAAAGTGATTTCATTCAGTGTTGTGTCTGAAAAACGCTTTAAATATGTCCCCTTTGAAAAATATATTATGTCTGTGGTCTGTATTATGATCTTATAACACACCTTGAAATAGATTTAGCACTCTTGCTTTTACAGATGCTTTAAGACTCTTTTCAAAGCCTTAAAATCAGAGTCTGCAGATTGACAGCAGTTCTATCAAGAGTGGGAATAAATCAGAGAATCTGGATTTATACCTTAAACTCCTAGGAGAGCAAATTCTCCTAAGAAACACCTCATGTGACAGGTTTAAGCTCCGTAATGTTTTCTCCATTCAAGTATAAATCCTTTTATAATGAAGAACAGAAAGGGCAGCAATAGTTTTGATATCAGATTTCCCCTATAAAATTATATTTTTCCCTACATCCAAATCCAGTTGCAAAATATTCTACTCCCAGAAAATCCATCAAGAAGTTGACGTTTAATAGATGCCCTAGCATTTCATTTGAGCTCATAGCTTCACTCTCTCTGTTGAAAGAGAGCGGGAAACACATCAAAGAAATTATATTAAAATAAGTATCATATGATATGCATTCACATGAAAATTTTCATGACAGTAGATTTTATTTTGTTCCTCTAGTCCCACCACCATAATAAGATTACTGCTACAAGTAAGGATTGGTGGGATCAAGGCCTATTATTATTCTAAAATAGAGAACGCTCAGTCTTTGTGAAATTAACATCCACATTGACAAATTATACAGAGCTGGAAAGCTGCATCTCATTTACATATAAACTGTCTTTACTTTTTCAAGCAAAATAAACACATCTAGGGTCAGACAGTCCTGTGCTAGAAATTGTCATGGCTCAAATTCTAATTTACATCACTGAGGATTTACTCCACTGCCAACAATGAAGTTAAGTAAATGAACAAATTTAACTCTATATGAGTTGATTTAATAAATAACATGGCCGCAGTTCATAAACTAACCCTTCACCTCCAGGATAGCTATGAGCACTGCTGTGGACAACATTTTCAGCCCCTCCACGGCAGGATTTTTTTGAAAAGTGTGCAGTTGAAAGTTCTTTTGCTTCTCTTGACAACTTGCCTATCCGTTTTAGTATTGTCATTACTTTTCCTTAGGCTCTGCCAAGAAGTTTGCACTTGCAGCTTGATCAAATTACATGCTTTTTCTTGATGTGAACGTGTAAAATATAGTTGTGCTTGGCTCAGGAAATGATAACAAATTACAGAATGTGCCTTATTTACATCACTGATTTAAATCCAGTCCAAGCCACCAGTTACTGACTGTCATCCCTAAATGACCCTTATGAAACTGGAGAGCATCTTAATCATTTTAATTTTATAAATGAAATATTTCTTGAATGTGAATGAGAAAAATCTAAAAATTCACATATGGTGTAGTTGAGCTGCAGCTGAGCTTGAGTGGAAAAGGAAAATATTTCCAGCAGATGCTGAACTGTGAGGCAGCACTTGATTGACAATGACTTTTCAAAATGAATGAGGAACAGAGGTTGTTCCTTCTTTTATTTTAATTCACCAAATGAGAGCTTTAGTTCTCCCAGTCATCATTATGATAATAGTATTAGTACTGATTAGGTATCTAAACACAACATCAATAATCATAATAATGCCATCACATAATAAATAGCAAAGGCAGTAATTCACATTAAAAAGTGCTATTATCAATTACCTCTAATAATGAGAAATAGAAGAATGTCCCAATAAACATGTTAATAATACTTTTCTCCACCTACTTTCAGAAGCTCCAAAAAGAGAAATAGACCCAGCGAATCCTAGTTGCTTTTTATATCAAGCTTTGAAGTAAGTCTATCAAGTCTAATCACACAAATCAGTTATGTCTCAAACATAAAGGCAAGATAGAGTTTGGGGTGTTGCATGAATGATTTAGTGTGTCCATATCAAACAAACAAAAATTTCTTTCAGGCAAATAAAGCTACATTCTGTTTCACTTGGGTTTACTTTCTATGGTTCTATTATTCTATGCTTCCTTTTTATTTGTGGTATCAGAACTCTTGCATGATTGCTCATTTGATACTGGGTCATGAATTTCTTCAGTCTTCTGCATATTGATCCATGAATTTTTCTCCATCAATATTATTATTTTTAGGAAGTGGAAGACAGAGTTTAGTCAATATTACTGCTTTAAAATAGAAGCACTGTCCAAAATTCTTAAGATTTATTTGGTTTCACATTAAAATTAATCAAATTGATATGATTAATAAACTTTGATCACATAGAATTCTACCCGGTAACTTAGTATGTAAATGAAATATTTAATCTTGGATCATTATTTCTGAGAATGCATACCATTTGGTATTTCACCTAAAGTGATGGATCATAATCGCGCAAAGAAAGGTATATGACTTTTTGACCAAATTAGAACTGTCTCTGCAAACTTTCAGAAATCTTGACCTCCAAAGCAATTTATTACATTTATTTTAAAGTACAGCTATAATAGATATCAGCTTGTATCTACATCATATTTCAGTGTGCATCACTGAAACTCAATTTCTTTCACAATTCCTGTTTGATTTACCCCTTTAAAATATTGCTGTGTTATTTATATACCAGTTAAGCTAGTCTCATATTACAGATATGGTTTTGTATATTTGATAAATAAGCACTCAAGGTAGGAAGCATTTAACTTGGCCATGTTTGTGATATCAGATTGTTGATATGGTTGTAAAGAATATTAAGCACACTTCTCATTAAAAGCGCTAGGAACTAAATTTACAAAGTGCAAAAGAGAAATCTATTCTTGCATTAACTCAGTTCACACCTTGTGTTAATAGAGTACTGTCTGTTGTTATCTACCAGTTTTCAGCCTCTCTTAAAAATAATGTGGCATTTGACTTGTGTTTTCCATTGCATCAACTGCCTATCAGCATGTAATAACCCATGCAAGTTTGAGAGCCAAAGGGTTGGAATCAAAATATCATAAAATAGGATGTTTGGCGTTGTCATAAGTGCTATATGCAGTGAATATGAATAGAATTTGTGAGGACGTTTGCTTCAGTCAGCTTTACAGGAGACAGCTTGTACTGGAAGACAGTGAGGTATTATAGTTATTAACGTATATGTGAAGCGAAGAAGTGCTCAGGCTGTAGGAAATCAACTCAGGGCTGATGTTGCAGCAAAGGGAATGCTGGATTGTCACAAAATTAAAAAAAAGAGAGAAAATTTTGATAATGTACAAAAGTAAGTTCTGGAGTTTCATTCTGAACATTCCAGTTTAAACTTAAACCTGTAGTTATTTAGCCATGTATTTGTGTCACATTGATATTCATAAAATTTTATTTCTTTAAAATGGTGATAGGCATTTATTAAATTATACTCCTACCATCCTAATGAGGTAAGGCGGCCAATCTATCCCTTTTTAGAGAATGGGAATTCAGGCACAAAGTTCAATGCCCATTTAAATTATTGAAATCGTTTGATAAGATTAGAATACAGACCAAGATGATTTGCTAGTTGGGAATGGCTGCAATCAATAGGAATCTCAGTTTATCTTTGGTAATGAGATCCTTGTGTGTTGGACAGCATTAAAAGAAATATGTTTTTTTAGTATTTTTCCTATCCTTTTCTTTTGAATCTTATCACTACTTATATGTTTCTGATTGTGTTTGAAGATCACTTGGGATGATAAGAGCCTTATGGAAGAATTGTTGAAACTTTGTCTATATTGTACTACAGTTCTCATCAGCATTTATAATGGCTGTTTGAATTGCTGCTTTTATGTGAACACTGAATCAGGGAATAAATTCTACAGTTATATTCCTCTTAGATATATATGGTTTAAAAAGCATGACTTTTAGGTAGAGGTAAATTAATTCCTCTCATCACAGCTGTCAACATTTTACTTTTGACTATGTACAGTTTAAGAGGTTCATTGTATTCCTATGGTTTCAAATGTAAAATGTGTGGTGGAAAGGGTACAGTGATTCTTTAATGTGACATTGATGATAACCTACCCTTTAAGGTTCAGAATGGGTCATAAAAAGGCAGATTATTGTCAAAGGAGCTAATGAAGACTTATGAAAAGATATTGAATTTTAATTGAGTTAGTCGGATCCAGAATTGCTTGGCCAGGACTTTAGTCTGGGGTTTTGTGTCTTTCCTTGTGTGTTTTTTTTTTAGTTTCCTCTTTTGCAAGGATATACCTTTATGTCTGATTCTGCTCATTTGGACAAGATATTGGATAAGGGACAGTGGGAAGCTCTTCATCACCCTAAGTTTCTCCCAAATATCCCACTTGGGACTATAGGCTTTGCAAGTGCAGAATCATCTGTGCTATGGCAGAGGCTTCATATTCATCTTAGCTGTGTTTTGGAGGAAGGCTGCAGTGACTTCATTACAGGAAAAATCCTATCTCCACTTTCAACTTATGCTTCATAGGTCCAATTCCATTGTGCTTATGGGCTTTACTGGATTCACATAATTGGAATGAGGCAAAAAAAAAATTGTAAATTGCTTAAACTTGTATCCATTATAAGTAAATCTTAAGGAGGCACCTGATATGGCAGCAGTAAAATTTAGGAATAGGTCTGTAAGAACTAGCTAATTTACACATTGTGCAACCTGGCTCTGAGCCAAAAGAGTTGTTATGGGATTTTTCCTCTGTACATTCTCTACACTTGCAGATGAACTCAGATTATACAGAATTCTGCAGCTGTGATGAATTTTACTATTCAAATGGCACACAGTATCTTTTCTGTCATCTTCTGGGTTTTTTGATTTGCTGTTATTGTATTGTTTCACTGTTGCAGAGAAAGTGAATTGCAAATGCATAGAAAATGCATATGCTTGGCACAAGAACAAAAGCAAATCCAAGAACTCTGATATTAAACTCTAGATTTTAGAATTGCAGGTCTTGTGCTGTAATAATTAGAGGTTTTAGAAAACTGTTAACACAAAAAAATCAGGAGAGCGCGTTTCTGTATTGCAACTAATTCCATCCTTTGTGGTCTCACTGCACACTCATTATTTCTTATGGAATTTCACTCTCTTTGCTTATTAATTCATTTCCTAAATTCTAACAATACATTGAAAGTTTTGCTTATGTGTTTTGTCTTGGAATACTGGGCTAGGACCAGCAGGAAATAAACCCAATATGATTTCAAAATTAATATTTGCAGATTTTTTTTTTTACTACCTGTAGTTTTGTAGCCTGCATGGGCTGCAAGAAATGCCAGTGCTCTTGCCAGGCCCCTGGCGCAGCCCAGAGCTGACAGCCTCTGGGGATGGCTTGAAGTCATCCATCGTAGCTCATCTTTCCTCTTTGGCTAGGAATTCTTTGATAAATAGTTGTGCCAAGGATGCACCACAAATTCCTTTCCTATTTGATAATCCAATGAAGAGTTTCAAACATTCAGTCAAAAAAGTGAAATGCTAAAGGAACGGACTAAGGCTCTGCCATATTCTTTTTTTTATTAATTGTGTCATTACCTAAAAGCTATGAATGAATCACCAGGAACTGGAACAGTTCAATCCATGAGATAATTTATTCACAGGAAATTTATCAGCCACATTCCTTAAGAATATGAGAAAAGCAAAATAAAAATGGAGCTGAGCACCTAAACTGGAGCACACTGATAAAGATATACCTGAAGTCAGTAGACTTTCCTTAGTTTCTTGGGTCTTTGATTTAGGACCTGAGTGAAAGACTTAGCTGTTTGCAGAGTTCTTTTTTTTTCCATATTAGCTACAGAATAGAAAAGATCTTATTTCTTGAGTGTTAGAAGTTGCTTTATCTTTTGTTCTTCTGCATTTAAGGAAGGTTTTGTTGTTTTTTGAAGTGTTAATTCAAATTATGATATTTGCCTATGATTGATTTCAAAGTAGGAGAGTTTGAGTCAGAATAAAATAGCCAACCTGATGCCTTGAAAAATTACAAATCAATAACTCAAGCCTACCTTAGAAAGGATGAGTTTATCCTCTTAAAAGGGACATTTTTTTCTTAGGTGTTTTACGTAAATGCCCTGTGCTCTACTAAACAAAAAGAAGAGCTCTTTGCTTTAAAGATCAAACAACCGATCATGATGCTCAGAAAATTGTTTAATGAAAGCAGAATCTTAACCCATAAAATAATCGTGGGGGGTTTTATGACTGATTATTAATAAACCGTTATCTAATCTGATCTGTCAGAAACAGCTTCATGAAGCCCACAGGAAATTTCAGGTTTTCAATGCTAGTGATATATGTAGCCTTAGAAGTGCCTTTTCTGGTGTGATTAAAAAAAATCTCTTAAAACCTGCTAAAACCTAAAGCTCTAATTCTAGTGTCTGAGCAACGAATTAAGACTTCTGTCCCATGCTATCAAGAAAAGGCATATTAGCAGGATTTTAAAATTTGTCTAAAGCAGATTTTACCAAGATGATCTAACTACCCGAGTTGTAGGACAGTTGAAAAATTAAAGTAGCAAATGGAGCTGTTTGCTTATCTCAGAAATGTTCCAGCTAGCATATGCAAACTTTTCACAGACTGTTTGTTTCCTTGTTGAAATGAGCTTCCTGTCCCAAATAGCATTAAAAATAGGTCATGACACCTTTAGGATTTTTTTTTTTAGTTTTGAGAATACTTTTTTCCCGCAATGTTCCTTTTTCAGAGCTGGAAAAATCTTGCCCTAGTTTAAAAAAAAAGGAAAAAAAAGTCAGTCAAAGACAATACCTAGAACTTTTCCAGTTAGAAAAAGTGAAAAAGGAAAAAAATAGTAGGAGAGTGCCTTGTTAGAAGTTATGCTAAAGCACTACCTACTGTATCATCACTTAAAAAAAAAAAGATTTAAAGCATTTCCAAGGTTGAATACTGCACAGAAATTAGAAAACGACCAATTTATATAAATATCAGCTTTTATAACTCAAATGATTTATCTATATGAGTTATGATAGAGTTTATTTTACCCTGAATTGACATCTGGTATGGAAAACTTCAGCCTGTGTAGTTGAAATTGCCAATATCAAACAAATAAAAAATGGTGCTTTATAGCATGAGTCATAGTCATGAATGGCTATATACTTTTTAGGATATACAGACCACCAAGGTGATGTAGTGAAGTTGTTCTTTATGTGAGGGAGCAACTGGCATGTACCAAGCTATGCCTAGATGTGTGTAAGGGATGCATGAAGAGCTTATGGGTAAAAATTAAGGGAAAGGACTAGAACAGGTGAGCCAATGAACAGCCAATGAGGAGAGATGTGCTGCTAGACCTTGTAGGGTTGGCGGAGCAGTTTGGCTGGAGGCCTGTAGCTAGCAGTATTCCCCAACGGCCAGTACTGGGACCAGTCTTGTTCAATATATTTATGAATGACCTGGATGAGAGGACTGAGTGTACCTTCCACAATTTGCTGATGATACAAAGCTGGGAGGAGTGGCTGATACACCAGAAGGCTGTGCTGCCATTCAATAAGACCTGGATAGGCTGAAAGGTTGGGCAGAGAGGAACCTAATGAAGGTTCTACACTTTGGGATGAACAGCCCTGTGCACCAATGCAGATTAGGGCAGAATGGCTGGAAAACAGCTTTATGGGGAAGGACCTGAGAGTCCTGGTAAACAACAAGTTGACCGTGAACCAGCAATGTGCCCTTGTGGCCAAGAACACCAATGGTATCCTGGGGTACAATAAGTGTGTGCCAAGCAGATTAAGGGAGGTTATCCTCCCCCTCTACTCTGCCGTAGGAAGCCACATCTGTAGTATTGTGTCCAGTGCTGGGCTCCCCAGTTCAAGAAAGACATGGAACTAACGGAGGGAGTCCACCAGAGGGCCATGAGGATGGGGCCAAACTCTTTACACTGGTGCACAGCGACAGGACAAAGGGCAAAAGATACAAACTGCAACACAGAAGTTTCACCTGAATATGAGAAAAAAATTCTTTACAGTGAGAGTGACGGAGCATGGAAACAGGCTGCCCAGACAGGCTGTGGGGTCTCCTTCTCTGGAGATGCTCAAAACATACCTGTACGCATTCCTGCACAACCTACGCTAGGTAAACCTGCTTTAGCAGGGGCACTGGACTAGATGATATCCAGCAATCCCTTCCAAACCCAACCATTCTGTGATGGGGTGACCTAAATAATTACTGATTAAACCTCCATCTATTATACCTGTCTGATAATACATCAGTTTATGCTATGATTCTGTATTATAGCTGCTGTTAGCTCTGAGGTCTGTTTATATTCAAGAAGAAAATACTTGTTTGCCTTTTAAATATTTTATCCACCTTCTTCAAGAAACTTGACAGTTGTCATTGGTAAAATTTGCAGATAACTACAGGACCATTGTCTATCATAAAAAGCAATCTAGATTAATTGATAAACTGGGATTTGAAGAATCAGAATCTTATATGAAAAGAAGATTGCATGGAAGATACAGATAGAAATCGCTTGGATAAAAGAGAGGCATTAAAAAGTCCACCATTTTTCATCATTCTTCTTATAGAGTTTGCTTTCTCGTTTCAAAGGCATCAACAGCCTGTGAAGCACATGGACAAAATGTCCTGTCTTGATCCTCAGGGAGCATAATCTCCAGATGGAAAGGGCTATCCTTCACTTCTGTTTTATAATAGATTATGCCTGGCATCTCACTGCTGTCTGACTGGAAACCTGGATTGTGTCCTTCCCTTCTTCACCCAATTCTTAGCTTTGTTAACCGTGTTCGAGTATTGACATCATCTATGATTTTCCTTTCTTGGGAAAATCATAATTTTCAGTGACACAAAAGCTGTCCTTTTTAAACAAAACCTCTTCGGTTTTCTGTTACCTGTGTTTGGTCACTCTAACAACAAAGAATTGCTTTTGCTGCAACCTGTGACTGTTGCTTTTCATTCTGTCACTGTGCACCATCACCAAGCAGTCTGGCTCCATCTTCTCTGTAACTCACAGTTATATATCCTCCTCTTAATTCCTCCTCTTCTGGCTGAACAAATCTAGCTCTCTGCTGGCTCTATTGTTGCTAATGTTGCCCAGGCTACAAGCATATAAACATTTCAAAAGGCTTGCTAATGTCAAGCAAACGGCCATCTCATCGTCAAGCCAGTCTTCCTTACTGCAGAAAGCAATCGGCAGATCATGCATGATTTGGCTGGAATATCTCTGCCAACTATTCTTCAGCAGTACCATGTTCTTTGTGGCTTCGGAAATGCCTCCCAAATGGGTTCACTCCAGAATCCCTCAAAGAATTGAAGTTAGTTGGGCAGTTTTTATTCGCTACATCCTCTTTCTTGTGTTTTTTGAAGATGATTGATCCTTGTCTTTTTCCAGGCACTATGACATTTCTGAGTTTTGTAGTGATATCCACAGGCTTCCTCAGCCTTATGGACTACATCCTGTGCAGTCCTATGGACTCATTTGCTTGTTTAAGCAACCACCTATCGATTTCCCTATGTTGTGGGACAGTACTTCATTTTCCCAGATTCCGAGATTAAGTACAGGAGCTGGAAAGCCCAGGAACAGACTGTGTCAGTAAAGATTCAGGCAAAGAAAGCATGTTCTCACTGTTTCTGTTTGTTACTTCTATGTCTCCTTCCCATTGAGTAGCAAGCTTGTATTTTCTATAGCCTTCCTTTTGCTACAGATTTGCGTGGAGAATGCTTCTTTCAGTGCCTTCCTATTCTTAATTATCCTGGATGCACATAACTACACCTGAGTGCCATCCAATTTCCTGCCTGGTTTCTGCAGATAACTGACAGTGTTAATGAGCAACTTGCCTGTACGCTCTCTCCAAAAAAACTTATCGTTGTGTTTTGGTCTAAAGGTTAGCAATCCTGACAAGCAATCCTGTAATGGTGTTGAGGTTGAAGAGACCATCTTCAGGACTGCCAAACAGGCTATTTTATATAAGGACTTGCTATTTATCTAGGCCGTGATTTTACCTTCTTGAACCGTATTTTTGGCTTTTTGGTTTGCTTTTTCTTGTTCTACAACTCCTTTTTGACCTATCTCCATCGTAAGCAATCTGTTATAACCAAGGACAGTTAGGCCTGTAGGGAAAAGGTTATATCTTTTACAAGACCAAATAATACACTTGGAGGAAAACCAAGAAAGTTTTTTGTCTCTGAGGAGTTTCATTAGTTTTCTGAGCCCAAAGCTTGTTCTCTCCCTGACTATATCTCTTGGTCTAATAAAAGATATTACTTCTCTCTACAAGCCTAGCCTGTTTGTAGAATTACATCAGCAGAGCTACAATGACACTTCTGTATAAGCAGGGAACAGAAGCCTACACAACTGAAAACGATGTATATACGTTAAGGGTATCTCGTCAATATACTCATCCTAAGCATAGCAATAATTAGCACAGAAATAGACTGGGCTAATTAGAGAATTTTCTTCAAAAGAGATATGATGTTAATAGTTATATGGAGATGGGAATACGAGGTATCTGTGCATTAAAGCTAGAAATAGGTGCAGTGTCTTAAACCTTGTTTTATCAGGGAAATGGCATACAAGAAATAAATGCAAAGAAATATTGAGGAAATTCTCTTAGCTACTGAAGAGATAATTATGAATCCCCTTAGGTGGGAGAGAAGGACATTAGTCAATATATTATAGTTTGATATATTGATAATAGTAGTCTGAGTTTTTAAATCTATCTTTACAAAAAAAATCGTAAAACAACTAGACTGGTTTGGATTTCTTTGCGTGCCAGGGACTTGGACCTACCACTACTTGTTTGCTTAATGATTTAGTCAGTTTTGACTGTTCAAGGATTTTAAATTAGCTAAAAAGTCAGAATGGCCATTACTGAGAGTAGGACTATCATATGCGTTACTGTTAATGCTTACTTTAAAAAGTATGTGGTCTGTATTTTCGTAGGTTCTAAAGCTGGTAAGAATTGAATTCATAAACGCAGATGTTCATGCCAGAGACCTGGTAGTACAATCACAAGGCAAAGATTTTCTGTAAGGATAATGTGTCCAGCCAAAGAAATGAGCACAGCTTTCTAATTATTGAATGCTCTGGAGAAACTGCCTATAATCTCCGTAACAAGAGCTGTCAGAGGATATTATTCCATGAATAAATTTAGATATGAAAAATAGATAAATTATTCACTTAGTTTTAGTGCATCTTGCATAAAAGCATTTCACTTTTCCTGTAACAGTACAAATTCTCATTTTAATCTGTGTTTTAATGCAATGAAAAGTGAGCTGAGCATAAATCCTAGGTGTTTTACTGAAAATGGAGACGTACTTAGGACCTATTATAGGAAGACATTTAGTTGCATTTGCAGCCGTAGAGGTAGGGTTGGAACCTCAGCTAGGCTAATGAGGCTTATTTTCACTAAAATACTCTTGGATATACGCTAGTCTTGGATGCCTTATATTCAGGTTCACATCTGCAAAACGTGATTAGGAGTACAATGAAGTGCAGGTTAAATGAATAATAAATAGCTATGTCAAAACAGTTAATGAATGAATCTAGAATAAAGTGTTTAAATCAGAACTAATGCTGATGGGCTAATAGACTTCAGCTCTGCTTTATACAAGTAAATAGATGCCTCATCAGGTAACAGGTCCTTTTGGCTTTTTTTTTTTTGTCTCTTCAGCCTGAAGTAGTAGGTGTGCAGCATATTGCCTGATACTGGATAGATGGAGGTTATTTTGACAGTGAAATGTTAAAAGACCACGATGTTAAAAAAAAACGAAGATCATAAGTAGAGGAAGTTTTTGTTGAAGTCTGGAACTATAGTAAGAATGTCTTCTGTCTTCTTTCTAATTTAATGTAGACCAGTAATATTCTCTGTCACAACTATAATGGAGATGAACACTCAGACAAGAGTAGTCTAGATGAGAGTCAACTTCCAAGAAAGTACTCAGCCCTGAAGATATTTCCACATTCCCCAGTGTGGCTGTTAACCTTAGGGCCTACTGATTGAAAAGTAATGTGTCCCCAGCGAAAACCTTGGAGTGTTCAGTGGAAGATAACGCAGTGGTACCCACAGGCTATTGAGAAATAGGATTCCAAGATTCTGTTCCTGGGTTGTATCTAACGTTTGTAAGTATATTACTAATTCCAAGTCACCTTTCCAACTGAATTTCTCTCTTCTCTTGGTAAGGAGCTTAACATACGTTCATCAGCATAGAATAAAGGCTATGATTCTGGCATATCCACAGGTAGATCATACAGAGAAAGAGGTTTTGGACATTTCTAACCCCTCAGTAATTGGTTATACAGGGGAAGCAGGCTGGTGGCTACAGGCAGGCAACATAAACAAGACATAATTGAAACTCAGGGAAAAATGAGGACAAAATACTTGGCTTTGGCTATATCTCTAATGGTACTTATGTTTACAGTAAAAAGCTCCATTACACAGGTTATGAATGTGTACAGTAGTGTAGTTTCTACCTCAGATTGGTAACAGTCATATCAAGTGGGTGCCATGGAAAATGGGAAGCAGCAAGGAATCAGCACAAATGTAGTAGCTGTAATGTGCCTGAAGGGCAACTGTAGTAGCTGTAGTGTGAGGTCAAATACTGATTTGTTAATATAAACCTAAGACAGACATTTCCTCTTCTTAATAGTAGTATATATTTTCAAATAGAAATGTAATCTTAAAATTTATATTATCTCTTAAAATTAAATCCTAGAAACACTGTAGTGATAAGCACAGTATAACTACTTAGCTGGTTAAATAACCACTGCCATATGTGCCACAATATGTTCTTAGAAGGATCTTTGCAATATTAAACTAACTAGAAACTTCTCAGTGGTTTTAAGTTCTTAGGTTCTTTATACAATTTCAGCATCATGTATGCTAAACAGGATCTATTGTGGGAATATAGCATACTAGCAAATATAATTTGCATCCTTTGCAAGATAGATTTATAATATGTTTCTCTAGTCTTAATTACTAAGACATATTGCTAATTTATTTTTGTGGTAAATTCCACTGTCATTAAAGCAGTGAGTTCCATTTGCAATAAAAATGTATTTTACTAAATCAGCTATTCTAGAGAGGGCTTATTAGAAGTGTCAATTCATCTTTTAAACTAATGATTTACAATTTTCCACAAAGATTCTTTATTTAAGCTTTCAGGTATTTTGCTATGTATCATTTGCCATTTTAATGCTTATGATATGTAGATTGTTTCGACAAGTTTATTTACCATAATAATAGCAAATACTTGCACTACATGGAGCAATGAGTTCATAAAATTACTCACACCATCAGCCATCCAGGTCCTCCAGAGCAATCTACTAAAAATTCTTTGTCTTTATAGGCAAAACTCAGCTTTTTCCTTCAAAAAATTTGTTAACCTTCCAGTTTTGTCCAACTGATGGTAAAGAAGAAGAGACTTGTTGTTGTTGTTCTTAGCACGTTTCAAAGATATTTTAGAACTTTATGTCTAATTGTCAGATTAGGTTTTTATGTATCAGAAAGATAGTCATAGCCTGCCTTTGTAATGATATTTTAAAATTTTCAGTAGTAAATAATAAGCATATAGAAATGTTTCACTTTTTTACCAAATGTTATACTGTTCGCTGAGCCTTTCTTTAAAAGGCAACATTTTTTTCCCACCTGTAATTCAGGATATGAAATTTACACTCACTCATGCTTCTGTATCTTTCTTACAGAAGCATACACTCCTGTGTGTGGCTCCATTGAACTGACTGCCAACAGAACCTGCTAGGTTTTAGATATTATTCTGGGTTGCATGGATTTTTAGTAAATATAGTGGGCTCCAAACTTGACTTAAAGCATACATGTTCTGTAATTGCACAAGTGTAACATAAACATCTTAAACAGGTTTTGTACATTTGACTCTCAGCTGTGCTTACCGTACAGCATCACTACCACCAAAAAAACACTGTGCAATCAGAATTACTCTTTTCCTGGTGGTCAGGTGATGATGCCTCTGAAGTGTCGTTGAGGGTATCAGCAGAAGGCCACAGGAGAATAGGTCTGTCTCAGGGACACCCTTCCTGCTACATAATGATGTAGCAGATGTCCTGTGGCATGCAGAAAGGGAAGAAGCTGAATGTATTGTCTGTGCTGAAGGTGAGTTTATAGTGTCAGTAGTTAGAGAGGAAATTGCTTTTGATCATTATCAGTATAACATTTGGTTATCAGTGCAGCCATTCTGTCAGGGCCTCTAGCATAGAAATAATTTCAGTGACAATTTATTGATTTTGAACAGGCCTGTGTTTTGAAACTAAGAGTAGATTGTCTGGAAGCAATAATCTTAGAAAGAATTATTTGGACCCCAAAAGTGAGAGACCCCTGGTGTGAGACAGACCATGACCTAGTTCCTCAGAGATTTCCCAGTGCTTGCTTCTGCTGGCCTCTGTGCTGTCTTTAGGAGTCTAGGTGAACACATCTGCTCTCATTGCAGTTGCATTTAAAATGAAGAAGTTTCCTTTTGTAATCTAGGTTGTCGGCCACAACCATCTCCTCAAATTCACTCTAGACCTTTCTGTTCTCCACTTTCCAAAGCCTTCAGAAGAAGCTGATGCTTTTTCTCAGCTGTAGCTTGGTACTGATATTCTGTTTGGTTACTACTATACTATTTTTTTTTATTTCTTCATTGTCAGTTCTGACTCCTAAGAAAGCTGCTCTATTCTGAGGGAGTGGAAAAAACATCCCATAACCTTATTGTCTTTCTAACAAACTCTCAAAGATATATGATCCAGTAAAATCACTCACAATATCTGGCCCATAATGCACTGAAAACGGGTGACCAGTCTAGTCATGCACCCCATGAATGCTGGAATAACATTTTTAAATATGTCACTGACAAAACGATGCTTTGATTTACTAGCCAGCATCAAGTTAGTAAGTCTGTGACATATCTAGCTTAGCAAGCCTCTTTTTCTCAGCCAACACTGAGAATAAATCCTGGATTTTAGGAACAGAGTATGGATCTATGTCTAAGTAAATATTGTTTCAAGCTCTGTATTTCCGATTTAAGCATCATAGAATTTGGAGAGTCAATGGAAAGTGGTTTGTCATCTAGTGCTACACTTGCTATATTGTCATGTTTGATTCTCTGTAGTGAGAAACTTGAAGACAATATTGGAGTAACAGCTTGTTTTGATTTGCCCTTTTTCACCAAAGCCTTCCCATATGCTTATGTAAAATGGAAATGAGTTGAATTGGCCTTTCATGTGAATTTCTCGTGTTCCATCATCATTTTTTTTTAATAATTTTGGTTTTGTCATTGTGAGCAGATTTTTCATAGCCCCTGTACCTAGGAAGCATGTTGCACTGGTATATATGACTAAGAGGTGCTCACATGAGACCTTTCTTTCTTTGCACTACATTTAAGAAGGAGCCAGCAAATTCTTCTGTGATGAACAATAGGGAGCATAAGTTACTTTATGGTTGTGTAAATTTGAACAGCTTCTAGACAGGTACAAATATGCTTTAAAAATGTTTATAATCTATACTGAACAGTGGTGCATGTTCTCACATGGCCTCCATACTGATTCCTTTGCCACTCGTTGGTGATGAAAGGGTGAACATGTCTGAGGAGACAGGGACCCACATTCTTTGGGATAAAAATAGTATCTTAGCATATGTACCTCTCTTTGACTTTGTGCCTTGGATTTGGAAGGATGTTTTCATGCTAGTACATCAATGCCTTTAGTAAGGCAGGAATGTGTTTTTCTGTGTCTGTTTCTCTTTCTGTGTTTCATGCTGAAGTCAAGAATTATGTTGCACTGTCAAGCACACTAGTACATGTAAAAATGAGGGTGTCCTTTTTCAAAGGTTTTCATAACATGTATTTTTGTGGTATGTACATCCTAGGAACATTTCCCACCCTTTAGCCTGGTCCTGTGAATGCAACTCTTGGGTTTTGTGTGTTAGAAAAAACACAGCAGAACTATTGGCCAAGGAGCACTCAGTAGCTGGACAAATAAATACATCTGCTTTAGAGTAAGTACTGGTGGAGTCTTGCTTCACTTGAAATCCTTTAGCCTGCCAAAGAAAAAGGGAGAGTCCCTTATGAAATGCTTGAAGAAAGTACACTTCATAACATTGTGCTTCATATGAAAGGATAACCAGATGTAGAGTTCATTGACACTCTTCTGTGCGAGCAGTGGTGTGGTAATCTGATTACACTTCAGAGACAGGGCTAAAGAGGCATCACAGAGATTAGTCCGGATGTTCTATAGCCTTATTGGGCCCCACGTGCACCTAAACACAGTGTTTTTTGTCAGCTGCTTTTAAAACAAGCAAAGATTTCTTTAGTACAAGCACAGGTCTGTATTACTGCTCTACTACTGCAGTTCCTGGGCTAGAGATAGAAAATGTCCTTTCTTTTTCTTCCCAAATTGGAGAGCGATGAAGCTAACACACAATTCTTCATGTAGATTTACTTCCACAACTGACTCCTGGACTGCTGATTCTGGGGTTATATTCAAGGGAAGATTTTCATTGCAGAAAAAAGCCAAGCTGCTTCTCAGCATGCTTGCTCACAGAGCTGACTGCAATGCAGTGCAGAGGTACCCAAGTAACTCAGGTCTGGCAGCAGTCTGCAGCAGAAGAGGGACATTCAGCCTAGGCCAATTTACTCTGAAGAATTCACTTATGTGGTTTATTGGACTGGGTTTGTTCAGAATCCTGCTCTGTAAACCCACTTCTGTCCAAGTGAAACAGTGCCGGGTATGTTCTGTGTTATTACAATTTTGATTTATTTCTGGAACACTGCCTTCAGAATTTTTGAGCCCTGCAACAGAGCAAATATTTTCTGTTGATATTGTTTTGTCAAATTCTTTCTGAAAAATCAGATACCCAAAAAGCACCTTACTAAGCTGAAGGGAAAGCGTGGATTCTGTTGGAAAAATGTTCATATACACCCAGGGAAATGATAAGCTGAAATGTGCCACACGTATTTTGTTGCTACCTGTAGAGAGGAAGCTTCACGTAACCCAAAGGAAAGTAATATTTTTCATTGTTGCTGATCAGGTTTGATCAAAGGTTTTATTATGATACAAAAGTCATATATTGTGATCTAATACAATCCAGAGTAGTAACTTTTAATATTTTTCTATTTGATTTCATAAAGATGCAGTGGTGTGCCATCACAAAATGGACCAAGTTAAATTATAAGCCCTGATTTTTATTATTTTTTTTCAGACTTTGTCTGATTTAGTGTATTCTGGGTGACATATGGAAAAGTCAGGTTGAATCATAAAGTCTGAAAGGTTGAGTATATGTTACTCATCTCGGGTAGTTACTGGCCTCTCTGTAGCTGTTGAGCAAAAACCCCAGCCACCAGCAATATAATCTTGTCAGCTCTTACGTTCTTACCTAATTTTTCAGCAAAAGGAGAGCAGGAGAATACAACCTGCCTCTTCATAAAGGTCATTCTGTTATTCAAGCAATACCAGTAGCTTGCATGCGTGTGCTTTCTCTGTGCTCTGGTTTGTGGTATAGCACAAATGAAGAAGGATGGATACTTTCCCTGTGAATGATTACTGCCGTGTGATCCCTGAACACCCCCCGCATTTCCAGGGGCGCTTTCCTTCACAGCAATCCATGGTGAAGTCACCAAATAGCAAATGGATGATGTCTGTATTGGGTGAAAGAACAGGCTTTTCTATTTGTCTTTAATTGAAGTTGCAAAGAGATAAGCAGCTGGTTCATTAACCTCCTTATCTGGGTCTTTTCATCAGAATTGTGTAAAGATTTCAGGGGACAGGAGTGAAAAAATATGAAAAGTGAAAGCAAGAGAAGTAGAGGTATATAGTGATGTATTTTGTGAAGTCCCATCTCCTTCATAACACAAAAGGAGAGGGTGGAATTGAGGGAAGTTTTCTGAGAGAGCTGCTTGAGACAAAATGAGATTCAGGGGCTAAAGAGAAAGGAGAAAAGAACTGAAGTGATTTGAAAGATGAGTCAAAGGTGGATGAAGTGAGGTCCCTTTACCAACCCAAACTCTAAACAAAAAGTGCAAGACAGGGAAAAGGCACAGGAAGCAGCAGGGAAGGTGAAGGGGAAAAAGCAAAGAGAAAAGCAAGTATGCTGAAAGTACAGAGAGAAATGACAAGAAGCATTGTAATACAGGAAAGAGCAGGATAACCACAGGTTGGGAACTGCTGGGAGTACTGATTTCAGAGAGGACTAGAGAAGGAAAAAAAGGATATTTTCCAGAGATAAAAGACACTTATAAGTGGAAAATGATAGATTAAACCCAAATATAAATGAAGGGGAAAGTAGGACTAGAGAAAGCAAGTTAGAGATGAAGAGAAAAAAAGGGGAGGGACCATTAGAATGACACCACTGGCTTGGGGAGATAGTTCATTGTCTTTGAGATGTGGTGATTTACTGTACTTACCAAAAATCATACTATTAGTGTTCCTCTGAAAGCTTAGCCTAAGCGCTAAGCATGAGCTTTGTGAGTGAAGCACATGGTGTGAGAACAACTACACAGCCTGTGCTTTTTTCCCCATATAGTCAACATTTTTCAGTGGTCTGTAACACCCAGTTGTAACTTCTGGCACCAATCTGGGTAAATGAGTCCTTGAGCAAATATTGAATCAAGAGTTGGTAGGCAAACAAACAGCAGGTAATTTTCCATTAACTTCTTTGATTCAGTTCAATAAGAAAAGAAAATTCGGCCAGTCCCCAAAGCAAAACATTTTATTATCTGCGTGCAGTGTTATTCTGCTATGTGTTTTGCCTTTGAGGAAAGAATTCTTATTTAGATCACTTGCACTTATGTCTATGATCAGTTAATAAAACAAATAGACCACCCTGACTGCTGCAATTATAATCCTTAAGCCACTGGATATAAAAATAAATTTGGGTCTTCACATTCTCCTAACATAGCTTGAAAATAGCAAAGTGAGTCCAGGGGCAGGTCATTCCTTCTAGTCCAGAGACAAATTAAAGCAATAAAACATACTGTACAAAATAATTAACTGAATGCACAGAACTATATAAGTTTCACCACAGAATGTAGGAGAAACAAGTGCTGCTATACATTATCCAATTTGTTGAACACAGTATTTTCTATTGATTTTAACAACTTATTATTTGCTGACTGTTACCTAAGCTGCAGTGAAGGGAGAATCTAAACACAGAAAGATTTCCTGCTAAGCACTAGTATTAGGAGATTGCTGTGAAGAACAAAACTGATTTTTTTTTTTTTAATCAAGCCCAGGAGTACAGGTTAGCCCCCTGGCCATCAGAATTTTTGCAGTTTTAATTGACCAATTGTTGAGTGCTGGCTTGAAAGCTGAATTTGAAAGGACTCTTTAACCAGGTAACAGTGTTTGACTAAATTTCATATAACTGAAAGTATCAGAGTGACAACTGAAACATATAATTTCTGGTGTTTCTTCTTTGAAATGTAGCCTTTCATCTTTAGGGTTTAGTCTCTGATTTCCTAGTCACTGTTGGACGTGTCAAACAACTGCTGACATCAGGAATACGCTGTGCAAAGCTATTTTGATGTTGTCCTGTTTGTATTTTGCCTAAACTGGTCCTAGCAAATTTTGTAAATGCTGAACACACACACATCACAAAAATACTCCTTTATCTTCAGTATTTTTTGTTGTGTATTCCATTTTGAGTCTTCTCAGCACTCCTGGGAGTTAGAATCTCCTAGCTGATTGCTGTTTCGTGACAGCTTCATGATGTCTTTTCCAGTTGTGTAAATTTATTATGCTTTGGATTGGAAAAGGGCATTATTAAAGCACATGTTTTCTGATGAAGTCGTGCCTTGGCAAAAGTCCATTCCTAAAGCAGGTTGGACCTGGGTGAAAACTGAGAAGGGACTTTCTGAAGAACATACGGGTATTGTGGGCGAGGAAGATGGTGTTTCTGTAGGTGACTGGCTCTCTTATGAGCTGGTAATGGAGTGGTTCCTCATCACTGCTCTGTGTTGGGCATTTCCATTGGAAATGTTTTGTCAGCATGTCTGTAGTAAAACAAAGATCTTGTTCTTTTCTTCCTCCTCCACCAAATGTAAGGAAAACAAAGAAGAAAGGAGTGACAGTAGTAATCCTAGTGTCTTGCTCACTTCCAGTTACAGATGTAACAATGTTCTAACTTTCAGATTTCCCTTGACGCTTTTCTGCTCTTGACTGTTTTGCAGTGTTTCTGTAATGCAGTCTGAGTTCAGAGGTGGTTGCATTGCAGTGCTGGATAAACCGGTTCCTGTAGATTTTCTATTGAAGAAATAGAACACTGAGCTGTGCAGTAGTGACAAGCACTTAAGTAATGCATTCGTATCAGTATTCTGGTTTTACTTATTTTCTGTTATTTTCTTCAGCTGTGATCATCAGGCCAATGTATTTTTCTCAGTCAATTTACACAGTTTTATTTTGCATTTTAGTCTGATAGAAAAAAAGTGAAAACTCTCCGATATTCAGCAGAATTCACGATTTCATAGGAAGCAGAGGAGAAAATCTGGCTGTAATTTCTGTTGTAAAGGCATTATAGATTTTAGGATTCCAAGTTCCCTATAAATCAGTGTTTGGAAATTGCAGGTATATGTGAAATTGAATTTCCCTTTTTTAATATTGATATACAATTTACAGACCTTCCATAACACATAGTTAATATAGGCAAAAATTTCTAGTGAAGAAGGGAGGTCAGTTTTTAGCTCTACCAAAAAAATCAGGAGATAAAAACTCACTCTTATAATGATGATAGAGGGGATAACAAGCTGAGAGGTACGGTGCTTAGAAAGAGATTGTAAATTGGGTATCATATGAAGCAGAACATTGACAAGTTTTCCATCTTCCTGATTTTATATCTGAATGTAGCACAGTGAATGCTGTCATTAGAATAAATAAAAGAAGCTGCAACTGAAGCACAAAGCACTATAAATGACAAAATTTATATGGTATGAAAATGGCAAGTACTGTGCATAATAAAGAGTTCCGATGACCCATATCATTCTATACAAATCAACTAGAATTAATGTGAGATTCTGGTATTGCCTGATCTATTCTCTCATTTCAACTATCACACACAGAACAAAAGGAAAAGGAAGTAAATGCAGAAGCAACAGATTCTTTGCAGAAGCAGTTAGGTAAGAGGTAGAGCTCAAGAAGTAGCCTCATACAACCGCTGTCTTGCTGTTTCAGCAATAGTTACATTTGCTCCCTGCTGCAATGACAAGATCAAATTGTCATCAATAAATGTTGATTGGTATTCACCTAACAAAGGTAAGCAGCTCCCATTCAAAATCAATTTTAACTTTATTGGCAAGGCATTTCACATTTGTCTTCGCAATGACTGTGCTGCATAAAGGAAAACTTGAACTGAAAATTAAATGAGCAATAATTGAAAATAAATGTGCCTTTTTAAAGGAAAATTAGTACTATGCTAAATTTCCAGGAATCAGTTATGCTGATGTTTTTTTCTTTAAAAAGACAGAATAGGTCAGACTAAAAAGTTAATTATATAAATACGTACACATGAATGCACAGAATTAAAAATCATCTTTAACCTCAAAAAGATACAAAGGTTCTTCCGTAATTTCCTAGAGTTTTAAATCTGGCAAAAGCAGTACAGTTTCTGTGGTAATTATATTTCCAATGCATGTGGATATGCTAATTGGATCTAAGTTCTAATTAGTTTCTTTCTGTGACTAAAAATGACAAATGCCAGATTGATATAATGCAATTGTGTTCTGAACTTGATGCCATTTTCAATATTTTTATTATAGAAAATATAAACTATCAAATGCTTTGCTTTATAGGATGACGGTGTTTTATCACATACAGTGTACATTGCACACACTTCAAATACATTCACTACATTTCACTGCATTTTTACAGGTAACACACTTCAGCAATTAGGTTATTCAGCTCAAAGTTTCGGAGTGCTTTGCTACCTGGAATGTGTGAGCAGTCCATCCATAGTACTGTGAACGGCTAGATATACTTGTGGAGTTATGCAAGAAGTAGAGATGACTACTATAATCAGGTTTTGGTCCTTGTGATCCATTGGGAACATGAAGTGAGGAAACCAAGCAATGGTAGTTTGTGCTTTTATTTAGAGACAGCTGTTGAAAAGATGAGTAATTGCAAGAGATGAATATGATGCCTCATGCTTTAGTACCTCTTCATATCTTATTGCTACTTCCAATGATTTTTGCTGGAGTTCTGAATCCAGTAGGTTTTTTATTTAGTTATTGCTTGAGATTAAAAGTATGCTTAGTATTATCATTTGCTGACAATATAGAACCTCAGTTTCAAATTGGAAAGAATTAGAAGAGCTCTGAGCACTTCTGAAAATGACAGAGAGGAACGACTACATTGTTTTAAGTCCATCTTCTATTGGGGGAAGTTAGAATCACGGAATCATTTAGGTCAGAAAAGATCCCTAAGAGCATCAAGTCAAACCTCACCTCTACATCATCACAGAAAGGTTTGGTTTTCTTACTTTGTGAGGAACCCATTTCTTAAGGAGGCATTTTCAAAGAACTGATATTTAAATATTGAAATTAAATAATTTAGAAGTTGCCCTAAGATAGCCTAGTGGGTATAATGGAGAAAACAAATATTTCAAATGGTCCACTCCCTAAAAATGTGTTAAATGTGTTCACTTGGAATTTCTTCCTTGTTTTCTGTCTCGCATTGAAAGATCCAGTAAAGGACTAAAAATAATGCATTCTGTAAGTTTGTATGTTTAATCAGTCAGCAGAAGTACTCCCCTTTTTTCACAGACCTCTTCAGCTAGTTCAGGCACCCTGCCATTTCTGTAACTGTACATTAAAGTATAATAATGTTTTAGATGTTTTACTGTTAATATTTGTCACAGATTATGGAGCTGAACTCTCTGAGAGAATAGATTTAGTAGAGGCCACTGGGCCCAGCAGTAACATATTGACGTTAATCTTGGTTTTTTCAAAGCAAGACCTTTTTGTATCTTTAAATAGTGACTTGAAAACCATCTGGGTTTAGAGACTTAAATTAGCTGCCTGAGTTAGAAGAAGCATACCTCCACAGATTTCATGCACAGTTCTTAGAGAAGGCAATTAATTGCAAGAACTGGTACTTGCAAGTGTCAATCTCTTTGACTGTATAGTAGATTTACTTAGGCACTTAGTTTCATGTCATCATCAAGACTCTGCTTCAAAGTACTCTGAAGTCAGTGATTGTTCTTTTGTTGGATTTTGGATTTAATTTAATTTTACTGGCCAGATGAATGTGGTAGTGAATTCTGAAAATGGAAACAATACTGTTTTTGTGTGTGGTGCTAAGTGATGAGTCATTGATTGTGCTATTTCTGTGCATCCACCATCATTTAAGAATGTAAGCAAGTTATGTTTTCAGAGAAGCTAAATTACAGGTCAATATCTACTAAATACAGATCAAAAGGCAGTTAGTCCAAAAGAGAACCCTGAGAAAAATCTTCTGTCTGTAGAAGCACAAGAAGTAAAATAGGACCAACGCAGAGCATCTCATAGCTGAGTTCCTTTTTCTGCATTATCTATTGTCATCCTTTCCCAATACTGTGATGTGTCTACCCAATGGTTTTTCCTCAATCATTTTTAAATGTGTTTTTTAAGCTGGCTAAAAATCATTGCTGTTTCATTAGTAATGCGTAGTATAAGCTTTAATTAAAACTAGTGTAGTTCCTTTCATCAGAGTTCTACTACGAAAGACGAGCTGGAGCAGACAGCATGCTAAAATTATGGTAGCTATTACTTCTTCAATTACTGTATTACTGAATGTAAGGTAAAAGTATTGTGACAGCCACACTACTATTTAAATGTTTTTCATTGATACAGAGGTATTCTCTGAGCTCTTCTAAAGCAATACATATACCCCTAAACCCTGGATGCTGTCATCTGTTGCACACTGGTATTTAAAAGCACAAACTGATATCCCTAATTGCTTCATTTGCAATTTAAAGATGAATCTATGCACAAGTCCTTCCCTGACTTTCCATCCCATTGATTCCGGAAGGTGTTCTGTTTATTTCGTACGTTCCTGCTTAAAGCTGCCTAAAAGGAATGACCTGCAGAGTTTTATGGGCAATGAGAAAATGATTTCTGTTTTCTCTTTCAGCTCGGCTGCTGGAATCCCGTCACTGGTCTGAATGGGTCGCTAACAGACAGAAAGTTGGAGAATAACATGCGAGGAGTGGTTCTGCGTGTGGTGACAGTGCTGGTAAGTACATCATCCTTTTGCAGGAATGTATTTTCCTCCTCTTACCTCATCTTTTTATTAAGTACACCATTTTACCAAGAACTTTGTCGGCGTTTGAGTGTCTGAGTTCAGCTTGCAATACCAGAGCAATGGAGGAATTTTAACAAAATAAAATTATTTATCAGTACAGTTCATTTCAGAGCGAATCAAACACATGAAAACCTGTTTCTTCCACAAACACATACTAAACTAGATAACACAACTATATGAACTGATGAAGGGCAACTTCAGGTGCCCCGTTTGCTAAAATTACCTAGCTGAAATTCTAAATGATTCATAAGAAGTAGCTGCCTTCCAATTGCTTTGCCAAATTGAGTGCAGTCTTACACAAATTGCTGCATTTAGAAAATATTCAAGGTTAGCTTAGAGTGGGTAATATTAGTTCAGTAAAATGCCTATAGTCCCCTCCTAGCTCTTCTTCAGCCATTTTCTTCCCCTGAGTGGACGCCTTGCATTAAGCAGCCCCAACAAAGTTGTTGGTTTAAAGTTGAACAGACAATATCTAACAGAATAAGGAGGTATTTTGCGACATGAGGCCAGTGAATTCCCTGTCATAAACTTTGGCTGCTTGAGTAGAGTTGTTAGAGTGGAAAAAAAAGAAAGTAAAGAAAAGGAAATGAATGTGAGATATATAGGCCTCTTTGCACCAACACAAGAATGGTTTCCATGGTTTGTATTGCTGACATTGCATGATGAAGGAAAAGTCTCAGTTAGGGGTGGAAAATGAAATCACCAGAGTGTGTCAGTGCCACAGACAGAGAAGTTTTCTACCCCTGTATTATTTTATGGATCTTTATGAGCTATTATCTGTAAGGGTGTCCGGTCTGTTCCAGCTCTTAGTACACCAGAGAATTTACTGTGATAATATCTACCAAAAAAAGAAAAAAAACCACCCCAAACAAATAAGGAGAATGAATGCACAGAAAAATACAAAGTAAGGTGGCATTCTTATACTTTATTTGTGTATTCATCAAAATATCATCGTGGTGGCAGTGGCTGGTCCTTTGTGTTTTGCCTGATACGTTAGTTGATTCAGCATAATTCTCTGTTAACAAAAATCTGTGGATGTTTCTAGCAAAATAAATTCAAGTTAGCGTCTTAGACTTCTTTTTCATATTTCTTCTTCTTCCCATTTTCCCTACTTTATTCCTCTAGTTTCATCCTCAGCTATTTTAGTTAGCGTGCCAGAGAGCATTCTTTTTCCAAGTCATTATAGCATGAATATTTAGCAATTTGCAAAAATACAGAAAAGTCATTAGTTATGCTGATAGGATTCTCTATTAATGATAGAAAAGCAGAAGGCAGACATTTAAAGTTCAACACACAGCACATGGCAGTTCAGTCTCCTCACTGCAGTCCTCACACTGCCTCACGTGAGCACACAGAAGCCATTTGGTTTTGTTGACAGTTTTAAAGCACAACTGGTGACAACTTCCATGCACAACTGTTGAAAAACATTATTAGTATCAATTGTGTTTTGTTGAAGTCTACTAACTTATCATTTTGTTGACTGACTCTCATTTTATGTGCAATGTGCACTGAAGGCAATGTGCGGAGAAGATGCAAATAATTCATATTGGCCTCATAGCATAAAACTTCCTTTATTCTCTTAAAATTTTAGAGTTTGTATGGCTAGTCAGTGCAATCTAGACAAAGCCAACTGTGAATCACACTACAAAGCAAGGTTAATTTGGTTTTACTTGCCAAAGATGAGAATCAAGAGTTTTGTAAACTGCATGAATAAAGGGAGGAAGCAAATACTCATTCTAACTCATGAGGTGGAAACAGTATTTTTCACTAGCAGTTCCCTTGACTGATCAAAAATCAGAAAGGTAAAATACCATTTCTCCCTCATCCACAAACTTTAATGACTGAGACAGGCAGGCAGACAGACACTGACAGAAAATCAACCTACTGACAAAGAGCCTGAGAAAAGTTGAATAGCGCAGATGCCAGAATTGCAAAATGCTAATTATTTTTAACCTCTTCTAATCTTTGAATATCCACAGATGTTGTTGCTACCCAGTTAGGTAACAGAACATTATTTAGATTGCTTACTTTCTAGCAGTTTCTTTTATTGCTCTTGCTATGCATAAGTAAGGGTTATTCATGAGGCTGGTTTCTAAATAGCTGTCATTAGCATAGCATTACTTCAAATATGTACATTGCTATAGGATAAATTTATAGAGCTTTTACTTGTTGCTAATTATAGCTTGGTTCCCATCTTTATTCAACAGTGAAATTATGTTATTTTTACTGGAATAAAATCAATAAATAGGTAGAATGTTTGAATTAGATTGGAGTCCTGTCTGGGATGCCATAAAACTGAAAATTGAGCAAAACTATCAGAAAAGTATTAATACTTGTTTTCTCTCATTTTAAAACTAGACATTTGTTGTTGTTCAGTTGATAAAAAATTGTTCTTAGAAAAACTTGGTTAACAAAGACCAATAATTAATTAAGTTAATGAAAATCATATTAATATGTGGAAGCACAGTGTTCATCTGGGTTTAGATCATCTGGATAGGACAAAACTGGAGATTTATATTTAATCTGTGTGATGAAAATGCAAATTTGCCTTTCATGTGAGTACAGAAGGGATTTTGCCCGTAAACATTTTAGTGATCATCTCTATCATACTTCCCTTTACATCTTTCTCCAGGTTCTTCAATTAATTTAATACATTTCTATTAAAAGTAAAGAATCTATTATTGACTAGGAATGATTAGTTGTTGTTATTAATTCTGCCAGTTTCTAACAGTCTGGTCTTGATCCAGGGAAATAAGAAGGCTTATGTTAAAATTAAGTAATAGTACCTTTGAAAGTGAATAAGTTTCTTTTTCATTGAGATTCGAGAAGTTAGCATTAATTTGTTATTTTTTTTCTGTTAATGCTTCAAATCTCTTGAGTCTTTCTCGATAGCAACCTTCTCTTCTACCAGTTTCATTTTTCTTACACATTCAGGTTGAAAAGGTCTCATTCTAAAAATCACAGTAGTATTTGAAAGGATAGCAAATTGCAACACCTGGGTTACACTGCATTCTACTTATTACAAAATTCTGCAGTCTGAAAATGATAAACGTTTGTGACTAATTTCCCCAAAGCACTTCTTCAAAAAGGAAGTGCTGAACAATTCTGATTATCTGCATCCATATGGACTACATATCTCCAGATCCAAAACAAGATCTCTTTATGAATATGACAGAATACTGTATATCCCCAAACTGGAAATCTCTGGTTTCATTTGGTAATGAATCTTTGCTTCTCTAAAGTCAATGGGATTTCTCTCCTTTGCATAAATAGGAATAAGAAATAGTTATTTGTGGTTGAGCTACGGTCGTGCCTGTGTATATGTGATTCAAACTTTTAATGTGACTTGGATTAGTACCACAGTTTCTACACTTCTAGAAAAAGGTTTATTGTTGTCTTACTTAAATATCAAATGTCTCTGTCTTGTACTGCTTCCTCATATGCAGCCGAAGTCTGAAATTTGTGTTTGACAAGTTACTTTGAAGTTCAAGTGACTTGTTGGTGAATTTCTGAAATGTATTCTGAGTTTCTGAAATGTAGCTCAATCAAAGATCAGCATAATAACTCCAAACAAATGTAGAGTGTCTTGAATGAACAATTGTCCAAGAACAAATTTAGCTAGATATCCATTTTGGTTATTTCAGTTTATCCTCCTCTTTTTCAGCTGCTCAGTTTTATTGAAAGGGATCTAGAATACAGGAGATATTCCAGTGGCAACTAATGAATTATTCATATGAATGTTAACCATCAGAAATTGAATGAGATTTGGCCTATTTGACGATGAATAGGCCAGCAGGTATTCACAAAATCATGTTTCTAAAAAAGCCCTTGTTTGGAAAAGGAAAAAGTTTGAAATTCCCCATTTTAAAGAATTAACACCTTGATTGAAAAGTACAGAACTTTTTCTGAAAGGACATAAGATATAACTTCCTAATGGTGCAAAATATATATGTGAATTTACATGAAACTTTGATACAGCTCCCAGACAGGAGGCATGTATTTGCATATCTGGATGGTTCAGAAAATGCAGGCAGAATGAAAGAAAAAAGCATAATAATAAGCAATACTGAGCTGTACTTTGCTGTACATCCCTATGCAGCATGACACCTTGAGAGTTATTGCCTAGGTTACTTGCACAGCGCTAGAAGGACCAGAGGTCATTTGATGGCCCCTGGCTCCAGGTGAGCATTGTGGAACATAGTGTAGTGAGAGTGCTGGCAGAAGAGTAGACAAGGACAGCAGGGAAAAAAAAGCATCATTTACACCAGGGAAAATATTATCATTTGTGGACTAGTTTGATTCTCAATGGTTGGCATTAAATGCATGAGAATTTGTTGCCCACGTTAGGAAAGAAACAAACCTGAAAGTAGACAATATCTTTAGGGACGTGAGCTGGCAGGAGGTCTGCATCTTCAGTCCCTTTTTCTATTGAGTTTACCACTCAGAGAAAAGATGAAAAGTAAGATGTGAAGCTAAGTCCTGGTTATGGAAGCTGAGACTGTCTTTGGGATTTGACTTCCAACGCTGGTTTAAACAAAACTTTTAAAAATCCTTTCCAAGAAGCTGAGTAGCTTTCAATGTGATAGGAAAAAGGAAAAGCGTAAGAGAGATGAAATAAGACAGTGATGAATCATATTCCGAGGAGCAAATAGTCAGAAGTGATAATGGATTAAAAAAATGGCAGGACAAAAACATCAGTGAATGACTATAAAATAAAGATCAACTGCAGCAAAGATTATGCGTGGAGTAATGAATAAATATTTTATAATAGTGTACAATCATAGTAGTCTCATAGATAATGCCTCAACCATTTTCTCGCATTTTTTTGGATGCTCAGTTTTCTCAATGTACTTCTGATCCCTTTCCCCACTTTCACAGTTGAATGGTGTGCAGCGCTGTGAATCCTTCATTCTATTCGGCTACAAATCATGTGCACCAGGACCTACAATCTTTTAAAAATATCATTTTAATTAAGGCATGTGTAATGCTAAATAGTATGTTGCTCTGTGTCTTGACAAAATCAGTATATTGGACTATAGTGCACCATAATGAAATTCCATTGCTAGTTGTAAAGAGCGCATAATTTCCTTGGTGGCAACAAATCCCTGTGTCTTGAATTCTCTTCCTTTTTGCTGTCCATATCCATCTTTGAAACAAAGTTGGAATGAATTAATTTTTATAGACAGACACATCAAGAAAACTGTTCAGTGAAATGGTGGTAAACTACAGAAACTGTAGTAGAGGTATAAATTTCATTGGTAAATGAGTGAAATCATCAGAAGTTATGATGCGTGACAGGATTAGGCCCACTATTAGCTATTCTTCACAGTTACCCTGGTTGTTGACAAGAAAGCTGTTATTTGGTATGAGATATGTATGATGGGACTGGCTTTCACCCATGGAAAAGTCAATTGGGACTGGAATATCTTTCCACGGGGCAAATTTTCCAGTTTGGAAACTTGAATTCAAATTTCAGGGCATGATTCTGGACAAGCATTTATTCAAACTGAGATTTTGGCATTAAAAAATATATTCACTTTTACAGGTTTTAATAATAGTTTGCTGATTCTTAATATAAGGCGGGGTTTTTTAAATGCCTTGTGATGTGTGCTAACATGTGGATCACTTTTTACTCTCCTAAAAAGTTATTATCCTGCCTTTAAAATTTAAAATGGAACGCAATTTCTCTTTGGCTATTCAAAAGTTTTCTTGATTTTAAGGTAAAGCAAACTATTAATAGTTACAGCAATTGTTTCTCATCACAAGGGAAGTTCTCAGAGCTCCTGTTACAGTCTCAAGTCCTAAGAATACTTAACACTCAGTTGTAAGAAGGCTGTGGTGCTTTGTCCAGGACAAGTGAGTTCATGTTTTTCTTGCTAGGCATAGGTAGTTTGATCCTGAGTCAGAGACAGGAAAGAAGGTCTTCAATATTTTTTTTTGGCTTGTATTTCCATGAAACCGTATCTATTTCTGGACAAATAAAACAAAATAGGTTAGTATTACTGGAATAAAAGAACACAGTAACATCTAGAGAATTATAAACTAAGAAGAGGGGTTTACAGGAGCAGTTTGTGTTGACTTAACTGTACTCAGAAACTTTAGTTGGAATTATTTGTAAATGAGGTATCTTTAAATATAGAGTATGCTGGAAATGTGAGTGTTGTTATCCCCAAAATGTATTTTATGCTACTTCGTAAGTAAAGATTTCATCTTATGAAGGTACTAGGTAGAACAAAATTAACTGTAAAAAACCAATCACTTTTATTGCAGTTCTAGGCCTGATTATGATATCTCATGCTTTTTACATAGAGACTATAATTTCTGAAAATAAGGAAAGACATCTAAACTTCAGTTGTGTCAGATATTGTTAGAAAGCAAGGAGACAGTGCTGGAAAATACTTGCTCCACAGTGAGACAGATTTTTCCTGAAGTTCCCTAGTCTTTAGTTTATGTTTTCTAACAGATAGAAAATTAAAGGCTGAAAGTTAGTAGTAATTTCATTATGTTATAGTTAGTTAACGTGAACATTCAAGAGAAGACTTGATATGCATCTTTCTCCCTCCACCTTTTTTCCTTTTTATCCTGCATAGCAGATAGCACCTACTATTTTTCTAGCTTGCACTCCCATTCAGCCTTTCAGGAGATGTCAACATACAAAATTTGCTCTGTAAGTTCTAGTGCTTTCCAGCACTGGCTGTACGCAGGCACTGTAGGCAACCTTAGCTTCCTGCACAGGCACAGATTTCCAGAATACATATTATTGTCACACACTGAAATAAACCCAAACTTTCTACACTGCGCTAGTCAGCTGGGATGCTAATCCTTTTCAGACCTCCATAACCTTATCTCTGCCATTATATTTGCCATAATTCAACACTACTCCTCCCCTCCAGCAGTATGCCAGCATTATACAAACATCAGTGTATTTAATATACTTAAGTGCTTGATGAAAGAAATTAATCTTTAATATCATTGCAGAGAAAGTGGCAGCATTAGAGAAACAAGGCAGAGAGGAGTGGAACTTGTGGATTTCTTTCTTGGGAACTATGAACAGTGACCTATAAACAGAGATGGAAGAAAACAAAATTCCTAAAGTGCCTCCTGCCCTTAGCCATCTGTCCTGCTTCTCTTCTAAGGGTTGTCATCCCTGTTTAGCATCACTTTACTAAGGAGAAAAAGGGGACAGGAGCCATTTCAGCTATTCTCTTGCAATTGATCGGTGCCTATAACTGAGCACTATAATTGAGGAACAAAAGCCCATTGGGGCTGAGTGTGTCTCAATTCCTCACTTTGACAGAGATTTTGTTTTGGTATAGTCTCCTCCCTCTAATGCTCCCATTCCATTTTCCTCTGTCTGCAAACATTTGCCCAAGTATTTGGGTTTCTTTTGGAAAATACTTTGCTGGTTTTCTTAAGTGGTACTGCACTGTGATGAGATTTCCTCAAAATACTCATGATTTAAATTATTTTTACAGCAACGGAAGCTAAGACTCGTTGATAGACGCAGAGCTTGTCTTTCTATTCCCCTTGCCCCTACCACACCTCTACAAAAGCCAAATTGAAATTACTACTAACTGGGCATAGGTTACATTTAATAGCTGTTTTGTGTCCCTTTGAGCTACCTAGCTTGTATTAACACAGATAGGTCATAAACCTTCCAGTCATTCACACCACACATGCCCACTGTGATCATTTGTTTTACAAGCTTTAATCTCAATGCCTGCTGGGAAATCCAGCCCCTTTGTTTCCAATTAAGATTTCCAATCCATTTTTCTAAAGCAGCAGGTGCTATATACTAACTGAGGTAAATATCAAGGAATTCCGATGTTTTAGGACCTGGCTGGGGCCAGAGTCTGGCAGGAACGTAGGTGCAGTGCAAAACCTGGTAGGACCATCCTGACTCATCTGTGTATCAAGGGCTACTTCTCAAGGCTCCTTTGCGCTTATTTTCTCACTGACCCTTACCCATCTCCTCTGTGGGCATATCTGCACTCCAGAGTGATCCATAAAGTTCACAGAGCACACAGGAAGCTTGACTTTTAAGCAAAAAGATGTTCTTACACTGTAATTATACCTCCATACTATGCAAGATAGAAAAGGATGTGAACTGCATGACAGTGCAATGTCGTGAAGTATTATATGAATTTGTTAAGAGTGGGAGCTCTTGCATGGCTGCTGGAAGAAGTACAATACAGTTCCCATACATTTGCTAATTCCAGTACCTGAGCTTGGTGCATTAAAGCCGCCATTGTGCTGTTTAGACATATTCTAAAACACTGTAATCGATTCCAGCCTCAGTCTATATTCCTATCATATAACTGTAATGGTTCAGAAAGAGCTATTAGGTGCATTAAGTTATTGTGAATTAAAATCAATACACAAAGCTTGGCTGCATCCTAATAGACCATTGCCATAGATCGCTTTGAAAGAAGCCTGCATCCCATTGTAGAGCAATGGGAGGTATTGGATAGAGGGTCTAACATGTTTTGTTTTTCTTCTAAATAGCACTAAACTAAATAGCATAATAAATTTAGAAGCCACAATTTCATTCAGGAGAAAAAATAGTTTGAAATAAAGTAGTAGAAAGCAGAAACTCATGTCTTGTTGAAGATGACGATAAAAAAGTGAGAGACAAATGACATGCATAAGGACAGTGGTAACTAAAGCTTAAATGTAAAATCCCATTCCTTTAATATTGTATTCAGTAGCTGAGACATGAACTAGCTTCTTGCTGCAGGCAAGACAGCTTTTTTGTTAGTACAACTGACTTTCTGATCAGTCTATTTGAAAAGCATAGGATCCAAGAAGAGTGGTTTTCCATGACAATGCTGTTGTACAGCCCATTGGCATAATAGGATATTGAATGACTATAACACTTAATTATCCAAGATTTTGTAAGTTTGAAACCTTCATCTTTGTTTTAGTGTTATTAAGGGGTGAGGATTGTGTTATGTTTTGCAGCAGCTTTTATGACTCTTGCTAGTGAGAGAATTTCTGTAATGAGAGAATGAAATGTTTCAATTAAATTTTAGTCATTGATTCTAACATGAAGTAATGTACATTGCTGTTCAATTAAAAATAACAAGCTGCTGAGCTGTTCCTAGCCAAGTAAAATCCTCAAAACAGTGGCCAAATAGTGCTTGAGGAAATTAAATATTTGAGGCTGCATATTTCACTGAAATGTTTTGGGGAAGGAAATACAAAATGGTCAACATTTAAAAGTGGAGGGTTAATTATTTTATAAGTCAAGATAAAAGTAATTAGGCCAAGCAACAAGACAATAGCGTCCTGTACTTGAAAATATTTTTGTTATGGTACATGAGACTTAGCGCTTCTTGTCGGTTATAGTGTCTGTGCTTGGTCATCAAGCAGCCATTGGAAGTGAGTTGAGAGATCCGATAATGAGAGTGAATTTCACTTTTGGGACCAGTTTCTTAACATTTGCAGGTGACGGGAGTTTTAAAGTGTCAGACTGAATGTTTACTTCATGTATGAAGCCGAGCCAAGGCTCTACTTGGGCTATGTTCTTGGAGGAGTAAGAAGGGGGGGGTCAGCAGAACTGCCACCTTGGACTTCCGGAGGGCAGACTTTGAACTGTTTAGAAGGCTGCTTGATGAAATTCATTGGGAGGCAGTTCTAAATGACAAAGGAGCCCAAGAGGGCTGGATGCTCCTCAAGAAGGAAATCCTGTTGGTGCAAGAGCGGGCCATCCCCGTGTGCTGTAAAACGAGTCGGCAGGGAAGAAAATCAGCTTGGCTGAGTAGAGAGCTTTGTATTGATCTCAGGAAGAAGAGGATAGTTTATGAGCCTTGGAAGAGCGTCCAGGCATTCCAGGAGGACTACAAGGAGTAGGTGAGATCATGTAGAGAGAAAATTAGAAGAGCTAAAGCCCAACTAAACTTCAACTGGACAGTTCAGTGAAAGACAATAAAAAATGTTTCTTCAAATATATTTACAGGAGGACCAAAGAGAATCTCCCTCCTTTTCTGGATGCAGGAGGGACACTAGTGATGAGGGGTGAGGACAAGGCAGAGGTACTTAATACCTTCTTTGCCTTGGTCTTTATTTGTAAGGTGAGATGTTCTTGGGAGACTCACCCCCCTGAGCCAGAAGACAGTGAGAATGAAGCTCCAACGATCCAGGAGGATTTGGTTAGAGACCTGCTTGGCCAATTAAACATTCACAAGTCTATGGAGTCAGATGGGATCCATCCAAGGGTATAAAGGGAGTTGACAGATGTCCTCTCCAAACCCTTTTCCCTTATCTATCACAGTATCACAGCGTCACCGTGTCACATCACAGTATCACAAGGTTGAAAAGACCTCTGAGATCATATAGTCCAACCTACGACCCAACACCAACACCTACTTGTCGTTTAAACCATGGTACTAATTGCCTCAAACAATCTGTTTTTAAACACTTCCAGGTGTTTAAAAAACAGCAGTCTACCAGCAATCCTGACTCACTAGGGAAGGGTCACTTGACTGGGAACTGGCAAATGTTACACCCATCTACAAGAAGGGTCAGAAGGAGGATCCAGGGTCAGTCTGACCTCGGTGCTGAGGAAGGTGATGGAGCAGATCATTTTGAGTGCTATCACACAACACATGCAGGAGAGCCAGGTTATCAGACCCAGTCAACATGGGTTTAGGAAAGGCAAGTCCTACCAGACCAATCTGATCTCCTTCTATGACAAGGTTACCCTGTCAATGGACAAGGGAAAGGCTGTGGATGTGGTGTACTTTGACTTCACTAAAGCCTTTGACACCATTTCTCGCAGCATTCTGATTGAGAAAGTGGCTCCCATTGGCCTGGACACACCCTCTGCTGGGTAAAAACCTGGCTGGACGGCTGGGCCCAAAGACTGGTGGTAAATGGAGTTAAATCCAGTTGGAAACCAGTCATGAGTGGTGTTCCCCAGGGTTCAGTGCTGAGTCTAGTCCTATTCAATATCTTTATTAATGACCTGGATAAAGGGATCGAGTGTGCCCTTAGCAAGTTTGCAGATGACACCAAGCTGAGTGGAAGTATCAATCTGCTTGAAGGAAAGGAGGCTCTGCAGAGGGATCTGGACAGGCTGGATCGACGGGCTGAAACCAACAGGATGAGGTTCAACAAGACCAAGTGCCAAATCCTGCACTTGGGACACAACAACTCCATGCAGCATTACAGGCTTGGGGAAGGGTGGCTGGAGAGCTGCGTGGAGGAGAAGGACCTGGGGGTGTTGATTAACAACCAGCTGAATATGAGCCCGCAGTGTGCCCAGGTGGCCAAGGGGGCCAATGGCATCTTGGCCTGTATCAGAAACAGTGTGGCCAGCCCCTGTACTCAGCACTGGTGAGGCCACACCTTGAGTACTGTGTTCAGTTCTGGGCCCCTCAATATAAGAAAGACATTGAGGTGCTGGAGTGCATCCAGAGACGAGCAATGAGGCTGGTGAAGGGGCTGGAGAACAAGTCCTATGAGGAGCAGTTGAGGGAACTGGGGTTGTTTAGCTTGGGGAAGAGGAGGCTGAGGGGAGACCTCATCACTGTCTACAACTGCCTGAAAGGAGGTTGTAGCGAGTGAGTGTTGGTCTCTTCTCCCAAGTGACAGGTGATAGGCCAAGAGGAAATGGCCACAAGTTGCGCCAGGAGAGGTTTAGACTGGACGTTAGGGAAAATTTCTTCACTGAAAGGGTTGTCAGGCATTGGAACAGCTGCCAAGGGAGGTGGTTGAGTTGCTATCCCTGGAGGTGTTTAAAAGATGGGTAGATGAGTTTCTTAGGGACATGGTTTAGTAAGGGGACAGGTACAGTTGGACTTGATGATCTCAGAGGTCTTTTCCAACCAGATGATTCTGTGATTCTGTGATTCTATGTGCCTGTGCACATTTAATGTGCCTGTCCACTGTTTCTAGAGTTAGTACCAAGCACAGACTGACAATCTTGCCCAATTGATTGAGCTTCATTTCTTGCTTGTGTTTTTTCCTCTCTCTACTTTCAGGAGAAAAAAGAAGATTTAATGAGTACAGATTCCCATTTAATGAATATAGAGTGTCAATATTAAAGTATTATATACCAGTGTGTTCAGAAGTGTCTGATAAGTAGACACAGAAGTTGTTTTCATATGCTTTATGAATTCTAACCACTCATATAATTACCCGACTTCAAAACTCTCTTCAAAACATAGAAGAAACTTGTAAGACCATCTATCTGCAGTTTTAGAGTCAAGTCCCAATATGTATTGTAAATCCCAGCAGCAATCAATTTCTCTGGTCTCACAGGCCACTATATATTTATTCACTTGTTAATTTCTGTGTAGCCTTCTGATGGGGAGGTTTTTCTCCCCATGATAAGAAGAAAAGAATATTCAGCTGAGCAGAAGAATAATCCCAAACATTTTGATTTGCTTTAGCTTTTTTATTTATAAAGTATGTCCCGGCATTTTTTAGCATTTTTATTTTCAGAGTAAACATTAAGACTCTCATAAAAAAGTGCAACAGGGCAGGGTTTCATATAGTTTCTGGTCTGAAATAAATCTCATCTTAAAACCACAGAATCCACCCTTGTAATTACAGAGAAAATCTGTCTTGTGGCCTGTTCAATGACCTTCTGATGATTTGGTGCGCACATAAAATCATTAACAGCTTGGCTGAGACCACCACTTCATTGTAAACAGGTCATTGAATGCATCTTTTTCTTCCTCTCACATATTTACCTAGATTGTTGTGTTGAAGATTTGAATGATGCTTTTTCTGTTCTTTCAAGAGTTTTTTGTAATTTGCCCAAAAAGAGAAAATCTATACAAAAATAACAGAACCTCAAAAAAAAGGGGGTTTGGTTTGTCGGCGTTTTTTTTGCTTAAAGCTTGGAATTCAATATTCTTATTCTACTGGCTGCTAAAAATCATCCTAAATGGAGACTCTGGGTTTAGGGATATACGTTTTCTGTACATGTAAGTTGTCCATAAATGCTTCACAGGCAGCCATGATCTTGCTGTACTTCCCTGCTTCCTCTAAGGTCTGAATTTATTTCTTGACTTTATCACCTACCTCTGTAGGGTAGTTACAAACCAATGTTTCTCTTTGATTCTCTAATTAATTAACATAACCAGGTTAAACTCAGATTAATTGTTCTTTTCTGCTATTTAGCTTGAGTCTTGCAATGTGAAGGTCATCTCTGCCCAAAAGCTTTTCTCTGCTTTCTTATTTTTAACTTTGTTAGGTAGTCTAGTAAAGGGTATAAAAAGAATACTTCAGGCCAACTATTACAAATAGTTAGTGTGTCTGAGAATTTCACCAGAGTAAATAAAAACTGTATTTTGTACTTTTAAACTTATACACTTGATGCACTTACAAAACTTGTGTTACTTCATTTTTATGAACCTAAATCCTGAATAGGCAATGCTGTTAGCCCTTTATCCTATTGGGAAAAGCAAAGAAATGCAGCAATTTTTTCTCTTAATCTTGAATCTAGACTACTCCTGGCTCTATGCTATCAACCTCTGATTTTCACAGATATGTTTAAAATAAAACAAAATAAATACTCTATCTCGTACTTCCCATTGTGTAAAATTCTTAGCAGGGGTTGAGGCCTAGATTCTGGACGTGTGATGTTCCTTTTTGTGCCTATATTGTCCTGCTGTCAGTTCTTGCTGGACTGGGGCATTTTACAATCCTCATTGCTCACTTGCTTTTTTGCCCTGACAAGCAGTTCTTTCAAGAATGAGACTCTTCTCTTCCAGGGTCTAGACATGGGGCATTTTACAATCCTCATTGCTCACTTGCTTTTTTGCCCTGACAAGCAGTTCTTTCAAGAATGAGACTCTTCTCTTCCAGGGTCTAGACATCTCGTTATTGGATTCCACCTTCCTCTGTTCTCATCTAACGCATGCTTTCCACTATTGGTTTTCTTACTCTTACACTCATGGCTCACCAGAGCACAGATACATATATAAGTACAAATGCTTTAAAGCATTAAAACAAGATAGAGGGAAAACACTCTACGATCAAGGCTCTTATCCTTGACCCAGAACACTTGGATTCACTTCTGAGCCGTACAAGTCATGAAATCTATGCATTTCGGTTCTGCATGTGGAAAATGGTGATGATAACTCTTCTTACTCAAACAAGTATTTTAGTGATAAACCCTAATTTATGAAATGAAATATGCTTAAATAATACTGTATTGGACATTTGAAAATAGGTTTGCATAAGATGTCTCAGCTGCTTCACTATCCCGATACCAAAAAGGGCACATTCTTGGTACTTCCCTCAGTTCTTGTAGCATCTTACTCCATTGCTTGCCCTGGCTCTGGTGTTTCTCTAGACCCTTGCCAAACAGAACAACTGACTTGGCAAAAATTGAGTAGATTTGTGGTGTTTGAGCAGTAGAATTACTTTGATAAAGGAACCAAGTATCACCAGAAGTATTGCATGAGAAGGTATCTAGTTGCTCTGGTGGGAGGATGTTAAATTATTTTGGCCTTAATATGTAGCATGCTGTTAACCCATGACAGTCCTAATGTCTAACTTCTTCCTTAAAGTTTTATAAATCTAGTGGTAATAAGCAAATGAACGGAGACGTGTTTTTGTGTCTGCTTCTCCAATATACTCATACTATCATGTAATCTTTCCCAGCACTTTCCTGGTTTTACACTATGTTGCCTTAATCTTGAGTCTGCCTTTAGCCTTCCCAAGATGTGCTAGTCTGCTAGCTTTTTACAGCTTCTCTTGCTCACGGGGTAATCATCTCTGGAACTAGACTTTGCCTTCTTACAGTTGTAAAAAGCAGTATGTACAGCTTCACCCTATATAAACGTTACCTGTTTTTTGCTGACTTAGGTTTTGCTGCAGGGTGTGTGGTGCTTAGCTGTCTGCTAGGGTTAAAGCACAACACTGTGTAATATCCTTTGATACACATTGAGTCTTAAACCCATCCTTCTCTGTATCTGGGGAGCACAAGTTAGACCCCAAGAAGAAACCAGACAGTGATGACCATGGAGTTATTTTGAGAAGGAGCCTTTATCACAGGTTTAGTAGTGCTGTGTTCAATTGACAATGAGGTACATTGGGGCTAAAGTAGAAGGAAAGTAACTCCTCTCTTAAAGGATCTGCACTGAGATTAGATGCAAAGCCATCCCCTAAATGTATATGGTGGCTATGAGGCCCAGAGAGGCAGATAATCCATTTTGCAAAACCAAGAAGTTCAGAGGGAGCAATCCATTCATTTCCTTTTTATTTTTTTCTCCTCTTCATTCACACACATCATGACTTCTTTGCCCTTCTAGACTTCCCTGACTATACAGGCTGTGAAGTCTGCTCTTGCCCCATAGAGGCTCATCAGTTCCCTAGAGAGGTGTCTTCAAAAGTAGAAGAAAAAGAGAAACAAGAATGGAGTGGCCTTCCTTTAATAATTTCAACACATTCTGGGACAATTTAGGTTTGAAGAGACCCTTGGATGGCACCTGTGTGAAGCAGGACTAATGTTAGAGCAGATTGTTCACCAGGTGAGTTTTGACTGTCTACGAGGATAGTCATTGTGTGGCTTTTCTGAGAAAGACCTACCTATATAGTCTGAATTGCTACTTGCTTTGAAGAGAATGTGTATGAGAATTTTCTTGAATTTATTGGGATGAAATGGAAGCTTCATCACCCAGGTGAATTTTGCCACCTCCAAACTCATTAGTTAGCTTGTGAGTTTTTGACACCTACTTTCTATGAGCTTATTTTGTGTTCAGCAGGTGAGACATGTATCGACTGTTTTTATTTTTGTATATTTTCTATCTACAAGATCTACTTTCTTAAGGATGAAGACATTTTAACATCAATATTGTAGGGTTACGTATCTCTTTCTAAAGAAGCTCCCGTAATATCCTCACAGTGTACAAAAGTATATCTAGCATAGTTTCAGATTGCTATGGGTGGAAAAAATCAGGACAAATATTTTTTGCTCTCTTTCACTGCCTTCTGAGAAACTGTAAACAGTTACAAATAAAACATAGCAATAAGTTTGGTTTATTTTGTTTGGAATATGATTAAATATTTTGCTGCTCCAGGCTTTAAGAGAAATTGGGAACTTAGTTGCTTTGCATAAAGCTATTTGACTGGTTTATATTTCATGAAATGTATAGCAGCACAATGGACATTGGGATTTTTTTAAAAATCTCTCAACTGCAAACAAGATTACATAGCTTAATAAAAGACTGAAATTAGTCATGACAAATTGCATTTTAAATAGTGTTTTAAATTAGTACATTTAGCAATTGCTTTTTAACTAACTGAATAAAAATTCAGTTTATGAGAAACTATTTTCTAACAATTAAGAAGTGATAAGAATAGATTTTTTCTAAAATGAAAATTATCAATTTCTAAAACACCCTTTGTACACACAAATCTTAAGAATCTTGTACATAGTGTGCTTAGATTGATAATTTTTTTTTTGAAACATTTTTTTCCGGTACTTTTGAGTCTTTTTGTAGGGAATCTCTCATCCAAGTGATTAGTAAAGCTGAGTTTGCTCTGTGTTTTCATTTAGAAGAAACTTGCATCAACTTAGCCTCAATTCCTTAATGTTCTTGGAAGCCAGGTGCAGGAAAACTACTTTAAAAATGCACTTGCCCTACATTTTTATTCCATTTGGCTCATCTTTGGATAATTTGGAAGAAAGAAATTCTGTATGACAATGGGGGAATAATAACCTGAGACAGTCAACCCTTCTGTTGTGTTCTTTTATTATTATTATTATTCCTGGTGTTCTGGGGAGATTTGCGGTTTTGTTTTGGTGTTACATTACTGTCATGCTTTTGAGGGGGATTTGATTCTTTTGCTCTACTTAGGTAGATCAGACAGGTGTTCTTAAAGAAAATAATAAGTGAGATCCATCTATGGCAAATATTTTTTTGTGCTCAGAAATATGATCTCTTTTTGTGTTTAATTTTAAAAAGATGTGAAGGATAATGACTAGAAATGAAATACTCAACAGCAAGGGTAAGAGAGATTGGGAAAAAGAAATCGAAGTTAGCTGAAAAATCATCTCTTTCAGAGAATGTTGTTAGAAATTGTAATAAAAAGAATGAGACAACAGTTACAGATCTTGGAAAAGGAAAAGAAAAACATATTGTTTGGAAACCCTACCAACCAATTCCAGCTTTCAGTACCTATTTGCATCCTTTATTATGGTCACCTTTTTGATGAATATTCACCAGTCTTTTTTATAGACAAACTTAAAGCCCATACTTAATTCTTCCTAAACTAATCAAATCAATGCTCTTTAGATAGAAGTTTACTTTATTTAAAATAAACCATCTTATATTCAGATTCAGATTACACTAGAAGGACAAGAATCATATAATGACCTGATTGGAGAAGACCTTTGAGATCATCCATCTTACTGTACCTTGTCCACTTATTAAACCATATCCTTGAGCACTTCATCTACCTTCTTTTAAATACCTCCAGGGATGGTGACTCAACCACCTCCTTGGGCAGCCTCTGACAGTGCCTGATAACCCTTACAGTGAAAATTTTTTCTTGACGTCTAATCTGAACCTCCCCTGGTGCAACTTGAGGGCATATCTTCTCGTCCTATTACCTGTCGCTTGGTAGAAGAGACCAACACCCACCTCACTACAACCTCCTTTCAGACAGTTGCAGACAGTGTTGAGGTCTCCCCTCAGCCTCCTCTTCTCTAGGCTAAACAACCTCAGTTCCCTCAGCTGCTCCTCGTAACACTTGTTCTCCAGCCCTTTCACCAGCTTTGTTGTATTTCGTAGGTATGGCCTAGTTTGCCATGTGTTTCATCCCTTACAGTATGAATCGGTAGTTACGTTTGGCAGATACAGTGCCTTCCCAGCCAGTAGAAACTGGCAGTACTGCAGAATTCTCCCTATTTGTGGGCAGACATATGAACGTATGTCTGCCCTGCTGAGCGTAAGTGAAGACAGAAGGCAGTACTGAAAAGCACTTCAGTTGTAAAGTTACAATAGAAGATTTACTTCTGAAGTAAATAGTAGAGAAGAATATTTCTCTATTAAAGTAAATACCAAAACAGCATTTTACAGAATACAAAAACCACTGCTAACAACATGTTGTAGGAAAGGTTTGTGTAAGCAGTATTTAAATAGTTCTTCCTTTACTTTTTTAAAAAACAGCACCCAATTGTGGTATGTAATCACTTTAGTAACAGTTGCCTACTTTGATTTCTATTTAGGAAGAACCCTTTGTCATGGTGTCTGAAAATGTTCTGGGAAAACCTAAGAAGTATCAGGGCTTCTCAATAGATGTGTTGGAAGCCTTGGCCACTTACCTCGGCTTTAAATACGAAATTTATGTTGCACCAGATCACAAGTATGGGAGTCCTCAGGATGACGGATCATGGAACGGACTGATAGGAGAACTGGTGTTTAAGGTAAGGTTATTAATAACTTACTAAATAAGGTCATACGATAAAGCTAAATAATACATAATATATTACATTTGCATCAGCCAATAAGCTAGAAATAGTGCTTGCTGATAACTGTTTAAGAAGCAAGACAATCTCCTTTTCCAACCAAAGTACAGTAGTATGAAATCTGAATACAGCCAAATAATGGGATGCGTGGCATCCTAATTAATTTGGCAAGACCTGACACAAATGAGTTGAAGAGGCTGTTTGAAAGAGGAAAAATTGGCGTTACAGTAATTAGTGATACATAAATAACATATAGCACTTTAGAAAAATGTTGATGTGAAGAATACATGAAATATATAATCAACAGAAAATGTTTTATTGATATGCAGTAACACATTATGTAGAAGTATGAATCAAGAGTAGTATGTTCTCTATTCTGTAATTAATAAAGCATTTAGTCTACTTAATTTTATATTAAACATTCACTATTGTATCATAAATAATTTAAATCAAACGTGTTATATTTTTCTTTTTTTTCCAGTCTTCAGATCTTGTGTGTTGACAGTTTCTGTCATGAAGAGAGAAAGACAGGACTATGCAGATTCTATTCTGCTGACATTTCAATTGTTCCATGAACATATGTATTTTATTTGGTTTTATTTAACCCATAGGGGCAGCTTTTACATCTATATAGACCTACATTTTTCTTTCCTTAAATAACTGTAGTAGATATTCATGTAAATAACTTACCATTCGTTTAAGGAACTGCTTTTCCAAATCTGCGGGTGGAATTAAGTTGATAATTACAGCAAAGAATAAGAAGCAATGTGGTCAGATATAGGATATAATCATTAAATACTTCAATTAAAAGTTAGGAAAATGCTGGAAAATAAGTCATGAAGTAAAGGGAGAGGGGAGGAGAAAAAAATCTAAAATGAAAAAGCTATCCCCATGGGAAAAATAAATTAGTGATAGGTTTAACCTATCCTGCTTTACTGAGCAGTAGGAAGCCTGTTGGAATGGAAAACAATGACACATGCCATACCCATAGCACAGTTCATAGATCTGCACTGTAGTAATAAACTTCCTTTGCCATCACCCTATGCCCTTACGAAGCTAGAAGGTGGATTGCTGTGATCATAGATCAGCTGGAGCTGTTTAGAAAAGGGCATTTTCCACCATCTTCTAAACTTTACTAACTAAAACCCCCTCATCTAATTATGAGCAAACGCAGAAGAGCACAATGGCCTATTGATTTATTTTTATCATTTTTTCTGCTCCTTAAATCTGATGTTATGCTATGCCCTACTCTCTGCGTTTGCTCAGCAAACAGACTCAGCAGACTGCTGCATAACACAAGTTGGAGGGGTCTTAGTCCTAGATAGCTCTGGAGAAAGAAATGGGTCTGGGAGATTTTTTTTTATTTGAAAAGAATTATTCATAAGGCAGAACTCATAACAACTAAAATCAAATGGTTTACTGAAAAATATGAGTAGTGTTCTTGTCCCCATACAAGGCAGGGACTGATGTATCTCTAATAACACCCTTAAGGTGGTAACTACCTAGATATGTAAAACGACATCCTGAGTGAAACAGATTTACCAGTCTGCTACAATTTTGCTGTAGATGAGTCTTAACGGATATGATATCTTTCAGTACAGTAAGAAAGCACAAAGAGTTAATGGAACTGCATTTGAATTAAAAAAAATGTTTTCTCAATACTATGGCAGTGTATAACTTTTTATCTTCCTCACCCATTATATAATTAAGAGTAAAGGTTCACTTTGTCCTTGTCTCTCATTCTCTGTCCTTTTTAAGGCAAAAGAGAACCTCTGGGCAGGCAGCCAGTGTCGATCTACCCCTTACCAAGTGCAAGCTGTTCTTGAAAGGCTGTGAAATGAGTTCTGATCCCAGAACTCATAATATCTATCTGCTTGGCAACTTCGTAAGGGGAAGCAAAGGAGCAGAGAATAGTTTTAAGTTAAAGGTCTAACCTGTTTAGAACAGATTGTTTCCTTGTTTCCCCAACTAAGTCTTAAATGATAGTCTGGCCAACACATGGAGGAAATCCAGAAACAGAGGAAGTGCTCTTTGCCTGTGAATGTGAATGTGTGAGCCAGAAATCAGTTGGGAACAATGTATTTCTGCAAAAGACAAGTCCCACTCAAGGGTAACGGAAAATAGCTGCTTTCTCTTCTTGAGTGATTCTCATTGAGAAGGATGTCTGTGGCCACTACAAAAGACATTTCATATGAAATGACAGTTCCAGTAGCAAGCACATAATTTCTGTGTTCAAAATCAACATATGCTGTTTGCTTTAGCCTTATTCAGCTTTCAGCAGGCTCTGATGAAGTATCAGCAAGAGCTGTCCCAGGTTTCTCTTGTTTGCAGCAGCCCCGCTTGAGCTGCAGCGCAGGGCAGAAGCCATGTGGTGCCAAGTACATGCCCTGTGTTCACAGCTGGCCTTGCAGATGAGAGATTATGTGAGGTTCACTCTGTTCCAGCTTTGAAGAAAAAGTTCCTGTTGCCTGTTAAAATAGGAGCTAGAATTAGCAGATCAAAGCAACTGGTCTTTAATTTGAATTTGGAAATTAGCTCAAGCCTCCCCTTCTTTGATTTTCAAGACCTGTAGTAGGTTCATTCTTGCTCCACACACCGTATCCTGTCAAAATAAACAGAATGTATCCAGTATGCTGAGCGCCTGAACCAGAAGGTCTACGGAGGATAAATGCTCGTTTCTGTTCCTCTTGTCTCTCTCCTGTCAAATGACCAGGGCTTTCCTTATGTCCTATAGAGCTTCAGCTCACAAACAGGATTAGATCAGAGAACAGCAGCTTTCTGTGAAGAGGCTAAAACCATTTCAAGGGAGCAGCTCTTTACCACGAATTTTTCTCTTGCTGCTAGCTATCTGTGTCTTCACAGTGCTTCCTTTAGTTGCCTGTAAGTCCACATTAACCGAGGGATGAGCTTATGTGACAGGCCAGAGAAGTGACTGTTGCCGCTTCTGGGAGAGGGCAGTATCACATCCATCAACCATTATTTCCCACAGTTCATCGTGCTGTCTGGATTTCTAGGATTATTTTCCCTTTGAGGAGCCATCAGGAAGCCAAATAGCATAGGGAAAACTACCTGATTCCACTTAGGTCCATCAGAAAAGGAAAACTAAATACATGCGTAAACTTTTCTAACAGAAAATGCAAGCCAAATAGAAGCCTCTTTTTTTTTTTAAAATCCATCTTCCTTAAGGGAGTAGCATAGGAAGGAAAAAAGCAAACATGAAGGACAAAGTGAAAAGACAAAGTAATAGCTGAGTAAAAGGAGAATTATTTAGATGTATGTGTGTTATCTTGAAGAAAAATGTCTCTATGATTAATTCTTGCATGTCCATATTAATAACACGTGGGACTGTGGTTTATTGCTTCTAGCTTTCAATGAAACTTGATTTAATATTAAAATGGATAAAATCAAAGCCTCATGGGAGCAACTTAGAGTAGATTCATTTACTTTCCTTGTTCTTGATCATAAACCACAGGAATCATAATAAGATTGCTTTCTATGTGTACGAGTTATGCTTGCTTAAGAAATAGCATAGGGGCTTCTCAGAGATTTCTAGGCTTTGCTGATGAGCTGGTTCTCTGATACTGGTAACTATGCTATCAGAGCCATTTGGTCATTTATTTTGGATTTTCTGATTCAGATAATGTTGCTCTACAATGACCTCAGGAGAACTGCTGTTAACAAATATAAATTCCTGAGCAGGTCACATAAAGAAAAATAATGCCCTCTGCTGTTTTTTTCAGTCAGTCAGTTTCAGGAGTCCTAGTTTCATTCATCAGAAATGTGTTAAACAGACATCTACATGCTGAGAGTTGGTTGATTTTGGCACTGTGAAAACTTACTGAGTGAAGAGGCTTACATGTTTATAATTCAGATTGGCAGCTTTACATCTAAATATTGACATAATTGCATACATTTGCCTTTCTCTCTTAGAAGCTCTAAGTGACCCCTGACTTCTTCAAACTGATGTCTTCTCTGATTCAATTTGACATGTTAATGACAAGCATTTAATTTTTTCGTCTTCCAATTCTCATACAAGTTGACAGAATCTATATGTAATTAAGAATATACAGCATCAGTTAATCAACTACTAAGTTAAGCCTAAGCTTGCCTTTGTGCTAAACATATAGTTTTCTGGTAAATTGTTGTTTATGGTTCGATTTAGTAAGTTAAGAATACGAATTGTCATATTTTGGCTAAACACAGGAATACTGAGAGGTCAGCACTTGTCTCACTCTTCTATTTTTTACTTCACTGTCAGTCTAATTACAAGACATAATTATATCACCATTGCTGCTGCATTATGACAAAGGAACTGCAACATTTCCATTAGGACAACGTTGTTCTTCTCTCATAACTGGCTGATAACCAGTGTGGAATCATAATACTGGTGAATTTTAAGAGATTGCTCCCCAGAGATGTAAAATAGAATCACTTTTTCCACAAATACCACATACTGTACTTTTTCATGCAATGCCCTTCAGTGTTTCTCATGGACAAATATGTTTGTCTTTAAGAAAAAGGGAAAAGGGCAGAAAAAAATCTATTAGTCATTCACTCCTATAGTGAACTATTATTTGGCAAAAGTATCTTTACTTATGTATATTGCTTTTCAGTGGAGAATCGTTAAACATCCTACAAATACAACTTAATTCATAGCATCTCACACTACTGTAGCGTGGTAGGGAAGTATTTCAGCAAAATGCTGATGGTTAATACCACAGCTAAAGTTAAACAGCAAGTGCCTAAGTCCTGGACTTTTTGTTTCCACGTGTCTTTCTTTAACTCTGAATTCCTATTTCACTTTTCAATATACATTTAGGAAAAAAAAATCAAAACAATACTTATGCTTTAAATATAACCATATTTTTCTGTTGGCAAATACTGGCATAGAGAGTTGGATTTTTACATTTGTAAATTATTTTAAGTACATTTATATTCATAATTGTGGAAAACAGTTCAAATGATGACTGCTTTGCAACTTGCTCACTGGACCTGGGACTTAACCATTAGCAAAGATACCATGAGCCAATCAAGTCACTTGTGGACCAGAAGTTTTATGGTCAAAGGACAGAGACTGAGATGACCTGAGTGTTTCCATGGACAATTCTGATGAATTTTTTGCTTGCATTACTGACTGAGTTTGCTGCTGCCCATGGGGAAGGAGCAGTTAAGTCATCACTCAAAAAAAGTTGTTAGGAAGGGACATGAAGTGAATTCATGAAGCCATGCTTTCAGATGTGAACAGAAAAACATCTCCACTTATGACAGGAGAGAATCTAATCCACAAATTAAAGCTGAAGCTCTAATTCATGGCCTTTAAACAAAACAATATTTTCAAATACTTTTTTTTGTCCCAGTCATCAGCCTCCAGCTATCTTCTGCCACTTTCTCAAGCCAGTGAACAATTAATATAAAGTAACATCATTCAAACTGAAGTCTTAAGTGCACTGTGATGAAAAGTATGTTTGTACCATGGGCTGCAAAGTGTTTTGCAGATGGTGTTAAAAGAGCGCAGATTATTTTCAAATTTGATTCTAAGTCATATCAGCTGCCACGCTTTCCCACTTAATATTTCACTTCATATTTCTAAGGAGCTAGTAATTTCTACCTTCTTTGGGCAAGAAGAAAGAAATTCAAGAGAGTTAATAAAATTTGACACAGTACTTTCAAGCCTTTGTGCTGTCCTTACCTCCTTCCAAAGGACCACACACTGCTTTGGGCAGAGCAGAGATGGATTAATACAAACTAGTAGCAGATAAAAGTATTTCAAGTACTTTTTTTCATATTAAAATATCTAGAATTTACAGGATTTTTTTTTTGCTCAGTATTTGGGCTTTTTTTTAATGGTGTTAATATGTCTGCTTTAAATATCCTTTCTTGTTTTCACTGAAGTTCTAATTGTACGTGTGAAAATTAAAATAGCACCTGCTGTAGTTGTGTGTAGTTGTGCCTGGTATCTCTGGAGATCTAATGCCCAGGCATGCTGTGAAATACAATGATTAGATCAAGGAATGTTATTCATCCTCTTCTCATCTGAAATGGGTTCTTTAAATCACAAAAATATATATATAAATGGCACAAAGCAAGTCCACAATAGCTGCAGGACAGGTTGGCATAGAGAGGACTTGCTTAGCAGGAGGATATAGAGGGTTTAATAATAATAAAGGAACTACATGAAATATCTGCTTTTCTGCACTTCAAACTCTGTAGTGGTGTTTTTCAGAATTTCAAGTGACCCCAAAATCCTAGGGTATATGGAATGCCCTTTATCATGCAGTGACCCTTTGTCATGATCATCATGTCATCAAAATGTTGAATATCATGTGGCTCTTCAGGCAACTAATTTCCCCTGATTGGAAATGCTATATATAAGAAGGGTTGCCTTTTGCCACGTTGATAATGATGACTTCAGTAAGTCAGTCTGAGAAAAATGACCACAAGTAGAATTCCTCCATCTATTATCTGTATTTGAAGTATTTTGATTCCTTGGAATATAACAACATGGAGAGCTAATGTGCCCTAGTTCACCAAGTGAGGTTTGATTTTACAGAAACTAAATCATGTGGTACAATTATTCTGTTCAAGCCTTAGTCGTAGTTCTGTGTTCACATATAGGGTGCTTAAGAGGTTGGCCTTGACATCTGCTTCTCCATAAGTTTAGCTGCTGTAAATCACAGAGGAAGAAAGGTCTTTTCTGTAGCTCCTACTTATGCCTGTTATTCTCTCTTCCTCTTTTCTCAGAGAGCTGATATAGGGATCTCTGCCCTAACTATCACTCCCGAAAGGGAAAATGTGGTGGATTTCACAACGCGTTACATGGACTACTCGGTGGGCGTGCTGCTTCGAAAGGCAGAGAAGACAGTGGACATGTTTGCCTGCTTGGCACCGTTTGACCTTTCCCTGTGGGCGTGCATAGCTGGCACTGTGCTGTTAGTAGGGCTACTGGTCTACCTCTTGAACTGGCTCAACCCCCCACGCCTTCAGATGGGATCCATGACCTCTACAACCCTCTACAACTCCATGTGGTTTGTGTATGGATCCTTTGTGCAACAAGGTAAGAGATAGGGAGAGACTCTGCCTCTCACAGAACACCTATGTATCCTCCACATTGCTATAAGAGACCTTCCTCTTCTCTGCCTACCTCCAACTGCCCACAAGGGACTGGGAGCACTGGAAAGCCTTGTGCTTAAGATTTCTAATACTTTTGGCTGCTTGGTGCGGGAATCATGAGGAGTTCAGAGCACTACATACTAGTTGGTTTTGATGAGGTGTTGTCTAATTAGAGAACGGTGATTTTTTTTCTGGAATTTTTTTTTTCTTCTCCTGGAGAATTATTCATAGTTGATGTGAGTGCTATTTTCTTATACAGTCTGATAGAAAGTGTTGGGATTTGGCTTTGAACTATATTTAGACTTGTCACCAGTGTTAAATGGCCTTACTGTATCTGATATTTTTTCATCTTTATTCTGATTTATCTCCCTTTGCCTATAATGTTTAGACTCAACCTTCTCTAGCCTTCCTGGATGCTTTCTCAGTCCCCTCTAGCATCTGATGTAACCCAGATTATTCCCCATTTCTGTTTATATTTCCTAGTCCTTCAGTCTACTTCTGACAGAGCTTTAACCATGGATCCTAAAGACATCAGAGACTACAGATTTTGGCTTGCTATAACTGCTTAAAATTCTACTCTACAAATTAGGATTGTAATGCAAAGTGGAATAAGAAAGCACAGCTTCAAATGAGAACAAAAAAGAGTTAGATTATAATACTTGACGGCAAAACAGAACAAATGTCTTCTGGCATATCAGGCTAATAGTTTGTCGGTCACTGCGTATACACCTATTTATAATTGTGCAGAACATCTGCTCTACAAAGAATCATGTCCACTGCAGCCTTAAAACTCTCAGATAGTTTTTTGGATTTTAACATGAATTTGGATGGAACACTGTAGCTAAAAGCATTATATTTATATTACACTAGCAATGTGTAATTTAGAAGTTACATTATTCCATGTTAGAAACAATCAGGTAGCATCCGTAACAGCTACAGATATGCATGAAAATGAAGTATGAAACTCTCAGAAGAGAAAAAGTTTCTTTGAAAAGAAAAAAATTATGAAACTGAAGCATTTCCACAAAAGGTATGACTTTAAACACCTTGACATATTTGAGAGGTTGGCCTGTGCAAACCTCATGAAGTTCATAAAGGGCAAGTGCCAGATCCTGCACCTGGGTTGGGGCAATCCCAAGCACATTTACAGGCTGGATGTGGAATGTATTGAGAGGATCCATAAAGAGAAGGACTTGAGGCTGCTGGTGCATGAAAAGCTCAACATGAGCTGACAATGTGCACTTACAGCCCAGAAAGCCAACCATATCCTGGGCTGCATCAAAAGAAGCGTGACCAGCAGGTTGAGGGATGTGATTGTACTCTGCTCTTGCGAAACCTCACCTGGAGTCCTGCATTCAATTCTGGAGTCCTCAGCACTGGAAGGACAGGGATCTGTTAGAGTCAGTCCAGAGGAGGGCCACACAGATGATCAGAGGGCTGAAGCACCTCCCATATGAGGACAGACTGAGAGAGTTGTGGTTGTTCGGCCATGAGAAGAGAAGGCTCTGGGGAGACCTTATAGCAGCCTTCCAGTACCTGAAGGAGCCTACAGGAAAGCTGGGGAGGGGCTCTTTACCAGGGAGTGCAGGGATACGGTGAAGGGTAACAGTTTTAAGCTGAAAGAGGAGAGATTTAGATAAGATATGAGGAAGAAATTTTTTCCTGTGAGGGTGGTGAGGCACTGGAACAGGTTGCCCGGAGTGGCAACGCCCTAGAGGTGTTCAAGGCCAGGTTGGATGAGGCTATGAGCAACCTGCTCCAGTGGAAGTTGCCCTTGTCCATGGCAGGGGTGGTGGATCTTAAAGGTCCCTTCCAACCCAAACCATTCTGTGATTCTATGATTCTGTGATTGCTTTTAAAATTATCATTTGCATTGAGCAGTGATGGCCAGCTGAGGAAAGCTGAAGAGGTTGTTTCAATTTTGTTGTGGATTTTTTTTTTAAAGAAAACCAAAGGCTTCAGAGCCAGCTGAGAGCTATAAAAGCTTTTTGAATATATGTGGGTGAGTTTAAAAGTTTTATTTCTGTCCAAAATATTCCCAATGTAACTGTTTAGGGAACTCAACTGTGAGAGAGCAGTTGGTCTGTTACAGAACTAGACTCATTACATCTGTCTGCCTGTTAGGTTAAAATATATGCATGAATGTGAGGAATTTTACATAGGTTTATTGCTTAGTATCAGTCTTAGTATCCTTGCTGTGCTCCCAACATCATTAGTCCCTAAAAGCTTTCTAGGGGACTGCCCAGCAAAGGCATAAAGGAGGCAAAACTATTTTAATCACATACTTCAGTTTCATGAATTATTATCTGAATTGTTTGCCTTATGTCTGTCCAACTAAGCCTGTGTTGCCCTATGTCCTGAAGATTCCAAAGTCACAGGTTCAGTGTAGTATCCTGCAAGTGTAGTAACCTTTAATGGGTGCTCAGTTAGCTTACACAGAAAAGGTTTTACTGACAAGTCAGTAAACGTGAGTGCTTGAGGAAGGCTTAGAGGGAAGCCTTGAATTAAGCATGAAGACAAGGAAGAAATTAGATTAAAATAAGTGGGACCAGGTGACAAAAGAAAGAAGAAGAATTTACTGGGAAAAAAATCAAAGGAATTTGCTTGGAATTTGCATCCACTCCCCATGGTAAGAGGGTCATGAGGTGCAACTCAGAATTAGTAGAACCTGCTGGTTGGAGACGGCAGCTGGGAGCACCAAAACTATTGTGCGACTTCAGAAAAAGAAATTGACTGAACTTGGAAGGTGAGAAGCATTTATTTGCAGAGACGGAAACCTTGCCACCCTGCCAAATGGATTTTCAGCACAACTCTTTAGAATCTACTAGAATAACACAAAATGTTCACTTGGTTCCTCCAATCAATAAGAGGACAGTCCTTACTGTGCTAGAAGGAATAATGGCGCAGATTTAATAGGTTTGATGAACAAAATCTGTGAAACTTAGAGACCAGTTTAAACTTAAAGACTCAGAAGACCTCATAAATCCAGGGCAAACAAGTAAGAGATCTATTTATAATGTCATCCTGTATTTCACATTCAATTTGAATAACAAAAATAGATTAGCTGAAGCGTTATTGTTTACTAACCCTTGTGCATACAGGCAAATGAAAGTAATTTCCATTGACAGGCTAACTGGCTATTGTGGTAATTTTGCTCCTGTTTTCACTCATCAGCTCTTCATTCAGCAGAAAAACTCTGCAGGTTTTATTTGTTTTGGAATAGCAAATGTGTTGCTATTAATTGTGATTGGCATATCTTAAGTGTGGCAGCATGGGACATTTCAAATACTGTCACATTCACTTAAGAACTCTTTCAGCTGCCGATTTAAAACATGACAAGGTGCTAATTTCTGGTATCAAAACATACAGCCAAAGATGCTTTTATATCCTGCGCTGAGAGAAACAAAACAGCATGAACTGAGGATTGTTAGTGCTTTGATAGTACTGGATTCTTTGGGGCTAGCAAGTGCGTTCTGCCGTCATCTTCTCTTTCTTTCCTATAGCTAGAGGAAAGATTTGCAAGCACACAAACTGGCTCCAGTGCTGCCATGGCTCTGAAGACAAAAGAGGCCTTTGGTGCAAAAATAGAAGCCACTCTTTAAGGAACTCATAATCGATTTTGATTGAAACAGAAAGGACTTCTTTTGCTTCTTTCTTCTGAAATAGTTAAAAACTCCTCAGATTTTAGTAGGTAGATTTGATCTGCTGGGTCACTTTGTATTTTCTTTCAGCTTTGAATCTGATGTTCTGATCAAATTCTATTAACAAGTTTTAGCCTTTTGCAATTTTTGAAACATCAGAGAAAAATATTGTGTCATTGTCTGTAGACTAGAGTCAGCAGAGACAGTACAGTAGTTTTTATGGTAAGTCTATGATTACTGTCATACTCAGTAGGAAAATTTAAGTATTTTTAATTGTTTCCTTAAAGGTAGACTGAAACTTAATGTTACTGCTTCTCATATCATTTAAACTTCGGTCTCTTTGGCTTTCAATTTAATTTTCTCCATGTTGGAGTGATCAGTCTAGGTACCATTTTGAGACTCTCTTAATATAGAAGTATATTTTCTCTGAGTTGCCCTTTTAGTTTTATATTCATTCATTACAGAGATCAGTGTGTATTTATTTATATATGTTATCTTTTTAATTTTAACATATATATGATTTTTTATTAGAAGAAACAATTCTGAAGCTGGAGCTGCAGTGTAACTATGGAGGCTCAGTTAATATAGACATGTATAAATTGCAGAGTATTTTTTTTTGTTCTATACTCAAACACTTCATTTAAACAAAAAAAAATGGTTGCCAGTGCACTGAAGTGCTTTGTCTTACTGCCCTATATATACACTGAATTTGTAATATACTGTGACCACTGAGAAGGGAGAGACTTTTCAGTGATCTTGGCCATGCAGTGCTGTGGATTATATTAAAAACTAATGCTCTGAACTACTCATCCAGGCATGAGATTCTATAAGACACATCTGTTGTCTCTGAGTTGTTTATTTATGTCTAAAGAGGAAACCAATTTGTAGATTTAGACTGTAGAGGATTTCTGTTATGTTGAAATTTAGTGTCACAGTTGCTGAATTTTGTTCTTTTCCACTTGTTTATCTTAGAAAAATAAGTGGTGAAAGCTCTGTGTTTGGCTTCTTTTCAAAATTAACTTTTGCCAGTTGGAGACAAAACGATGTTAAGGTTTCCTTTTCAGTGGCTTTCCTTTCTCTCTCCCTCTGTATTTCCCTTTGACTTATTAATCCACCCCTCACAGGTTTTGCTTTTGCCTACCTCACACTGCAGCTGATGGCCACCACTGCTGTAGCTTCCTTCTCGATTGGCTCTCATGACCCCAATGGTCCTGCTCCTCCTGCCCTTCCCCATTGACTTCACTGCTCCCCAGGCTTCTGTTTCTATGTATTCTACAAAGCTCAACAGAGAGAAGTACAAAATCCCGTCACTGGGAAGGGACAGCCTCATCCAGTAGCGTATGCTGGGGGCCACCCAGCTTGACTGAACAGTATCATTGGTTCTCCAGGGAGATTCTGGATTCTCTGTCTTTGAAGATATTCAAAAGACACAGTCCTAGCCAAATGGCTCTGTATGGCCCTGCTTGAGCAGGGGTTTGTTTGGACAAGATAATTCTTCAGAGACCCCTTCTTACCTCAACCAGCCTGAATGATAATATTATAATGCTCTATTATACAGACTTTACTCAACTTTTGTGCTATTCTGTACAACCACATTTTTATTTCTCTTCAGCCCTGGTTTTGTGGCTGTTCCCTCAAATTTTGATCCCATTAGCACATGCCAATAGCTTGCCATATGAACCAGGACCAAAGAACTGTCAAAGATAAGAAATTTTGTTTACTGAAAACTTTACTAAAAACTTTGTGGTGATTAACTGAAAAAAAACCCTGCAATGGTACAATGTCTATTTATTCTTGCTGAGAACCTAGTTTAATATCCTGAAGGTTTTCTATTAGCTTCCTACTACGTTATGGTCTCTTGTTATGAAATACACTAGAGAGCACTCTGCTCTTACCATTACTGCAGAAAACTAATGATTTAAGAAACAGAAGTTCAGGGTTTAGAGTTATTCCCAGCCCTTTTGGTATAATAGATTGGGTTTTGAGACAGGTAAAATGCTGCATAATTTTTACTAAGAACATGCAGAGGAATGTCCTAGAGGATTTTATTTTGAGAGCAGCTTCCCAAATTTTACTTCAGAATACAGTGAAAAACTTACTTAATTTAGTAGAATTCAACTGAATGGAGACAAAATAATGAAGTTATATAGAAAATTACAATGTTTTGTATTTAATATTAAAGACGACAGAAAGACTTTTCTATCTCTTCTTTCCCACTCTGTTCATTTTACTTTGAATTTTTCTGGAAGAGCAGGCATTTCTGAACTGGGCTGGCAGGATTTTAGTTTATTCAGGTAAAGATGCAAGGCTCTGATTCACTTGGAAACATCTGTGAGAAAGAGAACCAGGCAGATGTGTGTTTGTTGGGTTTTATTTGCTATAACAGAAAATATCTTTAAAATGGTTGAATCATTCAAGATTTAATCAATTCTCAGTGATTGCAGCAAAGCAAACATTGATTATAGTTTTATAAATACGGTTTGACCAAAGGGTAATGGGTGCTTGAAGTATTAAAAAAGTATTATTTTCTTTGGAGATCTTAATACTGCCAAGTTATGAAATGAATGATGTGAAAGCATACTGGTGAGCCATTTTTTTTATCCCTTTATGTTTTGTTTAGTTTAAAATGCTAGACACAACTAGAGGTTGTGATTGGTCATCAGTGGTGTCAGAAATGGCCAATTATGTTCATAATGCCCAGTAAATGAGCAAGTCTTACTGTTTGCATTGTTTGAATTACATTTCATGAAGCGATGAAATAGACTCCAAGCCTTGGCGCTTCTAAGTCATTATAATACTTCTCAGATGGTTAAAGCTGCTCAGACTTCTCAGTCTTGTTCTTTGTATTACCACCCAAGGCGTGTTATAATCCTTCTGAAATGCACTGCCTGGAGTGTGCTGTTGCTTAATAAATTACTCCATCTTGCTTATCTCACTCTCAGCATATCCCTATCAGCAGGAAACCATTATGCTGTAACCACGTATTTTTTTAGTGACATTTTCTCTTAATTAACTGTATACCAATCTCTACTTAGTTAATATTCATGGGAAAACTCTAAAAGCATTTTGAAAAAAAAATGTATTAGAAATCAATTACGTCTTACATGCGATATTTGGTGGTGAAACCTAATTATTTTTTGGGTTTAGCAAATGAAAAAAGATCCAGCACAAAGGCTTTAGGACTAGGACCTAGTTTCTAATTTAGACTCTGCATCTGGTCTGCTGGCTGACCATAGAAACCTCATTTAATATCTTTTATATCAGTTCTCAGTTGTAAAATGGAAATACTACCTATCTTCTTTTGTAAAATCATGTTATATGTCTTCAGATGGAAAACAAGACTTAAATGCCAATCTCATTAATTAAAAATTTTAATTGCTCTTCAAACTAATGCCAGGTCTTGACATATTCTTTTAACAAGGGGAACAGACTTGCTGCGCCTAAAATGCACAGCACTAAGCTGGGAAGATGAAAGTCAGATACAAAAAACATTAGGAAACAAACCAGTCTGCACATCTTTCTACTACGTACAGCAGTAGGTTTATTTGTGATGTTATAGTTCCACCTCTAAACCTGAAACCTCCAAATTCTCATTTTTTTATATTAAATCTAGGCTTACATATAGTATGTATATGTGCCTTCATAAAGTCACCTCTCTGACACAGGTGCTGCAACTAAACTTTGGCAATTGCGTCCTATATCTCAAATGCGATTGGAAACTACAAGTGATCACTGGAACTGACAACATATACTGAAAATCATTGCTCCAAGGAAAGTATTCAGTAGTGTGGGCATTTGTTTGCAGCAATGTGATATCACTAGCATTAAACTACCAGGGAGTATGCCTGGATTTTCCCCTAAATTGAAGCTAAGACTCAGGCAGTTCTCAGAAGCATCTAAAGTAATGGATTTCTTATCTTGTTTGCACCTGCTTGCTTGAGTAATAGCACTGGGTACATGAGGCAGTATATTTAGAGAAGTTGTGTCTGACAGACCTTCTGTGAGGAGGTGGAGAATGAATGGTGATGTGAAAGCCCAAAAAACACCTTCATTCCCCTAGGACTTGCTCCAAGCCTGATTAATTGACTGTGAGAAGGTTATGTCTGGCTGGCTATGGTATATATGCAGATAAAGACCAAATGACTCAAAAGGGAAAGTAGAATTGGATATATGTGGCATCTGTCCATCTTCCTGTGTTCTTTCAAAAGCATCTTAAGGTGAATATTTTACTCAGAACTGCTTCTTTAATTGTTATGATTTCTAATATGATTCTATACCATATTTGGGTAAAGAACAGATAAATTAGATTTCGATTAAGTCATCAATCCTAATTCTTCAGAGTTTATCTGTGTATAAATATATTTAAGTGATGAAGAACAATTTAGCCAGGAACTGATTGTTTCTTGCATGGATGAGGACTGTAACTCACATTTCTATCTGCAAATACATATTTGGAAGTGAAAGAGGCAAGCCTTACTTGTGCTGCTATTTAATTTTCCTGCACAGCAGCTTGCACTTAAGATGGCATGTCTAGCTGTTTAAGGTAGGGAGGAAGTGAGAAATGTGTTTCAGTTTTATTAAAAATACACCCCCTCTGCCTGGATGTCAGCAATTTCATCTATTATACAAACTGATCAGCCTTTTTCAGTGGAAGATATCCAAGGCGCCAGATGAACATGGGTTTAGAGGGGAACCCATGATAGTTTTCCATTGCTTTTCTGGTCTGTGGGGAGTCCCTCCTCTGCAACAGCTGTGCCATAGCTGTATCCACCCATGAAGCTCCTCATAACACCCACTAGTGGGTAGGTGCCAGGAAAATTGCCTGCAAACTGTAAAGACAGGAGTAACAAAGAGGTTTTGAAGCTGCTGAAAGAAAAATCTCCCTTCTTCAGCTGTTAAGGTTTTTTTCCTCAAACATCTTGTAATATTAAACGGTGTATAAAAAGAACAGGCCAGAATTAATGTTGAAAGGAAGTAAATAATGATGCCAAATTAATCTTCTGATTAAGCTAACCAAACTTTTGCTTTCCCTGATTGCTGAGATGAAGGTCCACTCTCAGGAAATATGAGAAAATTAGAGATGTTGCATTTTGTATTTATATTTTTTCATTTAGTCAGCTTCCCAGCATGCGAATTAAAGGGATTGCCTTCATTACAGCAGCACCCTGGTGTAGGAACCTCCTGCTGCTTTGTTTTTATTCTTCCATGGTCAATAGGAGAGAGCGAGATCAGAAAGTAGGACTTTACCTTTTCAGTGCTTTTGAAGTTAGTGAGATGATGTTGGGTTAAAAATGTGTAATACCTCATCTACCAGACAAAAACTGAGATGAAGGAACACATGTGGTTTTGACTGAAGAGTCTGCTTCCCCCATACTTGGATACAGTAAAGATAACAGTGAAGGGGAAAGATGGAAAATCTTCTGCAAACAGTCTATTAAGGAATGGCGATAATAAATCTGTTGAGTGGGAGTGTTCATTGTTCATGCTGGGATATACTTCCTAATAGAACACTTTTAGGTATAGGGATGTATTCCATTCTTACAATAGCTTCTTTTATTTCTATATCTATCCCCAAAGAGGAAAATCCTCACTATCCAGTAAAGTCATCTTTGAAGTCACTTTTCACTTCTTACAAATCTGAGTCGTGATCTTAAGCAGGGTGATAGCTGATTTGCAGTAAGAAACAGGTTATTCAACTTTCAAATGTAAGCATTTGTATTGTTGATTTTCATCAATAAATGATATTATAGCATTATTCTCAGTGAAACTTAAAAGGATGAGGGTTTTCTTCTTTCCTCTGATCGCTATAAACTCTCAAAGTATTCCTTTTGGTCGTCTGAGTTTTAGAGACCACTTTGATAACAACATTACAGGATGTACCTGAAGTGGAATTTTAGTCTAAATTTTAAAATGTGTTATTTAGGAACATAATTAGAACTCCTGCATTAGTGATGATTGAATTCTATAAGGTTAGGAGTTCATTGCAGAAAAGCACTCTGAAAATTAAAGGATAGCTAGAATTAGTGACATGAAAAACTAAATTAATGTGTCCTAAATGTCTGCGATTCACTTGCCTCTAAAGTAGTCAGGTGCCACTCTGTGATGATGGATGCTTGGAAATCTTGCAAGAACAGATTTATAATACTTTGAAAATTCAAGAAGAAAGCTATTTTGCCATATGTAATCTCATTTTAAAATTCCCTCTATCCCCAAAATCTGGAGTCTAGAGCTGTACAGAGGTAAAAAAAAGATGACGGTGAAAAGCACCTGTCAAAAGGTGTGGAGGCTTTACTGGAATTATTGTTTCTCCTTAAGTTCTCACTGAATTGTCTTTTGTTTTGCTTGATTCATAGTTGCTCAGTTTCAACCAAAGAGAATTCTTTCTCCCTGGTGTTCATAATGCCCTCCCTGACAGGCTCTTAGCTAAGCAGCAGTTTAATACCTCATTAATGACATTGTTCAGTTTAATGTTAATTATATGTACAGATGGCCTGCTTTCAGTCTATTGTGCTGAGTTCTTTTTGCTGCAATGGAAGGTACTATGTATAACATTGTCAGTAGTCTATGCAAAGAGAACCACTATGCAAACTGTATGTGACACCTTCTTGGCCACTTATGAATATGTAACGTGGGTGATAATTGCGGTTGATTGTTTGAGGCTTTAGAGCATTGGTACACAGCCATTGGTAATGGGGAGATTGGGTCTCATCATCTCTCGAGATCTCATCAGAAGGTTACCAGTGTGCAAGGTTATTTGTTATGATGGTGTGCCAATATCCTCTAAAATAATGGCAAGCGTTATATCATTTTGATGCATTCACAGTGGCTGCAAATAGTGCCTTCACACGGGCATGCAGTAAGATGCAATCTTAAAAACACACATTACAGTGCTATAGAAGTGGATTCCCAGAAGCTTCTTGTGTTTGTTACACATGCATGTTGGGCTCTAGTTTGTGTTTACCTCCACATGTGTTTATGTTTATAATTACATCACATAAAATTATTGTCCTGTGTTGTAAAAGTGACAACAGAAGATTATCTGATCAGAGCTTCTTTTGAGCAAACAGCTGTTGGTAGAATTGCTAGGCTTATTGCACAATTCTTTATGATTATGTAATTGAATGGTACTATATCCAGTAACCCCAAAATTGAATTTTAAATATTACTAAGTATTCTGATAAAACAATCCATTTCGGCAGCATTTATACGAGAGATTTTTGTCAACTTATTCATTAGACCTGGGCAGCACACCTCACAGTGCCAATGTGTTCATAATTATAGCAATCAAAAGATTTGCTTTCAACTATCAAGACTTACATGATATTTCAGCATCTGGATATGTGTGGTATGAGTCTAGTAACGCTTCATCTTAGAGCTCCCAGTAGCTTCAGTAAATACAAGTAGACGCCTCCATTTTCAAACTTTAACTATGGTCATTACTCTTCTTTTGTAATGATGGCAGAAGAGAAAAACAAAATGCACTTTTATGATACTTTTTCAGAGCTTTTAGAAGCACTGTCAAGTCTGTCCATCCTCCATCTCTATAATTATGTTGTGCAAGTCAGTAAAATGTATTGGCATTGAATTGCTGCACACTATTAATAGTTACATTTCCTTTTATCTGTGATGCGCTTTGATTTTGAAAAGATTATATTTTGCTAATTCCACAGAAAGATGGAATTTGCCCACAGCAGGTTTGCTAATATCTGAAAGAAGTAACTTATTTGTGGATCTGGGCTTAAAAGCCAGAAATTAATTTCTATAGCTCTTGAAGATTCATACAGTAAATACTACATAATGGAAATGTAAATCTGATTAGTGTGTGTTGTTGAAGTATCACCAATACCAGCAGAAGCTATACCGCAGCTATTTGGTACGTGATGGTATGACATGCTTCCCTTCCCAACTTTTGCCTCATTGTCCCCATTTCAGCAAGATGGGTGGAAAGAAAGGATTTATTATTGGGAAGGGAGTTATGAATATGCTTCAACTAATATGTTATGCTAACATCATTTTAATCAGGTAATTATTGAAGGACTGTTTGGTCTTTAAGGACATTGATTTAATGGAAATTAATTTAATGATTGAACACTGTTTGTGTAATATTATCATTGCCAGTGATGCAGAAAATTGGAATCTCAGCTCAGATGAAAAGAGGTTACACTTTCCATTATCTTGTTAGTTTCCTTTCTTCTGGAATGCAGTTATTAGACCCTTTTTTATATTTTCAGTATTTAAATATTTGGATTTTTATCTAAAAATTCCTGAGGAGAAAAAGTAAGTAAAAATGTTAATCATGAACTGTTCTTATTTTTAATCAGAGGATTGAATTTCTGTTTCATGTAGCCTTAAACAAAGTCCATTTGATTTTGGTTTTGGCTCGCTTCTTCTTCTCCCATTAAACATTTTTTCTGTTTTAATTCTCTTCTTTCTTCTCTGCAAACCTGATCATTATGTTTAGGATGAATAGGGGTTTGGTTTATGAAATGGTTTTATAGCTATAAAAAGCAGCAGATTTAAAAAGTAGTAGCAAACACAGTGCAGTTCTATCTAGATTATTCTGAGGCTGAATCTTGTATGGTCTAGTCACAGCTCAGGAGTGATTAGAAGAGACTTTGACTCATTTGTTCTCAAAATTGAAATGGTGAACATTACAAAAAGCCTGTATTCAGTATCTGAGGATTAAGAGAGGTAAAGCTGACCTTTATAGGTACAACTCCTATTCACCTAAAGGGATGTTGTATCTGGCTGCCCTTCTTGATTTGCCCTTAGTAGTGCTGTTGTCATGAATTGGTTTTCAGCTTTATAGAGTCTTTAACTACTGTTGTGTATAAATTAGATCCAGGAAGAAAAAGGCAGCTTCACATAAATAAGTGATTGGAATCATGTAGTGAATAGCTGTGCCTGACAGACTTTTACAGATAGATTAATTTTCAAACAAAATTTTAATCAAGGATGTCTGTGACAGTTCCTGCTGTATCTTGGCAGGGTTGTGCAGGGAGGCTGGTGGCCAGATGATTAGCCCTCTGTCACAACAATGAAACCATTGCAGTAGAGGCAGCAAGCTGGGCAGCCTTGGTATTTGAAGACAGAACAATAATGTGACAATAGAAGTAGCAGGGACTCAAGCTTATAAACACTCTTTAGGTTGCTAACCCAGTCGTGAACAAACACTGTAGTGGGCTTGAAATGTTTTGCACTAGGTAACACTAGTTCTTTCATTAGTGCTAGTGCGTTTTCTAGTATCAGAGAGGACCGTTTCGAAGAATATGACTGAGCATCCTGTGTTTCAAACAAAGTAGTTTGTGAGTAGTCATTTGGGCCATCTCTTACATATTAGTGTTTGTCCATAAGGTTATGTGTCAAGGTCCTCTAACCAGATTTATGAGATGGATACAACAGACTACAACTTGATGAGGGCTTAGTGGTAGTGCCATTGGTCCTTGAATAGCCCCAACATTTGAAATCTCAGCATGGGTAGTCTCTTCCTATTAATGAGGAAACAGAGCCGAGCAATGAGCCTTAGTATGCAAAGCAAATGCCAAAGGCATATCCAAACAGATGCACAGCAGTAGCAAATGGAGGCTTTTCAGAGGGAGCTTGCAAGACATGAAATATAACTTGGAGATGATTACCAACCAGTAGTAACCAAGAGCGACAAGGTAGCATGTTAATCTTCCTTTCAAATTGGAGCTGGCTCATGTGTGGCCTCCTTGGTAGGAGGTTGGAGGAAGCCAACAGCTACCTGCTTACGGTTTTGCATGTATCCTCAGGTTAGCTGGCTTCCAGAGTTGTTGGTGAGGATCTATAAGCATGTATAAGATGCAGCTTCTCAAAATACTTTACAGATTTCAGACGACTAGAAGTGGTTTGAAATAAGCCTGAAGGAGAAGGAAGATTGTTTCAGATATTCTCCCTGCCACGTAAAAGGGAGAAATAAATGAGAAGAGCTTTCTTTTGTGGATCATTGCTTCCCTTCTGGGAGGGCAATGAGGGCAGTGCTTCCCACCCAGCTGAAAGGAAACAATCTTCCAGGGAGCAAGTGTAATGAGATTAGTTGGGGGATCATTACACTAATGACAACGAATGGGAGAGACTAAGTGATTGTTTAGTTCAGAAGTAAGACTTTAAGGGGGAAAAAAATTAATCACGGCACCAAATGACAAAGTGAACACGTTCTTGAATTGCCTATAGACGAGTGCCAGAAATCTGAGTAACAAACAATAGTTGGAATTTCTCACTTAGGAATACAGATTTGGTCTTCATGGTGTTGCAGAAATCTAGTAGGAATATGTGAAGTACTGAAAGGTAAGTGGACAAGATAGGCAAAAGGAGAAGACAAATGTTGCCATGTCAAAATGCCATTAGGTATTTCAGAGGCTTTGACAACTTTGAAAGATCTTGATTTCTTTTAGGACTGTTTGCTAATGGCTAGAATACAAAATGAGATGAGAGTCAATGCCTGCTGTAGACCACCAGATCATACCGAAGTAGAGAATGATTGGCTCCTGGAGTGCATATCTGTAATGTGTAAGGGAATATGTGAGATATAATAGGGGAATTCAATCTGAATTATGTATGTTTCAAGTCTCAGGCTGCCCATGCTGAAGCATCTTGAGTGCGCATATAGAAGAGCTAGAAAGAAAAAAGAACACTGATTGCACCAAAGAGTTAAAAGCTACAAACTTCAGGAAAAATTGCATCAGGAGCAAGTGCACGCAGAGTTGAGTCAGAGTTGTGAACAACAGGAAGGATGGCTTTGAAAAATTTATTAGGAGATAAAGAAAATGTAATGATAATGGTACATTAGTTGAAGGTGATACCATTCAAAATCGTTATGCCAGAAAGATTTTCAGTATATACAAAGACAGGATATGTTTAGTTTGTCCCTTAAGCACAGTGTTTGACATATAAAGAACTTTTTTTCAACAAAAAGAATAAGCTCAGAACAACTCTAATGTTTTGGAGTAGGTGTATGAAAATGTCTCCTCTATCAATTGTGTGCTAGGAAGATAGACATCAAAAAATTATCTGTTTTTTCAAATTTTTAAGATATTCCTATAACTTGCTACCTAATATATTTGGAATATTTTCCCAGTGTTAATAGTAATGGTAGTAATAGTACCTAGATGCAGTGCCTCTCTGTTTAGGAAGTAAGACCTGGAGAAGGGTTTCATATGTGAAACAAAATATCTGAATGTCTCTTTTCACATATAAATTTTTAAAAAAATAAAATCACTTCATTTTAATGAAAACAAAATGCTCAGGGAGAAACAGGTGGTGTAGTGAATGAAAGTGATAGCTGGCTCTTGAACTTGACCAGATCTTGTAGAATCTGGCTGCCAGCCCTGCCTCATGCTCAGTTCCTTCCACACTCTCAATCCCCTGCAATCTGCCAATATTTGCAAGGCTATGGAATTCAGCCACTGATTTACAAGCTTACTTGGAAGGCATTACTGATTCAAGGGGTTGTATTCTCCTGTTGAAGAATACATGTCGTGCCTGCTGTGGTTGATAGGTGTTAACTTCAGCACACAATGTAATATTACAAACTCAGATTATGACATGCCAACTTGAATGTTATGGAAATGAATGCACTCTGCACCGTTCAAGGAAGAATGGAAAACTATGGGTGAAAAATGAAAAGAAAGGAAGAAGAATTTGTGATGAGAGATTTTCCAACAATTTCCAAGCTACATTTATTTCACAGCTGGTAGAAATAGGTACAGGCTTCATGACTATAAAGTATTTTTTTGGTCCTATACTAAATTGAACATTTCCAATTGAAAACAGGAGAGATTTTATATTATCAAGAAAGTTTCTAACAGAACAATAGCAATAGCTGAAGCCCTGAAAGATTCTGCCTTTGAAGAGCTCTGCTTTGCAGAGTTTTGTAAAGATAACAGAGTTCAGCCAAACTTCAGGTTTTGTTTCTCGTAGCAAAAATAACTGAAATACAAAATACCATTGCTTTTTTGTTAATACAAACTACTCCCCTTACATCAGCTCTCTATTAAATGTTCCTTTCACAAGGAAAATGTAAGACATACATTGGTCTAAACAGTTTGCAACAGAAGTCTACACTTTGTATTTCTGGAAATGAAAATTGCAGATGCACAGCATAATTGATGTGGCTCTTCCAACAAGCTAAAGGCTAAAATGCAGCCAGCTCCCAGTCCTCTCTGTTTTTTTTGAAAGGCCAATAATTCACTGAATGTGGACAGAATTTTAGCAGGAAAAGGCAAAAACAAAATCTTTCCCCAGATAACTCACACTTATTTCTTCACCTTTCTTTTCCAAAGACAATCAAGATCCTTGCTTTCAAGTTTGATAGTATTAGAATTCCTCAACAGAAGAGTCACAATTAACATCTTTTTCATGGTTCTTAAAATTGGCTGAAAAAAAGCCTAGCTAAAACTCCCTACACTGCAGACCTCTAGCAGAGACTATTGCAGCTTAAACAATCAAAATTTGACAAAGTTATATGCAACTGATATATGTTCTTAGAGTGAGCACAATAGGGTAGCCTTGATGCTAAGCATTGGTGACAAATTGAGTTTTGTCTATGGTAAGAACCTAGCCTTTGGGATTTCCCTGACAGCTGTGGTTATCACAAGTAGTAATTGCAAGCCATGATTCTCGCAGTGTTCTTCCTGTAAAAGAAGGTCAGAGCGAGCCTTCTCATCCAAACCTCTCCCTTCACATATGGAGCTACTGCAGCAGACTCCCAGTCCAGTTCTCAGCTCCCCCCAAAAACATCATTTATAGAGTTATCAAATTCAGGACATAGAATAGTGATGGGTTTTGGCTTTTCTCTCTGTGTGTGTAGTTGTTTACAAAGTACATTTCAATAGTTAATCTTCAAAAGATGTTATTGTTCTTGATAATCAGTTCTGAGTTTTCTCAACGTCATGGTGTCTATGCTGCCAGCAACTTGCTTCAGTAATAGTAAACAAAATTATTTTTGAGCTGTTGCTTGAAGCAAATGTATTTTACTTATAGATATTGTGCATTCCCAGTGAGGTTTTTAAATTGATATTAAATCAGAGAGAGAGCTTATCTTGCACATTTACTGCCTGGATGACGAGCAACAAAAATTGCATCACTTTTTAGCAAGATAGCTGCCACCAGGCTTGATCTCCGAAATGCCAATTGTGGTTAAAACTTCTCCGAGAAATATTTCACTGTTTCTTTCTGTCCACAAAAGAAGAGATTTTTTTTTTTCCCTTTTCTGTCTGAAACACTTTCATAGTTCCGGATTATACAGATGAACACAGTTTTTCTTCAAGCAAACAATTGACAAATCCCTGAGAACAAGATGTTTGGAGAAACAGCCTATGTGTTTTGAATTATTTTAGTTTAGTTCAAAATTATAGAATACCAAGATTTTAATGGAGAGTGGCTCGGCAAGCTCTTCTGCCAATTCCCTCATCACCCTAGGATGGAATCCATCAGATCCCATTGATGTGGATCCAGGTGGCTCAGTAATTCATAGACTATTTCCTCCTGGAACACAGGGGAGCCATTTGGTTTCCTGTCTCTATCTGTGAGCTCCGGAGGCCAGTTATCCTGAGAGGCACCTCTCCTACTGGTGAAGACTGAGGCAAAGTAGGTGTTGAGTACCTCAGCCTTCTCCTCATCCCTGGTAACTACATTCCCCCCCCCCAGGTCTAACAAAGACTGGAGGTTTTCCTTGCCCCTCCTTTTGTTATTAATGTATTTATAGAAGCGCTTTTTGCTATCCTTATCAGAAGTAGCCAAATTAATTTCAAATTGCGCTTTTGTTTCTCTGATTTTCCTTCTGCATGTTCTGACTATAGTCCTATACTCTTCCTGAGTAGTCAGCCCTGCCTTCCACAGTCGGTAGGCTCTCTTTTTATCTCTGATTTCCTTCAGTATCTCCCTATTCAACCAAGGTGGTCGTCTTCCCCGCCGGCTTGCCTTTTGGCTAATTGGTATAGCCTGTTCCTGTGCACTCAAGACCTTTTCTTTGAAGCACATCCATCCCTCTTGTACGCTCCTGTTTTTGAGGAGTGTGTCCCGAGGTGTGCTCTGGACCAGTCTTCTGAATAGGTCAAAATCTGCCCTCCGGAAGTCCAGCATAGATGTTTGATTGGTGGTCCTCCTTACATCCCTGAATATTGAAAACTGTATTGTTTCGTGGTCACTGTGCCCCAATTGGCCTCTGACCACTACATCTCCCACCAGTCCCTCTCTGTTTGTAAACAGCAGATCTAGTGGGGCCCCATTTCTGGTAAGTTCATTTACCTGCTGAAGCAGGAAATTATCCTCCATACACTCTAAGAATCTCCTAGACTGCCTCTTCTCTGCTGTGTTGAGCTCCCAGCAGATATCCGGCAGGTTGAAGTCACCCACAAGAACAAGGGCTGGCGATTTTGAGACATCTGCCAGCTGCCTGTAGAATAACTCGTCCCCTTCATCATCCTGGTTGGGTGGTCTATAACAGACTCCTACCAGGATGTCAGTCTTGTTTTCCTTCCTCCTGATTCGGGTCCACAAGCACTCAACCCTATCGTTGGTGACCTCAAGTTCTACAGAGTCAAGAGACTCTCTAACATACAGAGCCACCTCTCCACCTCTCCTACCCTGCCTGTCCTTTCTGAAGAGCTTGTAGCCACTTATGACAGCACTCCAGTCATGCGAGTCATCCTACCACGTTTCTGTAATGGCAGCCACATCATAGCTTTCCTGCTGCATGATGGCTTCCAGCTCCTCCTGTTTATTGACCAAACTGCGTGCATTAGTGTACAAGCACTCACTGGGCTGCTGATTTTGCTTTTAATTCAGTCTTATCACCTCTGGGTTGAACTTTGGAGAGCCTGATATCAATCCTCTCCCCCTTCAGACCTAGTTTAAAGCTCTCCCGATGAGCCTCGCTAACTTTTGGGCAACAACCCTTTAGCCCTGCTTAGACAGATGAAGCCCATCTGATTTAAGAAGACCGGGTAGTATGGAGTTGGCCCCATGATCAAAAAAACCAAAATTTTGATGGTGGCACCAGTCCTTTAGCCACCTATTGATAAGGCAGGTTTTCCTAATTCTCTCCTCATGCATCTGCCCATTCATTCCAGCCACTACAGGAACTGAAGCGAATACTATCTGTGCACCTGTCCCATGGATTAATCTACCCAGTGCCCTGAAATTCTTTTTGATTACCCTGGCACTTCTCCTATTGATGTCATCACTGTTGGATTGCCAACAGTGGATAATAATCTGAGGTCTGAATTAGCTCAGGAAGTTGCCTAGCAATGTCCCTTACCCTGGCCCCAGGAAGACAACAAACCTCCCTTTGGGTTGGGGCCGGCCTACATATAGGGCCATCAGGTCACCAACTATGACTCCCCTTCTTTTCTTTCTTACAGCTGTTGTATTTATCTGTCTGGAAGACGGGGTGCAAGAAGAGGACCCTCTAGACAGATGTCCCTCATAGCTGACCTCTACTAGACTATCTGAGTCTAGGGCCTCATATTTGTTTTTTAAGGGCACCTGAGGATGTGATGGGGGTTCAGAGGGAGTTCTTCTTCCTCTCCGAACAGGGACCTGTTTCCATTCCCCTCCATCTTCTCTATTAGCTCTATCTGCCCCCTCTATCTGGTCTCCTCTTTTCTGTCATTTTATTTCAATGACAAAATGTGACAACTTAAAGTTTTACTCATTAAGCTGAAAAATGAAAATGCAAGGATGTCCAGGAGGTCATTGGCTCCTTCTCTATGATTCTACCCATTTCTATTCATTATGCACATTATCTGCAGGGGTTGGCACCTGAAAGTTAAAATTACAAACAGGATTTTTTTTGATAAATTGATATAGCTGTGTTCTCTTTTCATTTTATTAAAAATCAGTTTTAAATGGAGCATTCCAACGACATTATAAAGCTGTTGTAAAGTAGGAATATTCTATTAAAAATCATTCAAAATTTATGCAAGAGAGAAAACCAAATCTTCAGATGTTGAAGTTAATGTTCATCTTCGAAAGTCCTTACATTGAAATAATATCTCCTCATCTGATTGATAGATTCTTATTTTAGATAGTTACACGGCATCTTGGAAATAAAAGAAAAGTTATTTCCACCTGTACCAGTCTAATATAGGTTTTGTCTTTCAGTACTGGAATTCTTAAAAGACAAAGGATTTTAATACTTACATACCAAAAACGTAAATTAATGGAATCAGTTATTATTTCCCATATGGTACAATTCCACATAACTGAAGCAGGAAGAAATCTTCAAATTTGCTTATTGTGTGGTGATGCAGAGTTCCCAAGGCTTTGTAAAGACAGGGCAGACATTGAACAAAACAGTAAGGTGGTGCTTCATATTCAAGTGTTGATTAGATAACAAGTTTGTGTACATAACTGAAAATTATTTGGGAATAGTTGTAATTTGTATTCCATTTAAACCTACTCACTGGGGAAACGTGAAGAAGTTTTTACGTAACTGATACCCAGCACAAAACGCTTACAGATGATTGAATCTCTAACAAACTGCTTTTGCAAATCCCAGGTATTGTATCACCATAGCATTTTTCATCTGAATAAAACTACCTTAAAAATAATGACAGGTTTTCAAATTGCTGAGTATAGGGGGAAAGGAAAAGAGGGAATGTTTGGGGCACTTGACTGTGGGTGTTTGCTTGCGTTCACCTGTCCCCCCTAGCTACGTGTAGGTGTGATGAAATTTATACTGCAGACAAAGTGAGTGTTTTTAAAACATCTAAAAATCTGATTTGTATGTTTTTAACTGAAAGAGCTCTTTCAAAGACTCTGAACTAATGTGTTTTAGGGGCAGCTTTTTGAATAAAAAAATAATGCTTTTCATGGCTTGCTAAACTGAGCTCTGGTCATGCAAGCACTGCTGTGTAGCTCATCTTGGTAGGTTTAATTGGTGCTAATGTTTTGTTTACGTGGCAGTTGAATTTTAAAGAAAAGAAACTATGGACATACAAAACAATTTTGCATTCTTCTATACATGTGGTATTTTGTTTTTTGCACGTCCAAGTTCACTTGCACCAAAATGTACACATACATATAGGTCTCATGAGCATCTGCCTACCTACAGAACTGTGAAAAGTAGCTGTCTTTTGATGGAGTTTTTTAACTTTATGTTCTCAAGACTGCAAGAGAGGTTTAGTTACGGTTTGTAGACAAGTTCTCTAAGGAAAGATCATTGAATTTACTTTTGCTGGTTCTGTTCTGAGATCTTGAAGTCTGTTTCCATTATGGGAGAAGGCTGGTAGAATTACAATTAAAGGCACAATAGCAAAAGAGATTAGACACAGTAATGATGGCTGACAATGTGGCCTTCCTTCAGTACTTTTCATCGCATACAAAGAGAGTCTCCAAGTCCTGCTCAGTTTACTAAATCACCTTGTTTAAATGAACTGTTTTACCCTGTTGACTGTGAGTCCTGGTTCTTCTGAGCAATGCATGAGCAATGGGGATATGGGTTTCCTTCTGCCAGTTGAAAATCCTTGCTTTTTCTTCTTCCCCTTAGGAGGAGAAGTTCCATATACAACTCTGGCAACCCGACTTATGATGGGAGCTTGGTGGCTGTTTGCTTTGATTGTCATCTCCTCCTACACAGCAAACCTAGCAGCTTTCCTCACCATCACACGTATTGAGAACTCCATCCAGTAAGTTGATAAAGAATTAATTGAGGGAAAGGAGAATGAATATATATATGTATGTGGAGGGGTATGAATGTTCTACTTAAATGTGAGGAGTGGATTGGAAGCTAGAAAAACTGAATATACCATAGACCGCCAGTCTCCCTGGCGATACTTTGTCTTTAGATCAGAATTGTTGGCCTCTGGCCATTACTCTTCTGTGTCACATTTACATACATATATATTTACACATACATATTTTGAAAGAAGCAATTGCATCTGAGATGACCAGTGCATCAGTATTTGAAATGGAAAGGTGTAAATTGCTGCTGTGTGTTTTCAGCCTATGCTTTCCATTCAAATGCATCCCACAATACTTGTGCTCTGACACTTTCATCAGGACAAGCCCAATGCTTCTTCAGTGCCTGGGAAGCTCAAAGATGAAATCACATTTTCTTGCCAAAGGAAAGATGTGTTAATAGCACTAAACAATAAAAATTCACTTACTGGTCATCTTTACTTCTTGTGCTCCTGGTGCTCTCTTGCTATATTAACAGACAGCATTGTTCTTCCTTACTTTCTATTGGTTCTTTTGCTTCATGCTTCCCTAACATGAATGTTTTCACCTTCTCCTGTCCCTTTTACGGTAAACTGTTTTTCTGTCATAGCTCCTAGTCCTTTTTTTCCAGATCATCTCATCTCTCCATACCACAGGAACCTTTCTAGATTTCCCACCCTTTCTCTCTGCCCTTGTCTTCTGTGTATCATCACCTAAGATCTTGCTGCCTCTAGTTCAGCTGCTTTCCAAATCTGTTTGAAATGCCCCTGAGACAGTGAGACACCAATGTAGACTGGACAGGAGGAGCCTTGGCCTCCTGTGAATTCATAGGTTAGTTTGAAGTGTCACTGCATGCAGCCGATCACCATCGTCTCACTAAGGCACTTTTCCTCTAGGTGAGGATTTTCTACATGCTAGAACCAATCCAGGCTTGAACAGCACATAGACAAGTAAATATCTGCAGTAGCAGACAAGGTTTATTTGCAACTGGAAACTGAAGCTCAGACCCCAGACCAGAAGCAGTCTCTCTCTTTGAGTGCATGGTTATCTTCTGTCTATCCCAGTTAGGAGCATCCTTTTGCCCTTCCTTTCTCTTTCTCCCTGCTCCTTGAGTGAGAGGGGGGAGGGAGTGGAAGGGGAAGTTAGTGTTCCATGGCCCAAATTGCCCAGGCATTACCAGCCCTTATTCATTACCAGCTGGAAATGTCTATGGTTGTTATCCTTCCTTTCTGAGCTAATAGTCTCAACACTTTTATCTATTAGAGGGCTAAGCACTCTGAGGCAGAGACATCTAAAACAGACTAAGATCACACAAGTAAATCATTCCCCTGATAAACTTGCATTACCAGTTAAATTGAGTTAGCATTTTCTTTTGAGATCTGAATAACAGACTTCGAGATCATGGAGCACTGCAGGAATATTTTGACACAATCCAACTGTTTGACTTGGTACTCCCAGTTATAGTTCCTTCACAATTTATGACACAGTAAAATGATATTCTGCATCAATGTTTGTCAACACTGATCTTAAGGTTTTGAAGGAGGTTGTTTATTGGGTTTTTTCAGGGTAAAAAGCTTTACAGTTGTCTAAGGAGCATGAATAAACAACGGGAGTTTGCACATGCAAAATAATAATGATATATTCAGTTTTTCCATACAAATATGAAATATAGTTCTGCATCCTGCTTTGAAATTATGTCCTTCCTAGTTTTGAAGCAGTCCAGAAAAATGTTTAAATTACTGTGACAAATGTCTGAGTCTTCTTATCAAGTGTAAAAAGAATAAAATATACCCAAACTATCATTTAATATATCTGAAGCTGGGGGTTTTTTGAAGTTTATTATGATGTCACTAGAAAACCCTCAATGGAATTCTAAAGTTATTATGTAGAGTTGGAAAAGTCCAGAAAATGTTTTATTCAGTAAAAAAATATTGCGGCTAGAAAGGTCCTGGAGTGAAAAAACAGAGACATTTTTCAACAGCAGTTGTAGCTCAAAAATAGAGTAATTAGATGTGTTAAGTATCCATTAGGGAATTAAGTTATCCTAACTACAGTGGGAAAGTAAAACTTTAGTTTATGAAACTGCCAAAATTGAGACTCAAACTAGCACATAAGAGAGAGGCTGTTTGTTTATCATGCTGAATTACTCCAAATTGGGAAACATGAATAAGCAATAAAGAAAAAAGCTGATGCGTTGTTTTTTTTAAACAGTTCAGATTGTACCTTGGGGGGATTTGAAGGCCAGAATGGAAATGAGTTTCAGTATTTAAAGAAAATAAACCAGATTCTGCTTGTAGTGCTATCCAGCCAGCTTCAAAGAAGTTTGAAAATGAAAGAAATTGAAGTCAGTGGGTGTGCACATATGTAATAAATAGTTAAAAGGTTTTAATTTCAGATTTCCAGCTAGGATCAGGTATTGCAGTGTGCTGTTGAAGGTACAGTCCGTGTGATACCTTTACGAAAGACAGGGGGATTCGTAGAATCATTAAGATTAGAAAAGACCTCTAAGATCATCAAGTCCACCTCTCAGCCCAACGCAACTGTGCCTACTAAACCGTATCACTAGGTGCCACACATACACATTTTTTAAACATCTGCAGGGATGATGACTCCACTTCCCTGGGCAGCCTGTTGCAATGCTTCACCACTCTTTCAGTGTGGAAATCCTTCCCAATATTGAATCTATACCTCCCCTGGCGCAATGTGGTGCCACTTCCTCTCATCTCATCCTATCACTTGCTACTTGGGAGAAGAGACCAACACCCACCTCACTACAGCCTCCCCAGTTCCCTCAGCTACTCCTCATAACACGTGCCCCAGGCCCTTCACCACCTTTGTTGCCCTTCTCTGGACATGCTCCAGCAACTCAACATCCTTGTTGTAGTGAGGGTTCCAAAACTGAACACAGTATTTGAGGTGTGGCTTCACCAGTGCCTAATATAGGGGGGCAATCACTTCCCAACTCCTGCTGGCCACACTGTTTCTGATGCAAGCCAGGACGCTGTTGGCTTTTTTGGCCACCTGGGCACACTGCTGGGTCATATTCAGCTGGCTGTCAATCAGCACCCCAGGTCCTTTTCCACCAAACAGCTTTCCAGCCAGTCTTCCCGAAATGTTGTAGCGTTGCATGGGGCTGTCGTGACTGAAGTGCAGGACCCCAGCATGTTTCATTTCCATGGAACGTTTTGGTAGTTTCTGCTTTTGAATGTGTAGCCAGATTTTGTTCAGAGCTCTTGCAGCTTCCCTTTCTCAACTGGTATGAGGGCTGAGCCACTCTTACTAGTACGTGTCTCATGGTATCCAGTTGCTTATTTAGAGAAGAAAAGCATACAAAATTTTGTTAGGTAATGCACTAGGGATGACGAGTGAAATATTCTCTTTCCCTAGAGAGTCTCAAAGTAGACCTTTGCTGCACAACATCACTTGAAGCTGATGGCATTTGTTTTCTGCTTCACTGATTAATTTTCATCAAATTGTTACAATTTTTAAATGGAGTTAGAGGAACAACAAGGATAAGAGTGGGTGTTAATCTCCTTTTCCAGACAAATAGCTACTCTTAAAACTTCTGGGAGTTTAGCTTTTCATATTCTGCCAACAGGAAGAACATTGGGAGTAGAGGCACGCGAGTCATAAAATAGTTTCTAGATGCACCTTTTGTTCACACTTGACCCACATTGCAGGCGACATTTAAATCGAGATAGTCAGCATTTCAAATATGAAAGCACTGCGGCAGCAAAGAAAAGCATAATTTCTATGTTCCTTAAATCTTTAGGTCACACTCTCGAATGCAACATGAATGAATAGGAATTAAGAGTGACTTATCTTGGCAAGTGCCAAATAAATTTGGAGGTCTCAGGATATTTCTCATAGTTGCTGATGCTGTGATTTCATGACTGAACACTTATTGCCGTTACTGTGTTTTATGGTTCCTTTAGGACAGAATTAGAGTCCATTAGCAGAGAATGATTTTACTCAGGTTATTGCACTGCACCTGCACTGGTTTTCTCTGTAAAGAGATGGTCTAACCAACTTCTCATGGACACATATTTTGCAGGAAAGTTGGAGAAGTAGGGTGGGCAGAGGTGAAGTCAAAGGATTTGTCATGTAAAAGGCTGGTGTTAGGTGGTTTCAAGTTTAAATCTAATCCATTTCTAAAAGTGTGGAAGCTTGACTAAAACTTTATATTGTATAATGGACAAGAGTCTGCATCTTGTGTCTTCTGTAAAATAAGAAGTTCACATTATATTGTGTTAGAAGTAGTATGTCCTATTTGATAGGCGAGATCTCTGCCGCTGAATAATGGAGTCATAGTGCTAAAGCATGCCTTTTATCATCTTTATTTTGCGTTGTTGTTCTTTTCACAATGCTTTTCCTAAACCATGATTCATTTGAATCCAAAGGTCCTTTGTCCCCAAGGCTTTAAACGGCTCAATGCAACTGCCTGCAAGTCTTCTACAAGGGGTGTTACACAAGAATGCAGTAATTGGAATAGATATTTCCTTATGCTTAGAAACAGAATGTTTTTGGACTTTTCCATTAACATTGTTCAACCAGATCTTCAAACTGGAAGCAATATTGCTACACAGCTGTTGCTGCCAACAGTCAAATCCCTTGCCTTACTGTGTCCTGTTCCCAAAGTCTGCCTGTGATATAATCCTTAATGTCCTACAAAAACAAAACCAAAACAAAACCAAATGAAAAAAGCATTGGAAAGCTTTATCTGAATAAGTCATAAATAATTTTGTGTAAGCCACAACATCAGTTATTTTCTCCTAAAATTTAGTGACAACATCTTGCAGACAGTCCTGTGCAATAGTCAAGTCTAACAACACAGCTAACCTAAACCAATCTGTAACTCAGATCTACAAAGATATTTGATGCCCAAGCCTCTCTGTGGTATTTAATCACCTAAAAAGGAATAGGATTGTTCCTTTATGGAGCTGACCTTTTGTCTTTCTACATTTTCTCTGTACTTTTTAAAAACTTTTGGCTAACATACATGAACAACATGTTACCAATTCTAAGTCTAGGATTTGAATTTATAGAAGAGGGTATGTTTTGGAGAAAGAAAAATAAGCAAATCCTAATATTATTTTTTTTCTTTGAGTTGAAAGCGGAGATAATTTTTTAGATTATGAAGTAATTAATTTGTACTAAGCCAGAAAACTGAAAATGACCTGACTGTTGCTGCCTGATTAAGGTGCAGACTACTAAAAAATATCAACAGGTGCTGAAAAATACATGTAGGAGCTCATGATTCATCCTCAAAAGACTCAGTTCTTCCTCAGAGTAGCCCTATATTGCAGTTAGTTTGTATGGCATAATATGGTTATTATTCCAGTAATTGCAATGAGAAAAAGTTACCATAAAGAGCACCAACAGCTTTTTTCCTCCCAATGCTACATGACTGATAACCAAGAATAAGCTGAACTGTGACCTGACTGCATGGTCAGTAGAATTTTCTTATATGCAAGCTCAGTTAAAGGCATTTCATTTTATAGTAATTTTTCAACTATATCTGCTTGTTTTATTTTTAAACACTTCTAGCATTCATTACCTTATTGCTTCAAAATCAGAAATTCAAAGAGATAAATGTTTTAAAATGTAAGATTATAATTTTCTTACTCATGTTACATTCCTGCTTTGTTTTACAGGTATTTTGACTGAAATCAGTAAACTATTGCAAAATCAAATTCCCATCCAGTGTGGATAACAGTGTCAGAATTTGGGCATCAAAGGATACCCCGTAGTAATTTATCAGTGTGAGAAATACTTTTTCCTTATTTTGAGATCTGGTGTGGCAGCTGTTTGGTGACACTGGATGTCATAGTGAGGCTGGAGATTCATGTCTCCACTAAATGTATTTGAACAGAGTATGAGTTTTTTAATCCAAGAATAAAGGTATGTTGAACAATGTGTAACTTACAAACCAGGCTGGAGGCAAATAGTTATAAAAATTCTTTCTTCTGGAACGGAATCTCAGCGGTTTAATAATTTTATTAGTTCTGTCAAGGTTTGTCATTTCTTTTTGGTTTGCTCTACCTTGGTTGCCAGGCTGTGAATGTCATTCCAGTAGTCTGCAGAGCTGCAGGTTATAAAAAACAGTTTCTGAGGGAGATCATATATATTATGATCCCATTTGACATGTTTGTGTGAGGGGATGAAGTCACTGATGTGATAGGTCTTTCCCAATTTTGCAGTTTGCCTACACAGCAGCATACACACATGGACACCTGAGGCTGCAAAACTTTTTTATTACTCCTCAGAATAGGGCCAGGTGAACCAAAGCCTGGGGTTTACTTCTGACAACAGTGTTTAGCACATCCATACATTTTACACTCACAGTGGAATTGCTCTTGTTCTCTTGCCATCATTTTCTCAGCATAGAGCAACACCTGCAACTGTGCAAAGATGCAGAGCAGGGCAGCTGAGAGATGTCCTGTGTTTTAGGAGAGCACACCAAACAGCAAAGAACTGCAGACTGTAGTTAATGCCAGACTTGGCAGCTACAGCATGCCTTCCTGAAAGCATTGACATAATTCTCTTCCTTGTTATTTCCCCGCTGGTAATTCTTTTGTGTGTGATGGCACTCCTGCTTTCTTCTCATACTGTTTGTAGTGTACTTCCCATACCTGATTACAGTACACTTCTGAACTAACAGCTCATGTCTTCTGTTGGTTTGCCTTCTGAAAATAGCAAGGTTGTTTTTATTAGCCACAGGGTATACAGAAAACCTGTTTTTCTTTTGTGTGGTTTCTAAGTATACTGTTTTGTAGCAGCAGCTACCTATATCATTTATATACCAGTTAGCAATAATATTTCAGAAAAACGCTTTGTTACTTGTTATATTAGAAATTATATGGCGGTACAGAGTCTTGTAAAGTAACGATTTGCATGTTTGCAAGGTGTTGTCACTTGAAATTAGAGACTCAGTAAACATATTTTGCATACTTTTCTAGCAGTATGTATGACAAATAACACAGCAATTACAGGACATTACAATTTACACCCTTTTTTGCACTTCTGAGCACTGCCAGGAGATACAAAAGTGTATTGGCAGCAGCAGTGACAGTAACAGAATGGGTGAATGTAGTACCTTGTGTTTATCTAGTGCCTTTCATCAATGATGCTTTTGACAGATAGATAAACTGTCAATCCAACAGTAATACACACAATTTGTAATTCTACACAACACTTTTTCTAATGGTGAAACAGAAAAAAATTGTCACCAAGACCCACCACTGTCTACCAGAGTGCCATTCTGCAGACCTGTGCCCCAGCAGGAGTTGTTTCAGGGAGTTATTCCTCCCCAGCTGCAGGGTGTTGCATTTGTCATTGCTGAATTTCACACCACTTGTGTCAGCACATTGCTCCACCTTTTTCAGATCTGCCTGTCCTTGAGCAATTGCCTGGTCCCTCAATGTCATGTCATCTGCAAACTTGACAAGAGCATACTTACTCATCCCCTCCAGGTTGTTGGGAAAGGCATTTCCCAATTTAGACCTTTGTGGTACTTGTTACAGCCTCCAGGTGAACTACCTTGTGAGCCTGATTATTAAATCAGGAATTTATCCATCTGGTTTCTCACTCAGCCAGACCTAATGACCTAATGCGGATACAAGAATATTGTAGGAGACAAGTATTGAAAGCCTTGCTAAAGTTAAAGTAGACTGCATCCATTTCTGTGGTCTTGTCTACAAACTAAGTCATTTTACCATAGAAGGCAACCAGATTGGTCAGGCATGACTCAACTTTTGTGAATCGATATTGAGAGTTCCCTGTCAGCTTCCCTTCCTCATGTGCTCAGAAATGTGCTATGAGAGGACTCATTCCATGATGTTGGATGCCTTTATTGCACAGATCAACTTTTTTATCTTTTTTTAATACAGTCTGGACATTTTCTTTCTACAGTGGTCAGGAATCCTCTCCAGTCTCCTTCATCTTTCAAAAATTAAGGCAAGCAACCTTGCAAGTACTTTGGCCAGGTCTCTCCGCACACTGTGACGCAGACTGCCTGGTCCCATGGAATTCTATGGGTTTAGTGCTCTCTATGAATCCCTGCCTTTCTGGTGGGGATTTACCTGACCACCTACTGCTGGTTGTTCATTGCTTCCTTGAACCCTGCCTCTAGTCACAGAGATCTGGGAGAACTTGTTGGGGAAGAGTGAGGCAAAGACGGCACTGAGCACCTCAGCCTGTGCCTAGTGTCCCCCTCAGAAAGTACACACTTTCCTTTTCCAGCCTTTTAGTTCTACAAATGCTATTCTTGTCACCCTTGATGTCCCTTGAGAGCATGCTCTCTAGCTGAGTGTTGGCTTTTGTAGTGCTATCTGGAATTGCCAGGAAATATTTTTAAGTTCCACCTTTGTAGCCTGTCCATACTTCCACTTTCTATATTTTGTTTGATGAGATGAAGGCCTAGAAAAGGGCATGTCCCAGTTAGTCCTCTAATAGAAGAGGAATATACTTCATTTCAGGAAAAACATCTAGTAGCTCACCTTTGATGTGTACTGATTCTTTGGAGGTTCTCTGCTGCTTATGTTCTTGAAGAGGAACACCATCTTGTTGGAGAAAGAGGGTTGTGAGGTTTTTAATATCATTAGTTATTTACTCTTCAAAATGAAATTTATCCTTTCCTCATATTTGCTATATATTATCTAATTAAAATTTAGCTCTTCTTCAATGTTTTTCTAAGTCCATATGCCTGAAATTCAAAGGATTTAATTTTGCATCAACTGACCTCTAAATCCTTGCCATTGAGTTCTATCGATTTCTTGTTTTCTTGCTTTCTGTTGTGTTCAGAGGCGTACATATCCTTTGAGATCTGATTATTGTTTCCTTCAGTGCCATCCACGGAACACCTAAGAATTCCTTTTTTAACCCCACAGGGCCTTTTTCACTTGCCTCTATATTTACATGTTTCAGAAAGACAAACAGGAATTTGATGATTTCCTACGCTTGTGTTTGTTTCTTTTGTGGCTGAGACGAGTTTTTACAACTTGGTATTGCCTGCTTTAAGAGAGCACTGAGATCCTTGATTTGTCCTTACTTGTCATCCACTAAATTTGTGCAGTTTATACAAAGTTAATTTATACGAGGAAAACTGTGATGGGTTTAGGCACTAGACATATTGCAGTAGTCACTTTGAAACTTTAATGAATGCCATTAAAGAAACAAAGGTATAGGAGAGCAATTCTATAGGACAGGAAAATAAAGGTCAAGAGGTAAGAAGATTTTAAAGAGTTCTAATATATCTGTTTAAGTCCAAAGCAGGGTTGACAAAGCCATATTTGGGATGCTTTAGAAACTTCTAAACTGGTTGATTTTTCTTGGTTGTAGGGAATGGGTAAGACTACATAATATGTAAAGTAGAGCAAATTTATTGAACTAAATGACATGAATTGTGATGAAAAGACAGTTCATGAAACTACAACAGAAATCTTCCTATTGCTGAAAACAATATGGGATGTCATCTGCTTTGTGTGATGGGTGCACAGTTGAGTGCAAGAACGTTACCAAAAAAGCTATTCTTCATTTTTAAACCAATAGCACATAGAAGTAGACAGCCCAGGTGCTTTGGGCTAGATTCAGTGAGTTCTGGTGCTGACACTCTGGCTCTCTAGCAGTGGGATGTGCAATGATGCCATACTGTCGTAGGCAGCTGGTCTCTTCTGTCTTGCAGCCTATGATAGAACTAGAGGTAATGGCAGGAAGATATGCCAGAGGAGGTTTAGGTTGGATATTAGGAAGAGGTTCTTCACCCAGCAGGTGGTGGAGCAATATAACAGTTCCCCAGGGAAGTAGTTATGGCACCAAATCTGCCAGCATCCAAGAAGCATTTGGACAATATCCTCAGTCACATGCTGTGAACGTTGGGAGTGTCTTGTGCAGGGATAGGAGTTGGACTCAATGATCCTTTTGGGTCCCTTCCAGCTTGGGTAATTCTATGATTCTACAATTCTGTTGAACTTGCTGCATGTGGCTGGAGGGACTGCAGTTCTCCCTTCTCTCCTTTGCCTCCCCTCTCAGTATTTGACAAGATGTTCCTTCCAGTGTTCGCTTTTCATTCATTTTCATGTTTTTCATCCCATCCTTTCACTTAAGACTCACCTTGTGTCTTAAACCATAAAAACAATTTTTCAGTTTCATTTCTCTAAGGAAAAAAAAACCACAAACAACAAAAGAAACCAGCTTGTCAGCTGTCTTCCTGTGTGTTGCCCTTTGCTTGCCTGTACCTCCTTCCTCTTCAAAATGTGGCTTCAAATCTCCTGTGTCTCTTTTCTTCACCTATAATAAAGGTCTCTCCAGGATCTCTCGAGGCAGACGGATATTCCTTATGGCACTGTCTTGGACTCTGCAGTCTATGAGCATGTTCGAGTGAAAGGGATGAATCCATTTGAGAGGGACAGCATGTATTCCCAAATGTGGCGGATGATTAACAGAAGTAATGGCTCGGAGAACAATGTCATGGAGTCAACTGCAGGCATTCAAAAGGTACTGGTATGACCTGCTTTTTGCTTCCCATTGGAGATGCTCTGCTATAACACCACATTTGCTTAGTTGTTGCTTTTAACTGCACCCAGATAATGGTCATGTCTGGTACCAACTTCTGCAAGTCCATTGCATTGACATGGAGGATTGGGACTTATCAGATACATAGCTTGTTTTCAACCACATTTTAAAATGTAAGTACCTAGACTATTTGCTCTGCAAAGGATGTATAGGTAGGAGAGATGAATGCATTTGTCAAGATGCAAAATGGGAATAGGATCACTGGACTTATAACCCCAAAAGATGTGGCAATGTACTGTACAAAGCTTAAAGCTCTTTGAATACAAGACATTGATCAACTTATTTTTGTGCACTGCTGGCACTGAAAACCTTGGCTTTCAGTTGTATCTCTGAATCATGTATGTTTTGAGAGAGGCAGACAGAAAAAGATGATCTGATTTTAAATAAGAGTGTCTCAGCCACCTTCTGTAGTGAGTTTAGCAGTGGGAAAACACTTTGAGAGCAGTAGTCAATTTTTGTAGATACACTTGTGAATGCAATAGTTCCCTCTCATGTCTTTAGTTGACAACTACAGCTTTTATAAGAACAGTAGTACATGAAAGGGTTCTGTATGAGAGTGAATATGAGTTAATGACTGACTCTGTACAAAATTTATCCCTACCATTGTATCTTCATTTTAATAGTTTTAAATAATATCTGAGAAATATAATATTTTTCAGATTTTATTTTAAATTTTAAAATGTGAATATTAATTAGAGAAAATATCCATGAAGTTGTGTGTTCACTTGTATTAAGTTTGGTTTAGAGTCTTCTAAAAATCCAGACAAACTCTATGTTTTGTTTCCACATAGAACCTTTTGCCAGGAAAACCTGTAATTTCTGGTGTTTTCACACTGAATACAAACATGTAAGAGAAAAGTGTGTTAAAATGAATCACTGGTGATCTCTTGATATAGAAGAACCCCAGAATAACAAAGATTCTTTGGAGTTTTAAAAATCACTAATCCACCCTCTGTATAATTGAGATCATCTTTTTTCCTCTGAAGGACTGAACAGCATGAAATAAGATGCAAGGGAGGCCCTGGGGATCTGCACTTTTAAAACCCCACTAGAAAAAGTCATGAGCTGAAAAAGCAAGGAAAAAAAGACAGTCTGAAGATTTATTGGCTACAGGAAATTGGGTTTTTTTGAGAAAACATATTTTAGCTCAGTTTGTAAGGGGCTGGTAAAGCTGGGTTTTGCCTTCGGTAAAAAAAAAAAAAGGTTGCTCTCCTTCTGGTTTGCTTTCCTAAGTTATCCTAAGTCTTTCAGAAGAGTCGAAACCCAGAGCACATCAAACACAGCTGTGTTGACTGATGCCTTTTAGCTGAAAAAAACCACCAGTGTGCCATGCTGGCAGGTAATTTCAGTTTATAGTCTGTGATTTCTTATTCCTGTAAGCATGGCAGTTGCTATCTTAAAACCTACAAAACCAGAATTATCTGGGTTCTTTAATTTCCCATGCCTCTTCTTCCCAGGAACAGACACTTGCAAATTATAGTGTTGAAAAACCAAGTTGCAGCATGTGAGCAAGCCAACCACCCTCCAATTATAAAATATCAAATGGCTCAGGCCTGATTCAAATGAGCATACACATCCACCTACATGTGTGCAGTTTCCCCCTTCTTTCACCTTATGACACAGAAAAAGATTTTTTGTCAGTTGGTGTTCACACAGAAGCTTTTGGGAGATTGTATCTGGGCTGCTCAGGAAAAAAAGCTGGATGAAAAATGTGGTCTTAAAAGCTAGTCTTAGGCAAGGAAAAATATCATTTTAAAAAGGTAACTGATAAGCAACGAAGATTATAATCACTGTAAAATACTTCAAAAAATGAACACATTTGAGAGAAAAGAAATGATGGCCCACTTTGGCCTATTTATATACTGTGTAGTGTTCTTCAGGGTCTTGAATGAGTTTAACTAGCCACATCAGAGCTATTATCCAGATTATAAACCTGGACAAGCTAAGCCAACAGGTCTCCCTCTGTGCTTCATTTTGTTTCTGCCATTAATCAGCACTAAAGCATGACAGAATAGCAGTTTATTTAAGCTCTCCAAGGCTATTACCCCGACACGTGTTCCTGGAGTGCCAAGTGAGGGCTGAGACTTAATGAGTGCTTCCAAATGAGTACAGTGAAAGGGATTTCCACTAGGCTGCCTAATGACTATGAAGGGATTATGACAGGAGGGACCACTGTAAGAGAGAGTTGTGCGGGAGGAATGTCAGGGATGCAGTAAACATACTCTCCTTTAACATCACTCTTTGCTGCACCCTCCCTGAGGTTATACTGGGTTTACAAGTAGCCATCGCAGAAGAGGCTCTGCCAAACATTTTCGTTGTACCTTAAAAGTCCTTTAGTTTTGTCTTGCTTTTATTCTGCAAATTACAGTGGAGCTGGAACTTTTTTTTATTTAGAGGAAAGTAGCAGGTCAATACTAACGTAGATAGATATAAATAGAGGCAGGAGATTGAGTATCAACTGCTGATTTACTCATTGCATCACCCCACTTGCTCAGCAGGACTGCACACTTGCTGTACCAATGACTTCATGGGGGGTGGCACCTGTGTGAGTGCAAATGCAATACAGCCAAATGACAATGACTGCATAGTCCTATTTTGCATCAGGCAATCTACTGCATTGACCTGCTTTTCCTGGCAGGAGGGCAAGGCGGTCAAGAGAAATAAGATGGGAAGATCATGCCATTGTAAATTTTCAGGTTTTGATACTTTTTGGTCGTATTTTTTTCATACATGAGGTGCATACATATGACTGTGTGCACTCCTATTCTATCCATAGTGCACAGCTATACACACCATCAGGAATGGCTACAGAACAGCTGGGTAGATTTTCCCTGAAGAGCAAGCAGAGTTTTAAATACCTCAAACAGGAAACAGTGAAAAACACAGGTACTTTAGATTCCACCACTTATTACCTCTTTCTTTCTCAAAAGGCAACAAAAAGCAGTTGAAGATCTCAGTTGAAGGTAGGGAAGAATTCTGTTGTTTGTCTTCTTGCTCTGTCAAATCAAAATGGCTGGGGAGGTAGCCATATCCCTATATATGCTTGGATTATTCTGGAGAACAGTAATTTTTATCTTCCTTTTTTTCTTTATTATTCCTAAGTTTTTTCATGTATCTCAAATTGATTCTTTTTTTTTTGCTTAGATTATTAAATATACATCTCATTCTGTCAAAGGAATCTCTATTTTCACAGAAGTTATTTATTCGGAGAGGATTTACAGAGGCCTAAGTCATGCCTGCTTAAACATTCATTGAGGACTCCAAGAAAAATCATTTAGGCTTAAGCATATCACATTACATACCTCTTTATGTCTTCTTAAAAAGCACATTACTCTGCTTAATCCTTTACAAGCACCACAGGCTTTCCTATCCTTGGAACTATTCCCGTTTAAAATATAATGAAGCACTTCCATTGTGCCCCTGTCTGCTCTTTCTTCCCTGGAGTATAATAGTGCCTGATGCCCTATCCTACCCACCTTGTTCCTCTGAACATAATACTGTAGCCTACAGCACCTACATTTTTCTCAGCACTACCAAGTATAAAATTCCTTTCCCAGGCTGTATAGACAGAATCTGAATGCATTTAAAACCTCTGTCTGTTTAAATCTATCTGCAAAAATATTTAGCTGGTAGGAAACTTAGGAATGACTGTCAGGTGAAATAATGCCTCTGGATGGTGTGTCTTAGGATCGCATAATACTTCCTCTCCAACTTGCACACAGTATCAAAAGGAATTTGATCTTGAGATATTAATTTTCTTGCGATCCTACTTGCATTGCCAGTGGAAACATGCTAGCAACTGCTGAGCCCTTTTGTTTTCCCTGGATGTTTCTACCTTTCTGAGAATACTGTAATAGTAATAATATTGTTTAAACTACTATCTATGAATAGGCCATAAAAAAGCTTTGCTAAGGTGATTTGTCTAGGGAAGGAAGGAGTAATAATGATTTGTGATTCTATGCTAGAACAAATTGTTAATAACTGGACATGGTTATTCTTAATTTGTTTTCAGCAGTAGTAACAGCATGAATATTCCTATTGATGAGCCAAACAGACCCTTGTATTAACTGATTATCCTGATTTACTCACAAAATTTGCCATTGGAATTGGCATTCTGGTGGCAGATACACTGATCACACCACAAAAAGGAGGTAAGTTAATATATGCAAGTCCATACATCTTTGTTGTGAACATTTCAGACTATGGAGGTGGCCAATAAAAAGACACTGAAAACATCAGGTAAACAAGACAGACTTTTTGGATATTGTATCTGTACTATGATTCAGCAGTTTGACAGTAGCTTAGAAAAGGACTGGAAGCAAAAAAGGCAGGAATATATATAAATGCTGGGCCTGTACTTCAGTCATCTGTGTATCTTGTTAGCAAGCTAATTATCAACCAAGACACTGGTTCTGCTTCGCCTCCAGAGAGTTATGCTTCCTGAGCAGATGAGATGTTCTGTTGCTGCTCTATGGGTAATAAGGTTCAAGACTAAGGTTAAGACCTTGAGGTGTTCAGCCCCACAGCTAAAGGTTCAATTTGTCTATTTTGCAATTACCTTTCCTGCACAGTCCACAACTTGGAACTGACAGGTGCCTGGGGGTACTGAATGCACCTGCTGTCCTCACTTTGTGTTATCTTGGGTGGTCTGGCTCTATATTATTTGTCATATAGCAACCATTTCCTGGAAAGCAAGTCCCAACATAAAACCTGAGCCAGATTTATCAGTGAAGTGTTGTTAATAATGACAGGAGAAATGCCTGATCCAAAGACACTAGCATGTTTAATGTCTCATAGCTTGTCAACATAGAGGCAGGGAGTGGGGTATACTTCATTGCAAAGTGTATTTCTCATAGCCTTATCACAAATTGGCTTCAGTTTGCATGAGCCAAAAGAATAATCAGCCTTGAGAAAGACTTCTATTTTTTTCTCTCCCTGTAATCCTATGTATCTTTGCTTCCATATCTAGGCCTTAAACAAACTTGCATCAGTGCAAAACTTTAGAATCCTGAGCAGAAAACACTCCAAATGCGAAGCGATGTTAGTTTCAGGCACTATCAAAAGGCTAATAGTTACATGGATAAACTTAGGAGATCTATGTGTTTTGGATTATAATAACTGATCTGTGATAGTTAACAGAGGGTGAAGAAGATTTTGTGCATAGAGTTAGAAAATTAAATATAAACCTGTTTACCTGCTGCCTTATTTTCTCAGAATTCAAGATAGGGTCAACAAAAGGTTTGCCATACCTCACAGATGCTCCTGAGCATATACGAATATTTGATCTACCTTTGACTTTGTAGAGTTTTCACAGCTTTTATCTTGAGTAGAACACCTGTAAAAGTTATTTTCTGCAGAATTGGCTTTATTTAAACAAAAACCTAAGTCAAAATTTGAGTCAGCCTACTTATGAAGAAACAGATCTACACAGACATGTTTATCCAACAGCTAAACAAGCCAACTGCTGTCATATTCCTTTTGTCTATATAGTTTCCTGAAAATTTTATCTGAGTTCATCTTCTGTTTCATCTTACATGCTCCTGAATGTACCTTCCCTCATTTCCTGTCACTGAAATTCCGTCTAAGTTGCTCATGACTTCTGTTCAAAGGTCAGTCTGCATATGCCTGCGAGTCACTTTAACAGCCTCAGATGTCACTGACTTATGTCCTGCTGTGGTGCCATGACATTCTGCCTTCCATGACTGTTTTTACTTGCTCTCCTTCTTATCTCTCTATTACTTTGGAGAATTTTCCAATTCTGTTCTTCAATTTTTGTGGGCCATCCTTCATTCAAGACCATAGTCTTTTCTATCTGTAGCTCATCCCTGAATATTCTCAAGTCCAAACAATTCAGCTAGTGGCTCCAGGGACACAACTTGCAGTTCTGTTTCTCTTACACTGAACAGAGCTCCTTTTGTCTGAAATAAAATTTGTGTTTTTTCCTCTTCGTGTTTTCATTAATTTCTAACCACTAACTTAGTTCAACCTAAAGCCTGCAGTAGCTGAACATGTAGTTTTCATTTTCTTTCCTATGGCTTTCTGTTTCTTAAGCTTGTGCATCTATTTAAGTTTTGCCAATTTATCTTCCATAACGTGTCTATGATTTACCTGTGCAGTCCATCACTTCAGTACTTTTCAATGTTATTTTCTGTGATGTTTACAAAGCACTCTTTCCACATTTGAGTTTCAAGACCCTCCATGGTCGATTGTGACTCTCCTTGTAGCTTTCTCATTTCTGAATTGGTATTCATTCGTATGAGATTCCAGTGCAACTCCATTTTCAAACAAGAATCTTTATGCTTTCTCCAAGGACTCTTCAGTGAGATATGAAGTTTTCCCTCAAGACAGTAGCCTTGTCTTTTCTTCAAACTCTTTAGCACTATCCTTTGTTATTACAGTAACAGAAAACTTGACAATTAGGTCTCTTGTGTACTACTATCACTAGCCATCAACTAAGCAGCACTGTTTTGCTGTTGCTTTATGCTCTTTCCCTTCATTTGGCTTGTTTTATAACTGTCAAATAAGAGAGGAGAGAGGAGCTCAAACTATAGTCGTCTAAATACCATCATAGATGTCATGTGGTGAAACCAAAAAACTACTGTAGCTTAGAATGGATTAAGTTAATGAACTTGGCCATTGTCAGAGGAAGAGTATTTCTCAGAAAAGAAGCTCTATGTGTCTGACATTTCAGGCTTCGTCCTCAAAGAAAAGCTGCAGCCTGACTTCAAAAGATGAGCATGGGAGCTGAAGTTCATAACAGTCTGATACAAAATGAAAAGATAGGGAGTAAAGAAAAAGATTTCATTGAGGAGTCAGTCATTATCATCTCTCATTTTCTCAAGTTTCAGTAGTCCCACCTACATATTTCTCTTGAATTGTTTCATCGATCAACATAATCACATTAATCTCAGAGACAGTTGTATAAACTTGAAGTTTTCTGCTTGTTTACCTGAAAGCTTGGTTATTTAGGGGTCCCCCCCCAGATATATCCATTCTTCTGTTCAAAGGTAATTCTCTGTTCATACTTTTCTTCACTAAGATCCTTAAACTGTCATGGCTACATCTATACTCCCATCATGTGTAACTTGAAATACCTAATTTAGGTGGCCAAGTTTCTTCCCTAACTATTGTAGGCAGAAAATTTCCCTCTCTCTCGAGTGGTTGGAGGTGCCTAAGCTGGAAATCTATTTTTCTTGGTGGCTTATTTTGTACAGTACCTATCAAAATAAATCATATTCCGTGACTAGAAATGGCAATAAAAATAAGAAATAGGAAAGTGTACCCCGAGGAACTAATTTTGTTTGAATCCTGTAGAATTGCATTCTGCAGAGAGCTGAATCCAGGCTTTTCAGCTGGAGAAAGGATGGCTGACAGCCTTTAGGGAGTGAGCATGTTATGGGTGGAGTCCTCACCCTTCATCCTGGTGGCCAAAGACAAAGCTAAGTGCTTCACACCTTAGCCTGTTTCTAAACCTGTAGTCACCTTTTTACAGGGCAAAACAGTCCAGAGGGGAAAATTGAATCCTTTGTGTTGGTGGAGATTTCACTTGGGCTTTCTCTTTATATAGAAGTGGACTAATTAGGATGGTGTCATGAGAGAAACACCTGGAGGGTATCCCTGATGTGATGTTAGGAGAGCAGCTCTGTAGAAGTGTGCGGGTAGCTCTAGGTACAAGGCACATACTGCATTGCCAGACATTTCATCTAGAACAATCCTCATACACATGCAAAAAGTAGAATGAATTTTGTGTTAAATAGCCGTTGGTCTCTCCCTGTAGAGATAACAATTAGGAGTTTCCTTTTTATTATTATTATTTCTGGAGAACATTGGGTATTTCTGATAGGTGGGGAAGGTACGCTCTGGTGGTGAGTGTAGCTTGACCACAAATACAGAGTAGCTGCTTGTGGCTGAGGAGTTCATATGTGGCCATGCTTAGTTTATCCCCCTTATATCACCTTGTGCCTTTTTCTGGTAATGTGCTACTCTGGGAACTGCTGCCAGAGCACTATGTATCCCCATTTGTTTGTGTAGCGTATCACATCTGAATACCATATTCCTGAGTTTTATATATGAGAGACAGTAAATTTCTGAATAACTAAGCAACATGAATGCTGCTTTCATTTGCACTGGCAATTGATCAATTATATAAATTCTGATTCTCCCTCCTGAGGCTCGGATTTTTAGGGGATGGGAAATTTTGGAAGGGAGTAGGAAATAAGAAAACTGACAATTTGGAAATAATTTTAACAAAAAGAGTGTAAAAGCTGAGCATGCGTATGTCAGAATAATGTTCAAAGGAAATTTTTTTGCTAGCATTGTTTGTTACTCAAGTTTTCTCAGCTGGCCACACTCAGTATTAGGTAGACATCTGTTAGAAAGGGTGGTATAAACAGAAAAGGATGCTGAATCCACCCCTACAAACAACTAACTTATTTTGTGCATATTTGGGTCTAACAGAGCAATATTATAGACACATTCCATTAGAAAAAAGTTTCTGAGTACTTACTATGAGATGAGTGTATTTATTACTCATTAGCACAAGAGAGGTCTGAAAGAGAAACAGCTCTCGTGGGTGCTGTTATAAACCATCTCATGAGTAAAACACAGGCTGTAGTGAAGAGTGCAAACCAAGAGATGTATTTACGGATATATTTGCAGCAAAATGGAAGTTCCACTACATGTTACTTTCTATTAAAACCAAAACAAGATGATCTCCCCTCTGCCTATCAGCTGGACAGGCTAGGAAGAAAGAGGTTTGGGAAAGGGATACTCTTCGGGGCAGAAAGGTACTGAATGGGCAGTGTTTTAGAATGTCAGTTGTCAGTTGGGCACTGCTGCCATGGTTACATTATGTCATGATGTGGCATCTTACAGTGAAAGCATGTTGGATATATATAATAAAAAAGCAATGCAGGGAAACTTTTCTAGATAATAAAGGTTTGCTATTTATTCCAAACCATAAAGCTACTTCCTGTGCTACTCCCTTCCTAGAGTCTTCCATCTCTGGCATTGTCTTGAGAAAAAGAATATGACCAACAGCTTTAACTGACAAAAAACAGTAGCGGGAAGAGCAAGCTGTGCAGAGGTGCTATTGAGGAAGTGAACCTCCCCTTGTGCGTAGTCAGCTTGTGGAGATATATACTGCTTTTTGATCTTTTGAGGAGCACTTAACATCTCAGGTTCTATTACTGCGGGATGACTTTGACCTCAGCACTCGCTGCTCTATTCTTTTAGTGCCTAGTGTCTTCGGAAACTGGGTGTGCTGCTTTTGTGTCATTCCACTTTGGCAAGAAGTCATTTATTTTGTTTTAACAAGAATTGGAATGAATATGACATAACAAGTCCTGTAATCCTTCAGGCTTCTGAGATTGTTCTTTATTAAACAAGAGGAACTCCTGATGGAAGTTACAAACTCCTACGAATATGCTTTCCTAGTCTGGCCGCATCAGTTATCGGCCTTTTCTGTGCAATCTATGGGGAAGCAAATCTTGGGGTGAGTAAAATATCTTCCTTGAAGTATTTTTTATTGCTTCTTCAGGTCACTTCTTATAGCCATTTTCCTGTGGGAGAGTGACAAAAATATTTTAACTTGTGCAGTTTAACAATCATACACTTTCATCATGATAGCGTTGGATTAAGGGTTGGACTTGATGATTTTAGAGGTCTCTTCCAACCCAGATAGTCCTATGATTCTATGATTCTATGATTATTTGCCCAAATCTATTTCCATATCCCTTTTTCAAACCCATTAGTGGAAAATGTCTATCAAATATTGCTGCCTCAGGGAGAAATAGCAGTTTGGATTATGCCTCCTCCTTTGTTGATCCCTCCTGTCTTCCCCTGCATTTTTTTTATATCTCTCATGCTAAGGCAGTAGTAGAGTCACGGTTCCCTCACTGAATTCTTTCTGTGGCTCATATGCCTTTCCATAGCAGAGATATGGGTCCATACTCTGGTTTTGAATTCTTGGTATCCTAAGAAAGAAAAACTCTGTAAAGTGCCTGACAGAGAAAAGTAGCTTGGCATTTGGAGCACTCTCTTTTGGCTATAGGGGACATGAAAGTTATTAGGCATCTATTATTCTGGTCCTATGAGCTCTTAACTCTCCATTTTATCTCCATTAACTTGGTGGGTTTTTTACAGAGGTTCTGTAACATTTCCAGGTTCATAAAGATGAATAACAACCATACTGAGGGTGTCTGGGGACTGCACAGGTTCCTACGCAGCTCCGGCAACCTCGGCTCATTCTTTTCCTTCTGAATTTTCACTTCACTTTATTCTTTCATTCTTACTTTTTAAGTTTTCTGCGTTTTGACCCTCTGTCCCTTCTGTTTGGATACCAGCTACTCCAGCTTTTTCCCAGTTCTCTGAGCCTTTCTTTTTTCACTGCTTGCCTCTCTACACAGTCACACATCTCCTTTGCTATATCCATTGGCTTACATTATCTCACTGTTTATTTGTGCAATGAACTCTGGAACTTTCAATTTGCAATCAGATGAAGCTTTCCAAAACTCTGGCTTTCACTTTGAAGCCCAGGTTCAAGCTCACAGTGTGGTGGGCTACACTGGGGACGTATCACACACAGATCAGGGGAAATGCAGACTCTGTCTAAAGATCAATAGATAGAGACTGGAGGGTGTACTCTTGCTTCAGGCATGGAACTTGGTAACATGTTTTACTTCCTCGCTTAAATGTTTCCAGCCATCTTTTTTGTATATTATTGTATTTTAATCATACCCAAAACCTTGTGATGTATTAGCATATGCAAATGATGAGATTGACTGTAAGGTTGTTTAAAGGATGTATGTGACAGAAAAAAGACATGAATAGACGTAATGAGAAAGGGATGTATAAAATGTGCTATACATTCCAGCTCTAAAGCAGGGCTTGGACTATAAGGCTGCAGGTCTGAAATGGTGAGAGAGATAAAAGAGGTAACAGAGAAATCTTGTTTCATATTTTTGGAGCTACACTTACCAATCCTTTAAAAACAGTTTGGAAGATTTATATAATTTCTGTCAAATAACTCTTTACTAAACAAACAAACAAAAAGTCTGTTCCAGAGACCAGTAAATGCCATTGCAGTGGGTAGATATGTAGCAAGTCTCCGCTGTAAGATATTTAATAGTCCCTTACAAAATCATTCAGAATTTTTTAATTCTAATACTCTTACAGCTCTGAGTAATAGGAAAGCAAAAGAGAATAGCTCAAGGAGAACCTGCAAATTTTGACAGCAAATTTTTAGACCATCATCCTTAAATGATCGATACGTTAATAAGCATATCGGTAGGCAATGAAATGCTAGTGAAGTAACAAGAATGGTACAGGAAAATTAAACTGTAAACTAAAAAGCTCTTGCAGAATACTTAGGAAAATCAACCTTTCAAGTCTGTAACATATATAAGCGTAAATTATCTAAGTATCAAAAGCTTTAATTATAACAGCTGATTACCCTTAAGGGCATACTGCTCTCAAGGAGTGACAGGACATTTTGGTGTGGTTTAAGATAACACCTTGAGAAATAAAGCATAGAAAATGCTAATTTTTCAAATACAAAAGAGGAACCCAAAAGTTTACCTGTGAATCCCCAAAAGAGTTTGTGTTTACAAACTCTAGGTCTGTGCTTCAAAATATCTATGTGCATTTAAATGCAAGTATGGGTTTTAGAGCCAGAGAGATCTCTAAGGTCTGATCTTAAAACATCTGGTCAGGGAAACTGGAGGCTGAGCAGACTGTTGCTGCTGGCTGCTGTTTGACATTGTCCTCTGCCATCTGAGTATACATAGTGGGAAATAGTCTAGTAAAATAGTCTGTATTTTGTTGGAATGTATTGATTTATTGAACCCTGCGTGTTTTGAGAAAAATAAATGTTCAATTTTTGTTTAAAGAGGGAAAGAAAAAAAGAGGACCAGTTTGAAGAACCAGATCTGGTTGTTCAAACTGGATAGTTGATACACAAAGATAATTGGTGTTCTACTCAGCAGAGTGCCAGAACATAAAATTAAATGTTGTGGGCTTAAACCATATTTGTGCAAAAAATCCTGGTGCTGGATTGTAGGGAGTTATCTCTTTAAAGGACCATTATAGTAAGCGGAAAGTCTCTAATGCAGAGACTGTCAGGCTACACTAGGTTCTGGTGTCAGGACATGATCAGCATCCCTTGTAGGTACTTTGCTCTCTTGGCCTTGTTCTCTTACCTCCTGTGGAGCAATGTGAAATGAAAACATGCCTCTTTAACTCCCACTAAATATTTCAGGGGGTTTCAGATCCCATTCAGCCAGAAGCTCCACACAGCTTTCTTCCTAACATCGGTGCAGGACTCTGAAATCTAGGAGGGGGATGTTTTGAACTAAAATGGGGCATTGCATGCACATCGTGAATGTGCATATGGGGTGTGGACGGCTCCTGGGATGGACCAGGGAGCAGCCTGGCAGCACGTTATTTGGGCTTTCCCAAATATTGTCTCTCTGAGCTCCTTTGTGTGTGTGCAGAGAATCTTTTCTAAACATTACCTAAATAGTATTTTCAGCTTCTGCAGGTTTTTCAGGGTTATAGTCACCAATGGGGCAGTCCTAGCTGAGCACAGTAGAGGATCAGATAGGTATAGAAAAATAGTGTTCGCCTTCCTGCAAGACTGGCATGTGTCAGTGGTGTGCTTGCATAGGCAGTGACAAATGAAAATTACAAAAGACCATTCATTCTCTGGCATTAGCCTGGCAGCTTTCATACACAAAAAAATCCTCAGAAAGCAAAAAAAAATGTTTTTTCTACACCGTATATTATGATGTCTCCTGCTGCTGCCTTTTTCTGACCTGATTAAAGCAACTAAGATGTTTTCTGAGTGTTTCTTGGAAAGAAATGTAAATGGAATGAACTTTCCAGCCATCAAGTTAAAAATTTAGAAGCAACAGCATGACATTGAGGAAGGTATACCAGGTAGGTAAGGTGGCTTTCTTAAAGTGTATCAACTAAAAATAAAGCTAGAATTCTTCTGTTAAATAAGCAAGACTCTTTCTGTAAGTTGAAGAGTTATGATAATTGTGTGTTTTCCACCATTTTATTCTCCTTAGTTAAATTGCCGGCAAGCAGTTTATGTCTCTCTGTATTTGAATAGGTGGCAGAGTTGTCCAATCTGAAAATGTGACTACAATAAATCAGTTTCTTTTTAATAGCCAAGCTATGGGAGGAGAGGATTAAAGTGCCACGTGGAGTATTTTAAGAAGCATTTTAACCAGACTGTAATCACATTTCATTCTTCCATCAATTTGCATAATATACCTGATCTAGACAGACTGCACAACTCCCTCACTGGAATCGCAATGGCAGGAGAGGGTTGTTTACCATTCCCAGCTCTAAAGCTTTCACACTGCATGAGGGTTGATTAGTGTTTGTGACTGTTTGCAGAATGGCTGGTTAATCAAATAAAACAGACCTCATTCCCTCCTGAATACAACAGAGGGAGAGATATAAATACTAGGGACTGTATCAAGATGGGTGGAAAGTACATGCATCTCTAATGAAAAAAACAATAGATAAGTAGCTGTATTATACAAGTGTGTAAGTACCAAGGGGTTCTGGTCATAACATCAATCAAAGAGTGGAAGCTTTGGTTGCTTTATCTCTCTGACCTCAGGACAGGATTTTCTTGTAATATCTTTCTAGGAAGAATTCTCAACCTGTGAGTAAGCAAATCTAGGACATGGTATCTCCCTGTTAGTGAGTCTTATCCCAAAATAAACATTCTCAAGAAACTTCAAAATTTCTCATCAATCTTCCACTAAGTGATACCTGCAGTTCCTGAGTATTCCTTTGTGTAAGAGATGGATGGCCAGTACGTCTTTCTTGTGACTGATCCAAGGTACTACAGCATACCTTGGTCCAAAACAGTATGATTTTAAGACCTCTGGGACACACTGAAAAAATAATCTGTGTTCTGCAGCATGGAGGGACAGCATGGGCTAGCTTCCTACACTGCAGGTTGACAGAAGAATATGACAAATCCAAATTTGAAAACCTCTAAATTTTGTTTCACATGTGACAGGATTTCTGAGCATGGTTGTGTTTTATGTGATGCTTCAAATATGAACTTGGTAGACTGCTGGACTGGGCCTCTCAATAGTCACTAGAAGCCTGTAACCTCATCCATGGGTCTTTGCCGAGCATTGGTATGTGAGACGGCACCAGTCTGCTCATCCATTATAGAGCAGAGGCACACAAGTACTGCCTGCAGAAAAGCAGAATTTGGCGTGAAAAAAACAGGTGCTTATAAGCAGCAGTATCTTCAGAATCAAAATTTTGGCTAAAAGTGCTAAAGTGCTAAAATTTTGCTCAGGTCTTGTCTTTATACATGAGTTGCTGTACGATTCTCCATTGGAGTTTCAAATATTGCAGTTCACAGCATAGTCTGGAGACAATGCACATTAATGTAGGTGCAGATCAGGCAGATGTAAACAGCAAAGGTGGGAAGAGTGTCTCACAAAAGGGAAATGTAAGCATCATTAATGAATATTTTCAAAACACTTTCATTCCTTCAGTTAATGCTATTATTAAATGTAACATCTTTGCTTTTCCTACAGTTGTGCTGAAAGCTAAATGAGGGATGTGGTTTACTTTAAGCAGTGTCTTATTCTTGATTAGCTTGATCATTACATCATTTTGGATTTAACAAAGTGAGTGGCAAATGGAACACAACAAAGAAAGCAGAACAACAAAAAAAATGAAACATGATATGAGATCATGGAAGAGAATCAAAGTAGACAAACCCAAAAGTAAGACAAACAATCTTATACCAAAATTCTGGCTAAAATAGTGACATATAACGTATGTTTGAGAATGACGACAATTGTGGAAAATACTCAGGGTGTTATTTTCTCTTTCCGTAGATGCCAATAACGATCTTGATTTAGAGAACTGTACTTCTGAATATGTCTTCCCATGCTGAGTTGAGAGTCTCTCCACATTATCAGACATGATAGCTGTTTTGAAAAAATTAAAATGAAGTTTAGTGGAAATATCGGACAAGCATGTAAATCAATATCACATAAATTCTTTGTGTCTGGTGGATTTTACTACCCCTCTTTCTGTACCTCTCCACTCCCAGACTGCTTTTCAAATCTGAAATTGCAAAATTCAGCCTCTCGTCAACCGGCTTCTCCATCCATTTCTTCAACTTCACAGAAGCTCCCATCAAAGGTTTGCCCTGTCTTTCTGCAACACCCTTTCTCATATCTTAAGAGTTAATTGTTCCCTACATCCAATATGAGAAATCATTAACTCAAGTTTGGCATCCGTTGAAAGCAGTCATTGGTAGACCTCAGCTCCATTTGTGTTTGCATCCACCAATTTGGAACCTGACTTGACTGTTCCAGATCTCACGAGCCAAGTAACACAGAGAGAAAATCTCATAAGACAATTATTTTTCATAACATTATGTAACATCCAGATCCATTCCTAGCTGAACAAAAACAAATAAAATCCGAATAACAGAGAAACATGCAGAAGGTTTGTTTTGAATTTCTTTCTAATAGTAGTCCTAGGCCTGGTGGAGATTCTTCAGTCCCCATGGAGTTCTACATGATACAATTTTGACAGATACTGTGTCAGATTGTATTGTATCTTCTCATGATTTATATTGCACACATTCTATGTAGCTTTCAGTATGTTTTAGTTATTACAACTCTATAAAATTTGTAAGATATGAGGTGTTTCTAACACCCTATGACAAGTTTTATGTACATTATGTGACTGCAGTTTTGATTTAATCTTTATCATATTACACTCAGTCTGTAGAATTTTGTTTTATTGTGCTCTTGCCATATTTTATGCCCTTACACGTCTGTGTTTTATCTCTCGGTTCATTCAGCTCGAATATTGCTAGATCTAGGTTCTTCTCTGAGTGTGTGCCCTGTGTACTATGTAGAGTAAGTCCATTGAGCTGGCTACTAATTACTCAGTAGCTGCCAAATGTAGATGCCTGTACTAGGCCTTATATTCCCATTCAATTTGCATTCTTGGGATCTAAGAAATTTGAAATAGAACAAATAGAATAAACTTAGCTAAAAAGAAGTCAAAAGAGACAAGAGAAAATATTATTGTGGTTTTATCTTCTTCAGCTACAATAAATACACTTTTCATAGATATGGCATACGTAATATAAAGCAGGATATCTTTTCCTGGCATTGTATTTCCTCTGCTTTCTTGCATAAATCTTGTGAATTAACTCTTTCTAAAATTTAACGTGAATGATATAGCATAGCGGTACATTGGACTTGATGTAGATGTCCATCAGTAGAAATTATGTCTTCTATTTGTGTCTAAAGGGATCATGTTTTCAGCAGAAGAACCCACATGTGAGCAGTTGCATTGCGTATGATATTTTAATATAACTGAACACAGTGTTATTTACACACAGAGCATTGTGCAGCTGAATGGTTGCTTGTGTGGGTGGTTCATGGAGATGCAGGCACGCAGCTGCTTTTCCTGAAAACTTGGTCAGGCATTTATCTCCAATTAGTGAGAAGCTGTGTAGCATCCTTTATTATCACTCTAAACAAGTGAAGAAAAAAAATTGTGTTTGTTGTTTTCCGTTCAAAAATCCATGCTGAAGGAACAAGAAGCATGCCAGTACAATAGACCTGGACAGGGAAATTTTATTTTTTGTTCTGGCAGCCAATTAAGGCCATTTTTCCACTCTCACTACTGTACTGGTAGCTCATGTGTTCCCAGGTGCAGTGAAGCACTGCGGCTTCTCTCTAATTCTTCCAAAGCCAGATAAAAACTGTAGTTCTTCGTTTAGGGGATACGTGTCCTCTCATGGCATAGTTCTGTAAAAGAGAAGTTACTTTTAGGTTAGGTTATGGTATCAATGAAACTAGCAATCAACCATTAGTTTAGATATTCATTCTTCTTATAGTCAAGGTCCAATTTGTTTTTCAGTAAAATAAATAAGAAGATACTGAATGAGATTACATTTCCTAACAAGGTAGTGGCATTTTTCAAGCCATCCCCCCACAGATGCTAGGTGATACTTGCCACACATTTGATGAAGTGCTAGAAGGTCAAGTTGATGATTTTATGCTATTGCTTGTGGGTTTGATTTTTTTTTCCTTTTGCTTGGTGCTAGCTAATGAAATTATTTTATTCACTTGTGTAAGATGTTTACTGGCATATGTGATTGCCTGGACACTTAGCGGTCCACACTGCACGCTCAAATACCTGATTTGCAAGTGCATTGTCTAACTAAGAAAATCTTAACTGATGTTCCTAATTCTAGGCAAAACGCTACTTCATTTTAAGGCAAATCAGCTGATTGCATTGAATCTTCACGATTAAACTTGGAAAAAAAACCTGTACCATTATTTTTTCCATTGCATAAGTATTTTAACTCCACTTTTTTCATTATTCATCTCAAAGACACTTTGGCATTTTACTAATGTTTTAGGATTAGAACAAGTACTTGAATTTAATCCAATTGTGTTATATTTTTCAAAAGAACACCAGTGTCAGGGTAGACACATCAAACTCAAATTAAGAAAATAAGACTGACTAATTGTATTGTATATTTATCAAAGAACTGTTCTTCTTGATTATGGTATAATGAGATTTCACAGTATATTTTGTCCAAGTTTGAATCTAAGAGGCTTGGGAAAAACATAAGGAGACATAAATTTCCATGATTTATCAGACTTGCAGGAAACCTAAAGTGAAGCAGGAAATACAATTGCTTATTGTATTAATTATTCTATTTGTGTATGTTTAGATTTTTTTTAAGATGTCTACAAAGAAAGATCAAGTAAACCAGAGTGAATTGTCATTAGGGATTTATCGATTGGAATATCACAGTAACTGAAACTGAAACTGGGTAAGGAAGGAGATACATTTATTAAACATTGTTTATATTTAAAAGCCCTAAAATTGTAATCATATCATCATAGGATATTTTCATACTGACCTATTAAATTTTGATCAAAATGTTTTTCCATTTTGAAATGTTAATCCATTGCAAGGAAAATAATTCAGGTTGAAGTCAACTTTTTTTGATAAAAATATTCTCCAGTTTGGATTTTTTAATTGATTTTGGTCCCAAAATTTGTGATACTTTTCCTTAATTCAAAATATTGAAACTCCTTTTGCAGAAAGATAACTAGTTTCTGTCCAGCTCCATTTATCACTTTAACTAAACAAAACCTCTGTGTTTAACATTATCTCTCTGGGTTTGTGTCAAGTGTACTGCCCAGGTATTTATGTTGTTTCAGGATAAAGAAGGGATTAAAAATCTTTCATGAAAAATACCAATGCTGAAGGAATTCTCCAACACAATAACGAATTGAGTGATTATTTTACAAGACTTTTTGGTTTTAGTTGATGTTTGACTGCTGTTTCCTAGTTCTGTCAACTGTAGACTCATTTCTGACATCTGAGCTATTGTGTGGGCAGGTCAGGATGAATTAGAAACAAGTATAGTGAGAGTCTATGACTTGCAATTCATTTGTTATTTACAAAGGTGAGCAAAATGAATGTTATACCCTTGGATAAATGGAACTGCCTGCCCATCTGGTTGTAACCAGAGATGAATGAAGTTGTCAACACTTTAAGGCAAAAGCTGTAAATATTTCACTCCATAAGGAGGCAAAAACCCAACCATCACCTGAAATTAAAGTTCCAATAAACATATAAAATCCTTAGTTGTATGTGAAACGTACTCAGATACATAAGTTACACTGGTTTGGGTGCTGTCTGAACTTAAAACTCCTTAAATATTTACTTGCTTTTGTATGTAAAGAATCCAGGTGTCTGCCTCTCTACCTGCACTTGCTTGCCTGGCAGAGTCTTAGTTGTACGTTTTAAATGAGTGTAACTCTATTCTTTTTAGTAACTGTTTTGTACGAGGGTTGGTAACCATGAGTGGTGGGGTTGCAGGAGATGTGCTGCCTGTGTTTTTCGCCATGGCACCCTGCTCCCCCTAGGAGCTTGCTGCGGAATGGGCAGCAGCAGAGAGAAGCCAGTTTTTAAGAGAACTAAGGGGACAGTATGTGACAACTTATTAGGTAGTGTAATTTTCTCAGTTGTCTGCATGGTAATAGAAAGCCAGGCTGTCTAAACTGAGTAAAAAATGCTGCTGCACTGGTCGTCTTCTTCCCGCAGCTCCTGATGTTTTCCATGGGTTCTAAACTGCAAAAGAAAGAGAAAATCTTCTTAGTTCAGATCTGTACTGTTTTCCTTTCAAAGCTTTCAGGAGAGTTCAAAGCTTGCAGGAGAGTATTCCATAAACACCTGACAAGCTGCTGGTAAAGGGTGATGTGGTGTGTTAGGAACACACACGTTAACAATGCACTGACCTGGAGATCCAGGAACAGTTATTTGTGTGGCACCCACCACCTGGGCTCTGTGGTCAGAAGGTGCTGACTCCCCTGCAAGAAATGTGATTTGGCGTAAAACGGTTTCTTTTCCTGGAAATACCATAGGGCCGAAATTTCTCTGTGGAGTTTTCCAGAGTGCTTTGCTAGAAACCCTCTGCAGCACTAGTCTGTGCAGCAGCCTGAAAGAAGTGCTTAGTTAAAGACACCCTGTATAACCCTTACTGAACTCTCAGGGAAAGGGGACGAGGTATCACTGAAAGGTAGAAATCTTAAGGGGCTAGAACAAATCTCAGTCTGTTTCTTATCTGTATCCACATGAACCACTATTCTTACAGTGAAGATTCACTGCTAGAGGAGATTGATGGTTTCTTGCGGGTATTCTGGAGGAAAAAGTAGCTTTCAAGATCATCAAAGTCTATATGAAAACAAACCAATGTGGAAGCACTGAACTTTTGATCCGAAGCTGTTCCTTCCTGCCTCAGCCCAAGCTTGTGAAGTACAGCACAGGTTGCCAGCAGTTAATGCTTCTTGTCTCCTGCAGGCTGCCAAAATGAGGGGAAACATGCTAAATTCTTGTGCAATGTAATTTCAGAGGGAGGGCAAAGAGAGGCTGGGAAGCATTTCTTTTGGACAGTCAAAATATTGTGTCAGATTCGCAGTGCCAAGCTGTCTCCATCCAAATCTGGGCAGGAGATGCTTACCAAAGAGAGAAGGATAAATTGGTTCAAAAGAAGATAGTTAAATTCTTTTGTGTGATTAGTGGAACATATTGAATCCTGTTACCACTATGAAAGTGGTCACAGGTTTTGTACAAGAATATGAAAAACTGAAAGTTACGTCAGTTTCTTTAAAATATGTTTCTAAAATTAAACTGTATTTTTTCAAATGAGCTTTTACTGGACATTGGTAGTTTTGCAAAGAATTTTCTTATGGTAAAAGGTTTTTTTCAGATGATGAATGGTTTTGATGAGTAGTTTTTTTACTTTGGATGTTTTTTACTATCCTTGGAGCTGGTATTCATTAAGTATTTCTTTGTATAGGGAATGCTACCCAAGAATTGTGATTAGATTGACTTTGCTTCTATTCTAAGAACAGGGACAAGAACCCTTCATTTAGTATCATGTTGGACTGATTTCATTTAAAGAGGGGTGCTGCTTCTCTAAACATACCTTCATTTATCTTCTTTATGATACTTTAATCCACAGAATTTTACTCTTTCAACCAAATTAAGATTGGTGTGTGTACATCTCCTTATTTAAATGATCTTCTATTGCGAATTAGCTGCCACAAAAATACACATTATCAGAAGGGAGAAGTCACTTTAGTGACAGTTTTTTTAAATTTACTTCATTATTGAGACTGCCACTTGACTACTGCAGATATAAGTTTTAGAGGAACCTGAAGTGTTTCATATCATTTTGTATATGGCCTTCACTGGTGATACCCTTAAAATAGTCTCCATTAGTATCTGCACCACTAAGTTGCCGTAAAATAACTGAGAAGCTGGCATTAAAAAAAAAATTGGTTCCTTCCCTTTCAAAGGTCTGCTTTGCTGAGCTTTTTTTCCTAGTTTTTTTTCTCCTGTTTCTCTTCCATCTGAAATTAATGTTAGCTGTAATGAAGCAGTGGTTCAGCTGCATGTCAGCGATCAGCATGATCTGCTGCCTTTTTAGTGCTTTGCTGTGATTAAATGGAGAAGCGGCTGGCTCTGTTCTCCCACTGCCCTCAGAAAATGAACCTTTGATGGGCCTCAGCTCTGTTTTGCTCTGCTTGTTAGTTTCTTACAAGATGTATTTAATTACAGTGGAAAATGTGAATGCACTAAGCGCTGGAAAAAAATCTAACAAAAAGGCTCCCACTCATTACAGAGCTCTCATACCTGAATAATTCTTGTAATTCCAGATAAATTGTTCAAGGTCTGCCAGTGTAACAAGTGACCGTGTGATCATAAGGGTTTCCTCAAGAACTTGGTGGCAGGCTGCATATGAGAAATTAATGCTTTTCCTGATGACTTTTTATCTGGAGCAAATAGACGTGCCATTGAAGCTGATATGGCAATGTAATGAAAGATAAACTTCATACTGAAGAGGAAATGAGGCTGAGATTTCTAACCTCTTCTTTCTTCCCCTAAGCTTGTGGAAGTTTCATTTCCTGCTGCTGTTCTCTCCTGGATGCTAGCTCAATAACACTTTTAGAAATGATTCAGCACAATTCTGTTTCAATAAGTATGGAGAAAAGTTTCAATGTTTGTTAAGTAGTGCCCCTTGAATTTAAGTAGCTTTCTATAGACCCTGCATCCTAAAGGGTATAGTAGTAGTAGTAGTAGTAGTAGTAGTAGTAGTAGTAGTATTGAATTAGCTTCTTGCCTTGATGACTGAATATAGTTTTATTTACATAGAAATTTTAATACCATCATGGGAATTGAACTCTCATCGTGCACCACAGAGAGCTGTCACACAGATTCGTGTTCTGCCTCCCTGATTGCATGGTTGCATTTCGCTCTTAAGTTATGCAGATAAGCCACACATAATGACCTGCAAGGGAGTGTGGGGCAAGAAGCTCCAACATTGTATTTCAGAACTACAGAAAGTTTAGTTTTGAGAGAATTCTAAATTATTGGATTTAGTTTTATCCAACAAAGCTGAAATGTGGGATTTTTATTTCCCTAGGATCCAAACAGAAGTTAGCCAGAATTGTGCCCTTTGTTAACAAAACTAAGACTTGAAACCTGGGTCCCTGGAGGAAAACAAATTAACAAAAGAGAATTTCTTTGAAGGCAGATCTGACTTCTGCTTCAGTCCAATACAAAGCAACTTATCTTGCAAGAAGTTTATGGACATCAGTGTGTTTCCATTTCCTTCTGCTGGAAAAAATCTCAATTACAAATGACACTGAGCTGTTTGGCAACATCTGACAACACTAAAATCTAGACTTAAGCTTCCACAACAAATTTTATCTTTGCTTTTTCTCATTTTAGTGTACAATATCCACACTGTGTATATTAGCTCTCACTCATGTATTTGCAAGTGTTCATTCCACTTGGTTCCCTCTTCTTAATTCCTCATGTAATAGCAACGTTGATGAAGCTGTTTTGTAGAACGGAGCAGAGCCCCACCTGCAGTCTGCAGCTACTGCACACTTGCTGAATACACCAAGATTATGTCAAAAATTTCATCTCAGTATTTATATAGGCTGGTCTCAGGTCCACACTTATCAGAATAGGGATGGTGTATTTCCCCCATGTAGTCAGTGCAGTGGAATGGTCCATATTGGAAAACATGACCTTCAGAGTTCTGTATGGAGCAGGTGATTAATCAGTGACATGACTGGTTTTAGGTCAGAGCTGGAGTCGCTGCTGCTAGGCTGTGGAAGAGTCTGTTTCTGTTCGTGTTTTCTTGGCTAAAATACAACTGACAGCTTCAGAAGCAGGGAAAGGTGTGCAGTGCTCAGAGGGGAAGGATGGAGCCTGTCTGGAAATTAATAGAAAAAAACATAACCACTGTACCACCACGGTGTAGGCACAGGGTATTCAGAAAACGTGCTTCTAGTAATTTACAGATTTTCTTCCAGAAAATTAATATAATTTTAATCAGTTGAAACTTAAGATTTCCCTAGCCTTAAAATTTGTGTTGTTTTTATAGCAGGTAATACATTTTATGTATGATGAAATATATTAAAGAGATCTGCAGGAAAAATAACTGTCAGTTCTGTTTAACCTGCAGCCTATTTTGTACACTTTTTCTTTTGTGAGGATTCTTTGAATTTCTTTTAGAGGAATTTAAAATAAAGAAAATATATTGTTCAAGAATTCAAGTATGAAAATTGCGGTAGTTGTTTGTTGTTTACTTACAATTATTTTTTTCTGAAATTTATAATTTTCTAGTAATGTGTGTTTAGGATGCTGGTATTGTACACAAATACACTCTTCAATCTGCTCTGCATGAACAGGTTAGCTGTAAGAAGAAATACTACCCACATCCATGTTGGCATAAAATATGTACATATGCAATAATGTAATGGCTTTAAATGCTTTACTCATATAACTCAGCTGGGTTTTGGTTTAGTCATCAAAGATAAATTTTAACTAATATCTACATGCAGGGCTGCAGCAAATAAAAAACTCATAAATGTGCAGTGATAGAAAATACGAATATAGCAGCCCTATAGAAATAGTTTTATCATCTGTGTACTGACAGCCCCTGTTCTGTGTAACAGCTTTTTTACAGTAAGTCCTTTGGAATTGCTCCTAAAACCGCGGTCAGGTCAAGCATTTCTATCTAGTACCATACCTCCCAGTTTCACTTAATGACCAGCATAGCACATGAGTTCAAAGTACCCTGATGAACAACTAACAGATTCAATTTTGCTTGTAATTAATCTTTTTTTCCTATGGCAATAGTCATCAGACACACCAAAAATCTTTTAGCCTCTGCCATACTGACAGACAGGATGCCACGGGGAAGGAGACTGAAGTGTCAGTTCTCCATGCCCTCGCTGACTGGAAAGCTGGAGTTGCTGCTGAATGATAATACACTGCCCTCCTAAGAACGCTTCCCTTGCAATCCTGGGCTGCGCGGTCATGTGTGAACAGCATTCAGATTTGCTACTCTCCTGAAATGTTATTATCTCAACACAAAATGCCAATGTAATGGTGTGGAAATGTAGAATCAAGGATGCGGATCTTCTGTGCATAGTGAGTTATAGGTATTACAAAGAAGCATTTCTTTTCCCAAGGAGATTTTACTTTCATTTAGTCCCTATAATTGACTGACTGTAAGCTTCTTAACTTTCACTCATAGTGCAAAGCTGGAATTTTTTTTTCATTTTGAAGCCCAAAGTGGAAGTCTTCAGCATAGCTGTCAGAAAGCTACAAAATATGGGCTTCTCATAGTAAGAGGGAGAGAGAGAAGGATGTACATTTTTAATTAACATTTTGTTCTGAAACTCCCTTCTTGTTTCACATAGAGCATCATCCTCCCTTTTCACAGAATAGCTACCACTTATTTATTGGTGAAAATCTGTAAAATATCAGTAGTGTTCCAGATATGCTGTACTCCAATAAAATGTTCTTTTTAGATCTTTAGGCTAAAACCAATTTTAAGCTGTTTGAAAGATCTATCGGCAGACAATTTAGACTATGACTCTCAGAAAAAGGGTGTGCTAAAAAGGGAATGCTGAGGATTTAACTGGTAGATTTGCAAGGAAAGATTAAAGAAAGTTATAGCCAGCTAAGTAGCAGAACGGCTCATCAATATTTGAAAGGTGACAGTATTTAGACCTGCAAAAGGAAAAGTAACTAGGAATGACATAAGAAAGTTATTTAAAAAAAAATAAATACATTGAGTAGCAATGAAAACTGTTAGACTGAGGAGTAGTTACGTAAAGAAAGTGATTGCAAGCATGACAATTGCAATTTAGGTTTGCTCCATGGATTTGAATTCCCTAGATTTGTAAATGGATAGGGCAAAAATGCTAAAAAGGATATATTTTATTGCATGGAGCAATCCTCTCTTGAAGATAGATGGCTGGGATGATCCCTTCTGGCTCTTCAATCTCTTTACTGCCCCATGAACTTTAACTGAGGCTCACTGTGATCTTATCTATGAAAAGTAATATCTTTGTGGGAACCTGAGCTGTGGTATTATCAGGTCTGCTCTAAGGATCTTATATATACCACTTCATCACAGGTATTATTGACAGTAAGTCCTTTTACCACTTTTATGTATTCTCACTGCAAGTTGTTTTACAGCAAGGCAACCAAATCAAGAGAATTTTTCCTGACCAGCTGAGCAGCTGATAAGTCTCTTTACAAGCACTTGGGTGAATTCAGTGTGCTAGGATGTTAAAAATAGAGGTTAGGACAGATGCGGGTGTCAAAACATAACCCCCTGCTCTTGCCATCGCCTCAAAGATTATCTCCCTACACGTAAAATTACTGATCTTTTTGAACCCCATTTTTCTTTATTTTCTTCGGTTGGAAAGTCCACCTCATCCTCTTCAGGATTCATTTCCCTGTTTCTGATCTTCTGCTTTTGTCTCCTATTTCCCTCCCTTGCTGCCTGCACATCATGACTCTCTTTCAGGCTGAGTCATTATGCTTTTAAATGCTCCTAGGAAGGCCTTTTTTTTCAGTCATGCACTCTATTTCTTAGCCAAGTGATGCTTGTAGGAAGATCAGAGTAAGTGCCTTGGTGCAAACCCAAGTTAGGAAGAGTTCTGTGAATTGCAGTGCCTATAAGACAAGCATACAAACTGTATTGTTTGTTAACAGTGAGTTTACTTCCATCACTTACTCCCTGGCTATTTAGATAGATATAAACCTCCACTAGGAGGCAAAAAAAAAATTTTTACCTTTTTCAGAGCCTGAAGGTTAAAACTGATACAGTCTGTCATTTGTGTGCGTGTATTTTGAAAATATATTTTTTTTTATCTTTCAATCATTCAGTGTCCACAGATAACATGGCTCCCTTTCTGCTCCAAAATCTGCACAAATCCTCCCTGTACTGTGCCTACAAATGGAAGTAGGAAGTATTCAGTTCAGATTGATTATGCATGAGAAGGAATATGTCCCAAATGCAGTTGTTCCTTGTGCACTACATCTTGTGAGCAAGCAGCCGATGAGGCTTGCTTCAGTAGCTTTTATATGTAAACAGTCTTTAAAAACATAATCTGCATTGTCAAAGTCTAATCTAACTGATGCACTGACATTGCTTATTTTGATATGCTGACTTGGTTTTGAATTCTCTCTGGATTGCCTCGCCCCAGATGGCCTTTTTGTGTTTTGTTTGCTTTTCACTTAGCTGTCACATATTTATTCCCATTAGACGTACAAAGTCAATGGGTTCAGTGTAGTTTCACAGCTTAGTTGGCTAAATATGGCATAGGGGAAAGCGCTGAGTGAAGCCAAGCAGAGGCTCGGGAAAAAAAGCAATGTGATTCTCCAGGTCTGACCTAGAGACCAATGAAACAGAAAACTGGTCAAAGATCTGGTAGAGAAGCTAGATATTATGGGTTTTTTTCAGAAAGACATGATTTGACTAGAAAGTGGAAATTCACTGAGATAGGGAAGGACTTGTTTAAACTGAATTTCTATTTTTTTAAAGCTTTCTTCTGAATAAATGCTGAAATTTTGTATGCATCCCATATATTTAAATGGAAAGAAAAATATGAACCTGTTTCAAATGTGAATGGAGAGTAAAATGTTACTTTAAAAGCTTTTCAAGATAATGAGTTCTTTTGGATTTATCGTCATCAAACAGTTAAATGTCTTACATGATCTCTCTGTACAAAAGTCTTTGAAGATATATGAAAACCTTTCATGCTGAGAAAAATAATCACCAAAAATCTAGTTCACCTGATCTTGCCCACAATCACGCACAAAGCCCAAAAGACAAATGGGCATTCGAGCTACCTATGCAACCTGAAGCGTCACTGAAATGTGGACCATCCTCAACGGCGGTTTCGAGCCAGATGCCTACCCTCCCATGGTCCTCCAAATCTGAATATCTGCCTTCCCACTAAGTGGTTGTTTTAACAGATTAAGGAAAAGATCAACCGGGGGGAAGGGGATTTGAGGTAGATTTTGGCAATTGATAGAAGGAGCCTGATGTTTGCTTTGTTTCCTGAAGAGGGACAGTAGAGGTTTCTGCACAGCAGTGTTTCACTGATGGCGTGTTGTTCTCAGATCACATTTCTTCCATTTCTGCTGAGGTGCTCAGCCAAAGCACTGCATGGCACCAGTCACAGTGCACTTTTTGTACTGATAGCTGTTGGGCGCCTGAACTTCACTGTCTTTAAAGAACAGACTGTGCTGAAGCTGCCCCATTTTTAGGTGCGCTGACCTCCTTTTGTACTTAACTGTCCATAGTCTGAGCTGTTCCTCTGTTTATTGCAGGTGAAATATGGGAACTACGCCTTTGTATGGGATGCAGCAGTACTGGAGTACGTGGCCATCAACGACGCAGACTGCTCTTTTTACACAGTTGGGAACACTGTTGCAGATAGAGGATATGGGATTGCACTGCAGCACGGCAGTCCCTACCGAGACGTTTTCTCACAACGGTAAGGGTTCAGTGGAGGAACAGGTCCTAAGAGAAGGTGTCTCTCAGCTCCAGATCCTTCTTTTAATTTAATTTTGTGTGAAGGGCAAACATCTTGTGCTTGCAAACCACTTCAGTTCTTACATAGGCGTTCATTTCTTTGGAGACATAATGTTGTTCTCCTTTCTAGAAACTACATTAAATATACTTCATGTCATTCTTACTCAAATTGTTCTTGTTTTCCTTAGTAAACACTAACAAGATAGGCCAAACTTCATTAGCAGGAAAATGAGGAAAGAGTTGATTCATTTGTCATGGAGGTACAGCATAACTCCACTCTTCCTATTACAGAAGCCTTTTCTTAAAGAGAAAAAAGTAAACTTGGACAATGATGAAAAAACTGAAGGGGGTGAACAAGAACATTTGATGTTTCAGTGAAAAGACCCCTATTAATACCTAAAAGCTTAGATACTTATTGAAATACTAATCCATCTCTTGGACTACAAAAGTGAGATATCTAGAGATGCTTCCAGTACTGTATTTCTACAAAGATCAGAAATGCTAAATTAATTGTATGTATTTTGCCTTTGCAGTATTTATGCTCCACTCTAGTTATTGATTCCTAAATCAAGATGAGTGTGGAATGTGAAAAACAACCAATCATTTTAAAATTGTAATACCTGTGATCTGTGCTTTTAGGAGAAGGTGTGGGCTAGTCTCATAATCCTTTCTCATTCTGAACTTGTTCTTTCTACTCAGTTTGTAATGGTTTGTGTTAGAGGTATGCAACAAAATTTTATGGTTACTGTGATGGAATTTCTTTTCAGTAGTTGCTATAATGTACATAAACCACTACGTCATATGAATACACTTCATTCAGGCTATTGCCTTTGCCTCCAGTCCATAGAATGAAATAGGGGGAAAGAGCAGTCAATAAGTAACAATATGCAGATTCAGAATTAATCACTCTCTGTTCACACATGCTGCATGAATAGAGAAGACTTGAATTCTTTGAATCTGTCTATGTTTTGAGTGCTTTGGCTAAATTTAATTTCAATTAAACCTATATTTGCTTTATATATTACAACTAGCATTATAGGCAATTATTTACCAAATATTTTAATACCTTAATACCCCAGCCATGACCAGAATGACTCTAATAAAAATCTCTGGCTCTGTAGTATTTAGGGTCTCCATGTAAATAAAAGGAGTAAAATTTCTTCCTGCGATCTTCCTAAGAAATTCTTCCAGCTGTTAAAGATCTCAGGTGCTAGTCAAGGTGTTAAGTCATTCTCTTCAGAGTGTAGGTTTGAGTATAAAAATTTGAAGGCATAGGGGAGTTTCATAGGCTGTGTCTTAATTACTAAGTACAGTGAACCTGCCAAGTGGCAGGGCATTTTTCATGCCTACCACCACTACTCTCCAAGTCAAGGTGGATGTATCAAAGCTGCCCCTTAGGGACTGTTCCTGACATCATTTATGTACTTGTTATAGTTCTCAGTACTTGTGGGAAATGGTCACAGCTAGTTCTGGTAAGCGATTTTCATCTTCGTCACAGTATTCAGTACCTGGAGAGGCCAGGCTATGTCTTCTTCTGTTACACTGCCTTTAGCAACTTCTGGATCATTGGTCTGTGCAGGCCTGACATTTCCAAGTACGATTTTATTTCATAACAAAATTTCAGCATTTCAGTGTATTATTATATCTTGAAGGTGTAGGAAAGCAGAAAGAAGCATACAAATTTGCACATATATAGCTCTTTTTATCTGAAGATCTTCGAAGTAATATTTAAATATTAGCACCTCTCAGTAGACAGTAAATGTCATTTCCATTTAATGCATAGGGAACTCATAGCATAAGAAGAACTGAAATGAATTCCCCAACGTCATATTTTTTTTTCCCTGGTGGAATCAGGGATCATAGGCACTCACATCTCCTCATTTTCCATTCCCTGTCATACTTATCAGAGTTCAGGTGGATGGAGAAAGGGATTATTTCTAAGATATTGGGCTACAGGAGGGTCTGGATGGATACACAGAACTTAGCACTGATGAAAAAGTAACTCATTACGTTATCAGCAGTAATGGTTGAACAAAGAAATTGGAACTTGCTAGCGGTGATGCTACCTACTAGCAAATCTAGAGAACCTGAGATATACATTCTGAAAATGTCTGTGATGCCTCTTAAATTTTTATTCTTTTATTATAAAAGCATATTATATCGCACTTCTAATTATGCCTATAAATATAAATTTACAGTTTGAAGTTAAGAAACACCATATAAGAAACAAACACATGAAAGAGAAAGCATGTTTACAAGGTAGCTTACAAGGTACCTTCAGTACTGTTCCTTATGATTACTTACGTGGTTTTCACAAATCATCCTTACTTTTCTTCTTAATGAAAAGACTGAGCAACCTTCCGCTGCCGCAACCTGTGTGCTAAATAGAGAGTTAAATAGATTTCATTGGGTAGGATTAGCAAATGTTCACATGAATATTTCACATTCTTTAATGCAGTAGGGAACTGGTTTGAAATATATTAACATTTCTTGATCTTTCCCAAAATAAATACATTTGTGCGAAAATACAGGGCTTTTCTTTTAGGAAATTTCATATAAATCCAAAAGCTGCAGAGTGTTAAATCATTGGAGTGTAGCTGTAAAAGGTCTGGCAAGCACACAGGAGATTTTGGTCTCAGTGTAAGAAGCACGGGCATGAGTTTAAGGCTTTTCATTACCTTTTTTAACATTCAGGTGATTCCCAGAGAAACGGGAAAAGAGATAGAGATGTAAACACTCACACCTTCTCTCCAGTGCTGTGGGGCATGAGTTGCTGTCAAGATAACACTGTAGTAAAGTCTAGGTATTTAGGATTTCCAAATACGCTCTTTGTTTGGGATGTCTGCTATGTTGTTCTGCGGGGATGAACACATACAAAATACTGTGGCCTTTGGGAATGGCAACGATATTCACCTGCTCTATGAGGCAGTCCAGTCCCTATGGGAGTTTATGCATCAGTTTGGCTAGTTAAGAAAGACATTAAACCTGTGATCAGTTTGAAATGCTGCAGAACCATCAAGACACATCCAGGGCCTTGCAAAAATTAAATTCCCTAATGTCATTTCCTCCCCTAACTGATGGTGATGGTGTGGCCCTTTATACCGTAGGCAGTTCATGAGGTGCCAAAAAGAATCCTAAACAACTGATAACATTGTGAGGAGAAAAGCTGCAATGATGATTCTTATGGACATGTACCTGTGTAGGAATGCAGATGATGACCAGTAGGTTGTCTGATACCCACAGCACTGAAGAAGCACACAAGCTGCAGTGCCCTGAGCACCGTGTGGAGCCAGTGCTGACAGCCACCTTGCTCCCAGCCTCAAAGTGCTGCTACCAGCTAGTGCCTGTGTATCTGCATAGGATGTGGTCCTCCCAGTGCGGAATGAGCCTCCAGTTACCAAGGAACCAGAAAGTGAAAATGCTTGTATTAGGCTACAGCTAAATTGACTCAAAAGGCTCAATATTTACTTGATTTTAAATTGATGCCATTAAGCATCATACAGGAATGTGCTGCCATTGAGGTATACTCGCTTGCATTAGTTCATGTTGTGTTTATAATTTTACAAGTGTAAGATAATACCTGTGCCCTTTAGAGAGAAAAGTGAGTGCTCCTACATATTTGAACTGATACAATTTAAAATCAAAATTTTTTCACAGATGCAGATTTGGTTACGGTGATGCAAGTTTGGTTACTAGTGGAGAGAGTGGCAAAATGCACACCACTGGGAAACTCCATTCACATTTTCTGGGCTTCTAACAAAACTAATTCCAACTACCCCACAGAAGATGAAATTATGTACGAGATTATTCTTTCCAGACTCAAGGAAATCAAACATTCTGGGGATGAATAAAAAAGTTTTTGATCAGAAAATTTGTACTGTTCAAAGTGCAATATCAATATGCCATCAAAAAATCACTCTGTGTAGGTACAGTTTAGTGCAGGAAGAGCGTAAGCAATTGAAAGCACTGCAAAGAAACTGTTTTTTGAGACCTTTCTTTTTCACATGTGTAAAATCTCTTCTAGGCCAAAACAAAGACATGAGCAGCAGTGAGTGGTCTGGCTGCAGAATTAGATTGGCTTTTTGTTGCACTGGGATGGCAGTGGCCAGCTGGGGTCCCATGCAGCACCTGTGGCCATTTTCTGCCTAATACTCTCTGAAAACAGGTGCTTCAAGTCTGTCCTGAAAATTAGTGTGTGGCTGTAGCACCAATAATATAGAAAACAGTGTGGGTAATATTTAAATGATGGCTTTGTCATAGCATTCTGATGAATTCATTCGTGTCTTGCAGATCTTAACAAACACATCTCGCCATGCCATTAGGTAGCCAGTTGATGTGTTCAGGTACATTGCTGTCCCCTTTTCTTTGCCAGTAAAACTTAAACTTTTGAGCAACAGCAGTGTGTCAGTTTTCTCTATAATTTTTCTTTCAAGGTAATGACAGGGGTGTTAGCAAAAGGAACTTCCAAATTTCCTAGAAGAGTTTGAAGAGGATGTGTCATTTGATTCATGAGGAACTGTGTGCTGACACTAAATTTGACACCTGTTAAGGAGTCTTTTCAGCCCTAAATTTTAAAACATCCATTGCATCCCTGAGAGGTATAAATATAATTGCAAACTCTTTTAAGAATATTTCATAGGATGTCTGTGCCTCCTGCAGTGCAGCAGCAATGGCTCAGGTGCTGTGCTGGTGGCTGGCTTTTAGTGGGGTTCAAGCAGGGAGTAGCAGTAAAACACTCGGATCTTCTCACATTCCTGCTTCCTCTGCTGGCTGACTCTCTTCTGCACTACAGTCATGGCCACACAGCACATCAGAGGCAGAAGGAAAGGAAACGCAAATTTCATACTCACCAGAGGCCAACTTTTCACTTAAGTAACTAGAAGCTGTCAACACCCAGTACCGCTGAAAAAAAAGCCATATTTGTTTTACATGCCTCATATCCCAAGAGCATCCACGTGCTTTTTGCTCCAATGACTTGACTTTTAAATATTAATAGAAGAAAACAGTGACAATAGAAAATAAAAAGGAAAGATCGCCCTTGGAATTCACAGTATGGGACTCTTATTTGTTCATCAGCTATGTTTCTTTGAATGGCACCCTGGCCAAACACAAGCTTACAAACACTTCAAGTTGTGTGTGTGCCAAAAGAAGCAGCAGTTGCATACTTCCTAGTGGTCATCTGTGACAGGTGAGGCATGTGATGGCATCATGTATGGAAGGTACAGATTCTGGAGAAACCTCAGATTGAATTTGGCATAAATCACAAAAGGTCACAAAGAATTTGTGTTGCTGCTAGAGAAGTCAGTCACTTCTTTCTGTCCTAGGGGGAAAATAAATGGAAATTTATAATAATTTCTTCATGGCAATTCTAAAGAAACAACACTAGCAGCAATATTGCACTTTCAGATGTCCAGAACTTTGGAAGCAAGGAAGAGAGCCATCATGTAGTGTTTCAGACTCCCCCTTAGTAAATCATTAGCAATAGGTTTTAAATAAAGGGTATGGATTTTCTCTTGCCTTTTTTTTATTTCATCAGCAAAATCTTGAGATTTAGAAAGTTGCTGCCCTGAGTCATAAATATGTGTTCTTCCTATCTCCTCACTACTAATTCTGTCTCCTTAGATATTCATTCTGTGTCTTGGAGGTCACTGATGTCCAAAGACTCCAGTGCAAGGAAAATCACTTCCTTCCTAACTACATTGATTTCTTTTTCTGAGTCCCTGGGACTATGTACCCCTTTCTTTGAGAAGATCCTCCCCTCCTCATTTTGGGTGTTGGTTTGTTGTTTTTTTTTGTCTGGCTTTGTTTGTTTGGGTTTGGGGGGGGGGTTGGGGTTGGATTTTTTTATGAAAACCCAAGAGAGTGGTCCTTACTCCCTGATTCATCTTTTACCATCTATGTGGATTACATCCTAACCTTGCAGAGGACTCACAGTGATGATATAGTTGGGTTTTTCATGATTAAATACAGTGATTAGCTACAGAACAGTGGATGCCTTAGTAAGATCTCAGATTTGCTTTGTTTTGCCTCAGTTATTTGCTTAGAATTAAAATATCATTCTGAGCTGTATATATGTAACATTCTGGAAAATATGCCAGGGAAGCTAGTAAAATCCCTGCCCAAAGAACCTTTTTCTTCTTATTCCAGAAAGTTAGAAAAATCGGCAAATTGGGAGAATGTGAACTTCAAGCAAAGTCCTAAATTTAAATTGAAAATTCTAATACCTAGAGCCTGCCCTTAGATCATGTCAAAAGTTCACATAACTGAAATTACATTAGTGAGAGGAAAAGAAATTAAAATTAATTCCAGTTTTCTGAGCAACCTAACATGAGAATCCAGTCTTGACTGATTCAGGTATAGTCACTCTTAATAAAAGATTTGACTTCAGAGTAGCACATAATAGCAAGGTATTTTCTTTGGTAACCAGGATACTAAAGAAAAAAAATGGTGTAGTAACACACCGATGTAATATTTCATGACCATCCAAAATAAGTCTGTCATTATTTTTTGCTGTCTATGTTAGACTTGTAGGGGAAAAACTGCAAATTGCATCAGGCTTTAGATCTCAAAACATGTCCACCTTCCTTTCTCCTGACCCAAGTCCTGCAAGATAAACTGTAATTGTCCTTCGTGTTGGGAAACTCACCTTTTGGAAGTGTTGCTCAGATAGACAGCTGCCTGCTCCAGCAGAGCCACACGGTGGTCGCATTCTGCACAGCCCACTCCCGGACCACCAAATCCAGGCTGAAGACCTGTAACCTCAAATGGATTTTAAGAAAACATATAGATTCATTCTGATTTTTTAAAATGGCATCCATTACTTCATATAAAGCCCTAGCAGAAAGCTTTTGTCCCACCATTACTCTGTCTTCCTTTTTCCACCAAGCCCACTGCCATCTGATCCAAGCTTAGTGTTCTGTAGTCCTGTATGAGCACATTGCTAATGCTTTCCCCAAGGACCAGATGATCCAATGTTGTCCTTTTGCATTCTACTCCACCAACTGCCTAATGCAGAGCTGCAGGTTTTGAAGATTCCTGCACTGTCATCATAATTATTTCCTCGCTTTATTATCTGTTCGCATCTCACCTGCTGGCAAGGGCTGCTGACTGTAGGACCACAGATGAGCTGTGGCTCCCACACATCATGTTGTGAGAGCAGGAAAAATAGGTTTATTGATTCTTGGTGCTTGCAGGTCTCACAGCAAATTCATTATTAGAAGTTAAAAGAGATGGAGACGCCTACAGAAACGCAGACTTTAGCAACTTTTTAATTTGCTGCAATATTAACTGAAGAGGTGGGTTAAAATATTCTGCAGCAGGTCTGATGTTTATAACATGCACATAATGGAAAATGAATTAATGAAAACATATAAAGGCAGCGAGCAGATTAGTGGGCTTTTTAAATATACCATAATGTTAATTAATGGGATAAGTTAAAGGATCCTGAAGTTGCAACACTGAGATGAGGGATGAGAAAGAAACTCATAAGGGAAAGGCCTTAGATGTTCTTGCATTCATAAGCATAGAGCTATGAGAATCAGAGAGCTGCCTGCCAGCCTCATCGTGGGAAGTTACCTTTGCATCCAAACGGTGCTGTGATGTAGGAATTGCTGCACATTGGAAAACAGGTGCCATTAAAAAGACAGCTTCATGCCTTCTCTTTTTCCTAATGAATACTCACTTTCAGAAAGAGCACTTCATTCAAAGTTTCAGAAAAGCAAGCCAGGTAAGCTGTTTATGCATGTTAATTCCCCATCATTACCCATGAACCACTCCAAAGGAAAGAGCAAATATCACTTTGCAAGCTATTTCTTACTACCTTCTATCCACCGCTATGGCCTAAGGCATCTCAGACTTGGCATGTAAAACGACCAGATATTACCCAGCAACATGTGTGCAATACAGTCAGTGGAAGTAGTGTGGTTCATCCATCTATTATTGTAAACTGAGTTGTTCATGTGTTTTAAAGTTTTATAGAGTAAGCGCATGTCTACAGGATTTGAAACTGCTTGGTTGTAAAACTGATGACAGTAAAGCTAAAAGAAGTCTCAGTGAGAGGCTTCCATTCAAGAACTTGCCTTTTTATGAATTCCTAAAGCAGATATTAGGTTTGCTTTTAATGCACATTTTCCTGTAGTAATTTTTTTTGTTTTCTGGCTACCTTCTCGTATGTTTATGAATATCAGTCTTGAGAAGAACAGGTTTAACTTCTTACTCCAACTTAGTTGAGCAACAGAGTTGCCTTCAAGTGGTGTGGAACCAGTCATGCAGCTGTCTTGATGATGGAACCATAGTAACCACAAGTAAGGGTTTAGCTCACCTACCCCATACCAGTGCTACGTGACAAAAGTTCCTTACTCTTGCCCTAAGATGTTCAAAACACTGGTCAACCTATTTCAGTTAAAATGAGCAAGAGTAGCAAACCAGAAGAGAATAATAGATCTTTCCTAATCCATTTTGTTGGTTTAAAAGGTAATTAACCTTTAGCTGGACCATAAAGCTAGTCTTCACAGTATCACACAGTATCACAGTATCACAAGGTTGGAAAGGACCTCTGAGATCATCAAGTCCAACCTATAACCCAACACAACACCAACCCATCATCTAAACCATGACACTCAGTGCCTCATCCAGTCTCCCCTTAAACACCTCCAGGGTCGGCAACTCCACCACCTCCCTGGGCAGCATTCCAATGGCCAATCACCCTTTCAGTGAAGAACTTTTTCCTAAGATCAAGCCTAAACCTCCCCTGACGAAGCTTGAGTCCTTGCCCTCTAGTTCTGTCACTGGTCACTTGTCCTGTTTTCCAGATAAAAATGAAATGCTTTTGGCTGAAAATAAAGCTTGTTTTCAAAGCTGAAATATGATCTGGTAAATAGTGAACTTGGTGATATGACAAATGGAGAGATTTATCCATACCTCAGCTAAAAATTTTGCTTCTTTCTGTGGAACTGCTGCACCAGGGGCTACCTCAGCCTGCAGAGATTTCCCCTGCCATAAAATACCTACCTGCTATTTGTCACCAATCCTTGAATCGCTGGTAGGCAAAGGAAGATGCTAGCTTTGCTTGATGACCTCAGTAATGTTTGGAGGTAGGAAAAGGAAAAAAGAGTATGGGGAAAGTCTCCAGAGCATAGAGACAAGGAAGAGTGCTAACATAGTTTTTAGCAGAGGTGTCTTCCCTTGATGAAATAGGATGTGAGGAGGAAGAAAGCTAGCTGCACGGATAAAGGGAGAAAGAAGAGAGGAACCATGGAGAGAGGAGATGGGTACTAGTGAATGATTATGGGGAGGTGAATAAATGGAGCCTTCATTGCTGCTCATCTCCATGCAGGGGGAGGATTACCAAAGTCAAAATCTAAGGAAACTATCCAGGGAAGTTTTCTCCTGTGTCTCAGAGTAAGGCCGTCAGGTAGGCTGCTCCCCAGAGCAATCAGTTGGAAAGTAGGATGAGCAGTCGGATAGTGTCCCCAGCAGGGTCTCCAGTATGTCTGAGTGCAGTGGAGGACTGGATTAGTTGGAAGATGAAGATGGGGTGGGGAAGCCTTTGCTCTCTGAATACATGTGACCTCAGTAGCCTTTACAAAAAAAATGCTCGAGGGATGAGGAATTGTGAGGTCTTAAGGAGCTCTGTCCAAATCCTGAAGAAGACTTGGTGTTGGCAAGGCAACTAAATCAGTAAGCTGCAGAGAGGCTTGTGTCAAGATTTTTATCTGGCATGGTGTAAGCATAAAGTGGCTTTGGAAAACTTCTGTGCTGTGTGTTTGAGTTACGATATAGCCCAGCTGGGCTGTGCTGCGTGTCAGAGCCCCTAAAAGTTTGAGTCATGTGAAGCCATGTGAAGCAGGCATGTAGACACCTGGAGCACCCATCCAGCTGTTCTGCTGCTGCAGGTGTTACAGAGCCTCTGCCCAAGCCAAGCAGAGGAAGAGTGCTGCTGCAGCTTGTCTTGACATGAACACAAGGAGCACCAGGTTGCAGCACCTCGAAACCCAGACGCAGGCAGGCAGCAGGTGTGTTTAACTAGGCTGTGCCAGTCTGATCCAAATTTCCCTTGAAATATTTCACAGACTTAGTCCCTAGCATTGGCCTGATCAGAATGGGCTCCCAAAAAAGTACATTTTAACTCTGTAGATTTTGCAGGGTCAAAAGAGATAGAAGCATTTGCTAACGTGAACCAGTTGGATATGTTGGGGACTCTTGTTTGCACAATGTGTTTTTTGTGCTACTTTAGTGCCAATCAGGTTAGGTTAGCCCAAAATAAAGCACAGCCCTGATCCCAGCTGTCATAGCTTTGATGAGTTTTCTAAAAAACAAGCGCCTTTCCAGAGTCAGATTTTGTTCTTTAACATGACTTCATTCTGCTTTATGACTAAGTGCAATCAGAGAAAAAAAAAAAGAGGATATGGCCAAGGAAGAACTGTGCTCACCACTTTATTCATAAAAGACTTTTGCAAAGTGCATTTAGTAATTTGCCATTGTAACCACCCGCACACAGAGCTTCCAGTGCAGAGCTCTGACACTGTATTTAGTTCTTACTTTGACTGCTCAGCTAAAACTTCCATTTGTATGCATTTATTCTGCTTCACACATTATGTTATCAGTCACTTTCAATATTTCAAAGTCACGGCAGTCTTTTTCTGATATACATTTGTCAGAATGAACTGCCTTGATTGCTGTAATAACAGACTGCAGTTCCTGACTTAGAGAAAAGTCTTATATAAAATCAGAATATTGAAATTGCTCAATAAACAATAGGTAAAACAGAATAAAATTAGAGTAAATGAACAGAAATAGATGCTTTAAATGATCAGTCAAAAAAAAGTTTAAAAAAGAAGAGGGGGGCAAGGTAGGATTTATAATCCCGTACAACAGAATTAATCAAGAAAAATCTGATTTTTTTAATTCATATGCAAGGTGTTGAAAGTGGCTTTTTTTTGATGCCTCATATTGAGTCAGTAAAGCATGTCTTACTTGGACTTTCCCTTAATCAAATACTTTATCCTATTCCTCTAATGATTACTCTCAATAGAAGAATTTTAATAATCAGTCCATTTTAGTCATAGCACAATATAACAAGGTGTTTTGGCCCAGCCTGAGAGGGTGCTTACACTCCTGATTAAGTCCTGGTGGTAGTAATTAATCATGGCACATGAGCACATCTCTCTCTCATACATGTGCTTAATAGCATGCAGGGGCTTAGCTAGTTCGCTCTAAAAGCCTTTACAGTTTAGGACTGAACTCAGGGGAAGCACATTTGTTGGGAATGCTAATTGTAATTAATTTTTTCCTTATATTTGCTACTGTGGTCTTCAGCCAAAAGGATAGTATAACAATGGGTGAATTTCCAAAGAAGTAAAGAAAAATTGCCACTTATTTACCTTATTTGTCAACAACTACATACTACAGCTGCTCCCACCAAAGCAGAAAAGTTTCAACTAGTAACAGGCATGAAAGGGCAAAATAACTTTCCAGAAGCAATTTCGTAGCCGGGATGCCTAAACATCACCAAAGACATCCTTGGTATCTCCAAAGATATCAGATTCCTACAGAAAGCCCATAAGACAGATAAGCTGTTGGTTTGGATCTGGGTTTTTTTAATTAAAAATTGAAAATTTTTAATTAAAACCAAACTCCATTTGAGTAATATTTGGAGAGAAAAGTAGCAGAGTAGTAAGTATGGATTTGCAGCAGTGAGAGCAGGGATTAAAAGTTCTTGACCTAGGACTGAACTTTTATTGGCTTTGCCTAGAGTGGTATATGAGAGGAAGTGTGTAGAACTTGCATTAGCTGAGAAGTCTGCACTCTGTTTTTAATATTGCTTGGTTGTATTAATTTTCTTGGATTTGGAGGGATTTCAGTTAATTAGCAATGGATTCTCAGATCATGGAATTATGCCAGATTTATGTTGGTTTAGCTGACAGGAGAATTTAATCCTATAAATATATCTTTGGCATAATTCAGATGTAAGGCTCAAGATTAACATCCCCATGAAGCAGGGAATTTATGTTCATTTCTTTTTTTGCCTGTGAAGTACTATGCAAAGCTACAGTAACATGTCAGCTCTGACAGTCACGCTTGTGCAGCAATCAAGGCTTTCAAAAAGGTATCAGGGTTCACCTGCAGCATCAAATTCCCCTGCGTTCTTCCACCATTCTATACAAATCTGAAGAAAAGTGTAAAATCCACATAAGAAAAGAAATGAAAATAAGGTGTTTAAAACCTAGAGAAAGTAAAGGTTTGTTGATCTTCTTCATGCCCCTTTTAAATTAGAAACACGTACAATGCTCATTTTTTAAATTTTAAGAGTGGCAGTTAAATATATAAGGCTTCTTGAAACTAAGAGGGTTTAGGTCGAACCAGTCTCAGGTGTTTAACCCAAGAATAAATATATCCATGGCTGTTATGTAAATAGGTTACTGTGCTGGCAGCAACGTTTATATTTTATTCTCACCTCCAAAATTAAATGTTTGTGTGCGTAGCTGGGCCAGCAGCAGAGCAATAGTGCGCAGCAATGCCCTTTCCTTCTGCTTTACGAGGAAAGGGGCTCTCACTCCAACTTGCAGCAAGAAGTTAAGCTCGGGAGATGAATGACATATCCAAGATAACTCCACAAATCACTTGGACATCCAGCAAAGCTGTTGCTTCTCCCACCACCCCTTCTCTGCCCATCCTCCCAGCTTTTCCTTCTTTATTCCTAGTGCAGGCCACATGGCTTAACTGTTTTCTTGCTCTTGCCTTTTTTTGTAGAAGAAATCCAGGGCGGTTTTGGCATCAGGGCTGTTTTAAGGGCTAAAGTTAGGAGAAGCAGCCTCTCTGCTTCCAGCGAGAACTTCGATAGCTGAGGTTAAGAGAGGCTGCAGGCTGCAGAGCCGGCACAGCCACAGGCTGTGCGTGGGCACAGCATCCTTCCTCTCCCTCCTGCCAGCTTTATCTCAAATTACCTGCTGCCTTGACACCACCAGCTGTTTCCTTTTTCCCTGCCCAGAGCGCTTTTATACTGCTGCTCCAATTGTCACAAACCCTTTTAGCTGCTTCAGTGTCATGTAGAAACCTGTTGTCCATTGCGCTGCCAAAGCAGGACAGTGCTCTGCAGCAGAGCCCTACGGGATGAAGCCCAGGGGCTCCAAAGGAGCAGCCCCTGGCACGGCTGGGCAAGGCCTGGGTCCAGGGGCAGTGGAGGTGGTGTAAGCGCTTTTCGCCTTGGGGCAGTGGTCTCAAAACCACCTCAGAACCAAAACTGGTGTTTGGATTACTACTGCTGTTCATGGTAAATGAGAGAGGATTTTTTATTTCTACTTTTTCCAGTTTCTATGAAGTGTGGGTGGTTTGTCTGTTCTTTGGGCTGAACTATTGCCATCTTTTTGCTTGCTTTTGAAATAAAGCCTGGTTAAGCAATTCTTTCCAAGAGACTTCTGTCCTGGGCTGGCAGTGCTGGGAGCAGACTGTGTTGTGCTCCTTTCAGACTAATGCAGCTCAAGATGATTCCCACAGCACGGCATTTCAGGTTGAGTTCTGAAGATTTGCTTGCTTACAGAGCTTTCTCATGCCCCACAGGCACTTGCGTACACCTTAGTACAATTTTTCAAATTGAGGGAAAAATAGAGATGCCAGCCCTTCATCTTGGCTAGGCAATGATAAGCTCCTTGCTAAAATTTTTAAATATTACAAACCTTTTACATCACTAACATACATCCAGCCCATCTTTTACAGTTGGAATTATCGCAGGGCTGAATCTTAATAGTAATGATGTGGGTTATCTCTGTGTAAATAGCACAATATCTTGTATTCAGCAGGAGGAATGCTGCAGATCTCAACTGATATTTGGATCTGGATAAACAGGATAGTTTATCGCTCTCTGGAGGTGCCTTCTGAAAGTTCAGTTTGTGATTCTTGCAGGTAAAATTGATGATTTACTGTTCATGGATATGGCAATATACCTGGTATGCTGCCTACCAACCAAAGTCTTTTTCTCCATAGGCCTGATACTGAGCCTCTTGCTATATTGCCAATGCTCATGTAAACATTACATCTGGGCGACAAAGTTCCTTATTTCTGCCTGCTATTCTTTTCAGCAGTTTGCATCGCTTTGATTTGGGGCATCAGTGTTTCTTGCCTTGAGTCATAGTGCTTTGGCAGCAGGGTTGCAGGAAGCTTTCTTGGCAACATTTGCTTTTCTAGAGAACTGTTTCCTGGCTGGAGGTTTATTACCCACTCTGAATTTGAGCCACTGAAAGGCTTTCTTTCAAAGAAATTTTGGCTAAGTTTTTGGACTTGATTTTAATGGAGAAATTTGTGGTTGAATGAGGAAATAGTATAATACTCAGGGATTATTTTTTAACTCAAATAGGGAACAGATGCAAAATTATGAGGTGATTGCTTAAGGCCTTGTCAATCAGAACTGCTACTCTTAACACACCATTTCTTCAGTGTTATCCTGTCTGCTCAACAATAACACTGTAGTTAGCTAAATTAGCTAGTATTAGGTAGATACTTGAATGTCATTAGAAACTCTTAAACTGTAATCTTTGTTAAAGTTGAAAGCAGAAACCTCTAATTTGATAGAAAGAAATAGAAATGAATGCTTTTATTAATTCCAGAATCAGTCGTCATAAAATGAGAAAAGTCTGAATTAAGGTTCCACATCAAAGAAACTTGAAGGTAAGGGATACAATTAATTCAGTCAGCCAACTCCAAATCAGCCCTATAATGATGCCATGCAGTTAACCTATGCTTATAATTAAGGCATTTCCTTAGTTATTAAAACTTGAGTAGATAAAGCCAAGTAGGCTTCTTTCTTATTTTTTTCAATTTTGTAAGAACATGTTAGATTTTTGTCTTCAGATGATTACTTTGTGGCAAGGATGGGAAGTCCAGTAGAAAATGCATGAAAGGAAAAGCTTAAAAAGTTGAAAATGCGTGGGAGGAAGGTGCCTAATCCTCATTTGTGTTCTGAAAATCTTCCTCTAGCTTTTCTTACATCAGTGTGAGATCTTTTATGGATCAGGATGCTGGACTAGGTGTTGCAATGGCGTTTCCAGCCCTACTGTCTGCAAATCTGTTCACTTAATTTTAAACTTCTCTTTCCCTGCCATCAGTCTGCTGCCTTTCTCCTCCGAGTTTGTAGTTTGGTCCTTTGCAGCATCTGTCCATCCTATTCAGGACACTTAGGTCACCTTGATCAGCATATCTGAATGCTCCAGTCTGGAACATGGACAGCCCCGACACACCCAGGGGATCCTCCAGATTGCTCACTGTCTATACCATGAACCCATAACTAACTTCTCTTGATCTGTTCTGTTTCATTTCCCTGCTTATCGAATTTTGCTGGCGGTATTGTCTTTCGTACTCTTGGGACAAGCATCAGTTGTCATGGCAATTACAATCAGATGGTTGTAACTTGTATGCTTAGAGGAGGGTAGGAAAGCTGATGGCAAGAAGAAACAGCAGTTCAAAGAAGCATAAAATATCAGTTAGTCATACTGCTTAGTGACCAAAATGTTTGGACTTGTAGTAGTTGATAGTTTGACTGCAGTCAATATCCTTATGGCTTGTACATTATCTCCTGGATGAATATTTGTTTATTTTTTTAATAATCACAATGTCATTTAAAATGATTGATGAAAGAAATCGGTCATTCTCTATGAAATCATTCTTTAAGTAGTAGTCATACGTCTCCCATCCTGAATGTGGTTTGCCCTTCTTATACTAGGAAATAGTTTACAAAAGAGTCCCAAGACATGTTTGAAAAAACATGGACTCTCATTAATGTCTTTTAGTCTCTCCAGGTTGCTTAGCCCCAGCCTCCGTGATGCTGTAGAGAAGAAAAACTGCAGTGGAGGTTAACCTCACGTCTCCCGTCATCCGACCATTTTACATTGTGGATGGGTCCCACTGCCTATTGATGCTTCTAACACAAGTGGGTTGGGTTGCTTATTTTTTTTGTGAAGCAGAGGCAGAATTAAGTCTGAAAAACTCTTTGCATAAGCTTGAAGAAAATTACACACGTGATAACAACATGTATTCCCACTAACTGAATTACAGATTATTTTTACCATATGATAAACACAAAATAGAAGGCTTCATACCCTCATCTACTAAACCTCTTCACCCATTAATTTTTTCCCCACAGGAATTTTGTCTCTATTGACTAAGGAAGTTGAAATCCTTACAAATAGTATAAATTGATAGACCAAAAATGCAAGATAGAGAACGTTATGTAAGCATGCCAGATGCTCATGAGTGATATAGCAGTGCCCTTTATGATAAAATAAGAGCAGAGAATATTAATAGAGTGGGGCCTGGAAGCAGCATGACAATATATTCAAACATGCCCTCCAGTATCTTCTTTTCTTAGAAAAAACCAAACAACTCTTTCCATGGAAAACAAGTCTGGGAAGGAGAAGAAGTGTGTATTACATTTGTTCTGTCTATAGCTCCATAGACAGGATAAAATTTATTTCTGTCAAAATTTGGAAAAACTGCTTCACATCCGTTTAAGTCAGATACACCTAATAGGACAAAATAAGTCTTTAGTATATATTGGTATGAATTTGATATTTTGTTGAGCAACTTGACACAAACAGATGTTTTGAATCATCCCAGGTTGCTTTGATGGTTGGTTTGTGTTTACACAAAGAGGAGAAGAAGGATCTTTAGCTTATTGATTCACAAAAGCCTAGGAAAGAGTTTTCTACTTCTCTATTAAGAGTTTGCCTTTCATAAAGGAGGGAAAAGAGGAGTTTTTGCACACAGGTTGTCACATACATGTTTCAACTTCACTGCAGGGAGGTCCTGTCACATGCACCTCTCTTAACCACATGCCTTGGAAAACAGCAAAGGTTTTTGCCGCATGTTGAGTAGCATTTTAAAACTTATCAACAGGGAATGTATCAATATTGATCTTGTGCTAGAGACTGCATTTCTTGATGCTTCACTCTTTTGTAATGAACCCCCTCTAAAGGAAAAACTGGGCTAATAATACTCATTTCACCAGGGCCTCAGGGGAATGGAAGCAGGTTTCTTGTCACACTTGAGCTGACAGTTTTCTGATTGATGGCATTTAGGGGAAGTTGAAAGAGGATTAAAGCCTCATGATGCTGGTTTATTTCAAGAACATGACATGTTTGAAATGATAATAAAGTGGAAAATGTTTTTCTGTGGCTTTTATGGGCTTGGGGTTGTTTGGGATGAAATTATGGATAAAGTGATGGCCGAAGTCAACTGTGTATTTTTCTGAGGCAGTTGTACGCAAGGTGACAGGAGCCATTATAAAACCCTAGGCAGCTTTTTGCTACAGAGAACTTGACAGCAAAGCCGAAAAGAAACTAATACTGTAATGATTCATTTCATGGGGGAGTCTGAAACTTTTAACAGTGTTGAAAGGCATTTTGCTGTTACATGTCTTAATTTCATCATTGCTGACATTGCGTATCGAGAATTATTACCAGCAAAAGGCACCAGGGACAGTGATTTGAAATAACAGATATTTAGAGGGCTGACAAAGATGGAGTTAATCTTAAATTCTTTTCTGGACACATAATGAGTGAGAGGAAAGAAAGTGCTTCCCAGTATCACATTTTAACACATAGTAGAGAGTGTAAAATCCTCGTAGAAAGGAAGGGTGGTCCTTTAGCCATCTGTCCATGAAACGCTTGGATTTCACCTTTGACTCACCAGTATATGTGTGTTATTCACAAATAATAAAGTCAGAGTAATAGTGTTATAAGCCCTCAGTACTGAAAGTGGGTTGCTGTAAATAAATCTCTGCTGGACCGGGAAGCCTTAAGTGTATTTTTAATAAGGAAACCTTAACTTTGGAGTAGAGTCTTCAGGATCTCACCAGAGTGAAGTTATCATTATTGATGTCCCCTGCAGAATTCTGAAATAACTTTGTATTTACTATGCTATTTATATGCTTACTTGTAGTAATATTTTAAGTAAGCTTGGTTGGCATTAACGAAGTTAATGGTTCATTACTATTATATAGCTATTTTTGTTTAGAAAGAGCACTTACTGTATGCCACTGAAAATTGAAATGTTTTCAAAAGCCAGCTTTTGGAAGCTGTGCACTGCACAGAGTCTCCAGCAGTTACTTTACTTTAGGTTTTCCGAATTCCCTCTGATGTGGTGTTTGGGCAGAGATCCCTTTTAGATTTTGGCTATACAGGGAGCTAAGTTTGGGGTTTGTAGCTGGGAAATCCAGGTGTCCCATACCAAGTTTGCCAGGCAGGTCCATGGAGGGGGTGCACCAAGGCGCACTGCCAGGAAGAGGGCAAAGAGAAGAGGGGTCTAGAGCCCTTCATCCACCCGCTGTCCCCCTTACCATTCGGAGTACATCAATGGGGCATGCCAAAATCCTTTACTGTTGCACTCGAGTTGCTTGTTTTAGATCTGCAGTCTGAGATCTTAATTTGTCTGATAGAAGACCTAAGTGACAAAGCTACAGGAATTCACTTTGTTGCTGTTACATGACCATAGGAATCAAAGCAATCTACTGGGTCACCGTTATCCTTCTAAGACGGGCAAGCACACCAATATGAGTCATAGAATCATAGTATGATTTGGGTGTGAAAGGACTTTAAAGATCATCTACTTCCAACCTCTCTCCCATGGGTAGGGACACCTTCCCCTAGATCAGGTTGCTGAAAGCCTCATTCAGCCTTGGTCTTGAACACTTCCAGGTACGGGGCATTCACAGCTTCCCTGGGCAACCTGTGAACATGTGTCAGTGCCTCTCCACCCTCATAGTAAAAAAATTTCTTCCTGATATCTATTCTAAATCTCCCCTCTTTCAGCTCATAACTGTTACCCCTCATCCTATCCCTGCACTCCCTGATAAAGAGCCCCTCCCCATCTTTCCTGTAGGCCTCCTTTAAGAACTGGAAGGCTGCTATAGTCTCCCTGGAGCCTTCTGTTCTCTAGGCTAAACAACCCCAACTCTCTCAACCTGTTCTTTTATCGGAAGTGCTCCTTCCCTTTCATAATTTCATCAAGCGCCAATTCAGTAGTAGTCTGGGGGATTTTTATTCATTTGAGTGTTTGCCCCTGGGAGGTCTGTTGTTTTTCTTCTGCTGTTTCTTTGGGGAAGGTTTTCTTCTTTCTTGTTGCTCCCAGGGCATACTTCACAGTTCTGATTTCGTCACAGCCGGTGGGTAACTGGTTGCTTTTGTTAACATTGGCTTTTCCCTCATACTGCTTTTCTGTGTCACTGTTTCTGCCTTCACTCACCCTGGGTTCTCCTTTTTTTCATACAAGTCAGAAAGGCTTTTATTTTCCTGAGATAAGGTCTCTGTTCTCCAGTTATATACCTATATCTCATACCTGCATCAGTTCTGGTTTCTTGAAGGCAGGTAAGGGCAGTTGTGCAGAGTGTTTGAAATGATATTGCACCCATACCTTCCACAATTTGAATCAGAAATGCTTTGCTTGGTGTATTCCGGTACAGCATTTTCCTCTTTCACAAATTCATCATGCTGGTGGTTGTTAGTCACTATTATACCTCAGCGTTTGTTTTCCTCATTCATGTCCAAGTGTTGAATTCCCAGCTGGTATGATATACCATTCTTCATCAGCTGTGCATTCCAGCCCTTAACATGGTAAATTTTACAAACACCTCAGTAAAAATCATATATGTAAAGGCAGCCACAAGACGAAACGCAGTAAAGTAAGTTGTATTTCAAAGAAAGAAAAAAAGTTTTGAAGATATTCTTGTCAGGTTTTGAGTTTGAATGTAATTGTCAGATAGAGGTATCACTCCATGGCAAATTGACTTCAGTTTCTGTAAAATTCATTGAGGTAATTACTGTGGCCAGACCACACAGACTTTTGGGGGGAACTGTCTTCATTTTTTTAAAATTCTTCTTTTCTTCTTTTTTTCAGAAGGGTGTGTATTACTTTTTGTTGTTTTCCTCTGAAACTGAAGATGACCTCTGGTAGAAAAATCCCAATCATGCTGTTTAGTAGCAATGTAGTAATACTTGATGGTTCATCTGTAGTAGGAAAGGGCCTCATGTGAATGTGTTATCATAGATCAAAAAAAATCTTTATTTGGTTATTCAGGGTTTTTTTTTAAGAGAGTGCTCAGTGCCATTCATTTTTTTCATACCCACACTCCTTCAGCAAGAAGAGAATGGTAGCACAGAAGAAAATGACATTTTTGTAAAGTAAATCTTACAGTTCTTCCAAGCAAGTCTCTATTCTTTGCAAACCTGGAGAATAATAAATGCAGATTGCATTAGAGATGCAGCTGATGTTAATAACATACGGTTTGGTCTCTGATTATTCATTGTACAGGAATCTTGAATTTTTCTATAGTGCTGTTGGGATTTTCTACACTTCATTGCAAAAAAATGAAGAACAGCATTGGTGAAAGTAGAACAAAGTCTGGTTTTCTCTTTTTCTTATAGTCAGAGGTAGTATTTGTGTTTGCCACCAAGAGCCTGATTTCACGTAAGAGCTGTGAGATGAAAAATATAAATTGCTTCAGATGTTCACCTGGGTCCTGAACCTTTTAGCAAAACTGGACTTGCTTTTGAGTCTCTGGTGAAAGTCAGACTCCCATGCGTTTCCTGTAGATTGAAATTTTATTGCAAGTGTTTTGCACTAAAACTTCTGTTATCTTTGTTTGGTAGATAAATTCATTATGCTTTTGGGTGGATTTTTATATATTAAATAACATATAAAATATTGTTGTTATTTGTCAAGGATGGACGATTGAAAAGTAACAAATGGAGTCAACCTGAGGCACTTTCTTCCCTAAACGCTTTCTTTGGATTGACAACTGCATTTTTTCATTCCAATTATTGGAAGTTTTCAGTGCAGGTATACTGCTGTATCGCTACGAGAGGGTTTGATCTGTGACCATTGAGACATAGTTCATTTTTGGCTAGTACTAGTAAAAATAATTGCAATGTCAGTTCTCTACCTGAATTACTTGTGATAGATATACTTCTGGATTAGGCAGTCTGCACTCTAAAATAATGAGAAATGTCAGGTTTTGGTTAAAAAATGAGCAGTGAAATATCTCTGCAGGTTATTATCACTTTGAGGGATTGTGGTTCCTCTCCATTATTCCATCCACTATTGTTGAATTGTCCAATTTAAGTGAATAACAGCACATTCTTTCTAGAAACTGTTGGTGGGAGCCAAGGAAATAAAATGTAATAGAGGGATCTATTATATAAAGGATATCTATATGTAATAGCCATTGGCAAAGTTGGGAGACAATAGCCAGGAATCAGATTCACCAAATGGAGAGAGTTTTTGTTTTGTTTTCAAAGGTCTGAGCTATATACACTGAGCAACACCATCTTACTAAAAATTCTTGCTTTGTACAATCCCTGACAATACTGTTAACACTGTCTCACAGGTTGGACTCCTTCTGGCTTCATTAAAACTCGTAAAGCTGCTATTTAAATCTTTTGCAATCATGCATGATTTACTGTGGAAAACATTTAACTTCATACACTATCACGCTTGTAAAAAGGAGAGCTGTATTTTAATTTTTCAGAAATCACAGTTTTCCACATGTCCTGCAAAATCAGCTTTAATTTCTATCCCTTTTTTAAGAGACAGCATTAAAGCATTACCTTCCAGACTGACTGGATGAAAGACAGGGATAACTCAGAATTTTGCAAGTCATTTCTCACCCATTCTCTGTCATTCACTAGATCCCTGAATATTGGCTTGGTGCAGCAAACTTTGGGGTTTTTTGTTTGTGCAATTTGTTACTTAAGCAACTGAGTATTTGCTGAAGTTAGTGCTTGTCTTTGACATCTGCTCCTTTAGTGAGTATCAATATGCTCAAATTTCAATTATAGCTAGTGGTATGCAGGCTCTGGTCATCTTAAAACTGGAACTTTTTTGTATGCCAGCCTGCACGTAGGATGTTTGTAAAAAGTATTGTTCTCTGTTTTCTTTATTCCTTCAAGATTTCTTGCCATTTGGCACAGATCTATTCCAGCATGCTGAGCATCCTTTCTGTGGGGAGAAAAGAGTCAGATTATGCAAAAAGTCCTTGCTGGTAAAATAGACCAAACAAGGGATCTGTGGAGCCTTTCTTCTGTCGCAGCAACATCTCAGAGATTCCTTCCCTTGCCCTGGTTTTGCAAGGTTTATTTGGGCTGAATTACCCACAAGACACTGTGGAAATACAAGCCTTGTAGTTTTACAGGTTTCAACATCTTTAGACCAGTACTGATTACAAATATAGAATATAGAAGAAGCATAGTAAGAAGCATAGTAGGGAACATAGAAAAGCAAACTCTGTTTTTAATAATAGCTATCCTGTATGCTATGGACCTTGTTAAAATACCCTAAGCAATTAAATCACTATGCTGAGTTGCCCGATTTCATTGCTTAGGTCCCAGCTGCTATTGTGGCAGAATGAAAGCAGTATACTTCCAGATGAGGAACAATCATCTTTTCTCTCTTATACGTGTAAGACAGGCCAACTGTCATGCTTAATTAGTCTTTAATGAAAATGTATTTATTTAGGTTTGTTTTGTAAGTGAATTTAGGATTTGGTCTGTGCAGGGAGAAGAAAGGAGAACAGCTCTTTTCTGGGCTAAGAGCTTCTTGTGCTGTGTGCCAAGTCTTATTATGAAGCAATTTTTTTTATGGTCACATTTCAAAGCCTTGTATAACAGAGATCATAATAAAAAATGTTCCAAGGGTCTATATCATAACAATGCTGGGTGTCGCTATTGTACGGAATTTAATTTTCTCTCATCAAATTGCATATTGCCGCGGTATGTTGTGTCTTTCTTTTTGTTGTACGTAAGCAAATTTCAGAGTAGCTGGACTATGCTGGCATGATGAGATGAACATGAAATGTAATCCACCACCTTAAATACCATGCATTGTCTTTTTATTGTTATTCCTTACAGGTAATGCTGCTGCTCTGTTAAACAGGTTTTCATTCATTTCCAGTCCTTTTCCTTCTACTCTACTTAATGATCCATGTCAGCAAGTAGATCCTAGTTTACAACAAAACAAAATAAAATTGATTTTCCCAGTTGTATTAAATTTATTTTACAACATAAAAGCTACTGATGTGCTTTTTATCTGGAGCGGCAAAGGCTGTGCTGGTGCTTGGGTAGAGCCGTAGCAGCTGAGACCTTCTGAGACAACGCAAGGGTGCAGGTCAGCAGGTTCACTGCTTTTACCTCTGTAAGAAAGAGGCCAGGATATTTCCCCCTCCATGCTTTCTCTCATGCTGCCCTGGCTGGGGGAGAGGCAGTTCTGCAAATTGAAGAAAACCTGCCCTTAACACAGGAAGAGGACCTGGAGATGAAAAATGCTTGTTAGATCACTCAGTTAATTTCCCTGACAAAGCAGATCTGTTCTCTGCCTTTCTCAGTGCTTCTGCTGTCTTGGTTTTTTTCAGAGTGGAATGAATCAAGTATTTTATCTACACAATAATAATAAAAGCCTCACTGTGCTGTGTCACTCCTGTCTTGCTTGCTACAGGAAATATTGGTTTTGGTTTACTCTGCTATATTCCCTAATGGTATTCATATTCTGTGCTGTATTCCATGATGGTAGTCTTTTAAGCAACCTCTATCTCATTTATATTAGATGGAGTTCTATCAATTCACATGGTACCCATCACTGTGGTGTCTGAGCACCAAAGTGACAGCTTTCTTTTCCCTTCCTATATGCATAGTGGGTTGGCTTGATTTATGATTTTCAGCTGTATTCTTAATGCTTATGCTTGTGTGTGCAGATGTGTGTGTTCAAATGAGTTGCAGCATTTTACAGAGCTTGCTGATTTTAGCCTGTATCAGCATTTTCTGGTGTGAGAAATCCCAAATTCCCAGCTTCTTTAAAAAAGTGGATGAGGAACAGCTAACCAACCAATACAAGAGCGAGTGGGCACTTGTGTTTACAGGCAAACCAGTCTTTCCATGTCTGAGACTGGTGCAACTCACCCAGCAAGGTCTGCCAGCAGTTTTGTAGCCTGCAGCTGCTCCTCGGTCTAGTCTGCCTGAGATCCCAGGAAGAACAAAGCACCTGTGAGCCTACACATTCTTACCCTGTACTTTAGTGTTTGTGATGGGCTAATGTCGCTTTTCCTTCCTCCCCACTTTCTCTTTCCTGGATCAAGGTTCCTCAGCCAGCACCCACACAGTGTAGATCCGACCACTGCTGCATTTGTTCCTTTGTCATTTCTGATACTGGTTGATAGGAACACCTTGCATTGCTAATAGTCTGCTTACTGCAGATAAATGCATTGCCTTGATTCAGCTTTAATCTCTCCACTGTTGAAAAACATCGCCAATTAGGGCAGAAGAAGATACTTCCAACCTGCTGAGGATTGTTGGCATAATGTTTACTGTCAATGTGCAGCCTCCTTTGGCTCAAAAAGTACATCAGACATAAAAATGCCATCTCAGATTCCCTGCAAAATATGTTTTCTCTGAGAAGTTAATTACTGATTTCAGACCAGCTGAAATGAGGCCTAATGATGGCCTTCTCTTAATTTTTGACAAGTGATGGCTTGATTGGAACTAACTTTACATAGCTTCAAATGTGATATTTAGTTGCAATACATTTCCATTTCCTCAATTCCTCCAAAGACAGTGCCAGAGACCAGTTTATTTTCTGGACCATTAACAACATGGAAATTTCAAGAACCAGAGCAATGCAAAAAGAGGCATATTGAAAACTCTCAGCAGATGATGCTGGAGTCTGCAGCTGAAGCAGCAGGATTGTGCACTAGCTAACCTGCATGCCTCACATCCAGGTAGGAGCAAGGCAAGACAAGCAGGTCTGGAATGTGGCAGGGCTGAAGAATGCAGCAGGCAGCAGTGGCACTGATGGGAACCTGAGGCTGCATATATTAGCTAAGCCAAGCTTTCAAGGTGGTTTCTTCTGTTGTTGTTGCTGCTAAGATGACTGAGCAAGGGAAAAGGATGAGTCATTACAAGGTTGCTTTCCTTGCCCCGGTGTCTGGATGATGGATGTGTGGATGGCTGATTGAATTCAGAAACATTTCACACACTTACACGTCCCCATGTTCACCAGGTCCACTTCAGCTGAGCAGGGATTTATTCTGCCTTATTCAGCACATCCCTGTGGTGCCCCGGCCTCACCTCCCTTTGGCCCTTCTCTCCAGGAGAGATAGCTGCAGCCACTATCTCTGCACATATGGATGGAGATGAAGCTGAGCCTGCATTTCTCTTCTCCTCCCTAGTTTTAGGGAAATTAGTGTGTGCAGCCTTGTTTCCACAGTTGCGCCACTGCTCAGTTCCGCTCTGCTGCCACACAGTGAAGTGTGCCATAGGCTTGTCCATTATCAGCAACAGGAGCTGTTTTCTGGTTTAAAGGGTCATTTCAGATGTTTCAGTTATTTCCTGGGCATAGCAAATATTACTAGCCATTCATCCATTAAGCCACCAATAGACTATTACTTCTTTCTCCTGCCTTCAGCCTCTTGGTGGAAGGGTTCCATTTTATTTCATCTTTATTTTCCTTATTTTTTTGTTTTGCACATGACCTTAATACTTGATTAAATTAAACAACCCTAGTCCCACCGAGTTTTTCAAACCTGACAGGATTAGGCCTTTAGTGAGTTATTATAGAAGCAAAGCTTCTGCCTCAGAGTAAGTGATTTCCTGCCTTTCTGTGTTTTCCTGCCAAAAACAATGAAAAAAAGCCACAGGAGACTGGAATAATGCAGTCTTATTTAGTGAGTGTCAAATGTAGAGTCTGTGTTATTTACACTCTATCATATTAAACTGAACTGAGTGTTTGCTTGACTTCTACCTTTGTGTACCAGGACTTACTCTGATGGCAGAAAGCAAACAAAAACCCTGGAAATTGGGAGAACAGTGACTTATAAATTGTATGGACCTAGACAGTAGTGCTTGTCCAGATCACACTTTTCTTCACTAAAAGTCTAACGGTGGCTTTGCACTGAGCTCTCCGCACACACATTTTATTTCAGTAAGAAACCTCTAATGAGTACAAACTTCAGCTTTTCACTATCCCAAAACTGTAGGTCCCCTTGGATTCTAAATGTATGCTTTTTCTCCTTGCCTGTTCTCTGTTGCTGCGTTTTCTATCATCTACCCAGCAAATTTCCCAGCAAGTTGTTCTTGTCTTTTACCAGGAATGTCCCTGCCCATAACATCTCACCTGGGGAGATTGCTTACTTGTGAAGTCAAAGTGATGAAGTAGCTCATGCCAAGCTATGCTTAGTCTTTGCTCCTCTGTTTTACTATACCAGCCTGCCATGCAGCCGTGGTTCTTCAAGCAGGTTTCTCATGGCCACTGCTGCAACTGCTCTCCCTCCAGGATTAGTGAAGGAACAGCCAGAACTAAAATGATCAGGGAAGCAGAGAGGTTTTCACACCTCATAGCTTTATAGGGGGCCCATTTTGAAATCATTTGAAGAGGAATCAGGGATGAGGAACAGCAAAGGGAGCAGAGAGATGTTAAAGAAACCTTTATGTTTCTTCTAGCTCAAACAATAAGTTGAGATATTTAATCATGTTAGTTTGTCTTTAAATCAGATTATTTTAAAATCTTTTTGTGACTGATGCCACCAGGAAAGCATATTTTAATGTAATGCAGGATTCTCATTCTTAACATGATTTTACAATTTCACTGATTTTCCTTTTCATTTCAAAGGCTTGCTGTCTTTCTTTCCACTGGGTGTTTACATAATGCTTGAAATTTTGACAAGCCCTTGTGTATTTGATCCTTTCCCATCAGCAAACACAGCTGTTGGCTACTAAATAGGAAGGCTCTGCCATAGATAAATCTTTCTCCCTGTTGTCTCCTGTGCAAAGGTCTCCACTGAGAAATGTCACCTCTAAATCAAAACTGACCCACTCTCCCTAACAGCTGTGGATGGAGCCCACTTTGTTTTCACATCGTTCTTGTTGCTTGTGGTGTCAGAGATTTCCTGGTCCCTCTCTCTTACCCTGCATACTGCTGAGCACACAACACCTGCATTGCAGTCCTTCATCTCCAGGATGCTGCCAACCATTGCAGTCCCTGCTGGGTGGGCGGCAGTGTGTCACCACCCCACAGGGCAGGTGTAGGAGGTCTGTGCTGGCTTTCCGCCTATGAAGAAGCCACCAGCTCTGAGGGAAGCTTCTTGGACTGAGCCTTTTTTTTTGTGTCCTTTTTGCACTGGTAGGGCGTTCCCAGGTGAGAGCCCACCATGAGTTCCTTCCTGCTGTTTAACTGCTTTTTTCCTTTTTCCCTTTTCTGCAACTGATAGATGTACCAGTTCCCAGTCACCCCCAAGATGCTTTTATGATTTCTGACAGGTAGGAAAGGGAGAAGAAGGCAGCGACCAAACTCCAGGCAGATCCCACACGACTTGGGCTGTTTCTCTTGGTTTCCTCAGCCCTGCAGCTGCTCACGTGTCTTTACCTTACTGCCTCCTCATTCGCAGCAGCAGTTTGATATTTTCTTCTCTGGCCCAAGGGCTTTCTCTTTGTAATTCGGTTTTCACTTCAAACCTCATGAAGAGGGGACAAGCATGCCTCTGAGCTCAGACTGAATGGTGCACAAGGCTTTGAATCTCTAACAAGCAGCTGGCTGAAGCTCTGAGCATAATCTAATAGGGAGAAACATGCCCAACAAACTCCTGCCACATTCACTTGAAGCAGGAGAGATTTGTACATACAGGCTTTTGCTGAAAGACTGTATTATGCAATGTATCGACTGCTATCCATTTTTAGAGGCATTGTTAAACACAAAATTAGCATCATGGAAGAGACAGTGGGAGATTTCTCTTTCTCCCCTCCCTCTCTCCCCTGGTACAGTGTCTTTATTCTGTTGTCTCTAGTTCTCTTTGTCTTACTGGCATAGTGGTCTTCTAGCCGTCCTTTGTTTCTTTTATATTGAAATCATCTGGCAGAAGACAAAGTTCACAGTGTATGTTTAGAGCCCATGTTTTTGAGACCATTAATTATATTTTTCCTCAGTCTTTCCTAGGAAGCTGCTAGTGATTTGTTTTCAGGTTCATTTTGTGAGTGTTTACTGTCATTTACTCTGAAGTCTGGTCTTTTCCTTTCTCTGCCTGTCCCTCAAAATGTTGACCACATGCTGGCTCTGCTATTCATTTCTGTATCTGAGTTTGTATTTTAATATTCATTAGGTATTTGTACTGACAGCCCATCAATACATTAAATTAGTATATATGCAGCTAACAAGTATGGTACATGCTTAACCGACTTATAACAACATTAAAACAGACAGACAAAACAGATTGTCTCAGCAGGGTTTAATAAACTGTACTTATCCACAATCCCTCTGAAAAACAGACACACAACTGCAATGTACTGTGCTCCCTCAAATAAGAAGACTAACAGTAAACATGCTAAGCTAAACATGTTTTGTTCTTCTGATGAGAAAATTAAACTTTTTTGCATCCTTTGCATAGAAAGCTGCTTCTGTGACTTCTATTATTTTAATCAATTAGGCTTTCATTTATAAAGCACCGTGCATTTTAATTCCAGAAAATATTTAATGAACATCAAATGATACTGGTGATGATAGCAGGCATGCATAGTTATGTATTACTCTACTGGTTCTCATGCAATGCTTTGAAGGTATTGAGATCTCTGCAAGTAATTAGTATGGTCATTAGAATATCAATTTTTTTCTGCTAATTAATGCTAATGTGATTAAAATGGGAGCTTTTTTGGGATAAGAAGTATTATCACTTCTCTATGTGAATGAGACAGTAGCTCTTACAAGACAGGCAGAAGAAAGCAGACAGAAAATTATGTCAGGTGAGAGGAGAGAGCTTCTCAGTTTGTTCCTTTGCAAATATGAGTAACTCCTATCCAAAATTTCCCTGAAGAAATCTCCTGCCTTGACTCTTAGAGAGAGTACGTACTGCCTAATGCATCATGTGCATCAGAGCTGTCTTTTTAACCACTTTAATATAAAACATGTGTAGTAAATATTATTGTATATACTGTCTCTCTGTGCTCAAACATTGTGTGGTTAAAAATGCACAACAGTGCTAGACTAGACAATAGTCACTTAAAAATTGCAAGTGGAAAGGGTTTTGAAATAAGTATTTATCTAATCTTTTTCAGCTTTGTCCTGAAACACATGCTTTTGTAATTAACTTTGCTGATGTGAATTGTCCTTTAACGGTAACAGAGTTACTAAGAAAGCTTCTAATCCTGTGTCAGGGCATTAGAGCGCTCACATTCCTATCAGTTTAAACCACAGTGGTCCCTCTCCAAACACTTCATTTACATCAGACTCAGAATCCAAGCATGAGTACAGTTTCTGCTGTGCTGGGATGCACTGGGGAAAAAAAAAGGGCTCGAGACAATTCCCTAACCAGTACTGCCCTTCATGTGGCTTTTGATGCCACATCAGTCAGCTCCAGCCACCAAGGAGCACAGAGCAAATAAGCAGGGCAGTGTGCTGCCAAAAGGGAAGCTGGGGTTTAATGTACTTAGACACACAGGAATAAACATGGGGAGCATTTAAGCGTGGTCCATGTAGCAACAGTCTCTCAGAAGTAAGGTACTCGGATGCTAAAGCTGCCGGCATCCTCCATGAGAGCATGCAGAGTTGCCCTGGGAATCAGGATATTCCTTAGCAACATGTTTAAACATCCTTTTTAAAATAATGATTTAGTTTTTTATCTTTACTTGATCTCAATACATCTATTTGTGGTAGAGAGTTGTTGCCTTGTTCATTGTTTAAAATATTCAAACTTTTTTAACTTTTGCTCTCCATTAATAAACTCTGTAACTGTATAAAGCATCTGAGAATCTGGCACTGGATGCAGCAGTACTTCACCAATGGCAGGTGGCTCCTTAACATCAGATGTTGCTCATTTTCATACGGAGGGAAAAATCAGAAGTGGGGTCTGGGCTGTTCTTACCTGGGTAATGCCACTGTGATCAGTTTGAGGCATCATCTCCAATAGAGAGAATGAAAAGCCACGTGTTAGTAATCACAGGTAATTTCTTCCTCAGTGCTAATTTTCTGCTCAGACTTGTTTCTCTGGGGCCTCCCCCTAGTCCTGTACCATCTCTCCTTTCCAGGCCACATTCAGCCTCGCTGTCATCCAAAGCCAGAGCTGTGGAGGTGAGGCACTGCCATATGGCATGAGAGGCCCCCAGAGGAAATTTCTACCTTATTTGAGATACCTGTGCTGTGCTTATAATGTTATCCCCATCCAAGACCATAAAGGCGTGTCGGGTGATTTACATCGCCATCGGTTTTATGAACCTTTAAGAGCATCCCAATTTCTCCTCTCTGTGATTTTTTTTCTTGTGAATAGTCTTCAAATTTTTAGGCAGGCAACCCCTAAAAGTCCAAGCTCTGGGCCAGGTATAATTTTCTTTCTCATAAACAAGCTCTTATAGACCAACCTCCATAAAAGATGCAGAGATCTGGGAGTGCTGGTGTTTTTAGTTCATTAGAAGATGGGTTTCATTTCTGATGTGGCATTACAAATAACCTCAAAAGATAAAACTGGTTAAGAGATGGCTGTTTATTTATTTTATTATTATTTACAAATGCTAGGATATAAAGCTCAGTGTGAAAACTTGGAAATAAGATATGGAACTGAGGAAGCTTGTTTGCCCAAAACCTGGAGAAGTCTGAGAGCTGTGTTGTGAATATCTCTGGTTCAGGCTTTCTCCAGGAGTTTGCACTTAAACGCAAAAGAAAAGGTGGCATCAAACTTTTAGCAGTAAGAGATGGTAGTTCCCAGAACATTGCTGTATATCACAGAGCTGCTAGAACATGTCTTAATTCCTTTTGTTGAGTACTTAGCCAACAACCACCTAGGTAGTTTGGTAACTATCCCATCTCAGCTATCAGACAGATGTTGTGAAATCAAATTCATAAATAAATACCTTCAAGACCATACATTTGTTGACACACATTGCCAGAAGGGTCCCACTGAGCAAGCACAGGCCACATTGTGGCTTTTCATACTACCCCGTTGTCTTCACTGTTTTCCTCTGCAGCGGTTTGGAGGGAGCAAATAAGCTGAGCAGTGCTCCCTTGAGCTCTGCCTGACCTCCACGGCAATTTTTCTGTTTTAGAGAGATCTAAAACTTTCTCATTTTCCAACTGGGAGGTGATGACAGATAGTAATCAAGTTTGTATGTTGGGAAAGGCAGCATAGAGAGACATTTCCCCTTTCCAGTAGTGTTGAAGCTTTCCCCATTAGTGTTCTGGTGAGGTTGGCACATTGCCACAGAGATATTTTCCAGAGGGGAAGTTTTCACTTGCAGTTTTATTAGACAGCCCCTAGAGTGGATTACTTTTTTTTTTTTATTGTTAACCTTGAATCTATGTTTTTGCTCTCTTTCTCTCAGTTTGCGGAATTAGAGCTGCATGTTGCTGTTGCCTTTAAGCAAAACCTTGCATTGCCTTCAATACTGCTTTTAAAAAATACTAGTATTAGAAACCTGGGTTTGCTGTAGTCATTAATTTACTTACCTCTCAGCAGCTCTGGTGCTGGTCTTTTCTGGCGTATGCACACTACGGTTTTCGCTCTTATGCTGTTTCTCTATGGAGCTTTAATACGTGATTTGGGAGGAAGAACTATGTCATGCTATTTAAGCAAATGGGGCTTTAGGACTACCTTACATTCCTCTAGTGAGCTATAATCACCCTGTCTGTGTCTCAGAGCCTGTCTGATTGGGACTAGGGGGGCTCAGTAATGAATCTTGAAGCTGCTTTATCTTTGAATGAGTCCAGATGCTTTGTTAGATACCAGTTCTGTTCTCTCTCCTTTCCCTTTTTTTTAAATCTCCTTTTCTTTTTATGTCAGAATGAATTGATCCCAGGCTGCTCCTTGGCACTCTGACACTCCTGAATATGGAAGTGTCACTGTAAAATGAACCATAGCAAATTCTTAATAAGCTACCTTCAGGGAGAGTTATAGTTTTTGACATTTAGTTATAGATTTATCCCTTGTGCAGAAAGCCTCATTCATTTCATGCATGTTAATCATGGAAAGAAGAAGTCATTATTAAGTATCTTTCATACTTTGGTCTATTGAACAACCACATCACATGCACTGCCAGGCTCTAGCAGAAACAAGAGCAGGAAATGGAAGAAAGGACAGAAGAAACGGAGACACTCTATGTGAAACCTGTGGGCCAAACTCCTTTCAAATAATAATAGTTGGTATCAATGCTTTGAATTCAGAAAGTTGTTGCCAGTTATCCAGGTTTATTGATTCAGGTTAGATCAGGGCTCTACATTGACTTCTACGAACTCAACCCTAAAAGCAGGTATTTCTGCTGGTAATGAATAATAATTATTATGTAATTTTTAAAAAACCATGTTCATGTTATATAGTAAATTAATTTGTTTTATATAGTACCTGTTATAATTTTAATAAATTAGTAGTAAAAAGGAAGTAACATGAAGACCACTATGAAATTTATCACTTCAGTTTGCTGATATTGTGTCATTCTCACCAAAGTATTTATTTAGAATGAATTGAGTAGAAACTCTAAACAAAATCCATTAATTCATCTAGCAAATCCCAGTTTTGATGGAACAGTGGGATGCTTAAGTTCTGCTTATACCCCAATATTCTCATTTCTGAGATAAACACGTATGAGTCTGGAAACAATAATGCTATGTTTGCCTGGTTTTTTTTAAGTGATACTAATTAGGTGCAGCAATTCTAAATTGATGCATTAGACCTCACAAAAAATAACCAAAACCTTCTTATCATTTTGTTCCCTTTGGTACATATAACAGTAAATATGTAATTTATTTAAGTAAAACCCACTTAAGTAAAACCCATCTGAAAGGGGAAAGAGCTGTCCCTCGTCCGAGGAGCACAATTGGAAAAGTGTATGGCTATTTTCCTCCAGTAAGAAGCTTACAAATGTCCCCAGAAGGGTCACTGCCCAGTCTAATGTTAACTGTGCTCATTTTTTATTCCTAACAGTGAGCTGAGAAACTTGAAAAATTTCTGTTCCAGCTTAACTAGAGTGTGTAAAGGAATGGCAGTGACCTCAGGTACTCATATGTATAGATATACAGCCTGTTTTGTAGTGTTGTTGCCAACTCACTCTCCTCTCCAAACATGTTATAATTTGCTTTGTTTTTCAAAATCAGGTGTAGCTGGGTTTTTGCAGAAGTGACACTGAAGCTTACATAAAGCAATGCATACATAAGATAAAATAATAATCCTGCAAAATGAGGGAGTGATCCAAAACACACCAAAGTCAGTTATTCCCTTCCAGAAATTTAGTAGTCATTGACTTAGTCCCTCATCACCTATCAACTTGTTGGCTTATTTTTTTCCCCTTTAGGATAAAAACAAAGATGAATTATTGAAAATGAAGCAATCTGTTGCCACAAGTGCTGCCACACATGCCTGAGGGCAGCATGCCTGCTTGCTGCCTGCTGTGGCCTGACCCTCCTTTCATCTCTGGTTTTCCAATTGAAAACTACTACCAGTGCAATTCACGCGGGTGCAGGCACAGTGGACAGCATCATTGTGCTCAGAGAGACTTTTAGGGTGCAGTCAGCTCCCCAGGTGTCTAAACAATATCCATTGTGTTTGCACAAAGGTGCAAATAACATGCCCTGTATTCACAGCAATTGGCATCAGACTGAACTGAAAATGTCAAGTCCAGTTCCTGGGTGGTGGGATATACGGGCAAATTATCATGAGCAGCTCTACAGGAGCAAGCCAATGGGAAACATCTGCCAGAAATGGCCTCAACAGCACCAGACTTTGAAAATGTAACCATAAAAGTTAAGTAGAGGTGTTACTCATCTCCCCAGACAAAGATAGTGTGCTGGAATACAAGGCTGAGTTGAACTTTTAAGAAGGGAAAAGTCTCCTAATTGCATAATTAGACTGTTGCAAGAGATGAAAGGGCAACAGCGTGCAAAGCATGGCTAAGCAAAATAAAATTGATGAAATGCTTATCTACCTGATAAATAAGACTGAAACATCTGTAAAATGTCTCCAAGTGTGTTTCAGGGAAATGCAGGCTTATTAATACCAAGAACGTCATAAACATTAATGTCATTGGATTAGGAATAAATAATATTACTGTCATCAATATCAGACCACGTTTTTTTAAATGCTGCTTTCTAGCCTAATTTCAGTGTCCTAGCATAAATTCCTTATTTGATCCTGTGTGCTATTTTTATGCAATTCTATGAGACAATTTGGAGTAGTCCTGATATGTTTCATGTAGATATAAATTTTACTGGTAGTTCAGTCCAATTCCCACTAAAACCAGTTGCTAGATATTTATCAGCTTCAGTCAGAGCAGCTTCTTACCAGATCTGATCTGATCTGTGTTTAGGTATATTTAGTGGTACTCTAAATTAGGCTGTTAAATAAACAGAGCTGCACTTAAGGTCATGCTTATCCTACAACTCACAGGAGTGTAGGTTAGAGCAAAACTTTGATTTGTTTAAGGGAGAGAGTTCTGCCGAGATATGATGTATGTGCAGTTGGACACTGAAGCTGTTCAGAGGCTTGACACATTGGGATAAGCCTCAGCAAAGAGAGAGATTTGGGGCAGGATTCTTTGAAGAGATCAAACATCCATTTAAAAAATCAATTTATGTTAGTCTCTGGATTTCAGTGCTACAGATGTAGGGTTATAATAGGGTTATGCTTCACCTGTGGATTAGTATATGTAAGTATGAATATGCATTTTTGCCCAATTAAAATATTTATATTTTGCCAAAACAGTATTTTTAGTTAAGGTTGCTCTTTTATTGTAACTATAATTTTTGACAGCGTGTTTGCTCCAAATACATGGGTATATATGTTCAATATATCATGCGGATCTACAAGTGCTCTTTTACAAGGTCAGCTTTTTATCCTACTTTACTTTTGTTTTACAAGTTACTGATAACCAAATTATCTGAGTGTTTCCAGCAGTGATTAGAGCAGGCTGAATAACCTCTCAAAGGGTGTTTGCACTCCCCAGGTTTCCCCTGCAGCTGAGAAGTGGCAGTGTGTGGCTGTGGGTTAAGATACCCTTTCCTTGTCTGTTAGAAAAGGGGAGTTCCCAGCTCTGGGACACTCAGTCAAAACCCAAAGGGGTTATTTTATGTTCTAAAGGGGAGAAAGAGAAGTCTGGGACAGTCCTCCCTTCTGGTAACCTCCATTCCTCCTGTCCCATTCCTACTCACTCTCTAGTGTAAAAAGCATTCAGGTGTTAAGGTAAACTGATATATATTCAGGGCCAGGGAGCATCTGTTTGTCTGGGGACTCCATTGTCATCTAATGTGAAGAACATCCAGTAAGTACTTTTCAACTGATAAATAACAGTTGTGTTTCGTTTAAAATTTTAGAACAAAACATACCTAAATCCTTTATCAGATGCATTAATTAAAGAAGCTGCATGTTTCCAGCTATGGAAATTGTGTGCTCGCTGAAGATTCCTTCTCTGCTAGCCTGTGGAGTCTGATACTTTTCTCCCCTCCTTAAAAGGCCTAATTATGCCATAGGCAGCTACCTTATTCTTTTCCATCTCATATTCTGCCACATTACCATTAGAAACAGAAAGAACCAATTAAATAAGTATACTAAATTACTATTTTCTCATTCATTTATTCTCTGTCCAACCTCATTGCATATTCTCTTTTAGTCAGGGGATAGATAGAGAAAAGCAGAGCCTGTTCTTTCATTGGTTCTCAGGGACTTAGGCTGCCATTAGGAGTACCACATTTATATATAGTTTATTTTTTCAATTCATTCTACATTCACAGATTGAAATCCATTCCCTTGGCATATACTGTCCTCTACTTAAAGGCATCAGAGGAACCCAAAATTTAATCCTACTTCATTCCCGCTTTGTTTCTGCATATTAAAATTTCAGCTATAAATGAAAGCTGGGATTCTTTAATAAAGACATACCAGGTCAAACCAAACTCAGCAGCCTATCCCTGATGCTGGTCCTGCTTGCAGTTTGCCAAATGTATGAAAAGCTGATGGCTGATGCTCTGTAGGCTTGTACAGCTTTTCTGTGGAGTGAAAAGGAGTTGTAGACAGCAGCAAACGTTCTATTTCCCTGCTGCCTCTTGTCTCTCTCGTTGGCCCAGGGAGGGAGAATGACTGGTGCTCTGTGAAAGGAAAGGTCCTTTAGGCAAGGAACAGGCTCCCATTAGTTCGTGGGCATTCCCTTTCTGCCTTCATATCTGAACAAAGTGAGGCTCATGGTATTTTAAGCCTCTCTTGGGATGTCAGGAGCAGAAGGAGGATGATACCCATCAAGACTTCGGGACACAGGGCTACAGGCCTTGTATAAAATACAGTTCCGAAGACGGTATGATTTATCAAGCAACTGTAATTCCATCAAGGGGTTCTGGAGATGGTGCAAACCGTATCATCCAATTATAGCCTGGAAATTCAGTTACTGTGCCTGCAGGAGCAAATATTGCTCTTATAGCCTATAGAGTGATTCTGCAAATCTTGTTTGGATGGAAGCAGTGCTGCCCTCTTCCCCCTCAGTGCAGCTGCATAAATATTTGTACAATGCATTTTGTTGGAATACAGGTTGTATTTTAAATGTTACTAGCTGATGTGACAAAAGGCTAAGGTGAGCAGATTGCAATTTTTTCCCCTCATGAGCTCTTTACTTAAAATTCATTGTAACAGGTTTTGTACTCAGATGCAATCCAAGCAACATGGCCAGAAAAGCAGAAGGGTTAATTAGGTAGGATATGCTGGCTTTAGTTCAAAATACACAGAGCCTGACTAGTTTAAGGAAACACTTGTGTTTGATTAGGCTCTGCATGTCCTAATATAGTGAGACTGCATCATAGTAGAAGATATGATACAGATTGAATTTACATCAGTTGGAAGGATTTTTTTATAGGAATGAGAAGTGTTGAATTATCCAAACATTAAAACTCTCTGTGGATGAGGTAGAGTTTGTTTTAAATGTTTATTATAGTGTACCGTGACAGATTTTTCTGGATTTTCTGTTTTCTATTCCTAAAGGAAATATTAGTGCTCTTAGGGCCAAGTTCTAAACTTCTAATATGTAAAAACAACTCCCAAAGTACTCTTTTGGCAAAACAGAAGAGCAATACTTAATCTTTAGAGTGTATCATATTTTGTTATGATTGCATATGTTGACAAATGGTACCGAACCTCTAAGATATCAATTTATTTTATAAGCAATATATTTATTTTTATTCCATTGAAATAATCAACATCTGTCCATCTAGTCTGAGAGGATGCTATGTTGGGCTTTCTAATACTAAAGTTCTTCAGTCACAATACTGTCAGTCCTGACACCTGAACTGAAGGCAGTCTACGGAGTTTTATAATACGTGTTTCTTCATGGGAGCTGTTTTAACCCTGGCCAGGGCACTGAAAGTCCTTTAATGTTTGCCTTAAGACCAGGAAACAGTCCAGAGGTCAAGACTAAATTTTTCTCTTATCTTATAAGATGGATGCACTTCAGAACCCCCCACCTTTCTGATTTTTATAGATACCCCAGAGTGCTTTCAGATGTATCCCATTGCAGGAAAAGAATACTAAAAACCTGATTATTAGCTGTGGTACTCAGCCACAACACAACAGTTGGCCTGTCAGGTCCCACACAACTTTCTTAGGCTGACACAGTCTTTAGCTACATGGGATGAATAAAATGGATGGGGTTTAGTTCTACCTGGCTTGTGTGTAGCGTTTTAGATGTCAGTCTTTGCAGCTCCGTACTGAGATTTGAGAAGAAAATTTTTTTTCTGAACTTGTGCATATTTGAATTCAAAATATTTGAGCAAGGCAGCAAAGGTTTGCTCTCAGCTGAGAACATATAAAACTAGAGACAGACTTCACAGTCTAAACTCTAACTTGAATTCATTGCAAGTGAAAGGCGCACACTGCCTTGCCATGCTAACCATAGGTGGATTGGTACCAGCAAGTAGATGTGGCTCCTCAGCCATCCACAGACCCTGAGCTGTCAAGTATGTCCTGAGAGTGAGCAGCAGCACAGAAGTAGCTCTTTCACAAGCAACGGTGGTTCTTCACAGCGTGCACCATGCCATGGGGCCAGCTCCTGCCCCTGCACCCACAGTGAAGCTTCACACAGGCTCTGGGCACCTTCTTGGTAGAGAGCAAGTTTGCAAACTGATGTTATTTGCTGAAAACAAAACTGAGACAGAAAAGGCTGCTTTAGGCTTTTTGCTGCATCTTGCCTTCCTGCTTAAATCAAATGTGATAAAAGCTGGAAAAGACCATGGAAGAGGGGATGACAAGCTGAGTTTTGTGTTAGCACTGAATGTTCCACTTCTTCAGGCAGAGTGGGCCCTCACTTCTTGACTGAAGGCATTTTAGGGCATTATGGGGCTCCAAATCTGGTCTGTGGGAAGAAACTACTGCTTTTGAAGAGCTATCCTTATTGCTGACTGTCCTGTTAAAATGCAAAGTTCTTCCCAAACAAAAGATTTAATAAAAGATCATTTTTCTTTTATGGCATTTTTTACAACCACTACAATGTATGGTACCCTCAATAGTTTTACAGCTCTCTTGCCATTGCCTTGAGTTTACTGGCCGTAGTAATGTTTATAGACAGTGCAGACATTGTGCTCTGTTAGCCAGCATCAAGGGTGATTCACAGGACTGATTTTTTTTAATGTGATGAGATTTGCTAGTAAAACAGAATTCAGATTGTTTATTACTCACAGTTTTTCACGCTCTGAATCATTCTAGTCAGCCTTCTTTATTTCACTAAGACTTCATTTGGAATTATTTTTGCTTGCTGGCATTCTGAAATAAAGATTTCAGTTGTTTTTTCCCTTTTACAAGGGGGGATCTCTTGTATAGCAGATGTGGCTCCCCCACAAACCATCCTCCCATGGAAAAAGGTGCCATGAAGATTTAAGGAGATCACGTGGGGAGAGGGAACAAAACCCACATGTTTTATAATGAGGCAAATAGTTTAATAAATGGCAAAGTGGAGCATAACTTCCCCTCTGGTGCTATCTCAGATGGTCATCCCTCTCAACAGCGGCTGGCGGGACGGATGAAAACAAATGTGCAGGAGGAACAGACTGTTGTGGAAGGGGCTAGATCATAAAGGATGGAGAAGAGGCGGAGGGAGATAAAGGAAGAGGACTTTTTAATTGTTTGATCATTTAACAAGTCTCCTGAGCAATCTGAAAGCACTGCAGTCCCATGCTCAACATTTTATTCCTTTCAATTCTCTCCGAAGCAGGGCAGACCACTGCACTCTCCCCAGCTTCCTTCTGCCTTTCCCATTAGCAGCCTTCATTAGTCAGGAGGCACAGTTTCAGGAAGAAAAGTAGAAGCAGCTAGGATGAAAATCTCAAATGCTGTTTTTCTTTAGTGCTTCTGGTGCAGGGGCACAAAACCTCACTAAGGACCTGCCTCATCCAGGTCCTTGCTCATATTTTATTTTTTTCTAGTCTTATTTGCCTTCAGAAAGTAAAATGGTCTATTCCATAAGATTGCAGGAAAAATCCACCACTGAGCAACAGCTTCTGCTTGTTTTATTTTTGAGTATGGTCATCACTTCTGGCTTGAACAGAATTCTGCTGTATGTCAGAAACAAGGTTGGTCCTGGTGTGCTGCTCTTCAAGGAACAGGGCTTTCTCCAAAAACACTTTAGCCGTAGCATAACTCTTCTTTCACTTGGATAAAAGGGCTGAAGAGGCTTTCAGCCTGCCTTCCCACATCAAGCGTCTCTCTGCCTCTGTCAGAACCTAATCACAGGTGAAAATATCTCCCACAGAGGACCTTTTTATAACCATAGCAACTCCATCAGCAGCTCATGGTCACATTGCAGAGCTGCTTATTGGGAAGGGCAGCTTTTCTTGCTCAGAGGGGGCACCTGTAACCATATTTTCCCTGTAATGAAAGCAGGAGAAAAGCACATCCAAGGCTCATGTTTACTCTTCCTTAGAGATGTAGTAGCCCTTTAAAAACCAGAAAGATTGAGAGAATGTTTAGAATAATATGAATGAGTGGTGAAATGTAATTTCCAAACACAGCAGTTACATTGCAAAAGAAGCTGATGATTCATGAGGATTAGCAAAGTGATATGACCATCTTTTCAAATGACATTAATATTGGTATTGCTTTTGCAGTGGCTGAGAACCTTTTATTGCATTTGTTTCCCTTTTAACAAGTAATAGTATGGCTGTTTTATAGAATAATGGTGGCATGTATCGTAGCTATTATTCTGACAATGAATAGTTCAGTGAGGTGTGTTGGTTTATTCCCAAATTGACTGCTCTTGTATTAACTCTCCAAAACTGACTTCAAAATTACATTGATGGGTCCAGTGTTTATAATTCCAAAATTTTTCATATCAGTGATATTCATATTTCAAACAGGAAGATTTCTTTGCTTCCCTAGCTGCTGGCTGCGCCAGCTCAGTGTTAATTTAGCATTACGGTTAATGAAGTTTCTCCAAGCTGCATTATGCCTTGAGTGACTCTGTGCTCTCTCCTTTTCTTTTGGCACGTACTTGGGCCCTGCAGTCAGGTTGTTACAATCCAACTTCATCTAAATAACTCTTTTCACAAAGTTTATTTATTGAAAAGATGAGTACCGGGTTCTTACTTAGCTTGGTTCACTCTGAAGTGGAATAAACTGCATGGAAATGAGACCTTTGTAGTCATTGTGTCTCAGTTTTACAGTTTCCCTTAATCCAAAATACACCTCATAGAAATTGTTGAGATTATTTCAGGAGGGAGAAGAACACAAGAGGAGACAAAATATGCAGGAATGGTGATATAAATTTCTATTTAAGAAATTGCACCCAAAAATGAGTGTTAAATATTGACATAAAAATCTTAATAACAGTTTTTCTATTCAAAATGAACTTTATATCTAGTTGTTTTTCATTTAAGTTTAAAAAATGAAAGTTCTTATATGCTTAAGTCTGAAAGAAAGCATTTTGCTCTAGGCCAGATGACATATTTTGTTAGAAATTAAATTATCTTTTTCTATTACAGCCTCTAAAATTAATTATTTGGAGAGTCCTAAGGAGAAATAATGGGAACTGAATATGCAAGTTGGACGCTACTGAGCAGGGAAAAAGCACTTGTTATTTTTGTATGCAACACTGATGCGATTTTTATTGGTCATTAATCCTAAATTAATTTCTGATAGAGGTACATCGTAAAAATTCAGAGCTAAAAAAGCAGTTTGGAATCTGAGAAACATAACCTATCAAGAAAGATGTTAGAAGCTCAAGGTGTTCAGCTTATCAAAATGAGAGGGAAAATGTGATCAGTTGTGATGTGATTATGGTATAATTATGTAGGAAGAAAACTGTGGTAACAGAATACTCTCATGTAGATGAGAAAAGCATAGCAAAGTCTAAAGGTCAGAAATTGAAGCCAGATGAACTCAGTCATGAGTTAAAGCTCGGGATTTGCATTTTGCTTTTGAACAATGGTAATTAGGTTTTGGAACAATTCCATGAGCAGGGGAGGTGGGGCATAAAAGATCTTCTATTAGTGAGAGATTTTAAATCTTTACTTTCAGGAAGATATGCCTTTGCTCTAGCACCAGCTGGGCTTGCGGTGGGAACTGTGGACAGAATTGTCTCTCTCCCTCTCTCCTGCAGGAAACCGTGCTGTGATGATGATCCTGTCTAGCCTCAATAGCCTTAAAGTTGGATGGTGTATTTTACTTTCTAAAATCAACATTACTTATTGTCAAAGTTTATATTTTTGCCTAAAGGAAGAATGTCTGTACTTGATTCATGATTTAAGAGACAGTCTTCTCAGTTGTGGAGATATGTTTTTGAAACTAATTCTAGTACAGAAAGAAAGGAAGTAATTTATGTCAACATGATACAGACCTAATTTTAATTTCCAAGGTTTGAACCCAGATTGAGAGTCTGGACTCCAGAGTTGAGAGTCAAGCTTCGCAATGTCCCTTAGACAAAGTTCCTTTGCAGAAACACTTTCTGTAAATTATATTTATGGATCAAGACAGGAAAGTATATATAGCCTATTGGTTATTCATTGTATTTGAATGAGGACATAGAAACTCTGAAAGGAATTACATTTTTTGTGGAGTAAATGTATTTTTCCCTGGCAGCTCAGAGTAAAAGATCGATTTGTACTTTGCATTATTTTGCCTCCTCTTCAACAAAGTTGCAAATCAGGCTCTCCTAGATGAGAGCACAGGGCAGCCATTCCCTGGTGAAGAACTGAATCTGTGTTGCTTGGCGTATTACTTCTGAATCTTTAATACAGAACCAGCTCTTCTCATACGGATGGTAGCATTCAGAAATATTACACGTATCCCTAGGAAAAAATCTTGCAAGAAAGCCATGACTGTAAGTGCCGTGTACAAAAACAGGAATCATAAGTGCAAGGTTCGATTTGTACAAAAAGAGGAATTTGCGAGTATGTGTTCCCATTTTAACTGATGCTCCACAAGCCACCATGATGAATAAAATATTAAGTTAAAATTATCAAAAACTGAGCCAAACTGCGTTCTCGGAAATGAATAATTATATATGTGAAGCTGGGTGCTGAAAATACAATTTGCAGTTTTTGTTTTACCATTGCAGCACTATATTTTCCAGTATTTTTTTGAAAGCTCAGCTTGCATAGCTCAAATTTTAATTCACATTCGAGTGTAGTTTTTCTACACAAAGTATATTAGCTACTGGTAGCACTTGAATTAACAGTGGTTTATGTATTTGGACTGTGAACAGTAAATCCTGCCTTCATTGCCCTATTTGACATTGTCCGTTGTGTAGGATCATGATATTTAGAGTGGAATATTTAGATTTCCTATTTATCTTGCACTATATATAGCTCTTACCAAAAAAGAATCAACAGATGTTGAGCAGGTAAATGAAAATAATTTTTGTTACATAGATAAATTAGGAAAATTGCAACTACTTTTCCAAGCAGCGCTTAGGATCAAAAATAAATCTTACTATGGTTTGTCCATATCAAGAATGGGTCCATGAGGGTGACACATTCTTGAAAGAAAAGGTCATATCCTTGTCATAACTCATCTCGTGAACTCGAAGTGGATCATTGAGAAAAAATTTAATTCGTCAAAATCGAGTGGAAAAAGACCCTTGGGCCTAACTCTTCTTGTTAGGTTCAGGAGTTGCACATTCTTTACACAGCGCTGCACTGAAATTATGTCTATCCCTGGTGAAGGTGTAAATCCTGTTTCTGTTATCTCTAAGGGTCTGCCAGAGATGAGTGACTTGAGATTCTGGTTGGGATTTCTGTCCCTGACAGTGCCGTGCCTCTTGTTGCCAGGTGAGAAATGTTTTTGTGAGCTAGGCAACCCTACTTCAGATCTTCCGCAAATCTAAAAGCCACCAATATGTTTACATGAATGCCACTGTTCTTCAGGCAGCCTTTTGAAGATAGCTTTTGTCACCTTTGTGACGACATCCAATTCTCCTTCTTCTGGTGGCCCAGCAGGGGGTATATGTCAGCATAGTTCCGTGGATATTTACAAAAGGTTTAGCAGTGTGGATTACTAAGCCTGACTACAAGCCTGCTGAGAAATATGCTTTTGGCCTCCTTCAGACTTCAGTTGCTCCTGAGGCACTTTGCAATTAGACTTTCAAAAACTTCAAAAGCACTTCTAGTACCAGTGTTGGGACCATCCCACCAGCATCCTGCCCCTGGTATATCTCCGGATGATCAGATCTGTGCCTCAGCCCTCCACTTTGACAGGCAGTTATCAGGAACTGTTGGGGCAAATAAGAAATACTTTCCAGCTGCAAGGAGAAGTACATCATACAGCACCTCCAACTTCCACTTTGAGATATTACAGATGTTACAGATACCACTGCAAAGTTGTGGTTCTGCCCGTTAGCACTGGTGTTCTGTTCTGTCCCACCTACATCCAAGCAAGCAGACCTAATATGTTTTATGCCAGTTAAAGGACATCTGAGTGTGCTGGAAGCAGAAAACTTTGTGGTGATATTGGTTACCAGAGCGAGCTAGTTGGAACAAAACATCTTTTCCAACATATGGAGTTTTATGAAGCTTCAAGTAGCTTCTTATTTTTTAGTCACCTCAGTGTTCTCATAGCTGTCACGTCTTCTCATTGTAATTATGAACAAGTTTTCTTACCCCACTGTCAATTGGTTCTTCAAAGCTATAGTTGTGCACTTCAGTCTTTGTAAAAGAGTATGCTTCTTTTATAATCTGCACTTGAACCTTTCAAGAGTAACTGTGGATCAGAAGAACCTCCATGTAAAGACTGGGGATCCCATTTTCTACCTCTGTAAGTTTGTCTATTGTATTTGCAGAGAATGGAGAATAATGCCTGCCATGGCAAAAAGAAACCCAAACAACTAAAACCTCCAAAACCCCACTCAGCAAAATGTCCATTGCTATTGATTTACTTTGTTGAATTTGGGATATTTAGTTCCATAGCAGGAGAGCTCTACCAAATGAATCTGAAATCCCGGGGCGGGGGGGGGGAAATGGGTGTTTTTTATCCACTGGTACAATTCTGAAGAGCAGTAAATATAAGTTGTGAGGGGTTAGATCAGTGGAGTGTGGAAACTGCAGTCCTATTTAAAGCACATCCTCCGTTAAAGCAATACTGCCTTGTGAAAAAATTACATTCCCATTAGAGGACAAAGCTGCTCTTTAATTAAGATAATGATTTTTTCTATAGTTGTCTTTTATCTTATTTTTCTAGCTAGTTCTTTTCAACTATTAAGTTTTTTAAATGAAAAATGTTAGGGGATCTTTTACAAGGTGCTAATAAGAAAAAACTGACCAACTACTGGCTGCAAAAATGAGTCAGCTGAGAGGTGTTTTTGCTTGGCTTAGCCCAGTGGGTACAGACAATAATCTAGTGAATAAGGAAGATTCCACATTTTAAAGGCTTTGATCTTCATTCTTAATGAAGTGGTAGTGCTGGAGACGTTTTCTAAAGCAGCATCGTATCAGATCCAAACCATACAGGCACTGAACTAAGCAACATAGCTATGGCTGTCACTTTTATCTTTGCACAGGGGGTACAGTATGCTGGAGGAAAACGTGACACTGTAAGTACAGCTTCATATGGCTGCTCTACCCACCTGCCCCTTGTAATCAAAAGGGAGTGGGGAGGCATCTTGTATTTTCTGTCAAGGTCAGTAATGACCTGGAACTCATGTTGTATGAGCACTATGAGACAGGGACTTCTCTCAGCACCACTCAAAAGCTTCATGCATGCTTCCCTATAAATTGCCCCTCTAAACCATGGTAGCCTAATTAAGAGCTCTTTGTACCTTATCATACTTGATGGCTCCTGAGGTGAGGTGGGGGCTTCACACCTCATTTGCCGCTTGTAGCATTTCAGCAGGGAGGGATGGGGAGGGGAGTAGTGCTGCACAGGTTAAGTGTAAGTAATTACAAGAGGAAAAATAGCTTTGCTGCTTAACTGCAGCGTGCGGTATCGCATGCTCCATAAAGGTGATGGAATTTGCCTGCTACCCAGCTCTAGCACAGCTGTGTGCTTGTGTCTGGTGGTCTCAATACCTGCCCTGAGATCTCATATCCTACCAAAGCTCAAAGCATGGGTGAGAGAGATATTCATCTCTCTTTGAGCAGCATCTGCACGAGAAAATGTTGCAACATGTGCTCCTTGTGATCTATCTGCACCCCTTCTGAGGCGCTGGCATTGCCCAAACCTGCTGGCATTCCACTGAGATATTACTGCAATACAGTATTGTCACTGATACAAAAGTACAGTTGTGTCTAAGATGCAGCCATATAAAGGAAAATTCGATAGGGAACCAGTGATGGGCAGGGCTTGTTCTAGTGGCTAGAGATGGACTGAGTGGATCTGTACCACCACTATTTATAACGTGGTAAGAAAAGTAAAATTGCCCAAACATATGGTCTATTTTTACAAAATCCTGAGTTGCTGATGTTATTTAGCTGCTTTGAGAAATGTTGCCTGAAATTCTCAGCTTGGGAGATAGTGTACTGATGTTATAAACTGTGTGTCAGTATGAAAAGAAATTAAATTCATTACATTTTAAGGCCCCATGACTAACAAGCTTTGTACCATGTTGACATGTCTCTTTGGTACACATGAGCACCTGTCTCTGGGATGCCACTTACCAGGTAACTCTTAGCTTTTATCAGACTGTTACAAAAGCCATTATGTGTGATTTACCAAGAAAGAAGGAAGGAAGACTATAAAATCAATCAGTTTGCTTTCCTTGGCTACCTACCCATGTTGTCACTGGTCCCTCTCCAGCTGAATAAGGTCAATTAGCTTGATGACCCCCCTCCTCTCTGCTAAATGCTTAGTTGCAGAGAGCAGCTCCAACAAGGCATGGAAGGTCAAAATTTCTTTGGCAGAGAATTAGGCACTAAATTCCAAGGGGACCATAGGTCCTGATTGTGGAGAGATTTGCTGTTGATTCTGGTAGCACCATGCCTCCTTATTGCGCCAGCTTTCCCAGCCTGGGGACATCTCCCTGCAGCCAAGGGGGACTTCACCAGAGCTACTGCTACAGGTTCTTTTTCCCCACCAGGATTTCCTTCCCCTGTTGTAGGTGGCCTCATGTGACTATCCTGGCTTCAGCCACCCAGTTACCTCTACCAATCTGATTACCTCCCACTGGCAGCACTGGTGCTACCTGTCAGATATTTACCATCTCCAGTCATGTCCCACCTCCAACTGTCTTCCCTAAGTGTACAATTGCTTGTCTCAGCCTCGGCTCATAACCTTTTATCCTCTAATATTTCTTAGGTTTGCATGTGACCTATTTTGCCTCCTTTTTAATCAATGATCTATAAAGCAGAAGTCAAGTAATGTTATGAGGTAAATGGAAATGTATTGTATCTCTGCATTTGCAGGCTGAAGAGAAATAATGAAGGTCTAAAGTACTACGCACTCCAAAGCTGTGAATCAGAGCCCCCAAAAGCAGATATTAGCTTTTCAAAAGGAATACATTTAAAGAAAATAAAACACATGCTTCATTTTCCTTTGGTTTTAAGCATCTTAGAGTGATACTGTGGTGGTTCTCCCCCATTGCAAGGCAGACTGCAAGCAATGAACAACTAATGAAACGCAAACCTGAAACTTTCCCTGGCCTTTCTCAGTGTGTACTTCAGGGAGAAGGCTCTTTAGAAATGCTGCTAATGCAAAAGATCAGTGTATCTAAGCATGGAGGTTTCTCCATGCGTTTTCTGGCCATAAAACTTCAAGTAATCTTGTGATCTTAAATCTCTCCCTTGCAGGCAGAGCCCTCCTTCCCCTGACTTCAAAATCTAAGCAAATAAATAAGGCTGAAGCATACCAGAAGCCACTGAAATGTGACCACTTACCCAGTAAGGCCTTTTCCTAGCCCTAGGGCCATGCACAGGACTGAGAAGACAGGTAATAGCGCCAAATTCAAAATTACAAAAGAGAAACCTGAAACTATAGTGCATCCCAAAAATTATTTTAAATTTAAACATGAATCTATTTTGCTACTAAACTCTCCAATCACCTGGTGAGTGTTCACATGGGATTTATTCTTTGTTCTATTTATTTAAGAACAAGAAACAAAAACCAAGTAGTAACTCTCAACTTCATTCTTAACTCTAAGGGGTTTCACTTGAATTCTGGTTAAACTCAAAGCTTGCATTAAAAATAAGTTTTAAAAATCCATACAGTATCATGTTAAATATTCATTCAATTTGCAAACATATGCACAGTCTTAAGGACCTCATGTAAAGAAGTAAAACCTGATTTCTTTTGTAGATATGTGCAAGAGTCAATTCTTTTCTCAGTATTACTGCTCTAAAGTTAAATTTGTGTAAGCAGAAAATTAGCCAGTGTCAGTATCTTCTTGCCTGCAAAAGCTTTCAGTCCTGGGCTGCCTTGGCTTGCCTTTCCCCTGTGCCAGAAGTGGCATTAAAAGAAAATATGCCTCCCACCACTGTTGCACTAGTTGCTACCTTGCTGCGCTGGCTTCTGTTTCCAGCAACGCGAAAATTTCTGCTGCCCTATTCCACAGCTGGTGCCATTTTCTTTGATTCCATTCATCTGTAATTGGCATTATAAAATAAAAAGACACAGCCCAGAGTTGCAGGCTCCTTGGGTAACTGGTGTTGGTTCATTACCACAGCATAGGCATGGCCTCATGCTCAGCATGTTGCTGATTTAGATCTTGCTGGCTGCAGTGCTCTGCTCATCCTAAGAGATGGGAATAGGAAGAAGGTAAGTGGCAGGAGGCAAAGGGTTTGCTCTGACTTCTGAAAAGTAGTCAGTGCTGCCACTGACCCTCCATAATCTTTCTAACTGGTGTAAGAGCTTTTCTTGAGCAGTCAGCATGGATGAGCTTTGCCTTTTGACATCCATGTCCTCCCTGTGCCAGAAAGGGTGATGAGTGGCTAGTGCAGGCTCTGGTCCAGCTGCATTACAGCTGAAGGTGGCTCTCTCCAACAGAGAAATGCTATGCTGGGCATTTAATTCCAGTTTTTGGAAGAGCTGGCTGGAAACCAAAAATTCTGTTTCAGAAAGGAAAATAATAAGAGGAAACCTAAGCTTTGGTGTTTGGTTTTCCTAGAGGCTTACAGCTCTCCTTAATGCAGGCAGGTTCCGGTATCTGATTTTCCAGCACCTTGTAGTATCTTCCTAAACTAGAGATTTCCTTGCAGAGGCAAGAGTCTGATCACTGTCTCTGGCATGACTTCTCTACCTCATAATCCCTGCTGTAAAGGAGATCTGGCTTCCAGTCCTTGCTTTGACTTGAGGAAACGGGGTAGGGAGCCCAGTTTGCCTATATTCTGTGTGTGTATCTTTCACTCTGAGAAATTTGGCCAGAATATCCAATTTGACATGAACCCAACCAAAAAAGGGAAGAGTTGAAGAAAAAATAAAATATTTTTAGTTTATAATTTAAATGAGAATTAAAAACGCATCTAAACAAAAAACATCATTGGAATCTTCTCAACCCTAGATATCCATACAATAATCTCCATGGAAAGTTCCCTCTAAGCATCACTGTCTCCACAGTCAATCACAGCCATATCTGAATGCTTCAAGTCTCCTCTTTTTTTTTTTTTTATTTAACCAATTCTCAGAAGTTGGGTACATCTTTATTAAAAAAGGTATTCAAACAACTCTGACAAATCCGCTTTCCCTCCATGCTGACTAGAAAAATATTCAAGGGAAACTTTAACCAGATGCTTGGTGATTAGCAAAATCATAATTAAAACTGATTTATACAGTTGATCATGGTTATAGGAATCTTAGAGCAGCATGAATGCACTGCAAAAAGTCCCTGCTCCTGCTTTTTGCCAAGCATGATGGGAATGAATCTGAGATTACCTAAGGTTTTTAGTTATTCACCCCAGCTGCAGGCTGTGTGCATGAGATGTACTGTGGCACGTATCCTTGCTATCTCCATTGGATGAAGTGCTCCCAGGGACAGGGAGAAAAGTGTCCCTTGGAGCTTATCTCCAGTTATTTGTGAGGTCTGACCCAAATTAGGTGAAAAAAATTGTAGTTAAGGACAGCATGTTATGCAATGTGTGAATGGTGCAAAGTTAAAGGGGAGGGTTGCTGCTAGCTGGAGCTGGAAATGTTGAGAAGGATCTTCCATCACCCCCTTCGGTCTCTGGCCACCAGTGCCATTGTAATCCCTTTAGAGCCGGAGAGAGGCTGCAGTACTGCTTTGCTGCTGTGAGGGCTATGTTCCTGACACCTCCCCTGCAGCCCATTGCCTTGGGGATGCCCTTCTGGTCTGAGTCTGCCCAGAGCTCAGCCCTGCCAGCAACCTTGGGGCTGTGCCCGTGCCCAGGAAATGCCTACAACCAGCAAGAGAGGCTGCTCTGCAGCACAAGCCTTCAAAAGCTGTCATTGATGTAGAGGCTGAGCAATAGAGTCAGCCAACTGCTTGCTCAGAAAGTCATGGCTAATACACCTTCACGTCTTTGGCCTTTTCCACCTGTCATGTAGCCTGCCAAACTGCTCTTTTTCCTCGCCTTCTTTTTTTTCTCTTCTCTTAGATAAACAAATAAATATACCTACTGTGAAAGGGAACAGAGAGAATAGGAACTGCATTCAGCCACTGCTTCCACTGATTACCTGAGGTCTGATCTTGCCATGCATACTTCATGGTCGCTTTCTCCTCTGCAAAAGCAGAGTGATGATACCCACTGTTAATAAAAATATTTTTAAGATTAGGTACTTTTAGAGAATTAACATAATGTGTTCCTGAAATTTGTCTGAAGTTATGACAACTTGCTTATAGAAATTCTTATGTGGGAGAGAAGAGACAAATATTTTGAAAGGCTTACATGTTAATGTGATGATAAATGCCAGGATCTTATTTTTCAGACTGTTCTGTTTTACTTTCTGTTCACTCTCTGGGGGCTGTGTTACAGCTCTGCTCCCAGCAGCTGCAGGTGGAGAACTCCTATGGCATTATTTATGGCAGCTCTCTGTGAGAGGACAGTGATTTACTGTACATCATCTTTTGCAGCTGTGAATTTGCAGCATGGCGACAGGGCCATTCAGTGCAATCCTAATTTTCAGCCTGACACAGAGATAGAGAAAGGTGATCTGCCTGGGTAAAATAAGAACCTGTTAATATCCTGCTCTGCCCTCCCACAGATAAACTTTTACTTTCTCGATCTGGGAAATTATGGTTGGGAGTATCCCACCATTCACACTCCCATCTCTCCTGCCACACAACTTTTCAAGAGAAGCTAGGATAGCCTTGATTCTTCCTCTAAACTTGGGAGACTCTTTTGATTTTCATATGCCTACTTTTCCCTTGCCTCTCCTCAAAACTCTACTTTTGACTGCAATGGATCTTGCTAGGGAGACTCTCTGGTGGGACCGCGTTGTCACCAAACCTTACACATGCTCTGAGCTGAGCAACCTGTGGTGGCGCAGCAACAGGAGCATCATCTGGCTCTCAAATCCACTTCTGCTGGAAGAAAGGAGCTCATTTCTCTGTGCTGTCAAAAAGAAGCTGCAGAATTTGACCTCATGCCCTTGATCTTGAAAAAGACAAGCACAGATCATCTGAGCAGGTTCACCAGCTTATCGAGATTGAATCTCAGTGCCAAGTCACTTGGTTTTGCCCTACAATATAAAGTTCTTAAATTTGCTATGAAGCCATTAGCATTCTTCAGAGGGGAGTTGCTAGAATAGCTACTCAAAGTGTCTTGTAGTTTATTTCTGGGGGTTATTTCTTTTGGCCACAGTTTATCTGGAACAATGCACAGGAAAATGGTGGGATATGTTTTGTCATGTTACGTTCCAAACCCTGGCATTGCTGTCTGCCAGTAGGAGAAAACGATGCCTGTCTGCTGTGGCACAGTGTCAGGAGAGCGTGACCAAGCCCAGCCCAGCGCCCGCTCTGCAAAGTTGTTCTGTAGGCTATACTTACTGGAGAGATAGGAGAGGGAGATGAAGGGAAAGGTTCACTTATTTGCTCCCAAACTTCCTCTTCTGAGATTTGGATGGTAGAAATTGCATAACTGCAAGTGGAATTAATCATTTCATAAAAGAAGTGACAGTAGGAACAATAATGGAGGGTACGTGTGCCCATTATCTAGTCTGGCTGACTATGAAAGATTTTGCTTCAAGATATCTCCTGTAATTGCAGATTTGGTCAAGCTGTAAAACACTTTCAGGACGCAAATGATGTGTGCTATCATTGCTATGCAAGCTTATGTTTTGTATGTCTCCTGTTCCCCAGGGCTGAATGGAATATAATCTGCAAGTCAGTTATCAATAGATTGGCGAGAAGGGGGGGAAAAAACCCACAGCTCTAAAACCACAGAAAACCCTCAAACACTGAGAAACAATTAGAGGTTCTAAGGCTGAGAAAATGAATACTGAAATCGTGTTCCATACTTTTAAGAATAGAATGTAAAAAAGTTACTTGGTTTAACCCTGTAGGCTTTGGTAATCAAGGTACACAGTGCAAGAAGGCAGAATTCCTCATGAAAATCACTGATTTTTTTTACAATGTCAAGTGCTTAAAATCATTTTGGAGTTTAAAAAAATGAAATTCAGACTGTACTATTGCTCTGTCAGGAAGCTCGTGTGGTTTTTTTTGAACATTCAGTTTAAAAATTGAGCTTGAGATTACTCCTGGACACTTTCTCTGTTTATATTGCTTCTAACTTAGGCTTCTGGCTGTTTGCTGTTGAATGTAATCATTGGACACTCCAATATGAAATATTAGAAATACAGGGCATAAGATGGGTATGTTCTTCCATGTGGCCAGAGCTTAATCTTACTCTGCTTACTCTTACTCTCTTATGTACTCTTCTTACTCTACGGCAAATTCTCAGTTCTGACCTGAATGGATTAGTTGCAAAGAAAAGCAGTTACTTCTGCCTCTGCCTGGGTTGAAATTTCTGACAGAAGATTTAGGTATGTTAGTGACTTTGTTGCATGTAGATTTTACCTAATAAACTTGTTTTGCACAGAATAGACATCCTTCAAGTTTATATGAATAATATGGGCATAGATGTGAGGGGGGGAAAGGTATGAGGTGAAACGCAAAGCTTCAGATGTTCCTGCCAATTCCTTCTGCTCTGCTTCCTCCAGCAGCTAAAGTAATGGTACATCTGGATTTCACTGGCTTGTTCCAAAGCACTAAAATCCAGAAGCCAAAAATATACCATTACACATAAGCAGGTTCAGCCCTTGCTTATTGCAATGCAGGACCAGAGGACCTGATTTGGCAAAGTTTGAGACAATGATACAGCCAAGCTAACTGGCTGCAGCTCTTGTGAAACTGCAGCATTACCAAGGAGATGCTTTAATTAACAGAATAAACACTCAGTTCTCCCACAGATTGTTATCTGGATTGAATGGCACTCGGTTCTTATCAAGGCACTTCTCCATAATATGGAAATCTCCTGTAGTGTAACCCTGCAAGTAAACATGTGCTGTATAAAGCCTTGATTCCTATCATGCAAAGTAGACTGCAGCCCCTCAGGACACATATGCAGTGGAAGGTGGACAATAAACCATCAATTATTAACTTTTGTAGTTAACCCCTGGTAGCTATCACGGTTTCTGTGCCAGGCTTCTTCACCTCTCTGTATTGCTTGGTAGTCCTGCAAGGGCAATGAAAGACGGTCTGTCTTCACAATCTGTCAGGAAGCTCTTCTGTTGGCAGAAAACCTACGTACATAGGGTCAGCAGTCTGGCACACTGATGTGTTACTGAAGGTAATTGCTAACTCTGGTGAAGAAGAGGGACTAGACTAATTTCTGCCTTACCTCCCCGTAAATAGGAGCAACATGGTTATGAAAGACAACAGTAAAACATTGGGTAGCACTGTGCACAGATGCAGCACAGCACAAGCAATCAGGCAGCTTATTTGCTTGCAAAATTGTACTGCTTTATCTTTCATTTCCTTCTACATCTGGGTGAATTTAAAAGATATGAATGCTCATCAAGATACAGAAATTTATGATCTCGTGTACCTTTGAGGAAGCCTTACCTGATGTGTCTTTGAAGGGAAAGTAAGCAGAGCTAGCCCCAGACCAGCTGAGGTGCCCTAGGCAATATTTCCAGAAGCAAGCATCTCAAGCAGATATATTTGTAACTCAGGCCAGGCTTGTGTCAGAAGTGTGGTTCTACACACTTACCCTCAACAGCAGGAGTAGCATTTCTCAAGCTGCAAGATTTAGTGTACGAAATCTTTTTTTTTTTTTAAGGACAGTCAAATTCACTCTTCAGTGCCTCCTGTAAATTTGGCAGATAGCCACTATACTGCTGTGTGTGTATTGAAAGAGTATTCATTGGTATGATTTGAGAAAGGCTTTAAAGAAAGTATGTATTTTGGGCATGTCTCTAGAAATGATTCTCCTATGAAACACTTTTGCTTGGAAGAAGAAATCAAAGTGATTAATTAAATTGTAAAGCACTTGTATATCATATGTGATACGTTAAATGTTTTCACTTTCAGTGTCCAAATGATTGTTTGGAAAGGACTCTCCTCATTATAATGTTAATCTGTAAAGTTGGTAGTGCAGCATTCGTATTCAGAAGTACTGTTTTGAAACCCAAATATGTTTAAAACCGTGGATCTGGGAAGCTTTCACTACTGTAACCAAGCACCTAGGAGATAAAAGCCTTTGAGATATTTTTAAATGTCACATTTCAGACACAAAGCATATTACTGTGATTTGATCTTCAGACTCTGTATTTATCTGTCTAGCTTCTCCTATTCTAACAACAACTCTGTTCACCTTGGAGATAACCCAAATCAGAAGTTTACAGCTCTTTGTAATCCAAATGATGATATTTATAATAAATCAAGCTATCTAAATCCTTCATTTAAACACTATCTAAAAGAAAATTCTGAAGGTTTTGGGTTTCATTTTTAAGGCCTAAAAAATGCACTGGACAAACAGTTTAGAAAACAGAGAATCATCAGCTGTCTGTTTTATCATCTTTTCTTATGTAAATAACAAATAAACATCAAATATGCAAGTGCCACCTAGATCTCTTACTTTAAAAATGAACTCTTCTAGCCTGTCAGTTAACAGGACAATGCAACTGATCTGTCTTATGTTTCCTAAAATGTGAATGTAGGTAGTTTGTATAAGAAATGAGGTTTTGTGCTGCCTGAAGCATGACTCCAAGGAAAGACGATCATTTCCAGATTCTTACACTTAAAATGAAATATCTTTTCCTCAACCAAATAACCCAAATATCACAGTGTGCTTAAGGATGATGCTGACATTTTCAACGACCACTCAAGGTGTTCCCTTTCTGACTGCAGATATGCTCTGGGTCTCTGCTGCATCTTTTTGGCTTGCTTTCATTCTGCCTGTTATCAATTCATTGGAGCCCAACTTTGATATTAGCAAAGGCCATATTGTCATACCTGTAATGAGTTCTTGACTTTTAAAGGTAGCACAAACATATACAATATATAAAAACTAAAGTTCACTAGTCACCGCATCTCTTAAGATTAATCATGTTAGTAATTTGATTTCTCATGTAATTGCTTCTTAGCTGAAGATGAGGTTTGCATATTCATTCAGTGCCAGGTCAGGTTCAGTGAACTCGTTTATTTATCCTTCTTATAGGACATCCACAGATGGTCTTAACAGATTAGTTAGTTATTCCCTATTTAAAAAAAATATGTTGGGTTTTTTTGCTTAAAAGAAAATACAAACATTTTAATATTTCATTTTGATGTTTCCTTCATGAAAAGTTTTAGTGTTTAATTTATCACTGTGTTCAAAAAAATCTGAGAATGAACTGTTAAATAGTAATTGACCCTAGGTGTCCATTTGCATTTCACTCTTGAAAAAAAAAAAAAACAAGTCAAACTAAAGTACTTTTTTTATTTGTTTGCTTTCTGCTGCTAAGCAGGAGAGCTGTTCTTTAAATGGCTAGTTAACTACAGGGCTTCTTAGGCAGGAGGTGCAGTTGATAGGTGACTGTCTTTGGTCCAGCGAGATTTTGAGGAGAAGATAGGGGCTAAGAAGTATGTGGTGGCTGAAAGAGCACCTTACAAGCTTTCAAATTTTGACTAATCCAGGTATGCTGTACTGATGCAGAAAAATACCACTTTTGTAATAGCTTGGTCAGAAGGGTTGGGTTCCCAAGGGTACTTTATGTTGGTCTCTTCTGCCTTTAAGTTAATGACAAAACTTCTACCAACTTTGGACATTGATGTTTCCTGATTTTGTGTGAAATCATCAATTATATCAGTTCTGAAAAGAGCTACTGATTTGCTTAAGTGAATTTTGTCTCCTAGTCCAAATGTCATTTATGACTGCCTCTGGTATTGCACAAGCATTGTTGTAGAGGGCAGTTTGAAGAAAGTATAATTTTAGGAAGGACCAATATCTCCATTACACAGCAAAGTTGTGCAACATCACAGCTGGTCTCTAGTTCTCAGAGGCAATGTAGGAAATGTGACAGTTAGCAAGACAGCCTTTCCCAGTGCAAACCGAGGAGAGGAGGCGCCGAGCTGTCCTGGTTGTACGGAGCATATCAATCTCTGCTTTGTTCTTCTGCAGACTCCACGAGCTATGCCTGCCTTGATGTGCATGGACTTACATTTGGATTATGATGATGAAAGCGAGAAGAAAATTAGGCCCCAGGTGTTCATGTGGCCATGAAGTACTGAGTTTTTTACAAAGCTTCATAACTGTTATTTTTCAAGTAATTTTCTAAATGAGGACTGGACTATGGGTAGTGCGCAGGAACCAACATACCTTCAAAGCACATTTCTTTGTCTTAATAAGGTTGGCAGCATACCATAACTTGCCATAATGAATTAATTTGGTGTTCACTGTAACAGCTCCGACCTTAATGAACTCATGATATTTATGTGACTGTCTGTAGATGTTCTCTTGTCATTTGGGACTTATAAATAGATCCTAGTACTTTTATCACCACTTTCTCCTGAGCTTGAAAGATGTGATGGTGAAAGGCCAGTTAAGCTCACCTCAAGTCTTTCTGTATTAAAAGTAAGCAAAAGATCTTGAATAAATTGATATTTTTCTTTATCTAGGTTTCTGAATTGTTACTATTCAGCAAAACTATGAGGCTTGAATAAAACTATTAGAAATCTGCTCTTATAAAATTTCACCAAAGTTGTATAATAGAATAGAATTAATATATCATTTCTTTTTACTGCAGATGCTGTTTCATTTAAGTTTAGCCTTCTATGTTTGAAAAAATGTCCATGTAAGTTTAACAGATTCAAGTAAAATGTTCACTAATTTGAACAAAGTAATACTAATTTATGGGATCCATGTCACGAGTGCTGCATCTTCTGAAGCTAATGGTTTATTGCTGAGCAAAACTGAAGGTCAGCTGCTTTCTTTCTTGTAATATTGTTTGATATGCAAATTCTTAATGCTGAACAGCAGGTCTGGTTTACTATTGCTTCTTCTGTCATATCTAGAAGGGGAGATGCTTATCCTTGTTTCTGCACACTGACTTCCTAGCAACAGCAATGTGAAGCTGAGCACTGCTGAAGGGCAGATTGGAAGGCAAGCTCCTCCCTGCCCTTGTGGGTAACAAGTTAGTTGCGTTTACATCTGCCTGGAGTCCCTGACAGGAAACAGACTTTGCAGCTGGGCCCGAGGACACTCTTTTGCTGGGTTAAGTGGTGGGAGCAAGCAGAAGGGGTGTGTGGCTTGGTGTAATCTGGCAGCTTGAGCTGGCATGAAAAATTTCCTCTCAATGAGGCCATGATTGGCGGCTCATTAAAATGCTGGCTTTAAATAAAAATAAATAAATAAAATCTCTTCAAGACCAGCATTTTTGTTTACAGATATCAAGACCTGTAGTCGAGGGGAGGACTGCAATAGCGATGATCTCTCTGCCTCCAGGTGCTTTGCTCACCTTGAAAGCTCTCCTAGCATCACCTCAGTCCACTCAGGAGTAGGCAGTGGCACTGCTCCCCTCTTTCTTTCACCTTGGGACAGCTGCTTCTGCCCCACACCTTCCCACATCTCCTTCACCTCTGAGCTGTGTTTTTCAATGATCTGATGCCCTTTTTAATTCTAGGCTTAGATCGAGAGATGGCTGACTGGGTGCAACTAACTAGTGCGGCAGTGCAACAAACCAAGTAAGCAGCCATTTCTGGAAAAATACCTTCCCACCAGCTCTCTAAACACTTATGAGTTTTGTTTCTGACCATTCTCTATCTCTTTATTCTGTGTGTTTGAGCAAGACAAAATCACACAGGAATATTCCTCTCCTGTAGGTGAATACAGATACATCTTTTACTCTCCTCAGCAGCTTCATAAAAATCCATGGCTGTAATATGATGCAAACATGATTTGTTAGGTGGTTGGAGAATAACAATATTGGTTAGCACTGGGGACAGCATTGAAGTCAAGGCTTTAGGAGTCAATGTGCTTCTGCCCCAAGGATAAGGTCAAAATAATGAAAACCCGTAAGGCCTTAGTGAGTTAATGAGGTGCTGCTCATGTGGAAAGAGGTGAAAAGGACCCTCAAGAGCCTCCTACTTGACTGTCTCCAGCTTAATTCCCTGTTTCCCTCCCCATGACTGGGACTGCCTCTTCCCCGGGCAGGTGGCAGCAAGCTAGGCTGGGCCAGGTAGTGACCATCCCTCTCCTGCCTCAAAGCCCTGGGCCAGCCTCACAGGCACCTGCGAAAGCTGCGAAAGCTGCTGAGAGGGGGGCCTGCTTTGCCAAAACCTAAAGCCTGCTCAAGGAGATATAAATGGGAGTTGGTATCACTCCAGTTATTTCTGTGAATAAGAAAAATTTAGGCAGTTGCTTCACTGAAACAAAAAAATCCCTCCTTGTGGGTTCCTACCTGTCTTCTTTGATAACTGAAAAATAGTGACAAATCAGCTTAGTTTTATGTATTTTTTATGAAAAGGGAACTGAATTCTACACAGACTTGGAACCAGATATTTGTTAGTAAAGCTCTAGTGTGGAGGTTTTGCCTGAGGAGTTTGACTCTTGGCTGGGCACTGGAGAAGTTACCTAAGAAGCTCTCTAACCAGGTGGCCCTGTCTGCAGGCACGGAATGCTCCCACATGTGACCCATCCAAGCTACCAAGGAGTTCCCAGGGAGCTCATACAAGGGTCCCCAGGCACTGCCAACTGAGGTGCACAAATAGATTTATTTTTAAAAATAATAATAATCTACTTTTTTCCGCCTTTTGACAGTAGGTATTCATTGCACTTCTCTGTGCACATCCTTTCTGCAGCAGCCTGATCCTGAAGATTAGAGGCACAGTAGTACCTCATCATCTCCTCTTCCCTGTCAATGCTGGTGGTGAAGTTATCACTCTGAATAACAGGTTCCTGGTGCAGGATGCAGATATTCAGTAACTTTGACACTTCAGACCATGCGTTGTTTCTGATCTCATTGTAAATGGCCTGTTGTATCTCTTGCTCACTACTGTTAACTCAGAAAGAATAAGACAACATCAAAAAAAGTGTTGTCACCAATGTCTCAATTTTATAGCATTTGTGACATTTGTGATCATAACAAGTTGAGGATTTTTTATCTGTGAGTATTTTGCAGGAGTAACTATATTTCACTGCCAGCAGCAAAGTATGTAGTTACTGAGTTGAATCCAGCCCTATTCCCATTGACTCCGTAGGATTTGTTCATGTTGCTGTCAGATTTGGAAACCACAGGCTGTTTGGTTTTCTGTGCTTATATCCACTAGACATCACTTGGCACTGTGAATTAAGGGCCAAATTAGTTAAAGTGCATCCACACTTTCTCTTTTGTGTAGCTTAATAACTTTATGTCATTGCCTTGAAAAAGGTTACTGTAATAGTTAACCTACTGGAGAAAAATATATTGACCTGCACTGTATCCATAAGCAAGTTTTAAAGGTCATGTTTTTCAGACAAATCAGATTATTTCAATATATATAGCCTTCTTTAGTAAACTTTTTTAAACTACAGGATTTCAAAACAGCAGGAATGCATGCACCCTACTTATTACTTTCCACCACTCTTCCTACTGGCTTACGTGTTGCAACACTACTCTGTGTGCCAATACAACAGGCTCAAAGGAGCCAAGGCTGTCGAGGAAAAGTTCAATTGTAAAAATCCGAGACTTGAGAGAAGAGACACTTACTGGAATTATAGCATTTAGTGCATCATTATCATTCAGAGCATTTAGTTAAAGCATTATTATTTTAGTCATTTATTAAATTTGAAAATCAAATATCAAACTGATTGTAGTGTCTGCCACCCAACAGGTATCTAATTAGCGTGTATAAAGGCACCCACCAATAACTTCAGCAAAAGCACATATTTTTATGGAAAGAGTGCCATCGTGTGGGAAGCTACTGAAGCATGCGAGCACAGTGCTGCCTACATGCTGCACACACTTGAATGAAACCTCCCTTCCTAATGTTTTCATTAAATTTCAATAAAAGTATGTTTTCATTTCTGAAAATGTGCTGCAAATGTACAAAGTTTCATAACTAGGAACGTGTTGGTAGTGTTAAATCTTCTTAATATGTTCTACTAACAGGTGAATTCAGAAACAAAGTGTTTATCAAATCTATCAGAAGCAGGATCTCCCTTTTTCTCTGTATGAAGTTAATATAGTTAGATATTCATGTTTTTATAATTTCTCTTGATATTTTATCTTTTGACATCTGTTTTCAGCTGCAGTTTTACAAGGCTTCATTAGAAGCTTTCTATTTCTTAAGCTTTCCCATGTAATGATACAATTACTGTCCCTGGTTTCTGCCTTTTTTTTATGTTTTCCTTTAAATAATTGAACTTATACGTTACACTCATAAAGAAAATTGCCAATAATTACCAGGAGTATAATTAGGAATAAATGTCTGTTAAGGAACAAGCCAAAGTTCAGTGTCTTTATGCAAATGCCTGTTGTTGAAAAGATGTCTTGTGTAATCAGGAATTATACTGACAAGTGAAGAATCATTTAATTAATGAGACTAGAGCAATCATTTGGATGGTTCATTCTATTACTGACTGAATAAAAGAGAGAAAACAGGCCTACTCAGGGATTAGGGCTGCTGCTGGAAGAAAAAAGCCCCACGCTGTTGTTCTATTACTGCCTTCTGTAGATAGTACACTGATTCTTAAATATAAAAACACAAATGCCAAATGTTTGAATTGTTCATTTAAAATTAATCTTCTATTACTCCACAAGAACTTATACAAAGTGTTTGTGTTTATCCTGACTATCTGCTGCTCCTGCTAACCTGACAGACTGGAACATCGGCACTGAAATGTCAGTCCTAATGTAGGATGCAAGGACAGTGAGAACCAGAGTTATGGTGAGTTGTGTCTGTGAGCAGTGTATGCCAAGATAGAGTAGTGTATGGACTATGTTTGCAGTCACAGAGGAGTAATTATGGTGAGAAAGGACCTTCAGAGGTCTCCATCCCAGCCCCCTGCTTGAAGCAGGTCCCGTTGCTCTGGGCCTTGCCTAGTGGGCAAGGATGGAAATGCTGCAAATTCTGTTCCCGTTTGACCCCTCCCAATTTCCTTTTGTCTAGTCAGAGTTGCTAATGTTCCAGTTTGTCCCAGTTGGATCTCTTCCTATCACTGGGTCTGGCTCCAACTTCACACATTCCCAACAGGCAGCTGCAGGCAGCAATAGCGATGATCCTGTGTGTGGTACCCACACCTCCAAAGCTCCTCTGAACATAGATGTCTTATAACACCTATTCTGTCCCTTGCATCAGAACAGAGCTCTCCTCAGGAGGCTTCAGGATGGGGCTTTCCTGAGCTAGTATTGAGTTTGGGACAATCTGAAATATAGCCGAGGCAACTCTGACCTTGTTTGCCATTCTCCAGGCTGGACTGTCAGCAATGCACTGTCAGGAGGCAATCGACGGAATTTGTCCCACAAGTTGTAAAGACAAAGCTACTTGAACAAGGCCATTCTGGCATCTCTGAAGCCATGCATATCACCTGCAGTCTGTTCCTCAAGGACACTGTTTCTTTTGGTACAGCACAGAGGTGGACGAGCAGTTCACCTCTGATCTCGGCCATGGGACATATTCCTAGGCAGGAAATAGAAACTCACTCGAGTTATACTGGGATACACACTGATGGCTATGTGAAGTCTCCCATTGCTGGTAAGAACACAATATAAGTACAGGGTCATTTGCATGTGCCATAAAAAATTTACCGGCTTCACGGACATGCCTACCTGCTCAAGTGGCATTAACGATTGAGTGATCTCTGTACACAGCAGTAGTCCTGTACTTCTGAGGTTCATTCAAACTCCCTTTCATAATATTGTATTTTTCTGAGTTTGAGGCAGACCACTGCATGGAGCTTTTATGGTAGCCCTGAGTTAGTAGGACAGCTTTTCTTCCCCCTTCGATGCAGTACAGCCTCTGGTAGCAACAATCCAGATCTCTGCTTGTTTGTGTGCACTTGGATTTTTTGCATGCTGTGCCAAATGATTGCACAAGTAATTGTTTGCGTTCCAACACTGAAATGAAAAACAAATTTATTAAATGAAGGAAAACATTCCCCCTGTTTTATTCTTTTTAAGTATAATCATTGCATTTTTTATTTTGGGTAACAAGATGCACCCAACTGCTACTCTAGTCACTTCTGGATGTTTTTAAAAACCACTCTCCTTAGGAATTCATTGAGATCACTAAATGAACCAAATACGATTATCTTTTGCCAAACAAATTTCTTGTTTCTCAAACTGTTCATCCCATGGAAAGTGTAGCTAAATACGTTGGCCTTGCAAGCTGCCCAGTAAATCTTCAGCAGTGAGCTGGGTGCAAGAACGAGTCAATTCTGCAGCAAAGAACCTTCCTATGGAAATTGCTTACCACGCTCCCATTCAGCAAGGTTTTCTTAGGTCATCGCTGACTGTAGTTAAGACGGTTCTGTTCTCCCTTCAAAGCAACGAGTAGGAAACCTAGTAAAGATCAGTTTACAATAAGGTCAACTATATCCTGGGATACGTCTTGTCTTGTTGAATTGATACGGCTCTGATATATGTCTGAGGGTTGCCCTCCCATTGAGTCACGAGGTTCGGGATGTACTCCCTTGCTTTCTAAGCTCCTCCTCAGAGGAGAAGCCTAGGTGCAGCTGAATCTGTCCCAGACTTGGTCAACAGTTTATGAACTACAGGATTGTGTGGAAATATGTATGAGTTAGCCACCAGTCAGAGTTAGTGTTACCTGTGAGAGTACTGTCACCCAAAGCATTAATACCTGCTGCCAGTGAGCAAGATGGACTGTTACTGGAGCAGTTTAGCAGTTTTGAAGTACCTCTCAGAATCCCTCACAGGACCCTCACTGAGATAATTTTGCAATACTGAAACAGTAAGTAATTTATTTGAAGAAAGAAAAAAAATGTTTGGAATTACCGTTGATAAATTCACTTGCTGCATGATTATAAGCAGTTAAGAATGATCTTTTATATATATATATCTAAAAAGTAGCAACTGAAACTCGAGTTAGTAGTTATTTTTCCAGGGAATCTCTGACAAAGTTAGAGGCACTATTGTTACCAAAAAGGGCTTACTTCTTACTCTTGGCGGGGGTCAGAAAGGTGCAGGCCCATCACCTGTTGGGTAAGGTGGTCATTTGATTCCTCCTCCCCAACAAAAGAGTTTTCAGATGCCAATTTTATACTTTTGAAAACTCTTTGATACCTCTTGGTGAGATGGGACTAAATCAACTATTATGTGTTGATTGGCTCTTGACGAGGCCTGCTGTGTTGTCAGAAGTGGGATTTGATCTGTTCTTCACACACTCAGGGCAAGGAGCTCAGTAGGTGCTTTCAGGGGTGTTTCTATTCTTAACTGATGCCACATCAGGCTGTGAGGCCTCCGCCTCACCCAAGGTGTCAGTCAGCTCATTTGAGCATTAGACCACCAGCTGATCCATCAGTCTTACAAGATGAAGTCGTTCCAGTCAAACTGCTCCTTTTTGCAAAGTGACAATGACTTCAATGTTTGCCCCCTATTGCAAGATTGGCCTTGGCAAATCTGAGCAAGTCTGTTGTCCCACACATCTGAACTATATTTTTCTTCCTTTTTTTTTGATTGAGTGTCTCTTTTCCAGCAATCAAAATGCAAAATATGTTGTCAAATATCCAAAAAAGTCAATTGACATAGTCTGTCGTGAAAGCCAATTAAAAAAAATACAGCACATCAAGTACAGCATTTTCATTAGGGGTCTTAAAAGAAGGAAAGAGAGACTTGTGCATGCTTTCCTGTATCTAGAGTAGAGCACAGATATCCATACGCTCAGTCATATAGGAAACCTCATATTCTGGCTTTCTTTTCTGGCTAGATCAGTCCGTCTGGATTCATCAGCTGCTTGGCTTTCCAAGGCACTTGAGAAAGTCGCAAGTAGTCAGATTATATCCTTGCATTCTCTGGTGCCGCTTCCACTGCCCCACTGTAACCCCTAACTCTGTACTTTCTCCTCAGGATTTTGGAGCTGCAGCAGAATGGCGACATGGACATACTGAAGCATAAGTGGTGGCCAAAGAACGGTCAATGTGATCTTTACTCATCTGTGGATACCAAACAGAAAGGAGGTGCCCTGGACATAAAAAGTTTTGCAGGTGTTTTCTGCATCCTCGCTGCTGGGATTGTCCTATCCTGTTTCATTGCAATGTTGGAAACATGGTGGAATAAAAGGAAAGGCTCCCGGGTTCCATCAAAAGAGGTATTAGACCCTCCGTTTCTCCTGGGGAATTTTCATGCACCCTAAAGACTGCTAGCTTGAATTTATAGTGTTACAGAGGGTGGGGAAACAAACTCAGAGAAATCTCCTTAGCTTCCTGACTTTTTAAGGTAAATGTTCCTCAAAATATCTTCAGTTATTTTTTCTAAAAAAGCTTGAATGAAAAAAAGAATATATATTGATGATGTATAAATATGCAACTATTCTGAGTAAAATTCAACTGTTACTTGTAGAATGGTACATTATTAATACATCGATATTTAGTTCATTAGTCCCATTGATAAGAGTTAATTCTCACCAGTAAGTTCAAAGGTTTCTTGGCTTCTTCTTGCAAAACATATCCCCTAAGCTCAATGGCTGAGTCTTTCAAACTGGATTTGCAAAGTTTAGCCCTCTAATCAGCAGTTAGCTTCTTAAATAAGCTTGTCCCCATTTTCAGAAATGTTAAGCTCTTGAGACTTCCATAAGCTTCAGTTCTCATTACTTAATCTGAAGTCCAGGGAAGCAAGAGCCTTAGATTTTTCAGATTCAGGTCAGACTTATTTCTGAAATCTACTACAGACTTGTTTTAGAAAATCTTGAATGGAGACTACAGGGAGATGTGTTATTTTACACCAGAGATGAGCTTGCTTCTACCTGCATGTGTAATGCTTTCCTTCCTGTGGCAATCCACCTGTCACTTTACCAGCCATCTGAGCATTATGCAGTCTTACACCAAATTTCTTAACCTTCATAGGTAAGAAAGTCTTTAGTTCTTTAAAATACTGGAGAAACATTAGGGGGAAAAAGATTATTGAAATGTACTTGGCAGTGATGCCCAAAGCTGAACCTAAATATGAGCTTTAATATAGCACTATCAATTATAGCTTTTCTATCTGTGTAGCTCAGACACATCAGTGTAGCTTGTGAATTACTACTGTTAATTTGTGTGCAGTGTTCTCACCTTCTCTGTAGTTTCTCCATTGTGTTTATTCCTGCTAATCTAATGCTGTGCAATCAGGCAGGATTAATTACACTACCTAATTAGATGGCATTGGCACTGATGTTAGAATACGTTCAAATCTTTTCTTGCTGGTTTTAATTCCCAAGCTTTTTTTGTTCAAGATCTGGACCAGAGCATCATTAAAATGAAAAAAAAAAAACAAACTCTAATCTTTAAATTGGGTTTCTCAGGAATGGAAACTATATAGTTTCAAGTGGTAAATTATTAAAAACAACCCTAAAATTGACTATAATGTTGCTTACCAAAACTTTCAGAACTTCTTCATATTTATCTGGTACAAAACATAAAAATAAATAACAAAGCAAAAGAAAAAAACAACTTGCATATTTTATATAACTATACAATTTTCTGTTTCAATTTCCAAACACAGAGAAATTCAAGGGTATACTTTCCACAAATGGTATAATTTGGCCTCCTTGATCTTTGTTACGTGGTCATTATTTCAGCACTCAAAAACTGCATCTCAATGCTAAATTGAAAAGCTTGGCTCAAAACTGAGTTAAACGTGGACGTATGTACTGAATGACCCCACTATATTGAATGTGAGGGTCCTTCTGCAAAGAAATACATCTTAACTAACTTTCTTAACGTTCATTTTAGCTTCCATGAAATCCATTGGCTCTTCCAGGCCACTAGTCCAGAGTCGGGGGTCAGATTGGGCCAGTTTGTGGTCAGCAAGCCAACCCTTTTTCCTGGTGGCTGCCATCTTGTGCTCCAGAATGCAAGCATTTAAACTGAAAAATAATTGTCTTATGGTTGCGAAGATAACATTTTGGTTGCGTACCAGAAGTAATCCATTCAATGATGTCTGCCTGAGTCTGCAGACAGCCTTAAACAGTAGCTCTGAGAGAAGTATGAACCGCCCCAGTAATCTCAATGGGAAGTTGACTCTGAAGCCTGATGATAATTTAAATGTGAAAACTGCTGAATATTTCACTACTGATCACACAAGAGAGAAGAGGAAAGATCATATTATGGAGATATGCACAATCTTACTGTGAGTGGGTCTCGTTTTGGTGTATCAATTGGGTGGAGATTGGGTTGCGGGCTAAGCATGGGAGGATATCACCTCTTATATATTTTCACTGGTCTGACCCTAGCCCCAAATGCATCTCTGTAAAAGAAGAAAGAGCAATTTTTTGAGTAACTTAAAGAGGCTCAGAAGTGATGAAATTCCAATCTTTTCCTGATTGTCATTTTAAATTAGAAAGTGTTTGTATGTTTTTTGAAAATTAAAAACAAACAAACAAAAAGCCAACAAAAAGAAAACCCAAATGAAAACAACAAAAAAAAAACCCAAAGTATTTAGGACTGTTCCTCGCAGACATAGTCATGACTTGCACACACTAATGGAGCCTCTGTATATTTCTTTAGCTTCCAATGTGGCTGCATCCATATGCAGCTCCAAATTTTTAGGAGAGAGCGTTTGGTGAATGCGTTTGGTTTTGGTGTCACCTGTGTGGTTGTTATGTGCATCCATGTCTATGTCCACATGTGAATAAACTATAGACAGAAAGCTAAGTCCAAGAAATGAGCGCTGCATTTTTTCCCTCCTGTGATGATCTCAAACCAAAGCCTCTGTGGTCAGTGATCATCCAGTCCCTAGGAGATCACTCATTCCTTGTTCCCTGCCCCTTTTTACCCTGACTTGTCTCCCTGTCCCTGCCCTCGGAGGGTAAAATCCTGACCTCTAAGCCTCCTTCCAGTCGGGCTCTGTGTTCGGTGTGGTACCGGTGCAAATATTCAGTGATCCATTTTGCTAAGTAGATGAACTCCTGCAGTTTGTTCTAGGTGTGGACTTTTTCAGAGTGCTTGACTTCATTCTTAGACAAAGGAGGGATCTCAAGCCCATTCGGTAGGAGTTTTGCCATTGATTCAGGGAGCTCTGGATCAAGCCTGTCATTGAATTGCAGTAATCAAGGCTGGAAGTCATCAATGCACATCTATCGTCTGCCTAATTATCCTCTGTGAGGTCCTAGAGTGTGAGATATTTCTAGTGGCCTGGAAGAGCCAGTAGATTTCACAGAGATTAAGGTAAATTTTAAGGTTAGTTGAAATCCATTTTTGTTCTGAATGAGCTGCGCTGCCTAGACTGAGGGAATAACCCTGTACGTGTATACTTAATGCTGCTTTGAATTAAGCTTTGCAGTTCAGTAGAAATATGTATGTACAATACAGATGATTTATTCTGTCACCCAGAACTTTCTTCTTTTTTTTAATTTCTGTATATTTAAATTCTCAATTATAACAAACAAACCTTTTTAATTGAGTTCTCTGGGAGGAGAGACTTAAAAAAGAAAAGGGACAGAGGTAAGAGGAGGGATGATTTAATAAAATAAATACCTCAGAACACCTTCTCTTCTTCTCACCCATGAGAGCATAATTCCATGAGAAGAGATGGAATTGCTTCTTTGTAGGTAAGGGGAGAATTAATCCCTCTGTTGGCCTAATTTAAAATTGCCCAGTGTACTCCTTTCTGTGTGATGTCAGAGGCACCAGCCTTGTTTTTTTTGTCCAGAAGTTCAGCTTTGCTACACCACGATTTATATTACAAAGGCAAAAAAAAGGCAACCTGAGATGTTTTCAGCCCTTTAAGCCCTGAGAAGATGAATGCTGACAAAGACAGCAACCTGATCCCTCAGAGCCTCCCATGTTGACTTCCAAATTTAGTCCTTATTGTGGACTTGAAGAACTGGCATCATCCCAGGCATTTGAGATTATGCTCTGCTTTCATGGCACAAAGTTTATGGCTACTCAGCTGTTGCTAGTCCAGCCCACCTAGCTTCAAGCCTGGCTTTTCCTGATGAAAACTGACCAGTTTTGTTGCTCAGATTCAGGGTTTGAAGGTACCTGTAGTTTAAAGGTCTGCCTCTGTTTGACTTAACCCACACAGCTTGAGGCAGTGGGGGTGTTTGCTGATGAGGTTCAGAGATGCTGTCAGCCAACAGCCAGCTGTAGTTAACTGTGTGTTTTGTTTCCCGAGAGGTTCTGATCACACTGTAAAGCTTCAACCCAGCACAAACAGGGATGGTGAGCAGTGCCTCTTGTTTTTCTCATTTCCCAGGATGACAAGGAGATTGACCTGGAGCACCTCCACAGGCGTGTGAACAGCCTCTGCACAGATGACGAGAGTCCCCATAAACAGTTCTCCACTTCATCGATTGACTTGACCCCGCTGGACATTGACACTTTACCCACACGTCAGGCACTGGAGCAGATCAGTGACTTCAGAAACACTCACATTACCACAACCACCTTCATACCAGAACAGATCCAGACTCTGAGCCGCACGCTGTCTGCTAAAGCTGCTTCAGGTTTCTCCTTCGGCAGTGTGCCCGAGCACCGAACTGGCCCTTTCAGGCACCGGGCACCCAACGGTGGCTTTTTCAGAAGCCCCATCAAAACAATGTCATCTATCCCTTACCAACCAACTCCAACTCTGGGGCTGAATATTGGTAGTGACCCAGATCGAGGCACTTCCATCTGAGCATCAGACCAAGTTTCTTCACTGTTTTTTTTTAGGACTCCCTTTGCAAGGAGCAACTGTAATATTGTGGGACTAACATGGATGTAACCTTTTTTCTTTTCCTTATTTTTTGGTTTTAAAGGTTTATTTAATTTGTTTGGGGGTTATTTTCAGTTCTTTTTTCTTTCTTTTTTTTAATTTTATTTAAGAATTGGGATTATTAGTAACAACTCTTCCTTCTCTTCTCTGCGTTCTCAGTCTGGTCTCCTCTGTCTCCCCTTGTTCTCTTTACTACTTGAATCATTTATTCATTGGTTTATCACCACATTAGGTTTTGGTTACTTCAGGCTTTTCATATACTTTAAATATAGGAAATGTGCAGTGATTAATGCGTAAGAATACCCCTGAGGATTACTTTATAGAAGGGCATTGGCTCCTCCTCCCCCACCACCTTTTTTTACTATAATTGCAATAACTTAAGTCCTTTTCATGTATTCTTCTGCATCCAGTCAGTGCTCCACTGCTATGCGTCCTTTTAACTGTGGACCAAAGGCAAACCCTGCAGTTTAAAAAAATGAAAAATTTTAAAAAAAGGTAAAAAGAAAAAAAAAAGAAAAAAATTAAGCAAAACAAATTAGAAGATCATTCAGGCCCCATAATATGAGAATGCAATTTTGTAGGATTACAAAAAGCCATTACTATGCCAGTAAAAACTACAGTTAAATCTACTTTTGCACTGCAACAGTGCATATGACCTTTATGTGATTGTACAGTGTTAAAAGTTTTTCTTATGTACAGTAAACTGTATCATATGGCAGAAGCCTCTGTTGTGTTAAATAAATTAGTATCTCATACATATATATATACATATATACACACAAGTATGTATATATATATACATGTATATATAGGTATAAAATGGCAGCCATTGCTATTGCAATTCATTTAATAAAGCTTTAGTAAAAACGTGTTGTATACGGGAAAGATGTACAGTGCAGGGGGTCTTTTCATTTAGAAAAGACAGGTTGCTTTAATGTTATTCTGACTTGCATCGTTTGCCAACAGAGCATATTTTATACTTTTTTATTAGAACATCCAGGGCAATTTAACATTTTACCTAGATGTAATGCCTTTGGTTAGGTTTTGCATTGGCTATTGAGCATTCTATAAGGCTAACCTTGATAATTTTACTTTTACTTAATTAGACAAATGGAACTCTTTTAGGTATACCATATTCATGAACAATTAATATAGCTCTAGAGAAGTTTAAATATAGATCAAATGTTAATAAATTATTTTCCAAATCAGTACAGTTGATCAATACAATAATGGTGTTAGCGGAGGAAAGAAAAGCCCTCAAGAAATACAAATGTGGCCTTAATTAAAATCACAAATTGTTCTAAGGAAAAAAATATGAACAGGCACTCATTTTAACCCTTTATATGTTAAGTTAGATTTAGAGGAGCTATGTATTTTTACAGTAGTACCAACTGTATAGAACATGAGAAAGAAAAGCAGTGAGAGCAAAACCAGTGCCCACTTTGGCACCAGCTTTTTAAAGTAACAGTTACCTGTTAGAAATGTAGGAAGAGCTTTCAATTTGTAATCCTTAAAACTAAAAATGCAGTTAAGTAGAAAGCAAGCAGTTTATCCTGTGAGGTTTTTGGTTTGGTTTTGGTTTTAATGCAACGTTATACTTATTTTAACCTAACTCATTCTTTGGCTAGGATTAATAGGAATCAGCCTATGTGATTTGCTTTAGGATAAATTAAAAGGTATATTCTTCAGATCTATTATATTTTGATGCTAATTCTGTTCTGGGGGAGCATCTTGTACTGTCACTGTTTTTTGTACTAAATCTTCAAATATTGTCTACTGTGTAAGGCAGAACAAATTCTTATCGTGCAAAAGGCCATTTTGTTTCCAGGGTAGCAAGTGTCTAAAAGCATGCACAACTTGCTTCCCCCTTGTAACATTCATGAACTCATCCACACTTCTGAGTAAAATAATAAAAAAAAAAGAAAGAAGAAAATCTCTCTCCAACAAGCTACATAGGGACATACCAGATGTTGCAGTGATTTTAGCTATTGAAAAAAACTGTTAACCATGTACGATATTTAAAATAGGCCTATTTTGATGTGTTGCCTATTATACAGATACACAAAACACTTTTTGGAGGCCTCAGTTACAAGTGGCAGAGCTTTCTGTGTATAATTTGTCTAAATAATTTGTCTAATAAAATTGTTTTCTAAAACTTGTGTTTCCTTATGTTTAATTGTTGAGTGGTGTAGAATTTTTGGTCTGTGGCAAGATGTCCACTTGTGAACAGTTTTGCCACACTGTTACTGAAGGGGATTTAGCTCACCAAGATGGGATGAGATCTCCAGGCTGCCATGAGTCAGCTCAGCGTAAAAGACCCATGGAAATCACCAAGATTTACCATATACGTCAGTGTCAGGCATAGATTTCAGACAATATATGCAGACAGCATTTTGGAGGTGATTTTAGAGTTCACTGGTACTGACATATAAGATACACAATTTGTAGGAATCCTGCATCCCACCTCCATCCTGTTTTAGTGTAATCTAGGAATTTTGTTAGAACATGGTCATTATTTTTATATATGTATATTTTTATGTGCATTCTGCCATCTTTATTGCACAGAAGTTAGCTTGCTCTCACACTGGGCATACACTGCTTTTAGATTTGACAACAGTTTTAGTGTGAGAGAATTTAGCCTGTATTTCATTATAGCTTTCTCAATACTTAAGTTTCACTAACACGTTAAACTTAATAGTCTAGTCATTAGTAAGTCACACATGATGTAATGCAATAATGTCATGATAATTTAGCTTGAAGCATCCACAGTTTGTCTGGTTACTTTTTACATTCAGTGTATTTCATTCACTAAATAATGGTTTTGACCCCTTACAATTTTCTATTAAGGCATTCATGAGATTTCATTTTATAGTTTCAAAAATACATCTGAAGGAGTACTCAATTCATTGCTACATTTAAAATCAATCTGTATCCAGATAACAAAAATCTAAAGGAATTTATATTATTGAAAATGAGCTGAAGTTTAAAATTTAAAGGTGCCTACACACTAATGCCGATAGGCACGTATATCAGTGGACATTAAATGCCTAGTAACAGGAGGCTGGAAGCTTTTATAATCTGACTACTTTTATTATTTCATAAGAATCAGCCAAGAGACAAGCTCTACTTATTTTCTGTGAAGTAGAGCTATGGCAAACTGAGGCACTGACCCCAGAAGCCCTCATGCACATTACAGCGTCTAATAGGGGTTCCCTTAGCCTCAAAGATGCACGTTCAGGGGCATAGTTTTAGGCTATTCCTAATCCATAAAGTCTTGGAAGCTGCTAGCGTGCTGGCATCATAAGTCATTAACTTTATTTTTAACATAGGCATTGTCCTTGTCACTTACTCTTTCTATAACAGGCTACATGAAGACAAACCTTATGTGACACCGCTTCCTTTATTTAAATAAAATTCCAGTGAAGTAATACTGTTAAAGGCTGTCCAGTGTGTCCACTGCAGTAGCTCCACTGGAAATACAAGCCAGCTGTACATAAAGATGAGTTGTTTGCATGGCGATTCCAGTCATACAATCATTTTGATGTACCAGGTGCCAACCAAAAGCCAGAGAATCACTTAGTAAGATGTTTCTGTTGACCAATGGTGAAATACATGGAGATAAAAAATAGTCCTGCTGCACCAATCAAGTAAATGATTATAGCTGTCATTGACTCAGCCACAACATGAGCAGAGCCAGAGCCTCTTGAGTATCCCTTCTGTCTTCACAAAACAAAGTGAAACAATTTTCCCTAAATAGAAGTATCTTTTTCTCTGTCTTCCCCACTCATGTAGGATGCTATGAAGCGATGAGAATGTAGAGGTGCTATTCAGTGCTTGAACAGTCACTGTAGCTGGGTCAATACCCTAGATAATTTGAATTTCTCAAATGTGTACAAAGGTGATGACTTAAAAAGTAAACCAGCTTCCCATGTGCATTTTTGTGGGTGTAGCTAATGAAAAAATAGGCTCCAAAACAACAAAGGCATCATGCCAACACAGCCCTACTTTACCCATTTTTCTCTCAGCCCAGCTATCCGTGTTTCCTCTTTATTCCGTGGAGCTCTTGTGAAAGAAATGTCAAAATCAAGTATCTGCTCCTAAGAATGAGTCATAAAGTTTGTGATAAACACTGGGACATGGGCACACACATCCACACATCTTATCAAGAACAGTGGACAACCACACACCATCACAACATACCAGCTTTTCATGTCTCACACAAGGCATTGTTCATGAGATCAGAAATAGAAACTTCCAAAGGAAGGACAGTGCAGGCAAAAAGATTTACAGTCTAATGAATTCCTAGCCAAAAAAAATAGTACCAATGCCCCAAAATTCCCAAAGCAATTAATTTCATCAAAAATAATGCCTTTCAAGACATATTGTCATAAAAATAAAAGTACTATCCACCAAGACTTACAAAATCTGTCCCTCCTCATCCCATTCCTCACAGTGGCATGATGTTTTGCATACACTACAGAAATTATTTCTATAGTGTTCATCAGAACAAATATTACAGCATGAAAACTGAACTGTCAAGCCATTAACTACCGTGCTCCATGTCACATGGGAGATCTGAGGTAGAAGCAAGAATTCAGCATCTCAGAAACAGTTCACTAAAGTAAGGTGGGGGGAAATAAATCTTTCCTTCCCACAGAGAGAAAAGGAGAGGCGAGAAGAGGCAATGGTTGTCCTGTTCACAGGCTGGAAACACAAATTCGTCACTACTTCTTATGCCCCGCTAATCATTTCAAACCAGTTTTGTCCCCTTAAAACCAGCCGGAGCTGTCATTATATACCTGAGGGCCTGCAAGAAGGGCCACAGAGACAGATATACATGTCACATATTTCTCCCTATCTCCAAACAGAATTGTTGTGTGAGCCCACCCTTAGCTGGAGAGTGCCACAACAGAGGCAGAAGAGCCTCCATATGTCATCCCACACGAGGGAGCTTTCCTCAGAGGTGCTGGTCATGCCCCTAAAGCAAGACATACATGAACAGTTGCAGGGACTGTATGAGCCGCAGTACAAATGCCTGGGATATCTGCCATACCAGTGGAAAAAGGAAGCGACCTGCACTATCTGCAGCCCAGCAAGCACAGGACAGCCTTCCACCAAGACATAACAGCTCAGTGTTCCTTCCCACCAATACTAGTAAGGCCAACCTTTCTTTCAATGGAGGCTAATTTTTCATATTGTCTAGCTTGTTTCCCATTTTTTGTTCCAACTTTTTCTTGCCACTCAAAGAAAGGCTCAGAGGTACTGTTTATGCCCCTTACTTGGCTGCAGAGGGACCCTCCTTTTCCACTCGGCACAGCCAAATGACGCCAGAAGATGCTGTGGCAAGCATTTTGCCTAGGAGCCTGGTGTGAAGGTGCTAAATATTGTCTTACTGCTAGAAAATTAAAAAGCACAGTTGGGGGGGGAGGGGGAACTTCTCATGGGTTGTTTGCATTTTATTTGCCTCGCTCTGCTAGTCTAGCTCATGTCCCTGTCAAGTTCCAGGAAAATAAAAGGAGGGGGTGGGTGGCTCTGTGAGTGCATTGTAGCCCTGCCACCGCTGGTAAGTTTGCCTTTCTCTCCCACTGGCCATGCTTCTTCACACACACAGTGGGGAGGTCTAGTTTGGTTTTGAATATTCCTCGTATATGAATATTCACTGCGGACCACAGTAAGAGTAATCACAGCTGACCCAAGTTGTTACTAATTAATTCTTTTGCTTACACACAGGGGAACAGGAGAAAGAAAGCAAATACTGTGAACAAAGCTAATAATGAGGTTACTTGCTACTCCTACTATTATCTGACACATTTTTAAGGACTAGTTTCTGCGGCATGACAGCAAACACAGCAAGAAATTGATGTAGTGTAACAGAAAAGCATGTTGCTTTATGAAATACTGCTCAGGCAACGCTGGAATGGTTTGTCTTGCTCTAACCCGTACAGATCTTTCTGAATAATATCTGCTGTTGCTGGGATCGGGTTTATATCTCTGCAGGTTTAGAAGACTGCAGATGAAGTTTTCTTTTCACCACCCCTGACAAAACAGAATTCCATAAAACACTTTATATAATGCAAAAAAAAAAATAATCCTGTTAGACTATCTATACAATTCAGGAGATATAGCTGATATGCGACACAGGGAGCTCTATTTTTCCTACATCAAGAGAAAATACAGGTAGAAGGAGATCTGGTGCACCTGGAAATATGAATTTTGAAAGATGTTTGTTGTCTTCTATAAATATCACTGCGATCTTCAGCTTTAAAGGCTTGCTGTATCATCTGACAAAAGTAGTCTTATTCATAGGTATATTAGGTCTGTTATATAAATTGTTTGAAGAGTGAAAACCTTATTTCCATAAATATTCCTAAACATTTATTCCATAAATTTTGACACATAGAAGCAGCTTTCTTTCTATAACGTACAGCCAGTGGGTTATTATGCAGGGTAAATAGTCATTTGCTGGAGTATAAATATGTTAAATATGTTAACCTGGAGGACAAGCATGAATTTCTATATCACAGGTTGAAACCTCATAAAACAATAGCAGCTTTCTTGTAGGCCCTCTTCAAGTACTGGAAGGTCGCTATAAGGTCTCCCTGGAGCCTTCTCTTCACCAGGCGGAAAAAAACCCTCTCTCTCAGACTGTTCTCATAGCAGAGGTGCTCTGTTACTCTTCCACCTGCTGGTCCTCCAAAGGCAGGAGCTCCACAAGTGCTTGACCAGCCTTTGTCCTTAGGTGAGCGGGAAAACCAGAAGGATAAGGGTGCAAAGAAGGGGTGGAAGAACAGGGGTGATACAAGAAGCTGGAGAGGGACTTTTCACAAAAGCAAGCAGTGACAGGATGTGGGGGAATGGCTTTAAATTGGAAGGGGGAAGATTTATATTAGACATTAGGAAGAAACTCCTCACGATGAGGATGGTGAGGCACTGGCACAGGTTGCCCAGGGAAGCTGTGGATGCCCCCTCCTTGGAAGTGTTCAATGCCAGGCTGGATGAGGCCTTGAGCAGCCTGGTCTGGTGGGAGGTGTCGCCCATAGACGGGTTGGAACTGGATGGGCTTTAATGTCCCTTCCAACACAAACCGACCTGTGATTCTACGATGACTCTGATTTTGCGGCGGGGACCGGCCGCCCCGCGCTGCGCTGTCCGCTGCCGCCCGCCTGGTGGCGCTGCGGCTCCGCCTCCCGCACGGCGGCGGCTGTCGGTCCAGATGCTGCCGGCGGGGGCAACGCGGCGGGTCCTTCTCTTCACCAAGTGCCTAGGGAGAGGCTTCCTTGTTCCCCTCGTAGCGCTCGCCCTCCGTTGCCGTGCCGTTCCGCCCCGTTCCCGCAGGAGGCAGCCGCTGACGGGGCTGCAGCTGGCGGGGGGTGGCGAGCGCTGCGGCGGGGCGCGCGGAGCCGTGCGCGGGCGCGGGGCTCCCTCGGCGATCCCGCGGAGCCCCATTTCCCGGGAAACGAGGCGAGCCGCGCCGCTATGCCGCCGGGATAATGGCGGGGGCCAGCACCGTGTCACCTCTTGTGTGCACTTTCCAAAGAGGAGCCCGGGCGTGGCGAATGGGACACAGACCGCCATTGTGCCGAAGACACTTTAATCGCCCACACCTACAATATCCAACCTGTTGCCGGCAGAGGGGCAGCCCCGGGGAGCACACCCCACCCGAGGGGCTGCGACGGAGGGCGGGGACGGGCCGGTGGGCTTCGCCGCCGTCTCCCGAGGGTGCTGGGTTGGGGCCCAGCTTCTTTGGCTGAGTGGCCTGGGCTCTGCAAGCCCAACTGGCAAACGGTGCCCACCGAGCAGCTGCGATAGCGAAGAGGGCGTCCCAAGCGGTCACGAGTGGTGTTCCCTGGGGCTCAGTGCTGGGCCCAGTCCTGTTCAACATCTTTATCAATGATCTGGATTGAGTGCACTCTTAGTAAATTTGCAGATGACATTAAGCTGGGAGGTGGTGTTGATGTGCTTGAAGGCGGGGAGGCGCTGCAGAGGGATCTGGACAGGCCAAATCGATGGGCTGAGACTAATGGGATGAGGTTCCACAAGACCAAGTGCTGAGTCCTGCACGTGGGACACAACAACCCCATGCAGTGTTACAGACATTGGGAAGAGTGGATGGAGAGCTGCCTGAAGGAGAAGACCTGGGGGTTTTGGTTGACAACTGGCTGAATATGAGCCAGCAGTGTGCCCAGGTGGCCAAGAGGACCAATGGCATCTTGGTCTGTATCAGAAACAGCGTGGCCAGCAGCACGAGGGAAGTTATTTTGCCCCTGTACTCCGCATTGGTAAGGCCACGCCTTGAATACTGTGTTCAGTTTTAGGCCCCTCAGTACAAGAAGAACACTGAGGTGCTGGAGCTTACCCAGAGAAGCTGGTGAAGGAGAACAAGTCTTAAAAGAGGCGGCTGAGGGAACTCGGGTTGTTTAGCCTAGAGAGGAGGAGGCTGATGGGAGGCGGTATCATTATCTAGAGCTGCCTGAAAGGAGGTTAGGGTGAGGTGGGTGTTGGCCTATTCTCCCAAGTGATAGGATGAAAGGAAATGGTCTCAAGTGGCACCAGGAGAGGTTCAGATTAGACATCAGGAAAAATTTCTTCACTGAAAGAGTTATCAGGCACTGGAACAGCTGCCCAGGGAGGTGGCTGAGTCACCATCCCTGTAGGTATTTAAAAGACAGGTTGATGAAATGCTCAGGGATATGGCTTAGTAGTGAACAGATACAATTGGGCTCGATCACAAAAGTGTTCCCCAACCAAGCAATTCTATGATTCTAAGCTGGGGAGACCTATTCTGCTGGAATAGGTAAGGGAGAAATGCCTGCATGCCCATCCCAGCAGGGCACTGAGGGACCCATGGAGACACCAGGCTTTTCTTTAGCAAAGCAACTCTTGCTGGACTTTGCTTATGCACCACCTTCCTGGCAAGATGTTGTCTCCTCGTATTCTCACCAGGATTCAAATGCATGTAGAACTGCAGCAAAAATAATTTCTAGTGGCACAGATGCAACAGCCGCGCTGAAGCAGGAGATGGGGTTTTTTGCTCACTAACAAGGCAGAGTGGGATGGTGGTTACTTCTGCCACCCCCTCCCTCCAAATCCGAGCCACTTCGGTTCTCACAATGAACACTTGTGTGACCCCATGTAGGAAAAAAAAGAGAAAAAGAATTATTCTGATTCTACTTTTTTAACAAATATTTAAAAATTCTTAAGACTAATTTATAAAGTAGTAGGCCAAATGAAGATGTCTTCAGAGGGGTTAATTTTCACAGCTTTTCATGGGAGTATTTTCTGAACGTTGTGTTGATGCTGTGTTCTGTTGGAAAATGATTGTTCCTAGAAGCCCCTATTCTCTCTGCTGTCAGGGTTTAAATGGGAGGGCTTCCTGCAGATGGCAAGGTAGTATTTTTTTCTTGGCTGACAAGTGTTTCTTGGGTAAAAACTCTCTGCTCTGGGGAATTGATGTGAGGTGCTGATCAGCACCAGCTCAGGTCCATTCCCCTGCTTTTCTCCCCTTAGAGGGACCACTGTTCTTTGCATTTTTTTGGCTTCTTTGACTGTAAATATTTACTCTTCGCATTTTAGAGACCTTCTCAGGAGACCTCCAAAAGTTCAAATTCCAAGCTGGCAGTTGCACTGCTAAGAAACCTCCTTCAGGCACAGGTCTGCCTAATTGCCCAGAGCTTCGGGGGTGATAGATGTGAGAACAGCATATCGAAGACCCAGTATGACTGAAGCACCCCTCCACACTCCAAGGTTACCACTCAAAGTAACGCTGTTTTTGAGGCAACTCAAATTGTTTAAGATGTCAAATTTTTTATTTTTTCTTCATGCTTACATGTCAACTGTTATTTTTCCCCTCTTTTCCACTGAAATATGTTACACAGAGGATCTGCAAGCTATATTTTTAGTTCATAGTTTAAGGCTATGATTAGAATCTTTTCCTAGAGCAAACATTTCTAACTGTACTCTGTGCTCAAGTGACAGTGAAAGAGGCAATGCTGTGGCAATCAATTAAAAAGTATCTAATACCAGCAACTCTATGTGCCTAGGAATCTGGGGTATTTCCACTCTCTGGATATTTTTGGAAGACCCATTGAGAACAAGCAGAGGTGGTTTGAAGGGAATATATTGTCTCAATGGATGGATGGATGTTAATTCTCCGATCTATAACCAGATGAACTGGTGTTCTTATGCTGTAAAACTGTTGACGACACTGCTCATTTTCTTGGTTAAGGGATTTATAGCAGTAAAACATATTAATTAACAGCCTAATTAAAGCATGCTAGACAGCACTTGATTTTAAAGCACTTTCTAACATGCAATGTGTTGAGCAGGAGACAGTTACTAGCGTTCTGTTGTTGCTCATTTCAAGAGTGATTTTAAATGATGGACCTGTGGGTGGTGCAAATGAATGCTCTCAGGCCTGGCAAAATTGTTTGTGCTGCAAAGGGCGAAAAACTACACCTGGAATAACATCACTGTTAAAGGGATGAGGAGATAAAGGATGGGGAACGTGTAAGGGCTCTGACACAAACAGGCTCCTTAGGTCTCATACTAATGTTGCCATTGCATTAAAGAAGTCTTTGCATTGCAAGGAAAAGCTTCCAGTTCTGTGCAGGGTAATTTTTTTTTCAAGTCATTAATTTTTCATGCACCAAGAGCTTAGCTCTGAGACAAAGTTTGTAATTCAGATCCTAATCCAAAAAGCTGCCTGTGTGAGCTATTAACAGTTTGCTGTGTCACAGGTCCTGTCAGAAGCAGTAATCAAGAAAAGGCAGACCACTGCAACTCTGCAGGCAGACTTTCCAAGTTTAGGACAGAAGAAACTGCTGCCTTCCAGACTGGGTGTTCTCCTCATCTAGGAGCATGGCAGTACTTATCAGACCATGGCAACAGCTCTGCAGACCCCTTTTGTGATGGCTCTTAATGTTTTTGTTTTGCTGTTTGTTTGATGGTTGTTTTTCTGGAGGCCTGTTGTTGAAAAGTCCAGCAGATGAGAAGTGCCTCAGCTCTCTGAGGCTTTGGTGGGGCTGAAGGCATTTAGCAATTTTAGTGGAAAATCCTTTCCCAGCTGAGTATAAAGACAAGAAAGTGTTTAAAACAAAAAGTGACAAAAGGAAAATTGTTATTATTAGTGATGCTTCCCTGAATATAAACTTCTTATTTTAAAATATGAGCATAAATTACAGTCATTTAAATAAAGAGGCAAAGTGTATGTAAGTATAAATTCTATAGATAAGATTTCCAAATATATTACAAAGCTGAATTCATTATGCCTTTCAATGACCCCAGGAGGGAGGCAAGTATTGTTACAGCAATACTTTGCATTTCTCTTGGAGTCAGTGGGAGTACTTGCACTAGAATTAACTGTACACAACAGAAAGTATCTGCAGGGTTAGGCTCAGCGTATAGGTAAATGTCACCAAGAAACTGGAATTAGTTTTATAGACCCTTAAAGAGTTGAATAAAATGACATCAGGTAACTGCAATGTGCTGCCCAGGAAGACTGCTCTGAAGAAATGAAGGCACACCTACTTCAGCAGTAACGTAGTTCTCATTATTCAAAAGTGAAAAGGGTGTCATAAACATCAGAGTCCATAGTGGTGTCCCAGGTACTCGGGCTTTTCTGTTCCTTGCTGTTCTCACTTCCAACATGAATTTAGAACATTTGATGGTAAAGCATCAGTCACTGGTCATAGGAAGAGTCCAAGAAAGACTTGCTGCTGGACCATCCTCTGCTTTAAGCTCACTTGCTTTGAATCATCTAAATATGAATGGTTTGTGTGAATATTCTGATGATGCAGTAGATGAGACTGAAAATTATTAGCTTGTGCATCAACTTCATGTGTTTGTTGTAGCTCACTGTAATAGCTTCTAGGTGGGATTTGCCATTCTAGGGTGGAGGTTGGTGGGCAGCAATCCCTCTTCCCTCCCCTAGCTGGAGGCCTCCCCAGGTTTAGGTTGGGATTCACCAAGAACTAACTGACCTGGGTAAGTGACACCCACAACTTTGTCTCTATCCACTCATGCATTTAACTGCCTGAAGACCAGATCATGAGGCAGGGATGGCTCTGAGAAAGTTCCCTCCTGCTCTTGGAAAGGAAGGGAGGAAATGGGAGAATGTGTGGAGAAGGTGGAAAAGGGAAGAGAAAAATAACTTCCTAAGCATGGTGTTGTCTGCATAGCAGCCAGCTAATTTTGAAATGGAATTGAATGAGCAATTAAGCCAATTGCATACAATTAAGATGAGGGCTAACCCATGTGCTTTGTGTGCTTTGAATATGTCTCTGTCTGTAATGACAGAGGAGGCTCTTTTTGCAAGTCTGTCCTCCCCCCAGTTTTGTAACCCATTTTTCTGTAACACTGATAGGTGCCTGACCTCGAATTGCTGCCTCAGCCCTTAATCAGACTGGGGGGTGGAACAGGGGTGGAGGAGCTGGGGGGGGGGGGGCGGGGAGTAGGGGACATCTGCATTGAGATACAGGGATAAGTTCAGTTGTTTTCCTCTGAAAGCTTTGACACTTTCTTAGAGAGAGCAGATTCATTTTCAAGGCTTCCTACATTCCTGCTATTGTACAGTAAGTGTTTCAGACCGGTGTGCCTGTGCTTCCGACTCCTGTGAAGTTCCCTTTGCGGCTGGGCGTGCCTCGAATGGCTTCAAAAGAACCAACTTCTACAAAAGAAAAAAAGAAACTCAAGTAGGCTTGAACATACAAAGAGAGGGAGAAAGGGAAGAGAAAAGGGCCAGGCGGTATTGAATACAAAATGAGTTCAGCCAGCCCCAGGAGTTCTTCATCACTTACATTTATCTTATTCTGGGAGAGCAGAGCTAAATCCTGTGCTGACATAAACCATCCTTTGCCTTTGACTTTGACTCTGAGTGGATGTGCGTGCAGCACAGCAGATACAGGCATACACAGAGCTGTGGGTTTCAAATGAAACATTTTTTTCCCCTCTGAGCGGTGGTGTTGGCAGGAAAAACGGCTTTCTGTGCTTGCCCTTCCAAAAGGCAAACTACAGAGCAAGTCTCAAATGCCTCCAGCTTCAAAGCATGCGCACTCACAAAACACGGGCTTGAAAAATAAGCAGCTGGTAGTATTTCTTAGCTAGGATGACTATCTGAGGAGAGCCAGGGTGTTAAGTTGGTCTCCCCTGCACTCCATAAAATCACTGTGCTCCTGCTAAGAGAACTCCCGCAGCACCTACTGTGAGCCCTGCTCAAAGTAACGCCAGAGCCCCTCCTGGGCACCAGTTACCCCACATCAGCATGGGATGCTAATGGGACGTTAATGGGACGCTGCTCCCCTCCATGCCCAGAGGCTTGACCTGGCTGCCTTGGAAAGGAGGTGCCTTGTGAGCTGGCGGATTGGGCTTGCTATTGGGGGAAGCCCACTGCCGGGAGCAAGGTGTTTAAGACTATAACGTGCATCATCATCACTCTCCCCGTACATGCGAGCTTGCTAGGCTTCTGGAAACGCATCAGTGGCTCCCACTTGGCAAAGCTCTTTGGCCCATGGTTCTTGCATCGCACAGCTTGCAGCTGCAGCATCCGGTGCTCAAAAGCAGGTATGTGCAGGCTTAATCCTAGGGAGGAGAGTGCAGCAGGGGCTCCTTGCACAGCAAGCTTGCACCACCGGCACCCGGGCAAGGGAACAGGCAGGGCCTGGGGATGGGAAGAAAAGCAGGAGGGTTGGGTATTTATCTGGCAAACAGTACCATCCAGCACGGTGGCAAGAGGGTTTTTTATTCTTTTTTAAATTATAAAAGCATCTATATGTGTGCAGTGATATGATAGGAGCTTATAAAAGTTGCTGCCGGATACAAATGGATGGCCTGCCAACTTCATGGACATTATACAGAAAAAAGGCTTGTAAACTTCTGCTCTTTTGCATCTTCCTTACCAACTCCATTTTTTTCATTTTGATCAGAAATTGACAGCTTGTTTAGAAGGAAAAAAATCCAGTAGTTTTGCCTTTGAAATGTAACTGCAAACAGAAGAGAATAGCAAAGGCTTGCCTGGATTTCTTTTGAAAGAAAGCAAACCATCATCTCAGTGTTCGCTCCAAAGCATCCAGTTGTTAGTGGAGGTGGGCCCCAGTGCTCAGCCAGCCTAACAAACCAATGCAGTTGCTCATCCTGTGTCACCGCCGCATGGCTTTGAGCTTCTGCCTCCCTCGCTCCATCCGTGGCTGGCTAGTTATTCACGTTTGAAAAAACATATCTACCTCATACTGTGCCCATCACTTTGTTCTCAACACGCCTATTCACACCAGCAAACCTCCACTTCTCCTCCGTAAGTCGGCGGCAGTGGCAGGAGGGGAGGCTGCTCGGAAGGGAAGTTCGGATGCGCGCACGGAGTTATTTCCCTCTCCACCACCTTGGGGAGCGATTGTTGGCCGAACAAAAGAACTTGCTCGCGGGGGACGGGGACCCTGCCGATACCGTGCCGGCTCCGGGTGCAAAGCACGTGTGCTCTGTCGGCTGCCCGCGCCGTCTTTTTCCCACCCACCGGGTCCCGCGTGGGATTCCCGCGCCTCCCTGGTATTGTGACGCCCCAAACCCGAGGGAGGGCACGGGGCAGCTCCGCGGCCGGAGCCCTGCAAAACGAATCACAGAGCGGCCTAAGTTGGACAGGACCTACAGGGATCACCGAGCCCAACTCCTGTCCCTGCAGAAGTCAACCCCAAAACTCATTGATTCATGAAATATCTTGTAGTTGGAAGCGACCCTCAAGGATCATCGAGTCCAACTCCTATCCCTGCACAGGACAGCCCCAACATTGTCACCGCGTGTCTGAGGGCTTTGTCCAAACGCTTCTTGAATATTGTCTGGCTTGGCGCTATCCCCGCTTCCCTGGGGAGGTGTTCCAGTGCTCCACCACCCTCTTCCGAATACCCAACCTAACCCTCCCCTGGCGTATCTTCCTGACATTCCTTCGGCTCTGTCCCGGCAGCTGCGGGGCGCGGGCAGCGCTCCGTGCCGCCACCTCGGGCAGCGCCGCTGCGAGTGCCGGGCGAACCGGCGGCTCCCCCGGTGCGGGAAGGGCGCTGTGCCGGTTCCCGCTGCCCAGTGTGGCGCTGCCAGGGGTGTTCCCCGATTCCGCCCCCCCTCCCTCTCCCGCCCTCCCGTCTCGTTGTGTGCGGGGCGGCCGCCAGGCGCGCGCCTCCCCGAGTGGGGCGGGGCGGGGCCGCGCGTGCCGCCGGCCCCCCAGTCTCACCTTCGCCACACACACAAACCGCCGCTCGCCCTCCCTCTCTGTCCCCCGCGGCGCGCGCCGAGCGAGCCGCGCCCCGCGCCCCATTGGCTCTCCGCACGCGCCGGGCCCCCGCGCGCGCGCCCCATTGGCCGCGCCGACACGCGACCGGCGCGAGTGGAGGGCGGGCGGCGGAGAGGGGTGGGGCGCGAGGGAGGGAATGGGGGGAGGGGGAGAACGGCAGGGAGGGGGACTCCGGCGCGTGCCGCTCCTTAAAGGGGGGTGCGGCGGCCGGCCGACACCGGAGACGTCGGGCCGCCACGCGTGAGGCAGGCGGGCAGCGCCGCGAACCGGCCCGGCACCTGCCCTCCCCTCCCCACATGGGCGCGCGGCACCCGCAATAGAAGCGGAATGAGCGTCCCGCGGGCGGCGTGGGCAGAGGGCGGCCGGGAGCCGGAGTCGCCGCTGGCGCCGGCACCGGGCAACTGCGGCTTCGCCCCGGGCTGGCTGGGCGTCTGCTGCGCCGCCCGCCTGCCCGCCGCCTCACCGCGCTACCTGCTGCCCGGCGAGGAGGAGGAGGAGGCGGCGGAGGGGAGCGCGGCGCGGGGCGGCGCGGGCAGCCCCGTGGGGGCGCGGGGCGGCGGGCGGGCGCGGGGCGGCGGCGGCGCGGGCGGACTGCGGGCGCAGGTGAGCGGCGTGCAGAAGCAGCGGCGGCTGGCGGCGAATGCGCGAGAGCGGCGGCGGATGCACGGGCTGAACCACGCCTTCGACCAGCTGCGCAATGTCATCCCCTCCTTCAACAACGACAAGAAGCTCTCCAAGTACGAGACGCTGCAGATGGCGCAGATCTACATCAGCGCCCTGGCCGAGCTGCTGCACAGCCCCGATGGCACCACCGACGGCTCTGGCAAGGCCGAGCACCGCGGGGCACCCTTCGAGCCGCCCTGCGCCGCAGGTGCTGCGCCGCCCCCCGGGCCGCCCGCGCCGCAGCCAGGGCCGCCGAGAGCCTCGCCCCCCGGGCACGGCAGGACTCGCTTTCCCCAGCCGCCGGCCGCTGGCGGCTTCTCGGTGCAGCTCGACCCGTTGCGTTTCCCCTCCTTCGCGGAGAGCGCCCTAATGGGACAGAGAGCCCCTTCCCCCGCCCTCCTGATGCCGCAGCCCGGGCAGCCGCCGCAGGAGAGGAGCAAAACGTCGCCCCGGTCCCACAGGAGCGACGGGGAGTTCTCGCCCCGGTCGCACTACAGCGACTCGGACGAGGCCAGCTAAGGGCGGGGCGCGCCGTCCCCAGCACCCCCGGGGCCGCCCCTCGGAGCACGGACTTGGCCCGCGATGCCGTCTCGGATGGCATCAGGTCCGCTCGGTCGCCTTGAAATGCGCCCCCTCTTCTCCCACCCCCGGCAGCTCCCCGGTTTGCCCCGGGAAATGGCTGTTAGCGGGTGACTGCACCCGCCCTCTCTGTCATGGTTGATTGGGGTTTTTATTATTAATATTCTTTTTATTTTTAGTTACCACGGTTAAAGTTTCTTTTGCCTAGAAGTCGTTGTCGTTCCCTCCTGCCAACACGCCACCTTGCAGCGCGGAGACGCTGACACCCGCCCCTTCCAGGACACCGATCCTGCTCTGGGTCGTATTGCTGTGGGAAAAAAAACACACACATACACAAATGTAAATAACGCACCAACAGCGGAGAACAGGTGGATTTTCCTAAGCGCACCGTATCGGCATCTTTGGGGGGAAACTTGGCGCAAGCACTTTATTAGCGGCTGGAGACGCGGTTTCAAGAGGAAAGCTACTGACTAACTGCCAATTGGAGACCGATATTTAATTAAGCCACTTAATCCTAACGCTCTCTTAAAAACGAAAACAGTTTTGTCGTGTCAAACTTTTATGTCCGTTTTATTTCGCTTTTGTGGTAATAGGAAACGTATTTATTATGGAGTGCTTGCAACTATTTCTGCTTTTTTTTTTTAAAGAACTTTTCTACAACGAGAATCGTTTATTTTCATTTTAGCACAGCCAGCTGCCATTGTTTTATGTATTTTAATTTTAAATTTTTTTGAGATCAAATAAACGTGGGGAGAAAAAAAAAAACCGACAAACAAAAACCACAAAAACAGCCTGAAAGCGGTCGGGTTTATCTTTCCTCCTCGCACGCCCCGAGGCAGAGCGGTCTCAAAACGCGGTGGCAGAGGATGAGAGGGAGTGCGATGCGTCGAGAGGCGATGCCCCTGGGAGCCAGGGGGATGCCCCGGCTCCCTGCAGAGGGACAGCGCGGAGTGTGGGGCGAGGGGGGGGTCTATGCGTAGGGCCGGGTTGCCTCCGTCGCCTGCACCGCCGGGATCGGGCTCCATCCCGCCGTTCCCAGCTGAGCCGGGGTAATTGCAACAAGTGTTCGGCACTGCGCGGTAGCCGCGTGGCCCCACGACGCTGCTCGAGTCACATCGTCCCTCTCCTCTCCTAGTCAGGGACAGGAGCGGGTCCCACCACGGAGCGCCGTCTGTCTCGGGGAGGGAGAAGAGGTGTAAGTGGAAAGGGCTAGGAGTGGGCGCCGAGAACCGGCAGGGACTGGAGGACAAGGGGTCAGCGCGGCGGGTCGCTGGGGAACGGGATGTGGCCCTTGGGCTCGCGTTAGATCCCCGGGGGCGTGGGGAGGTTTTGTCCAGCCTGCCCTTGACACCAAATCTGTGGCTAAACCAGAGCCGTGTCGAGGGCCCGCTGAGTTCAGCGGGTGACACCTGGGGGAGGAAGGGGTGTTTACGGGACTATGGTGCGGCCGGGAGCGCGGAACCCGCAAGGAGCGGAGCCTATGGGAGTGTCGCCTTCCCCTGCAAAAACAGGGCACCCACCTCCCCGGTCACCCGTGGCCTCCCTGCTCACCGCAAACACCCGCGGCCGCCACTTCGTATGGTCCCGCAGGGTGAAAAGTTCATCGCTAGGGTCATTTCTCTTTCCTAAAAACCACTATTTTTTTTCGGGGAGAGTCACCTTTGGAGAGTCACCACTTCCTGGGCTCCGAGAGACAGTCTCTTTTCTTGGGCTCCCAGCACGGGAGTGATGCGGCGGAGCAAAACCCCATCAATTATACAGGGGCTGGGGGTGTTATTTGGTTTATTCGTTTTGTTTTGTATACGCTCCCAGCGCTAGAGAAGAGGGAGATCCGCCCCGTGCGGAGGGTCTCGGGGCGCCGGCGGCCCTGCCGGGAGCTGAAGGGGATGCGCCCTTTCCATGCAAAGGCGAAAGGGCTGCAAAGCGCTGAGTTAGAATATTCCCCGCTCCCTGGGCAGGGGTTCCCTGCCCCCGACAGACGAGCGCAGCGCACGACAGCTACAGCGCGGCACTCGCCGTCTGAGGGGCTGCTGCTTCTTCTTTTTCATTTTTTTTAAACACTTCTTTGAAAGAGACACCCGGGCGCATTTCCATTTTAAGGTTCAGCTATAGAGTTTGCATAACAACTGCTTGGCAGCCCCCCCTTACACTCCGTTAACAAGCTGTAACGTATAGCTGCAGGTTGCTATAATCTCATTAATATTTTGGAAACTTGAATATTGAGTATTTCAGACTGCTCATTCCCCATATGCCAGGCCACTCCCGCTATGCTGGCTGGTTCCTTTCTCTCCATTATTAGCAATTAGCTCCTACCTTCCCAAGTCAGATCCAAGTATCCAAGATACTAGCAAAGGAATCAACTATGTGTTGCAAGCTAAGCATGCTTAATATCTCCCAAACAAACAAAGAGACAACGTTTCTTTAAGTAATGAAGATGGATAAATCGCTTTATTGAGCTTGCGACAGTGTTTGTTTTGTATAGACTAGCGCAAAGTTTTTTAACAAGAGCGCGGACGAGCACCAGCCCCTGGAAGCAGTTTCGCCCGGTTTGCTTCTTCATGGAGTTTTATCATCTTAAACGAGCTTTTATTTGAAAAGGACGAGTCAGAAGCGCATTATCCGAGCGTTAAATTTTGGCTGAACGCTAATCATCCTCCGGGGTGTGCAAAACGAGGGGGGGGGAATAGAGGAGATGGTCGCCTTTGTGCGAGGCGTGCGGCGGCTCCGTTGCCTTTTGAGACTGGATCTCCGGGCCGGTGCGGGGCTCTGCCGGCCTGTTTTGGTTGCGGGATTTTATTGCGGGGATTTGGGGGGAGCGGAGGGGTCCGAGGTGCGGAGAACTGTGCAAGGGGGATGGGGGAGGGGGGAGTTTGCAGCGCGGCGGCCGGAGCGCATCGCTGCCTTGCAGCTCTCCGGCTGCTGTTCGCTCAACCTCTGGCCTCGGGGAAGGAGGAGGGAAGAAAGGGGAAAGGGTTAAAGGCAGCGAGGGGAGACCAGAAAAGCGAAGGGACCACGGAGGGGGGGAGCTGGCCATGGGGGCAGTGTTTCTTAATTAGAGCGGGGCTGACAATGCGATGGGGCGGACAATGGGGAGAACAGGGGGGCTGGGGGGCAGGGGAGGGGAGCGGGGGGGCCTGGCCTCGCTCCCGGCCGCGGTACGCCGTGTCTGGAGCGGAGCACGCGTTGTCAGCTGGTGAGCGCAGCGGCCTTTCAGGCGCCTCCCCAGGGAGCTGTGCGCCCGCGGTGAGCTCCATCGTCACCCCCTCCCCTCCATCATCATCATCATCATCGGCCTCCTCCTCCTTCTCGGCGGCCCCCCCCACCCCAAGCGAGCACAACAGCCAGCATTCAAGCCCCCCTTCCCTCCCTCCCCTCGCACAACAGCAGCGCAGTGGCAGCCACGCCACCTCCCAGCAACCAGCAGCACGCGAGGGCACCGCCGGGGCACCTGAAAGAGTCAAAGCCAAAGAAAGAGAGACAAAGGAGGAGAAAAGGATACGCAGGAACGGCCCAGCGTGTCTGCTCCAACAGTGTGGAGAGGCAGGCGCCCACAGAAGGACGGGCGTGGGCGCCCGCACACGCATCCACACTCTCACAGGGGTCCGAGCCACTGCAGCCAGGATGGAGATGCTCAGCCACCCCCTAATTCTTACTGAGCAGGAGCAGAGGGAAGCGCCCTGGCCCTTCTCTTCCCCAAAGTCCCACGCGGGGCACCTGCCGGTTTGGGCTCCGCTGTGCATGCCCCGGCACTAGCAAGAGCAGCCCTTGGATCCGGCCACCTGGTCTCGCCTCTGCCCAGGACATGTCTGTCCGAGAAAGTGGGGAGAGAAAACGGCGAGGGAAGGGGAGAGGGGGCTGCTTGTGCGTGGGTGAGGCGGGGACCCTGACAGCCACGCGTGGGGAGCATCCTCTCCCCAGGCAGCCCAGGCTCGGACAGGGAGTCACCGGTGCAGCCTGGGGTCAAGTTTTCCTGGCCAAGTCCTTGCTATGCTGCAAGGGGCTTTACCCGGGGCTGGGTGTCCTCCGGAGCCGAGGTGCGCAGCCAGCAGTCCTCCTGGAGCTGGGATCTGTCCCCGGAAAGCCTTATGCCACCCTGTCGCCATCTTTTAACTTTAGACTAACTCTCCCAAAGTAATTTTTCCAGAGCTGCTGCACCCCCCAGTTAGCTGGGTGAGAGCGCTGCGCTGCCCTGGTGCGGTGAATGCGCTGCTTCTGACGGGGTTGGCCATTTCCAGGCTCTCCCGGAGCGGGGACAACAGAGAGGCCTCTTCTGAAGTGCTATCAAATGGCACAGGATGCCTTCGGGAGCCCAGCCAAGGCGTGTCAAAGGCGGTTTGAGCGGCGAGGCATTTAAACGCTACAATGGGTGGCTTTTTGGCGTGTGCTTTTTCTCTCTCCCTGCTTAGATTAGGGAGGAGGGAGAAGCCTTTTTTACCGAGATGCTACAGGGACGAGTGTGACTCCCGCTCCCCCCGGGCCACCAGCCCGCAGCCGGGCGCTTTCCCACTGCCACCCCTGCCCCGTTCTGCAGCCAGGAGAGCTCCCTCCCGTGCTGCTCTCTGCAGCTTTTCGCCCCAGCTCGGTTTAGCCGAGGATGCTCGGGAAGGGGCGGGGGGGGGGCGGTGCGCTGCGCTGCGGGTTGCTGAGATTTGCGATGGGACCCGGCGTCAAAGCGGGGATGGGGTCTCTACAGTGCTGCCAAGGAAACGAGATTTGGGAGTGTGAGAGTAAATCCCCTCCACTTAGGACGAGATTGCTTTTTGCATTTCACCCCAATTTTCTCCCACCCCACCCCACCCCACTCCCAGCCCTTTCTCCCCTCTAGTTTGTTCCCCCTCTCTCCCTTCTTCCTTTCCCGATCCTTTCTCCTCCCTCCCTTCCTCGGTACCGGGGCAGTAGCCCCGGAGAGCCGCGCTCCCGCCGCCGGGGTGCCCGGGCGAGAGGTGCTGCTGCACTTTTATGGAGCGGTTAATCAACTGCACATCAGCGAGACAGCACATCAGCCCATCTGCTTGATATATATTCAGAAGGGCTCCAGCCCTTTTGAAGTCTAATTTCTTCCCCGGGAGAACGCGCCGGGTAATTTACCATCATTTCATAGGCAGGGTGTCCAGTAGGTTAACCCTTTCTCCAAGCGCTGCCTTCCGCGGCAGGTTTTCCTCCCGAGCGAGCAGCTTTTAATCCCCCGTAGTCTCGCCACAAACTTGTAAAAGTGCTTCTTTAATGGCAGGTGGCTCGCTGAAATAAGACACTCAGCCCACCGGTTCGGCAAACCCCTCTTCGACTTGTCAGATTTGTGTTTGAAACGTCAGTTTTGGACAAGCAAATCCCTCGATCCCACTGGGTCAGAACATATCGTTTCATCTCCAACCACCCCTTAACATTTTTATGTTTCAGGATCTTTGGTTTTGGTTTGTTTGATTATATTTTTTTTTTGTTCCTATCCAATGCTCAGCAACACAGTTTCATAGAATCGTAGAATCGCTTGGTTGGAAAAGACCTTTGAGATCATCGAGTGCAACTGTACCTGTCCAATACTAAGTCATATCCCTGAGAAACACCTTTTAAACACCTCCAGGGATGGTGACTCTACTACGTCCTTGGGGAGCCTGTTCTAGTGCCTGACCACCCTTTCAGGGAAGAAATTTTTCCTTTCATCCAGAGTAGGTGCATAGGACGGTCAGCGAGTAACACGTCATGTACAATCTGCCGTGCAAAACTGCGCTGAAAAATCCTCTTTCTCAGAGGGTACTCCGGGGGTGCATCCCAACAACGACCCAACGGAGCTGTTGGAACTCCGGCTCCGCGCGGGTGAACGCGTTTTGGCTCTACAGGTTTCTGAACTGTTATTTATTTCTTCTGCTTCCTTCCTCCAGGGCTCTGCCGAGTCGATAGACAGATGCACTGACGAAGCGCTCAGCTACTCTGCGCCCCGCTCCCAGGTGTAAAGTTTTCTGGTTCACGAGACACTTTGAAATAAGCCCAAGGCCATTTAGCGACATCACCTGCTTCCTATAAAAAACCCAAAAGCCCTCCCCAGGGACCTGGGCAGGGGTGTGCGCCGCTCCACCTGCACCTCGCTTATCTACAGTCAATATTTTTATCCTGCCTGAAGAGGGATCGTGCTCTCGGCTCCGGGGTGGCATCCGTGCCCAGCAGCAACGCCCCGGCCTTTCGCCGCTCCTCCGGCAGCCGGCGGGCACCGGTCCCGGCTCCGACCCCTACCCCGCTTCTTTCTGGGAGCCGTGCAAGGGGGGCTGGATTTTTAAATCTATTTCTTATTTAGACCGCCAGTCCAGCTTCTGAAAGATTTCTCCCGCAACATCTTTTTTTTTCCCGAAGTCCTCTTTTGAAATGTGGGTGGAGTTTTTTGTTTTGAGGTTTTGTTTTGGTTTGTCTGTTGGGTTTTTTTTTAACACAGAAAGGCTTCTTTTTCCCAAGTTCTTTTGCAGGGAGAGTTACCACCGGTGGTGAGGCTGGGAGAAGGCTCATTACCTGTTTGCACTATTGGGGGATTAGGCTGTCCGGAGTGTTAGAGCAAAGCTGGGAGCCACGGGAAGTACGAATTCCTGTCAAAGTGAGAGCTGGGCTTTTTGTACTTCTTTTTTACAAAGCAATGGAAAATGCACTAAATACTTCTGTACAGCTGGGGTTTTTTGGATTTCATTTGCTGTGGGCAGAAGTATCACTTTAGTATTTGTTTTGTATTTACCCACATATTTTTTAAAATATTTTATTTTATTTTATTTTTACTGTGCAAGTACTAATGTTGAACTAAGGGCCAGTGTTATATGATGGTCCCACAAAATGCTGACTTTTGGCAAGCTATGATGCTTTATAGGATAACTTTTGTAACTGAGTACTAAACCCTACAGAGATAGTGCTGTTGAGAGCTTGAGTAAAGTTTACATAGGGACTACTTAGACAGTCCCTCAGGGTCCTGGGACATTGTTATCCTGTCTATGGACAAGGACCTAAGGCCCAGCAATGTAAAGTGACATACTGTAGACAGCAGGAGCCCAGGCCCAAAGCCAGGACAGTGCAGGCTGTGTGTTCTACTGCCTTCTCATACCACGCACTCACTTCAAAAGCATTACCAGTTGCAAGACTTTGTTCAAAGCAAAGGTTACTCAGTTTAGGGACAGCCTTTCACCATCAAAGAGATGGTCCACCATGCTTCTTGGTAGGGTCATCCTTTCCCAAAGCCTGAGGATGCAGGATGTAGAGCAGATGCCTTGCCTCAGTCTGTTATTTTCAGTGGGTTAAGAGGGAGAGAGAGGTGGAGTTTTCTGCTTTTTGTTGAGCAAAATAATTCCCTTGACCCGTAGGTTCTTTCTTCATCAAGAGTGCCTGGAGCTGAGGCAGCCAAAACCAGGCTGCATAAGTTGCTCCTGGTGGAACTTAGTTTCTGGTGTAGGTGAGAGTATGGCCCTGAGGTAACTTTCCAAGGCACATGTAAAGGAAAGGCACACTCTGATGTGCAGAACGTGCAATACCCCGTGGTCTTGATCACCTCTCAGGTAGGAAGAATATCTGTTGTTTTTCTGAAGTTACCAGTGCTTTGTAGTAAAGCTGTGGTAGATACAGCTGGAGTTGCACTGTTATGTTGCACCACTTATGGGAATGTTCTGCAAAAATCCTCTGGTAGCAAAAATCCTCTGGTAGCAAATATTCATGTGGTTCTTTTCTGGTCACAGAAAGAGTTCTCTATGAAATCAATTATACTTCTATCACTTGGCTAACAAAATATCCAAATGATGGTCTTCCCTACCCTACAGTTCGGTGAATTCTTCTCTGCACTGAAGAGTATCCTGAAAGTCTAGTGCTGTGAAGGTGGAAACTGGGGCAGAAAGGTTTTGAAATGCTGTTAGGCTCCCAGGGCTTTCCTGTTGAGAAATACAGCAAAAGCTCAAAAGAATTGTTGGCTGTAACTTTGGGGTTACCAATGAGATCGCTTCACTTGGATGTTGCTGTTGCCTGTGACTGCTGACTTCATCCCTGACACCCCCAGCTGCAGTATAGAAAGCTGAGGCTGCAGGAGTGAGCGCCTTTTGAGGAAAAACAGTCTTAGTTGGTTTCTTTAGCTAATCCTGCAAAGGCTACCGGGTATCATTGCAATTAACCACTTCCTCAGCTGGACTCCTTCAGAGGTGTGGAGACTCCATGCTGTGGTTTTAAAGGCGATTTCATAACCTTTGCCTTCAGGTCTGGATGGCTCCAGGGGCTGGATCATAGTTTGGTGTAACTTAAGCAGCTATGAGGGACTGGCAACATGATAGAAAGTTCCTAGCACTGCTGCACACCTGCTTGGGGCTGCTGGGATGTTTGGGTGACACCTCTGTGGCATGTAACCTTAGGCCTCCTCCTGCAGCACTTCCAAAGCTGAAACTTGTGGTGACAGCCTCAGAGCTTCCCAATGTGGGAGGATACCTGGCTGTGCCTGTGTGTTTGGCTATTTAACTACAGAGGGGAGTGTAGGGGGCACTAATCTCTGCACAGGCCTGGTTAAACAAAAGTTTATAAAGTGATTCATAGTTTTTCCACTTGTATTCCCACTACCAGGGGAACTGATGTCTGAAAAGAATGTTTCTATCATTGGTTTCCAAGTTATCAAAGAGCAGCAAATAAAAGAGCATCATTGTGGCCCAAGTTAAAACAGTGGGTCAAAACTTACCATAGAATCTCTGTGGTCATAATTTTGAAGTGTTCTTAAAACAAGGAGCAAGAAAATTATTCCCAAAGATAGAAATAAGAAAAATGAAAGGTAAGCATCTAAACCCAAGCTTCTAGTTTTCAAAAGCTGATGAATGTTCAGAAGTTTTTCAATTGTTTCTGTGGCAGCTGGGCACTTAGCGGGGGAGGAAAACTCTGCCTTTTACTTACTCAAATACTGAAATGATATTTGGAGGTGCATTTTTTTCAGTCATAATTTATGATACTTACATTCCTTGACAACATTGGTAGAGATGTTACAGGAACCTGACCCAGAGATTACTGAAAGTGGTGATAGGTGCAGGAACAGAATCTATGCAGAAGTTCAGCAGACAAGACTGAATAAGGCTCTTCAAGGTCTGCAGCAAATATTGGGAAGAAATAGCTTGTTGTCTTACTTTGGCAGACCTTTAATTTGTTTGTTCAAATAAAAACCCAATAGATAATGACAAAAAGTATTCTCAACTTTGATAAAGACATCCATTTTAATTGATCTTGATTTTCAAATCCTAAAATTTGAGAAATATAAATGAAGAACATCAAGTTAAGGTGTCTTTGACTGAAAGGAAAAATTGCAGAGGCAATTCTGAGCAATGCCATGCTGCAGCAAAGTTTGTGGCCCACTGATATATTGAACTCAGTTTGCATTTTCTGCAGATGTTACAAATCTTAATGGTAAGAGGAAGTAAAATGGTTCTGATAGTTCAGTGCACTTTACATTTTGGTTAATTTGTTTTTAAGATCACTGGCTTTTTGGTGAGTTTACTTGAGTGTGAGTCTTTTGGAGAGAAAATTGATACTTAGAAAAATGTTCAGTTGGAGCAACTAATGGAAAGTATGAGATAGTTTAATCAGTTACATATCTTTTCATTTCCACTTCCAAGTTCAGTTTCAGATTTGATGATACTAAATTGGTATGAATAACAGTGTTATCACCTGGCCCCTACTAAGCTGTTCTAAAGACATTAGCTCTACTTTTGGAGCTTTTTGAAAATTATTTGAACTGCAGTGCCAGCAGATCCATTTCAGCTTTTCGATTGCTATTTCAGTTTTGCCTTTAGCATCACATTATCTAGGAAAAATAGGTGTTAATGTCCTCCATCTTTCAGAAGGAACAGACTACAAAATTGATAATAGGAAATTCCTATGTTGAGTATACTGTATACCTGAAGTGAAAATTCAGGAGGGGTCATGTTTTCCTTTCATACAGAGTTAACCTGCTAGGAGAATCAAAATAACCTTTGAAGCTGCCTGTAAGCTACTCTCTTGATTAATTTAAAATTTTAGGTTTACACACCCGGCAATAAACTCTTTTATCAACATTTTATTGCAACTGAACTTCATGGCTTTTGTGCTTGCCTAATAATGCGGTAACTGCTCAGAGGCAGGTGTTCCGAAGGATGCCCTGAATCAACAGAGCGAAGGCTGATCGAAGTCAGAAATCGCCATAAAAAAATAAAAAAAGGCAGCGCCAATTAAACCGCCTTCCTCGCTCTCCCCGCGTGGTCTGGGACTCTGCTGCTTTCCAGCCCCGAAGCTGGTGGCCGCGTGTCCAGACCAGAGGTATTCCCGGCAGGGATCGCTCTGTCCGGGGCCGGGGCCCCGGCCGCCTCCCGGCGCGGCGGGATCTGTCCATGGTAGCAGCGCCCGCCCGGCGGCTCCCGCCTCCGGAGAGTCTTTCAGCGGGCGGTGATGTCTTCTCTTTTTTCTTTCTAAAATGTATTTGTCCCTGCTGAATGGCTTCGATTTTGTTTCCTCAGTTTAATTGCTTCCTGTTAATACCCACTTCTAAAAAAACCCCAAAAAACCCAGTAAAAACCTTTAGACATAAGACATGAGTAATATGTGAAGTATGTAAAGAACTTATTTCTTCTGCAGTCTATACCTTGTCTTTTGTATGAACTGTTTAAGATGGTTTTCATTACCATATAATGAAAACAGAGATATCAATCCTATCTGTATTTCAATTTATGAGATTTAACATGAAACAAAGTATTGAAGGAAAATAAATGCTCAGAATGAAATATAAAGATATAAAGTTCTTACAATAACTTTGCTAAGAATCAGTCTTAAGGATGTTGAATCTTCAGGAATGCTGTCCATTGAGAGATTTATGTTTTGGTGATTTTATTTAACAATGTGGCTCATCCAAAAGAAGAGTACCATATCGAAGTAAATCTTTTGAGCAGTTAGATGGGTAATTTTTGACATACACCTGAGAGAGAGGGAGAGATACAAGGACTGAACAGGACAGCTAACTGTAGTAATTAATTATTTGTGTGTGGCATGAACCATATTTTCAGAGTGCAGACCTGATGGACTTAAAGCATCAAGATAAAATTCAGCACACACCTCCCCCCCCCCCCCAAAAAAAAAGTGCAGGTATTTGCAATCACTGGAAGTCTCTCCTGGCTCTTGAGTGCCTTAGTCTGCTAGCTGATATGAAACAGCAGCTCTCTGCTGTAAGTGACTATCTGTTAGGAGATATTATCAGGATACACAAACCAGGGGACGGATTTTTGCAGAGTCTCTGTATCTGGCTCTGGTGTGATGTCACATCTTGCTGCACTAGTAGGGGTAAACTGTGGAGCTATAGGCGAGGCCTTTGTGCTCTTCATTCTTTCTTTAACAGGATGTCCCTCTAACCAGTTTCTGAAACCTTCATAAAGGATGCAAAGTAACATTTTTGCCTAAAATGTCACCCACAATTTTTGCATAACTTGATCCTTCTTTGAAGCTCTTAACATCTGAGGTCTTGGTCTTCTAAATAACTGACTTATTAGGTTAGTTTATCACAAGGAAATAATCTCTCTCTGGAGCTTATAATCTCTGGTCTGTCTCTATTTGCACAGCCTAAGTAGATTTATATTGGCAGAAACCTCTCCCTGAATTGCCTCTGTGCAGGGAGAATCCAAATACTTCGTGCTTGTTAATGAAATACCTATTTCCTTCTGAGCTGGCTCTACCCTCAGGATATTAGCCTGTCCTGAGCCTCCATCTGAGCGAGACAAGAAGCAAATAGGATGAAAAAATGGGTAGGAGAGGGATATTTTACATAGGTACAAAAGCACACAGACACATGGAGGCTTACTGCTGATTGCAATAAAACCACTGACATAAGTAGGTATAAAAAGTGAAACAAAAGATAACAAAAGCAAGGATTAAAAACCCCCAAGTTCCTGCAGAACTATAATCTGTCAGAATTTTCAATCGTGTTATGAAACAGCACGCTTAATGAAACTACGTTATTTGCATAATAATTTAGTCCTGATACAAAGTCAGAAAAATATAATCGCTTGTAGCATTAAAAAAAAATGGAACAAACCAGAATTATGGCATTATAAAGCAAGTATTTCATTCCTATGAAAGGAAGAGTGACAGAAGTGGTGAAACAAGAATTTTTTATTCTTCTAAGAACTGTAGTTCCGGTTTTCTTCTCTCACCTTGAACCAGTGCAGGAATTGGAAGCTGTGAGAGGATCTTTGTTTACCCTTCTCTGCATAGTTGTGCTTTGCTCAGACATAGCTGAAAATGGAACCTGATCTTTTTTCATTGGTTATATTATGATAACATTCTCTGTAAGCAGGTGAGCACTGGAATAACAAGGGTGTAGCTCTTTATTACTCTAAGTCATCTTTATGCTCATAAATAAGTTGGAATTGAATAGGATTACTCAACTGTGCGAGAGTGCACAGGATGTGCACGTAAACCAAAGTAAAACAAGTTATTCAATATAATTAAAACAAGGATCCCATGCATGAAGCAAGAGCCCTTGCTGTTGATGTTCTAAATTATTATTGAAACAATCACAGCATGTTTCATGTTGATGCTTGAATTTTCACAAATATATTTCTAGTTTTGGTGATTTTACGTGGGCAACTTTAGGGCCTGCAAAGTCCTGCTCACACAAAATAACCAGTATGTGTGATTTAGCTGGAGTCATAGAGGGATCTCATTTAGGACTCTAATATTAGTGATCACTTGGATGAGGGTAGTAAACCCTGACTTTGAATGTCTTTTAATTGTTTATACACTTAATGTATGATTGTATCTGAAAGCAATCAAAGCAGGTGAATTGGCTGGATCAGTGTCGTGTGGATCTCTTCCATGCTTGTTGATCTTTGCCATTTAGGTTACTGAAAACTGGATGATGATCTAAGTCATAAAATGCATCTCTCCCTTACAAAAGAAATAGGTCCCTTACCAGATTCATACTTTTATCTTAGTATGAAAGAACTCATTCCCAAGGACATTTCTGTTGATTGGGTTGGGTGGAACAGATCTTTACTGAAAAAAAGAAGAAAGCAAATTCCTGAAAACTCATCTTCTTCACTTAGAATTTTAATTCCTTCCCATTTCTGTAGCAGACACAACTGTTTATTTGCCTGCACAGCAATTTCTTCTGGCACAGGAACTGCCCATTGAAAGAGCTGCTACTACAACTCTGTGTGAATCTTCTACTAGAGGGCTCCAAAACAATGGTGTTTATAGTGGGTGTCTGCCCTTTGCTATGCAGCCATAAGGGGTGTTTCAAAAGCCCCCTACACAAATGAATACCTATTCAGTTAGCAGATGGGGATTCAGGAGGGTAGGCAGAGCCCAGCGTGCAGCACTGAGCCCAGTCCATTGCTGTGCCTGTTTTGAAAATTCACATAGCTGCACGTGTGTGCATGCTATTTTTCAGTCTGAAAAGAATTAGTAAGTTATTCCTAAGAAAAGGTGGTAAATTGGGTAACTGAAGAGCAACTTCACTTGATATCGATAGCACTGTAGGGTTTAGTTTTGCTTGTAACAGGGAGGTACGGTCAAGGAAAAGTCTAAAGGAATTGTCAAGGAAAGGTCAAGGAATTGTCTAAATATATTTCCAGCATAGAGAGCTGGTATTCAGATTTCTTTGCATTTTGGCTGTAAGTTTAGCTGACTCAAAGTTTGTCCAGGTTGGGATTCTCTAGGTGTTATTTTGAAAAGGAACAGAATCATTGAAAATGATGTCTTCTGAATGGGCAATAAAAACTGAGTGCACACGACAGGGTGTGTGTTCGACTGCCTTATCAATGTCTCTTAGCCAAGTGGCATAAGGCCATATAAACACAACATAAATTTTTCTTGTAGCATTTCAGTGTATTTTATGGCTGAAATAAAATACATGGAAAGAATTTACTTTTGAAGCTTTGTGTAAAACTTGCGTCATAGAAAGAAAAAAAATTATTTCTTAGTAGGTTACTTTTAATTCTCAGATACTTTGGCAATAGTGTGAATACAAAGAAGCCCCAAACCCTGAATGTGACACACAGGTAGCTATAACTTTTTCAAAATATCTTTGTGTGTTTCTAGTCTTAATAGTGGAAATTTTTAAACTGCTGATTCTTTAATAATTGTTTTATAAAAGTCTCTTTGGAGGACGAAAATATTAAATTTCTCAGAGGTTGCTTTGACAGTATTTAATATTTTAATGCAAAGAATATAGAGGTTTATCTGTTGGATTTAATTGGAAATTAATTTCTTGGAACAAGATTTTCCTACAAAAGTGCTTTGATTGCTTGCTGTTATGATTTTTTAATTTATTATATATTATTTATGATTATACCATTACTCTTTTTTTCCCCAGTTTATTTCCTTCTTCCTCTTCTCCATTTTTTTACTTAGCATCTGAGATTTGGACTAGAAATAATGCTGCTTATTCTGAAATCCCTCTAAAAGCTTCCTTTCTCATCCCTCTGTTTTTCAAGAAGTAGTTTCATAGTTACCTCATATGAACTATCTGTTTATGACCTCACATCTCGTCTTAATTTTTCATGTGTTTCCTAATATCTAGCTTAAAAAATGCTCAGGTTCTCTTTATGTGCCATATACCTATGCCATCTTTTATTGACCAATTTCCTTCACGTATGACTGCAGGATGCTTTCTACCTTCTTTCTGTTCTTTTTCTCTCAACAGAGCCCCACCCTGTTTTCTTCACTTTTTCTTGATTTTTTTTTTATATTTCACAACATTTGCCATCTGAAAACGGCAGGTCCTGTTATGCATTTGGATGAAATAAGCCTAAGTATTGTGCTGGATTATGTTTAGAATTAATATCTCCTTTTTAGACGTGGAGGACTCCATTCAGAGCTGCTTGTCTAAGATTTGTGATACAGCCAGGAATGAGGCAGCACCTTCTGACTCAAATTTACTGCTACAAGCCAATCTGAAAGCAGAAATCATTGGAAATTAGATGTTGGCTCCTAGCAAGGCACCAGCAATGGTATTTTGGCTGAGACAGTCGTGTTGCCAGGCTTAGGCCTGAGACTGGTGGTAGCCAGAGCTTAGTGCCAGATGCTCCTGACCCACTGGCCACACTTTATGTCTTCATCCCTCTTGCCCTGGAAACCGTTTCAAGGGCATCTCTGTTTAGTTCCTAACTTTAAAAAATTACACTTGTTAGGATTTTTTAAATAAATAAATTTGTGGGAAACAAGGGTTGCTTTGTAGAGTATTTTACAAATCATTCTGCAGAAAACCTCCCAGTTTCACATAACATTTCTTGAGATGTAGGTAGGTTTTGCAGGCTCCCAGCTCTGCAAAGGTACTGGACCTTGAGGGTCTTCTGCCTTTCAGAAGTCAGCCATGAAGAAGACTGAGTCAGACCTTCCAATGGGCATGGTTCTGGGGCAATCCCCCAGTGTCAGCACCATCATTAACTGAAATCCCACAGGGGATGGTCTGTGAGTTGTCTTGGGTTGTCTTAAGGGAACCTGGAAGAAAAGTAATCTGAAGCAGTGGCAGTGTGTGGACACAGCACAATTTGACCAGAGCCTGGGACTCTGCAAGCCAGCTACTCTCAGAATCTGTCATTTCTCTCATCACACAGGCATCGTGCAAAACAGATCTCATTTCAGAAACTCTGAGGTAGCATGTTGAAAATAACATCTCTTTCTGAATTTCTGCTGAGTAGGTACTGGAACAAAATCAAGTCTCAAGACATTGATCTTCCAGCAAGCTTGACTAATTTCCTTCTCTTGAAAGTCAGAGGATTTAGCACCAGCTCATTGTGCTGGTGAAAGTACTGCTAATACATAGGAATCTGATCCTGCCCTCTGCTAAGGGCATGAAAGAGGATCAGGCCCAAATTAATTCTAAGTGAGAGTGCTTTCTTTTTTCATTATTAGTCAGCAAGCATATATTTGGCTTTCCCATCAAAAACATAAACACTACCAGTTTTTGCAATTTACCTGCATTAAATAATGCTTTGGTTCACTTTTTGCATTTCACTTGTTTGTTTTATTGTACTGTTCTCTTTGTCAGTAAGATTACAGTATGTGATGCATTTAATTATATATATATTAAGAATTTGAGCAAGATTTGTAGTTGCTTGAATGCTATCCATCAGTGGGAGAATTGCAAAGATATGTTATCTTAACTCTTTGAACCACCAACAAAACCAAAGCCACATGCTTTACACTTTTAGTTCATAAAATTCCCATTGAATGGGTGTTGTGTGAATGATATGAAGTTCGTCAGCACTGCTCTGTATGCAAATGCCTACTTCAGTTGTTTTAGATTAGGCTGATGTGCGTTCATTGCTGGTGCCGTATCTGAACACTCCTGGTTACATCAGTAGCCAATGTTTGGGTGCCTCTTTGATGCCAGAAGAAAAGCATGCAACTTTACCTGGAAAAAAGCCCCAAAATTGAGGCCCCATATTTTAATTTCACGGCATGTTTAGTCTGGATCACATGTACCTTTTTTTTTTATTGGTAACCTTCAATTTGGGAAGCTTTAGATTTCTTGTGCAGGTGTTGAAGAACACACCTAGGGCAAGCTGAGAGCTAGCACCTGGACTCCAATGCCCATAAGCAAACAAAACTGTTGCTAGTGCAAAGTATTGGAAGCAGGAAGAGGGCCAGGTCTGAGCTCAGATGCTGAGCTGGAAAATTAAATTAAAAATGAGTCTTCAGAAGTCAGGGTCATCACAGGAAACTCAAAATGAGCATACCCTGACCCAGCTTTTGTTGCTGTGCAGGGAAGCGGAAGCTCATCCCTGCATGGAGGTCTGTGCATGCCCATGAGATGGCTCTGCTTCATAGACTTTTGTAAGTTGTCACTTACTGGTTGGGGCAGAGATAATTTTTTGATGTTTGTGCCTTGACTGATAAAATACAGTAATAAAAGTGGTGAGTGGACACCAGTATCTTGCTGAGCCATGAAGAGTGGAGAATTTAAGTGGTATTTGTGGATGCTAAGAAGGGACAAGATGCTTAGAGGGACAAGGATGACATTGGCCTCTGCTGGAAAACAGGAGAAACGTTTTAGAAAATGGTCAAGGCATTTGCAGTGGTTTTCTTGCTACTCTAGATGTTCTTTGCAGTTTTTCTTTTACTTTATAAAGATAAGACTGGATGTATTTAATTTTGCTATGCAACAAATGCTGCGAAAATGGCCTACAAGTAGATAAGTATCATAGCTTGTGTTAATGTGAACTTTCACCTTGTTATACTTTTATTTGCTCCCATTTCTTTCTTTCAAACATGTAAGTGATATCAAAGCTTGTAAACCAAGCTGCTGGAATAAACTAGAAAATGGCATAGCCCAGGCAGGAGAAATAGGGTGGGAGGCATTTGGTGGCAGGTTATCAGCCATTAATTATTCATTTTGTAAACAATGAGGGAGTGTAAAAGCAGCCAGGGCAGGTAGGCAGAGGATTAGGTTGTACGATAATAGAGATAGGGGAAAACAAGGGAAAAAATCCTTAGCAAACAAATGTGAATGTTATTCATAACTATCACAAGATTTCCTATACTGTGAAAGAAAACACCAGTAAATTATTAATAATTTTCATTAAGGTAATTACACCAGTCTTTGATGATAGATTTGGATATGATGGATATGACTTCAAAAGCCAGAGTTTTACAAAACATCAATAGAAAAGACATGATTTGGGGGAAGAGTTGCAAGCATTTTTATATCAAGTTTAAGTAAAACCATATGACAAATCTCAGAGGTGGCTAGGACAAAAAGTGCTTAGGATTTTACTTTGTTCAGTTTTTTTAAATTCAGAGTTTAGTAAGAGGAGTAGAAAAACAGCTGTGGTCATACGATTTTTTCAGTCTTTCTGTTTTTTTCTCCATTATGTCTGAGACTACTTACATTCTCTCAGTAGCTCGGGTACATATCCATCTTATGTCGTGTTCTGTTGGTGAGTATTCATGCAGAAATGATTACGTTGAAGTTTTCTCAGCAAAGAATCAGAAAAGCAAGAAACGTGCAGAAACAGCATATCATCTGCAAAAGCTACTCTTTAGCCTGAAACATCTTCTCTAAACTCTCCAAGTAAGCAAGTAATTATGCCTTGACCCAAATGCTGTTTAATAAAGGCAAAGGTCTGTTTTTCCGGGACAAATTGCTATAAATGACATGAAGCAACACTTGTTGTTGCCTGAATGTACAAGAAGTAAGTAAGATGCCTTCCAGGAATCTGTCTTCTCAAGCACAATTTAACTGTTAGGGTGAGCATATTTGGGGTGCCTATTAGTACTTCTGTCACATGTGGGGTCCTGGCTTGGCCGAGGCAAGATGTCAGGGTGAAAGACTGTCCAGCCTGGCAGTGCTGCCTGCCCAGATCCGTTGCCCTGGGCCCCAACTGCCCTGCTGGTCAGAGAGTGCTGTGCACCTGTATTTTCTTCCAGGGAAAGGAGGCTGGGGTAAGGGAGGTGGATGCTGCTTATCCTGCTGTGGAGCTGGGGTGTGCTGCACTCAGCATGCCCATGTTCCACGTTTTACACAGGGCTACTGAAACCTGCTGTCCTCTGCATTCCCAGCCCATCCCTGTGACTCCTTCCCACTGAACCCCTGCTTTCCCATGCAGAAAAAGCTGGGGACGTTGGGCAGTTGCAACCATTTTTTCCCTGGTCCCTCCCCTCTGTAATGAGGGTGGACTGGGAGAAGGGGCCCCTCAAACCCTGGCTTCACCATCCCACATGTCCAAGAGAAGGCTCTGCTCAGCTTTTGTACCTCCCTAGCAGATGCAGGTTTTGGCACAGCAGGCGACAAAACATAAAATATGTTGAAGACTTACTCTATTCTCTCAAGAAGGTTTGGATTTTTTTACTTTTTCAAACAGAAAATGAAAAATAAAATGCGAGTTTGAGGATCCACCGATAGCTCCAGAATTGAAGGTAGCATATGTTACCATGTAAGTGCTGTAAAACGTATTTGGGTGACTTCGTGACGCTCTTGTCTCCATTATGGCTGTGGGTAAGAATATTTTCACCTGATGAGCAGCAAATCATAAAGCATCATAGTAGCTGGGGCTGTGAAAAGTGAACGTTATTTCAATAGTGAGCATTATTTCAATAATGCTTTAATGAGGAGAGGGTTTTGAAGCATGCTCCTGAATTTCACCATGCACCTTCTGCCCACAGAGGACCTTGTTGTGGGAGCTGATTTATAAGGTGATGTTTAGACTTGTTGTCTTAAGCACTTAACAACACTAAGCTCTTACTATATCGCAGCTACGTTTCCAACTTTTTTTTTAACCTATTTGATTACTCATGTCATTTCAGATCAATACGACATCTATAAGACATGACCCAAGCTGCTGTGCAAGGCTGCAGCTCAGTACCAGCAATTACTGTTTCACCTCAGATGCAGCTGCTGTTCTGTGGTGAATAACAAGATCCCTGCATAGATTTTTTTCTTTTTCATCAATTCATTCCATCAATAGACCCTCTGAAGTCATTAAAGTTGTTGCATGAATATTTACCCTGAATCCTCCTATTTATTTCTCCAGATAGGGAAGACTTTTTGATACTTACTGAATGTTTAGAAATACAATTTATATGCACAGCCAGAAATAATTTTATTGTTAAATTTTGTCTTTAGAAAAAGATAAGTTTACTCCTCAGAGCTGAAACTGTTGAGAAAAATGCACTTCTACATTAAGATGCAGGTGTTAGTATACTTTAAGGGAGACTTGCAGGTTAAAAAGCCAAAAGGGTGTGTAGTAGTGAGTTGTGTAGGTTGTGGATGCAGTACAGGTTTCTCTTCACTTGGGAAGAGAGTACTGGTGTTGTAAGAAATTGCAGAGTTTGTTGATGCTAAATTTCCCCTGTATCTTCATCATACTTGGGTCAAGTCCTGCCCAACATTAAAGATCCACTGAGATTATTTGCTGGATTAGAATAAGGTGATTTCTATTTAAACAATCAGTTGTTACTAATGTTACTTTCTGAGAACTGGTTTTCAAATTCAATAGTTGCTGTAGGTATTTTTTGTTTTTCCTGTAATCTCAGTAGCTTGATAATACTTCTGCAATCGCTGAATGGAGTCCACGATCACTCCAAGGGCTCCGAGATATTGGCGGAGCCCCATGTCTTTGTATTAATGACCCAAAATGAACCACCCATGTCAGCAACAGGGCTGAGAGAAGCTCTTATTTTAGTCAAGTGTTAAGAAGGCCATGGAGGTCTCTCTGCCCACACTTCATTTGCATGGGATTTTCACATGTGAAGAACAAACTATATCTACAGGGAAGCATGTTTTGTTCAGAGGGTCAGAGGTGGGACTCTGCTGCTTCCCCCATGGTGAGCTGGGTGCCTGTCATAGGACTCTCTTTGAGGCGGAGCCAGAGGTGGCATGTAGGGCACCCTTTGCAGTTTTAGCTTTCTTCCCCAATATGTAAGAGGACGCCTAGAGATATGCTTGACTCCAGAAAAAAATATCATTGAGTGACAAATGGATAGAGGACCATGTCTTGGAAGTTGGAGCCTTGGTAAGGAAAGAAGCAATGTCCTACACGGTTCTTGTTTATCCCAATCAGGGTATATCCCTATACAGCCTCTCTGGTTTATCTACCTCTTGATTATGCTTTTCCCTACAAATACTCAGATACAGAATACGGAGGCAAGAAGTAGACTCCCTGGAAGGTGACATGGCAGGCAGTTGGCTGAAAGGGGAATGCTGTTCCTCACTTTCCTGAGTCACCTTCCAGATCCCAGCATCTAATGAACAGAGCCATGTGCTGGTTTTATATTACTTCCACAGCCCATCTCAAGCATTTCGCGGGTTGGACACTCTAGTTTCCACTGAATTGGCAGGGATGGACTTGCATGCTTGCCCGCAGTAAGCACTGGGAGTGTTGTGTCCCCTCATACCCGCAGAATGAAAGCACAAATAGGAGGGTTGGGCCAAACTGCACGCCCAGTTTCTACTTCGTTTCTTCTCCCTTCAATGATTTTATTTGATCTGTTCCTCTTACAGCAAATCACACCTTTAAAATGCATTGAATTTAGCATCTGAAATAATTTTTTGAAACTAAGTGCTATGTTACCAATCTTAAATGGTATCTAATGAATAACAAACAGAAGGCTTAGCTACCGAGAAAGGCACAAAATACTTCCATAACCCAGTCTTTTCAGCAGCTTAGTTGTTTTCAGTGTCCCCTTCCCCTACACCACTCCATAAATCAAATTTCTATGTTCTTTTATTGCTCCTTAGTTTTACATTATTTTAATTATATTGCCAAAATAAAAGAGATGAAAACAGGAATGAGTTAAATGCTTGTGTTTGTATCTATATCTCTGTACAACTTTGTTATAGGAACATTTTTTGCCTCTCAGCGATGCTAGTTCAGTGCTAGCAAAAAGGGAGGGTGGATAATGTGACATGCATTTTACTTTCAGCAAGCTTGTTATACCAGCTCTGAATTTTTCATGAAGGCTTCAGTAACCTGTAGCTGAAGCTCGGGGGGTTTCCACCACAAAGATGTGGATCAGCTTAGCTCTCACTTCCCATCTGGCACAGGGTGACAGGGACAGTCGGGGGTTGAAGGAAACCTGAAGAAGAAAAAAGTTCATATGGGACATCCATTGTGATGCATGAAAAGCTAAACATGTGCCTCTTGTAGGGACGTAGCTTTAAAACACTTACTTATCACTGGCTACAGATTATGTTTAGTCAGAGTGTTTTACTTCAGTCACTGGCACAGCTGTCCTGTCTGTAAATAATACTACAGATAGACTCCCTCAAACCTTTATTTTGCCAAGGCTGCACTTTCAGCATCTCTTGGCAGCTTGTACCACAAATTCTCTGCCTGCTGTCTGGTTAAAGTGAGGTTTAAATTAGAGTCTGTATCACAAAAATAATTTCTTGTCAGTTTCTTGATTTTTATTTTTTTCTAAATAATAAAAAAATTAAGCCTGGGCCAAAGGAAGTGATCTGATGATTTTTATTTTTTTTATTCAGTTAGTTAAAAGTAACACAAAAGGTGTCTCTTTAGAAACAAATTGATGTCTAAAAGCATTCTGAAAACAAAACTGCATGTTCTGCAGTTTTCTAGCAGTTGTTTCCCATAAGCAAAATACATGCCCACACCCCTGTGTGTGGGAATTGAACTGTTGCATCCCTGTGAAGGGGAAGAACTGTGCGTTCTGCACACTCTGTTATTTACAAAACCTGTCAATTAAGTATTTTATAAACAATATAAAAGTTGGAAAGACACAGATTTCAGAAGTGTCAGAGTAATTTTTGTCATGAAGACTTAATTCCTAAGGCAGGTTTTAATGCCTTTAAATTTTCATGAGATTTTTAATATTTTTTTCAATTGCATGATCATAGAGTGTTATTCTTCTACACAAGGTGTCAATGTCAGTTAGTTAACTTCCTGAGTGATTACTCTTGTGAGAGTTTGTACTGACCTGCTGAATATGTAGTCCAGATGACCCCTTATATTATTTACTGTACATGCTTTACACCCTACTCTGTACACAAAGCAGTTGTTTTATCTGTGATTTTTTTTTCCTGCAGGTGTTTTACGTTTGGGATTTTTTCAGAGTTTCTAGTGCTTCACAGGTACTAATTATCTGCAGGACTGCTCTTTGGGATAAGGTAGTAGGGGGTGGGGTGTTCGGATTTTTACTATGTCTGAAGTCTAGACTAACTTGGGGTGGTCAGTCCAAGATGCTTATGGTTCCAGAGCAGTCATCACAGCTATTGCTGTGTCAGCCCCAGCTGTTACTACTCGGCTTTTCAGAATTAGGGTTTTCCAAGCGGGACAGAAATTATGTCCCACCTATGAAGAATTTGGTTGTGCTCCTTGTCCACCAGTGTTAAGTTTGTTTGTAGCAGAGGATGCATCTACTTCCTACAAAGGGCCCTCTCAAGTGCTTGCTCTGAAGTGCAAGGTCATTCTGCCACTCCTTGACTTCTTTCTAGACTGCTTGCAGCTTCTGCAACCCTTGAGACAGGCAACAGCCTTTCTTGCTATGCAACCCTGTTTCAGTCCCCAAATGCACTAAATGAAGCAATAACATATAGATAAAAGAAAACAGTCTGTGCTAACATAACTGAAGAAGTATTGCAGTTTGTAACAGCAACTTCAATCCTGGTATTTCCTGAATTTAGGCTGTGATGTTGCACTCTCAAATGCCTTTATTGTTATTTCTATATTTAATTTTTATAAGTTGTAGGAAAAGTAAACTAAAGTTTCTGTTGTGTATCTTCATGTTAACAATGATACAGGCCATCAACAGGACTAGATCCTTCTGCCACTTGAGCTACTGGGTTACAGTAGTTAGGTCTTAAACTGAAAGGAAACTGTTGCTACTGATGGTTAAAAGTCCATTCTTCTTTCAGGGTTCAGAAGTCATTGCTACCCTCAGGGAAGTGTTAAGGCTCAGGGGTTCAAAGTTGTCTTCTAGGACTTTACTCACTCACTGCTCACCCTAGCAGCAGCCCAGGTCTTCCCATACTTGACGTACTTCCCCTCTCCTTTCGAGTTGCTATCCCAGCTGTCTTCATCGCCATCCTTCCTGCTTTTCCAGAGGCAGCAGTGTGAGAAAGTGTGGTCTCCTTGTGGTTCCTCTGCCTAGGGCCGTAGCTGCAGTGAAAGTCTTCAGGATTATTTAGTTCCTAGAGCCGTGGGATGCAGCATCCTTCCAGAAGCTCAGAGAATGGGTCCGTCAACAATTTGAGCTTTTGCAAGAAGAGTTTTTCAGTGGCTTATAATTTGGTCGAGTCAGGTGGACTTTTGCATGTGTGGCAAGAGATGCTACAACTGAAGATGCTTAGTATTCCTTTTTCTCAAGCTGTTGCCAGATATTCTACTTGAGATTATATTTTTTCCAAAGATAAATTGAAAAACTGAACAAATTACGTGATGCATAATACCAAAACAGACTTAGGTGAAATATTCGTAAATTTTTGTGGAGAAAACTTTCCCAAAGCTATGAAGTTGCTTGGGTTTTATTAGCTTCAGACCAGGAAATGTATTTAACAGCCACCTGGCACTTGCTTGTCATTACAGATACTTCTGCTTTCTTAATGAAATCAGATTTCTTGATGACGTGTTTCATTTCTATGTGTATTTTTGGTAGAGTAATAGCAAATAAATTCACCAGCCCATCTGATTGTTTGGATTATGTGGGGATGAGCATGGTCCCTGTTTGTATGAACAGAAACATTCAGAAACATGCGCCAGAGTTTTGTCAGCGCCACCCCAAACAGCCCCAGTCGTGAGAAGGTGGGAGCTAGGCCCTTCCTAGGAGGCATCCATCCTTTCTCTCTAGTAGGATAGTTCAAATTTGGCTCAACAAAGAGAGCTGCTTTCCTGCACTGTGGTTTCTTCCTGCTCCCTGTGGGAGAGCAGCTTCTCGGGTAGCCTGGCTGGGCTGGGCAAGCAAGGGCAGCCCCAGGTGCACCCAGGAGCCGATGACACAGCTGTACGTGCTGAGCACAGCGCTGCTGGGGCCTGCGCTGACAGGACAGGCAAGGGCAGAGCCGGCCCGGGGAGCTGTTCTGCCTCTGTCAGCACACCAATATTTCTGCAAGGGAAAGGCTCCTGGTGCCAGAAATCCACTGTGTTTTGGGCACACGTGCGGTGTGTGTGTGCACGTACACACCGACTTGGTGTTACTGAATGTCAGAGGTAAACAACCCTCTGCCAGATAAGAGACTTTATTAGAATTATCAGTCAATCTTGAGATGTCAAGGCATGGTCTTCCCAAGAAGCCTTTTCTGACAGATAAATGTGTTTGTACTTGGATTGCAAGCTGCTTGTCGCTGTTTAGGTAGCACATTTAAGGTAGGTGCTTAACAGTGAAACCCTAATCTGCTAGTGGTAATGGACATTTTACCCTCAAATATCTTTTCTACCTGCCTCATGTTGTCTTCTCTTTCCTTTCAAACTGCTAAAATGAGCTTTCAAAGCCACCATAAACAGTCAAAGTAATTTCATGTGACTAAATGCTTTTGTGAACTTCTTGTGATAGGGAAAATGCGAAGCCCTTTTCTTCTTATTTAGTTTTTTTTCGAGATGTTCATGTCTGTATTTGATCATGGGAAGTACCATGGCAGGCACCACAAAACCCCCTGCAATTTTAAAGTCCAGCTCAGATCCAAAAGTTCAGACTTATAAATGTCCAGTGTCAAATATTTTTTTGTTCTGAGCTGCATTTATCAGTAAGATTTTAAATAACCAATGTCAGGTTTGCCTTTTGTCTCTGGGGGTCAGTGGATGTAACCTGTTCCCCGTAAATTCACATTTTATGAGGCAGCAATGATCTCTACACAAGTGGGAGATGACTTTTGAACTCACGCAGCCTCAGACGGGAGGAACATTACACTTTATGAGCATGTTTAGAGGTTGTTAAGAAGCTAAAAAGTCCTTCCTCGTAAATCATGTAACTGACTTAAGAGAGATAATTCTGTTTGTCTTTGGACAAACAAACCTGTCTTACAGACACATTCCCTGTATCTATTTCTGCTGAAGGAAAATAATAAGTGCCATCATAAAAGTTTACTACGGATGAGGAAATCCATAGCAATCTATACTAATGTTTTCCTTTTCCATGTTGCCGCGTAGTCCTAATGAGAAATATCCTGAGAAGGGGAAAGAAAATGCAAAGTTTATGAGCTTAGAGAGCTTGTAGCTCACCAGTTATGATTGTATGGATTTCTCCCTCCTTGTAAGAGTGGGACCTCGCCTCTCCCCATGGGCTGTGACAAGTCTGTACTTACAGAGGATGCCCTGCCCTAAACTGCTGAGCCTAAACCATTGCCAATCACACACAAGGCCCAGGCAACTCAAGACATCTCTTGCAAAAAGCGAAGGATGGGAGGTTCGTCTGGAAGAGAAGACAGCTTGGGTCAGTAAAACCAGTGTTATTCCCCCTCTGACATTCTGCAAGAGCAGCTTGCTTGGCTTGTCTGCTCCATTTTTTACCCATATTTCATCTTCTGTTCAAGACACTCAGAACCAGGGGAAGGTTATATCAGCTTAGAGGAAGCCAGGAAAAGCAGACACATAGTTCCTCCATCTCTTTCCAAATGCAGATAGGTGGGGAGAACAAAGCTTCTGCATGTATTTTGCATTATTTGGGGGGGGAAATATTGCAATATGTCCATTGGCATTTTCAATGCAAGGGTGACTTCTGCTGGAAAAGAGAATTGAAAATCTGAGGCTGGTTCTGACAGTGACTCTAGATCCTCTCCTTGTAAGTACTTGAGTCTGTGCCTGAGCCCAGCTGTCAGGAGCAGGCTCTGAGTGAACAAACGTAATGACATTCAAACCTATATATGTGTTCTGCACTAGCTCTCTGAATATCTATTATTTTGCACTTTTAACATTTATTCCCTAATAATTTTTGAACAGTTACATTCACACTAATGTGTATTTTGGTATTTTTTTACTATTATTCGTGAGTATTAATTAATTAGAATATGAAATACAGTGACACAAAAATAACAGTTCTCCCTCTCAACTCAAAACCAGCAGTTAAGTACAGGGTAAATGAGATCAGGTGGGACTACTACTACTACCAAAGCTGTCTGAATGGACAGCCTTACATAACCATACTTAGGTTATTCTTTCTCTACACAGTTGCTAGCAGTCAGATACATATTTAATGGGGTTTCATTATATCCTATAAATGCTGGCACTGGAATACTTTCCCCAGGGTGTTCTCTGAATAAAAGAAAGGAGAAAATGACGAACGCACTTAGCACATGCACCCACAACTTCATGATAAAAGCCAGCATTTTCCTATACAACACCTGTTGTTGTAGCTGGGTTAATTACTTTTCATTGTAATCAGCTGCCTGAAATATTCATCACCACGCCTGTAATTTCCCAAATCTGAAAGAGACACCCATAAAAACAACAACACTTTGACTCTAATATTTCAAGTACGGCATTCTGTGGGTTCAACTTTTTTTAATTTGTATTCCTTGTAGGGCATAGTTCTTAATTTTCACCAGAAACTTCCATTAATTCAAAACTTTTTATTTTATAAGAGTGAATCTTCTCTGGTGTTACACCAAAACACTGCTGCTTCTATAGCATTATGGTTACTAAATGTAGAATAACTTAATACATTCTTCTTTCTTTATTCCATTTTCAATCCTCTCTCTCACCTTCTCCTAAATTACAGGATCTGTAAATCATACAGACTGTGGTGTAGCCTTGATGAATAATGTAGACCCTTTTTTCTTTAAGATACGACATGATTTTTTTTCTTTCTTTCTTTTGAGAAGAGGTTTGCAAAAAGGAAAGAAGTGTGACTGGAGGAGCATCATGGCTATGCATCTGGGATAAGTTTGTTTAAATCTGTTCCACAAGTCACCTAGCTATAACCAAGTCTGATTCTGTTATAGGTGATGGAACATGGTTTTTGTTGCTTTGCTTAGAAACAAGAGTGGGCCTGGTAATGTAAAAGAGCATCCAGCACTTCTCAACTTTTAGTACATTATACAACCAAAATGGCACAAGGACTGTCCCAAACCCAGTTTCTTAGCAGTTTGACAAAGTCATCATAAAGTGAGTGTCAAATTAAAACTTGAGCAACTTGAGAGAATTCCCAGTCATTGCACCCCAGATTTTGTCCAAGGGTGGTGAAATCTTGGTACTCAGCAACGACTAAATTCCTGCAGTGCAAGGAGGTGGTTTAGCTTCACAGTTTTCCTCAAAACCCAAATCCTTTATTCTTTGAAGAGCCCAAGAACATTTGTTCTTCCCATGTAAAGCTGAGGAGTGTTGTTTTTCCCCTACGCCTGGAGAATTCTCATTAGCACAGAAAAAAAATTGGTTATCGTTGCAAAGCTGGCAGAAGTGGGAGAAAAATAAATCAGCAAGCAATCATGTTCTGTTTTCCAAAGTTTTCCATTCCCTGTAGCTTTGAAGCTTGGACTACAGTTAGAGTTAAGAGAGTATATATGAGAAAGACAAAGCAAAAATAGAAGTGATAGCTATACTGTGGACTCTTGGGAAATATTTCACTTCCTAATCTCAGTGCACCCTAAGGAAATTCTCAGTGTTCCAAAGGAAGATGTGAGGTTAAATGGTCTTGGTACATGTAAATTATATTGATGCAAGTGTCCGATAGGATGCTTGATAATTGTGGTGCTTCTGCATCATTCAGCTCCTGACACACCCAGGAGTCGAGCAGTTTCCACATGTGTCTTTTGAGATTTGTTCTCCTTGAAGGAGTCGTATTAGCCAGGACATGTCTGAAACTGAACAGGTTCTGCTGCATGGACCTCTGTGGTTCTCCATTTCTCCATGGCTGTGCTTTGCTGGAGCTTTTAAGGTAAGATACTGAGCCTGAATGACTAATGGTAAGGTAACTGAAGCCTTTCTACTTATAAGGAGGGTAAGGGCATATGAACAGTGTAGCAGGAAACAGATAAGCCTTTTTGATGCCCTTTTGGCAGCAGAACAAGCAAAATGGCACAAAATCCAGTCAGATATCTATTTGGAAGCTATAATGATGGCCTCAAAGCATATCCTTTCTAATTTACCCTGATGAAGGAATGCTTTTCCCCCTCCTTTCTATCACGGTAATTTTTGGTGTCCTTTTAGATAAGAGGTCGAAAAGGCAGAGTTCTTTGGAAGTCAGGCTCCATGGAAGTATTCTAGTAATGAGGTAATTTTCAACCAAAATGAATAGGTTTTTCAAGACCTGACCAGATAAAGCCCCAAGTAACCTGGTCCAATCACATAGCTGACCCTGATCTGAGCAGGAGGTTGCGCTTACACACCTTCTGCTGTCCCTTCCCATCCAAATTACCCCGTGACCTGAAGGCAAGGACTTTGTCTGTAAACACACCCTAAGCCGTTATGTGGGAAATACACAGGAAACCAATGCTGCTAATCCTTACTACTAGTTTTGTGATAAAGAAGGTGTGGGGTTTCCTAGAAAGTTACTGTATCAAGGTAGTGAAAGTTGTAGTATTCCCAAGATAACACACTTTTGTCATTGACACTCTTGGTTTAGAAATCAACAAGTTTTCAAAATCTAAACTTTACTATTTTTTTCAGATTTTGATTTATTTTCTAAAATGGTAAAAGAAGTGTGCTGAAAATTTCCCAATTAAATCTCATTCCTCTTGGGTGGAAGGAGAAGCTCTACCAAACACTCAGCTCTTATCTTGTACTGTTTCTCGGCTTTCCCTACTTTTCAGGTGTTGTCCCAGCTGCTTACAACCCTGCAGCTTGCTTATTTGCATTGGGAAATTTACAGTCCAGATGGTTATTGACTGTATTTTTTCAAGTATAGCTCTCAGGTTATAGAGTGTGGTTAGTTGGCTGCTCAATGCTTCAAACTCTGAGCAATTTGAAAAGAGAGTCATTGCAGATGAGCTGTCCATCAACAAGATTGTTATTCATAGGTCTAATGTCATATCTATGTATAACAAGATTTTGATTGACAGCAAAGTTTGTTTTAGGAGGAGCAAAGGTCAACGTTTCACTGACAGCTTAACAATGGAAATATTGCATCATCAGTATATTCTATGGAGAGATACATACATCTACATAAATGTAACATATGATGGTGAAACACTGACACAAGATGAAGCTCTGAGCTAGAATGAATTTTTGGAACACTTGGAAGTAGTTATCTGTACTTTACCCATGTTTTTGAGGAATACTCTTGAAATACCTGGGGTATGGCTCGTGCAACGGATCTGACCCACATCACATAGAAGCGTCTTCTCTGCAGGGCACTGTGGTTGACTGGACAAGATGTTAATTGACTTTGTCAGTGACTTCCCTGGGGGATCTTGAACAAATGACTGCACCTGTGCATCACTTTCCCCTCCATTTAAAAGGGAGAAAGCATATTTTCTGCCTTGAGTTTTAGGGATGAAAAACTCCGTAAGTACTTTTGGCGATAAAAGAAACAGTATTAAAATACTGGAAGATACATAAAAGATATCAGCAACTGAAAAGCCAGATATTCAGAATACTGGTCCTTCCAGAGGAGCTTTCCCAGTCCCTCTCTGCTGGGGGTTTTCTCTCTTTCATCTCTTATTCTGAACCTCTCTGCTGCACTTTGTCAGGTGAGCTCATTTCCTCTTGTCCCAGCCTGTTTCTCAAACAGTTGGTATTTCTTGACTTTACCAATGAAAATTATTTTTTGCCTTTAATGAACATTAAACTAAATCAGAGACTAAGAGAGTTATTTATTGCTATAGCAAAATTGAGCTATTGTGGTTGTGGTTTGAGCTACCTTTTGTCTGTATTTTCCTGTCCCATTGTGCTTGAGACTCCCTTTTCCCCGTCTCTACCCTGAAGAAGTTAATTTTTGACGTTCATTTTTGCACTGCAGGTACTTGATCTTCACAAGTACCTGTGCTATAAACCCAAAGAGACTGAACTGAATAAAACGGCAAAATAAAAATTCGGAGGACAAAGCTCTCCAAGCATCCTCCTCACACATAGTCTAAGCATTTAGTTAACATTTGAATTAGTTGCTGAAGGTCAAGAAATTCAGGCCCTGTCAGAGCAAGTGGGTCACTGGAAGCTGTAGCTGAGACCTCTCCCTGCTGCCCCAATCCCTTTGTTTCCACATAAGGATATCACAAAAGGCATCATCTCCTCCACATAAAGTTTCTTTCCCCCACTTCTCCCCCACGGTTACATCATGCCCTTCACCAACAAATATGTGGACTCTTTCCCTGATGTTCAGGGTCTTATTCCTTGCTGGGTGATAATTCCTGCCTTCTCCCATGTCTGGAAAACTCTGGTCCCCAGACTACCGAAAGCTGCCTCCATTTAAGTTGATCTCAAACCATCAAACAGCAGGAGAAGGCATGATTAAAAAACAGAAAAAAATGATAATGCAATGAAGTAGCTTCCAAGGAGTGACACTCATCAAGTAATTAATTACTTCAATAATAAATTAATTTTAATTTTTAAAATCTAAACCTCCGTACCAGTCCCCCTTTTTTGGGGTCTAAAGAAAATCACCTAATCTTGTTAAAATAAAAACTGATATCAGAATGACAATTTTTACACTAAGTAATTCAGCTTTGTAATCTATTATTTTCTTTCCTAGCTTGTCTTTATTTCTTATTGTACTTGCAAGTACCAATGCTCCTGTTCTGTACAAGCAGAGGAAAACAGAAAAGTTGTGCCATTCTTGCTTGATAGATACTAATGCAAGCAAAGCTGGGCAGAAGCTGTGTTATTTTCTTTTCCTGATAAGAGAAGCCAATGGCTTTGTTTGGTTTTGTTTTAGTTTTTTTATAATTTTTATATTTTCAATGACACTTTCTGTAGCTATTTTTGACATTTTGGAAAATTAAATTCTAAATACACATTGTTTGTCCCCGGGTGAACATATTCTGCTCCACCATAATGACTGGAGTATTTCAGTTCAGGTTCCTGTTTCAAATTTCACTTGTAGTGCAGCTGCCTCATCCCAAGCATGCTGACTTTCAGATGATGCCTGGTGGGGAGAAAAGGCTGCTCTGGACTTAAGTGAGAGTAACCGCTTCTATGCAGAAATACATTTGAGGAAGGGTAAGCACCACAAAACCTACCTGCGTGTTAGGAGCTAGTGTGCATCCTGAAAAGCTTAGCAAGTGCACCTGCTGGAGGGCTTTAGTTGATTTAGCAAGGCTTCAGCACTTTGAACTACCTCTAGCTGCAGCATCAGCCAAGTACTTCATCTTGGTGAGGATGAATGATACAGTGCCTTGTTTATTCTGGTTTTAACATGATCAACAACACATCCATCTCTAAACAACAACTTAACTATGGATTTTGTAAACCGCATAAATAAGTAGTGGCTGGCAGTTAAGATAAGAATAACTTTTTATGGATGAAGAAGAGATGAACAATATCAGTAAGGGTACTTTCTTCCTGAGTTACCCAAACTGGACCCTGAGATGATTGTGTTTACCTGCTATAATTTAATATTCTTGCCTGCCTGGCTTTGTGATGCAGCAGTGCTACCTGGTCAAAGGATAATTTGATCTTTTGTATGCTGCAGTTCAGGGCACAATTGAGGATACTGAGGGATTTTAGTGGCCAGCTCTTTCACAAAACCCCCTCCAGTGCAGGGCTGTTGCAGGTACACTGCCTACTTACAGTGTACTGGGCAGTGACGTCGTGAGCCAGCAGGCTGCCAGCCCCCTGCACGGCCCCAAACACAGCCCCCCTGGTGTCCTTCAATGATGGGGTTTGCCCGTTAGGATAACAGGTCAGCAACAGATCTCCTTTCTAACAGTAGTCTATGTTTTAGGCAGCATTGGTTGATTGATGTGTATAGCTGTGGCTCTTGATACAAAAGGGTGCAGACTGGGCGAGTCTATTTTGAAAGCAGATTTCAGATGTGACAGGGCCAGCAGAGAGTTGCCTTGCAGCTTCCTTCAGGTGGCTTGGAGAAGTCTGCGATGCAGCTTGCGTGTTTCCAGTCCTTGCTCTCTGGTTATCTCACCAAGGGTGAGCATTCAGTGAAGCCCAAAATGCTGATGCAGGCTCGTGATGTTGGGTGTAGGCAGCATTAACCATTTTTTGAGCCCATATATTCTCTTTGCTTTTTTTTTTAAAGCACTGTAGAATTTCTTTGTATTGATTTTTCTCGGCTTTATTCCAGTGTTGTTGCATCAGTTCAGTCCTTTGCATGCACACTGATGTACTTCTATAAACATACCTTATTCCTCTTGCAGTGTAATGGCAGAAAAAAGCTGGGTGAGCATCCTGCCAGTTCCATTGTCAGGCTGCCCAGCTGCACCAGGGCAAGGGCAGCCCCACATCTGTCATGTGCCAGGGGGATGCACTGCCAGAAACGGGGGCATATTTCTCTGCCAAGAGGAGTAGGGCCAGCACACTGTGAGCCCAGGCTATTCTGTGAGCTTGCACAGGCAGAGAAAGCTGACAGGCAGCTCTAATCCACTCACTCTGCTGGTACCCATAGATGACAGAGCATCAGCATAGGAAAAAATAAATGTTGCAAGATGAGCAGCAGGGTTGGTTCCTGAGAAAACCATAACGAAGGGCTCCGTCGGGACCAACTGAGTGTGTGCCTGTTAGTTTAGTGGTAGTAAATGTTGCCTGTATTTAAATACATTATGTACCCTTTGCAGAGTAAAGTAATGTGCCCTGAAATGGTGTATGTTACAGATACAAAGTACACACGGAGTCCACACCAATGGTGTTTGATTGGAGAATTTTAATTTAATTTTACTGTATAGGAGCAGGCATAAGCCTCAACTCTTATTTCTAAATGGTTTGCAAGGGAATGACTTTCAGGAATTTCCAGTCTTCACCCTCAGATTAAATTTGTGTGACAATATCACACTGCTGATACACTGATATCATTGTGGAGGTTTATTGGTGACAAGTGAGGGGATGCAATAGAAAGAATATAAAGGTCAAATGTAAGTGCTTTGGCTAAGCAATTGCCATTACTATATGCTTGCACTAGCCCAGGCATTGTGGGCCCTGATCCAGCTGACTTCAGCTATGAAACCATAACACTAATAATAATAATAATCATAATATGTGGTTAGCTGTTGCAATACCTACTGGCACAAGCTTTCAAGGAGCAAAAGTGAAGGCTTTCTATCAAACACACTCCTGTCCAAGTTCAAATTTACCACTTTTTATCTTCAAAGCCCAACCCAAAGTAGAGAAGGGACTGCCTCACGCCTGGGAGATCATGACCTCCCATGACAGATACATGCTTCCAAAACAATGGATCTGTCAGCCACAACAGAGAGACTTGGAAGTGTGGGAGACAAAGATCTCTAGGCAACTTGGCCCACGATTATGGAATGCCTGGAGGAGATCAAAAACCACCACAAAACTTGCCACCTTCAAATCAAATTTAAAGACCATGGCTTTTTATTTGTGCCTCCTTCCACACACCATCCCCTCAGAGAAAAGAAGAGAATGAGTGTAAAAACACGTGCTTGTAGGGTTGTGGAGGCAGGAGGAAGATGGAAATGTGGATCTGTTTAGTGTTTACTTGCACGGAAAGGTGCTCAGGGTCTGTGAGGAAGAGTCTGTTATAAATGTTCAGCCACCTGAGCATAGTTGGAAATATCAGTGGAACTTATTACAGTGATATTTGTGCAGATGTCTGCTTGACAATTTTCTTTACAAAATGCTGTATCCAGATCCTTGTGAAACTACCTTAGAAGACTGATACTGATTGGAAGTTAAGCAAAAATGAAAGTAGTTCTAAAATAAATGCCTGGAAAAAGGTGACAATCAAGAAAACACCCCGACTCAGTTTCAAGCCTCTGCTTCTAAGTATGTATATGATTAAATAGGAAAAGACATGGGCCCTACATCTACATTTCTGAATGCTTCCCAGGAGGTCTACTCTCATGGACACTTGACACTTCTCCTACATAAATTAAATTGAAGTGATGTCTATGTAATTTAGGATTAGAGAATTAGAGGTATCTCCCAGCACCTCTCAATAAAAGTGCTGACACTTTGTCGATATTAGTAAGGATTTCTACTATGAAATATGCCCTTTAGTGGGAGGAACGATATTGTGTATATGAGGAACAGCACTGTATGCACAGATGTTCCAGGAAATGAATTGATGTTTTTCTTTGTAGTTGGAAGAAAAGTAAGTAGAGAACCATGATATTCCTTACCTAGGGAAAATCTTACCAGTACTTTCCAGTCCTCAATTACTTAGGCAGTCTTTTAATCTTTAAAATATGCATCCTTCATCTGTATGTTTTGCGTGACTTATCTGTGTTTCATGTCTCATTTATTTGATTTTCTTTATCATTACTTAGAAACTTTATTTTACTTGAATACTTTTAATATATTCTGAAAATAGATTATGACTGCCATCAGAATTATTTCATATTGTAACACTTATTCTTTTTGTTTACAGTTTTTTGACCGAACATTGCAGTAATGGAATCATAGAATGGAATCATAGACTAGAATTAAAGAATCAATTATGTTGAAATAGACCCTTAAGATCATTGAGTCTAGCTGTAAACTCCTTAAACAGTAAGCCAGGGTTCAGAGACAGCTTATTATTCCATTATGGACTACCTAGTAACACAAAAAGCATGAAATATTCACATATATAATAACTGATAGTAATACTAGTACTGCATATTTTATTCCAAGCATCAACAGCTATCATGTGCCCTTTCCCTTGGATGCAGGAGCAGAAAGTCCTGTTGTCCTGACCCTTCAGTTAAGTGTATCTGGCCCTTGTTTTCTAGCCCCAAATCCTTTAATAATGCTTTCCCCCAAAACTTGGCAGATACTTGAAAGTGAGCAGGGCATGCACTGGAGACCGAGCACCAAGAGACCATTTTGTAGGGCTGTAAATGCAAATACAAGCATCTCTTTTAGTTAAGAGCATTGACTGAAGATGGGTGTCCTATACGTAAGACAAGGATAGCATTGTAGGAGCAGTGCGTAGTAGTGAGAGGTGGAAAAAGAAAGGAAAAGAAACCAGCTTGCTTACAGACCCTTGTTATCCCCGGAGCACCCACAACCACCTCCTGATGCTACTCCAGGAGACTTGCTCTGGCCTGTTCTTCAGAGCTGTGGAGACACTGTGATCCATCCAGCTTGACCTGTAGCATCATCTGCTTTCTTCTCCAGTTAAATATGCGTCTCATTTCAATGCTACTGTTTGTTTGCTCATAGGAAAAAAAAGCTGCTCAAGGTCTACTGTTCAAGGAAAAGTATTAAACAAAACAATTGCTCTGGGCAGAACAACTCGACTGGTATAGATCAACAGCTGTATCAGGGGAATGGGTTAACTTACCGATAGATTCACACCTCTTGCAGTTCTTATAACAAACTACCGGTAAGCAGTAGTTTTGTCTGATTAAACGCCTCTAGGACTGTACCCTTTGGTGACATCCTAAGCAATTTTCTCTAGTGCAAACTGCAGTAATACCATTGTGTACAATTTTGGTTCAGATGACTTGGTAGCAAATATTCTGGCAGGAGAAAAAAAAAATCCCATTCTGTTGATAAGAAATAGTATTGCCAACCAGCAAAAATGGGAAGACATACTCTTTAAGAAGCTATGCTGCAATAAATACATGGCATACATTGAAGCTTATCTCTTTTATATTAATCAGGCTTTGTTTTTTTGAGAAACCTGGCTTTAACTGAGAAAATTTGTTAAGACATTTTCAAATTTCAGGTAGATTATCCCAGACAGGTGAAGCAATTTGCACCCTCCAAAAAGTAACAGTAAAGGTGCTTGCTTAGGTTTTCTTCCAGTGTTGTTGCTTTAAAGGTGGGGACTGAGGACCAGAGTTGGGAAAAAAAAAACCCTATATTCTTTATAGTATTTTGGTCAGTTTGTAATATTTTTTCCCAAAGGAGCTGGGATGACACTTACTAGGCATTTTGTACCCAGCAACTGCTTATGTTTCAGTGTGTTAGATGGTAACAAAAGCAGGAAAAGAAAGCAATAGTATTTGTTCTTTTTTTGTTTCATCTTGGCAGGCAATACAATGCTGGTCTTGATATTTTGGTTTGAGTTTTTCTTCTCATTGTTTTTTTAAGACAAGTCACTTGTTGTCAGCAGCTTCTCTGCCTTCCAGCCATAAAGCTCAGCTAAGGTGTGGGTTACTGCCCTTTGAAGGCTTTATCCCTCCAAGGTACTCACAGGAGATGCACTGCAGAACTGGAGCAGCATTTGTCAAAATTGTGGGGCTTGAATTTCAAACAAAGCAATCATTCTTGAAGACATGGAAACTAGAGGTGACTTGCTACCTTTACTTCAATGTTGGGCTTTAACTGTCCCCAATACAGCAAACTTGTGCTCAGGTGAGCACTGTGAGAAGAGGTAGTGTCTGATCCCTTGTCCTGGAGTTTGCTGAAAAGAATTTGAAAACTGCAAAAGGTGTGCAATATGATGGTTCATTTGGGAAACATTTTTATTTTAACTTGGAGTTCTGGGGAATAAAAACGAAGTCTTTTCTTGCTATCATACCTGATTTCAAATAAACATACCATATTCAGTGCTGTGCTGAGAATGCACTGAAAGAATAGGTGCTCCATCATTTAAAACGTGACTGGATAAACCAAGTAGAATATTTTTTGAGAGCATTGCCAAATGAGATACATTTGACAATTCAAGGTACTCTTCCATACTGATCCGTTGTTCTCGAACTTTGTCTGGAAAGATAGCTTCTTAGGAAAGTGTGTGCATGTTCATGTCAGTGTGTGTGTTGAAATTTGCTACTGTTAAATTCCTTAAAAAATGTTTTTCTTCTTTTATAAGCCCATTTTTGATATGAGAAATTCCTGAGGAGCAAAATACTTAAGATTTTTGTTGTATTTATAAAAACCAGATAGAATGTGTGGATAACTATCTTTGATGTAGCCCATCAGGATTTCCATTTATAGCTTTCTGGTGTTTTTTTGTCTTAGACTGCAACTAAATTAACATCTTCTTCAAAAAGAGGAATGTTTAGATATTAATAAAGCTGTTTGGTCTTTTTTTGATAGTTGTGAGTGGAAAATAATAGTGAATATCTGCCAGACAGGTAAATTTTCAAGTATTCCTCAACCGCCACCCTATATTTACATCTCTCGTACCAGAAGTCTGCAGAGTGCTTTGCTGAAATTCAAACACATCTCAAATTCCAGAGTCTTCACTCATGCTGAATCTCAAAAATCAGTTTGCAATCAGCACTTTAACTGATAGACCTCTTTAATTGAAGATGTAACTGAATGGAGACATTAAGCTTGTGAAACCTATGCCTGCAGAAACACACCAGATTTTTCCCAACCTGTCCCTTGATTTTTGTGTTCCTGTGGATGTTTCTGGATGGAGTCTACCAGCTGCACTCTAAATGCTCTTCATTTCACTGAAGGCATTTCTCTGCATGGGGGTGGCACAAACAGGTATCCCTGTCTACATGAACAGCAGTCCTTCCAGTTAATCCCCTCTGTGTGGCTAATCCCACTCCAGGTGTAAGTGGTGGCTGGGCACCACAGCTGGTGGACCACTGGCATTTGCCTGTTTTTGCCACATGGTGTTTTCTTTTCCCAAAGGAAAATAAATTCCTGTTGGTTCCAAAATGCCTACTTAGTACGATGACAGCCCTCTTTCCTTTTTGTCTCCAAAGAGACCCAGAGCGAGGGAATTGTTTGGATGCACAAAGCATTTCTTTTACAAAGAGGAATGCTTTTGCTTGTAGGCTGTGATGCAATTCAGCTTTCTGTAGTATTAGTTTCCACTTCTTTTGTTTTTTACTGTCAGCAAGTGTTACCATGTATACTACACCGCATTTTCCTGTCTGTGACTAAGGATTTCTGTGTTGGCTGAGGATGGAAATAATAGCAAAAAAAGGTCTTGGTGGCCGTGGGCCTTGTTCTTTTCAAAGATCCCACTCCCATGGCAACAAGGCCTATTAGAAGGTAGCAGTCTTGTCACCACAACTTTAAATCCTAATAATTCCACCAAAAAGATAAAACGAGACGTGGCAACTTTATCTTGCTCAATCTCTTGCATAAAGTCATTTCTCAGAAACTTGATCAGTGGTAGAGACAACAAGCATTTAAAGGGGAGAGGCTTTGAGAGGGGAAAAGATCCATTCACATTGGAGTTTTGAAAGATGAGTGAAAGATGGAAGAAAACATGATATTACAGCAATCTTTTTGCTTCTCCTGCACAGCGAACAATTGACCCAAAGTTAAGGATTTTGAGATTTTTATGATTAATAGGCCAGCTGAAGATTTGAAATTTGCCTTCTATCCGAAATAACATTTGCTTTATGAAAGTATTGATTGCAAACGCTCCTGCTAAAAAAAAAGGAAAATACAAAAAAGTCAAATAGTTCAAATACTCTTGATCAAAGCAGTTATATTTCATTCAAAGACCATTTTAAAAAGTGGCCTGTACTTAAAAGTTATGTTGTTTCCTAAAGGCCAGAAAAGTGGTTTCAGGTTTCAATTACCTGTCCTGGCTTCAGTCTAATTGCATGAATGTAACTGACAGTGCAGGTTGGCTTTAGATTTTGAGGAATCATCTCTCTCTCCATTTATTATAAAGGGCTCTTGACTATATATTTGTTTGTAGTAAAGAAATGCCACTTTCTGCCCCTGTTGCAATGAGAAGTTATGAAGCAGTTTGAGCTGAGCAGAAGTGATGACAGAGCAGTGCAAGGCAAACCGGATTTTTTGACATGAAATCCATCTCAGACCACCAATAAAGTTGTTGGGAGTAACCTGTGTGGGGTTGAACCCAGAGTGTTTTAGGACTCTCTTGTCCCAGGGAAGGTGGAGGAGAAACTTCCCACATCACAAGAAAGGACTCATCTATGAGAGGTCTGCAGTTCCGTTGCTTTAACAGAGCTGCCTGGTATCCAACTTACATTGTTGTAACTGTAAGGCCACGGGTCTCATAGGTTGCTCAGTGCACTGCAGTCATCTTCCAAAGTGAAGCAAGCAGCTGAGAAAACAGACAAATAAGCCAAACAGAAGAGTGAAATGGCGACTACAGAAACAGAGGTGTTTCACACGGCTCTCTACTTTCCTTCCAAAGGCAGGTTTTGATGAGGTGCTCTTCTCTGTGCTGCTTCTCACACTCTCTAGCCCATGTGCTCTCTCTTCTGGCATTTGTTTGATAAATTGAGAAATAAACTTGAGTGATAATCCCACAGGAGGGCTGGATCTTATCTTTCCAAATGGCTGAGAGATGCACACAAAGTGAGCAGGACTTCATTTGTCACTGCCTTAAAAAAAAGAGAGAAGTTGTCACCAGTTAGGTAAATGAATCCTAATGTGCGAGTGTCCAATATGAAAAAGGAAGTAGCAGGTAATAAAAATAATCACAAAGCCAAACGTTCCTTTTCACTCTATAGCTCTCCTTTTTGGTACTGAGCACATCCTCACACGAGGCCAAGTAACTCTAAGACTGTATACCCTTTCAGAGATAAGGGCAGAGTAATTTGTTCCCCTTTGACGGGAACATGGGTTAAAACATTCTTTGCCAGTACTTAGATCTTTCTTTGTTCTTTTATTGGTATAATCAGAAAAACAACTAAATGGTCTTTTGGCCAATAATAAATAGAAGCCAGCTTCTGAAGTTCAGTTTCTCTTCCCTCGTGAGGGTAATATTATTACAGTATTTTGTGTTCTAACGTGCACCAATTTCAGTGTCCTCATGAAATGTGAGCCTATGTTAAGTCCTTTCATAAATGAACAGGAAGCTTCAACCTTGGTTATTTTAGTGATGTTCATATTCCTGTGGGTAAAGTTCTATTTTCACCAGTTATTTCTGACCAGTTATTCTGGATATTAAATACTGTATATTGAACTTTGACAAACCTGTCAAAATCTGATTCTTAGTAAATTTGGGTCTAGTACCTGTTTTGATGTCCATCAGTTTGTTCTAGTGACTCAAGCGAAAACCTCATCATAGACTTTGTGAGAAAAATTAGATTAAGCTTTGCACTTGGGGTAATGGATTTCTCTGTTCTTAAGAAATGTTGATGCTCATGTGATTTTAGACACTGTGTTTCTGAGTCAAGCTGATGTGAGTGCATGCAGAATAACTTAAAAATGTCTAATACTTTTCCATATGTGGCATTAAATTTTTTCTTTTGCTTTTTTGCTGCTGCCTCTGGGTAATGGACTAATCCTTTAGATTGAACATCTTATGAAATGTTTCAAAATATTTTAGGTACTGTAAAAATAGCAGAAAAAATAAAGGGCATGCAACTCCTGTTTGCAGTGTATACTCTTCATGCTGGATTGGTAAAAGTTGAGCTAACATGTTCAGGCTCAGGTTCAAAAAAGCACTTAGTTTGAGTAGCTGTACACAAGTCAGTGAAAAAAAAACTCAACGAGTTAGTTTAGTTGCAAAAGTAGTTCAGAAAAATATTTGAAATAATGAAATAGAATTTGTTGTTAAAGGTAGGGGTTTTTTTAAGAGACAGAACTATAAGAATGATGGAAAGGCACAGAATCCTTGTAGATTCCAAGCAACCACTGGCATTGAAAATGCTTCATACCTGGACTGCTGCTTTTGCTTTTTGTCATTTTTTTCCCCACAGAGTTTACAATGTTCCTGTACTGAGGACATCAGCTATTGGAGCAGGGAAGTGAAAGAATTACATAGAGTGTGAAGAGGGAAGCAAGTCTAGCAAATGCAAGGCTTTTGTTTGTTTTCCTGTCTTGTATCTACTAAAGTAACACGGAAAAATCAACATTTGCTTCTTACGCTACGCACCCATAATGGCCTCCCCATACCTTTGGAAGCACAGAACAGGGTTGTAGAAAATAGATGGACAAATTCTGAGAACTGCTGTACTTAATGCAGTGAAGCAGGGCTGGTACCTGGTGGATTAATGCGGGTAGAGAAGAGGATTTTGGCCACCTGCCTGACCTTCTGATTGTCCCACGGCCTCAGGGATAGGGCTGATGTGTGCACCAGCCTCGAGTGTACAGTGTCCTGCAGCACAATCTGTGCGGCTTGCGTTGCAGCAGCCTGTAGATATCACCTAAGATACACATGCAAGTGTGTCTGCTTTAGAAATCTCTGACAGAGATCAATAAACTCTCAGGACAGAAGAGAAAACAAAGCTATTCTTTGGAGTAATATCTGTCGTTCCTAGCTTGGGGCACTTTTGAAAAATGGCATAGAAATCTGCATGTGAAATTTTGTGCAGTGGTTAGCAGTGATAGGGAATATACCGACTTGCTAAAGGCTGTCCTATTTATAAACAGGTAGGAATCAGGGGTTTAAAAGGCTATAAAAATTGTTTTCTTCCATGTGTAGGTGTACAAATAGAGGTATAGGATTTTAGCACAGATCATTAAGTCTCTTGAGCAGCAGAAGTGCACAAGACTCCTGTGCCACAGCATTGCATTTCGCTTTCCACGAAGTTCTCTGCTATTTCCTTATCCACTATTCTTTTGTAGGTTTTGTTGTTGTTTTTCTGAAGTCAACAGGAGATCACATAAATACAAACGCCCATGCACAAGGTATGACTTGAGTTACCGTCGCACCCTGGAGAGTAATACTGCTTGCTGGTTTTACATGTCTCTCGTGTATGAAGATTTTCACGTGATGCTGCTCGAACAGAGCTACCAGGAGGCAGGAACAATGTCCCTCTATACACCACCAGGCTCACATTGTTCTGCGCGTAGTCTGCTGATGAACGTGAGATGGCAAAGTCATCGTCATTAGGCGGAATTTAATAGTGAATCAAAGTTTGAGGGGAGAATAGACTGATCTCAGTTTTAGCCTCCCCTGGGTCCTGCTGAAAGATTAGAGGGAAAGAGCAGGGCCTTGCTAAGTTGAATGTATCAGATTGTTTTTCAGGAATAGTTATGCCTGTTGTAAACCCCTGAGAAACACCCAGTTTAACTCTTTGGAAAAACAGATCCCACAAAGGCTGTCGAAGAGGGGGAAAGGACCTGTGAAGGAGGGAAAGGTGATGCCTGATTTTATTTCTCTGCTACCCGTTGCAGACAGAATCATTTCACAGTTCAGAAATTCCAGTTTGTTGAAAAGGTACGATTTTCCTTAAGAAACAAAATCACTAAGCATTATTGAGTAAATATGATCCAAAGGAGGCAGGCTCCACGAAGACTGAAAGTATGATGTTTCTTGCTTTCAATGTACTTCTGCCATCCCAAATCCTTCACCACTGGGAGATTTTTTGTAAATTCTTTTGTCAATTCTTTCTCAAAATGCTGTATGTGTGGTGAGTGGCATCTGTCACCGTGAAGCAGTGAAGGAGTTAATGCAGAGTGTGAAGAAGGGGGAGTGACCCTAGGAAAACTCACCTACCAGCACCTGTACTTCAGGATCAGACAAAGCTAACAATAAGAAAGCAAAATTCGTCAGGTGATCTTCCTCCTGTGGTCTCTGCATTGTCACTGGGCACTGGCTCCTCGCCTCTTATTTCCAGCTTCCTTTCAGTCAAGGCATTTGGTGAAAAGACAGATGATGGTAACTCGGCGTATCAGAGCCTGGTGATCAGCTGGGTTGTCCCAGCAGTTTTATTCTTTTGTTAATGCCTTGGTATGTGTTATGTAGCAGTGATAAAATCGCTACAAAGAAAGTTCAACATCAGCCAGAGAGATCTCCACATAGATATGGAAGTAAAAATCCCACCAAAATAGGAAAACTGGATTTGGGGCCTTTTTTCCTCCCTAATTCCCCAGGAGCCTGACTCCATTGGGTTGTCCCCCATAGCATCTTGCACTTTTAACATGTTCCCTGTAGTAGTCTGTGCAGCTTCTTATAATCCAATAAGCCTTGTCCTAAAGTTTCCCCAGGGTTGTTTCTGTGGTTTCTCCAGTCACATGGGTGGGAATGCCAGGACATGCCTTTTCTTCTGATGTTTTCTTAGGGGAAGCAGAAGCTCTTGAAGATGCAAGGATGGGTCTGGGTTTTCAGGTGAGACTGTTGCCTTATGTTCAGGAAGTAGACAGGTAGAACTGGAACACATTCGGGGTTTTGTGGATGTTTATCTTCGTTGGGTCTGTTTCAGTTACAGCTGCCAACGTTTTGCAGTGCTCCTCCATGTCCAACAATGTTGATATTTTTTTATTTGATACCAGGTATTTCTGTCAGTTAATGTTATTGCAGAACCCAAAATTTTGAGAGTAGCATTCAAACTTTTTCTTTTTTTTTTCATTTGTTTTGCCAAGCCTCTGCTCCAAAATTCTTGTGAACACCCAGAAATCTCTTCACGAGAACTCTTGTCCTCCTTCCCAAGACAGTTTCAGCTTTGTGACCAGAGGAAAGTCACCAAATAAGAAATTATAGCCTCAGAAGACTATTTTTTTTTAAATCCCTTGTTCTTGTTGGAATGTAGTCACAGTATTTGAAATGGACTGAATCTAGCCAAGTTAGTGGTCTGAGTGAGGACATTATCCCCGCCTGTAACATCTGTGGCCCAATGCCAAACACAGGTACCCTCCCTGTATCCAGCCTGGAACTTCCCTGCCCACCAGCTTCTTAGTTTCACGATGAGCATCAATCCTTACTCCTACAAACATTCCCAAAAAGTCCAAAGTCTCAGTTTTTCAGCTGAGCACATTAAAAAGTAAACAAAACCAAAAAAACCCACAACTTTTTCTCGTGTTCTAAGTGTTTTGAGGGTCTCAATAAAACATCAGACTAGTTCACCCCAAGATCTTTGGCACACTGCAGGTACAATTTTTGGCCCAGCCAGCACTGCCTGTACTGTATGAGGTGTCTGCCTGAATGTCAGAGTGGATTTTAGCCCAAAATGGCTTATAAAATGTTCGCAGGTCATGTTCTCTGAGTCAAACACACACCTCACAAACGACCTTTAACTTACGGAAAGGCAAAGCACACTAACCTGGGAAAAGGATTTGAGCCAAACATTTTAGAATAAGAGACCCGGGATACAAAGGGCACCACAAATAATTGCAACATTAGCAGGCAGAAAACTGTAGCTAACCGTCCTGACCAGAGAGGCATGACTTTGAACACTAATCAAGGCTATTTTGTCTTGCTGACCGCTTATAGTTTTGTGAGGTAGACTCATGGGAGTCTTACTAACTCACCATGACTGACCCCAGTGTTTCGGCCTTTCACACTACATGACTCTGCGCCACTGAGCTTGAGTTTACTGATGTGTTTCAGACTAATTAAGGTTGGTTTTCTTTAGCATTTCTAATGAAATCCTACCTCCCCAGAAGTACATGCACTCACAAAAAGAAGAGACACCCAAATGAAAACCAAAATGAAACAAGAAGAGCTACACAATAGTGACAAACTATTTTCTTTCTTTGCTTTATTAACCTACGTAAACGTAGAGTCTCTTTCCTGAATAGCCTTAGGCAGTACAGATAATTTTTGTTAATACAAAAAAGCTCCTTTTTTGCTCAGAAGAAACAATGTCTTTGCAGTGTGTGTGGCTTTCCATATTAAAACTGAACATTAAAAGGGGTCAAATCTTTTAGGAAAACACAAAGGCTTCAGAGACAGTTGATGTTCAGAGAGATCCCTCATAAGCTGAGAGTTCTCTTTAATTTATTTGCTGTCTAGCAAGTTACCTGGCAGAATGCAAAATGAAAATATCTTCATACAAAAATTTTAAAATCCCATCCTATATTCACTATCATTATCAAATATTCTAAAAAGAGGGGAGAGGAAGTTTAATATGTGGATTGTCTCACTTGAGAAATGTGATCTGCCTCCAGAGTTTTGCTTGTTTTTATTTAAGCTTCTATTAGGAAATCAGGCAACAGGGGAGCCTTTCGGTCAAAAGGCATGTGATGAACAAGACCAAGCACAGAGATGGTGCCCTTGAAGTGGGATTGCCATACACACTGGTTGAAATGCAATTGCAAAGTCTACTTCAAAAATGGTCTTAGAGATACACTCCCTGACCCAGAGAGCTCTTGGCAATCTGAGACAGGAACTGGAGAACCAAGTGGGTGCGCTTGCTGGCTCTGTGCATGCAGCCTAGGAAGAAACTCAAGACCAGTGCCAGAGTTCTGTACACTCAGAGGTTATGAATGCTTTCAGGACATTTTGGGCCCACAACATCAAAAAGAAAAAGCTTCCTGACCTGTAGATGTCAGTATTTTGTGCTCGTACTTGACGTGATTCTTGTGAAATTCCACTTGTCCATCTGGGAAGGGTCCTCAAAAGAAACATTTGAGCAGACATAAAAATAGGGAAAATTTCCACTGCATGTGTGTTTATGTATGCACTTGCATGAATAGATATAGTATAGAAAAATATAGCTATATATTGTATCGTATATTGATTGCCATTTGCCCACTAGCTGCACCAACAAGTCTTTTGTGGTATATAGCAAGATACCACGCCTATAGTACCAATGTAAGGAATCAGACTGGTGATACTACATGAAAATACGTATATTACGTATTTCTAAAGCAATAATTGTCATAATATACCTGATTTCAGAACTGGAAGGTTTTTGTTTTCTACAGTATTAGCAATATTATTGTAGGTCAGGACATGCATGCACGCTCCCTTTTTTTCCTCCTTCTCTCTCCCTATATATATTGTAAATCAGAGGTGGAAGGAAAGGGAATAATAGTGGTCTCACCATGGCATTTGAGTTCTCCTTTCACAAGAACTGCACTAGACATTGCCTGTAAGTATAGTCCCTTAGAGTTTCAGAACAGAGAATAAAAACGTAAAAGAATAAAAATGAAAATTTGTATCGCTTGTTGCAGTAAAACCAGAGAGTTATAAAGGACCTCTGAACAATATTGAGTTTGGGGTAGCACAATCATATCACAAAAGATTTACCTTCACTCTGCAAACTCAATAGAGGGCAATAACAATCTATTACAAGCCGAGAAATACAACGTCAAAGGAATATTTAAAAGAACTCGACAGAACCTTTAAATCACCAAAATTGAGTTAGGTTTTCCCAAAGGAAATACCCTGGGGACCCTTCCTAGCAGGATTTTGAAGGTGTTGTTCATTTACCAAAAGTTATATTTAATGTGTATCTTAAACATAACCAGTAATTTAGCTTCTTCTAAAACCTAGAGGGCAGTAAGCAAAAGGCACTGGTCCTCAAGGAATGATTAGGGCAGCAAAATGATAACAATTTCTATGTAGAAGCATGTCCATATATCCCCTAGGTCAACATAAGTGATTCTGTTATAAAGCCTCTGTCTCTGCATCAGTTGTGCAAGTAAGACACAGAATATCAATCATATAAATCAACCCCAAAGATGGCAAGCCAGCCTGCAGAAGGAGATTAGATACGTGCCACGTATGTGTGATAGTCCATTAGAAGTAGCAAAACCAGAATGTACAGTGAAGGATGGAGAGCCTAGTAAAATACCAAATCTCCAGGCACAATTCTGATGGTTGCTCCTGCTTCAGTCCCTATTTATTCTTTTCATAAATAAGAATTTATAAAGGTTCTAATTTGGTAAGCTGTTGAACGTAACTGGAACTGATGTTGCATCAAATATCCCTCTTTTCTGAAATATAAATTTTTAAAGTATCCTCTTGCTGCCCGTTCTGCACAACACAACAATTTGCGGTTAGAACTAAGGAGGCATTGCTGCAGAGCAATGGAATAATCTGACTTGCAAGAGAAGCAGATCTCAGCTGTAGCAGCAGTTGATCATATGGTGCTGTAGGGTACTGCAGGAGTCATGTCAGTGCAACCATAATAGCCGTGCCTTCTGTGGGCACAGAACAGCAACAGTGCGTAGTGACCCAGAGGGGGATCATGAGCCTGGCTCACAGTGACATTGGAGCAGTAATTCTTTTGGAAAAATCCCTCAGAGCTCCCTGCCTGAGGCTAAAATCTTGCTGATAACTTAGTTGCTGTCTATGCGATTTTGTACAAATTGTTATAAAGACAGTTTTCCTCTGTTACCTGCTCAGTTCCCTTGGGGCATCAACACCAAATCCTACAGCAGCTCATAACTAGGGGCACATAGGAGGGTTTTTTTAGCCTGCAAACGAGAAGAGCACCTGTCTAGTGACCAGGACCACCACTGTTTGCACACAGGCTGGATACCAACTTTACAAACAGCAATGAGGAGAAAACAAACACCTGTTACCCTGCTTTTCCAGATGCTGAAAGATGGAAAAAAGTGAGTTTGGTCATAGTATAGGTGAAACAGAAAGCAGTGATGAATAAACAGTTTCTCTTAACAACAAGAAACCACCTTTACCAAGGAGGCACTAATTTTTGTATAAAAAAATGCTAGAATGTATAGATGTTGATATTTCAAAAACATTGAGGAAAGAAAACCAGATTCAAGAAGGTGAGCAAAACAAAACAACCCTCTCCACCTGTGCCTCATTGATACTTTTGCTCTAAAACGTAACAGAGCATGTATAGAGCCATTAAGAGGGCAAAACAGGAATTATTGTGCATCCATATTTCAGGCGAATTTGGTTCCAATAAATGGAAGGAGCAGTTTGGTAGTTAACTGCCTTCAAATCAAAGGTATTTCAGACCAGGTCACAGGGCTGAGTTAACTGTAAAAAGCCTCTCGCTTAAATCCCCAGGTGATACCTGACACACCCAAGCATTAACTTTTTAGATGGGAGTACAGAAGATAAGCTTGGAGTCACACAGTGGTCTCTTTGCATTTGGCCCAAGAACTAAGCTTAAAAATACAACCAGGCCGTCCTGCACAGAGGGTGAAATACTTAAATGTCAGAATAGCATTGTTAAGGCTCTATCTGTATGCATAGCAACTATCGTGTGTACAGCAGAGAATAGAGCTCGCTTCACGAAGGCAGGCAGGAATAAAAGCCCCGTATCCTGTTTTAACCATTCCCAGGTGACTTTGAAAAAAAATTCTTTAGCAATTAAAATGTTATTGACCTCAGTGACATGTGTATCATGTCACTCAAAACCAACAGTAAATATACAAAAGGTTTATGTAAATATAGATGTTTAGTGCAAGTACTAGTCAACAGAAGAAACATTTCCTTAACAGTTGATGAAAAACTTCCTGCTTTTTCAAGGAGTATTGACAGAGATTTCTTAACTTCTACTTTTTTCCATCTTCTTCAAAGGAACTGCTACAGGGCATTGGGCCACATAAACCCATGTCTTTACACTGTGATGCACAGGAGAGAGGTGGGGAGTGCCAGAAGCCAGATTGTTCCCAGATCTCTGTGAAAGAGCTGGGTACCACTGTAATACATATGTTTAGGTAATATGACAAGTATTTTCTGTCCTGAAAGTGGCCTGGGCACATCAGGAAAAACAGACTGTGAGGTATGCTCATCTCTTATGACCAAGGTAGTCTGGAAAAAAACAGACACCTTTCCAGTTCCACGGATGGGGGTCATCTCTGCTGGCGTCACATTTTGTGACACTGGTAGGAAAGCCCTGCTAGCCAACACAAGGGTTTTTTTAATATAATAACATAAGAAGTACTGGGCAAGTTGCTGCAAAATTAACTTGTAGTTGCCTTCGTGAGCTGAGTAATCTCATGCACATTGACAGAGTTAGTGTGGTTCTACACCTGTTCAGCCTGAAGCAGAAGTGGTCCGGGTACCCTGAAGTAAAGTTTATCATTGCAGCAAAGCAATTGGTTTCCCTCTGTGAACTGGTTCTTGGAGCATGTCTCTCCCTATATGATTCCTTGCTTTTGTTGGATCACATGAAGATAACAGGAATTCCAGGAACTGGCACTGAGAAGGACTGACATATTTAAAGGAAGACATTTTAAGTATTTATATGAACATTAAGTGGAAAGGGACACGGCATTGTTTGTTGCATTCATTTTGATGCTATGTACAGAATTTTTCTGAGAAGGAGATGGGGAAAGAATGGAGTTGTTCAGAAGCATGGTTCCCTTAAATTCGTTTCAGGGAATAAGTTTGGTCCTTATCCTTTATTTATAGGGATACATCTGTGGTGAAACAGGGAAGAGCAACAAAGAAAACCCCTCCAGCACCAAGAAGGGAACATGGAACTAATCATGAAGTAGCGCTGTTAGGGCAACCTGCAGCAGGTCTGGTAGTACTCCTTCTGTTTTGGGTCTGGAACTTCCTGGAAAATAACTTGGGAAAGAGATGTTATAGGAGGTGTGACAGGAAAGGGGATCTCCTTGTCAGACAAAAAGAAAAGTCTGCTTGGGGACAACTGCAGTTGGGGCTAGGAACCATTTCTGAAAAAGATGATTTTCGGGGAACAAGGTCTGTTTCTGTCTCTCCATTCTTTTTTTCCACCAACCTCAGTTTCTGCAGGGTTTAGCAGAGACAGGGATGTTCTCTTATCTCCCAGCAGCTAACTTTCTATATGGATGATCAGTCCATGAGAAATACCTGTTGGATTTTCCCTGTTTGTGTGCTGGTTTTTTATGTGGTTGCTACATAACTTAAAATATATTTTGTGTGTATTAAGACAAGACAGATGATCCTTTGTTCTAATTCTTCGTTCTAATTCTTCTCCATCAAAATTCATGGTCTATCATGTGGCTTAATTTCCTTTGCAGAACTTCAGATGCACTTGCTGGCAGGATAGAGATATATTTTATCATCAGTCTGTAAGGTCCAAATATAAGTTGCTGCAAGATAAATGTCACTCCAGTGTCACATTTTCTGCAGCCTTTCTTGCAGATAGGATGAATGTGAGCTCTGGAAGTAATCTCTAGGAATTAATTTGAACCTGAGAATTTTCAAAGTCTGAAGTTTTGTGTAAGCTATTTCAGAGACAAGTTTTAACTGTTCTCTGTGAAATTTTGGCATTGTCCAGACCACTTTTTTCACTCTGCTGATGATGTTCAAATTGTATGAGGCTTAGTCCTCTTAAATCTGTGGGAAACCATTGCAAAGGAAGGTGTTTCTAACTGTGAGGGAGTCTGATAGAATCTGGAACAATGACAGCATGTGTTTGGGTAGTAGATGTATTCAGACTTGCATCTTTTCATTAATAAGTTATTATTAATGAAATAATAATTTCATTAATGGGGACAAGGCAGCAAATCTGGATCTGTGTAAAAGCAAAAGAGAATCGATCTCTCTCTGTTTTCTAAGAATTAAGTAAGTTATGCTCCAAAAAGCAATATAACCAAGGAAAGAGAAAGGAAAAAATCAGGAAGTTGTACACTTTCTCCTGAATTGAGGTTAATGATAGATGGGGCACTGATGAGGACACACCAGTCCCACAAGAGGAGCTGGCAGCACGTGAATTTACATAGGACAGGCCCAGGCTGCCGAGAGGGAGACAGAGTGGAGAGGGCTATGACTTCAGTGGCCAGACATGAAGTATTGATCAGAAGAGAAGAATCTCCCCTTCTGCTTGTTTTCCCAATCTCTGCCTCTAGCTCCTGTCATCAGTAATTTCAAAGCCCAATCTTTTTGTCCTCTAGAAATCAGCTCCTTTTGAAAATCCATAAAGACAGAGATTCAACTGCAAATAAGAAATTGAAGGATAAAATGTTTCCCCACCAACATTAAACAAGTTCCTTATAATCAGGACTGTTGGCAGGAACTGCCTTCCCCTGGAAAATAAAACGTGTTTAAAAAACCCCTTCAGACCTTAGAGAGCAGTAGGTGGGTAGGTGTTACCCATCAATAAATTCTCATAGTGCTTTCATTTTCACTTCTGTGATGCTAATAGTTTCCCTCTCTAATTTCTTAGCTAATTAGCTTATCTCTTCCATGCAGGTTGGGGGAATGAAAACATAGCTTCTGCTGGAGCTCTCTGATGTTCAGGCAGACATCTTGAGAACACAGATCGAACTGATAGTAGGCTATTTTATAGCGCTTTAAAAGCTACTAAGAAACTAGCAAGGTCCATTAGACTTTCTGTCATGCATATGATGAGAAAAAATATACCAGCATAAAATCCACTTTATTGTCCTACCATGACAGCAGGAGCTATTGTTTCGGGAAGCTTTTTGGATGGTAGCTCCACCTTAGTGTTTCTGCTCTGCTGGCTGGTGGGTTTTCGGGGACGGTGTGCAAACAGAGAGGCTTTGTGATAGGCTATCAGTGACCCATAAGGAGTAGAACACAAAACCCACTGGTTTGACAAGAAGGAAAAGCTCAATAAAAGCAGAGTGACCTCTTTCAGTTTCCCATTTCAAGTCTTAACATTTACCTCCCCGCACAAAGATTGATTTGGAGTCCTGGTACCACATTATATCCCAGGCTCTTCTCATTGTGAGCAGAGTTTAGTTGGCTTTCCTTAGGAGCATTTCTCCTTTGCACTTTTCTCTCTGATACCTTTAGGATATCTTTAGGATAACAAACCCCTGCGTATTAATAGGCATCCACATTCACTTTGTACTGCAAATAATTAATGGTGAATGATATTTTTGCCTAAAGTTCTGGTTTATCATCTAAGTAACCTATAAAGGAAACGATAAATTACATGTTCTTTTGCCTTCAACTCATTGCTAAATAATTATTTGTCCTTTAACAATAACGGCTCTGCAGTTATACTGCAATTTATGTGCTAGAGAACCTGGAAGAGCTCATAGTTTCACAAACTGTGCCTGCAAGACTAATTCAGACAGATCTTTCCCAGAGCTCCCTGTGAAAAGGGACTGTGGTCTCTTGTTGAAACCAAGGTCCAGCTGGCACTGTGTGGAGAAATTCAGCAGCCAGCATGAAGTTAACTGTGCTGAGTTTTGCCAGAGCACAAGTTATCTTTTTCCCTATTCATCTAAAATGAGTGGATGTCCATGGAATACAAACACTCAGAATTACCAGTCCTGTAATTCTTTCTGGTAATGTTTTTAAAAATTCACTTTTGTTTTGGCTTGTGTTAGGAAAGGCTTGGAAAGTGGCCAGGTTGGTGAATCTCGGTTGATTTTTTGACTGAGTAAGCCTCTATTTTGGAAGAAGTTCTTCCTCTTAACCCTTCCCCTCTCAAGATGGACTATGTTGGCAAGTGTTTTAGCTCCTCTCCAGTGGAGCATTGTGTTTCTGTGAATTCATGTGTTACAACATCTGAACATAGCTGTTGTGAGGCAGTATTTCTATTTCTGATCGTTCAGGAAGGACCCTGAGGTTTTCTGTGAGTCTCAGTTGAATTTCTGTCCCTAAAAGACTCTAGCCAACCAAAATGCTTGAGGATGTTAGACATGATATGTATAACCCTAATGGCATGTTCAGAAAGCGCTTGATGAATGGCCAGCAACTGACAGTTGCTTCTTATTCTTAGTTTCTTATTTTCCAGATGGGTTTCCAGCTGTTGTTCAACTTCTCCTGCCACCAGCGTCTCCCTGTTAACACTGTGTTCTGCACTTAATAAAGACATTCACTGCCTGCTTACATATGTGAGGAAAGTGAGGTATGTCTTTTGAAAGTTATTTTTCAACTAATTTTCTGAGTATTTGTGTTATTTGCTGCACAACAAATGGCTGTTTCATTCTGATTGAACTTTGCAATAGGATAAGTACATATTTCTGATTTACCTTGACCTTAAAACTCGCTGAAATTTGTGCGATTACATTTAAAGAATTCTTTACGGAAGAATCAGTCCCATGTTTAACATATTCCACTAGCTGTCAGAGGCCAATTCATACCAACATTCTTCAGGGGCATCTCTGAAAGATATTGTTGTTTAAAACAACTGGCAGCTCCCCTTAGTCTCAGACCAAAGCAGAGAAAACCACCAGCCCTTAGTCACTGATTTGCACTACAGTTTTTATATAGGAATGCAACTTCTGCATTGGTATTTCCCCCCCAAAAAAATCCCAGCAAAATCAGAACAAAAGATTATCACACAGACTTATCAGTTCAAGCCTGGATTCATCAAGCTGGCTGCTCTTCGGTCAGCAGCTGTACCTTTTACAGACCCTGTTCCACCAGCCCGCTCCCTCTGGGTGAGCTGGGAGATCAGTGCGAAATCCTGGGAACCCAAGTCCTTCTGCCCAAAAGCTGCTGTGGCCTTTAGATTCCCTGTTTTCTTTCCAGAGGGTGTATGGGGTGACTACGAACTGGAATTTTTCCCACTTAAGCAAAGATGAATTCTGTAAGCGATAAAGTCAGCATATAGTGGAAGCAAAACTGCTCTCTGACTTGGGTAATCAATCACAACAGCTGAAATTAATCCACACATAAAAGCTAAGCTTCAGCTTTTAACTATGCACTCACTGGCTATGATTGCTGATTTTAATTTTCATCTCTTAATGCCAGAAATATAAATCTTACATTTGAAAATGTTACATTATTTCTTAGACTGTTCCTGACATTTTAAAAGGCTCACTTGGTTATTTCAAATATATGATGGTTCTGGTCTCTACAATACACTACTTTACTCTGAATTCTTATGTGCCCAACAAGAGTTTCAAAAAAATCAATTAAATGCATAAGCTGTCAAGGCAGAAGATGAGAAAAATACTGGTTTGTTTGTGAGGAGTGCGGTAAAAAGTTTTTGTTTTGACCTGAAATATCTATTACTCTTAGTCTATTTTAAATTTTGCTTTATTGTAGTTTACATTATTTATGGTGGACTACTTTTTCTTTTTTTTTTTTTTAAACACTCTGAAGGTTTCCTTATTATTTAAACCCAAACTTTTTGATTTGAGCTGCTGGTGGAAGGCTCTGTCTGAGGGTGAGAATTAATGCCGACTGCCTTGTCCCCTGCCAGGCTGGGCTGACTCCCTCCGCCATCCCTGCAACTTCTCTCATGCTGCTAAGGTCCATGTCAGACAGAGCCCCCTGTCATGTTACCCTTTCACTCGCTGCTTTCTTCTGAGAGCTGTCACCACCCCCTGGAAGCACATCTTCAGTGTAGACACAAGGCTCCTATCAGCCCCAGCGGCAGGCTGGGTATGTGAAAGTAAAATTTATGTCTAGTGGGACTTAGGTTGCATTGGGCGTGTTCAAATCTCGGGTTACTGCAAGACAGACTCTGCTTGCGTCGAGTATGGGAATCAGGCCTGACAGAGGGCAAGCACAGAAACTGCCAGGGGCGAGCCTTTCTTCCTCCCACTGAGACTGCCGTTTGCCAGGAGGTGTTTAAAAACTATTTGGGAGAAATTTTCTTGAATGCTGAGAGACAGGATTGTCACCTGCAGAATAGTTTGTAATTGCTTTGCCTTGGTCGGTTATCAATGGCAAGCACGTTAAAATATCCCTTTCAATGCATTAGAAAGCATTTTAAAGTGTAAGCAGTCAAGCATGGGAAAAGCAGGAGGTGCTGGAGGGAGACCACATGCATATCTGGGTTTCTGTCCCTTGGCATACACTCTCTTCAACTGTTTGGGGGTTTTCTGTTTGTTTGTTTCTTTTGAGAAAAAGGCCACACTACCACCTTACCACTACAATTCCCTGAGTAATAGTTCTAGGTGCATGTGCCGAGGTACTGACAGTGGGGGCTGCAGGGGTGGCTTCTGCGGGGAGAGGCCGTGGGCTGACCCATGCTGGACACAGGCAGTGCCAGTTGGCACCAATGGACTGACTGCAAGGCACAGCTGTGCTTCTAAGAAAATGTATCTTAAAAAGGGCAAAACACTGCCCAGCAGTGAAGAGTGAGGAAAAACAGTGTGAGAAACAGCCCTGAAAGTATCAAGGTAAAAGCAGGAGCAGACACAAGAACAGAGATCCCCTGCAGCCCATGGAGAATCCATGATGTAGCAGGTTTGTTCTGCAGTACTGCAGAAAGTGGAAAACCCATGTAGGAGAAGGGGAAAAATGTGAGTAGAAAGTACTGGCAGAGAGAGAGACTGTTACCAGTTGACCACAATCTCCCAAATCCAGCCCCCTTTGCTGCTCAGGGAGGAGGCTGAGGAGGTAGAGGAGTCAGGAACAAAGTGAAGTTAAGCCAGTTAATTGGTAAGCGAACTCCCTGTCTTTATCTCAACCCGTATTTTTTTTCCATCTTGTTTTCGTCCTCCCCCATTGAGAAAGGGAATTAAAAAGCATCTGGTTGGGTGTCCATCAGCCATCTAGTGTCAACCCACAACAGTAACATACAGATTTGGAACTCATGAGCAAAATATTATTAACTTCATCTACTCACTATGTATTAGTCATGACAATAGCACTTGCAAGTTACAAAAAGTTTGCAAAAAAACAAATTCCAACAAATTCCCCACAGAAGTAAAGCAAAAAAATTCCCCAGGTCAAGAAATTTTGTCATATATTTCTACTAAATCTTCTTCCTAACCTTGAACAATTGCACAGCTTTCTCATCTCTTTTATTTCCCTGAACATTCTTCCAGACAAAGAGTGTAACAGCTTTATTTTTGTTTTCTTTTAAGATTGAACAATATCTTCAAATGGTTGTCATTCAAGGCTATTTAAATTAAAGCCTCACTTACATGCTGTGAATTCATGGAAGAACCTTGTATGAACTGAATGTTTCTCAACATTATTAGAGCAATTCACATTTGGACCGTTTCCCTACCTACACACCTCTTTGCCACGAATCTCTATTTTCTTGCCACGTAATGAAAGCCTCTGATCTTTTTTCCCAACTAAATTTCCAGACTCCAAATAAAAAGCAATATAAAAGTTGTACCATTAGCCTGCATCACACCTTCTCACCCCTTCATGTCACAACTGAGTTTAGCCAAGTTATAGGCTCAAAGCAGGAGCCTCTTGATTTCCAGAGCAAAGGACCTTGTGGTATGATTCCTTCCCTGAAGTGTCCTCTGTTAGCATTCACTTTTCTCACAGTGCCTTCCAGTGTCAACTTTCTGAGTGTGATTCAGATCAGTTCTTCTAAACATTTGTATATAGGTGAGCTTTAAGGCTTGGATTGCTGTCTGAGCTGGACGTAACTTCATTAGTCTGTTGGTACATTTCTATTCTTGAACAAGATGTGCAGCTGTTGCAGTACTCAATATGTTAATAAGAGAATGTGGAGCACGTGCTATGGGCTTGTACTTGTACACTACAGTTCAAGGAAAATTGTCTTTTCTGACAGGTTAATTTCAGTTTTAATCAAGTATATCAAATAATACTACAGATAAAAATCGATTAATTCCATGAACATCTTATCTCTTCCCAGTTTTATTTTGGGTTCTATGAATTAGGGGTGCTCGCAAAATGCAAATGGCACTGTTTTTCCTAAGCATGCATTTTCCCAACTTTATTAACTAACAACAGGCTCTGTTCTAATAGGTAAAAGAAGTTACAAGTTTCAGTGAGGTGAGCTGAGCACTGGTGAAAAATGTGGGGTTTGCTTTCTCTTGCTGGCTTACTTGAAAATCACTAACTGTGCTTTTGTAGCTGTGCACAGTAAATCCTACTGGATTTTCCTTCTTTCTTCTTGAGAAGATAAAGATTTAATCTCCAACTGGTCTGTACATCTAAGCTGGATCTCTAGAAAACTATCCTACAAGTCGATGAGTGTATTTATACTCTCCTCCAATCTGTGCAGCTTGGCTTTAAAAGCCAAATACTTTCTACAATTTACATGAAGACCATTTCCTCTGCCCCTGTACAGGGAGGCAGTGATGACATCAGTGATACTGGTATCCTAAAACACTTGACCAGTGCAAATCACACCCAAATCAGCCAGTGTTCATCAATAACAGAGACCGTTACTCAATCTTATTAGCATTGCGTTAAAAAGAGAAACAATTTAAAATCTCATGATGAGGTCATGTTCCTTCTACTTAAATACTGGGTTTTTGCTAGCTAAAATCTATAAAGAAATGTCATATATTAAAAAAAAAAGAAAAAATGGCACACAGTAGATGTTCTCTGCGAAATCAGTGACGTTCTCCAACTGGATTGTGAATATCTACTGCCTAAAAACCTTTCTGTAATAAGAGTTAAGGCAATAGTCATAAACAATAATTGTATTTAACGGGTATTGCACAAAAGTGATTTTGAAGCACGCTTTTTATAGGTTGGTAATGCTGATGGATCAATTTCCTATGTGAAAACAGATTGTTTTAATATAGCATGGAACAAATTTGCTCCTGTTTGAGGATACCAATTATGTTTTCACCACCTGGCTGCTAAATATGACTAAGTGAAATACTGAAAATAGGACTACAAATTTAAGATCACAGCGTAAGGAACTGCCACTGAACATTCTTCAGTGATAAAAAAGCAAATTTTGCAATCTGCAATTAGAAACTCTCGCATTGGCAGCTCAGACTTTTGAGTTGGTTTTTTTTATAAGCAGGATGTAGATAAGTGCTTAAAAACCCAGCACCATTAGGTAGGCAAGGAACAATCTACTGGCCCATGGAAATCCACTAAGGAGGGTGTCCTTAACTGAGAAAGCATCTTAGCACAGGGCTGTGCTGCACAGTAAAATCATCACAAGCAATGTATTAATTTGAAGAATGAAGACCATCTTTTGACAGAAAGGAAAGGGTCAAGGGAAGGAAGAGTGCCTGGAATGTTGCCATTCAAACAGTGAGTTTCTCTATGAAGTGCCCCAGGTCTCTGTGGTTAAGACCTCACTCTTACTTAGCCTTAAAATTTTTGTTGAAATTTTAACAACAAAGTTGATAGACAGCCACAGCAGTATCACATTTCATGGTACAGCCAGCTTACGATTTGCTTCAGATTTACACACCTGTTTCTCTACTTTGTGGTGCCTAACACAGCAGTGGTTTCAGAAGTCGTAACAGAAATGTGGCCAAAGAGTTTAAATGTTGGAACTAATAACTTGTTCTTGGTTTTCAAGGCATGTACTTGTATTAATATCTGAAAGCTCTTTCTTCTGTTATGAGATCAGAAACTTTTAGACACAGAACAGTCTAAAAGTGGCCACACCAGGAAGGTGAGATGTGTGGGAGCTCCAAACGTTTTCATTAGGATTTGGAACCAGATTTTGGTACTATGTTTACTGACAGTGAATGCCGTAGGCTGTACCTTATGTGGTAGGGATTTCCAGCATTAAGAACTACTAAGAGTACTGGCTCCCTGTGGTTCAGGTAATATGAGCTTCAGTTTATTCCTGACTACTATGGCAGAAAGCCTGGGGCCGACTGCAGTAGTCTGAGGCAGTTTAATGTGCTGATCCTGCAAGCTCCTCGCAAAGACCTTCCAGCCTTGAGTACTTCTTATGTGATACAGGTGCCCCCATTTCTGCACTTTCTTAGATTTTAGCAGGCAGTAAATGGGCTTGTTAACTATTCCTCCTTTAACATAAATCTAAGGTCTGACTGAGGACAAACGGAGAAATTATTTCAGTAAGTTATTAACAAAAGTATTCAATCACAGCAGCTGACATCTTAGAACAAAGACTGTGCAAAGCATCGAGCATGTTGGGAAAAAACACCACTGCAGTAATAAGTGCACAAACATTGACCAAACTGGTAGTCTTATTTGTTGCAAGGAGTAAGAAGAGGGATTATCCACTGATAAAGCTGACATATTTTTGGCTGCTCTGGAAAAGCCCTTTTCTTGCATTCTGCACCCAAGGAGAGCTGGTTTAGTAGGTGGCTATCACACACACAAAAAAAGCTTATAATATATCTTGATAATTGGGAGTAGAATCCAAAAAGTAAGAGAGACACTGCAGAGTGAGGAAATCCTGTTCTTAAAAGGGTAGGTGTCCAAGGAATGGCTTCTGCACAAGCAATGACTGAACAGGCTTGGACTTGTCAGGTTACAACAGAAGGGACTTAGTGGGAGGAGTGCAGCGATCAACAAAATAAAAGGCAGCATGGTGAGAATGGACAGGGATGTGTTGTTGTTGTTTCACCCAATACAAAATCTAGGACTCTCAGACGATGTGAGGGGGAACTGGGGTCAAAATGAATGCAAAGAGATGGTTTCTTCATCCCAACATGAAGTAGCTGCACGGAACTCCTTACCAAAGGATGTTGCGGATTTTAAAAAAGTTTACAGGAGTTCACAAGGAGAACAGAGAATTGTTTGAAAGGCAGATCCATGGAAGACTAGAGAAATCTTCTGAGCTGAAACAATCTGAGATGGTAGCTGGGGAAAGCATCATATACTTTGCCCTTTTCTCAGTTAGACACCTACTTCTGGTCACCATCAGAGAAACGGGCCTAGAAGAATTGCCATGGCCTTTCCTGCATTCTCCAACCAAACCGGACATTGCTTGTTGTGAGACTCTACTAAATCAAGATCATCTTCACATTTTGCTTTGAACCATGATAGAGGTCTTCTCTTTGGACCATGGCTGAAATAAGCTTTCTATCCCACACGTCACATACCAGTGATGGAGACCACTCTGTATACCTTCCAGGGAGACAAGCTCTAGGAGAAAAGTTTGCTGTTCTCATCATATTGACTTACATAACATAGCACATGTATTAACATACATCAAATGCTTCAGTATAGATTAATGCAATGTAACCAATCAGTATAGATTAATGCAATGTAATGTGAATTGCCCTAAAAGAAGGAATGATTTTATTTGCCATCCAAATTAATTTCCAAGAGACATGTAATGTTGAGTCTCAAAAATTACCTTCTTCATAACAGGCAATGATGACAGATGCAGGTTTTGTGGCTTTAAATTAAAAAACCTTGTAAAGATACATTTATAAATAAAAGAGAAAGCAATGCTCTAAACCAAAAGCAAATAAAAATTCAATGGGTCTTCATATACTGGTTTTTGAACTCAGAAAGTAAGGTTTAATAAAATTCTTTAATTTTATGGCAGAAGACATGTCAAGTGCAGTTTACGTTTCTCAGTCAATAATCATATTTTCTTGCAAGTGGCTGATACATTTATTTTTTAGAGATAGACACAACAAATAATAAGGGGTTTTATTTGAGAGGAGAAACAAGCATTTTTATCAAGATGAAAGGGCTATAATAAATTTATGAGACCTCACATACAGCTATAATATAATAAATTAGGAGGATTAATGGAATTGTGGGCTACAGTAACCTTCACTAGTAGAATGCCTATTTTATGGAGCTTGATAATACAGTTTATCATTGACTCCATGGGAATTCCCACAATATATTAGCTGTGGTGTAACAATAAAGCACACACAGTAAGAGGCATGTCTCTTTTGACACACATTCTCTTCCCACACTTATTTTACCAGGGAAACAACTCCGGTGCAGTTTAATTAAACTGCACCGCAATGAATTAGTCCAGGTCTTAGCCCCCTGACAGAGAGGAGCCTGGCATTACCACAGGGGGCTGTCCCCTTGTGACACCAGAGACTGCAGAAAACCTGGGAAAAAAAGTGTTGGGTCTCTCAAGTGACACTGTCACTGTGCAAGGCCTTAGCTGTCAATCATAGGATCTGAAAAAAGCTCAGACTCCTTTGCACTCAACTTTATCTGCCTACTTTCATTCACTTTGATCTGACCTTTAGGAGGAGATCAGACAGGGCTGTGGAGAGTTATTTAGAGGACCTCCCAATTTATGAAGAAGGCAGACTTCGGTGGCAGGTAAAATTCCACATCAGTGGATGTTCAGCTGATGAGACTTCCAATTATCTCCACGATATCTAAATTTTTCAGGAATAAGAACAAGTCAAGACCAGGATTCTAGAGGGAAGCACTTTTTTTTGTAAGGGGAGGTGGTACTGGCAGGTGTCAAAATCTGAGTCCAAGTGGAAATGCTTAGGTTATACAAGGAGATGGAAATCACACCACTGCAGCCTGTTTGGATTCCTTGGTGTTGCATAGACCATTGGACTGTTGATTTTTTATTTCTTTGAAACAGAACATACCTGTCTAGAAAAAAGTAAAATACCCTCTGTATTTAAACATCCCCAGGAACAGCAAGGTCATGACAGTCTTTGGGAACTATGTGACTGGTTACCTGCTATCCCATTTTAAAAAGGTTCATCTAATTTTGTGGATGAGTTTGCCCAAGTCACACTTGTTATAGGACAGCACTGGATGGTGTATCAATTCAAGAGCAATCTTTTGCCAAATTTCTGTTCACCCAGAGGTAGCCAAGGAGTGTAATCAAGTCACCTTAACTGGCACACATGGAGTCTTCAGTCTACCAATAAATAATATTTTCCACTCCTTTAATCAATGTGTTATAGCTTGTATCTGTCACTAGTACCTTGAAACAATCATCAGGTGATATATTCTTCAAAGAAAATAAATTTATAATGATTTTTAAAACAAAAAATTGAATTGTATAATTCTCATGATCTTGGAGGGGCATTTAAAACAGACAATAGTATTTCCTTAGAGCCAAAAGTTGAAAGGTAATTACCAATAAAACAAGTCATCCATTATTTATAGATGTGTCTGTATAGAACATTTTATTAATTCATTAGACCATTTAGGAGTAGAAAACCTGAATTTGATCTTTTAAAAGTGCGTTTTTAGTGAGAGTACCTTTCCAGACTCAGCTTAACCCTTTTTTGAGCCTACATGCCATACCACAGAGGAATTTATAAGACAATAGCAATTACATCTCTAATAATTTGGCTCTGCTGAAATTACTGCACTCTATTTAAATGCTAGACATGGTACCTTAGTGATTGGTTCATCTTGTTGCCACGGTTCCATTGGCTACTTAGCCTGAGAAATGACAGTCACATTAGGTGTCATGTAAAGCATCTGACCTTGCTCTCCCAGCACTTGATCTTTGCACTTCAAGTGGACATTTATCATTGTCCTACAGAGACAGAACTCAGGTGGTTCGGATTCACCACTGGTTTTCATGTGAGAAAGGGATTATAACATTCCCTTAACTTTATCCTTCTGCCTCAGAAGGGATGGAAATATAATGTCACTACCAACTGGCCAGGTGAATTTACCCAGTGGAGGGAGAGAGAAGCAGGTTCCTGTGAGTCAAAAGACTAGAAATAAGAGGTGTTTAGTCTCAGAGGACATACTCTTCAAGTCATACAAATTCCCAGTGCGCCTAACTGCTTTGCTGGTAGAGGTGAAGACTTTTATTAATCAATTTTCACTGCTTTGTTCTTTTTATGACACAGGGAATGCAGAGGTCAAAGATTTTCAAGTGGAATAAACATAGGAGATAACAGCAGCCATAGCCACGAAACAATGGTTCCTTAGCTTCAAAAGAAACAGGAAAACCCATCTGCAACTAGTAAACTTTCAGTTACACTTCTTTGACTATTGAAAATAATTGCTGTCACTGAAGTTAGCTTCTCAGTTATGCACATGAGGTTTCAGGAGAACTTTCCTTTGGTCTCCACGAAGAATTTGACGTGGTGCGCTACTCCCCAAAGGGATCCAGTAGAAAGGTCTTTTTCTGTGCTGAAGTCTCATAAGGAAGCTGGTTAAGGACTTTCTCAGATATTGGTGTTTCAGTTTGCATGTTTCTCTGTGTAGCAGGGATGGGTTAATTCTATCTAAAATTCTGGGGGAAGTTTCCATCCAATATCAGTCTGCAAGTTTGGGGCTTATCTCTTAACACTTGAAGGGATGCATCTGCAACTGAAATAGCTTTTAAAAATAACACCTGAACATTTGGTTGATTTCACTGTAGGCACTGTATTCTTTTCAGGGACTTCACCTGGGATCCTCCCTCATCAGTGCCACTCACAATTGGGTTTTTTGGAGACAGACAAGGGAAGTGGCATTTACAGACATCATCTTGTCTGACCACTCACTCTTAATTTTGTTTTTGTGACCACAGTTTTCATCTCATCCATTAACCTCATTTTGCCTCAGTAGCTAAACAAACTTTACTGTGATTACAGAAAAAATAGAGAGGTAAAAGAATACAGAGTGGCTTGGAATTTACTGTAAAACTCAAACTATTCAGAGTTTCGTACCTAAAGCCTGGTTTTACCTATCTTTCAATTTTTTTACATACTTATATATTAATTGATAAAAAGTACTGTTCAGGAGCAGGGTAGAATTTATTGGAAAATCCAAAGTTGTTATTTTTGGGTTTTACTTAACTTTCCAGGGACAGGTATGAGATTTTTTCCATTGAATTCCCTCCCTCCACCCACCCAGCTGGTGACAAGTATCACCCAAAGTTAACAAACTTTTAGGCCAAGGCTGGGATCTTTTCTCGTTTTGTTCAAATCTGACTCTGTAAGGATAGGTATGAAAATAAAGGTGCTCTAGCCTTCAAAGTGACTAAGAAACTCAAAATTTCCATTAAGTCTTTGCTGAGATCCATATAATTTTATTTGAGATAACTTGCAAATTCTACATAAAAAAATGAAGATGGCTTGGATAATAAACTATTATAATGTGGTGGTTTGATTTCAGGGATTGTATTGTAGTAAATTACTTAATTATTAGAATTTTCACTCTAATGATCATTTTAAATGTTGTCTGTAATCCCAGTGCTGTAAACCACAAATTAGGGAATAAACTCACACTCCAATGTATCACGTTACTGTGGGAACAGACAGACATTTTGACTTCCGCAAGAGGCAGGGCAGACTCCATCCAAGTATACAAGCACAAAGGGAATCCTATTTTGTCTTGTGATTCACCACCATAGTTGTCATCTGAAACCTACCTGCAAGATCTTTATTACTGCTGCGAAGTCAAAAGAAGTATGACAATTTTTTTCCAATATCAAACTCTGAAAATGAAGGGTAAAAACCCTATCTTGTAGCTACAAATTGTACAGATCTGATCTAGGTATTGTTAAGAGAGCTTAGATGGTACTAGACCTCTCTTGCTGCAACATTTCTTGACACTGTGGGCATGCTGATGCGATAATTGGTTCTAGCATGAGTTATGCACCCAGTGCCAAAGGTGAAAATGAGAGCCAAAGCCAATGATCTGACAGTGGTGTCCACAGCAATGAGGATTTTTATGACTCACAGTTCTCACTGAAGAAAGGAGCACTATGTTCAGTTGAAGACTATTTACTTTCTTATTTCACATTGCCTAGATACAGTTTCCTCCTTAAAAAGCTTTACTAATCATTTCTGTGATTTGAAGTTGTAGAATAAATACATCAGTATGTCTGATCTTGTAGCTTTTGTTAATACAATAATATTTTAGCAACATAATCGTAAACATAGATTTCTATATGAAAGGGTCAAACCATCTATCTGCTATGATCTAGTTTTCACAATAATGCAACTTCACTTGGAAATGCAATCTTTAAATTTCAGTGCACTGAAGAAGTATTTGGGATTCTCTCATTGCATTTTGTGTGCATGAAGTCTTGCTGTGTCTGAATGAACTGAGCAATGGCTGAAATTCACGGTTGTGGGGTTTTTCTCTTAATCACTGCTGTCCTGGACAGCAGGTGTTTTAAGAGGATGTAGAAATAAACTTATTTGTAGCAAGTTTATCAGCTATGCTAGTATAATTCTTAATGCCCGAGGACTTTGCATAGCTACAATTGAATTTGAAGGCTATGTTGATTCTCTGTACCTGAGCTTGAGACTAAGCACAGTTGCTGTTCACTAGCTCGGCCTCCTGCCGAGGATCTTGACATCAAAGAGACAAACTAGCTAAGTCATAATTAGCCCCAAGCTTGTTTGGTGTAAATTGTAAACAATATATCAAGTTGACTAATTGTAATGAGTCTAACTACCAGACACTGAACCTTGGGGATTGGCGCGCCGTGTTGCCACATTAGTTCTTGATACAGCATTTGAGAGAAGAGTGGTGCGTGGTCTGTGCACCAGGAATCCCAGCACTTGAACCCAGCAATGCTCGGGGACATCCATCAATGTCTGCAGTGGGCAGGAGTCAGGTGCCCCTTGCTTCTCCGCGGTTTGCACAAACAGAACAACTCAGCCGCGGGATTTCTCACATTAATCTGCGCAATTTGGGAGGCTGCTTCAGAGGTAAAAAGGTTGAAAGCCACCAGAAGAATCATCAAGAAAGTTACAGGCTATATGCAGCCATGTTCGGTGATTTAAGCCGTCTCGAGAAACACATAAATTTATTAAGGGAAAAACTAAGCCCTTTCTTCCCTATTCCATTTCAAAATGTTCAAGCACCTAGAAGCTGACATATATAATCAGTAGGAGGCTTGCTAAATATTTATTTTTTACCAGGAAGAATTTCCCTGACATCACACAAAAGCACTCCTATTAACTCTGAATATAGGAAATACGTGCTGACATATATTTTAGATAATATGTAGTGTCAAAAAGGAACCAAGATGAATGGACTTGCAAACCAGCAAGCTATTATATTGCAAGAAAAAAAAATGTCCTTATGTAGTTTGGTGAGCCCTTGGTGAGCTTTTAGCAGCTTATGTCTCTTAGCAAGCTATTTTTCTCTATTTATCCTTACTGAGAGAATTTTTCCCTATTCCACAACTAATTTGTTCTTGTAAGTATATTAGGTATGGAAAAACATAAGAAAACACTTTTAGGAGCAAAGTGTAACATTTGGTACTGAACCATGGTGCATGGAAGCAAACTATGAAAGCTACAAAATCTTTCAGAATTCAACTGATGCACAGACTGGGGCATAAAATGTCTGTTTGCAAGAAATAAGGAAGAGTTCTTTCATTACTCAGTCACAGGACTGCCCTTTTATTTCACTGGAAAGTGAAAATATTTATTGGGTTATTTGTGGCCTCTAAATGCAGCAGGCATAGCTTTTTCTGCCACCCATGAATACAGAGATCCTGATTAGGTCATCTCGAGTTGCAGTTCTGAGTAGAATTTCTCCCAAAGCTGGAGAGAAGCACCCATGAAATACTTTCTCAGTTTCAAAGTAAATAAAAAAAATGCTGTCTTCAGCCTCTCAAGGACCCCTCATGAAAGGGAAGGCCTTTTTCTCCTTCCCTTTAAAGTACATTTGGTGCAAGGGAGAGGAAGTTGGAGATTGCAGCCAGCTACCCACAAGCACAGTGCAGAATCCACTCCTCCCATCAGTGCTGCCTTACTCCTGCAGGGTCACGGGGAGGAGTGAGCAGTGCAAATGTATTCCAGCCATTAGTCATCTAGTCAGTTATTACGCTAAGCCTAGAAGAGGAGTTTTACTTCCTGACTTTTAGCACAGAACTCAATTATGAAAAAGTACATGTGAGAGTCTAAATTCACCAGTGTCCTTTTTTGAAAGGACCTTACTCTTGTCGTTACTCTCCTGAAGGACAGTAGCGTTCATATTTAACAGGATGTTATTTGTAAATTATTTGTTGCATTTTTGGCATCTGTGCAAACTCTGTAAAGCAAAATTTCAACTGTATCAAGTTATCCTTAGGCTGTAATACCACTTCTAATCACGATATATTGTATTTACGGCTCCTCTTTGACCCTTGATTAATCTAATGGTGTTAATTGTTCATAAATTATTCAGGTGTTCCAGGATTTCTCACAGATGCTCTTAATTTAAACACTGCAGCTAAAAATTCCTCATGTCAAAACAGCAAGTTTGGGGCTTTGATACTTTATGAGACTGAGCAAGTTGTGCATCCCACAAGCTCTGGACTGACAGACTTCTGAAGCAAGCAGAGTTTACAGGCCTATTCACAAACACCAGAGAAAACCAAAATAGAATCAATGTGTCCCCAACTGATACTGTCCCTGTCAGTAAGTCTGCAAAATAAAAAAGCAGTTTCTCCCAAGTGAGACTCACTGTCCCCTGGAATTTGAAACCCAACTGTGATGACTTAGCTGGTTTATTTCAGCGCAGTAGGAGGAACAGTGAGTCTTTGTCATAATGACAAAGGTATAATATTTACTTGTCACCAAATCCTATCCAAAAAGAGGGCACCAAAGATGGCACATTATAACTTTCAGTTTGTGACAATAATAGTATCCCTGTGCTCCCAGTATCCTAGGAAAGCGATTATCTGGTTTGAAGAGATTCAAGATATTAAACAGGTACACACGTAGAACCCGGTCAGTTTTGTTAGCTTAGAAGCACGTTCAGAGCTGCAGATGTGTAGCTCAAGCCCTAGGCTTAACGTGGTGCCAACACTCAGTCTTATACTGATTTGCAGGAACATGTTTTGGAATTATCTACAACTATACTCGCTTCACCGCAGACGATAAATATTTATCACCCCTGAGCTGAGCCAATAAAGGATCAGCTGGGCTCTGCTGGGCACACACAAGTTGGTGCACTTTGGAATCACTGTGTACTGCCAGTGTCACAGAACCTGCTGTTTGCCAACAGGGTGTGCTCCCCTGACGCGAGTCCTCAGAAGAGATGCATAAAGCAAGAGCCATATCAGCTTATCCTTTTCATTATATTGCTCTCCCTTGGAGAGCTATCAAAGCGGTCCAGAGAATCGAGCAATAAAAAACCCCATACCTTTATTAAGTCTGCATAGTATCTGTTTGTAGCAGCATCATTTTTGGTTATTATTTTTATACCTCACAAAAAGTGAGTCCCCATTGTTAATGTACCAAATTGAAGAAAGAGCTTTTAATTTTGTCCAGCCAGTAATTTAATCATACTCAGATAAGACTGTGTGATTGACTGAGTCTGCATGAAAAAGGGAATACACCTAAAACACAAAAAGGTAACTGGGGTATGCATGATTTTTACAACAGGGCTGGAGGAGCTAGCAGTGAAAGGCAGAAATGTTAATTTGTGGCCCATTAAGTACATAATCTGAAATCTGTGTTATACCTAAGATTAGCCTGTGCCTCAGTGGGATGGTGGGGATCCAGCCCCTCATTTCTGCTTGAGACTACATCTTCTCTGACCATTTGGTCAAGATGAAATCACTTGACTCTTGTTACCTGCCTTGATTTGGAAGGCTTTTCCTTTTTGGTGTTTTTATCCATTGGTAATGCTATTTTAGTAAAACAGTTCTTCTACAGAATCTTGAGATGATCAAACTTCCCTCTGGTTTAAATGGTTTTATTGATGATGTGACTATTTTAAAAACTGTTACTATGCTTTGGAAGTGGTCACTGTGGATACACCTCATTTCCTTTTACCTCTTTGGGGACTGCATTCGTCAGGTTTAGCACTTTGGATATTTTATCTAAAACATTTTGTGTCTCTCTTGTGAAAATGCATGGAGTGAAGCTGATACAGTGGGATTGAATACTTAGGCAGACATATAATATAATTATATGTACACTGATGTTCATTTCAGTCTTGGTCACATATTAGGACTTTGAAGTTAAATATGATGATAATGAAATGGTTGGTGAGTTAATTTTGAGTCAAATGAGAATAAGTAAACCATGTGCAGTATTCTTTGTAGTCACTGGAAATAGAATATGCATCAAACATAAGTTTAGGTATAATGCTACAGCAGAATGAATACCAGTATCCACACTTCTAAAATGATGATTTAAACATTTTCACAGCTGTATTCTTGTAAAAGTGTCATTTAACCATGCCTTGAATTATGCACTTACTTGGAAAAATACACATATTTTTCAAACAGCCCTGTACTAAGATCTGACTGTGTAACCAGAAAGAAAATAAATGATAGCAACATCATTGTTTTCCTAAATGCACAAAGGAAGTTTAACTCTGAAATCAGTTTAGTATTAACGAGCGGGAAGAAAAAAGTCCCTGACTAGGGGTGGTGTTTTGGCTGTCAGTGATTTGATCTGTCCAGGGAAGAGAGAAAAGTGTTTTTCTAATGAAATATTTTCATGATTATGCTAATTCCCCTTAGCATTTCTGTGGTTCAGGCATGGTACCCACACCTTCCTGGCTGGTAGTGAACCCTCCTGTAGTCACCACTTGGAAAGCTCTTGCTCCTCTCAGCCTGTGATATCTGCTCTCAAAACAGTTTATACAGTTTCTGTGGGGAAACACCTTTTTAGCTTTTGGGTTTATTCAAGAACATGCTGGCTAACAAGAGTTATCATATCTAGGTGTCACACTTGATAGATTTGTTATGTGACTGGGTAAGAAATGTCTTGTTAATGGTCATTTACTTTGAACTCACCCTTATTCCGGAGGAAAATGCTACTAAAAACATTGGTTGAAAGCATTGTGACTGGCTGATACACTTCCAAAAGATACAGATGAAGGAAAACACACCATCTACTAGCATGAAGGTTAAATCTGAAATAGGATTTTTTTTCCTCCTGCCATCCATTTCTTACTTGGATCAGCAAACTGACCTGACTCACATCACTCTGAGCTATTAGGGAAACCCTGGTGCGAGCAGAGAGCTAGGAAGCATGTGGCCAGTGTTGGGAGCACAGTTGTTTTGAAACAACTGGCCCAGTCCTTTATTTACTTCTGATCTGTTCAACTTGCTAGCCAAGTATTTGCTATAGCTCTCTTTAAGAGAAAGATCTGGCACTGCTTTAAACAGATTAAATTTGGGTATCACTTTTTTGAGATGTAGAAGTTATTTTGCCAAAGCAGATATCACCTCTTGCACTGGACTTAGCAAGAGGTAAAACTCTCTTTCAGTTTTTCCTGACTTGCGTCATGTTGCTCTGTATCTTAACATATAGCTCATTACTAGGTCTTAATTAGAGCAGACATTGCTCTGTGGTGTCAACAGGTTTGGGTAGATTATTCCCCTAAGTATTTTTTCTGGCATTATCATATCAGTGATACAATGTGCAAAGCAAAGCCATGAATGAGGCGCCTAGTGCCATGGTTTAGATGACGAGTAGATGTTGGATCATAGGTTGGACTCAATGATCTCAAAGTTCTTTTCCAACCTTGTGATACTGTGATACTGTGATATTGTGATACTGTGAAAGCCTTTGAAGTGACAGTGAGAGGGTAGCTTAGTTTTGGTGAGAAGTTGAAGGAAAATTATACATAAATTATATGTTAAAATAAAACTATATTACTAGTTCTACAGATGTTCGAAAACCAGAAGTCCTGAGCAGATATGCCTTTTTTATTTGGCATCTCCTGGACAAAAGCATGCACTATACAGCACACATCCATGGGGAATCTGAGACATCTGACTTTCACGTGTGTGTTAAATTGGGGAAGAACTGTAACTCGCGCATGCATTCTGTGTCATCAGTCTGTGCATGTGGAAAAGCCACTGGTGTGAAATTTGTGTTCAGAACAAGTGGCTCGCATTAAGTGGGACAGCCTGTAAAAACCTAGACAAAAGTCAAAGTCTTTGTATCCCACCTGGAGAAAATCTCCATTTGGAGAAAACAAGCGTGTCTGAGAAATATGGACAGTCCAACTCTTGCTACTGTTTGGGCAAGCATTTCTGTGACCCCTTAGGGACAGACTGTGCCTAAAAAGATGCTGTCATTTTCAACTAAACATAAACATCTGCTTCTACCATTGGATACACCCAGGGCGCTGCAGCTTTGGAGACTGAAACTGATGAGATTCATATCCCTAATCTTGTCCCTTGACAACGTACCGTGGTTTTCTAGCTAGGATTCAAAGTGTTCTGGCTCAAACAAGCTTTTTGGAAATTGTTTTCCCTAGAGTATTAATTTTATGATGTAAAAATAAAAGGAAGAGCATGATCAAGATATATATATATATAAGTTTCTAATGTTAGATTACATAAACAAAATAAAGCAAGCTGTGTCCTTGATTTGTTCTGAATGTAGGAAAGAAAGCTCAAGAGAAGGAAACAGTTTTTTTTCACGTGAACACATCATAACTATGAGAAGCATTCAGGCAGCAAGATCATGAGTAGCATATATGACCATACAATAATCTAGAAAAATAAATAAAGGTGGATAACATCCTGTTTCATTTATGATGTAGTGGCATTTTCTTCAGTTTGAGTTCCAATAGGACAAATAGGTATCCTATTTGCACATCATTTAATGAGATACAGATTGCAAGAATGTGGCATGCAGAGACAATTACCTTGCGGAAAAAGTGGCAGGTGCTTACGTGTTCTCTTACTAGAACTCACTTGTGAGTATGTATGTAAGAGAAGGTACAGTTTAGTAGGGACACTTTCCAAATTGTGGCCTTGATTTTCTCAGAAAGTATTAAGAACAGGACAGTGTTTGCTATGCCAGACAAAAAGAGATAAGCATTATTAAGCTGCCAATAAGTCAGAGAAAGAATATAAAAACATCACAGAACTGATCATTTTCTAATCACAAACTAAGGGAACAATTTTGTATTAACTGTGCTTAATTGTAAGAATTTCAGGCAGCAGGTTTTCATTGTGTCGTGTTTACCTGCTATGAAACTTCTACCTCCAAATCCATAGCAAAAAATACCCTTCCTTTCTTCCTTTTCCCCTTAAAAATAACCAAACAAAATTTTCTTAAGGATTATGTTTTTAAATATCTACTTCAAATTATTACTTACAAATATTTATAGTCAGTCTCAATTTTTTTCAATAGACTTTTACTGCAGATTAAGGAAATCCAAAAGAAAGTTCCTGCACTCACATTCTCACAGCTGTAAACAAAACACAAAAAGTATTTATGAACTTTATCAAATGAAAATTGAAATAATTAATGTATTTAACTACTCTAGTTTGATTCTAAGCTCTCTTTCCTAAATATATGGTTAGATTGTGTTTCTCAAATGTATTCAGCCATGTGATATGTAGTACCAGCTCATTCATATCAGATGAAGTGTGACTGGAAATAAAGCTGGATCTTTTTAAGAAGACACAGTTCTTCGCTCCGTATTTCCAAACCAAAATAGCCAAGTTCATTGTATTTTTGCCTACATTTCATTACTGCTCTTCTTCCTTCTAAGTGAAGACTAATGTAAAGACAATTGCTAAAGAAGCAGCAATCATAATACCCTATACTAACTAAATTCAGGCTTACGGCTACTTGCAGGAGAAATACATGACAGATCCATTGTTCTGTATTAGCAGGATATTGTCCCAGTATATGAACACATGCAAACTTTGAAGGCTTTGAATATTTAAGGCAAGACACTAGTGGCTCATCCCAGTGGGAACCACAGAAAAAGGGAACCTGATTAAATTTAATGTCATTGTCACTTTTTTTTCCATTGCTAAGAATTATATAGGTAGCCATAGCTACCACACTGTTCAGACACCATGACCACAATATTCTCCCTCAGAGGTTGGCGTCAAGGGCTGAATTATTCACTCTCAGAATGTGATTCATTACTAAATGTGATTCTTGCAGATTAAAAGATTTGTCAGTATATAAAATACATGTACATATTCTAGCAACTTATTTTAAAATTATTGTTATCCCATTGTTATACCTTAAAAGACACCAGTTTTTGTTAGTATAAATTAAGTTTGGAGCACATCTGCCCCTGCTTCATTCAGAACACTTAGAAATAACTGAGCAGCTTTTTACTGTTTACTGTAAAAAAATTATGAAGTTGAAAACTAAAGTAGGAATATGTAGAACGCTACTTGCGGACTCTGCAATTAAAATAACAATGTTTTTAAACTAGTTACCTAGAAATGTTTGCCTGCTTGAACTGTTCCCTTATCTATTGTTTATTCTGTCAAATGAAACCTCAAATAAATATTCTGCTTAACTGCAGAAAGCACATAACACTGATTCTTACTGCTGTTTCTGTTGCTAACTCCCGTCTTCCCCAGACTTGTCTCACAGTGCTATTCCTAAGTTGGATAGACTAATTAGACTCATTTCCATCCCAAATAACTTCTGTGAGCATGCCTCATTTACCACTCACTGAGATACATGAATAAAGAAATGTCTCTATCTACCAGGATCTGCTCAGTGTAAAACGGCTGGTACCTCTAATGTGTTTAGAGAATAACTGCTTTCTCCTGTATGTGATAGTAGCCAACTTCACCGTTTTTCCTTTTTTCTCACAAGGAAAACCAAGTTCTAAAATAAATCTCCAGCTCACAGTGCTAACATAGCTTAACACGGCAGCAAGCCTTTCACATGCACCGATTACTTTGACAATATTACAGAGTTTTGCCTGGTTTAGGGATGCAACAATGACGAGCACGAGATAGGCTGGACCATTAACATTTATGCAACTTGATCTCAACAGGGAAGCTGATGACAGGCAAAGTGGCAGAGAGCCCTATTCTATCTCCCCTAATTGTTTCCAGTGAGTGGTGTATGGCAGCACTATTGGGAAGAGCTGGTAGGTGAGCAGACTGCTCCATTCTGAGTGATTTTCTCAAAATGTTTGAGCACCTGGATTTCTGCTTGGAGTCTCTGGGAGCTCTGCAGGATGCTCTCTGCAAATCAAGCCATAAAGCTGCACAGGGCCTGCAGAGCCAGAGGCAAAATCTGAGAGCTGACAAGAGAAATATGAATGAACGAAAGAAATTTCATTTGTTTAAAAAAATGAAACTAAAGAGAATGTGTTAGTTGCAGAGTGGTAATTATGTTACCCTACACGGAGACAAGCATTTATTTTTATTTTCCAGTAGTGACTTTTCTCAAGTTAATTGGTCTGGATTTTTCCAGAAAGATTTCATATCTATTATCCTATTTTTAACTCAAGAAGAGGTTTCTGAATAACACAGGTAGGCATTTTTTAGTAGTTAATGTTTTAAGTTACCACTATGTAATCTAACTACTGTAGCTTCTAACTTGCCAGAGGCCCCTACTCAAACCAGGTATTCTCTCTTCTTGTAAGCGGCCCTTTGAAACTAAGGTTCCTACTCACAGCAGACAACTATTGAGCTGAACTAATGACGAAGGAGTCAGACCACCAGACCCTCCATTTAATAAGACAGCAAGTACCACAGAACTCCAGTCTCTTCAGAAATCAGAGCCCATGTGGCTTTTGATCACTATGCTGTTTTCTTAGAGGTAGCCCAAATCCCAACAGAAAAGCTTGAATTTGTGCCAGTATAAAGAAGCAGCACCATAAACAGCTGCGACCACCTGGAGAGATGATGTGCCCCATGCTGATGGTTTGGCTCGTCCGTCATATGAGATGGACCATGCCCTGACCCAGGCACTGCTGGTGGCAGGAGAGCTACTGGCCCGTCATTCCCTGTTACTCACCCTGAGGGGTGCTTGCTCTCTGGAAGCCTTTCTCAGCTACAGAAGTGAGATAATCAGAAAGCAAATATTGCCCCAATGTAGTTTTAAGTCAATATTTTGAGCTGCTGCCTGGCCTATTTGATGACAGCCAGAGGCTGGAGGTCACCTACCTGTCAATGATGGCACCAGGAGCAATCTTCCTTGCCACTGTTCAACCAGATTTGTTTGATGATTCAGTATGTCAATCACAAAACCCGTCCCATTTTCTTCACTGGGAGCTTCTGCTGATAAAGAAAAGAGGGATACAGAGACCCTCTAAGTCTTCTAATATATAATGGCTATTTTTAATCCTTCTGAAATATTTTTGCCTTTCTTGGAAATTTCTGGGAGATACCAGGGATAAATCCAAAGTGCTTGCCATCGAACCTGAATGGGATCAGGATTTGGTGCTAAACACTAGAGCTTGTGTCCATCAGTGAGAGCGAGAACAGAGGCCATCTGTATTAAGTGTATGGAAAGCAGGCCCAAATGCTCTGCTCCGCAAAGGAAGCCTGGCATCTAGTGGACATTTAGCTGTTGCATCACTTCTACCTTTTTGGTGGAGAGCTGAGGGCTACCTATTCACCAGCCCAAAACTGATCCTGACCACAAACTCGTGTGCCTGACTGCAAGTGTAGTAAGCTTTAGTCCTGAGGTTGAAAATTCATGCTGACTCTTAAATCTGACCAGCTGTCATTTAAAAAGGTGCAGTTGAGCCGTATTTTAAATAGCTCCTGGGCGGAATTTGCTTTTGTGTCATACAGCCCATTTCCTGCATCTTTCCCCACAATGAATGTGAACTTTTGGGAAAAAAAACATGTCGGAACGTATATGAGGAAATCATCCTGACTACTTGCTCAGAATGAGAGATACAAAATACAATATCCACAAAAGGTACTACGGGAAGAACTCATGTTATTGTCATTATATGTCAAACATGTTTTTATTAGTCGTTCCAACAAGATATGAACCTTGCTAAATTTCTCCTTACCTTGCACTCTGAATTTAATGCGAGCACACAGAGCACCTCTATTTCAGTATCAAGTTGACATTTAAATTATTTATTTTCCTTTTCTTTCATAGTCTTATTCAGAGTTTATTAGAGGCCAAGGTATAAATATGTGTTGTACTCTACCATTGCTTTGAATAGATTTGCACCTTTTACTTAAAGCAATAGTTTTCATCTAACTAAGCACTTAATGCTACTAAAAATAGTAGGATTAATTTTGAATTAAGTTAATGAGTAATAGTAACAGAAGGAGAGGACATGATCCATGTAATTATTAAATTGTTTTATATTTATGAATTAAGTAAAATGTTATTACACGGGGGTTTAGCATATTTTAGAAAAGAAAAACTAAAATGCATAATTTTCTCAAAAGTAATTCACATGACTACTATTAAAATTGACGGATCTCAGTCTCTGAAAAGTCTTAGCAGCAGAAAAAGGTGAGTCTTCAAACTGATTTTGTGGAGCGAGTGGCAGCTAGCGGAATCCTAGGGGCAGCTCTCTCCCCCTGGTGGCCATGAGAACGAGCTTGCTTCGATTTCTACAACAGCAGCGTTCCTGATCCCACTCTCCCTGCTTAGACACTTCACAAACAGATTTCTGCCAGAAATCAAAACTGCTAGTGGGCCGAAATTCAGCAGAAAGAGCATTCTTTGCTACAGACAGCAGTGGTGAGAGACTTCTCCAAACTGACACTCAAGGCATTAATGGAGCAGTAATGAAAGTCTTGACATTCAGATGATGGTCTTGACATTCAGATGATGGAGCTTGCCTTGCTTCCGCAGAAAATTCTGCCCTGATTAGATTGTTTGACCAAATAGCCATAGAAAATACAAAGGCCTAAGAATACATATCTTATTATTCTTAGTCTTTTTAAAGTCAAAAATGCACTTGGACTTAATTTGCTCCTAAAGCTAAGACAGAAATGACAGGAATGTCAACAACTTCACTTAGGGAGTATTTGAAAACTGAACTGTCAGCGTAACAGTAAGTTAGAAAATAAGGCACCACAGTACTTGCTAGGGAATACTTAGCAAATATCCTTTTGGCTTTTGCTATGCACACAATACAATGAGTTTATTTGTGTTTAATGTGCCATGCCAATTAAGAAGCACATTTGTTTTCATCTCAAAAGGTCTATTCTGTTTCAATTGAAAATATTAACAAAGCCTTAAATACAAAGCATGTCTTCAGAAACACTTATTAGAAATTCCCCTTTCCCTGCCCTCCAAAAATTGTGCAATGGAAAAAACTCTGGAGATAAATTCTGTGTGGTACCGAGCTTCTTTTGCCATGGTTCTCCCAGTGAAAAAGGCACCTTTTATCAACACCTAAACCAGAGAACATCACATTTAGTTGATAGCTGCTTTAAGGATTGCTGTACCAGCTTTATTTCCCCATCTCTGGGCAAGAGATGCATTAACGGGATGACCTCTGTGTTCCAGCTCTTGGCTTTGCAGAGATTGCATGAATTGATTGAAGGAAAGTTGCCCTGTTTCAGTGCTGGCCATGGCTATCTGTCTGTCTTTTTGATGTTCATCACAAAGTGTAGTTGACAGCAGGTATAAGAGAATTCTTGTCAGCCTCAGCCCTTAGCAGATCAATTAATATCTGACCTCAACAACAGCTGCATTTATTGTATGAGGCTGTGAACTTTGCCTGCAAAACCATGGCCTGTCTTTCCTTTTGTCCCTACATTGCAGAGAAGCAGAGACCATGGTGAGAGTAGGTGGGTAGGTAGCGGCAGTAGTATCTGCTCTAGGAGTTGTAGTTTGGTTCATCATAGCTTGAGAACCAGACTCCTTATTCAGCATTTGCCTTTTCCCTCCTTTCTAAAGCAGGAGATGGGAATCTGGGGGTTTGTTACATCCCTAATAATCTAATTACCACTGATATTTTAAATAGATTCAAACACTGTTTTTCCTCATTTGAAATATATACATAGAATGATAAAATGGTTTGGGTTGGAAGAGACTTTAAGATCACCCCGTCCAAACCCCCTGCCATGGGCAGAGATATCTCCCACTAGATAAAGGTTGCTCAAAGCCTCATTCAACCTGGCCTTGAACACTTCCAGCGATAAGGCAGCCATGACTTCTCTGGGCATGCTGTGCCAGTCAGTGCCTCACCACCCTCACAGGAAAACTTTTCTTCCTAATATCTAATCTAAATCTCCAATTTTAAGTTTAGAATTGTTAACCCTCGTTCTATCCCTGCACTCCATGATAAAGAGCCCCTTCCCAGTTTTCCTGAATGCCCCCTTTAAGTACCGGAAGGCTTCTATAAGGTCTCCCTGGAGCCTCCTCTTCTTTCTCTAGGCTGAACAACCTCAACTCCCTGAGATTGTCCTTGTATGGGAGGTGCTCCAGCCCTCTGATCATCTTTGTGGCTCTCCTCAGGACTCACTCTAACAGACCCACTTCCTTCCTGTGCTGAGGACTCAAGAACTGAATGCAGGACTCCAGGTAAGTTCTTGTGAGACCAGAGTAGAGGGGGAGAATCACATCCCTCGACCTGTTGGTCACAATTCTTCTGATGCTGCCCAGGATATGGTTGGCTTTCTGGGCTGCAGGTGCACATTGCTGGCTCGTGTTGTGCCTCTAATCCACCAGCACCCCCAAGTCCTTCTCTTCAGGGCTACTCTCAATTCATTCTCCACCCAGCCTGTATTTGTGCTTGGGATTGTGCTGACCCAAGACTTCGTACTTGGCCTTGCTGAACTTCATGAGGTTCCCACAGGCCCACCTCCCAAGCCTGTCTGGGTCCCTCTATACGGCATCCCTTCCCTCCAGCATGTTGACCGTGCCACACAGCTTGGTGTCATCAGCAAACTTGCTGAGGGCATCCCCAATCCCACTGTCCACGTCTGCGACAAAGATGTGAAACAATACTGGTCCCAACACCAGCCCCTGTGCAATGCCACTTGTCACTGGTCTCCACTTGGACATTGAGCCATTGACCACAACTCTTTGAGTGTGACCAACCAGCCAATTCCTTATTCACCAAGTGGTCCATCTGTCAAACCCACGTGTCTTCACTTTAGAGATGGGAATGTCATGCAGGATGGTGTTGAACGCTTTGCAGAAGCCCAGGCAGATTATGTCAGTTACTGTTCCCTTATCCAGCAACACAATAGTCTCATCGTAGAAGGTCATCAAATTCATCATACCAACCAAAGAAAACTGTAATTTACAAAAACCAACTGCACAGTTTTGTTCACATGCTACTGTTGTCTTACATGACAAAAATTAATTAAAAGGTTGAACTAAGGAAAGCTTCCATGAGTTCCACATGACTTACTGAATTGTCCTGTGTTCTACTTATTAAAATCAGGTGCAAGAAGGCAGGTTAAGAAGCTGATAAAAGCATACTGATGAAATTGAGTAAGAGAAAGAGAGAATAATTTTTAAAAGTAGATGTAGGAGGCAACAGGAGATCATGATCATCCAGTCCTTTCTCTGCCTGAAGGCAGGATCAACTATACCTATGTCAGCTTTGACAGATGTTTGCCTAGTTGGTTCTTAAAAGTTTCTAATGATGATGAATTCACAACCTCACCAGATGTTTAATTCCAGTGTTTAATTATCTTTATGGTTTGAAAGAATTTCTTAAGCCTACTGCAGTCCCTACTTGTTCTGTTTTTCATTAAAATAGGTGACAGATGTTTCTCTATGTCTTGCAGTATCTTTCTGTGTACTTGCAGACATGTTCTCCTCAGTATTCTCTGCTTTAAAGGCCATGATCTAGAGAAATGAGAACAAACAAAGGTCTTTTCTGGACTATCTCCAATTCAGCCACAACAGAAAAAGCTGTATGTTCTAAACTGGACACAGTTTTTTTTTGCTTTACTGGGCACAGGGTATAAAAGTTCTACTCAAAGAAAATCGCAGTCCTGGGGACATATTCCCTTCATACAAACAATCATGGTTTTTCTCATACAATCATCCTTTTTCTCATACAGTTATGTTCTGTTATCACTTCCATATCTGCTTCTGCATGATGGTTATGTAGGCTTTTTTTCCTTTGACTTTATTTGTGGAACTCTTTTTTTGTCCTCTGTTGAATCTCTGCTTTTTGCTATTGCATAACATGCTGTTTCTTCAAACAATTTAAATTGCAAAATGACTTCAAATTTTAATCTTGACCTCCAGTATGCTTACAGTACCTTCTCAGTTTGGTGTCATCTTCAGATTTGCTATGTGCGGTGTGTGTCCCTTGACCTGGGTTGTAACTACAAGAACTGGACAGAAGCCCTGTAAGTACAACCATCTTTGATACTCTCTTCTGTTTTGAACATTCACTATTGGGCAATTGACCAATTCTAGAGTTTAATCTCGATCATGTTTCTATAACATATAGGTATGCTAAAGGATATCCCAGGTTATGGAGATGTCATAATGACACACTAAAAAGCCTTACTGAAGTCAACAAATACAATATTTGCTGTTTTCCCCATATTCATAGACCTTCCTGCCCTGATTCAAAAGAAGTTTAATCACTTTGACATTGCTTTCTCACAAACCTATGCTGGCTGTTGCTCCTCAGTTGAGGGGTGGTTAAGCGCTTAGAACTTTTTTGACATTTTATTGGCATAATCATTCCCTCTCGTTAAAATCTTTTCAAGCTTCAGCTGGTTGTGTTGTGGCCCTGAAAAAGTATCTTTCATTGTAAAGTAAATACAAAACGTCACTACACAGATATCAACAGGAAACTGTCATCCTCTCCCCAAATGTGTGAAACTTTTACTGTGTGTAGTTAAATGCAGTATAATAACAGTAATCATTACTTGCAAACTTTATAATAATGTGACCAGAATTAATTCAAAAGCAGTTACTATTAAAAACATACCATGGCAATCTCAGTTTAACTATGTGAGCTTTTCTGACATAAATAGTAAATCCCCAAGTTTTAAATATATTTTCTTAATGAGATTATCAAGCTTGGCAACAAGAAGTAAAAATACTTTTCTACCACTAAGATGTGTTTTTAGCAATAAGCCTTAGTTTCCAGGAAAGCAAAATGAAATGAAACAAAGTGCACTGATCTAATCACAGAAGTAGAAATGAAGGAAGCAACACTGCTCCTAGGAGTGGAAGTGCACCTGTGTTTAACCTGTATGGCAAAGCAAGGCATTTACACAAACTCAGGTTTCTCAATATAAAAAATTGAAGCAACAGAGTATATTTGGTTACAAAGAAACTTTAAGAAAACACAAAAATAATGCCAAGAACTATTTTAGATATTCATTTAGAAAAAGAACTGGTCTAAGCACATTTACAGTTAGCTGATTTTTGTTTCCAGTGCAGGCAAGGCTTCTCCTAGCACTCTATTTGCAGTAAAATAAGGTACTACAATTTGAAAGCATGAATTAAAGACAAAGGAAAGGGTGTAACATAAGATGCAAATCTATCTAATGAAAGACTGCATATGCCTTGCTCGAGTTTCTTTGAGATTCAGAACAGTACATAACAGAACTCTCAGAAGGACCTGGGGGTGCTGTTTGACAATGGCTGAATATGAGTCAGTAGTGACCCAAGTGGTCAAGAAGGCCAATGGCATCTTGGCCTGTATCAGAAACAGCGTGGCCAGCAGGACCAGGGAAGAGATTGTGTCCCTGTACTCAGCACTGGTGTACTCAGCACCTCAAGAACTGTGTTCAGTTTTGGGCCCCTCAGTACAAAAAAGGACATTGAGGTGCTGGAGCGCATCCAGAGACGAGGCTTGATAAGGGGGCTGGAGAACAAGTCTTATAAGAGACAGCTGAGGGAACTGTGATTTAGCCTAGAGAAAAGGAGGCTGAGGTGAGACCTTATCACTGTTTATAACTACCTGAAAAGAGGTTGTAACCAGGTGGGTGTTGGTTTCTCCTCCCAAGTAACAATTGACAGGATGAGAGGAAATGGCCAGGAGTTGTCCCTGGAGAGGTTTAGATTAGATATCAGGAAAAATTTCTTCACTGAAAGTGTTATCAGGCACTGGAACAGCTGCCCAGGGAGGTGGCTGAGTCACCGTCCCTGCAGACATTTAAAAGATGGGTAGACAAGGTGCTAAGGGATATGGTTTAGTAGTGGACAGGTATAGTTGGACTTGATGATCTCAAAGGTCTTTTCCAACCAAACGATTCCATGATTCAATTAAATACATTTAAACCTATGGTTTGTATGAGAGAACTTTGCAGAGCCCCACAAGAACAAGTGCTTGCAATCATGAAACTTCTCCCAGTTACTTGAAGAATACCAGTCTCTTCCTCCTGGCTGGGTGGTCTATAGCAGACTCCCACCATGATATCTGCCTTACTGGGCACTCCGCTGATTTTTAGTCATAGGCACTCAACCCTATCATCACCATAATTGAGCTCAAGGCAATCAAAACACTCTCTACACCACTGCCTCTCCCTCCTTGCCTATCCCACCTGAAGAGTTTATAGCCCGTTACATGAGCTGTCCCACCACGTTTCCATGATGGCAATTATATCATAATTTTCTAGCTATACAATGATTTCTAACTCCTCCTGTTTGTTGCCCATCCTGCATGCATTTGTGTAGAAGAACTTCAGCTGGGCTATTGATCTCGCCATACTATTGAGGGCAACACTCTTAATTCCTTAGTGACTACTCACTGTCATTTCTAATCCATCAATAACCTTGGCAGATTTGGTGCCACTTGGAGTACTATCTCCCACTTCCTCTGGGATGGCAGACCAAAGGACCTCACAGAATTCTGTGGATGAAGAGTCCTCTGCAACACAAGGCATGCCTGTCTGTTGGGTCACAGACAGGGAGCATAGGGTGCTGTTCCAGTAGTCACCTTCCCTCTCACGCTCCCTGATGGTGCTCAACCTGCTCATCTCATCATGAAACTAAGCTTTTCACCAGGCAACCTATAAGACTAGCTCAGACTAGTTTGCTTTCATTTTAGAACATGATGAAATGTCAGCTGTAACATCATAAGGTCCACACCTTCAAGAAGCACATAAAATGGAAGTGGTACCAATCTCTGTAGCTGCCATTGACAATAAAATTGCTGCTATGGAAAGCGCTAAAGTTTTTTGTTAGTTTTTCTGCCCCCCTGCACTGCATCCCCTACTTAAACTATTATTCCAGTGCTAGTATTGCACACAGTTCAATTATTTTAAGATCGTGAATGGGCTTTGAGAAAATATATAGCACTTCAAAAGCAATAATCACATTTTTGTAAACAAGCAATTTATATATGTTTCCATATTTAGATGAAATAGATGTTTTCAAAATCTTATTTCATAGCTAGAAAGTATTTCTAGGAAATAACTAGTGGATTTCTACTTGTTGTGCAGTAAGCAACAGATTGGGCATAACTCCTTTGGATCAGTACCATTCAGCATGCTTTAGGAGCAATTCCTGCTTTATGTAGGAAAGTTTGTAAGAATCATATTTTAATAAGAAAAGCATGATACAGAAATCATAAGGAAAGGCTATCTAAGCATGCAGGAGCATTTAAAGGTAATACCTGGCCAAAGAAGAAGTCCCCTGATGTACGCATGATCTTGCCATGTCCCTTCCAAGAGCTTGCACATGAAGGCCAAAGGTGTTGCCCCAGGAGAGATTGACAGTGCAAATATTCTGGCTTGCACTCCTAACCATGGTCTGCTATCACGATCCTAAAAGGTATCGAGTGCTAGGTAACTTATCAGCACCTAAACACTCCAGAAATGCCCTTTGGGTTTTCCTCTGAGATCACTTTCTGGGAACAGGCCCCTTTTGCTCTTATCCTTCCAAACACATACCCAGGCCTCTCTCATCAAAACTAAGTCAGTTTAGTCAGAAAAAAAAAATCAGTTCAAATGGAAATGCCTAAGAACAGAAGTTTTCTAAGAGTTTAGAGAAAACTTACCACCTTTCTTCTATAATTATTATGGTAAATAAATAATTTCAGAAGCGTCAAAATAGCATCTTCAAATCACTACAGTTTAGTACAGGGGACTGTCTGGCTGATGTAACATCTAGCCCAGTTTCCTAAGGAAGACAAACTTCTAGCAAGGCAAACTCCTTTCCCGCTCCCCACTAAAACTTCTGAAATGGACATCCAAATTTCAGCTAAATTTAAAAGAGAAGCAAAATCCTCACAGTAAGTAGAATTTCCTTGGAAGGGAAACATATTGGAGAGGACAAGGCAGAACCTTCCCATTCCACAGTCAGCTACTTAGCACATACAGTACGTGCTATGGTGAGGCAGCTCTCTGCTAGGTAAGGGTATCATCAGCAACTTAAATGGGCAGCTGGGATACTAGAAAGGGAGAGAGGACGAGCTGAAGGACAAAGACCTAAACTAATAAGAAACCAAGCCTCATTAACATTACTGTTCCCAAATAAAGTTGTTTATTTTCTTACTGAGACACTACAAAGTAAAATAATGGCATCCAAAGGGGCAGGGCTACGCGAAGAACCTTGTAAGTGTTTGCAGGAGGAGGGCAGCACAGTGTGGAAGGATGGAAAGTTGTGTGTATTAGGCCTGAGTATGCTGCCATTTTGATCTCTGGAGAAATAACCACCATCTTCACTGGTACAGAATTCACTTATACTAAAAGTACTGAATCATAGTGCATATTTCTTCCGGAATATCATGCTGGAAAACACATGACAATAAACCTCACAATACCAAAAGAAATCATGAGTGGAAGTACCATAGATGCATAGTTTCTTACAAGACATAGCCATTTGAGAGCTATTCAGCTTTTAAAATAGGTTTAGCCTGATTTCTGAGATAACATTTCCCCAAATGAATGAAATGGGTACCAAGCACAATGTCCTAAATTCTACAGTCAGTTTTCCTCTCTCGTGTTTCTTAATCAAATACATATAAAACCTAAAAAAGCTATTGACTAATTCAGAGAAGTGGAGGAAATTAAAACAATTAAAATGTATGGGGTTTTTTACAAGAAAAACAACCAAAAAAATATTTTCTGTGAAATCAATCTTGAAATAATAGTGTTTGAAATAAACTATCTCAAATAACCTCAGGTGATAAAAAAAGATATCGGATTAACACTTTCCTATAAACACAAATCACACTAGACACTTCTAAAGTATCTTCAGATACAAAAAAAAATGAGACTCATGTATAGTAAGTAATACCAATACAAAACAAGTCATAGTACAAAACCATTCTTATCCTCTTATTCTGTGCCAAAGAGTGTTTTTAATTGTCTGCTGAATAGAATAAGCTGTCTATTCAACAGACAGCAAAGAGGAACACTTCCTTGGGTAAGACTGAAGAGACAATTCTGGAACAATTCCAGCCCGAGACCTTACTCTGTAATGTCTGTGCAGCTCATACAGCAAAATAGTTTGGATATTCACATGTTTAGGTATGGTGGGGTTGCTACAGCGACATCATGTACTACCTACAACCCCCATTGCTTTTCCAGCTGCAGTTGTATGAACTCGTTTCAACATTTTATTAGATTTTTGCTGTCCAATTTCTGATCAAGTACAAACCCATCTGCATTTGACAGCTTGTCTTGTTACTCACAATTTATAACAAAGCAGAAACACTTCCCATCAATCCTATACAGTAATTGGGGGCAAGCCCCAACAGATATACTGTGAGGAGCTATCAGTGCCACAGACACTGCTAGTTTATACCACAGTACAGTTTTGGTGTGTTCTCACATTGTAGACTTTCCCCTTCACTTTTGTTTTTTTAAATACAAGATAGCACCCCTATTAATATTCCTGGAAATGACAGGGAATAAAAAGGGCAAGAATCAAAGATGAAAGAACAATAGTTGAAATAAAAGAGACTTGTTAGGAATGGCTGTAGACAACTTTTGTCTTAGCTTATTGTTTAATAATGAACAACTTCACTTACAACTTGTCAATTTGTAAAATATAACATAAAATGTGACTCCATATCTGAGTTTTTTAACTCCTGTTAACAAATCCTTAAAACTGAATTTACTTCTATTAAATATAATGCAAATTCAACTTACATGAATTTCAAAAAGCATAATTTTAATCTGACATTTTTGTTTTCTTTCGCTCCTCTCAGTGTCTGGATCATTATTATATACCACTGCTCTATAAACCTTGATAATTACCTCAGAAGGCCTACACACCATCTAGTATGCTCTTCTTTATCAGTGGCATAGCAACAAAACTGTAGCTTAAGTAGAAACAAGTCAAACAGCTCTAATGTTGCATGTGAAGCAATTCTGTACATAAATAGATTTTTTTCAAATTTCTTCTACCATTCTTCAAAAAAATCTCACACATCAGTCCTCAAAAACAGTTACCAGATAGCAATCTATCGGTTCTCCAGGAAGCACAAGCTGTCTAAACAGTGTCACTAACACATCAAAAAAGAAACGTTTTGTCTGCTTTTCTTGCCAGGAATCCATGATAGCTTTGTTAGTAATACTAATACCTACCAATTACCTAGTATTTTCAAGTACAAAACACTGTAAAAAAACCAAAATAACATGCTGCAGCAGTTTCCAGGTTCCTGCTAATTCCTGTTAACACAGTGCTTTTAAAACCTGACATGTTCTGGAGTGTTGAATTTAATCTCTTTCATTTTTACTGTTTTCTTAGCTTGTACTTGCTTTCTTTCCCAAGTTCTGGAATTCATGCCTGTTTCTTTCCTCCTAAGACTAGTGGTCCTGATTGCCTTGTTGAGTCACAAATACAGACTGATGTTAGAAGTATGCTCCTCTTTGCACTTGTTTTATCTTGTTTGATCCTTCATTTCTCAACTCTTCTATTATTACTCTTTCAGCTTTTCAGCTTCACAGCCTATTCTCTGCCCATTTACCATCATTGTTTGCTTGTGTCCTCAAAGTCAGCCAATCTCTTTTGTTATTCTCTCTTTATGGAAAGAGTGTTCTAAGTCTTGTCAGGTTTTTTAAACTATAGATGTTTATATGCTTTGCTATAAATTTGTGTGAAGTAATCACATCAGAGACAGGAACACCAGTGCTAACACTTCGCAAAGAAGCTGATGAGCTTTGTGAGGGTTAGCAGGTCCCAGCAAGGAACTAAACCCACATCCTCAAATTGAAGTGTCCTCATGGTCCATCCTTTTTCCTTCTATAACCCTCACCTAGCATAGCTTCTGATGTACCTACAAATTGCTTTATTCCCACTTCTAGAGCTTTGCCTTTGAAGTAGGTGGAATTTGAAGCTGTTAGTAGCCCAACCCTGTGCTAACAAGCAGATACCTCCCTTCTTTTCAGACTGACCTGCTGTTGGCATTATTTATCTTAGATAATAGTTGCAAAGCAGAATTCTAGACCTAGACCAGTTGCCATTTTGTGTCGTGTCTCTAGTCCAGTCACCCATCTCTCTCCAGCGCAATTTAAGCCTTCTCAGGGAATAACCTCAAGAGAGAACCTCAGATAATCACTGCCCCATCTACTGTTCAACCACCAGCTACATCTACAAATCCACCCATGGCTTGGCAACCCTCTCTGCAAGGGAAATCTGTCTTCCTTCAATGTAAATGTTCGAGTGCAAATTATTATTTGAATCTGGGATTAAGAGAATGCAGCTTCCAACCATTTTCAACTCACCTGCTAACCAAATGTTAGAGTAATATTTGATTCGGAGGCAAGACATCTTCACTCAAGTTTGATTTGGAAAAGGGTTCTTCCAAATGCTTTGCTCCTCAAAGCTTAACTTCCTGTTCAGTAGTGAATTTTATTTCTTTGGTCTAGTACAGACCAAACTGACAAACTGTTCTGCTGCAGACCTGAGGCTGACAAATACAGGAGATATGTTTGTCACTTAAATGTGCAAGACTCAAAAGCTTTTTGTAGCCCATACCACTTCTCCTTGCCACTTGCCTGACGGTAAGGGTAAGAGAACTGGAATCAGAACAAATAAGTGAACCACATGCTTGTGCTGGGTCAACGTGACTTTCAAGTACCAAGATGTGTTGCAAAAGGCACAGCAGCAAAGGGAGCACCAGACAACTTCCATGAGAGTCCCCTTCAGAAAACCAGAATTTATTACAATGACGATGATGATTCAGTATGAGGTATCTAAGACCTAGATTTGCTGACTACTGGCAATAGAAACTAATTTTGATAGAAAGAACTTCCATGAAAAGGTAAAGTATGTGTAGGTGGTATTTCTGGAAACACCTGGATCACCTCCAGTTTTCAGGCTGTAGCAAGTTTGTCAGACAATACAGTCATCCCTGCCTCCATGCATTCTGGTAGTATGTAACACTGACAGCGGCACACAACCTACTACAGCACAGCCATGACCCTTACTCGGTGTTTGGGCTACTAAAATTTAAATGGCAAAAATCATCAACCGTGAAGGAGCTCTCTGGGAGCCTGGTGCTACACAGCCAGCGTGATGGATGGGGAAGTGGCTTTTTTCTGTTTTTCTGTTAGCTAGTGCAACATTTCCAGAATGTTTTTAACAGCTGGTGCACCTGGCTCCCTAGTGTAACACTGTGTGTGCCAGGTCTCACAGCACTTTATTTCACAGGTGTCCAATACTTGAAGGAGATGTACAAAGTAGTTTCAGTACCTCTCTGCCGCCTACTGTATTTGACACCATTTCTGCCCTAGCAATGTTCTCAGCGCAGTGTCAGCTAACGTTGTGTGCCTTTGCCTGCACAAACCATGCTGCCTGCCGACTACCGCCACATAGCATCGACTGAAATCTAGAAGGAGGCAGCAGTTTCTGACCCAAGACATCCAAAGGAGGCTTATTCTCATCTTTCCATCCAAAGGGACACAATCCTGGGGGCAAGTTGAGGAATCTAGGCTGAAAACTGCCTTAAGTCCTGTATTATATGACCCCAGTTTTTACGATGGCATTTTTGCAATCCTCTACCCAAAATTTCACCTTCAGCATGTGTGTGTGGTAGCAGAGGGATACACGATCATTTGGTACCATCATCTGGGATGTCATCCAGAGGGACTTGGACAGGCTGGAGAGTTGGGCCTGTGTGAACATCATGAGGTTCAACAAGTCCAAGTGTAAGGTCCTGCACCTGAGTGGAGGCAATCCGTGGTTTCAACGTAGGCTGGAGGACAACGTGATTGAGAGCAGCCCTGTGAAGAAGGACTTGGGGGTGCTGGTTGATGAGAAGTTCAACATGAGCTAGCAATGTGCGCTCACAGCCCAGAAGGCCAACCATCTCCTGGGTTTCATCAAAAGAAGCATTCCCAGCAGGGTGAGGGAGGTGATTCTCTTCCTCTACTCCATTCTCGTGAGACCCCACCTGGAGTATTGCATCCAGTTCTCGAATCTCCACTTAAGGAGGATATGGAACTGTTGGAGCAGGTCCAGAGGAAGGCTATGAAGATGATCAGAGGGCTGGAGCCCCTCTGCTACGAAGACAGACTGAGAGAGTTGGGGTTGTTCAGCTTGGAGAAGAGAAGGCCCCAGGGAAGACCTTATAGCGGCATTCCACTACCTGAAAGGGTTACGGGAAAGCTGGGGAGGGACATTTTACAAGGGCCCGTAGTGATCAGACTATGGGAGATTTAGATTAGATATTAGGAAAGAATTCTTCACGCTGAGGGTGGTGAGGCACTGGCACAGGTTATCCAGGGAAGCTGTGACTTGTCCCCTCCCTGGAAGCGTTCAAGGTGAAGCTGGTTGGGGCCTTTAGCAGCCTGGTCTGGTAGGAGGTGTCCCTGCCCGATGTTGGAATTGGATGAAATTTAAGGCCCCTTCCAACCCAACTCATTCCATGACTCCATGATTTCTATGGTATCAGAAAGGCACCCATGCGGTACCAGGGACTGGAAGCTGCAAATCGGCTGGGTCACTGACAGGACAGATCCCGCAGCCGCCACCGCCCTCCCTGCCTGCCTATGTGAACCCCCGGGAAACCGCCACACGTGCACGGTAGCAGAGCCAGGAGAACTCGGAAGTACCCTGAAGGCCGGTGACGCCCCAAGGTGACCCCCTGCTCCTTCCCCGCCCTCGAGAGACCCTGGGCGGTCACGCGCGCGGGAAGGGAGGGAAAAAGCAGCCAACTCGCCCCGCCTCCGAGGGGAAAAAGGCGCGAAAGCGAACGCGCCCGCGCGTCCCGTTCGGGCGAGGCGATTGGTGGGGGAGGTGGGGAGGGGTTTGGTGGCGTCATAACCGCGCGCGACACTGGCTGCGCAGGGGTTTGGAGGGGAGTGGGTTCGTGCCGCCGCCATTGGGCAGCGTTGCGTTTCCTGGTGTCCGGCAGTGTCCCCGTCCTTCCTCTGTCCAGGCGCCTTGGTGCTCAGTCCGGCCCGGCCCGGCCCGCGTGACTATACTCCCTTGCCCACCCGCGTCCCGCCGGTGCTGGCCCCGGTGCGCGGCAGGTGCGTGCGGGGCCCGTGTATGCGCAGAGGTGCCGAGGAGCGCGGCGGCTGAGGTGTGTGAGGGGCCGCGGGGCTCGGGGATGCGAGGAGTGGGGGAAGGCGATGGGAGAGGATGGGCGGGTGACCCTTCCCGCCTACAGCGCGGTTGAGCTCCGGGGGGAGCGTTGGGGTTCTCGGGCGCGGGTCCCTTCGCCGGCCTTTTCTGAGCTGTATCTGATAGAGCCTTGCTTCCTCGTTCCTCTTCTCGGCCTTTGCCACAGGTCTGCCGGTCGAGTTCGTCTTGTCTGCTGCAGACAGGCGGGATAGGTTAATAATATGAGTCTTTACAACTTGGACCGCTTTCGCTTTGAGAGGAAGAGCAAAGCCTCGGACCAGGACAGCGTGTGTGCTTTGGCGGCCCAGGTGCAGGCAGCAGCGAGTTCTACTGCGGCATGTTCTGCTGCTGGAGGGGAGGAGGATGAAGCTACAGATGACAGCAGCAGGCCAGATACTCCTGTTTTGGATGTGACAGCGATGACTGGTGAGTCACGTGTTTTGCACATAGCATAAGAACAGTGCAAGTACTTCATTTCTAGAAATAAAATAATTGTTGAGGTTTTTTTCTTTTGCAATTTTACAAAGGTTTCTACCTATACACATGTACTTCCACAAAAGTATCCTTATTTGTAGCAGTGCTTGCTCCAATTGTATGTATGCATTGAGTCATCTGAAACCTTCTGATAACTAAAGTTAAAGCTGGTTTTTTTTTCGGTTGAGTAAACAAGCTACAATTTAACTGTCTAAAGGATGTCATACTTTCCTATTAATTAATAATCGTTACTGATACTTACTTTATACTTATATAGTATTTTAGAGTTTTCAAAGGAAAACCCCTGAATTTTAGCTGTCTGGTAAATGCTGCTTTCTTGCAGTGGCTTGTGATTTTTATGGAAATGGGAGAAACTTGCTTATGTAGTAATTCATCAGTTTGTTTGGCTGTTATCCTAGAAATGTGCTGATTCTGTTTGGATTCATCAATTAATATTAATAAGTGACTGCAACAGCTGTCAATCGCATAATTGCGTTTGCCAGAAGCTTTTCTGTTATTGAAGGAGTAAGAACATAATAACAACAGTTATTTGTGGCTGATTATTTTCTACGTTTTGGAAGTTCTGTATAAATTCTGATGCAAACATCAAGATATAAGTGTTATTGGAGAGATCAGACAGACCTTGACTATGTGTTGAGTAAGTAATGGAATGGCAGTTGGTGTAAATTGTATTTGTCTTGCATACAGCTTTCCCTTGGTGGAAAGCAGTTTATCGTAGTACCTTATCTATGTGGTAACAGAGAACCTTTTGCATACAAGGAGGATTTACTCTTAAAGTTGAGTGAAATTGATGTTACAGATGATTGGTATTCCATGAATTTTGGTTTTATGCAGATTAGCTGTTTTCAGTTGAACTGGAGTGCTCTGTGGTTTACATTAGTAAATAACTGTCAGTGCTTTATGTTTAAAAACAAAATAGACTTCATAAGGTGTTGCTTGAGAGTTGTCAGTCTGGGGTTAAGTAGCCTGTCCACTAGCAGAGAGGATGTTTTGGTGGCTGGGGGAACTTAACAAGAGAAGCAAGCAACTGTCAGTTATGGCTTCTGAGTGCATATGCTTTGTAACAGATTGCGTGAAAAAACTGGTACTCTGAGGAAGTGCGCTTTGGAATAGGTTTTCCTGTTTGTGATAAGTGACTGCCTTGTGCGGTGTGGAAATTACTTAATGCAGGTACGTTTCCTGAACTGTGAGCATAATTGTGAAGAAATGGATGGTGCTGCTTGTTTTATGGCTTATGAGCCTTTGGAATTTATGTTTTTAATATTATATTTTTCCTTTAATCTGCCTATGGACTTAATTTTGACATGGAAGCATGTCGGTAGACCGTAACTACCAAGGCTAACACACTTTGGAACATGTTGTTTTTCAAAATACTGGTCTCCCTTGTTTCTGTTCTATAAGGTTAGAGCTGTGAAGGAGAGGGGATGTAGTGTCCAATTTAGAGGCATGAGTTTGAGTTTAGATATGAAGTAATAAGAGGAAAGATGAAGGGCAGCCTTAAAGAGAAACTGTCAAGAAAGGTTAAGTACTTGTGAGGAAAACTAGTGGGAGATGATGGTAGCTATCAGTAAAATGGAGTAGAGTAGAAGTGCAGACAAAATTACAGGAAGTGACCAACTTAAATAGGAACCCATGGATGCTGATGTAGAACTGAGGTACTAATTAATATTTAAAATTGAGATGTAATTACTATTACTTTGCATTTACATAATACTTAATATTTCTCAGGTATTGAGTGTTTAAAGAAGATGGAGTGGTTTGGTGACTTTTTCCCCCCCTTATTTGCACATCATTGTCTAACCCATTTAAAGGAATTAGTTAACTGTCTTAAAAATCAAATAACACTTTCTACATCTGTAGAAGTTAACCGAAAAGAAAATACACAAATTTTGTCTGCAGGATACGAGGCACTTAAATGTAAAATAGGAAACTACGTTTGGTTAGCAGATACCCATCCTCCTTGTTTTCTATTTAAGAACAAGAAGACAGAACTTTTTTTGCTTTGGGTCAAATAAAACAGACAGGGTTTTTTTCTTGTTTTATCACGGAAAAGATACAGCATTGACCAGTTTATGGCTTAAATACATAAGTACTTTACTGCTAAGTACATAAATCAAAGTATTACGTTGTTTTGTGCAAGAAGCAGTTTATGCCTGGTTAACTCAAAATAACTTGTCCTAATGCTTAATAAATTGTGTGAGGACGACAATCATATATCACTTACACACAAAAAATAAATAGCTGATTGGTTTTGTGTCCTTTTGTATTTAGTATCATGTAATAGTATAGCATATGTAAAAAGAATTTCAAAATCAAATTTTTTTTCTTCAGCAGTGCAAATCGCTCGGTATCATTTCCTAGGGATTTCTTTAGATTTCTGTTTTATCGAGTCCTGAAATATGCAGCTAAGAAAAAGATGGTTATTGTAGTTTCATTCATCTTGGAAAAATAGTCACATAATATCTTGTGTCATGAAACACCGTTGTTTTGTTAGCTTATTTTTTGTTTGGTTTTCCCAGAACAAAATAACATTGGTAGATAGTTCTACACCCCGCACGTTTGTTTATGTATGTAGTAAAGCTTATTGCCTTGTATTGAACATGCGTACCTTACACTTCAATAATCAATTTGTAGTATGATGGTCAGAAGAACTGGTCATCTTTATACAGTTGAGTATATTAAAAATTCTACAGACTTGCAGTGGCTTTACAGCTAAGTTGTAGGTGGTAATTGTGAACATCACTTAACTGAGGGGTAGGAACCAACTATGGGGCAGTTATCAACTTGTATTACAGTTGTAAAAATGCATTGGAGTGACTTACTGCAATTTTCTATGGAGAAGTCTTACTGATTAAATACGTGTTTGGTTTCTGTTAGCTTCACTGTTTTCTTAACAGACTGTCTTAAGTTTTAATTAGATGGTTTTAATTATGTAAATAGCCTGATGTATGAAGATAATGAGAATATTCACATTGTAGAAATTGAGCGGAACTGAATTAGAATTATACAAATGATTTCAAAATGAGATTTGTATCCGAAAACCATGCTTACAAAGCTTTAACAATGAATAAAAAGTCGAAGATGAAATTAAACTACTATATATAATCCTGTTATTAATGGATGTTTTTGTAGATATCCTCCCTGTACAATTCAAATATATAACCCAAATGACTGCAGTTTGAGGTTACAAAGTTGAGAGTGTCACATCATTCACTTGCACTGGGGTTGCTTTTTTGAGGATTCATAGGAAGAAATGTTAAAGTAATTGTAATTTTAAAGTAGTCTCTTTAAGAAGCACCGTAGAGGAGCACTGATGTTTAGGAGTGCTTTACCAAAGACTCCCCTTTGAAAGAGAAAGATGAATTAGCTTGTTGACTTGAGCAGTGTGTACTTGATTCTGCTTTTTTTTTCAAAAGCAGTTGAATCTGTGCCTTAGTTACAGAACTAAAAAAAAATATGCTCTAACTTTATAAAAACAGTTGCATTTGAGTACCTTTATCCATAACTTCACACTGTCTGTATAATCATAGCCAGTTTCATGCAGTTATTCTCATAGAGTTGCTTTGTATGATTGCAAAAATCGATTGTTGCTGGGTTTTGGTTTTGTTGTTTAGGCCTCCAATTAGAAATTCTTATGTGTTTTCTGGTTTCTGGCCTTAAGAGTCAAACACTGGTCTTATGATTGCAGGCATTGCTTGATAGTCCTTTTTAATCGCTTATAATCAAGAAATTCTGCCTCCAATACTTAGGTGCTATGGCAAAAACTGTTTAATCTGTCATTACCGTATAAGGTTATTTGCACTAAAAATGAGGATTCTGTTTTACATATGTGATTTCTGCTCCCTTTCTGCCCCATTAATAAGGGATTCTGTTTACTGGAATAGGAGGAGGGAGAGAAGGAAATAATGCTTTTTTGAATAGGAAGAAGAATTTTCCAGGCAGCTCAGTATTTCATAGGTACGGGAGTTATCTTGAAGACTGGACAATTACTGCTGTTTTAAGTAAAAATAAAATGAGAAGTCACCATGTGAAACAGTAAATTAGACTTTATATTTAAATCATAGAATTGTAGAATAGTTCGGGTTGAAAAGGACTTTGAAGATCATCTACTTCCACGCTCCCTGGCATGGCAAGGACACCTTCCACCAGATCACGTTGCTCAAAACCTCATCCAACCTGGTCTTGAACATCTTCAAGGACTGGGATTTCACAGCTTCTCTGGGAAACCTGTTCCAGTCACCTTCACAGTAAAAAAATTTCTTCCTAATATCTAATCTAAATCTCCCCTCTTTCAGCTTATAACTGTTATCTCTCATCCTATCCCTGCACTCCCTGATAAAGACTGCCTTTCCAGCTTTCCTGTATCCCCCTTTAAGTATCGGAAGGCTGCTACAAGGTTTTTCTGGAGCCTTCTTGTCTCTTTCTAGGCTGAACAGCCCCAGCTCTCTCAGCCTGTCCTCATGTAGAAGGTGCTCCAGCCCTCTGATTGTCTTTGTGGCCCATCCTCTGGACTTACTCTGACAGATCCATGTCCTTCCTGTGCTGAGAATAAAATTATTTTTGAGATGGTGTTATTTTTGTAAGCTTTCCTTGTTTGTTATTGCTATTTCAAAAAAATAAATCCAACAAGGATGATTCCTAGCCAGGCTGTCACGACTACCTCTCATTTGTGTATCGTGCTACTTGCAGGAGGTATGTGTTTGTAATGTAATTTAACCTACAGGGCAAAGATCATGAAAACTGGCTCGATCAACTCTGTTAATTCAGAAGATACATGAAACGTGTTTCTCCATTTTTGATATCTCCATTCATATCTTTTTATGCATCCTGTATGTCTATCCTATTTTGATAGACTTTGCTCAGCTAACCTAACTTCATAACTTTCTGAATTTTTCTGCTTTATTATTCTTTGCTAGAGGCAAATTGCTGAAATAAATTTGCCTGCATCTTTATTTTTAAATCTAGTAATGTTTGTTACCTTCCTGAAGGTCTCTCTTGCTCTTCTCCTGTATTCATCTTGTACAGTTTTCAAATAAAGCAATGCAACTGTGTCAATTACAGCACATCTCCTTCAAAGCATGGATAGATAGAAGAAGGTACTGCTGAGGAACTTTCTGCTGCCAACAGTGTTACTGTTCTAAACTAATAATTTTTGGGCCTTCCTAAGTTTATACATGTATGGGCTTTTCAACATAGTATCACTTTGCTAAGTGAAACTTTTCCCTCTTCTAAAAATGATTACTGTAATCATAAAATCACAGAATGGTAGGGGTTGGAAGTGACCTCTGGAGATCATCTAGTCCAGTCCCTCTGCTAAAGCCAGGTTCACCTGGAACAGATTGCACAGGAGCGTATCCAGCTTGGTTTTGAGTATCTCAAGAGGAGACTCCACAACAATTCTCTGTCATGTTTTGAAAGTGGTAGGAAAGGTTTAAGTCAAATAAAATTGAGGCCTTTTGTCACAGGTGAAGGAATTAGACATTGCTCATTTCTGCATTTGATTATCAGACCAATGTATTCTAGTCTCTTCTGTGTCTAGTCTCTGCTGGCAGATCAGCTTTGATTTTTTTGCGCTCTGTATTAACTTGACTCAGCAAGTTTCTGCTTTAGTGAACAGAAGCAGAAGAAACTACCTTTATTTCCAGCAGAAATTGTAGTTCCAGAAGCAGCAGCTGAGAAAACAATACTGGTGTTTGGATTATAGACATGTGAGTTTTAAGAAATGATTGACGTGCTAGAGGGGAGAGAGGATGACCATGATGCTGTATTTGCATTATGAGAATGTAAAATCCTTTTATATGAGGACTCACATGGACAGTTGTATCATTAAAACTCAACTCTCCCAAGAGTTTTGTAGTCAGCTGTCCTACACCTTCCTTGTGTAATTGTTTTGGTCTGTTTTCTTATTCATCATTCAGAACTCTTTGGTGTAGGAAATGAATGGGAAATTTTTTTCTTCACCCATCCCCCACTCCAATTCAGAGTATATTACTGTCTGTCGCCTTCCACTGAGGCTCTTTATAAACATAGCTATTCTGTCTTCAATTTTGGAGTCTCTTCTACCTGTTCTGTGTTCCTCTGTGTTCTTACCCATCTTCTTAGAACATATATCAGATGCTGCCAACTGTTTCTTCAGTACCAGTCTCATAGGTGGAATTTATTGTGTCAATAAAAGGCTCATGTTCACTTAAGAGCAGGTGGGTGAGCCTGAATTGAAGAAATGACCCCTGCTTTGGCTTCTTCCAGGGCTGTCACAGGAGGACTGCCAGCCCTGTGAGCTGAGGGTGATGCCCATTGCAAGGCTGTTGGGAGCAGCATTCAGACTGATGGGGGCTGCTGCCTTTGGGGGTATGTGTCTTATTCTGAGATGCGAGAGCTTTTAAGATTCATATAAAACTTGCAATGGCATGTTTTAAGGGGAGTGACCAAAGGTGGGGAAGGAGAGGGATCAGAGTGAAGTCAGGAGGAACAAGTGTGTGGAAATAGGGGAATAAGGAGATAATAGTGGTTAGTTACACATAGAAAGGTCAGTATACTTGTTTGACAATGCCCTGCTTGTGGTCAATGTAGTTATTCCTGTATTCTCATTAAAATCCTCTTCTAGTTGCTTTCCTGGGTGAGGTTAATCTGTTCTGCTTGCCTGAGGGTCTAAGTGCCAGCAACTGGAGACAACCAGGGCTCAGAGGGGCCCATGTACCCAGGGTGCCAGCAGCTGAAGGTACCACAGGGAGTGGAAAATTAAGTAGCAGCCAGTGTGGGCTGCAGAGGCCTGCATGTTTGTGGTTCCAGCCCCTCTGGAGCAGTGGGGATACCAGGGGTGAGCCAGCAGGCAGGTAAAGTAGTGAGTTTTGGGAAGCCAGGGAGGGACCAGAAGGTCCTAGCTGCCCATTTATATCTGTGGCAGCCTTGAGGTGAGGGCACCTGGTGCTGACCACCAAGTAGAGAGTGGAGAGATTTGGGGGGCGGGGGGGGGTGTTTGCAAGGAAATCTGTGCTGACTGCTAGTAAGGGGTGTGCACCCTGGATCCCAGCAAGTGGGGAGACTGCAGCTTCATTCTGTGTGGGCTGGGTGTCCAAGACCAGCGACTGGAGGGTTCCCAGTGTTTGTGTTTGCTGCCAGTAGACCTTTGTCCCAATAAGCCTGGAGACAAGCAGGAGGCAGCTGTTGTTTGTGCATCCTTGGTTCTGAAGTGGAGGAGCAAGAGCAGGCTGAGTAGAGCAGCAGCAAATAGGAGATACAACTTACCAGTCACGTAGGAAGCAGATTCTTTTTTGGTGTGGAATGAAAATAAAACCCTTGTTATTAAACCTGATCAATAAGAAATGGAAATGTCACATTATAGAGGTTTTTAGATGGAAATTAAAACGTGGTTTCTCTGCTGAGACAGGATGCAAAACTAAGACAATTCTTATTTGTTGTAACTAACTCTCTGACACTGCAATGTTCATTCGTGAATTAAAAGCTGAGATGACAATCATTACGTGCTTTTCCTTCTTCTTGCACCTCTGTTTCCAAACTGCTGGACTAATGCCTGGTTAAAAGCGTGTTCTGTTTTTTCGATAGGATTTTTCCTGTGCATGGCTAAGGTCATATGAAGCCTGAAGTCTTCAACAATTGCTTTTTTGAACAGTCAGTCCTTGAAGGCTTACTTACATTTCCTCGTAGATGTTAAAGGAGTTTGAGTTATGCTCTCTACCATCCTTTTAACCAGTATTAATGTTCATTTTCAAGTTCTTTTCTTTTACAGTAGTGCACTGTAACATTTAGTACCATCTCTTTAGTTTGCTTGATACCTTTCCCTTTCAAAGCCAGGATCACAGGTAGTTTCCTGTGTCAGCAAATTGCTTGTATCTTTAGGATTTATCTTTGTTTCAAACAAAAGCTGCCTCAGTGGATTATTTTAAATTTATTTTCTGCAAGATTACTTTCATACAGCAAGTGCCCTCCACAGCTATCATGTTCTCCGCTTTATGCGTTCTTCTTCCTCTCTTCAGCCGTATGCCTCCAGGGTCCATAATTTGTCTAATCTTAACAAAATTACTCAGCTTACCAACTAGCCTTTGTTTAACAGTTCTTTTCAGCACTGGCTGTAAAAATGGTGAAGTGGTATAAAGGAATGGAGTCTTGAATGTGTGCTACTGATGTGCTAGTTCAGGCTCATACCTTTTCCAAAATGCCTTGATTACTTTCTTCAATTACTGACATGAAATAGCACACTTAAGAGGAGGCAATTTGCATCCAAGTATTCAATTCTGTTTAATACAGGTTTAAAGACAAGAGCTAGAAGCTGCATGTCCAGGTCCACATGCATCAACTAAAAATTGGGGGCTTTTTCTTAGGGTTTTGTAAAGGTCATAGTAGAATAGTTCTAGCCTCCGTAGGCAATAGATTGAACCGTATGTTTTATCTTGCCCAGGCTTATATGGGAGCTTAAAAGTTTTAGTTAGAACCACTTTGAAATATGCAGTATATCCAGTTAGAGTGTACTGTACCTTAGCTGCATCTGGTACTGCTGAAACATCTGGTACTGCAAAGCCTAATAAAGTGTAGGCTTTTTTGTTTTGTTTTACAATATGTCGTGGATGGATTTTATGAAACTTTGATTTAGCAACACTTCGGGATTTATTGAGGTAGATCACAAAATTAGAATATATAATTTCTAATAACACTTAATCGTAAAAAAGTTAATAAAGTTGTGGTCCCGGAGAACTCCAAGGGTCTCACTTAGGATTGCTATTTATGGGGTCGCAGGTGATAGACTTTAGTCAGTATTTTTTTCATTTTTGGTGACAACTCAGGGGAGGCAATTCTGGCATTTTCCATCAGTTGTGTGTGTCCAGAACTTTCCAGGTCGTGTAGCTCTGTTATTGTTCAGCTCAGGAATGATTCAGTGAGCAGGTGTACCGCTCTGTCAGGAGGTGACTGATGGTCAGTCTCTTTCCCAGGCACAGGAGTTTTGGGTACCTTAGAGGAGTCCCTTAACGCTTCAACTCACTCCATTTTTAAAAAAGATAAGGACACAGGAGAAGTTCTTTCCCACACTGTGCCTGACTTACCTTGCATCAGCAAGTCACCCAAGGGAAGGTCGCATCCTCTCTTCTCCAGGTTCATATTTTGTATGTCAGGTTTTGTGTATATTTCACTGTGTTGTTGTGGTTTCCCCATCTAGATATGTGCATGGAGTCAGTTTCAGGTGATGCTGACATTGGGGGACTTAGTCATGCATTATTCATGTCTAATTGAGGAATTATATGAATAGACTGGCTGCTTATACTTTGGTTGTCTTACAAAGCATGTTAAGAACTGAAAAGTTAATACATGCTAATGCATGCTTAGTACATCAGTTTTGCAGATGTCATTGAAGGTATGTGATTTGTGAGATATCTTCAAAATGACATATACTGGTTATGTCTAGATTTGGTATATCTTGAAGCTTTAAATATAACATGGAGCATCCTTCCATGTGCTAAGTTTTCTTGTTAAGAACCATCTGGAGCATAATGTGAAAAAGACTAGCTATATAACTTATATCTCTCCAGGAGTTGCAGCTTAGCTGTCAAGGTCCTCAATGTACCTTCCTAATTTTCTGCAGTGTAACACTGACCTTCCCTTTCTGAAAAGCTGTCAATACAAACAGATAATAAATCAGCCATCAGATACACCAGTACATTTCTATCTATGTCCTGGTCAACCTGAAAATAGTTGAAAGGATTTTGCTATTTCTTTGGGTTTTGAAAAATAAAAATGTATTTACAAGTAGTTGTTAACCCAAATTACATGGTTTCTTAAACTTTGTAGTATAAATATTTGTTTGATGTAAGAGGACTGAGGATCTTTTACTGGGTAGGTTACCACTTTAAGGAATACAGCTTACAGGAATTTTCTATGCATTAAGGATGTGAGTTCTGTTTAAATGGCTGCTGTGTATGGAAGAAATCATAGCTATCTGATGCTCTAAGTACAAATTTGAAGTAATAAATCGTAAGTCATTGTCTCCTGTCTTTTCTCCTATTGTAATGGCTTACACAGAGTACTCCACCATCCCAGAAACTCCTGAAGACAAGAGGGAGAGCGAACAATTTTATTTCAAGCATCGAAGAGGGGTGCAATTCTTAGATTTGTCTTCGGACAGTGAAGATGAACCAAGAAACTTCAGTGCTGTAAGAGGAAACAGGACTTCAAGAAGAGACACGATTATAATGTAAGCTTTAAGTAGTTTTCTGTAACATTTATGCAATCTGATGTGATGTTCTAAATTGAACTATCGCATTGAAAATCGAAGCCTAGGTTCTGGTTTACTTGTTTGTGATTTAGCTGCCCCTAACTAAGCTTTACTGGATTTCCAGGGGAAAAAGAATCCATCTCTTAAACAATTTTCTCAAAGACACTTATAAAGGAGGAATTTTGTGATGTTGAATAAATATGAAGTTCATTGTATGTTGGCACATTTGCCCCTCTGAAATCCTTTTAATGGCACTTGAAAGCTTAACCATAAAATATTTACTTTATCAAATTGTATTACAGATAGTTTTAGCTTGTTTCATTTTTTTATGAAACCCTAGTGGACAGGAAAGCAAGTAGAGCTTCAGTGTGTAGTATGGGAGCTAAAGATGAGTATTAGTTGCATGATGTGTTTGCTGTGCTTAGTAAAACTTCTTTTGTTTAGTGATTTGGAAGTGAACTTTTGAATAAGCGGGGAGGGGAGAGGATAGTGTGCAAAAATCACTTGTGTGAGTGCTAAAAAGGCAGTGCTGAGAGTGCAGGAGAGACTGGATATAGAAAGACATCTTGTGCAACCAGTTGAAATGGTTTAAAGAAATTCCTGCTAGTGCACTAAGCTGTCTCACAAGTGGAAGGAGATAATAAATGGAGAGCTGTGCCGTGTTCTGAATTTAGCCTGAGTTTGCACAGAATCAGTTAATTGAGTATATTTGCATTGTACTTCTAGTGCATGTGTTACCTAGTGTAAGTGGGTGGTTTGTGAATTTTTTACTTTTTGCAGGATGTCCCAGTCTCTATTATCCTGAATAAAGGATAAAGCAGAAAGCACGTCTTTCCTAAAATGGAGTGTGCTGTGAACTTCACTACCAGAGTGACTGTCTGGACTCTGTTGGAAAAAAGCAGAACACTAACACAAGATTTTGTGGGTTGGAGTCATACTCATTTAGCGATTTCTTCATGCTTGATAAGAATGTGGTTATATAGAGAGGACAAGATTATGATGTGTGTAACTCTAACAAGTTGTTGATGAGTATCTGGATGTTAATCCCTGATACAAAAGGATAGAGTAATTGCAGTGTTACCATTCACATTTGGGTTGATTTTTATAAACTCCATTTAAAAATTAAAAAAAACATTTTTTTTCCTTATCAAGACAAAGAGATCTGAAACAGGATTTTAATAATGCATTTCACTAAGACTTTTAAAAAAGCAGATTCTGGATTCACCTTCTGAAGCTTGCAACTTGATAGCTCAGTGGATTGAAGAGGAATTTGAGGTTTTTATTTTGAGGATATTTTTCCTCTAAGAGGCACAACTGAGTCCTTGTGGATGTGTGTGCCTTTTAAACAGGATAGAAAGAAAAGCAGCATTTGATGAAGAGTTGTCTCCAAATAATGTGTTATCTTCACACAAATGGCATGTTACTACTTTTTTCTGAATTGTATTGCCGTCTGCCTGTTGCAACTGCTAAAGAAGAATACAGTGAGGAAAACCAGATTTATTTTTAGTCAAGGCAGACAGGTGAAGTCCCTGTGAAATGGCAAACTCTGAATAGTTCAGTTAAATTTCATTCAGGAGAGGACTTTTATGTATCTATGTGGGAGATCTGTGCTTGTGTTCAGTCTTTTCTCTGCAACTGAATATTGTGAAAAACAATATGGATTACTTTTCCTGCAGGTTAACTTCAATAATGTCTTCCAGTAAATTCAGGACTTTGGTTTTTTTTCAGAAAGTTTCTTCCCATGTTTTAGATATTTTAAGACGCTGAATCTTTGAATATTCTCAGTGAGCCGAAAACTAGAGAACTGGGACAGAGAGTTGATACTGCACCTGGAAAGTTTTCGCAAAGAGCTTATCCACATCTGTCTGTCTATTGGGCAAATAAATGACTAGCAAGACTGAGACAAACTTGAGATGGTCTGATGTAATTCAGGTAGCTGAAATGACTAAAAAGTTTTAAGATGGATGTTGCTAAATTGGCGAGTAGCCTTTTATAGCACAATATGAAGGTAAGTCATGATATTTCCTTTGCCTGTTCCTCCTTTCTTCTTTTCCTTTGCTGACTTCAAATGTGTTTACTCCAAATGGAAAGCTGTACTTAATAATTTGTGCTTTTTGTCCTGTATAGGTGTTGCTCTGGCTACAAGTTGATTCAGGGTTAATGAATGCATGTAAACACATTTTGTGTGATCCTGTTGGGTTTGTTTTATAACATTCTGGTATAGTAAAACATTCATAAGCAAAAATAATTTTAATTCTTTCTCCTCCCTTGTGTAGCTCTGAACAGTCTGATGATGATGATGATGCACAACCTGAAGATGGGGATCAACTATCAGCTGTGGAGAACAGTGTAGAGGACATCAAAGATGCAAAGCTACAAACACTGAAGGAACTTTTTCCCGAAAGAAGTGACCAAGAATTACTACAAGTAATAATGCTCTTGTTCTTTTCATTTATTTTGACTGTTTTGTAAGCAGTGTTCCTAAGTCTCAAACTTTATTAGAAGGAATAGCCTTAATTCTTATTAACAAAAGTGTGTATCAAAGTGTTGTATTTTAGGGGGACTACAACCTTGTAACATTTCCATATAGACATACAGACACATATACATGTTATACACACACATGCATTTTATGTGCATACATTATATATAAACTTTAGATCAACTCAGAAACAGTGAATTCTAGTGTATACAAAAATTTTCTATTACTACTTTCTGTTGTGACATTTAATCTTAGTTATGGCTGTCTTGGTTGATAACTGTTGATAATTGCCATTCTTAAAGTGCGGCTGACAGATTAAATGCAGAATGAGTGTAATCATTACTATCTTCTCCAGCAGATGAAACGTTGCAACTTTGCATTTATGAAACTTAATACTCAAAGCCTTTAGTCCTTCCAGTGAGGCAAAAAGAGAGCAAGTTTGAGCTTATGCGATTTCTTCTGATTATGCTGACGTGAACCTGAGATACTGTTGGCCATTGTCCGATATACAGTACAAATCTACAGTAGCATTATAATAACTTATTATAGTTAAATATCTGCATGCATTAAATTGTATTTTTCAGTGCTGACAAGTAACAAGAATTTCACTAGCTTTAGTTTTCAAAGGTTAATGTGTTTAAATTAATCTGTTAAGTTTCTGAGTTGTTGAATTATTGTCAAAGAAATATAGAAATTTTCCTAGTGCTCCTGCTGAGTGTTTTTTTTTCCCTCTGAATCAAGCTTTATGTTTAGGCTTTCTATTTGGAAGAAAGAAGGGGTTACAAATAGCAGTTCTGAAATTTTTCTCCTGGGCATTGTAATAGAATTGACATTGTAGGTGTCCAGAATGTATGAAGTTACAATTTTTGCCCACGCAGAATGTACTTGAATCAGAGAGTGATAACAGTTCATCGTAGTTTAGAAACTAGCTAGAAATGACATGGTGTGTCTAGCTGCTGTTTTGTGACTTCAGTGGTGTTTTTAACTACTCAGTGATAAGTAGTGCTGATGGTATTTATTCTCAGAGACCATAAAATAGCTCCTGTATCAGTAGAACTTTGTAGTACCTGAAGGCTGGGCAAATTTTTGTCTGCAGTTCCATATTTACAACACTTTTGAGGGAAGATGGAGGAATATTGTTCCTGTTGTTTCTACATGAAGGATCGGGAATAGTCTGTTCTGACAAACCCTACGCAACTCATGAAGGCTATTAAGGAGAAATCGTGAAACAGAAATTGTATGTTTATAGCAATATTGTAAGATGAAGTTTACAGATGTGGACAGATACATGGGAATCAGGATTCCTCATAAATTGATTTTTTTGGTGTTTTTCATATTTGTAACCTTCAGGCCATTCACTTCTGTTGCAGTATCTCGCTTGCAAAAAGCATTCTAGAAGTCTCAACATAAAATTAACTAGTAAAATGATCTATTTGAGATTACAGATGGATGGAGGAAGAATCTAGGACTCCAAGGAAGTATAAATACATGTTGAGGCATGTTAGAAGTTTCATGCGTGTACCTTCAGGAAACTGACGAATGTGGCAATATAGGGACGTTTTATGAGTTGAGAAATTTTTTTGTCATCTATTTTTGTGGTAGTAACATTAAATAGCTTTTGAAAAAAGCTTCTAAGTAAACTTGAATGATATGTTAGTGAAGTAGGAAAACCAGTGATAATAAATGAGATTATATTAAAAATATTTTCCAGTAAGATTTTTAAAGTATTTTTTCCAAATATAGCTAACGTGATCAGTCTGTCTGATTTGGTACCTGTTAATTTTGTTCTTCGATTTTATTATACATGTATTTTTGGGGTGTTTTTCGAATTTTTTTCAATCACAGTGTTCTGTCGTTGTCCTCTGTTCAGCTGGATTAAATCTCATCACTTAGCAATTTTATTTTTTTTACAGTTGATAGAATCAACACACACAATGGATGAAGCAATAGCTGCTGGTTTGAAGTTCAGTGATAAAGGTATGCTTAACAAAAAAAGGCAAAAACAAACTTTAGAAGCTGTAGCTAATTCAGTGAAGTAAATTTTATTGAGAAGTATTTAAAAAGGGGTAAAGCATATCCTAAAAGTTATGCTATTGCTTATTATTATAATAACAAAACTGAAATCAACGTGCTTTGCAAGGGGAAAGGTGAAGATGCAGACTGAAATCCAAAAATAGAACAGAAAAAGAGAATTTGTTCTGAGAAGCTCAGGATTGTTTTACATGTGGGTCCTTAAGTTATTTCTGTTCTTGCTGGTTCCTTCTTTGCCCACAAGTTGAAGCAAGTAATAGTGGGTTAGCTGTAGTGATTCTAAACATTGTAGACAAGAAATTCAGTGGTATGGAAAAAATATATAACTACATATTGTTTGTGTCGAAGCCCATCAAAATTTTCTCTTCAGGTTAACTTCAAGACTTGCTTGTAACTCTGGATAAGAACTGTTGGTCGTAAGCATTAGCCAAATCCTCACGGTTCTCTGGCAAGACATCCCCCAAACCATGCCTTTGAGCCCTCAGCGCTTATTTGAGGTTATTTGTTCTGCATGTGAATTTATGCAGGTTCATACTGTTACCAGAAAAAACCAAACAACAATACCAACAAAACCAAAAACTCAACACGTGTATGTAGAAAGTCGTAAGTGTGTAAAAGGCTCATCATTCTTGGGCTTTGGGTTTGTTTCATGATGGACCCCTGAACCCCTAAGTTCAGGCTTAAATTGCTTATGTTAATATTTTTGACTCATTTACTGGGGTTGGTAGGGGAAGAGTGGAACGTTGATATGAATATTAATGTCATTGTAAAAAGCTGATCCATTTCAGCAGTCTTCACATACTTGCAGTTCAGTTGTCCATGGTTTTACTGGGAAATCTTCATGGCTTGGATACAATGGGAAAAGCTATTTATGATCAGTCTTGGTTATCGTTGTTCTAAATTGGTTCACGTGTCTTTTCATGCAGTAGTCTATGGATGTGGAAGCAATATGTCTAGTAAGCTCATGTGCTTGGGGAGAACAGTTTTATTCCCTTTCTAAAGTAGAATATTTTTTGCTGATTCGTATCCCCCCCGTTGGTACTTGAAGTATTTTAATCTTCTGGGTTTTATATACGACTTCAAAGATTTTTAACAATTGTTGGAAAGCTTTAAAACGTTGAGCTTATTTTAATCAAGGGTTGCTTTTCTATTTTGTTTGGGTTTTGGTGTTTTTTTCTTACCCAACCAGACCAACATTTTAAGGTTATCAATGTGCGCATAAGATTCTCTAGATGGGACTTTCTGGATGCTGGCAATAGAAAACTAATGCTGGCATATTTGAGGGACACACTGTTTGAGTGCTGGTGCTCCTGGAAGATCTCATCCTGGAAGACTTAAAGTTACTTTTCAAGAGGTTTGATTAACAGTGAACCAATTTAAGCTGATATATATCCTGAAACTTTGTTGCAGATCAGAGCGTTTGAACTAAAATGCTTTGATTTCTGGTATGTAGACCCTGCCTTTTGGACATTTTTGTGTTGATCCAAGAATGCTGTTTCACATCCTTTTAGTTCGAGCCCACAGAAAAATCGTCTTGGCAGCAAAATTTTCACTAATCACAGCTGTTGTATAAAATATTCAGTTAGGAGTAAGCATGTCTGAAGGTGATGGTATAAATCACCTCATTTGGACACATTTTTTTCTTAAATTGATACATTACTGAACATCTGCCTGACTATGTCAATTTATGATACACTTGTGAAGCGTTGACTGCGTTGAGAGGTCATGGACAAGATAGTGTTGTGAACCATGGCTTTGCTAAAAAAGTGTGGCAGAATCATTCCCAAAAACTTTTTATGGCTTGAATTCAGTAGTGTATATAGCTAAAAGAGGAAGCATTGCAGATGGCTTCTAGTTATGAAGATTAGACATGGCGCTCTGACTAATAGAGTTTCTTTATCCCCTCAGCTGTTTGCTCCCTTAGCACAGGAAAGAACACTTAAGTGTACCTTGCAAAGTGAATGCCTTCAGAAAGTTGGAATTTTTTGTCATTTGCTTATGCAGTGATTTTCAGAAGACCACAGGTTGATTTCTAATTAATTGTGTCTTGATAGGTTCCTGAGACCATGGTTATGCAGGTTCTTTGCTACTGTTTAATTGCCTCTAAAATTGCTCACTACTGGGTTTTATTCAGACTGTTGAGTGGTAAGCCCATGACTTCAAAGCAGGGAGATTTCAAAATACTCTTGTATGGAGGCCATGTATTTTTTAGGGGAGAGAGGTTTTCAGGGTCACTGTTTGTATTCAGAATTATCCATCCTGAATGCAGCTTCAATTGAGCTTAAGCAGTAATAGCATGAGGCCTCTGTGAGTTTTAGTGCTTTAATCAACAGCAGCCTGACAGCCCTTAGCTTTGACAAGCAAGACAAACACATTTCTCAGACTTAAGCTAGCTGAATGACTCATTCTGGCAATATTGTTTAAGAAAGGTTCTTTGGCAGAAAGGCCAAGGTCTGAATGGTGTAGGAGAGCTGCTTCCCCTCCATTGGCATGTTCTCTGGGTGCTTTGAACTGTGCCTCGTGTATCTATTTACGCTTATATGTAGAAATACATAGGCTTTGAAAAAGTCTTATTAGTGTTTTCTGGTATCTCTTACCAGATCCTTCATTTAAGGAAGAATTGATCGTATTTTACTTTTCTGCATTTGGGATGTTTTGATGATTTATTTTTTTAAAAATATTTATATGTTAACTCTCTGATTTTTAAAAACTATTTATATGTTACAACATATTTATATGTTACTCAGAGAGTGGAAAAAGTCTAGTAGAAAAATTATTTGAAAGTATTGTCACACAAAATATTTCTTTGTGCAAAGATAGGGCTACTTAATTTTCCACAGCTGAAATTATTTTGGTCATCCAGACAATCCTTTGGATTCAAAAGTATGTGTGTGTGTGCACATTTGTTCCCTGTTCCCCTTTGACAGTCTGGGAGAGGAGTTTGGACAGGGGTGCTGCTATCAGACACCAAGGCTTCACAGGCAGTTAGTCTTCCAAAAAGGATTTAACTTGTAGTACTATTTCAGATCATGAACTAGGAATTTTTACAATAATTTGGTCTGGTAACAGTTGCTGCTTCAAACACAGCTAATGTGCAGAAACAGTGGCAGTGTGTTCTTGCCTTCGTAAGATGTGCACAGCAGCAGTCAGAAAATGTGCCTGACTGCACAGGTCTTGATAATCACCAGGGCCCAAAGATATTTGGAAAGTTCTGGCTCATATGAACTGTTCATGAGTAATATGGTTATCTCTGATACTTAGTTATCACCAGCTGCATAGTTTTCACTGATGCATAGTTTTCTTTCAGCCATTTGGATTTAATGTTGAAAGCTGTTTTGCTTTCACCTCCAGTGTGCACCTGAACCATAAATCAGTCATCAGCACTTCCAGGTTGGCAGTGATGTACGTGTTTGAACTAATGACTGGGGTTCAGTGCCAGCTTTCCAAAAGCAGTCAGCTTGAGTAAAACCAGACAGGCTTCCCCCTTATGCAACTTGTGTGTAAAACACTTGGCAATTATTAAATGAAGCTATTTCAGTTGTTATCTATGAGAGATAATTTCTTGATGAATTGCCAAACTGATAAAGAAAACTTTGAGGTAAATAAACATGTATTTTAAAGCAGCTGCTTTGCTTGGAGTTTCAGTGTATCTGTGGACTATAATAGGAAACTATTATGGAAACTGGTAAACACTTTGTGACGTTAAGAAGTAGCTATTATTGTGTTGCTTTGAATGATTCCACGGTTTTGGGGTGAAATTGATGAAAGTAACTAATTACTATTTTCTGCCTCAATTCTTTATAAAGGTGCCTCTTGTAAAAGGAAACTAGAAGATTGTCCCACAGATTTCAAAAACAGTAATGAGCAAGTCACAAAAAAGCCAAAAACTAATTCTGTAAGTACTTGTTTTTCTTTTGGATTGTAAAATGAGTGGAATTACCTGACTTGGTCAATGACAGCAGCGTCACGAACACGTGTGTTTTATCAGTAAATCTCATCAAGTCCAAATCTTGCTGTTGAACGAGGTTTTTCTAATTTCTTCTCCTTGTCAATTCTGAGTGGAATTACTTGCTTTGTTCTTTAGTGTTTGTGGACTTGTGTGCTAATAGCCAGTTCATTGTTCTTGTGGAAATGGTTGATGGCAGATAGCCGCACGTAAGGCGCTGAGTACCATTTGGTTCTTGTGAACATCAGTGGGATTTACAGGTTATGCTTGCTTTCCTCATCAGATCTCTTGGTTTTTGTCAAGTTCAACTTCTGTTGCTGCTGTTCTTCTGTGTTATAGGAGTAATGTTGTTTATGTATGTATTTGAAACTATGACTTAGGAAAATCTTCTAAGGAATTAATTGGTTATATGTAGAGGAATTATTACTTTGACCTCTGCTAATAAATAGGAACTATGTAATGATTCTGGTGCGTTCAGTTTGGTATTTGGCAGATCTTACGGGCAGTCCTATGGTGCTGTCGTGAGGCCACCTCCCAGGCATCATAGTAGACATCCTTGAAAACCACTTAAGGTAGAGAAAAGGAATTCTACAGTAAATACTGGAGACTGAATAGAGGATGGTCACTATCTTTGTGTTGAAATTTAAGCAAATATGAAAGCAAAAATAATGTTAAATGTTCACCTGCTTCCTGGAGGATAGCTGTGAATTTTGCGTGGCAAGGTTTCCTGGGATTTGAGTTTGTTCCTCCTCACCAGACTGCTGGGTTAAATTACAAAGGAGACTTAACTAAATTATTACCCAGCCAGCCTGGCAAACAATGCTCCACTGGACGTGATTTCATGCACCAGCTGGATTTCTATACTTAACAGTTCCATTACAGGTGAAAGATGAAGGATTGGGAAAAACAAAGCTGAAACACCAGTTTTTAGAATTTTTAATAGAGAATTGTAGTGAGAGAACTTGCAGGGTTTTTCCTACTCTTCCTCTGGTTCCTAAGCTCATTCCTAAAACTGGAGCATACTTTGTCAGCTATTGTAGCTGCACTAATAATGATACTACAAGCTCATTGAGGAAAGGAACGATGTCCTGTGTTACTCAGTGCTTCTGAGTGATCTGGTTTGCATTCTTTTAGCAAATAGCATCATTCAGCAAAGTAAATATTGATCAAACCTTTTGGCATCTCTGCTGCCAATAAGCAGATCTGTAACCACTTTGTATTCAAAGTTCTGTGAAGAAACTTGTAATTCTTTGTAGTGAATACATAACAGAGCAGCTTGTGGCATGTAGAAGTTTTGGCACTCGTTCATAAGAAACCTCCCTTTTTGCAGACTAATAGTAACTGTTAGTGAATCCATTGTTGATGAAGCCTTTTACTAGCTTTTGTTGTGACTCCATGGTGCTGTGACACAGTATTTGCAGATTTTTTTACCTGTAGATCTTTATACACACCGTTTGATAAGTTTATAGACTCTGTTGGGATAAACACTGCATACATATTACCTAACCTAGCTGGCTGACTTAATCTGACCATCTTCTGCCTTAGATATCATCCAGAATTTCTACTGATTTTTTTATTTTAAAGAAATGCAAAGTAGATATTCTACATTATTTATATTTTGTTATATAACTTTGTGCTGTGTATGCTTAAGTAATGAATGCCAGTCTTTCATAATGGAAGACATTTTCTGTGCTTATTAAAGTTTTGGTTTTATCTTCACCATTGGCATTGTATGAGGAATGACTTCTGCAAATTGGATTTCTCTTAAGTGCTTTTGTCACTTAGAGTGGCTCTTCGAGGATGAGAAATATTGATTAGGTTTCATTGTTTTGAATTTTTTCTGTTTCTGTGCTTGTAATTTACATTAAACCTAATTGATTTCTGTTTTTTTTCGTAGCTGGATGAGTCAGAACCCCAAAGACAATGGGAGAGGCAAGAGATGCTTGTAAAGAAGCTGCAAAATGCGTTCCCTGAATTGGATAAGGAGGTGAGTTCATGTCTCTTGACAGCACATCAAGTTTTGACTTCTTGAGAAAATTTCTGCTCTTGATTCAAATGAAACAGTCCTTACATGAACGGCACTCTTGGGGGAAAGACCTCAGAGTAGGAAGGTCCTCACTGTTGCTGTTTTTGGAATGTTAACTTGCCCTGAACTGAAGGCAGCTGGACATATTCAGGACTGTATGGAACTTACCCTGCTTTTCTGGTCTCTTGACAAGCCTGGTATAGCCAAATTTCATGACCTGTTATAAAAATGCATGGTGAAATCATTCCTTCCTTTCTCTCGCACTCATCTTCCCTGGATGACTAGATATACTGTGTGTTTCGTATTAGTTTAGTGCCTGTTGATACTCAGCAACTTATCAGGGCATTTTAATATTGTGCTTTAAATTGCTGGAAACAAAGCTTATTTATGTGAATTCTTACCATTTTGAAAAGCGGAGTACGGCTCTGCCTAAATGGAGTGTAGAAGGATAAAAAGAAGGGTTTTCTCTTATTGCCTTTATTTTGAATCATCTGATTTACAGGGGTTTTTTTTGTATTGTGTAATTAAAATTAAGTGTTAGTGCCTTAACGTTATTATGCAGAGAAATTTAGGTTTTGCTTATTTTACCACAATACAAAATTTTTTATCTTTTACTAGGAACTGAGAGACGTACTTCAGGAACATAACTGGGTGTTTCATGAAGCACTGGAGGCCCTGAGAGTATTTGCAGAAAATGATCAGGGTAAAGACAGATTTATAATCCATTTTATCCCAAGATATAATAGACAGGCTTGTGATAAGAATCTTTTCTAACGTCCAGCAATGATAATCCTGACAGCGCTATGTCTAGAAATTTGCCCTGATACTTGTAATTAGTATTATGGGGAGATAAAAGAAAGAAATTCAATTTTTCTGTATTTTTAAGTGTCATGATTTTGTCTTTTACTCTGTACTAGAGATAAATATATTTTCTTTGGTAATAGAGGTTTACATAAGAAGTTGTCATTACCTGTGGGTATATCATAAAATATATTTTGAAATGTGTCAAAGCTGGCACCAGCTCCCCTCTTGCTTGTTTAAAAATGTTTTGTTTCTTAACTACAGTAATTTTTAAATCGGTAGCTGCAAATAACTGCATAGGTGACAAATGACATACACCATTTTATCCTTTCCAAATATATTCTAGGAGAGAAAAGTTGTAGAAGTAGGCCTTAAATTATGCAACCAGTTTATAAATACCAGTGCATTAAGTGTGGTAGGGAGCAAGAACTGCGAGTCCAGATAAATCTGCGAGTCACAACTGAAATACAGTTTAATTGATTACTTCGAGTGTTACACAACTGTCAGATATGTATATCTTTTGCTGTATCAGCTGTTTAAGTATTCTTGGGATAGGATAGGATAGTATTCTTAATTAGATTCTTTACAAGTGGAGGGAGCTATCAGTATGCAGGAGTTTGGGTCCTTTTTGCTGCTGCTTCTGAGAAGGTAGACGTTGTGGTTGGAGTCAGTCTTCAGCAAGCTGGCACTGGGCAGTACAGAAACCTGTACATGTGCTTGTTCCAAAGAAGGGAGGAAAACCCCATACAAGTCACTTCTGAAAATGACTCGCGTTCTGTTAAATAACCTCTATCTTACTTTAAGATAGTAGGGGTGTTTTGGTCAGAATTTTCTCATTCTTCCAGTTTCCTTAACAAATGCATAGTTTTATTGTCCCACCTCTAATGTTGTACTGAGATGCATAAAAATGGAAAAAAAAAATACAATTTTTGTGTTGGTAGTAGGCTTGTTTTCTGAAATCAGCAGAATTAATTATCTCTGCAATCAGGTAGAGTGTACCAGTATCTCATCCCAGCTGTGCATCAGAGTTCTTAAGTAGCTGCTCTTACCTCAGAGCTTCTGCAACTGACACATACAACGTAACATTGATCACATGTATTTTAAGATAGTAACATAAAACCTTCTGCTATTTGAGCAATAAACAAATTAGCATTGCTCATCTTGTACTCACAGTTGGTACTAACTGCATGATTTAAACAGACTCACATGGTGTTTGCTCCTTCGTTTCATTTCTCTTAGTAACACCTGAGTTGTTTATTAAATACTAGAATTGGTTTTTGTATAGATATAAGTTTGATATTTGGAAGAATAATGGGTTTTAGTTTGCCCTTAACCAGTCCGCCTTCTATATTGCATACATAGGCATGGAATTGCCTGTCAAAAGTGAAGCTTCTAGCTGGACCAAAGCCTCCACCAAGAGCAAAAGTGATGGGAGTAAACAGAAGCTGAAACAGAAGTCTTCTAGGAAGGAACAGAATGGCTTTCAGAAAAAGGACAAAGGCAAAAGGAGCTTTTGGAGTACTAAAAGAGAAACAGAAGATTCCGAGAACGACTTGGCTTCCGAAGGCGGTGGTAGCTCACTTGATGAGGACTACAGCAGCGGTGATGAAGTGATGGAGGATGGCTACAAAGCGAAAATCCTCAGCTTCCTGCAGGATGCTTCCCCAAGTGAACTGACTTTGATTCCCCAGTGTTCTCAGAAAAAGGCTCAGAAGATAATAGCACTCCGGCCCTTTAACAGCTGGGAGGCTCTGGTAGGTCTGCATTCTTCTTTTCCAATTCCCAGCTTGCCTAGAGTCAAGGTGGCTTCAGCCTAGGGAGGCTTAGATGGGTGGCCTTTTCCTGATTAGGCTAAAATGCTATGTTCCTCCTAAGCCAATAGCGTTTCAAATAGTGTCATATGACCTGATTTTGAATGAATTAAGGGGTGATTTTCCTGGAAAACTCAAGCTGATTGGCTAACATTACTGTCACTCATTCTGTAGCATAGAAAGTTGGTTGATTTCACTGCAGAAGAAATTAGAGCTTTCACTTGGGAAGGAGGTGCTCACTAGCCTGTTCTGAGCTCTTGTAGCTGAAAACAACCCATGCAGGAGGCAAGAACGTGGCAGGACCTTTACTGCAGACACTGGAATAGCAGCAGCAGCTTCCAGGGTCGCTCCATGATAGAAGGTGCCAGCATGGATATTTTCATTTTCATACAAGAAACAGTTGTTGTCTTTTTTTATTTTTTACGTCTTTTTTTCTTTAATGTACTGCAGCTTACTCTCTAGCATGGTTTTGCTAGCTGAGCAATGCAGCCATTTTTTAGTGGAGCGAGCTGTTATATTTTCATTAATAAAAGGTAAAGCATCAGAAGGCTTAAACCACAATCCACAAGAAGGAAAAACAATGTCTCTTGGTAAGTATATTATCTACTGTCACTGAGATGTTACTTTCAAATATTTTCCATGGTTTGTTCATGACCTTCACATTTCATGCAGTTTCTGTTAAGTACAAGACATCAGACTTGGTAAGAGCATGTCCTGGTAAGAAATTTGAGGTGATTTATGGCATATTTTCTTGGTTTAATTTATCAGTGCTTTGGATTTTAAAGCAGTAGTAACTGTACGTAGGCCCTCTTACACAGTAACTGGTCTTTTTTTTATCAGTATGTGTTCTAAAACCTTTGCCCCAAGATCCACTTGGGTTTTTTTCAGAGCAGAATAGACCCTTTTTAGTATGTGTAAAACAGTAACATTTATTACTTAGTGTGTGAAATGTTTTACCACAAAACAGTAAGAGATATAAACCAGATTTTTTTTAAGGAAAACAATGATCTTTGTATGTTGTTTTGCAAGGAGGGGAAACAAGAGGAGGGTACTTGAAAAAATACAAGGAGCAGGTATACTGCAAAAGAAATACGTTTTGCCCCAAGCCTTTGGCTTCTAACAGAACATCTGTCATACAGCTATTCCTTTCTAAACATGTTGGATTTTGCCTGAGCTTAATTTTTGCAGAAATATTTGCTACAGGGCTGTTCTCCTTTTCTCTGTGTAAAATATCTAACAAAAAAGCTGTATGGGCCTGTTTGCGTTCAAAATATGTCTTTCATAAAGATTTCTGCTGTCAGCAACCACCTGTTTATCTAGTATTGTGAATACTTGCCCAGAGTTGAAGTAGTTTGATGCAGGTTTTGGGAGATGTTTTGTATCAGTATGGATTTAATTGTTTATAAAGATCCAGTAGCTCAGTGACCCAGTGTTTTTCCTACTAATTAATAAGAGTGGTAGGTTAATAGAAAGCTGATTTGGTTTCAGCATTAAAGAAATTGGCTTACTTTTAAGTTCTCTTTTTACTGTAATCATATGTTTTGTAACAATGTAAAGCACTGGAAGTTGTTACTGTTTCTTCCTTGTTAGCATTGATGAAGATCTTAAGGCTCTCAGCCTGAGATTAAGACTATAGCCTACTTATTTGGAAGTTGAATGTCTTGTTCCAGGAAAAAATAAATTAAAATGCCTTTTTTATTCTAGGAAAGCTTTTTAAATTGGACTAAGATTTTTTTCAGGTAGATTTAAATGAACTTCAAGCTTGTGAAGTTCTTAGGAATGCTTGAAAATACTTATTCTTTGGAGCAGGTATTTAAGACAGATGTTTAACTTGATATAATAATAATTAAAATTCGCTGAAAATGTCCTTATTCACAAGGGTTAGTTCCTTTGGCAATTTAGAAATGCCCATCATATAGATAAACATTTTCTAGGAGGGTAGTTTTATCCAGTCTTCAGTGCTGGAGATGACTAGCTGGGAAGGCCTCCTCTCAAACACTCACTTGCTGGTTATGTCCTTGAGACTTTAGGTGTCTCGCTCCTCATTCAGAGAAGTGATGCTTCTCTGTGTGAGGATCTGTGGCCCCTTTCCAGAATATGTTGTGTACGTAAGGAGAGAAGATAATAAAATAGGGATGTTTGCTCTGATAGAGGCACGTTCTGAGAACTCCTCATATTCACAACTTAAAATTCCACAGTGCTTTCTGAGTGGAGAAGCTTTGGAAGGGTGGTCCCAGGTGCCTGTGCTATAGAAGCAAGCCCAGTCGTGGAGGTTTGATGCCCCAAATGGGAGATACTGGAGTAGGTATTCATGAGGTGCAGCTCTCCCCTGCCAGGAACTGGAGTTTGTAACCCAAGAGGAGCAGATGAGCATCCAGTGGTTGGCAAACTAAAAGGTGGTCAGCAGAAAGTGGGACTGTGGGGGCTAGGAGGAGAGGGAGAGAGGAGCACTGAGAACCAGGGAGGTGGTGAAGTCACTGACCCTGGAGGTGTTTAAGGGGAGATTGGATGAGGCACTGCGTGCCATGGTTTAGATGATGGTTGGTGTTAGTGTTGAGTTATAGGTTGGACTTGATGATCTCAGAGGTCCTTTCCAACCTTGTGATACTGTGATACTGTGAATATGGCTGGCTGTGGAGGGTGAGGTGTAGATGAGGGTTCAGGGCAGACTGCAGGACAGGGTGAAGAGGAAAGTTCACCTCCCTGTGTCTTGGTCTGATGTCATGTATTAGGTAGCTTCTCTGCAAAGGAACAGTGTTCAGTGTTGTTTCCCTCTCAGTGCAGATCTGCTCTGTACCGGCTTTGTGCTCTACACCTCCTCGGGATAGATTTGCACTAGTAAACAGCCAGCCATTAGAGATACCTCCCGTCCTGATGGGTCCATTTCTATGTTGGCTTCCCACCTTCCTCTCCTGTTCGCTTTGGGGTCCTGGTGATACTCCACTAGCACATGTTGTAGGACAGCAGACAGCATGGTTTCTTTCCTTGGTGGAAGCACTTTTGGGCATCCATCGTCCTTCCTCATCTTCCTCTAAGAAACTCATTGGTGCTTAATTGTATTTTAACAGCACTCTCTTTTCCAGACTGTTGGAATTGGCCGTTGTTGCAAACAGCAGCTTTCAGTGCTGTTTCTCAGCAGGCAAGCTGTAAACATGGTTGTGTAACAGCAATACCTGGCTGTGTTCACTGCATATCAAGAAACAAGGGCAGAGCCAAGAATGGGCTTTGAGGTCTGGGGAGGTGTCGTGTTCTTTGGCCTGTTGCGTGTGCTGAATGCAATTTCATGTTGCCTCTGCTAAATGCAGGGGTATCAACTGGAGGGAGTTTAGTGCTATTTGGTTTCTTACTTTTAGGGTTTATAATTATAAACTGCTTGGATTTCCTTTTGGCGTAGAATTATATGTAACTGTATGAGTTTGGCTGTATTCTCGTTTCTTTCATTCACAGTATTATTCTGTCAGAAAATAAGCCTCCTCCTTTAACATTTAAAGACTGAATTAAACAATGTCTATTGTTTTCAAAAATTACAGATTCTTAAGGAGTACGTGCATGTTAAATTGACACAAAATATTGCATAGAAGCTCTGACATAGCATGTTCTTAGATTATCGGTTTTGGGGGAACGCGAGAACTGAGCAAAGATGGACGTACTAGTCCATCATATAGTGTGCTGCAGCAGTGTATGAGCTAGGAGATAAAAACTCAACAGAAGGTAGCTTCTTCTCTTTTATCATCTCTCATTTTGTTTGCCTGCACATGCCCAAACTGCTACAAAAAACAAACTAGCAGGAAATTCGGAAGCACCTTGCACCAAAGCAAACTAAAGGAGAGCAAGAAATGCATCGAGTTACAGATGGGAGCTACTTAAAGTGGAACTGGGGTTTGATCAAGTTAAGAGGTTGACTTTCACTCCTAAGCAATAAAGCAGAATCTTAAATCACCTTCAAGTGGTGTAAAGTAAGCCCGAGCAGAGTGTGCCAGCGTGGTGGTTATGTACCATGGGACATTGCTGCAGCCTGGGACTCCAGTGGACCTTTCTTCAAAGCATGCTGTGGAAGCTGATGGGTTCAGTTGTCCATGGTGATCTCGTGGTTTTGGACCTCATTTGAAAAAACAAAAAGAAGCTGGGTGAATATTAGACATGCTAGTAAACCAAAGGCCACCCGAGGATCTGCTCTGTGTTCTGCATGGCAGGTAACATCGTGTTTCACATGGAAACCAGTAGCTGAAGTTTGTTTCTTGTTGTAACTTGGAGATGAGTGTGAATGTGCTGACACAAAACAATACAATTTCTGTTACTAACAGATGGCTTCATTTGCCACACCTTTATTCATAGACTACTGGATTTATATTCATGCCAACCAAAGCTTTAGGCATCACAACAAATGGTGAAGTTTTTTGTCTAATGAAAATTATGTTTTTTCTGTCTCTCTATTTCTAAATTTAAGCGTCTAAATAGAAAACTTCTTTACAAGTGTTGACGTATATACCTTAGCCTGATTTAACATATGGGTGTTGGTAAACTTTCTGGGTTTTGCTTAAAATGGAGCAAAACCACAAACAAATCAAAAACCCCCAAACTGTTTTAAAGCAGAAAATTTGCTTTACCTATTTAATTTGATAATGTAATATAAAAAAGGATAAACAGTGAAAATAAAATCATAAGTATAAAGATGGAAAAAAGCAAATTCAGGTGATTTTGTTGTGAGTTCAAAAGGAGACATAAAGCAGCAGAAACTGCTAGCAATATCAACTGAGGATTTGGTCAGGGGACCATCAATGAATGAACAGATATACACTGGTTCCAAAAATTTTATAATGAACATGAGTCTTGAAGGTGAGGAGAGTCACAGATGTCCTACAATAGACGATAACCGGTTGAGGGCCAGTATTGTAGCAGAACCACGCAAAACAACTCAAAGTTGCAGAAGAACTAAGCATTCAGTGGTGGTTTGACGTTTGTACCAAAACGTCTTGACAAATAGGCGCTGCATGAGCAGAATGAAAATAAAAAATGGCTGTTATGAAGTTTGCTCTGTACTTCTTTTGTACCACACAAACAATCCATTTCTTGATTGCATTGTGACATGTAATGAAAAGGGAATTTGATACAATAACCAAACAGTGTTCTGTGCAGTGGCTGAACCGAGGCAAAGCACTAAAACACTTCCCCAGACTGAGGCTGCATTTAAACAATGTTATGGTCACTGTTGGTTTGCCAGGTGGAATCATCTACTAGAACTTCAACACTTATGGACAACATTGGTCAGTCAAAAAGGTCCAGTTCTTCTCCATGACAATGCCTGACCGCATGTCTCGTAAGTGACTCTGCAGAAGTTGCACGAACTGGGTTACAAACCTCTTCCTTACCCAGCTTCCTCACCAGACCTCTTTCCCACCAGTTACCACATTTTCAAGCATCTCCACAACTTCTTGGAAGAGAAGGCTTTCTGCAACCAAGCAGCAGCTCAAAATGCCTTTGAAGAATTCATCAGTTCCGGGACTCCAGAATTCTTTGCTATCGGAATAAATGGACTTGGTTCTTTTGGCAAAATGTGTAGATTCTAATGGTTCTTATTTTGATTAATAAATTTTATTCTGAGATGAAATATATAGCTTTAAAGTTGATGGTTTAAAACAGCAGTTATTTTTGCATCAACTTAATATTTTTTCAAAGCATAGTCTGCTTGTATGCTTCAGCTTAACAAAACTTGCTTTTACTTTGCAATGTGGCAGTGTTGATCAGTTGCTTAGCATGTAATGAATAGCTACATCATAGAACCCCCTTTTTTTTAAGGAAGATATTCTAGGTCAATGTATGCCTGTGAAGTCTTGTGCTTAAATTTCAGAAAACTCTATGGGAAAGTTACCTCTGTTTTAACAATAGAATGGTAAATCCAAAGGATCTTGTATTCTTCAATTCTTTAAATCCATTAATAAAAAAGAAAGATGTCTGTTCTATACAGTGAAATAAGTTTATGCATAAATACACATGAAAATACTGTAATTGTATATATGACCCCAGTTACTTCAGAAATAAACTAGTTAGAGGTTTTATGCATTTTGTAGACAGCCTTGACACAGCTTCAGACTTCTTGGCTTTGAAACAGAGAATATCCTTATTGTAGTGAAGAGGAAGTTTAGAGAAAGAAGATATAAAGTAACTAGTGTGGACTTGAGGAAGCAAGTGGTGGAAGTAAGGCTTCTGTGTCAAAATTAATAATGCCTTGTAGTTTAAAAGGAAAAAAATATAAAATTTGCTTAAAGACATTGTGTCCTATTGTAGGTCTATGGCTGGCACAAGGTTGTGAGAATGAGACTCGTGAATAGCAGTTCTACAGCAAAAAAGAGATCAAGAGGTCTTGGAGAAAGCATGTGTTCATGATATGGAAGAATTTGTGACACGGAGACATTTAAAAAAAATTAAAAATTGATGCTAGGTTAGATGCATCTTCTAGCAGCCATGAATGAAACAACGTCTGCTCTTAGTAGTAGACTTGGAGTTGCAAAGCAGCAGAGGAAGTTAACCTTGGTCAGGGTGTGAACAAATGTTTTGAGAAGGTGAGGTTGTGGTGGCAGAGCAGTCACAGCACTTAAAGATATTTTCTCAGATGAGATAGGAGGGAGTACCCTCTTGTGGGCTAGGGAGACACAGTGATACTGAATTTGGGCTGTCCACACAGCTCAGCTGCACGCTTTGATTCGAACACTGGTGTGCTTCATCTTTGTGAACCAGAGGAACACAGAACCACTGGACAGGCCATGTGTTAGTTTGTATTTACATTGAGATTCTGGTATCTTGATTTGTTCTCTGCCAGCTTGTTTACTGTGACATTTACAAAATGTATTTTTATGTTTTATCTTCTTTATCGCTCTGTAAATGAGGATAATACTGACTTGAAGCATTTATGTGCAAAAAAAATGGAGAAACTGAATGCTGCTAAAACCATGGTGAAGAAAGTCTCATCCAACTCTGATGTGTGAAGAATAGAAAAGAATGAACAAATTCTTGCTGATCTTTTTAGCCTGTCAGTACTTGGTGACCACAAAAAAACTGACATACTTTTAGGAAACTTCTTATCACTTAAATCTTTTATTTTTTTCCAGTCTGCATAAGGCTGGTTTGAATGTGCTATTGTGGTACAGTTAGAACTTGGACCAATTAATGCTGAGTTCCGGACAGATTCATAACAAAATCTTAATAGCCTTCTTCATAGATTGGTTGCTTTGGTGCCTACATTATGCTTACTCTTATTTCTTCAGTGCCTAATAAGGACTGTTTAAAAGGAGATGTAGTGATTATCAGTACTTTTTTCTTCCTTTTGTGGTTTTCTTCTAATAGTGGTCCTGGCCTTCAAATCTTGCTTTGCATTGAACATTTCCTCTCCTTGAAGATTTTAATCAGTGTTCATATTTTTTTAATTGTTATTTTGCAGTTTACAAAAATGACCAAGACTGTTGGTTTGTCAGAAGACATAGTGTGGAACTGCAAGATACTACTGAAAGAGAGAGATGTGGTTCTGAAGCTCATGAATAAATGTGAAGACATTTCAAATAAACTGACAAGACAAGTAACCAGGATTACTGAAGGAGGAGGATGTGGATGGAACATAGACCAGCCTGCCATTCTGAATCAGAGGTATCTTTCCCTTTTTCATACTTACAAGGGTGTGAGATAGTAAAGTATATGTGAGGACTGAGGCTTTCAGAACTGTAGTCTCTGAAAATAGAGTTGCAAATATTTGACAGTAGCTCTCAGTGAGCTAGATAGTGATATGCAGTACTTGAGGGAATTCAACAAATATCTTTTAAGTATATCAGGAAAGATGACGTGGAGGGTAAGAATATAAAAAGTTGTAACAGTGCTCAGTACTTTGTTTTACTTGCTTCAGTTTTTGATGAATGTGGAAGGCAACCTTGAATGATGGGATCCTGAGTTGTGAACCTTTTTTCATACAAAAGGCCAAATAAAGCTCCTTCTGTAATGGGGGACCTTATATTTCAAAGATGCCAAATTGAAATGAATCTGAGCTAACTTGCAAAGTTTATCAGCTGGACAGAAGACTTCGGTCAGGAAGTTCAGTTATACAAAATCATCTGTGTGCTCAGTGGGAGGGGCACATGCAATATGTTGGGAGGAAGGATTTATTTCACAGAGGTAAATCAGTGGTCATCTCCAAATACATATTGGAAATTGAGAGAACATAGGAAATGACATGGTGGGGGGTATTATCCTGATGATTAGAATGCATAGGGGTGAAGTGGGCATGACCAGAGTAGTGACTTATATCTGAGTAGATGCTGTTAGTGGTAAATAGCAAAAGGATTTTCAGCTGTGTCAAAATAAGACTTAAGAGGAATAGGGAACTGTTTGGAGGGAGCTTATTAGTGATGTGTCTTGCTGTTGTTCTGTGGGTTGTGTGTGCTTACTTTTTGTTTGATGCCAACACCTCCAGTGATTGTATTAATACAACAGAGCAAACTTAGTGATGCAGCTGCTAAATGCAGTTGAATTTTTTGTGTATTTTAAAAATGAGTATTTGTGTAACTGCTTAGAACTGGTAGTGGATTACTGATTTTAGAAGATAAGTATTTATTGTAATGTTAGTTTTGATCATTTAAGATGTGTGAAAAGTCAGATAAACTATTTAGAAAGTTCAGAAATGCTCTTTGGTATTTGGATAACTAATTAAATAAAGTTTGTGTTTTTCACTACACCAGGAAATATGAAGTGCATTAAAATATAGACAATGTTTCTCTGATTAACTTAAGTGTAAAGTTGTGCTTCATGGAGAAACAGATAAAAGATGGTGACACATTAAAGTTTGATTTCTTAACAGTTTGGAACTCAAGCCGTACCAGAAGATTGGTTTGAACTGGTTAGCCTTGCTGCATGAACATGGATTGAATGGCATATTGGCTGATGAAATGGTAAGTGTGAAACCAATTACTTAAGAATCATTAAAAGTCTTGCAAAAATTACTTAAAAGCCTCTCATTTCCAGGAAACCTCAAGCAGATTATAAGTAATTTATCTTAGATAATATAGCTTAAATTGCAAGCAGTTTCTCCAAATGCTTAGAAGCTTCTTTGACTTCAAATTGAAAGTAAGAGCTCAGGTAGGGTAAGATTCATGGACACTGATAATTGCAAGTCACCTTGTGTCTTCTGATGCAATGGAAGCAGTTTCTGCCAGAACAGATTACCTTCAAACCATTCATTTTAATAGCTCCTTGCTCATAAATATAATTAATTCTGCTTGTCCAGCATTTAGCTGTAGGGAGCCTCTATGTCCTACGTTTCTCTATCAGTTTCAGAACAGGTTGTTAACAATACAGAAAAAAATTAAGAAGGTAGAAACCTTTTCAATTTCTCCAGCATTTCGACCATCTCTTGTCATTATACTCCCCATGTTTTGAAATAAGAGAGAAAAGATTATGGGTTTGAGGGTTTTTTTTGTGCTGACACCACTAATAGTTGTACAACAGAATGAACTTAGTGATGCAGCTGCTAATGTGTTGTCAGTTGCTTTTAATCCTGGCTGCTGTTCATTTTGTGATGAACCATGAGTGAATGGATGGGATTGCCTCACTAAGACTTGGGCGGTGTTTTTTAACTTGTGTACATTTCATATTTGTAAGAGCTACCTTATGTGCATATTTTGTGGTAAATAAGACAGATTTTGAAATCCATGATACAAAAGACAGGAAAGTGAGTCTTCAGTATTAAATTCCACTTCTGAAGTAGACGGAATATCCTTTTGTACAACTGATCAACTGGAAAGAAACAATTAGTTTCCAAGTAATAATTTGTCTGCAGCGCTGTTTCAGGAACAGGTGAATTTTTGAAGCAGATTTGAGGAATGAGCTTGGACTAGTGAAAAATTTCATAACTGGAAAAGATTAATCTGTGATGCTAAAATGTTGAGCTAAAAAGATGATAGAGTTTGGTGATTGTACTTAAAGAAATTTTTTTGTAAAACAGAAAAGTTAAACAGAAAATTTCTTCTACACAGATTTGTCGTCTTTAGTTAACACTGTAATTGTCTTATAACTAAAAAACACATATTCTACAGACTGTAAATTTTGTTTAAATGGATTTGTTTTCTCTTAGGGCTTAGGAAAAACAATTCAAGCTATTGCATTTCTAGCATATCTCTACCAAGAGGGCAAGAGGGGTCCCCATTTGATAGTTGTGCCAGCTTCAACATTAGGTAAGTTACAAGCTTCAACATTATTTGTTAGTTTAAAAAAATCATGGACAGACTGTGAAATAAAAGTAATTTTATGGAAGAAAACTTAATTTTCTTATGGTGATACTCAGCTTCTTAAGTAATCTGAACTGGAATGCAAACCCATACTGAAGTCATGCTTGATCTGAATTAATTACGCCTAATGCAGGAATTTTTTTTTATATTCTCTGTATGCTTCTCAAAAAATAAAGCTGCTTGTTACAATATGAACTTGTTTAGCAAAATATTCTTTTTAATTACTGAATATTGGCTGAAATTCTTAGTCTTCAGGCTGTGCTTAGTGTTAGGTTTCATGGCATTTTGAAGCAAGCAGTGTCTTTTTTCTTCTGCTGTACAGAATCTGTCAAAGCAGATTGAAATCCTGAAATGATTACGCTGACTCTTTTAGCTTTTTGTTTGACTAATGATCTCATTGAAAGCAGAAAGGACGTGGTGGGATAAAATATGAAGTTGATGTTTGAGCAGAAACTAGTTCTCCATGGAGTTAAACTTGGTTTTATTGAATGACTTTTGAAAGGAGAAAGTAGCAAGCTTACTTTAGAAAGAAAATGCTGGTTTGATGTGAAACACCTATTTGGACTTTAAAAATTTCTCTTAGCACATCAGAAGAACTTTCAGTTGTTCAGGGCCAGTTTGAAATTGTTGTTTTCAGTGTTCTTTTAAAATCCACTAGAACTTTTTTAAATTTTAAATAACTCCTAAAAATGCATGTTCCTTAAAACCAGAGGTGTATGTAAAGGTGTAAACGAAGGTGATTTTCTGGATTGAATCGTAGATGCTTGTGAATTGTGGCAGCAGGTTGACAGAATGATCATGGAATCATAGAATTATCTGGGTTGGAAGAGAACCTCCAAGATCATCAGGTCCAACCCTTAATCCAACACTATCATGATTATTTGGTCATGGCACTAAATGCCACATCCAGTCTTATTTTAAAAACCTCCAGCGATGGTGAATCCACCACCCCTCTGGGCAGGCCATTCCAATGCCTGATTACTCTCTCTGTGAAGAATTTTTTTCTGATATCCAGCCTAAACCTTGCCTGGCAGAGTCTAAGCTTGTGCCCTCTTGTTCTGTTGCTGGTTGCCTGGGAGAAGAGTCTGACCCCCACCTGTCTACAACCTCCTTTCAGACAGTTATAGAGAGCGATGAGGTCACCCCTGAGCCTCCTCTTCTCCAGGCTAAACAACCCCAGCTCCCTCAGCCTCTCCTCATGGGACTTGTGCTCAAGTCCCTTCACCAGTTTTGTTGCTCTTCTCTGGACCCTCTCCAGCACCTCAATATCTTTCTTGAACTGAGGGGCCCAGAACTGAACACAATACTCAAGGTGTGACCTCACCAATGCCGAGTACAGGGGAAAGATCACTTCCCTCGTCCTGCTGACCACACTATTCTTGATACAGGCCAGGATGCCATTGACCTTCTTGGCCACCTGGGCACATTGCTGGCTCATGTTTAGCCTCCTGTCAATCAGTACCCCCAGGTCCCTTTCCACCTGACTGCTCTCCAGCCACTCTGTCCCCAGCCTGTAGCACTGCATGGGGTTGCCTGGGAAGTGCAGTCTACCTGCAGCTTTCCTGTCACCTGTCCAAAGGTGTTTCCTCATCCCTGATCTGGGTCCAGCCCAGGTCAAGTGGCATTTACCAGAAATCCTTTTCTGCTATGGTTTGGGGTCAGCATTTGTGTTGGCTGTCAAGCAGCGTCTTCTTGGGTATGGTAACATTGCTGGTGGCCCCTCTGCTGACTGCACACCTGGAGCTGGGTTGAGTTGTCATGCTTCCTTGCCAAATCCCAGAGGCACTACCTCTCCTGATGAAACGCTTGTAGGTGCAAGTGCTGACAAATTAAGTGATTTGCTTTCTGAGGAATTAACTATCTGGGGAAGAAATCAGGCTGAAAAGTTAAGTTTTGTATTATTTTACGTGGAGGTTACAGACCACGCAGGTTCTTTCCTCTAGGAGTTCAAAGTGCAAGCTGGTTAAGCCGGAATTACTTAAATTCTACTTTTGTTTAATTTCCTTAAATATTGTCAGTTTTCCAGCGATTAGACAGAAAAAGTTTCTTAACCTTCAGGAGAATTTAAAGGGATTTGCTTTAAAATCAGGTGTTTGGTTTAATGCTGAGGTATGTCTGAAGTTATGTAAGACATAATAAAATATGAATGGCTTAAAGGTTTTTCTTAATGATGTCTTACAGATAACTGGATAAGAGAAGTTCGTCTATGGTGTCCTGAACTGAATGTCCTTTTTTACTATGGTGAGGAATGTAATTTAGAAATGAACCCAATAATACAGTTGCTTGCGTGGTCAGCCTAAGAAAACATGAATTGCTCATGGAAGCATTGTTTTAAGACAGTTGTTTAAATACATACTTATTACTGACTGTTTTTCTGTGTATTATCTTAATTTTTATAGGTAAATAAATTATATATGTAAGTTGTGCTCATTGTATGCTTTGTTTTTTCACAGGATCTCAAGAAGATCGGAAACATCTCAGATTAGATATTAATAATAAAATTGTTGATTTCAATGTGATTGTAACTACGTAAGTACAGTAAAAACCTGAGATTTGGTTATCTCCTACTGACCTCTAGTGGTACAATAAAGTTTGGATTTTGGGAAGGTCGGAAGGGAACTTAATTTTGTTTTCGGGTAGTGGTTAACTACAACTTTGTTAATGCTATAGTAGATACTATCTAATAGCTGCTCTAGATACTATTTATATAAAATAATACATGCTAGTGTATGCAATATATTACTTTGTAATAGTTTTGCACAGGTTCTTGGAAAGTGCTATGAAAGCGCTCGTTCATCGAGTAAACATTAACTATTTGCCAGTAGTAAACTGTACTGGTTAATTGTTTTTAGGCAATTTTGACATAGTACCTGTTAGGTATTCTATTCATAGCTTTTAACAATTACAGGAAATTTAAAATGATTGTAATAGCAGTATGTTCATCTCAAATTTGCATTTAATGTGCGTTTTATATCTTTTTCTAACAGATACAACTGTGCAATTAGCAGCTCAGAGGATCGAGCACTGTTTCGCAAGTTGAAACTTAACTACGCAATTTTTGATGAAGGTCATATGCTCAAGAACATGAGCTCTGTACGCTACCAGCACCTTATGACAATTAATGTAAGGGCTTGTTATTGGTTGGATTGGGAGGACAACTCCTGTTTCTCTCATTTGTACTTATGGGCTGAGGGAAAAATGGAGTATTAACTGTAAAGTTCATATACACATAATGTTCCAGAAACTACAGTATGCAAGTGGATGTAAGTGTTGTTGTAATCTTAGGAGTGGATTCTGCATTGATGAACTCTTTCAGGGAGACAAGCTTCTAAAGAAATGTAATAAGTTTCCTATAGTCTCATTGTAATGATGCTATAATTACATTGATGGTAGTAGTTCAGTTTCAGTATTAAACAATTTTCCAGTTTTATCCTGCACTAGTAAGGATGTGTAAAAATGCTATGTGCTGAAACATTGTCATTTTTAATGACCTACTCTGATAGGACTGTGCAAGAAATGCTAGTTTTAAAATATTTTTTTTCATGTAGCTTATGGTCTGAGTCAGCAGCATTTTGAAAAAGAGAAGATTAGAGTACTGCTCTTTCTATAATCTTTGACTTAGCTTTCTGGCATTGGTACAGTACAATATTCTTATCACTTATTACAACTTATTTTTCAAGATGATGTTTTCATCAAAAGCGTTTCTAAGAAGGTGATCTTTAAGCAGTTAAACTGTGGCTTGTACTTGCAATTCAAAACTTGTGTATAAGAAAAGATACATGGCAGTAACAGTTAGCACATTAAATTAAAAAAAAAAAACCACAACCAAACAAGAAAAACCTTAATAGAGCCAGGAGGGCTTTTCTTACATCCAAGTTAGTCTTCCTGAATAGTCTTAAACTGGTAAGTCCTTAATTCCCCACAGATATCTAAGCCATTTTGTGGAATAAATATGTATTTAAGTTTAAATAGCTGTAATTTAAACCAAGCTCATTTTCTCAGTTCTCCATAGCTGTGTTGTTTCTGCCACTATTAATTTTTTACCTGTTGGACTAAGGTTTCTCACTGTTGTTTTCCACTTTGTACAAATAGGCAAAGAACCGTTTACTGTTAACGGGGACTCCAGTTCAAAATAATCTGTTGGAATTGATGTCACTCTTGAATTTTGTCATGCCACACATGTTCAGCAGTAGCACAAGTGAAATTCGAAGGTTGTTCTCTTCAAAAACAGTAAGTATTATATATTCTTTTCTTGAAAATAAAATTTTTTTGCTAGAACATTGCTGTTGTTGCATAACTTCTGTTTTATAATGTGATGGAAATGGGTAATGTGATTATGAACCATTTAAAGTAAAATTGTGTCATAACAGGACAGCTCAGAATACTATGGGTCCTTTCAAATATGTCTGTTGTGGCTGGGTTTTTCATCAAGTTAGAATAGTTAAGGTAGTGCTGTTACAGCTGAAAACTTCACACTGTAATGGAATTCTTGTGTTATTTTCCTTAGAAGAGTGCTGAAGAACAGAGCATATATGAAAAGGAGAGGATTGCACATGCAAAGCAGATAATAAAACCGTTCATCTTGAGAAGAGTAAAAGATGAGGTAATGTTTTATCTTTTAAAATAATAGTTACATATTGTCAGAAAACCTGACAATCTGTAAGACTAACAGTAGAATTTAATGTGAAATTTTCAGTGATAGTTTTGTCTATTTATCTGGGAAGAGAAAAACCGGAGCTATCTTTCAGCTTTCAGGAGTCTACAAGTAAAAATGTGACCTACTGCAGCTTTGGGTTTTGATGTTTATTATTTGCTTACTTTTTACAGTTGGGATTTTTAGTTGGGGAAGATCACTGAAAGATAATTTAGTGCACGGCTAAGCAATAAGAAGTGAGAAATCCTCCCCATTAACCACCACAAAAATGTTTGTGACTTTATAGTAATGATGTTTTATTTCTGTTGAAAGGATTAAGGCAGTGAATGTGCATGTATGTATTTCTGCATGTATATGACTAGAAATGTGTGATTTAAGTTATTTTGCTCTCATCAAAATGTTTCTTTTTCATTTTAAAATTCAACAATATATTTAAATTCTTCTCTTTAGAGTTGCATGTATAAAAGAAAGGGAAAACTCAATAGTAATTCAACAAATGTTTCTGTGCATTTGCATACTTACTAGTTAGTCATTGGCTTGAAGCAGTTGTCTCTGAGTAGCCTGAGTGTAGGTTGCAGGTATTGCATGTATTTTTATTTTGTGCAGTTTTGGAGTGTGCAGATTGTATTACTTGATGGAGGAGTAATGTATAATCCAAAACAAGTTCTGAATTTGTAAGTCGAACTGCCAGCTACAATGAAGTTGCAGCCAATGAAACGAGTTGGAATGGCGAGAATGAATAGAGTAGTTTGAAAGGAGGCTTATAACATAGTATAGAATTTACTACAATACAGTTTTTGTTATGTGTTTTTATTTTCTCAGGTCCTTAAACAACTACCTCCCAAAAAAGATCTTATTGAATTATGTACCATGTCTGAGAAACAGGAACAACTGTACTGTGATCTCTTAAACAAACTCAAGAAAACAATTAGTGGTAATGGTATGTGAGGGTCTAATTTGCTTTTGGTGGATATTTTTCATGCTAAGACATGTTGAACCCTTGCTTTGTAGAAACGTCTAACATTCATAAATTGATTATATTCTTTCTATGATTTTTTCCTAAGATCAGGTAATATGTGAAACGTCACATTCAATCCTTACAAATAAAGATCTGACAAAGATGTGTCAGATAGGCATCTATCTACTACTTCTGAATATACCTTATTTCTTTGCTTACAGAGAAAAGCTCTGATATGGGAAACGCAATGATGCAACTTAGGAAAATGGCTAATCACCCTCTCTTGCACCGTCAGTGTTATACAACTGACAAGCTCAGGACAATGTCTATGCTTATGCTTAAGGTGAGGTGATGAGATTCAGAAGTAATCCTTAATTTCTCAGAATTTTTAATGCAACTTAAATATTTTTCTTTTTTATTGTCAGTTCTGTCATCAAAAGTGTGTCTTCATAAAACTTAATTCGTTGTTGCTCTTTTTTATTTCTCTGCATCTATCCAGTGCTCTAATCAAGCTCTGTATGTGTTTAACAGTGATTGTATCAAACACTAGAATGGAGAGAACAGTTGTGGGACTGCAGTCATCTTTCCTTTAGCTCCCCTTTAACATATCTTCCCTCCACCCTAAAATTTTTAACCAAAATACTTATGAAGAAAATCTTGGGTGGACACTTGAGTTTACTAGTATTTTCTGAGTAGCAAGAAATCTAGGCTGTACAGAACTAAAATAGGAAAGGTAAAGTATTGAACTGTTGAGGATATATTTTTTTTAATTTGGCTGGGGTTGGCTCCTGTGGAGTTTGGGGAAAATGGTTGCTTCTTTCTAAAGTATAATAAAAACTCTGAATTTGCCAGAGGTGCTCTTAAAGTTGCAGCTGGCTTTGAATATCTGCAGCTTTGTGTTAAAATAAAGCCAGTCAAGGTTTGGGGAAGGGAAGAAGTCACCCATTGATTTATGAAGGATTTTTGTTCCTTTTTATCCCTACTCATACCATCGTACTCTCCAGATGTGGCTTTTCTTTTCCTCTTTCTTCTAGGCATGATATCCCTCTACCCACCCTAAATCTTGGGTTGTGCTTCCCATGTCTTCTACCATCTATCCAAGGATTGGACCTCCCTTTTAGGGAATGTGTCTTCTTCAGGGGAAGAGGTCTGATACAGGGGTAAAAGATCATAGGGCTTGATGGGAACTAGGTAATTGCTATGAAGGCTGGGCATACACTACTTAGTTTTTGGTAGTACAAGTTCTTATAAAAGCTAAATTATGAAGTAATGTTCTTCTACTGTAAACCTGGGTTTGCAGAGTCCGTCTTTGTTGCTTGCAAGACCCACATTCTGGCATTCATCCGTGTCTAGTTGTGCTATTCTGTTCTTTCAGAAATTGTGGATGTTACTGTGTGGTGGCTTTGGTTTTTCATGTCTGTCTGGTGATATCGTATACTGCATTATTTCCCTTCATTTTTGCTAACAGGAACCCACGCATTGTGATGCAAACCCTGATCTTATCTTTGAAGACATGACAGTAATGACAGATTTTGAGCTGCATTTGCTTTGTAAGCAATATTCTCATGTCAGTGACTTCAAGTTAGACACGGATCAGATCTTGGATTCTGGAAAGTTTAGAGTACTAGAGCGCATTCTCTCAGATCTTAAAGAGAAGGTCGGTACTACAGATGGCTAAAACATCTTTTCTTGTCCATATAAAGAGTGACTCTGAATGGTTGGTTAAATTAACATCTGTTAGCTGTATGTACAACCCATTTGTTTTTCTGTGGAGTATTACAAGTGCAGGAGATCTAGTGCATGTGCAGTATTGCAAAGCAATACTTCCATCTTTTAATGTACAATCCTGTCTGCACCATCATTTTAGAGACGAATGAAACAAGCTTTCCCATTTTTCCAAGATTCAGAATATTTATCCAGAGTTAACACTGTTTTCTCAATTTATGGATGGCTACAATAATTTTCATGGCTCATGAACTTTGACCTTCTTTTGCCAATTGAATAAGACTATTACATTAAAATAGTCATATCTGTGTTAAGTCCGTGTAAAGGCTTTCAGTCATGGGATCAAACCAGCTTACTTTGCAAATAAGCGTGTGCCATAATACTTCAGAGTATCCTGAATTTGCACAAGTGTGTGAGTGTGTGCTGCCCATCTGCTTACTTATTTCAGTCAAGAGAGTGCTACTGCTCTGCATGATGTGGAAAGCAGTTTAAATTTACTTTTTTACTGCATGTATTTTTTGTTGATGTTTATAAATGGAGTAGATCTGCCATTTATGTATTTGACATGATTTCTAGATTGCTTGAGTCACCTAAGTACAAAGTAACTGAAAAAATTTGCACTGACAAGAGGTGGGTTAATACAGCAGGAATACTGGATGTAACATCTACTGAAAGTCAGTCCCGACTTGATGAATTTCAGCTTAGTTTTAGTTTGGAAAATAGAGACTTGGTCAAAGTAAAATCACTTATTTGCACCAATAAAGTATTTGTATAGTTTATTATCTGTAATTGATGTGTTTTAAAACTTGTTTTGCTTTGTCATTTCCAGGGTGACAGAGTTGTATTGTTTAGCCAGTTTACTATGATGCTGGATATCTTGGAAGTTTTCCTAAATCATTGGCAACATAGATACATTAGGTTGGATGGAAAAACACAGATTTCTGATCGGTATGTGACTTTTTTGCTGCAGATGAAAGAGAAAAATTGATATATGCATGGCAGGGGTGTGTGTGTGACTGAACCCTTACCGTTGTTTTCCAATATATAGAGATATTTCCAATGTATATATCTGTGGACCACTGGGCATTGACTATGGAAGGGGTTTAATGTTGTATTAGATTGCCTTAGTGAGGCTAACGCTGGTAGGTGAGTTTTGGATGGTTAGGTTACAAGTCTTAGCCATCAAAATGTAAAACTTGTATCTTCAGCAATTCATGATATGTTTGATTTGCTTGCAGTACCGCTGTCCTCCCTTTCAAAAGATCGTCATCCTAACTTTGTTATTCAGCTCTGGAGCCGGTGTGGCGTTTTCTCCAAAACCTGATGCATATTTTCTTGTGTTCTGCAGGATACATCTAATAGATCAGTTCAATACAGATATGGGTATATTTGTATTTCTTCTGTCAACCAAAGCTGGTGGCTTGGGAATTAACCTGACCTCAGCAAATGTTGTTATTCTTCATGACATTGATTGCAACCCATACAATGATAAGCAAGCAGAAGATCGATGCCATAGAGTAGGTCAGACAAGGTAAGACTTTTTAATTATAGTAGTTTGAGGCAAGCTCTCAAAGGAGGCTAAAAGAACAATATTTTATGATTAAAAATATCTTTTTAAGCAGAGACTTGTGTAAACCAGCTCTGGGTTGTAAGGGAGCTAGATAATTTTAATTGTCTTAGCACACATTGCTGCCAAAACAAACCTTATTTACATTCTCCTCCTTTTTCCAGTTCTCTGTAACTCTCAGATTGTCTATTATTCTCAAATTTCTGGCTCTAGGAACTATTTCAAGGCAGATCTGAAGTCTTTGGTTATTTCTGTTGATGGAGGTTTAATGACCGTCCAGACTTTGCAGTGTCTGCGTGTGGGAGAATACAAGTTTTCTGGCAGTACAGAGCGCAGTTGGTCCAGACAGCAAAACTAGAAGCTCTCTGTATTGCCCTTTTGTTCATTCCTCCTTGTTCTAAACCACTGCCGTGTGAGCAAAGGCATAGCATCCTTCCCTTTTCACTAATACAAAGAAACTACAAAAAATAATTTATCCTGTTTTGTCATTTTCAGAGAAGTAAAAGTTATAAAGCTAATCAGTAGCGGAACTATTGAAGAATCCATGCTGAAAATCAGCCAGCAGAAATTGAAGTTAGAACAAGATATGACTGCAGCAGATTCAGGTAGGTCTCTTGCGTGTAATGATGTCCACTTAAGTGAATTAAGGTTACTTCAATATATTATTCTGAAAAAGCAAGGTTCTTGATACAGACAAACTCTTTTTTTTTTCACATGAAATAAACTAAAAGGGATATTTATGCTGATTCTTGTTCAGTTTGAGAGGAAATGCCCTCTGATTCTGATCCTCAACACTCAAATCAATTACTGTCTCCTACAAGTAGAGGATTTTGCACAGTTTGGGGGATCTAGACTTCTGTCTGTTTATGTGAAATATTTTGAGCTGCACTAACACTTGTTTTTATTCCTCAGGAGAAGAAGGAACCATTCCAGCAGATATAGCCACACTATTAAAAGCTTCGTTAGGTCTCTAAAATATAAATATGTTGTGGAGTTTAAGGAAGAAAGGTGATATTGTACCCCAAGGACCCTTACATTACTGATGATCCTAAGTTTTATCAACATTTATACCTTTTTATAGTTTCATTATTGTATTTCTTATGGTATTGAAAATTTTTAACACTGATAGCATCCTTTTAATGCTTAAAACTATAAATGGCCCAAGTATGTCAGCGTTGAATGCTGAGTAAACATCGTTTTACAGATCACTTTTCAAAACGGGGACCTAAGTAGAATTGTTCACAAATCTGCGACTGCTCAAGACTTGTCAGTATTTTTGTAATTATTTCTACCTCTAAATATATATAAAATGTCTGTTTCACTGGATTATTTGTGTAGATTTTTTTATACGTGCCTTATTTGACAATGCTCAAGTCCGTATCTGCTTGTTTTGGTTCATTTGATGTATTGTACTGATTTTGTATCAACTTGTTCAAATAAAGTCCGTAGATTAACAAAAATATCTTCATAGAATCATAGAATGGTTTGGGTTGGAAGGAGCTTTAAAGTTCATCTATGCTGACAGGGGCAGGGACACCTTCCACCAGATCAGGTTGCTCAAAGCCTCATCCAACCTGGCCTTGAATACTTCCAGGGAGGAGGCATCCACAGCTTCCCTGTGCAAGCTGTGCCAGTACCTCACCACCCTCACAGGAAAACTTTTCTTCCTAATATCTAATCTAAATTTCTTCTCTGTCATCTTAAAACTGTTGCCCCCCCCCTGCACTCCCTGATAAAGAGCCCCTTCCCAGCTTTCCTGTATGCCCCCTTTAAGTACCGGAAGGCTTCTATAAGGTCTTCCTGGAGCCTTCACTTCTCTAGGCTAAACAACCCCAACTCCCTGAGCTTGTCCTCATATGCTCCAGCTCTCTGATCATCTTTGTGGCTCTCCTCAGGACTCACTCTAACAGACCCACTTCCTTCCTGTGCTGAGGACTCAAGAACTGAATGCAGGACTCCAGGTGAGTTCTCGTGAGATCAGGGTAGAGGGGGAGAATCACCTCCCTCGACCTTCTGGCCACACTTCTGATGCTGCCCAGGATATGGTTGGCTTTCTGGGCTGCAGGTGCACATTGCTGGCTCATGTTGTGCCTCTCATCCACCAGCACCCCCAAGTCCTTCTCTTCAGGGCTACTCTCAATTCATTCTCCACCCAGCCTGTATTTGTGCTTGGGATTGCGCTGACCCAGGTGTAAGACTTTGTACTTGGCCTTGCTGAACTTCATGAGATTCACAAAGGCCCACCTCTCAATCCTGTACAGGTCCCTCTGGATGGCATCCTTTCCTTCCAGCATGTTGACTGCACCCCATAGCTTTGTGTTGTCAGCAAACTTGCTGAGGGTGCCCTCAATCCCACTGTCCACGTCTGCGACAAAGATGTTAAAAAACACTGGTCCCAATACCAGCCCCTGAGGAAACCACTCATCACTGGTCTCCACTTGGACATTGAGCCATTTGACCACAACTCTTTGAGTGTGACCCATATATATGAATATAATCAGCCAATGTAGTTTGACTGAATAGTGGTTATTCCTTAAACAATCATGTTCCTAGACCACTATGGTCAATGTTTGTCTTTGAGAGCTATGAAATTCATATGTGTTTCTACCTTTTTTGTTTATTGCAACTGTTTCTATACTCTTCAGTTGGGGTCTTAAGAGACTGATAGAGAGATACTCCAAAACTGTCTGGACACAGTCCTGAGAAACTGGGTTTAGGTGGCTCAGCTTGAGCAGGAGTTTTGGACCAGATGACCTCTGGAAGTCCCTTCCAGCCTTAACTGTTCTGTGATTCTGTGTTTCTGGTTGAGAAAAATGTACAGGAAAAAAATAAAATACAACTATCTGAAGTCTGTTGCTGAAGAGGAGAGGAGAGTGGAAGCTGAAGAAAGAAAAAAAAAAATCTGTGAAGAGCTAGAACAAGGCATGCAAGGAATTGCAAAGCAGGTAGAGATACCATATTGTAAAGTAAATGGTTGCACCTTGCTTTCAGTTCTAATACCTGGTTGGTTTCTGAACTATTGGGTGGCTAGTGTTATATGATTCAATGAAATAATACTTGGAGAGGGAGAGGAAAGCAAGTGTGAAAGGAAATTCTTTCCAAACAGTGGCCATTTTCAGCCCAGAGGACTGCTCAAGTTTGTTGTGGTTTGTCTGCTTACACCATGCAGTGGAGTCTTCTTGCAAGCACTTGTCTCCCCTGGAATTTGTGTAAACCATTTGCGTCTACAACTGTCCACTTTGCCAGGTTTTCCACCTACCTGTTTTCCACAGTGCAGGAAATGTTTGTTCATTTGATCTAGACCTGGTTTCTAACCCTGCCACCACCACCTCCCAGTTTGTGTCTTGTATTTACTGGAAGGGATGCCGAGCTGCTGAAATGTTTTTTGCAGGTGGTGTCCTTATGAAGAGATGATGCTGGTGTACATTTCAGCTCAGCTGGGCAGCTCTTTTGGTTGGGGTTTTTTTGTTGTCGTTTTTGCAGTGGCACAGCATAAATCTCAAGAGAGTAAAGAAAGTGCTTAAGAAGTTTGAAGTTCGTTGGCCAAGGGGGTCTTTTTTTTAGTGTCCTCTGCTAATTAGCCTGCTTTCCTTCAGATTGAAGTCTACAATAAACAAAGTATCATTGAGATTGCATCTCTGCAGGAAGATTTATTCATATGTTTTCCCTTTGAGAGCCCACAAAACATTAATTAGGTTGATCAAGCACTTTATTTGTAGGGAGGGAGTGTAGTTGAAACCATACCTCTCTCATGCTCTACCCTTCCAAATCAGTTTTTTAGATTCTCTCCTATAAAAGGATACGAGTGGTAGGTTTTGATTTGCTATAGCATACCCATCTGAAGTTAATTTAAATGATTCTAAAATTAATAACTTAGGACACTTCTCATGTTTTAAAACTAAACATGCCTTTTTTTTTTTTCCAGACTGAACAGCTGATCTACATCATAGTCTTTGGTCTTTTCTGGATCCAGGCTGCAATTGCTGGAAGTGCTTGCACTCTGTCTCTGAGAGCCAAAAGCCTGGGGTAGTTGTCTGCGAGGTCAGGTTTACAGGACAGAAGCGTTGTACTGCACACATCCCAGTAGAAATCAGCCCAAGTTACCTGGTAGAAAAGGGAGAGAAAGGAATAAATTTTAGTTGGTAATCTCAGAAGCTGGGGCTACTGATATTCCCAGCAAACTGCAGGAATTAAACATGGATTGAACTGTTTTGTAGTTTTGTTTTGTGGGGTTTTTTTTCAAGCCTATAATTACAGAAGTAGTAATTAGATTGTAATGCAAGGCTTGACTTGAGTAAAAATTGGTTGAATAAAGCCCTTGCTACAAATATTGTTTGCATTATAATATTAATCTTTCCTGCTGAAACTATGCTACAGGAAAGTATTTTAATTTCCAAACGGTCTGGGTAAAAAAGAGAATTACATTTTCTTAGGGTTTTTTCATATTGTCCTGTAAATTAAGCAGTCATTATATGTCATGTTCTAAACAACTCCTATCTATATTGACTTGTACAAAGGCATTTATAATCGTAGAAGCATAGAATGGGTTGGTTTGGAAGGAACCTTAAAGATCATCCAGTTGCAACCCTCATGCCATGGGCTTGGACACCTCCCACTGGATCAGGTTGCTCAAGGTCTTATCCAGCCTCTGACCTTAACACCTCCAGGGCAGGGGCAGCCACGACTTCTCTGGGCGACCTGTGCCAGTGCCTCACCACCCTCTCAGTAAAAAATTTCTGTTTTAGCAAATGCAGATTCTGGTCCTGGTTTGCCTCACTTTTCTAATGGTAACAGTTTTCAATTTACAGTTGAGCAACTAACAGTATATTGGTGAGAACAAAGATATAAAAGAGTGGGGAAAGTTGTTTTGTGGGCTGGCGTGAAATCCAGAAATTAAACAACAGTCAATGATTTATTTTACTGGCAACCTGATTGGAATAGGAGAAACAAAAATTATACTTACAGACTTCCCTATCAACCAGTTGTTGTCTCCCAAGAAAGTATCCAACTCCTTCAGTAACTCAGGTGCTTTGTTGGTGAGGATATCATCAAATGCTTGTTTCTGGTAGAAGAACAAAACACAAAGATGCATACCAATGCCTAAGCCCAGCAGTCAGCAAAACTTGAATTTCAGGGCTTTCTTGGTTGTGAAATAGAAGGCTGAAATCTGAGAAAGATGACAGTGAAATCATTTGCTGTAACTCAAAATTTAGAGCACTTTCAACTCTCTTTGGAAGAAGGAATATGTTAACATCCAAGTCAGGATTAACACAGCAAGCATCAATTGTTTAAGATAAGTAAAAGAAATGCATCGGTAACTGTCATTTGAGGACATGCAAAGGGGCCCTATAGAACTTAGGAAAGCTGAGGTAATTACCCACAAAGTGGGTTAGGTGGCCAAAACGTGGCATTTGCGGGTCAGTGAGCTGTAACTTAAGTCAGTTGCTCACTTAATGAACACTTGAGAGTTACTGGATGCTGAGACACAATGTTTGGGGCAATGCTGCTCATTTATCTGTACTGGCAGCCACCCAGCTGCTGCAAGACAGAAACCCTGCCATAGATTTGGAAAGAAACCATCTATAAAATATATTCTCAAGGTGTATATATGTTCTCAAATTATATTCTCTCAGTCATTTTAGGGGAGGAGCTCTTTAGCTTGTTATGTTTTCTAGTGTACAGTGTCTCAGATTTTCAGAGTTCCTTAAGCTCAGTCTTTCCATGCTGTGAGTCAGATAGCTGGTCAGTTACCTTTCCTTACCAGCCTTTCTTTTGTGAAATGTGGAATCTGGGGTTTGAGGGTTTTCTGGGTCTATCTTTGAACTTTTATATTACTGCTTTTTTTTTTCTCCGCAGCAATGAGATTTGAGGTGGTTAAAATATGTTTTTAAGGCTGAAATTTGCATTGAAGGGTGTGAGCCTTAGTATTTGTATGCCGATGGCTGAAGGATGAGGTTGTTTGTGGTGGTGGTTCTCAGCTAGCTGTATCCCATAGGAGAAAGTCTTAAGGCTACTGTTAAAGGGTTAGCCTTTTTGTCTGGAGAGAGAATCAGTTTCTATCTTTCTGTTCTCACCTGCATGGAAGCAATTGAGATTGCAGACTGTTGTGATTATCTAGTCTGACCCCTGTGGCACAGTTTCTGCAATTAGTATGCTTGGCCTAATTTGGGAGGAACATACTTGGGCTTGGTTAAATAAGCACTGCTATACAGAAATGGAATTATTTCAGCAGTTTTGAAATTGAGGTTAATGGAAAAAAAAGAAAAAATGTAGAAGAGGATGCAGTGTAAGTGGTCCCAAAAACTGCAGACTGAAAAAAACCCCAGTATTTCTGCAGATGCATTCAATGATTTGACATTACTTTCCTGCTCTCTGTTAAGAGCTTACTAACTGAACCTTGTGATTGCAAGTAACAGCCAAACATTTGTAGTCCAAAAATTTCATATTTGTACCCTGTGCATTTCCTTGTTCATGTCTGTGCCCTGTGTGTTTCCTTTTTTCAGTAAGTTCCTCTACCCTATCCCCCAGCCACAAAACCCCACAAACTATTGTGTGATCTTGGTGTTAATCACCAACCCCAACTACAGAAGTATGCATCCACCTCATGAAGCTGGTAGGGATATGACCAGGATCCACTTTCTAGAGTGGTACGACCTACTTATCCCAGCCCTGGAATTCTCCAGCTGTTGCAATGGTGGCTAATTTTTCTTTTTTCTGTGCACAGCTTTGACCTCTGTTCCCTTTACCTTGCTTGGTTTTCTCTTTGCTACTGGCTAGATAGCATAACACACCCTTTCATCTTTCTCTGAGGGATATGTGTTCCTGCAATCACTTGTCAGGCCTGAGAAAGTTTTCTGACTTGTGCTAATTATTTTAACCTGGCTTTGTGAGACTGTGAGTCACCACTTCTACCACCGGGTGGTGGCATTGGACCCGGTAGGAGTGAGGGAGAACAGCGAACAGTGAGAAAAATTATTAGAGATTCCCAGAAAGTAAATTTCTCAATCTCTATTGGCCCCAGAACCCTTGCATGTATACGTGTGTACAGGCATGCAATAGTTGCCTGTGAAGTCTCTTCCCTTTTAAATTATTCACTGGTGACATGATCTGGGTTTTTATTTTGAAGAAGTGCTTGCATATAAGCTGGGATGCTTGCAGGCATTATCAGGGGAGTTTCCCTGTAAAGGAGTAGCAGTGCTGTGGCAGCAGTGCTCTGCTAACAGGTTAGCAATAGTGTGGCTATTCCTAAATAACTGAAAATCATGAGTCAATCTCCCCTCCCCAAATGAAGAAACACCAGGAAATCACTAGGAGATTGTGATTCACATTTTTGAATGCTAAAACTTCCAAATACGCTTTCATTTTCCCCTGCAAGATTTCAGAGCGCTTTCATATAGTTAGATTATTTATTATTGGTTTTAGTCAATATTTTGTACTCCGTGGTTTCTGTAATAAGTTAACTTTGTCTGAAATATTGCCTTTGAATAAACGGAAGATGGCTCTGCTGGTAGTTTATGCTGTAGTTATGCTACCACTTTCCTAAAAGGGTCTGATTGTCTGCTTGGGTCAGAGTTGTGTGGAGCAATGCAGAATTGTGTAATGCTGGAGTTAACTCATCTATCTTCCTCTTCCCTAGCAACTGATCTGCATGCTTGCTTTTTAGGATCTGGTCAGAGGGACTCAACTGATGCCAAAAAAGCCCTCAAATGCCGTAGGACTTACCTGAGACCATGTGCTAAAGCAGCCATATCAGCATGTTAGCCTGGCATCAGCATTTGCAGAAACACCGCAAGGTGGGGCCTGCAGGGGTCTGAAGAGCATGGCTGTGGGTGATAGTGAGGAATGTGCTACCTCTGCCCTTTAGCAGGGCCTACTGTACTACACCACCCTGGTAATTGAAAAGCATTAGTCTCTGGCAGCTGAAGCTATGGAAGATTAAGTCTTATTAAAACTCAAGATGAAATCGAGATGCAGAAGGACAAAAGGACGATGAGATGGAGTTGTTAATCCTGTTCTGTTATCAAAAATAGAAAGAGTTGAACTTATTCTGTTTGCAGGAAGATATAGATACTGCACAGTGGTGGCTGGAAGTGTCCCATCTTTCCACTGTGAAGAGCAGTTTTATGTATAGCACATATGGCATCCTTGCTTCAAGGTGAACTAACGAGGGGAGGCTCATAATGGCCTTATGATTTCCACCAAGGGTGAAAATATCTGGTCAAGGAGGAGGTAGGAGGGAGCAGGAAGTCTTGGCTGGATTAGCCTGGGGGAAAAAGCGTGTTGTTCCTCTAGACCAGCTTTGCTGAGGTGAGGTGGTAGACCCAATGGTTGACACATAGCAGTTTATCCAGAGGAGATGCACAGAATCATGGGCTTATGTGCCATTTTTGTTTAAATTAATGATTGTCTTACTCTCACGTCCTGGTTTTTCTCTGCCCAAGGGAACAGCATCATGAAATCATCTATAGTGTCCACAATGGCATCGGCTAGTGCCTGTTCCACAGGGGTCTGACCTGCCAGACCTATGGGAAGCAAGCATATGAAGGGAGATTAGAAACAGCATCAACAGGAATTTTTGATCCCCTTAAAAGTTAAATCTGTTCTCTGCGAACATTTCCATAAATATATATGTTCTTCAAGGCTTTTTGTTTAAGGTAACAACATGCATTTGAGTTTTTGCATCCAGGTGCAATCTCCTCTGCCTTTGCTTTCTTCCCCCCCCGCCACCTCATACAGCCATTTGAAGTAGTGACTTGTTCTTTCTATCACCTGAGCCCACACCCTGATTGCTCCTTCTTTATCCTCTCTGTCTTCCACCATCCCAGCACATTCAGTGAGGGTCATCACTAATTCCTTTCTCTTAGTTTTTCCCTATCCCAACTTTCAATGTCCTCCATCTTGTGGTCTTTCCATATTGATCAACACAATCTCCAGAAGTTCTTCTGTAAAAGTCTGCTCCCCTTTCCATCTATCCTGCCCACTCAGCCCCATTTAAAAACTTCTCATGATGTTCTGCTTGCTTTTGATTACTTCTTTGTAATCAGGCACCTTAGCCAAACTTTGTCTTGTCTACAAATCTGCTTTCTTCCCCTGTTGTCCTTTGGCTTGCCTACAGTCTTCTTAATACTACTACTTTTCTCTCTCTTTCTCATTTCACAGACTTGCATTCATGCTTTATCTCTGTGCAGGTTTAGGTCATCCTTTTCTTCCTCTCTGTTCTTTAAGCCTCACCTGGAAGCTCTGTGTTTCTGATAAACCCTAAGCCCTTCCTCTGCCGTCATTTCCCTCACTGAAGGCTGATGCTTTTGAACGCAAGGGTTGTGCCTCTCCTTTTGGGCATCCAGTTCTGTGAGCCTTCAGCAAAGAGTTTTTGGTGATAGGCACCTAAAAATGCCATTTCTTAATTTTAAAGGATTAGTGACGTGTATGCAGACTTAATGACAGAACTAGCAAGTTTTGATTGTGAAGTTGAAAAGATTTTCTTCCCCTTCTCTTTTTCCTGCAGTAGCTATGACTGTGACTAGCACCAAAAGCAGAACAGCATAGTCTGAGCGTGCTCCAGAATCCTAGCCTTTGTGGCTGTTGCAAGCCGGTGGAGAAAGTGTCAGGGGAATGCCTAAGTCAGAACATCAGACTGTAAAAGGAGCACAGCTTCAGATAGCCTCCTGGTAGGAGACAGGGAGGGAGGCAGCGTGGGTGGAAGGCAGGCTTTCTCATAAGTTTTCGTTACTGGGTGGATGCTCATCATTCTCTTCTCTTGCAAGTAGTAGATTGTATCAAGGATGGAGGAAATTGGCAGGAACACGATATTGCAGACATGCTTGAAAATACGTTGTGCTAGTGCCTTGAAGAATAATGTTCTGCACTTCTGCTTGTTTCCTCAGTTGAAAAATGTGAAATATTTTGAAAAGCAGGTTACATCTCTTTGCTCAGAGCGTAGGAAAGTAGGATAATACTTGCTTTCCAGCCCCCCCTTCAATTTTCTGACATTCAGCACACCAAGAACACATCTGCCTTCAGCCAGATGAGATTTGCAGATGGTTTTGAATGAAAGCTTGCTGACCTAAAGCAAGCCCTAACTACTCTCTTTGATTACTTGGATTACTGCCTTATGTCGCTCTATCTAACCAGTCAAATACTTCCCTAACATGTGAGTATTTAAAGATGCAACTGATGTCACCATCTGATCTAATCTCTCTGCCGACTCAGAATTGTTGCCTAAATCTACTTCAGAGTGCTCTGCCTGCTGACTGTGATACTCTCTAATTCTTCCAGAATGTCCTCCTCTTGTCATCTCTCTGGTTAGTCTGGTAACTTAAAGTTTATCTCCAGGATAAATTGCCCTGAGAGCCTTAGGGAAGCAGCAGGTATTTGCTTTCTGCTGTGTACTGACAGGTGAGTATAAAGGTTATGATGTGAAAAAGTCAGACCAAACCCCAGGTATTGTGTGCAGAGGGGAAATGCAATCAGACTTAAGGGGGGATTTCTGAGTTTTTCTTTGGATGTACACACAGTGCAAACACGGAGCTCAGCCATATGACTTCAGCTTTGAGCATCGTAGCATTTCACACCACAGATTGTTACTTTGAACCTTATTTTTATCTGTTTTTTTATTTTCTACCTGACATTTGAGTGGCTGTAAATCCTGTTGTACAGCATTTTCTAGCAGATGTGCCTGTGCCTTGCTCTGCGTCTTCTTCCTGATATTGCAACTGCAGGGGATGTAGCTTGAGATCTCCTCAGGATTGTCACAGCAGCCCCAGCCCGGTGAGAAAAACTATCACCAAAGAATAGTAAGGAAGGCCCCTGAACACAGGCATTCCATCACACAACATTCCTCAGTGCTTTTAAAAGCGTGACTTTGTGAACAGCACCTCTAATAGCACCCCATATAGAATCATAGAATGGGTTGTGTTGGAAGGGAACTTTCAGCCCATCCAGTTCCAACCCCCCTGCCGTGGGCAGGGACACCCCCCACCAGACCCATATGGTACCCTGCATTTTTGTGGTCAACACTTGGCACTGGCAGACACACCATAGATGCTGTGAGAAGCTGATGACTATTGGTTGTTTGTGCTTGGGAAAAGCACTAGTACAGGTATTATCACACCAGTGTTGACTTCTGCTTGGTTGGACTTGCCAAGCTGTAGGTTTGTTTCTATTTTTTATTGTGGTTTGGTGTATTTTTCCTGAGCTTTATAAGTGAGTGCAGGATAGAGCAACAACATAATCAAAAATGTGTTACCTGATTCTCTGGCAAGGTATCTTGCTATTGCCAGGCTCTGGTGAATGATAACTCCATCTACTTCCAGAATGGGTACTTTGTGGAATGGGATAGCTTGGTGGAGAAAAAGAAAGGAAAAAAAAAAAACGAAAAAGTTAAATCACAGCCCTTAAGTAGGAGTCTGTAATAGTTGCACTCTTTCCACTCAGAGGGTATGCATTGCTATAGCACTTAACAGTTTCACAGTATTTCTGTAGGGAAATGCGTGGCTTTTAAAAAAAAAAAAACCCAAACAAACAAAAAAAAAAGAGGTTAAGGATAAAATCAGATTGCACTTCAAGAAGGTGATTATAGCACAGAAGCCAGGTATTGTGTTCCCTATTTCCTACCCTTGTGCTGTATGGGCTAAATATGCTCCTACGTATCCACAGTTCTTTACGCAGAAAAGCTTTTTGGTAGAAACTTCTTTTTGCTTTTCTTCCTTGCTTTCTGCTTCCCAGGAAAGTGGCTGCTAAGCTTAGGTGAGGTACTACGGAAGATTTTGTAGTGTGGGATCTGGCTGGGGTATGAAATAATAGATCGGGTAGAGACTACAAAAGTACTTTTTCATTTACTTGATTTAAATTCAGAAGAAGTGATTCAGAGAAATACTTGTATTTCAGAACTTATGTTGTGAGAAGATATTTCACTTGACAGTCATCACCAAGAGAGAAATGTAGTTTTCACACCGAACTGCAAATGTTAGGAAGATATTCAAATTTACTTGACTTGGTTTGCATTAAAAAAAAACAAATTAAAAAATCTGTCATGGAGAAGAAGCCTCCAGACCTTAAGTACAGGAGAAGACAAACTAAGCGGGCATGATGGCTATCTGTAAGAGACTTTGAGATACAAAATCCATCTTATTTTTCAGTCATTAATTTAGTAGTATAATGTACATGAAAACTCAGGCTGCTGTTTTGCTACATTTTGGAGAAGCTGCTGGCATGATATCAAATCAAACTTGAACCTCAGAGGAAATCTTAAGCTGGGAAACTGTGTAGTGCTTAGGGTGGTAAGAATCCACTCGTGGCAACCCATTGCGTTCACTGGAGGAATTTTAAATCTCTGTGTTTCAAAGAACGCTATTTCATAAACTCTAAATACCTGATTGCAAGTGTTGATCATAGCCACATGCTTTGTATATGATTTTCATCCAGATTACTCTTTACGCATCTAAGATATATACTCATTTTAAGACTGTCTTGTGATATAAAAAGGCAGTAGTGGAAAGTGAGAACATTGGTCGTTGGAAACGTGCAAGGTGCTTTCAAACCCAGAAGAACTGTCTTTAAAGGACTCCTGGAATACCACTTTTATAAGGCTTTTTTAGTTCTTAACAGAATAGAAACTTGACACATTCATGACCTGCTTATCAAGATAACTTTATCAAGGATACAGTGCCATGTGGCTCTGTTTAGCATGCAGCATGTGAATCACATTAGGTCTGAGATCTTAGATGTCAAATCTGTATCTACAAAATGAATTTGTAATTTGCACAAGACATCCAGGACTCCTCTGTGCATCTTTTTTTCCTGTATCTGAACCCAGTACTAATGCTAAACTTTTTTTTCTCTCTAAGTTTTCCCCTAATGATAAACATTTTTTTCCTCAGCACACTCAGAGGCCAGTATAAATTTTAATACTGACAACTAGCAGAACCAAAAGAGCTCGAAGACCATTAACTGCTGTACTCCAAGGTGAATGCATGTACTGTTAGTTATTGAAATAATAATAGATTTGTTGTACAGAAGAATTCATATGTTTATCACCTAGAGAGCAAGGTCCTGGCAAGTCCACATATTGCTTAATTTAGAATCCAGTAAGGAAAATATGCATCCATGAATGCTAAACTGAAAAGCTCTCTGATTGTGAAATGAGAAGAGCTTTAGTTCTGCGCTGTGGATTGACAGTGCAGAGTGCACTGGTCATCACTGCCTCCAGCACTGCAGAGCTGTGAAATGTTGCTCGTGCAGGATACCAGCATGTCTGTCAAGCAGGCATGAGTAGAGGGTGTAGGAGTGTCAGCCTGGAGCCATCTTCAGATCCTCCCAGAGCACACAAGGCTGTACAACAAGTAAAAGCAACAGTGCAGCCACCCAAGGAGAAATAACTGAAGGAATTAAGTGGCTGCCTTTGGAGGCCCCCCGTAGGAGTGCCACTGGGCAAATGCAGTTTTGCCACGGTCGATGTGACTAAGCTATCTTCTGTAGCAATAACTGCCAAAACACGATGACTGCTGCTTGGGTTGGGAAACTACAGTTGCTTCATCTAGAAACCAAACAGACCATTTTCTGCTGTGTTTACATACAGGGTGAAAGGCTAAAAACCACAGCTTTGACTGATGTTCCACTTTGTCAGTCACTGCAAGGAAAATGAAAGCAGTTTATTTGTGTGTGTGTGTATAAACCTTTTGCTGTTGTTTTTTTTTAAGAAACCCTTACTAACAGCAAAAGGAGGTAGGCGTCTTTTTTATGGCTGAGGAAGATGGACTAAAGTGCAAAAGACAGCTGGGTGGCAGAGTAGTCGTAATCTCTCACATTGTGTTTCTCGGAAGTCTGGGTTCTGTTTTTTCCTAGCATTTCACAGAATGCAAGGGAATTGCTATTCATTCCTTGAAAACATGAGTAATGCCTACAGACTTCTTCCTCCTCAGTGCTGAGATATTTTCATTAAGATCTGGTTATTCTTTCCTGGAAAATATAAAATAAAAATATACAAATACAGCTTTGTTTCATGTACAATAAAAATATTTGTGCACTTGTATGATTCATAATGCAAGTATAAAATTAATAAATGAGAGCAGATTTTAGTACACATTGACCTATGAGCCTTAAATGTCCAAAAGGCGTTATGCTTTGATTTATAGTGAGGCTTGGGGATTTTTTGTGAAGAGGCAGCGTATCTGTTGCCATAATTACTATACAATGGACTAGTAAAAGCGTAACAGATGGTAAAAAGGGGATGATCTTTCCTTTCTTGTGTATTCAAAATACCTTTTGATTTTTTTTCTTATAAAGGCCAGGAAATAAGAAATTGATTTTAATATAAATGTAGGGGTTTGTTTTGTTTTTCTTTTCTTGCTGGTAGAGTGTATAAGTATATGTTTACACACTTTTGTCAAGTATTGAGTTAATAAGCTGTAAATGAGTACAATTCTGAGAGTTTTGAAGAAAGCACACTTGTGTTGTGCAGATTATTTTAAAAATCTGTCATTTCTGTTTGGGTGCAGGGCATGCTATTCTTGCACACCAGAAAGTATGGCAGATAACCAGGCTGCTTTTCAGCTGAACAAAATAGCAAAGAGCAGTCAAGGGGCAGAAAATATTTATAGTGCATCTCCTCCATATGGGACAAGAAGGTATAATGGCTTTTAAAGTTGCATTTTCAGTCTGGAAATTTTAGGAAAAAAATCTCTTTGCCTTTGAAACATTATTATCCCAAATTTATGTAGCAAGACCAAAAGTTTTAGTAACTTGCAGTGAAGTATCTTTTTGCTCTTGTAACTTAAAAAACCCTATTTCTTATATCGATGAATTCATAACAGACCCAGGAGATTGTATATAATTTTGGCTATTGTGGGCAGGAATGTGCTCTGTGTGAAAACTGGAGATGTCCTCTTCCAAGTAGAGAAGAGAGAGGTGGATTTATGTCACCCCGTTCATCCAAAATAAGCACATGAAGAGCCTTCACACTGGATGGGCACTGTTTGATTGCTGGAGACAAGGTCAGGGTTTGACAAATGACGATGTGACCTCTAGACACCTTACTCATAGCCCATTTTTGAAGCACAGCAAAAAGACACAGCCAGGCCATCTCCTCAGAGGCTCCAAACTACCACAGAAAACCATCTGTGGTCTGTGCATGAATTCTAGCAGTGTTACCCTTAAAATCAGGGATCTGTAGCTTGCCTTGAGCCTCCTGTGGTGCTTTTGGCCCTAGGTCTGCTCACTGACAACACACGTTCAACGTCTGGGGATGTCTAACTGCACCATGTGTATAAGCATTGCACTAAACCTGCTAAATTTTACAATTTTTTTGTCAAAGATGTGGCTGTGCAACTCTAGATGGACAAAACACGTAGGTTAGTTCCTGCCAGGCCTCTGCATTAGGTGAGCAAGTGAAAGATTTGGCACCTGACACTGGAGTGTGAGAGGGGTCTCTTTCTGGATAGAACAAGGGTCATAAGGGCAATCGTGACTTCAGCCAAAGTGGTGCAGACTGGAATGATGTGCGTGTCACTTTGCTATTTTTTCTTTAACCTTGACTGGTTAGGGGGCTGTTTCATATTTACGTCAGTTTATACCCTTGTGTATCCATATGGATGTCCTTTCCATGTTTTTCAAAACAATGTTGTCTTGCAAAGTTTCCAACTCCCACTTGAGCAAATGCATTTTAAGAAGGAAAAGTAGAAATATCTGTTGCCAGCATCATTTCTCAGGCATGCACAAAATATATGACCTTTCTTTTCCTTTTAGTTTGCTTTGTTACTCCTTTGAAGTAGAAGGTACTGTTAATGCTAGTGTTGATTTCCAGATTTAGACTGGAAATTCACTGAAAAGAGGAACAGCGTTTCTAAAAGTATGCTGTTTGGATAACTAAACCTGTAGTCTTCTTTAAATTGAACTTTCACCACCAAATCCTTGCTTATTATCTTTTATTTTTTGAGCAATTTGTGCTGTCATGAAATCTGCACAGACTTTACACTCCCCATGAAGAAAACCTTGACAAAGGGTGAGTATCAGTCATCAGACTGATCTGCAGGCTGTCTTCTCATTTTAGAACTATCGCTGAACTATCTGTACAGTGTTTTTAGGAGTTGGATGAATTCCTTTTTATACATACTTTAATTTTGGTTGGCTTTTGTGACTAGAACTGGGATGTTTATATAGTCTCTACTGGATACTAAGCAGGACAGATGAGGCCTGATGTGAGTTAAAACCAAGGACATCTGTATAAATTGTTTCCACCCCGTGAAGTCCCCGAGGGCTGTGATAACTATTTCCATCCTGGCATGCCTACAGGTTCCCACTAGTGTCCAGGCCTTCCCTTTTGGCAACGAGCTCCGTCGTCTCGGGCACAACCCAGTCAATGGTGCTCATGTGGGCCTGTTTCTCTGTCAAGAACAGGGACAAGAAATACAACACTGAGCTGAGCACAGTTTTGTCCAAGCCTGGCTGCTGGCCTGGTTGGCTACTGGTGTGGAGAAATGAGTTTAGTGTTTAGTGCTGTGCTTCTCACTGCTGTTCTTCCCCAGGCAATGAGGAGCCCTTATACAGACACAGTTTTTAATTTTCTCCTTCCCTTAGCTCATTCTGCCTTTTCCACTCATCTTAACTTCTTCATTATTCTGTTCCGCCTTGTGTCTCTTCTTTCTTCCCATTTATCCTGACTCACCTCAGCTTTGCTCCTAGACATCAGTTCAGATTCCCCATGCACTTCCCCATGCTTCCCCCTGCCAACTTGAAATTGTCCATTACCTTGATGCTAAGCAGTCTGTCTTTAAGCATTTGATTGTTCCTCAAAACCTGAATAATTGTTTTGCAATCAAGCACCTTAGATTGATGCCATAATAAGACAGCTGGATTGGTCAAAGATGCAGGGAAGTTAATGATACAGCCATGCTTTGTATTGCACTATCTCTGTCAAAATAAATTCATATTTGCCTTGAAACGTAAACACAAATGCTTTTCCTTTCCATTCAGATTTAAATTGGGTCATGAGAAATATATGAGATAATTTGCATCTACCAATAAGAGTATATAAAAGATGCATTTTTGGTAAGGCTGGTAGAAGAGCAAGGGTCCTGTGAAATTATTGGCCTGGAGCTGGAGGAACCAAAATCCCTGTCTTCTAAAAACGGATGACCAGGATGATGCTCTAATCTATCCTTAACCCAGCTTTAATGCTGTTGCTATTACAACTTATATTCTTCTTGGAAGTCAGTGCTAAGCCCTGCTTTTTACCCAAAGATAGCTATTTATACATCTTAGCTAGAGCTACATAGCAGCAAGTTTCTCAGGAAACAGGATGACTACTCCCTTGAAGAATTCTTGTCTGCAATCAGGTGTCTCTCAAGATTTATCTGTTACCTTGGAAGTGTTTTCACTGCAATAATTATTCTGTCAAGATTCCTAAGGACCTTTCAAGCACCATTCCACCCCCTCCTAAACAATTTATGGGACATTTATAGCCATCAAAGCAACAAAAGCATCCTTTGTGATGATGAAGATAAAGTCTGTGTGATTACCATTGCTTCAGATTCCCTGAATGGATCATGAAACAAAAACTGTTACTGTGTGCTCTCCTAATATCTCAAGGGAATGGTAACTTCGTGCAACATTGCAGTGGATTTTCTGCTACACCATGGCTTACGTCAGTGCAGTGATGCTTTCTGTGAGGAGCCTGTCATGTGGCAATACAGATCTTGAATCAGTCTATTGTGTGACAGTGTATAGAACTTGAATTGACTATGTTTTGAATAGTAGCATGATCAGGTCAAAGCCTGTTCAAAAGGAAATGTAAAATGTGATTTCGTTTACTTATTTAAATCATTGTTGTCATATAGAGTGAAGGGTCACTTAAAGCTGCTGCTTGATATTTGTATGCTTTTTTAAATTCTGGGAGGTTGGTATTCGTTGCAAAAACCTTACTTTAATTTTGTGAAAACTGATGAAGCAAACCTATCCTCTGTGCCGAGACCTGCCTCCTTGTGCTCTTGGGCAAACTTAAATTTCTTGATAGTAGCTCAAAAACCATTAAATGCTTTCCTTGTCCAAATTTCTTCCCTAAGTATTTTATCCTTATTTTACTGCATCATACTTGAATTTTTTAAAAAGAGGGGTAGTATGTGCTACTTGCACATTCTGCAGTCAAAACAGGTTTCAGATCTTTCACGGGCAAGTGGGTGAATGCAAACACAGGGTATGCAAGTATGCATAGTAATTTGTCTGGTATTTCTTAATCTCACTTCAGAATATATGCAATCAGTTCAATTAATCAGACCAATTGTAATGATTTTTGAGGGTTGCAAAGTAAGTGGTGTATGAAATCACAATTACGTTAGCTGCTGTTACATGAAACACAACTGTAACCCCCCTTGTCATTGCTAAACACTTATCACCCTTTGGTTTTCACCAGGGTAAGACTGACTGGGATCTGCTACTTTATTTCTTTTCTTTCGACCCAGTCCAGGCAAAATGGGGAAAAAAATATCCTGAGCTTCATAAGAAAGATCTGAATACAGAATATGAATGACAGCAGTATAGAAGATGTCTCAGCAAAGTGAACTATGAGTTTATATGCACAACAGGTTGGATGGATCCCCTCATTTAATATTTACCATTGCTACCTGCTTTTCTGAGGTTTGGTGCTCTTCAATCCCTGCCTCCATGGAGGGAGCTGAGGCACTTTTTGAAAATTTACGATAGTAGAGAATGTAAATGGTTTATTTTTCTTATGGTGAATGGTGCATCTCTGTGTTAAGACACACAAACCCTACACAATCTAGTCCCTAGCTATGAGCTGACTACTTCTTGTGCTGAGCCTTGGCCTGTGGAGTCAGTGTTTAGGTACCTTAGGGCAACCTGGGGCAGTGGCTGTTGTTCTTGTTGTACAGTGTAGGGCTGTTCTCTGCAAAGCCTTGTTGCTACCTTTTGTTTGGTGTTATGCTGAATGGTTTGCTTGTGGGAGATTACTTTGTCTGGAAATACCATGAGTAATGATTGCTTCACAAAGGAGGAGAACAAGGAGGTGGTAGTCATCAGTTGGTTGATCTCTGGGCGATTTCCTTAGCAGCATTACATTGTTATGCATACAAACAAAATACCTTTATTCTTATTTTAGTTGACAAACCTCTCACCTTGCATATTGTTTGCAATGCAGATGATACTGGTGGCAAATGCTACCACTGGATTGGCAGGAATTCAGGAAGCCTTGCAGGATTAAATATTTTACATCCTAGTATGAGATGTAATACCTCTTTCAGACATGTATGCAACTATGTCTTTGTAGATATACATTTTCCTGGTTGATTTTGATACATTCCAGTTCCCATACACTAACTGAGTGTCTACAGAAATTCAAAGAACTCAGAGGCCAGCATGAATTTTTCACAGATGATTTCACAAATCTGAGAACAGCAGCTCCCACATTTTACTAAACTGCTTATCTGCTTTGGAATTTCATCTAGGGATCAGTCATAGTGGAGGCTGCTATGAAACACCATTATACAGAGAAAATTAAAAATATTAATTAACCTTTGGTAAACCTGCTAACAAAGTTTTCACATCACAGAAAGAAGCAAAGACATCATTCATTAATGCAGCAGATACAGCTACAAACTGTATGGCTTAGGATTTCTAGGGTACCTCTGCTCTCACTGTTTTAGTGCTAATGGTGTTGCAACTGGGCATGTGCTGTGCTGGACAACTGCTGTACATACAAAGCTTCTCTGGGAGGTTCATGGTGTGAGCACTGAAGTAAAGCACAGGACAGATTTTCCTGTGGTGTTTCTTGCATTGGCTTGGACATGTGGGACATCATCGGTACGCAAAAAGAGATGCAACACCTTTACCTGATCTGATAGATATGCTGTTAGAACATCATATCCTAGGATAGGAATGTCTCTGTAGCTTGTAAGTCACTACTTAGGCTTTGTCTTTTTAATTTCTCTTACTTAAAATTCAGAGAACTTTAGCAAAGTGTAATTCTATGTAGAATTTTGCATACTGATTTTTGTTTCAGGACATAACTGGGTGTGTGCACATGTGAATATGCATATAGTTAATTATGGAAAAGGCCTATGCAGGCTTTCCTCTGTTCATCTGAATTTTCAGTCTCACCTTCACTTTCTATGCTGCTTCCCCGAGAACTGCAGTGGAAGAGAAATAAGCTATATCACATGGTCAATAGGCTTAAGCTCTTTAAAAAAATGGTTTCTGAAGTCAGTAATTTCTAACTGAAAATATCCCATTTCCCTGCTTCCTTTACACTCCTCTCTGTGGGTTGTTAGCCAGTGTTTTCTAGATTTATGAACCACAGATGGCTTCACCTGCCACTTGGAGAGCAGCGGTGTTTGATTAGTATTTGTCATTCAAGTCACTGCCAACATTACAGAAAAGATCAAATATAACTGCACCCCGCAAGAATTTGGTAGCCCTCTGGCTGGGCTTATTAAATGGTATGAAAACCTATCAAGAAACATTGCTTGATTAATAGAAATCACCTTGTGCATTAGTTGTGCTTTTTCCCTGAACTAAAGGCTTTATTCTTCAGTCTGGATGTGAAAAGTCATAGCCTGTGTAGCAAAACACAAAATCCATGAAAGGAAGACATATCCCCAGTCTCCAAACTGAAGATCTATTTCATTTGAACAAAGGTTAATTTGATGAACAGAAATAACAAACACCTGTAATAGCTGGAAAGATGTTACTTTGACTCAAAAACATGAAATGGGTGGGGTATAGTAGCCTAGAGAGTACTCTGAGAAGGACTGGCAGGACTTGTTCTTAGGACCAGTTATTTTCTAGCACCTCTTATGATCCCTTTGTTTTCTCTTTGCTATATCAACTGAACTATTTCACTTTCTCTCATCAGTTTCCCCCTCTGAAGACCTTTTTGGTTGTAAAAGAGTGTCCTTCTTGACGCTAATTTGGCTTTACTAAAACCATGGTGAAGCCTGTGGTGTGGTTTTGAGACCAGATCCTCCAAATAAGATAAGTTCAGCATGCATTTTGGTTATCTTTAGGCAGAAAAAAAGGCTAAACTGGATTGATAAGGAGTGAAAGCCCAGATGGATGATAGCAAGTAAGTAATTTCAGATTGTCTGAAGATTTGTTTCTGGATTTCTGTGGAAGTGTCAGGAATAATGTTTTGACTGGCTAGACAATAAAATTCCCGTAGGGTTAATTAAAGCCAGAAATTAAATGTATCTCTACTAATGAAACATATAGATATGTCTTCAATTGTTTTTCTTTTGGCAGTATTTCGAGCAGAGCTTTAGATAGAAGATCCCATGCCACTTACTTGGTTTGATTTTGGGCCAGTCTGCTGGTTCTATCCTGTGGTCTTCGTACTTCTTGCCTGAATAAGCAAACAGGTAACGGCTGATTTCTGCTCGTCCTCGCAGATTGAAGTATGTCAGCTTGTACTGTGGCATTCTGGATCCCTGAGAGGGAACACACAGTCTTGCTTTAGACATGGGTAACTCAACTCCTTTTTTACTAAAGTACATGATAAGCTTGTTTTTGAAACACATGCTTGTACAATGCAAAGGACATATTACATTAAGCCACAATGTGCTGCACTTTGCAATCATTATGTTAGTCACACCTTTTTGTTCTGCATTTTTCAGCCACAATATTCAGATGTGGCCAATGGCAGTTAAACTGCAGTTCCTCCTTGTGTATCTCCACAAAGATGGCTTGATTTTTTCAGACATCTTAAAAACTTTTAGGTTTCATTTATTTTTCTTATGATTCTAAACTCAGGCCACTTTTTATAAAGTGTTTTTCAGAGCGCAAATCTAAAATCATACACTGTAACAGAAGATAGGTGATGTTTTGGGCAGCAATTTTGTTCAAGCCTGTCCTGCTCAGCCTCTATCAGTTACGGAGAGCTTCATCCAAGACCAAATAAAGAGAATTGCCAAACTATCGTGTTTTTTCTTGTTAACTGTTCCCATAGTTACGTACACAATCAACTCAAGGTGTTTTAGAAGGAAGATTTGCTATGGAAACCAGTCTACACTCTTATTTTGAGAAAATTGTCATCAAATTCTCAGTTTGTTGTACGGAAGCCAAAAAAAAAACCTTGACGTAACTTTGTTAGGTTCCATGACATTTTTTTTCCTTCAGTTCTACTTAGGAATCTTGTAACAGGAAGGCTGCATTTGTTTCTCAGTGTAACAGGCAACAACAAAAACTACTCATGCGTTAGATTGTACAAGGATGGTACTGGAAAGGTGAACAGCTAAGGCCACTTTAAACTGAAAGTAAGCTTTTAAACTCTGCATACATAGCACCTTAATATGAGAGATCCATGAGCTCAGCCGAGACTTAAATGTATTGGCTAAAAGAAACTAAAACAATCATCCACCTCCTCAAACAAAGCAAAATTCTTTCTCATTTTGGCCTGAAAGTAGATTCTGCATGTCATTTATGATTCCTTTGTATCCGTCAGATTCAGAGTGTAATAAAGCATGCAACAAAGATCATCTGCACTAGGAAAGAATGGAAACTTTTTTTTTTAAATGAGTAAGTGCCACTACATAACCTTGCAATAGAAACAACCCCTATTTAGTCATCTTGCCTTTGAAAACATACGCTTGAGGGCAAGTGTATCATCAGCTTTCACTTTAGAGGTAGAGTCTCCTTGTTCAGAACCTGGCAAAGCTTGCACTTAACTCACACCGAAAAGAGCACTTTTTCTCCTCAAACGTCAAAACATCTATTTTCTGTCTTCAGAATAGCAAAGACAAAAAAAAAAATTCGCAGCAAATGAACACACTGGAGGCTGCTTAATTTCTCATTATAGTTACCTGTTCCCCTACAGCACACAGCAGGGTCAGAGGAGATTATTAGTAAATGGAGATTTTTCACAGCAGATGACCCAGCAGAGATGAAGAGTTACCAGTGGAGATATCTACAAGTGCTTCAAAATGGAGTCACCACTACAATTTTTTTTTAACTCAAGCATGTGTGTTTTCTTTGCACTGGATAGAAGAGACAAGCTGCAGACAAAATGAGTTACATTAGAATGTGATTAGTGTTGTAGATATGTGTTAATTACTAGTAAATGCCTTTGCTGCTTGGCAAGAGCAGCTCATAGATTACATGTGTAACGCTGTCTAAAGAGAGAAATTTTGAGAATTCCAAATTTTTCCAGCTTTTAGGTAAGTGGCAAAACTTTGCTACTCTATTTTCAAATTCTTAGCCTAGTTTTATTAATTCCTAGGTTTTATTTTTGCTTATATAATAATACTATATATTATTATTTTTTTATTTAGGTAGGATGAGTTTGGATTGTAAGTCTACAAAGTTAATGTAAGAACAGTGGATGGGAGTGTGGCTATTTTTTTTTTTTTCATTTGTCCCGGCTTCTGATTTTGTGTTCATTTGAGAGCGACGAATGGCATTTTTAAATGAACACATTATCTGAGGTTCAAATTAGACATGACTTAGTGATTTGGAAGTAAAAGGGGGAAGAAAAAAACCTCACTTGAATCTTACTTTCCTAATTTTTTAGAGGTAAGTAAATACTACTGATTCAATCTGCATTTGGAGAGGATATGACCTTTAACATGCAAAACCTACGCAGTGTCTGCTTCCTTTCTTTAGGGGGTGGGTGTCCATACAGACTTTTTTTATAAACAGCAACAGAAGTTCCAGTGCCATGGACCTACTACACCACTCGCACATGGCTCCAGTATCCTGGCTACCTCCAGCCTGCCTTAGTGGAAAGTAGTCCACAGCTGAGAGGCACTTAAAAGCACAAGAACAGAAGATTTTAAGGTACAGTCGCAAGGAAGGCAGTAGACAGCTACATCCAGAGTGGGCTGCAGATGAATGAAGTGTAACATTTCTGGTGGCAAGTATCTTGTAAGAGTTTAATTCTTACTGTGGGAGAACTTTATATACAAGGACATGTATAATCAAGAGTAGTGAGATGATGTCAATAAACGGGAATTTTGGCTGAAGATCAGGAAGTCTTTCTGACTGTCGTAGTAGACTGTGGAATACTTTGGTCTGTCAAGGAAGCAGTGGGAACTATTGTTTGACATATCTAAAGCAAAGCTAAACAAATTTCTGCTGAATACACCATAAGTAGTAATCAAATATTTGCAGTGCTGATGCACATTTAAGCTTATGATTTTTTTTCCATTTGTGAACAAAAAAACCAGCCCAACAAGTAGTTTACTAAAAATACTTGATGTTTTAAAGGTTTCAATAGCTTTATTGTAAGTATGTTTTTGTAAATATTTGTAGGTTTTATTTTTTATTTGTATTCATTGTGAAATGTCAGGAGTAGAACTTCCTAAACAATTACAGATATGTTTCTAAATGAAAGAAATTTTTATGTTCAGAATAGCTATTTGCAGAACATACAAAGTAATTTGTTTGTTTTTCTCTTTATCCTCTTTTACCTCATTTTCCTACTGTGTGTTGTAAAGGAATGGATGGTGAGGAACAAATGAAAACTGTTTTAAAAATGTACAAAATTATTAAATGACTGAAAAATGTCACTTCTAGGGGAAAAAAGTCCTATTTTGGGTCTTTGAGTTTGTGCTTTTTTTGTTAGGGAGAGTACAGGGGAATCTTTACAACTCATTAAGATTGTTTCTCTTTTTAGGTATTCAAAATCCAGAAGATGTTGGTGGGAGGAGAACCATAGTGCTCAGATTTGCAAATGTTTAGCCACCTGCTTAACGCTATTAAATCTGTTCAGTTGAATTCACTGCAAAGCCAAGTGTGTATAAGTGCAAGAAGGGTCTGATTTACTTCCACCAGTAAAGCTACAAGCTAAGCAGTGGGTCTTCAATTCCTAAAGCAATGACTACACGGCTGGGACCCACCCGTACACCTGCCCTGCCCTACATTCACAGAGCATGTGGAAACTTCAGCCCCAGTTTTGTCGCATACGACTTTCAAAGAAGTGAACTCAACCAGTGTAATTTTACTATTAAATTGACTTTAAATCTTGAAAGTTGTTGACCTGCTTAGCTGATTTAATAGCTTTCCTCTGTGGCTTTCTTAAAGTCGGCTTAACTGGCTTTAACATACCTTTAAACACAAGATTAGTTGATCACATGATTAAATTCAGCTTTTGGAGTCACTCAGTGACAAAATCGCACAGAAAATCTGAGAGGAGGTCAAATGTGTGTAAAAATGGTATCCTTCACATTACTCATGAGTGAAAATCCAGGTTGAAGTTACAAGTATTGTGGACAGCTGAGGTCAGATCTCAAATACTTTAAGACTGTTAACGTCTTCATGGAAGTACTGTATTAACTGATGAATTTGAGATGCTTTTATTCCAGTGAAAGCAGAGCCAAGTACTCAATTTGAAAACTTCAAGGAACGTTAGAGCCCAAGAAGGAATCAGTGTCATTCCTTGAGAACTGAAATGCTGAATTTCAGATAGCACTAGTACAGAAAATATAAAAGTTCTGGCAGACTGGAAACCATATGAACATACTGGGAGGATACAGGAGTTTAAGTCCTGGTGTCTGCTGGATATGCATCAATTTTGCATTTACTGGATGACAGTGTATGTGTCCTTATTCTGTTTTAAAGCGTAAATCACAAGCATACTACCTGCAATTTATCTGCTCAAGATGAGTTTGAGGGCTTGCCCAGTGCAACCCTGAGCAGGCTGCCTCTGCTACCCAGTGCACAGTCCTGCAGGCCCAGCCTGAACCTTTGCCCTGTGCAAGTAAACACTAAAGAGCTGCTGGATTTTGTAGAAAAACAGAATCATCTATGTTTTGGAAAATCCAGCCATCAAAGTAATAGAAAGAAATATTCCTTGGGTTAGTAACAGACACCAAAACCTGGATGCAGATACTTAGTATGGGAATTCATGGGGAAAAAATGAAAACAAAAGGGAGAATTTAATTTTATTTTCTTGGAGAGGGTTATTAATATTTGTGGCAACAGGCAGCAGAGAGCTTTTCCCTGTGCTGAGGACGGAGAGGGAAAAGCCAGCTAAGCTGAGCTATGTGTTCACATCCTGCCAAACCCTGACAAAGGATCTTGTGGTGCAAAGTCCCCTTTAATTGTACTTTGCACTGGGAGAAATTAAGGGTTTTCTTGCCTTAAGGTTTCATCATTGTTGGAGGATTTTAAAAAGTCTAACTGTTTCCTCCAGCAAGCAAGACTGGTAGGTTTCAGTTAAGATTCATTGGGGTATTTCTAAAAGTCTGAGACTTGCCTGGAAAAGACAATGGATTGCACTGTATGTGTATTTATTTAACTTCTTCATTATTCTTCATCAATTTAGGAGTCACTTATGGAAAGCACCATAGACCACACCTGACACAATGCTGCCCGGGCTGTGAGACTACCAAAAAGAGCGATCTGGAAGTCTTGGCTGCCTGGTGTCATTGTCCTTGCTTGAATTGCAACCAGACCAAGACTTGACCCTTGAGGGAGCTCTGTTTTGTTTCCCTGTGCTCATACAACTTACAGCTGCCTTGGTGAACTCAACTTGGTGGCCTGTCACTGGCCACCAGGAGAGCAGGCTGGACCAGAGGAAAGTCAGAGCCTGCAGATGGGCACGAGAAGGGAATGTGCTGCCATGTCTGAAGAGGAAAAATTCCCTCCAAGGACTAGCGAGTGGCAGTTCAGTCAATAGATACCTCTATTTATTTTATTATAAAATTAAGGAATTACATCAGTTTGGAGTGTTGGGGTTGCTGCAACTGATATTATACATTCCAATTTCATGATTTTATAAGATGAAAATATAAAAATATGTGAGTTTCCACTCATGTAAACCTACAGGTGTCTTTCTGCCAAGAAGCATCTTGCTTTATGAAGTGCAAAACAGAGTTTGTTCTCTCTCTGAGCAGTAATCTAGCCAAAGCTGAAAAGCTCAGTAGATATTTTTCTTTCTTTTTGTTCTTAGTGCTGCTTTTAAAGAAGTTACTATTTCTTCACAAGGAATTTCTGCAAAGTTGGCCTGGAAATTAGATGAGTAGGTTTGAAACGGATGCATACCCAACACCGTGATTTGGGCATCCTACTGGGATGGGGGGAACGGGCACTGCGGTATCAGCCAATTCACGTGTATTTCTGTATGGTCTAGATGTACTATGCCACGTATACAGCTGGAAGTTCTTATGACTAGTATCAGCTTTTCCATTAATGGTAACACTGGGATTTCAGAAGGAAAATTATTCTGTCTCTTCTTTACTCCCAGTCACAGGGCCCAGTACTGCTGACGTCAATTAGGAAATTCAGCTTAGAAAAAGAAAGGAGAGAATCTGGCTGGGTTGATGGGTTTTCGACTTGTATATACAGACAAAAGGATTTTTACATATTAAAGGAGAGCTTTCCTTAGGCTATTATCTCATGAGTGATCTATGCAAGGATATGGATTTTACCTTCCAATCTTTAGGTGTTGAGGAGAATTGTGTTACTTTATGGAGTGCAAAGTTTTAACCACTAAAGAGACTTGCTCTGCATTATTTCACCTGAGAAGCATTGGGAAAATTAAGTTCAGTTTTGCCTGTCTTGCTTATTGTGGTTCTCAGTTGTGAATTCCTTATCCCTGTAATTGCAGAGCCAAATATTGAAGCAGCTTTCTCCTTCCTCAATTATAAAAAAATGTTTCCCTGTCCAAGTGAGTCTTCCTGCCTTTATTTTTTAGAGAGACAAGACTTAAATAGTTATTGTAGAAGGCAAGTAAAAAAAATATTCCACAGCTATGACTTTCTAAAATGCACTTTGCAGTTTTTGCAAAGTTGGAAAGATAGAAAATGTCCGTGTCTAGTATTTCTTCCATTTTATTTAACCAACCTAACATAAAGGTCTGAACATTTTGGGGAAAGGCACACTTGGTTACCTTCTCTGGCTTAAGCAATATTGAAAGGGCAGGAGCCAGCTGGAAATCAGCCTTGCCCTGTGTGCAGGGCACGGTTCAGCTCTCCTCTGGTTGCTGATCATGTTGCTTGCTGCAGAAATGCCTTACATTTTTTTCCCTGAATGAAACATTATTCTCTCTAAAACCTCTCTGTGTTTGTATTTTATGTCTAAAATAACAGGTAAAATTGCAGACAGAAATAGTGATGTATTGGCCCTTTCTGGGGGCCAGTTTGGTGGTGAGAAATTAATCCATGCCACGAGGCAGCTGATGATTCCCTTCTGACTCTTCACTCACAAGGAAGGTTGGCAATTCTGTCTGGTGAAGGCACTGGCTTAATCCAAGCTGTTTATCTGCGTGGAAGAAACACTAAGAAAAATAACTTTTGCCTTTCCCTGGAAAAAACTGGGAGGGACAGTAAGCTATCTCAAATTCCCACTTGAATGGGGAAGTTAATGACTCTGGGATCCCTGTTATGCAACAAGAGAACTGAAGAATCAGGATAGTCGTCTCTTATTGCACAGTGAAAAGGAAAAATGTTCATTTTCCTTTTCTTGAGCATAAACTTCAGTTCCTTTAAACATGGAGTAAAAACATTAGAGCCTTGAGAGACATTTTCAGTCTTTGAAAATTAACATAGTAACTGCTTGTTGATTTGAGAGGTTTTTTCAGTGAAAAAAAATTTATTAATTCTTTTATAGTGAAGAAAATAAGAAATTTTCTGCCTTATTTTGGGGGGAGAAGGATTATTTTGAGAGATAAAAATGAAAATATGTAAATAATTCTATCTAATTCCCATCAGCTCTCAGTGACATAAACTCTGTTTCTGAAAAACAATGGTCTCTTTTCTTCCTTCACTCCAGTTATAGAAAACAAACATTTTAATTTGATCCCTTCTTTTTCTATGCCAAATAGCAATCTGGACCTTGGAGAGAAAAGAGAAAAATCTGCACACCTTTTTCTGTTTAATACCCAAATAATCTGAAGTAAATGTTTATGCAATTAGATGTAGTGTTGAGTTTTGAAATAACAAATCTCAAATGTAATTGTTGTGGCCTAATACTTCTTAGCATGATTTTCAAGATTAAATACATGCAAAGCTTAAACCGTATATGTATTTTTTGGTGTGAATTTGCATGTCTTTGTGCAGCGTGCTGTTTATTTGCAACGTGTAGTGGAATAACCTGCTAACATCAGAAGAGTTTTTAAGACATTGCTGTGGGATTGCTGAGGAGTACTAATGATATATGTTGAGTGACCTGATGAGTAAAGTTCTGCTGTGTGAGCGAGGGGTTTTGAAAGCTTGATCTGTTAATGTATGGGTTTAAAAAAGAGACTGTAGGACAACCTAAAGCAATTATCTGTCAAAAAAAAAACTCCAGGCTTTGTTTGCTGATGTGGGAAATCAGAGCTGTAGAAAAACCTTTCAAGAACCCAGGGAAAAAAAAACATCTCAGTGAAGGAGGAGGATTAGAAAAATACTTATTCTGAGAGGTTTTTTTGAACATGAGAGTCCAATGTGACTGGACAGTGAATGGATGGAGACTGTTGTTGAACACCAGGGACCACTGTGTTTCTTCTGACTGACTTCATAGCAGCTGCTCTTCATGTGACTGCCCCTCAGGCAGCTGCAGTCAAATAGATAAGAATCTAGACATTTAAAGTTCACCCCATTCGTCTTAACTGAATTGAATGAGGGAGTGCTTATGCGTCAGCACATACAAGGATGCAGAGAAGCAGTGATGGACAGGGCTTTGCCAGGACGCCTCTGCACCCTGCTGCTCTTTCTGCCTTGCATGCCAGGCTCTTCAGTTTATGGCCTGAACATCTGTGATGACTTTGCTTTCTGTCTGATCTTCAGACTTTTGATTTGCAGGTACCTGCACCCAGTTTTATGTAAATAATTTTTAAAATTGCTTTGTGTAGCCTCCTGAGCTGTAATGAACTTCAAATGAACAAATTGCACACCCGAGACTGCAAAATACTGGTGAATAAATTGCAAGAGGAGAGATCTCAGGAAAGATGTGGACTAAGGAGTGGTTAGGATATTTCTCAGGAGAAACTGTTTAAGACTTCTTTTATTTCCTCACCAGATGTTTTTAAGAAATCCCTGAAGCATTTTGTGGTAGAACATAAGCCTAAATATTCTTATTTCTTGCCAAAACTAGTCATTCCTGTAAAACTCATGCCTTGTATCTGTCTCTGTAGTCTTCAGATAAACCAGCACCCCTCACAGTATCCCTACAAAACAAAAGCACAGTTGTGAGTCATGTTGCTGTGTGTTAAGTGGTTTAGTCAGCTCTCCAAAGACAGCTGCTGGTTTTGCCAGCATGATTTCATGTCCATTTCCTGAACTTTCAAGCTCGTCCAGTACAGTAATTTGTCTACAGCTGTCTTGGCCACCTAGTATCTTTACTTGGGTGTGAAGAAATGAGCTTTTTCCCCTATTTGAGCCATGTGTATGTGTTTGCATGTATGTACAAGGGGGAATACAAATGCCAACTCCTTCCCCCTGCTAGTCTAAACTACTTTGCTCTTGAACTGTCACATTTTGGGAATCCGGTGCACATCTTGCCAAAAAAACCCCCAAAATTGCAGGCATGAAAGAAAAAGAATTAGGTAGGGTTTTTTTCAGCACAATATATGTTCCCCGTAGCCATCATGGTTGAGACTGGGAATGTCACTCTGCAGAATTCCCTAGCACCACCCACCAGCTCTTCTTGCCAAGTGTGCACTTAGGGCTCTGAGTAGCACCTGGTCAGAAGCCTGGGGACCAACTCTAAGTGCTAAATGTCGAATAACGCACAAGTTATGATCCTAAACTTCTTGGTATGTAAACCCTAACCTATGTGTCCCTATACTTAAGAAGGAAGTACTTTCTGAGCAGCAGTTTCCAGACGATTTCACCATTGTTCATGGAGTACCAGGCAGAGCCTGGCTGTAGGGCAAAGTCTGTTGCTGTGAGTTCCCTGCTCTGCCCCAGAGTACCCTGGCAAAAAATAATTTTTCTTTTACCTGAAGCATACAGTTAGAGAGACTGGTGTCCCACATTTGTTCTTTCCTCTTGTCGAACATCAAAAAAAGTGTGATTGTGAGACTGTTCAAAGCATCTTTTCTACATACTTTTCTCTGTTCCCCTTTTACTTTTACTATCTGCTACCCAAATACAAAACATTGCTGAATGTCCTTGTTTTTCCTTTTATCTCATTTCATGCTCATGCTTTTCAGAGTCATTCCAGCAACTTCTAAAAGAGTGCAAAATTAGGTGTTTCCTTTTTTTTTTTCAGTTTTCATCATTGTAGCTTATTCTATGGGAAGATTAGCAACTGACAGCAGATAAGTGAGGTTCTTCAAAATGATTGCATGTTAAAATGTATATGTAGGATTTAGAGAATTTTTTCCCTCTTCTTCCCTGCCTCTTCCCTTCCCTCTCCTATCTTGCACTAACTGGCAAAAGGGTGAAAAAAAATCACCTGTTTGAGATTTGGAGCATATATGATACACCTTCAGCTGACATGAATAAGCGTAGCTTCTAGTGGCATAGGATGCCACTTGCTAATGCAAAACAGCAATGTGTCAGTGGCTCCAAGGCAGTGCTCCTAGGCATGGTGAGATTTTTGATCAAAGGTATTTTGAAAGTGAGCACAGTCTCCAGTTACTTTTGCTTACTGCTTAGAAGAAGGTTGTGTCAGGCAGACAGCAACCAGAAATCTTAAGAATGTACCCTCAGAGCAGCAGATTATGTTTGTCAGTGGCACAGGAGTGCCCTGCACTGAAGGCGACTGGCTAACTTGCTTCCAGGTGCACAAACCCAGAACTCTAAAAATAACTTTGTGTATATTTTCAGTTTAAAATGTGGAGAGCTTCAGTCTTATTTCTATCCAAGTAGATTGGATTGCCTGTCTGCATGTGTGTGCATCTGCAGCAGGGAACAATTCACATTACGTATGCCTTTTTAGGGAGAGGTGGATTCTGTCTTGGATTAAAGAAAACAAAAGAATAAACAAAAGTAAACTTACAAAAGACTGCTGTGTCTAATTTATCTTTTTTTTTTTTTTGCTTTACAAAAGTTGCAATGAAAGTACCAGTGTTTACGAACAGTTTTAAGGGGTGTAGAAATCCAAGAAGAACACTTTATAGCTACAGCTTGTTTGCTTGTATAGTTTGAAATGGACAGTGAGTAAAGGATGGCTTTTAACAGAGGAAATGTGTGGACTAGGTTTATGCACAAGGCCAAATGACGGCAGTTACAATGTAAAGGGAAAAAATCATGAACCATTATGCAGAGCATTGTTTTGAAATAAAAGACAAAAATCAACAGAACCCCCCCCCCCCCCGTGAGTTTTGATAAGGAGAAAAATGAAGCGAATGGAAGCAGATGATTTTCCTCTGTAGAATAATGGTGGGAATTAGGATGAGAGTATGTTAATCCATTATTGAACCAGAAGACAGGAATTTGAAAAATGGACAGAACAGTGCACGAAAATGACCTGGAGGAATTGCTGGTGCTGCTTAATATTCATCTAATTCCTCTGACATTAGCCTAGATTTGGTTTGGTTATGTAAGTGAAAGCTTATTTACAACATTTACATCCAAGAGAATATTGCTTTGAAATGGTTTTCTCACTTAGTGAAAGCTTTCTCCAGAATGCTTCCTCACAGCAACTTTTTGCCACTCTACTGATGAGGATTTTTTTTGTTTAGAAAGTGTCACTCTGACGTATACCCTGATCATCAAAGTAGCTCAGTACTGATAGCGTTAGACACTGGTGAGAAACAGGGGCTTTCTGTAACAGCAGGCTAGTGATCTGGCTTTTTGCCTCTAGATAAGCAGTTCGTAATTTCTGAACTGTGATTGCAGCAGTGCATGTGATTGTGCAGATGTCTTCAGTACAGCAGGCAGTTTAAAGATACCTGTAATCAGCAAATAAGGTATAGAGATGGGGTACTTGAGTTACACTTGCAGCCACTCTGTAGAGTTCATGGTTATCCCTCGCTATGCCAGTATCACTACTCAGAGACTCATGTTGAATGAACCCATCAAAACTTTAAAAATTAAGTGCTCTCTGTACTTGCTCCACATGTAGCATAATTTGATGAGAATAACCCCCACGCAGATGGTACAACAGCAGCCCTGGGGAGGGCAGAGTAGCGTTAGAAGAAGAAAGGGGAAAAAGAAAAGCTAGACTGTGGCAGTAAGCAAAGTTGAAACAACTCACTCTGGTGCAGTGAAACGTGGTCCCTTCCTCAGTGCACAGGAGTCCCTCTGGGTGCTGGCCTCCGTGAAAAAGGCTTATATATACTGTTTATTAACATGCAAACCACTCCCCGTGACAAGCATGCCATCCTGACTCTCTCCCTCCTCTCTCTCACACACACAGACACACACAAACCAAATGCATCATTCCCTTGGATTACAAGCAAGCTTTGTGACTTTTTGGACTAGTACAGCAAATTGGGTACTGCAGTTTTTCAGTTTGTGTTCAAAGGTGAGAAACACTTTAAGGTGCCATTTTAAAAAGATAATAATAATAAAGTAGACACTGGGGAGGTGAGTCAGATGATAAGTGGTTTTTTAAAATGTAAAAAATGTGGAGCAAGCCAATAAACATCTGTCTTAGATTATTTCTAGCTAATGTGAAGCTAATGTGAAGATCTTATTATAGAACAATATCTTAGATAGCTGCAATCTTATTAAAACAGCGAAGCCAGAAATAAAAACACCCTACCCCCAAAAAAAATTAACTTCCGAGCCATTTTCATGAAGAACAAAGTGATTTAAGATTTTTTTTTTTGCAATTATCAGTGAAGAAGGGGAAAGAGGTTTTGAGCAAACCCTGTCCATGAGTAATCCACATGGGTAGTTAGCAGTCTATGATATTACTGCTTCCTATTTCTTCTCAATGTTGTGCTTTTCTGTTTACGCTTTTCTTTTTCCAATTAATTTGTACTTTGACCTTAACAAAGTCTGTTCAATATTGCTTTGCTTTGCTTTCCTCTATGTGTGTGACCTGAATGCACAGGCATTGCAGCAAAGCTTTCTGTTATTAATGAGACAGATCTGATAGGTACCATAGGAATCTGCTTTGAAGTCTCATTCAATTTGTATAAATAAATAGATCTGTGTGTTCTTCACAGGTACAGAGAGCAGTGTTAACCAAAGAACTCTTCCCTGGGATGAGGAGGTGCCAGATGCTGTAGCTCACACCATTAATGATATGCAACAGGTCAACTCATTGTCATGCAATACGGGTTTTCACCTGGCGACAGCCACTGGGTTTTCTACCCGTGGCAGCCTTTACATTAAGAGAAAATTTACAAAAATAAAACTGACCTGAAGTGTCTTCTAACTGGGACTAGTGTAATCTGAGTTTATCAAAGCCAGCATTTCTGTGCTTTTGGACTTGCCTTGACTGCAGATTCATGCTTTAACATTCCTTCTCTCCAACATGTCAAGGAAATGAGGAGTGTCAGGGGGATGATGTTGAATATATCTCAGAAAGGGAAGTCTGAAGTGGTTCAGCTGACCCCCTGTTTCACCAGTTCCTAACTGTTCATTGTACATAAAACAGCCTCTGTGTGTCATGACTGTTCCTTTCATTGCAAAGAAGCTACTGAGATTTTTTTCACTATATTTAGTTGGTAGAAAACCGAAGCACTATTTATTGTTCTCAAAGACTTTGCTCTTGGAGAGAAGTAAATGCAGGTAATACGAAACAAACTTATTTTACAAATATTTGCAAGATTTTGAGCCACCAAGAAGTTTAATTTAAGTTGGAACAAAGTGTGGAACAGCAGTACATTGTGGGTTCTGGTTCTCAAAGGGAAAGCAGAAGTTTTCCTCGGGGAAGTCTTTAAATAGGCAGCAGTTTGCTCCTACATTGGCAGAGCTGCCCCTGTTAATACACAGTAAAGCATTAGTAAGAACATTGATAATATCATTTTTACTTTCAGTCTGAGATGTGAGTTAAAACTGTGCCTTCACTCCAAGAGTTTCCTTTGTTGAGTTAATATAAAGCACAAGCACTTCTTTGCACTACAATCATACGTCAAATGACTGACAGGGGAGTAAACTCCTATTTTCCCCTCTGCCTGTAGGAAATCTTTAACTTGGGTGAGGGAGAAAAGCATTCCAACATGTGGCAGATCTGCACTGAGGACCAACTCTTTAACTTTGTGTTTTTGAATGGGTAGCTTGGTCCCTGTACTCAGGCTGTGAGTCATGGGCAGGTGTTATTCCCTCTCCTCTGTGCTACTTTGGACACCTTAGGGTCTGGCAGGGAGCGTGGTCATATACACAGTAGGATCTACAAAGCACCTATTACTCAGTTGAGTACAGATCTTTTTACAGGATCAGGAAGTAGGTTTCTTCTCCTTAAGATAAAAGTAATTCTTCCTTTCTTCCAGATCCTCCTTAATGTACACGTGAAGGATCAAATAAATTCTTGTTCTTCCTAAAACAGAAAGTGATTTGTGCCCACAAGTATATAAGAATGAAGTTAGTAATGTGTTAAACTGATTTAACCTTAGCTCCCTCTGTTGATTATTTCTTACAGATTAAGCATTCAATTTCTGTTGCCCTTTCAGTCTGCAGCAGCTGTTGATGGCAAGAAAAATTTGCTGAACTGCCAGTTGTATGCAGTCAAGATGGGATTGTGTATCACAATTTGTTGCACGAGGCTCTTCTCCTGAATTATCTTTTGCTTTTTTCCAACTTCAGGAAGCTTTAAGACTGGGAGAACAAACAGGTCAAGATCATTATCTATTAAATGAAAAAATCTAGGTGGAGAGACATCCATTTAGATCAGACACCTTCCCTTTGGACTGTGGCAGAAGCGTTTTTGTAGCAGGATCTGCAGTGAATCGCCCCATGACTCAGCATTTTACATTTTGACAATTTACCCTTTGGTCATGGAACAACATCCAGTTTTCTTGTAGTCAGCTGAGCCACATGGACAGCTCTGTGGGCATGCATCTGGGGATTATATGCAGTCACAAGTCAGCAAAGGGATGCTTAACGTCTTTAGTTAATACATTAACTAAATGACATATTTTCTTTCTTGGTCAGCATGAAGGCTCTCCTTTCAGCTTGAAAGCCCTATGTAAATACAGAGGAAGCCACGTGGATTAAAATTAAACGCAAGATTTAACTCAACAGATGTCTCTTTCAGAGCATTCACAGGCTGTTATAGGATGAGTACACTACTGGGCAGATCTCTTGCCCTGTAGTTCCCTAAATGTTGCAGGATCACTCTGGCTATTGACTCCTGGCCAGCCCTTCCCCACCTCTTCTTTCCCACTCACTGCTCCACTTTGCACCCCAGCATTAATAGTTAAGCAGAAGATTTGAAACAATACACAGAATCTCATGCTTTTGCCCGTGTTTTGTTGTAAGATTCTGCAATGAGACAGTTGACTTACTGTGTGTGTTGGTAGAAATATCTGCACCAGAAGTGTTTCCTGATGGCTTGCTTTGGGAGCAGTAAGGGTCTAGCTCCCCCTGAGCTGAAATGAGAATAACTGCATGACCGTGCTGTAGGCTTTGCCCTATTTGGAAATCTCAGCCAGGCTTTAATGGGTAAGACATGACCATCTTATTGAGACTCGTAACCTGCAGTTAGTGTGTCTACTTGTGTGTCCAGGAGAACAAATCTGCCCAAGGCAAAAGTTTCACTATGAATAGACTCAACCATTGTGTTAGGTTTACAGTTGGACTTAATGATCAGTGCCATGGTTTAGATGATGGTTGATGTTAGTGTTGGTGTTAGTGTTGGGATATAGGTTGGACTCGATGATCTCGGAGGTCCTTTCCAAACTTATGGTACTGTGATACTGTGATCTTAAAGGCCTTTTCCAACATATTCTGTGATTTTGTGTTCCCTTCCTTAACAATTTCCTTACCTCATCCCTGCCTCTTTTTTTTTCTTTTTTATCTTTTTTAAATTACAGTGTTATGCTGTTATTACAGACTTGAGCAAATGATAATTTAGTATAAGATAATGGAAGCAAATAATTCTATCTTTCATAATTTTTAAGCCCCTCAATGAGGGATATTAGGCCTGTATTTAGAAACCTCCAAATGCAGCAAAGACATTTGGCCTTTTATATTCGTATGTAATAGAACTCAGCAAATCGCCTTCTATTTTAACAAGCAGTAAATTCAGCCTGAGAAATTCAGCTTCAGACACACCTAATGTTTGGAAAATTCAACCTAAGTTGGCAAAGAGTTTTGCTCAAAGAAGTGCCATGGGAAGACTGAAAATACCAGGTATTTATTTTTGGAAATATTTTTGTTAGAGTTTTTATTGCAAAATAATGTTCTTATTGCTTTTTTCTGCTTCGAAATATAATCACAAAAAAAGTGAGTGTACTTCAAAAACACCATCTATATGAATATGAGCATGTTCCAACATTTACAGCTTGCTTTGCTCAGGCATATTGCCTTGCTTTGTTCTTGATATTTTGTAAAAGTATACAGAAGGCTCGTGAATGCATTTGAAATAAATTGTCAGTTCTTAGTCAAACATCCTTCCGGTGTTACTGTAGCTCTACTAAAAGGCAATGTTTAATGATCAGTGAGATCATTAAACGAGCAATAATGAGAAATACTTTTGAAGCAGAGCAGCTTAGAGAAGCAATCAACTGCAGAGAATCCTGCAATTTGGGGGGTTTGAGTTTAGCTGATAACTTTTTTCCTCTCTTCTTGGCAGTATGGAGCTTTTGTAAATGGAAGAGTGAAAAGCATCAGCTGAAAGAGTCATCTTCAAAGTGCTACACAGAGAGCAAAGGCATTAAAAAGCAAACCATTAGAAATAGTTCTTCATGTTCAGAAAGAGTTTCTTGGCTTTAGTCATAAGAAGTGAGAAAGTTCATGGGTGCAAGTGATTATATAAGACCCTGATCCAAAGCTCAGTGAAGCTGGCTTAAGAAGTTGTGTTAACTTCAGTGGGCTCTTGTCTCAGGTGCTGGTTTTCCAATGGAGAATATGGGTAGGGTATTTGAAACATTTGAAATTACTTTTTCCAGTGCATTTTCTTCAGCATTTCATGTAAGTAATGCTCAGTCCTGAGTTAGCTGGCATACTATTTATTTTCTCTATCTTAGCACTGCTATTTAGGAAAACCTGACCAAAGTAAGGAAAACCTAGTTACCCTATGAATTAATTTATCCTAGTAACTTCTCCAGCTTGGCAGGAGAGCAACAACACTCTTCTCAACTTATAGGGAGTTACACAGGTACATTATATTTAAGGACAAGATCTTGATGAATAACTGGAAGACCTATCTTTTCAGAAGACATAGTGCAGCACAAAGGAACAGAGCAGAGGTCCGTGGTATGTCAAGTGACTGCTGACTCATACCCATTCATGGTCTCTCTACTGTTGCTTTTTCCCATTATGTCCTGCAGAAATTACTTCATGGAACTGAAAAAACCCACATAACCAAGTCAGGGCCAGTCAGCCGCTTTTTTAATTTCAATTAATGTTTTGTTATCCCACATTAAGAGGGAAGTAAGAGATAAGAAAGAAATATCTGTGTACAAGACGCAGAAGATAAGAGCTTTGTTCCTCATTTTGTACACGTGGTCAAAGTATCGATGAAAATTGGAGATGCTGTCTGTTTATGTTTGGATAGTTAAATCATGAGGCTTCATCCTCTTGTGGATCCTTGCAATTGTATCACATAGCATGAACAACTACATAAAGGAATTAGATGTTCTTTATGAGTAGGAGAATAATCTGTGATTCACAGAAGGTCAATGCAATTAGTGAAATGTTAAGCCTTGTACCGTCTGCCCAATTCCATCCACATTAATTTCAGCAGGGATAACATAACAAGCAAATAACAAAAATTTTTAAAGAGAAAACTTCTTGAAAACATTGAGCTGCTTCATCTTGTGGACAAGTACTGGATGGTCTCACTAGAAATCCCCAGGGAGCCCTGAGCAAGCACTTGATGTGCAGGGTGGGCACATTCTCTGTTTACAGATATGCACTGAAAGGCTGAAGGATATCAGATCCTTCAGTTCAGACTTTTGAAGTATAAGAGTTCCCCCAAAAAAACCTCTCCATTCCATCCTTTATGATTCAATAAAATTAATCATTTGACATTGCAATAATTTTCAAGGAAATTAAAATTGATTTTTAAACACGGTTTAAAAACTTTGAGGATTTGGGATTTTTTTTGTTGTTTGTTTTGCTGTTGTAGTTGTTATTTGTTGTTTGGTTTGTTTTTCTTTTTCTTTTCCAGATCATTGCTGTAGGAGAAGTTTTCTGTTCCTTGAAGCATCTGGAGGCAATCTGGCAAAGTGAGAGGGACAAACAGATCAAGGTCCAAGCCTTATGATTTGCTACCATGCAATAAAACCACAGGTGCCTTGTGAAGCACAGAAGTGAAATACTTTATTCTATCACAAACCAGAATTCTCCTTTAGGAGGAATGAGGTGTCCTCCATAGCTCCAGCAGTGACTTTCCAGCAGCAACTGCTCTAATCACAATAGTAACCCATGCTAGTAAATCCAACACAAATGCACTAGGAGAATACTTGCATTTGTTTCCAGGTGACAGGACTTACCCAGTTCTGCCGCAAGCCTACATCTAAAGCTCACTGTGTCCCCAGTGAACTGATATGCTGAAGAAGGTTAGAGGAAGAATATGTATAATATATATATATATATAAGAAAACCCTATTGAAAATAGTAGGTGAGGAATTAACTTGTTAACTGAAACACTGGATGTCTTTGATTAATGGTAAATCTTGAGGAAGAATTAACACCGTGGGACTGAATCCGCTCTTGGAACCAATTACAGAGGCGGGAGGACAAAATGGTGTATCTCTGTCTTTGTGCACCAGAAACAAATTTGAACTCAAAACCCAGGGAAGCTGTGAGTGTAGAAGTCAATAGAAAATTAACAGAAGTGAATTGAAAACTGTCTTGGAACTATGAGTCAGGAAATAATCCATTTATTCTTTTTTGCTTAAAGAGAAAGGGACTCTGTGTTCTGCTTCTCAGAGACCATAGCAAACTAAAAATAAACTCATATCTGGATTACTAGCTGTTCTCCTTCCTCCCTGAATTAAGCAACTGTCTGAAGTGTTTTAACAGAAGTTACTCAGATGTCTGAATTTATACTAGATATGAAAAAGCAAAGTGGGTAGGTAAAAGGGGTTTAACCTACTTTATTCTTTGCCTCATTCATTTGTCTGATGGTTTCTGAAACTGCAGACAGAGAGCTCATGCTCAAGCAAGGCTTGATCACCTACCGTGTGCACTCCTGGGTAGCTGGTTGTGGTGTGGACGAGCCCCACACAGCATGTGGTGGTGCTTCTGGCTTGCTGAGGCTTATGGGCACTTCAGCAGATGTATGCTGCCCCCTTGCATGCTGCAATCACTGGAGACTGGATGAGGCACTGAGTGCCGTGGTGTAGATGATGGGTTGGTGTTAGTGTTGGGTTATAGGTTGGACTTGGTGATCTCAGAGGTCCTTTCCAACCTTGTGATACTGTGATACTGTGATCACTTGAACTCCCAGCCTTTTGTTCCTGGGTTGATGTTGTGTTCAGACCTGTGGGCATGTCTTTAAGGGTACTTGCTTACAGTTGCTTGAAACTCCAGGTGCAAAACCACGGGTATCTCTGTGTGGTGGGCAGTGGCGTTCCTGATTTGCCCATAGAAAAAAAAGAAATACAAAGCCAGATGCATGAACCAGAGGCCATTTCTAAATCTAGTCATAAATAACTTACTGCTTTATCTCTATCTTGTGCTTGTTGGCAGTTGTTGAGGCCCAGAGGTTAAATGTATTAAGGCATTATCTTTAGTTTAATGGTTCAAAGTGCAGCAGAAGGGCAAAGGAGTTTGTTTTTGTTTGACATACACAGGCGTAAACTGCAAAACTAATTAAAAATTAACAAATACCAGGCATGATTAGAATGAGAATCAGTTGGGAAAAGTTCTGCAGAGAGAGCAACAGGAGTTGCCTTTGACTTCGGACTCTCCTCTTGCACCTCCCTAGAACAGAGATGTCTGCCTTTTTCCTTATTCTCAGGTGCCAGAAAGCATAAAAAGCCCTGCCAGCGTAGTGCATGGAAGGCTGACCTGGGTCAAAATGCAGTTTCCAGTAGCATTTGCGTTCAATGTTCCCATTCTGATAACCAGAATCATGGATAATAATGGTAATTATGAAAGTGCAAAGCAAAATTGCAGTCTCTCTTTACACCACTTCTACAGAGCCAAAATGGAAGAAATATGACTATTTCTGGTAACGTACTCATTTTAGCTTTTGGGAGAAGATATTTTGAGGTATTATTAAGTGCCTGGGATACATTTGGGTGGACAAGATTGACAAATCATCAACATTCAGACAGAGATATTTGCTCATAATGGTACAGTTTCCAAAGTGTCAGAAGTGGCACTGAACAAAGTGACATAGCTGGAGGAAGTCACTTATGGGTAGAATTATCTTGTATAGAACCAATTCAATTACTGTTTTCTGTCAGTGCAAAATTATTCACCAACTTCACTAATTTGAGCTTTACTCTATATGAAGACCAGAGCTTGCTCTGTTAAGATTCCTGGATTTGTCATCTTTTCTCCTCAGATAACCAGAAAAAAGTATGAAATGCCTCCAACTTTCCAAGGATGAGTCTTTCAAAGTCAATATCCTCACTTTTACTGCCTCACTAAAGACAGAATATGTTCCACCTTACTGTTGCTTCCCTTGCCGAACTCTGAAATGATGAAGACTCCTGTTTGGTGAGTTGCTCCTAAGAGGTTTCTGATTTTGAATGCTTGGACATCCATCAATTATGTTATAAAGACAATTTTTATTTCTGTCCTCCCTCCTCCTTCCAATTTTCTTTTGAGAAGATGCAGATAGCATAACAGTCTCTGAGAAATACTAAGACTTTCAAACGGCCACTGTCCTTTGGTTATTTGTTCCTCTACTTATTTCCATAAACTGCAGATATTTAGGGAGTGAAAATCAGAAGAGTGCATCCTCCTTTGACAGATGATGCCATGTAACTGATTTCACACATCCAGCAAATACTGACTGTAAAAGGGCTATATATATTTTGCTGTTAGCTCTTTTGCTGGGTTTTGCTGCTGATTTTGAAATATAGGCACTCCTAGTGGCAAACTGTAGCAGTATTTGCACAGCAGCTCACTCTTCGTGTTTACTGCATGTACTGGGAGAGTTACCATTGCACTCCTTGGAGGTTTAGACAAGGACAAATGGCACTTCACCAGCAATATTTCTTGGTTTGGATGCAACTGGTATTTGAGGCTCTTGTTAACAGAAAGGAACAGACAAAAAGTTAAAAGTGCACCAGATGAAAAGACTGAGTTCTACAGCGTTTTACACATTGATATTTTTGTCATTACTTGACATAGAAAGGAAAAACATTTGGATGTTGATGTAAGACATTTGATTTACTTGAATATATTTTGGACAATTCCATCTACCCTCAAAAAGTCGTAGGATAGCATAAATTGCTTCAACTAGAACTATTTCGATGTCTTATCCAAAATATTTGCTGTAATCTTAAAGCTTTCACAACATCATCTTTATCTGCAAGTGTGTTTTTCTTAGGAAAAATAGATTTTTCCAAGAGTGTTAGTTACCAGTGTAAGTTATCTTTTTCTTGGTTATCTTTTTTTTTCCCTACTATTCTGATAAGTAAGATAATTTCTTACCTACAATTTCTTGAGGAGTTCTGACCTGTTTAGCATGTCTTACTGCATGCTACATCCACATGGTCTGACACACTTTTTTACACTAAGCGTGAAAATTGTGAATATACAGCAGCCAACAAGTGACTGAGACCCCCTCCCCAGTCCTCTGTATGTTAAATAATCACTGCATTTCTTCAGGGGACTGAAACTGAGACATGATAACCTATCTGTTTTCTCTTCTGGTGCTCAGCTTTTCTGGAAGTTGTGATGAAACCACTCACCCATTCAGACAATGCATCCTTTTGTTTCTCCTGATTCAGACAGCAGCAGGAAGAGAGGAAGGCAGGTTGCAACACAGGGCTTGAAGGCGTTGACTGTGTTGTTAGGGTGGGGTTGAATATCAAATGTACGGTTGCACCAGGCAGGTTGCATGCCTAAATATAAAACAGAGGTATTTGTCCAACCCTACATGTTATGGTGTCAGTCCGACAGCTTGCCCACAGGCAGCTTTCTCACCTCTTTACCAATCTCCTGACTTGTCTGAATGAGTGATTAGGGGAGTTTTTAGTTATCCAGGAAGTCTCCTGGGTGTGATGGAAGTCATCTTGTCTCACTTCCATCTCAGTCTCCCTGCAGATTTACATATAGCAAAAGCTGCTTCTTTCCCATTACACAGCAAATGCCAGTTGCTCAGACAGAGCAAGAGATCCCTCCTCAAATGGTGGCAATTGGAGCTGAAGAGACACTGTTGACACTCGCAGCCAAGTGAGAGCAAAGGCGTTGGAGAGTTCACAGGCTGAGTGCCACGTCCTGTGTGCAAGAAGGCTCACAGCCTTGCTGTATGCCTGAGAGAGAGAGACAGAGAGCACTTGCTCTGGTACTGCTATCTCTTTTCATTTTCATATATGAGTTTCCCCTTATTCTGTTTTCCAAATGCTGCATTTCCCATTGCTGCATCTCCCAACATGAGATGATACTGTACCGTTTCCTTCTGTGAGGTGTGTGAACAGCTCAGAGCTTCCTTAAGTGGTGAACACTATCTGCTTCTTGCTGCAGAATACATAACCCAAATAAATGTATTTCCTATCTTCAGGCAATAGAAAAACATTGCAAAATACTGTCACCATGCTGCATATGGCTCTACCATACTAAAGTGCTCCCTGCTGAGTACTTTCTGCTTTGAATTTTTGCCTTTGTTAAGATGTAAGTAAACTCACAAAGTTCCTTTTAATTTTCTTTTAGCCAAACTCTGATATTATGCAGGCTTTCAGTAACATACTTCTGCTTTTCCTCTAAAGAAATGTGAAGTCATTGGAGAGTTATTCTGACTTTTTTACCACAGTATTGAAAGAAATTAAAGTCTGTTTGAGTGCCTGATAGTTAATATCATATTTTGCAAATTTTTGAAATCTGTTGAGTTAAAGTAACCAAAATTAAAGTTGTACATTCATTTAAGGAAATCTATATAAAGAATAGAGGAACAATATTATCTGTCTACAACTTGCACTGGTGATCTCTTACCATAAGTAAGGATAATTCTCATGATAAAATCCAGTTAGCAAGGTAAAGATCCCTCTTTTCTGAGTTCTCTGTGGAGATTTCTATTTGCAGTAGAAGATGAAGAATGACATTTCTCTTTCCAACTTGAGATGGATCGGTTACATTCTGATTGAAATGAGAAGGGGTAAGAGCTTCGAGGACACTGCATAAGGCAGTGCAATGCTCTGGAATGAAAGTTCAGTAAGAGTTTGTATGGGAGTAGCTACGTGTGCATGTTAGTGTTTGAAAGCAAGGGAGAATTTTGTCACCTACAGAAGTACATTTGTTGACTTAGTTGCTCAGTTGCTCAGGAATGTATTTGCACTCTTCAAGAGGAGAAAAAAGGAGTGAAAAAATTGGCACACATCCCCTATATTTAGCATAGTTTACACTTTCTCATAAGTTTATTTTACATGAGTCCTTCTACTCCTAAGCAGAGAACTGAACCAAAAGCACTCACGAGAAATGCAAGGATTATCTCTGTTAGCACAATGAATTACTGGAAAGAGGATTTGCCCTTTGCATGACTTTGGTTGTGAATGTTTTAGCCGGCCACTAATGCTGCAGATGACGTTTTTGTTCCATTGCTGAAGCTATCTTTGACCTCATTTCCTCACATTGTCCACCAACTAGAGGCTAATCGATAGGAACTATTTGCAGTTACTTGTAGCCCAATGACAGCTATAGACGGTTCAAAAATTGATGTTATATGTGAAAGAACACAGCATTAATAGAATATTTTTTTAGTGTTGTTGCTGCAGATTATGGTGTTAATGTTAGTTGTTTAGTTTGACAGGCATTTCTTGAATTCTTCTAGTCCAACCCTCTTGCTCAAACAGGGGCAGCTAGAGTCAGGACCACATCTGGACGAGTTTTTAATATTTCCACAACCTCTCTGGGCACCGTGTTCCTTTGTTTGATCACCTTCACAATAAATATATACTCTTGTGTTCATATGGAATTTCATGTGCTTTAATACCCATTGCCTCTTGTCCTCTCTATGGTAATACTGAGCAGAGCCTGGCTCTCCTATCACTCCCCTCCAGCATTTGTATACATTGATAAGATCCCTTGAGACTTCTTTTCTCCAGGCTGAACAATCCCAGCTCCATGTATGAAAGATGCTCCAATCTCTTAGTCACTTTTGTGACCCCGTGCTGGCCTTATTCCAGTAAATCATATCTTTCTTCTGTTGGGGTGCCCAGACTGTGACTGGAGCTGGTGAAGGCACACTCACCAGAAGTGAGAACCTAAAACTCTTTGTAGACTTGTGCTGTCCTCTGGGAAAAGTTTTAGTACCTAAGTAAATTATGCAAAGTTAAGACTTATTCCAGGAAGGTATTGCACAATCTCAATTTCCGCGGCACTTGAAGTGAACTCTTAGTACTCACTAAACAAAAGACTTTTAAATCCTACACAACAGAAACAGGAAAATAACCCAGCCTGTTCATGATGAAGTTAGACTTAAAACAATTTACTCCTTACATTGTTGCAGTGGCCAAATGGTGATTTTATTTTTTATAAACTGAGTAGAAAGGACAGATCATGGAAGTCAAATCACTGACATTATGATCTAAAGCTATTTTTCTCATCTTCCCTTTTGGGGAATGGTCCTGAAAGTTGCCTTTTCCCTGAATTTCAGATCGGTGACTATCTTCCTAGTCACAGGATGAGAGGGTTATTTAACAAGTCCTGAATCACTCTTTGATTCTGAAATAGTGAAGGCAGAAGCCTGGAAGCAAAGTTTTGTATTTTTATGGATGACCTACATGAGGAAATGTAATCCTCAGTTATGAGTACTATATGTAACAAACATAAGTAATGGAAGTTTATAAAAGTGATCTTGTAAGTAAATTTGCAGAAGAAATATTTTACTTAATTCTTAGAGATAGAAGTCTTTAAAGCAAAGAGAACAAAGACTCCTGTGTAAGTAATCCAGCTGTATTAGACCTCTATGACTCAAAAGAATATTGGCAATCGATATTTAAACACAAACGTCTCCTAACAGCACATAGTTTAGATACAAAAATTATTAATTCCCTCACGAAGTCAATGGAAACTACCGGTAATTTGGTGAGGTCAAATGTTTACTTGTAATATGCACATCCTTACTTCAGAAGAGAAGAAGTTTTCATCTTCCAGAAGCTAATGACATGTTAAAATGCTTTATCTAGTCTTGGGTGTTCAGAATGAGATTCATTCCTTTAGATCCTCTTTTCCAATGCTTTCAGTCACTTGCAATTCCAGTCATTCCTCTGGGTAGGGTACTTGCCAAACTGAATGCAGGTCTGTGGGTTTGATCATATTGATTGGCAGGATATGTCCTGCCTGAGAAAGGCAGTGGACTGCCTTTGCAGGTGTCTCGGAGTGATCACACGTGCCCAGGGCTTTAGGACTCCAAAACAGGCTACATGCTTTACAGCTAGTCCAATCATCAAAGCTGCATGATATTCATTAAACAAAATAAAAATGTGGGAGGATACCTATATCTGTAAATCACAGAAGAAGAGAACATTACAGATTATCAATGAATAAGTTTAAGGAATATTGAATGAAACTGCACTGTAGAGTTTAAATCCAAGGTAAGGTAAAAAGCTAAATAGTTGTTATAGGAGCATGTATTCGGGAAATCTAAGGTCAAGTGCCCTTTGGATTATGTGTATGGCAACTAGGGCAAAATTTAAGATAAATATAGAAGTACAGTTTTCCAGACCATACCCACTGCAATTGCCATCTGCAGTAAGAAAGATAAATGCATAGTTTTTTCAGGGTTGAAGATTACAGACTTCTTCCTCTTATTGCTAATCTTAGAATCCTGCTTGTCTGAAATGAATATTTCTAGTTATACATTCACGGAAGGGCATCTTGAACTCAAATGCATCATGGCCAAGAGCTTTGCTGAAATGAAAATGAAAAATTTGATAAACTATAAATAACTTCCTTAAAAATAAACTCCATTTGGAAACTCATTCTTCAGTGAATGACCATGTTTTCTATAAACATTCACCCAAATTTCCAAGTTGCTTGTCAAATGAAATAATTATTTTGAAGCAAGAAAGGAGCCTCATTGTGGCTTTAATATTCCACGTGTCTGGCATGCTGCAATGTTTGTGCTTACTAATTTGGTGTTCCATGCTTAGTTTGAGCTTCTTAAATACCTCGCTGCACTGAAGATGTTCCAGCTTTAAGGAGGTTGAGGTCTTCTGCAGGGAAGTGCAAGTGCACTGGCAAAAGGTGACACTGAGGGCAGGGTTGTGAATGGCACTTCTCGTCGAAGGCTGTGAAGCCTGTGTGAAAGCAGGGCTTTTAGGCATGCAGGAAATGCCCTCTGGCCGGTACAATTGATCACATCATTTTGGATGATCAGGTGAACTAGTTCATAATGTCAGTTTATAAGTGCTGCATCTTTTAAAAATAATGCTGTTTTTCCACGCATACTTTTTGGGCCTAGTACATGTGTTACCAGGCAAAATACCCTGGCTGCTTGCTGCCTTTTGAATATCAACCCAATGAACTTTATAAATAACACATAAAATGACTAGGCAATGAAACAATTAATTGATTTTATAATGAAGCATGAAATCAAATAAACTCTGAGCTAGAGCTGAGAGAAGCTGGTGTCTGATCTGATTAAGATCAATGTCATTTTCTGCTTGTTAGAGCCCGGCGGCTCCTGGTGAAGAAGTCATTAGTTTCAGGTTAGCTATAGCAGAACAGCTTGACAGATTTTGTTCGGTGATACTCAAGCGACAGCTCAGTCTTAGGGTTTGGAAGACAGCTTAACAGAGTTCTTAAGCAGAAAAGTCAAAGGGAAAAAGTACTTATACAATCAAATATGCTGTAAAAATTACCCCATTTCAATAATTTCTAACATGTTAATACATTTTTAGACGTGTTAAACTTATGATAAGTCTATCCTTCATTTACCCACAGGCTTTAAAAGCTAGGCTGAACAGGATTTTGCTGCTGATGGACAAGAACACACCATTAACACTCGGATGTGAACTGTCGGTGCAAAGCAGTAGGTGAATGTAATACCATTTTTTGAGTCTAATAACATTTTATGGTAGATCTTACAAACAGAACAGCATTCGTTGTTCTTTATACTACCATGAGTTCTAGCAGGTTTAAAGTGTCAAGCAAATACATTAGCTAATACATTCCAACATGTTTTAAGAAAGCAGTAAAACTCTCAAATTCTGACCAATTTTTTTGTATAGTTAACATTGAAAGTATATGTAAGGATACTTTTTTGTTCTATAGCAAAATGAATTTAATTCTTACAAAGGTACAAGATATATCTATGATGTACACTCATAGTTGGACACTATTGGTCTATTTTAGTGAATCCTATGCTTTCTGTAAAACGTGGAGGATGCATACTAGCTAACATGCTCACATTCAGAAATTCTGCTTTTATACCTCTCTCCAAAATCTGCCAGATAACTTTTTCTCCAAAGGGTTAGCAGTGCCTTTTTAAACATTGTTAAACAAAAAATTTGTTTGTCGTTATAAGCACCCAGGAAACACATAATTTTGGAAACTAAATCTAAACCTCAGACTAAGTTTGTCAGACGTCTACATCTCATATCTTGAAGCTAATTTTTTTTTTTTTAAAATGTTTCTGTAGCAGCATTTGTAAAGCTAAAATTATCAGTTTGCTGTCACCCATGTTAAGTGTGCTGAAGTACCACTTTTAAAAATAAATACTTTATAATCATTAAATTAAATTCTATTAACCAAAAAACATTTATGTGTTTTCAGAGTTTTGCTTACAGTACATCTTTTAATGAACCAACTATTAAAACAGGCTACAATTTTACAATTTTTCTACCACAAAGGAAAAAAAACGATAGCCTCATCAGATCTTCTTTGACTTTAATTTTTCTTCTCAGTTCTGCCTGAGATGCATTTTGCCTTCAGCCTTTCCTTGAGATGTATGACAACACTAGGACATAACCTGTCCAGAACAATCATATGGTATCAACTCATGTTTATGTTTCCTTTCCAGATGTAACCACTTAGGTGGATGTAGAGCTGCTGGGTATTAGGGGAAAGAGTTAAAAAAATCCTATGGAGAAAGCAGGAGGCACTCCAGGTGAGGCATAGGCAGTGGTGATCACTGGGTGGAGAAATGTTTATGCTAGGAAGGGGCAAAATTGTTATACATGTCAAATCTTTCAAGACTAGTGATTAGGTTTAGAAATACTTTATCATCAGGTCACAGTGAAACAGTGACATCAGGTTTGCAAAAATGCCTATATAGTTAATCCTTTGGCTGATGTATGGTTTATAAAGTGCTATATTGGTAATGAAAATTCTATGCCTTCAATGAGGCCACTTAAATGAAATAAAGATAAGTTGGAGCATGAGTAAAATTGAGGTTGTACAGTTTTGCACGGTGTCGCACTACATACCGTGTTCTGTCCCTGCTAGGCTAAAACGGGATCAGGGACGTCTGAAGTGAGAGGCACTGAAAATAATAAAAAGCAGGAAGAATATGCAGCCTCAGCTGCATCTCAGACAATGCAGCCCAAAGGAAGGTGGGGCAGAAGTGTCTTTTTTACTCTGAAAAGTCAGCTCTGAAAGACAACGTCTGGGAAGGAAATGGGTCAGGTTGGTGCTGACTTGGCTCCATGGGTGAACAAGGCCACAGGTCAGCTCTGGCAGGCAAGACAAGATGGTGGAGATGGCATGCTCAGTCACCAACTTAGTTTCCCAGGCTAAAATATGCCTCAAAGAAATCTCTGTTAAACTTAGAAGGGCAGACTGACATTAGGTTTATATTAAGTGTTGTCATATCTGTGTTTTTCTTTTCTAAATTTGTTTCATACTCATTATCCAAATGATTTTTTTGATAAAGCCTAGTGCTTTTCCTTTTATTTTATTCCATTATTATTAATATTTTTCTTCCAGCATTTAAAGTCAAGTCAGGTGACTCATAGGTTAAGATTTCCCAAGCCGCAGGGCAAGTGTTTCCCCTACCAGTTACTGGTAGGAAAGCTGTTTTGGGGGTTACTGGCATTATTTACACACTGTGAAACAACTCCCAACAGGAGAACAGACAGTCAGCTGCTGCAAGAAATTTTCCAGTTTAACAACTGGAAAAAGACTGAAGAGGCTGAAGTCCACCTGGGCAAAGGCCACTGGGAACTCCTATGTCAGCCACTGGAGCAATCCTTCCCGGCCATGCTTCGCTGGAATGAAGAACCTCCCCAAGCAGAAGCGAGGAACCACAAGCTGCACCCAACAGCAGATGATGGAAACAGATTCTCAAGGGTCTGTATCACGTTCTTGCCCAAGCTGGGACAGCAGCAGCTGAACCTGGTTATCTCAATCTACTATGTTGTAATTAACTGAGCAGCTGCACCTATGCTTCTAGCTCATTTCAGCTAGAAATTACCAGAAGTGAATATGCATTAAAAGAAGATCTGGATATGAGATGGGACCAGAAGCAAAGGCATGAGCAGCTCATGTTGCTCAGTGTAGACAAGAACTCATGAGGTTGTGGTAACACCACCAGCTGCAATTGCATCCCTGTATCTTGGCCATTCCCATGGGCAGGCAGTCCTGCACACGTTCATCCGTCTGCTTGCACAAGAATACATTTCTTCACCATCTGATGTTGCTGGGATCTAGAGAACTTGGAATATTCTGGTCAAACTTCCATTTATAAGGTTTTGTTGTTGCTGTTAAAACTCTCATCATTTTGAATGCAAACAGTTTAGTCACTGCAAACTACATCCTCAGCTGGCGACTCTGTGATCATTATGTGGTATTTGGCCACAAGGAAAACTGGATCCTAAAAATATATGTGGGAGTATTTCAAATCTCTATGTACTTATGCACAGCTACAAAGGAGACAGAAAGTAGAGATTTTTCCACCATTCCTTTACAAGCCCTATATGAATAAGACCTTTTTGGCAGATTCTTGTCTGAGAGGGCTACTTTCTAAAAATTAGCAATAAAAGACATTCAAAGATATTGCATCTCATATTTGAATAGCCTTCACCTATTTCTGTGTTTGACCATATTCTTTCCTACTTCTTAATTCCTTCTCCACTCTCTGTTTCTTTGTAATATTCAGACAGAGCTTGCATTGTGCTCTGCTTTTTTCCTTACAATTCCTTTGTGGAATGACTTTCACTTCTGTCTCCAGCCTACCAGTTCAGCTATTTTTACTCCCATTTTTATTTCGTCTTCTCTTTTTACCTGCCTGGTAGCCTTTTTCTAGTTAACTTTTCAAAGGCTTAATCTGCTGCCCATTTCATATGGTACTTCAGTTTCTTCCAGTTACCTTTTGTAGCCCTGATCTTAGAACCATGACCTTCTTCTGAAGGATTCAGCTGTCTGTGGCCCAAGACCTTGCTATGAGACTGCACAGCTGCAGAACCTTGGCTCGGACTTCTGACAAAATTGCTTAATTGTGAGAAAGTACAGACATGAGAGCCATGCAAGATAAGAAAGGTGAAACTGCAGGCAGAGGCAACATTAGCAGCTCAGGCATTCAAGAAAACAAAACTGGAGTGATATGAAGAGGTATAAAACTGAAGGAGAAGACAGGGAGCTGGAAGTTGGTAACTCAGGTGTGATGGAGGCTAACTCTTCCCCACCTGCCTGGCAGTTCTGGCAGCAAAGGCTCAGCTGACTGAGAGGGGAAAGCATATTAATACTTACTCTAGTAGCTCTTCAACCTTGCCTAGCTATTGAATATATTAGCCAGTACGTAACCATTCTGTACTTTGAAGTTGCCTGAGGACTGCTCACTGAGTTTCTTTGTGAAAGTTGCCTGGAGAGGGAGGGCTACACAGCCCTTGCAGATTTTTGTCTCATTTCTGTAAGACAGTGTCATGAGACATGAGCTGTAACAATTTTTGTTGTCGTTGTTCTACAGATGGTTTCTTGTAGCCTAAAATACATTACTTTTCTTCTGCATTGCCAAGTCACCAAATCCCTTCTCTCTCAGGATGTTGGTTCTTACTGTGCATTCTCCGTACAAAACCTGATCTGAGCAAATCTTTCTGGTGATGGAACAAAGTACTGTTTACCAGTCCCTGAATATAGATTTAGGGCAGCATAACAAATATCCTGAAGGATCCTGTGTCTGTTTGCAGGCAGCACTGACTTAGGTTTATCTAACCTCTATGTTGGAATTCAGAAGCCCTGAGCTGGTAATCACATTTTTGATCCTGAGCACAGTGTATTATTCTGCAATAACATTTAATTCCAGTTGGCAATTAATTGTATGAGCCTCAATTCTGCAAGCATCTCTGTTGCTTCCCGGAAAATGTTTCCTCCAAAAATGGTGGTAGATAATAATTTTCTGTTAGGACCTTTAGCTATTGTAATGCCTAAAAAGCACAGCAGGGGCTTTATGAGAACAGATGTGTGTTGGAAAAACTTTCAACTTTGGAAATTAAGTGGAGAAAAAAGTGAGCAGAGTGAAGAAGTTAGAAAAAGAACAGAAAATACCCTCCAAATAAAGGCTAACAGTCCACAGAAATAGATCCCATCAGCGAAACAAAAATAGAATAAGGCTGTGTTTATAATGTGTGTGTGAAGATCGATACTGTAGACCAATCTCTATTCTCACTATCCTAACACAATACATAAGCACAAATGAAACTTGTGATGTAACATTAAAATGTGGTTCCATAATTTAAGGAAAATGATTTGTTGCTCAGGTCCTGATGGATAAAGGAGAAACTGACAGAAGAAATAACAAAAATGAATTTGTAGAGCAGTTTTCTCTGAAAAGCAACTTAATATTTGTCCCGTATCTCATGCCAAATCCACATTTGTCATCATTTGGCTTTACTAGATTGAGAAGGAGGGCAAAACATTTTAATTTAATTTTTCTTTTATTAATGGCAAAAAAACCCATGGCAAATCTTGCCACTTGAGCATAGGATATTTTTCCCTCCTTGACTTATGAGACTATGTTGTTGTTTGATGCTGCATGAGGGGTCTTCATCTGTTTCCTTGGCATTAGCTATTGGTGGTCTGACAGAGCTGCAGCACCAAACTTAATGGTGTAGTTGGACAAATACTACAATATTAAAAGTGCCTAAGATCTCACAAATATGTGTCATCTCTTTGAGAGAATCTGCACAAGGCACTGGCTGCTTTGGTTCCTCTGAAACTGATAAATTCTTCTGTTATTCCAATTATAAAAATGAACAGTTCCAGTCCATCTGTTAATGATGGCAACACACAATTTTGACTGATGGAGAAGGTAAGAGAGAATTGGATGATCTAGCTGGATCTTCTCCATCTCTGAATTTTTGTTTTCTCACAGTTCTACTCCTTTCTTTTAATTGGGAAAATAGTTTGGGTAGAATTAGAACAGTTGATAAAGTGTATAAACATGAAAGACACGTGCTTTTCTGCCAGAAGTGTACATCTGCCAAAGAAACACTTTGTTCCTTTTCTTTGTATCATTTGGGAAAAGGCAGGGGAGAATGCTTGGGAACAATGGAAAAGCTTAAAAAGAATAAGTGAACTGAAGCATTTCTTAAGTACCATTTCTCCATTATTCTATGTGGCTCTATGTCTTGAATTTAAATGTAGCAAACTCACTTTACAGTCTGACATCCCTTTACGTTTCTGAAAGACCAAAAGAAAAGGATTTTTTTTCTAGGTCAGCCTCCTGAGCCAAACAGTCAGATGGAGAGTTCAAAATTGCAGTTGTCAGAATAGCTGATCAGTAAAAGTACACTTAACTTCAGCAATGAGAATTATTCACTATATTAGGAATTGGATTTTTAATGGAAATTATTTCTTGTCAATGTATATAAACACATGCATGCAGGCACTCCCAGCATTTTAGGGTGTATAATCTGACCTGTTTATATATCTAATCCAATATTTTCTGCAATATTTATGCATAAAATCGTGTTTTTTAAAAAAACCCTCTATTTAAATTGTTTAAAGAAACACAAACCTTCTTTCAGATACAAATGAAATTGTTCTTAGAGTAGCCCTATGTATAATTCACCACATCTCTTGACAAAAAATCTTTTATACCTATTGTTTTAGCATCTTATTCCACCTGTTTCTCTCTCTCTGCCCTGCAGTTTTGAGCTTTGGGAAAAAGCATCTCTGAAACCAGAGTATCTCTGAAACCACCCAGAGCTCTTCATAGCTGCTTTCACATTCTAATTATCCTTTATTCACTGTGTGTCTGGGACAAAAGTTTAACTCATTTCAAAGCTTTCTTGATATATTATTTCTAGAGGAAGCAAAGCTTTTTCTCCTTCTCAGGGAACACGTGCCTTTGTGTTTTGGTTTCTATGAGAAATGCAGGAAAAAATCTCTGTAAGTAGCTGTTCTTGTTTACGCTTGTTGCAAAGGGAAAAAGGACAGTAGCTGATTCCAGAAGATTCAAGACTTGAGTCCCATACCAGCTTTCTTTGCCATACTCATCAGGTCTCTTCATTTGTGTGCCCCACTCTTAGGAATTGGATTTTATCTTAAATTGTTCATTTTAGGAAAGTGCTGGATTTTCAGTAATGTCAATTTTGCTGGAGAAGGTAAGTGCATCCTGATGACTTCTGTACCAGATGGGGTAGGGATTACAGGAATTCATGTGGCATTAGACCAAGAAAAGCCCACAAATGTACTCAGTCCATGACAGAGAAGAGATTATAACCCAGAGATTGCATGCTGGAGGGAGGTGCAAGGTTTTGAGCAGACATTTCTTTTGTTTCTTCGGGGGGGGAGAGGAAGTACATTAAGTGAATTTAAACATCAACTCTCTTTCTAAGGTATTTCTCCCAAATTATGTTGCTTTTTTTTTTTCTGGAGCAGAATTGAATTCTTTGAACATAAGAATCATAGAAGATCCTGCCTGAAAGGAAGATGAGATAAATTGAGATTGTTTTCCTTTAATTTTGCCACCTGCATTTGAAAAGCAGTCTCTTGTAAAAATACATCAAATTGTCATCCAGATGGTATTACTGGTGGCTTATTTTCAGAGCAGAGGTGAAATCCAAGTTTCTTCTCATTTCAGGATAAATTTATTATGCACCTGAGTTACTGCACTCTATCCCTTCTGTTTTCTGAGATAAGAATCAACAATAGGTTTTGTATTTGCCTTTGAATTTTGAAGGTATTTAAAACGACCCTAAATAACACTTTAAAGGATTTTTTTGTTTAAATGCCACTTTTTTCTGGGTCAGCCTTTGTTTTAGGACAATTTTATGTGAAGAGCAATTCAAAATTGGATTATTTGACTCCAAATGGCTGAAAAAAAGTGCTCCATATAGTTCTTTGCATCAGAGTACATCTTAAGAGCTTCTGAAATTTATTACTATCTCATATCCTTAATTTTAATGGGAACTGGATTTAGTTACCCTGGTTTGAGAGTTGGTTAGTGGGAACAGATCACAATGAAGGGACCTGCAGAGCCAATACTGGTGTCTGATCACTGAGGTGCTACCCATCAGGGCAAAACTTGAGAAGGTCACACCACACGTGCTTCTATTGCCATGCTCTGAAAATTATTGTGGTTAGAATGTGGCAGACTATCACCTGCACGCCTGCTGCCTCGCACATGCAGAGCCAATGTGCCATCATATCATCAGGGATTTTTGGAGCTGTGTTAGGTGCTCTGGTGGATTCCCTGTAGTCAACACTTAGCAGGGTAGAACACTTTCTGCTAAGTGTTCAAGGTTGGGACGCTGGTGCAGTGGCAGAGCAGTTGCCTAACATGTACTCCTTCTAGATTTTAACAGTTGTCCCTCTGGCTCTTCAAGGACGCGCTGGTCATAGTTACTTAACATCCAAGCAAATTCTTCCCTCCTTTAGCACACAGAAACTGAAGACTTGTAAGGGCTTCTTCGTTACTACATGTCTCTTCTTAATACAGTGTTTGAATTAGGGAGCCAATACCAAGTTTGGGGTTCTTTTATTTACCCTCTTTACCAAGAGCCCTGCTAAGTGTTGATAGGACTCAGATGCATTCAGCTCCCAGGATGAAATTCTCCAGGCTGGCTTTTTACACAAAAGGCTTTGTTTTAGGCATTTAAAGTGTGAAAATGTTTCCATTTATAGAAATAAAGTCACCTTTGAACAGAAATGGAAAACTTCAGTATAGAAAATAACAGTACAACAAAAAAAAATCTGTTTGCATGTCACTGCATGACTTTGACAGCAAAAGTTGTGACTTTTAGGGTTTTTGTATAAGTTGGTGGAGAAAAATTTGTGATTGAATGAGGCCAGAGGAAAACTCGTGAGTTAGTAAAAAATTAGTATGTCTTTCCTGTGGAAAATTCTGGTATCACAAAATGTCTTTTTCAACCGCAATGACTCTTAAAAGTAAAAATACTGTATTTTGTTTGCTGATATTTTGTCAAACAACCATAGTTTGGGGTTCGTCCACAGGATTGGTGTTGCAGCAAAGATGCTGATCCAAGGACCCTGTTCCTGGTCAGGACCATTTAAATATCAGTTCAAAGTCTTTCTAGAGAGTACATAACAGTGCTAGAAGCAGCAACCAGGAGTCAGGATTCCTGACCCCAGGTGAATGTGAGGGGAGATTATGAAGTTGAATTTCTCTTCCCTTGCCTTCTGGTCCTTTGACACTTGCATTTCTTTCTCTGCTGTCTTCTGTCTCCAACAGAGGTAATAATCCTTGACTGTGGGTTGGTGCTCCACTAAGTCTGTTGTGAAATAAGTGGATAGGAAGGATAATAAGGGGAAGGAAACTGAGAGAAGGGGATAGGAACTATGATGAGGCCCCTGTTACAGCAGGGGCCACCACCTTAGGTACCTCTACGTTCTCCATCTCAGAGTGACAAGCAGCAAGGGTTTCTGTAGGCTTGGCATAGGCAAAGTGGAAAGAAAAGATATATAATTAAATCCCACCATATGCCCTCTGTGAATGAGGGAGGAGAAGAAAAGAGTTAAACTTGTACAACTTTACACTTTTGTTAGTGAGATGACCTGTACATAAGATGTATCCTAGGTGAGCCACTAGTGCCATGTGTTCTTCTTTGTCGCTCGTGAGTGAACTGTAACAGTGAGACACACATTCTTAACCTGTGATTGAGTATAATCTGTACCTTGATATTAACTGACTTCATTCATACCCTAAAACTTAGATTGCACTTTAGATGTTCAGCAATTGAAAATATGTTTGTTTTCTATGATGAGTAACCCTAACTGAGAAGCACTTGACTAGGTAGTTTCTTGAGAGTTTTTTCCAAGCCCTTAAGTTTCCATGGTTCTTTGATTCACAAGAGAAGCTGGCCTGGCCCATGGTAACTCTTTGGTTTTCTTTGCAATTAAAATGTTGAAATACGTAAGACTTTGAATTCAGAGTTGTCAGAAGCTCAGTAGGATGACACTGAGTTCATAACAATCCCAAGGTGTATTCCGAGATCAACCTTGGAGCTATTTTAAAGCGGTGGATGATATGGACTGCTGAATTAATCAATTGTTGCTCATTGGCATATGAATCTGTTCTCACTTTCTATTTCACTCTTCCGTATTCTTACAGCCCAAAACACATTTCCAAATATGCCTCTGTGCCATCCCAAAACACACTTGTGACCATACATTATCCATCAATCTTTGACAGCCTCGTCTTTCTTTTGGTCCAACAGCAAATCTGGAAAAGGCTTTGGATGATATTTCTTTTCCTTTTAAAGCTGGACTATATCACCTCAGTGGCTATGTATTTATCTCTCACTACACTCTCTTCCTTCTGCCATTTTTTTTTTGTGTGGTTTCTTTTTTGATAGCCATGATCTGCTCACTTTGTTTTGCAGTCTTCCGTGGTCCTATGATCAGTGCCCACAAGTGTGGTCATAATTCCTTAAAAGGACTGAGATCCTTTACAAGAGAGAGGGAGTGTTAAACTCCATCCCATCCCATTGACCTGTAGCCTAGAGGAGCTTTCTGATGAAACTCTGCTTCCTTTGCCATTCTAGATAATAGTTCTTAATATACACTGAATTTAGACTGCTTTTCTACCCTGTATTTCTAGTGGTCACAGATTTGTGAGCAGCTAGTCAATCAGGTTGTTGTCATACCCATGTGTCATAGGAAGCAGCACTTGTGTATCATCTGTTGAATGTGAAACACCTTTGAACCTCACCATATTGCCAAAAGTAATGTGTTTTCCTGGAGTGCCTACGTCTGGGCTGCAATGAAAGAGGACATTAGTGAAGGCTCAGATCAAAGTGACTGTTGAAGTGTGCAGTGCCCCTTGATTGACCACTGGGTCTGGCATTGTGACTGGATGTTTACAGTCATTCTCTGCTCTCTCCCTGTCCAGTGAATGTAACACTCAAGAGTTGCAAGGACGGGGACGATGGGTTGTGAAGGCACCTCGCACTGAGGCAGGTGCCCTGAGGAGCTGGCTGGTGAGAGTGTTTGCACGGCAGGTCTGCAAGATCTGTGATAAAGTCTTCATCACCAGTGAAAACAGGAGAAATACTAGCAGACTTTTTCCAAAAACTGTTCAGTCCAGAATTCAGCAGCAGCTCCAGCTGTTGACAACTATACTCTCTCTGCAGTTTTGCTTAGATGCAGTGCTTGTCACAATGGATCTAACCTGCTAAACAGATACTGCTTTTTGCTCTAGTGGGGATGCATTTAGCGAGAGATAAAATGATTTTGGTGTATGGTAGATTATGTCCCTCAATTTGCTAGATTTGCCAACTGCTTTGGGAACCTGTAGGATGGAAGGTGTCATAGAAAGTGAAGTGCTAGTATTCGTCCTAAATTACTCTGCTCCATTTTCTAGGAAAAAAAATAGGCATACTTCTTTCCTGCACTTTATTCAAGGTCTGATTGGTTTCTTTAAGTCTCCACATGGAACTACTACTATCAGTCCCTTAGACTAGGATTTCAACTAACCTCAGAGAGGACATTGTTCTGACCTTTGTTAGGCAGTTATTAATCTTACCTACTTCTTCGGTTACTTGAGCAATCTGTTTTTTGTAACTAATTTTAAGACACTGGTTTTCAATGCCTTTTACTTAAACACACTGTGAGTTTAAGCATGCAAATGCAGTTCTTAATGATCAGTGAGTCCGAATACTTTGACTTGTTATACTCAATTGATTTACCATATTTTCCCATGCTCCAGGATTAATTACAAACAGATGAAACAGAAAGACTTGATGAAGAACAAATCTTGTTGTGAGTGAATGTGTGAGATGTGAGACAGCAGTCCAGTAAACCTCTAGATGGAAATTTAGTTATACCTAAACACTGTCATTTACGGAACCAATTCAAACTGTCAATCAGAACCTGTCAGTCTAAACAAGTCTGAAGCTTGAGAAAGTTTGCTTTAGTTGACATTTAACTTCACCTTGGTATCCAGTTCTTAGCTTTAACTAGAATATCTCAAATAAGGTTCATTTTAAGTCCAGCTCTGTAAGATATTGTGTGTAGTGGCCTGACCTCAGAGAAGTCTCAGCTCCAACTCGCAGATATAGAAATGAACATAAGAAAAGTGAGCAGTTCCTCCGAATGAACATCTGAACAGCTTGTCAGGTCTGTGATTGTCTTAGAGAACAGCACACCTCTGTAAGTAAAGGAAAAAAAGGAAGGCCACCTGTGGATGCTGGAGGGCTTGTCATTTCTCAGGCAGTCTCTGTTGCCTTAAAAAATATTTAAAACACATTAGTGATAAAATATGCTATCAACTAACGAAGTATGAATCAACATTCTGAAACTGCAAATACAGTATATAGTACTTCTGAAACTGTAGATAAATTTTCCCCTGAAAGCCAATGTTCATGGAAAATGTTGTAAGCAAAAACTTTGTTCTTCATGATATATCTAGAACATTAACACAATATGAGAGCAACAAAGATAATCTAATGTATCACATAATTTAGGTAATACAGAAATGCAAAGAATAAAGAAAAAATAACTATGCAATGGTTAAAATTTCTACAGCATGTGTCATTTTGCAGATTTGAACTTGGAGCATATGAAGCAATGGAAAGACCTGTAGTTTTCTTCCAAACCTATCTGCAACTGGCAGATCACAGGGGTCAAGTCAACACGTGTACCTGAAAAATAAAACATCAAGATACCAAGGTGCAATTGACCGTACGAGACAGTAGCTAATATTGATCTTTTATTTCCTGGGCATCTTCAGAGCTGGGAAGTAGAACCTGCCAAGTCATATAATTGAATGGAAATAAGGTTGTTCAATAAGGAATGAAAACCAAGGATGAAGGAATAATAATCAATACACAATACCAATGTCTAGACATTTATGTATGAAAATGATGCTATAACTTTGGCCTTTATAATACAATGGATAACAGCGTACAGCGTAAAGTATTTTTACCAAAGCATATATTAGTTTTTTTCTGTTCTGGTGCATTATTCTCATTTTATTGTAATATATCGATCATGGGATACTAAATGCCAAAGCAAACTTTGTTTTGAAATCTTGACCTCCAGTTTATGAAGTTCTGTTCTGCTCTCCAACATTTACGGATTATCTACACAGTATACTTTCACCATATTTATAAGCTTTATGTCTGTAGTCAAATTTCCATTATCTTTAAAAACATCACTTGAAAGAGCTAATCTGTGGGCAGAAATAGTTTTAAGATTTTCCTGCAAAGCTGCAACGTGCATCATGCCCGAGATGGAGGAGACATGAAAGTCCCTTTATTAACATGTTTAAATTACTATTTCTGGTTCTCTCTCTACAACTTCGAGCCTTTTTTCTCCAGGCAAATGTCCCCTTCCCAAATGCACTCCAATCATGTCTTTAAAAAGGGAAAAGCAATTATGTTGAAAATATTGTCAATGCATTGCAGGAAAAAAATATAGGGATAGAAATATAACTATTTTATCATGTCTTTCTGGCCAGAGTGTAAGAACTAGGCTCTCGAAGAACACGTCTGTCGTCTGACACTTGCTCTTTTCATCACATTTCAGTGCCTCTGAAGAGCTCAGCTTTACAAATGTGACACCAAGATTCTGTGAGGTAAGAATTCCTGTGCCCCATTTGGTGCCATCCACTTTATTTTCTGTGATAATTCCAGCATCTCTGGGACAGGCAGTTCTTGTCTGTCAAGGCATGAAATTTGAGTAACTACAGGATGAGTTGCTGGGAATTGGCTATGTTTGTACCCAATCCCTGTTCCTTGACAGCCCTGTGAGAAACCCAGCTGTGGGTTTAGGCATGTGGCTGCTCGTATGTGCAGCAGGGCAGAGCCACCCTAGCCTAGCCATGGGAGGTATTGGCCCGCTGGGATGGAGCACAGGGCATGTAAGGGAAAAACCAGAGCCTGGTTTGACTGGCCTGGAGAGGCGGGGGGGCAACGCGGGGGGTGGGGGGGGACGGCAGCTGTTGTTCAGCCACTTGAAGCGGGGTTACAGGAGAGGCAGAGCCAGGCTCCTCACTGCGAAAGCATAAGAGGCCACGGACATGAGTCGCTGCGAGGGAAATCCCAGACGCCACCTTCCATCACCGGCACAGCAGGGAGCAGGTACGGGCAGGTAGGATCACAGGCACCGACTACCTGAGGATTCGTAGCCTCACGGGTGGTACCCGCAGAGGCTCGGGATGCTTCCACGCCGGGCGGGACCGAGGCAGCTGGCTGGGATGCCCTGGAAACGAGTTTCTCCGGGTGTCCATCCTTCTTTTTTAAAAAAAAAAAGAATGAAGAGATATTAGACTGGAAGGTGGGGGGAGGAAATTGTTTCGTTTATTTTTGTTGTTTATTTTTTTAAAAATAATTTTTTTTTTCACTTGAAATCGCCGTGGTAGTGCCAGTGGGGCTGAATAACGGGATCGGCGGCTGGGTGGGAGCAAGCGCTGTGGCTCGACCCTGGCGGAGCTGTAAGGCTCCAGTGGAGGAGGGCTTGCTCGCGAGTCGCTTTTTAAATGCCGGGATTTCAAATGCTCCTCGGGATGAGTCGCAGCTCGGCAGACCTGCACAGAGCAGATGTGTGGAGGGAAAGGTGATACTTTCAGCTGAAGCCAAAAACTATGTGCCAGGTGGAAGGCGTTGGAGAGTGGGAGCTGGGCAGGGAGAAGGAAAGGAGTGTTTCTCTTCTGTTTTGTTTTCTAAGGAATGGTTTAGATAAATTTCTCTTCCTTTTAAAGGGAAAAAATATCTCATTGAAGTTGATGATGTAACGGATTTTGATTTATTTTTGTGTGCAGCTGACCCAGCTCTCCCCAAAGGGAAATGTATTTTCCTTGCATTGTTTTATTTAGATTTTTAGGATGGCTTTGAAGTTTTGGCTGATGGGAGAATCTTGACTATGCAGGGGAGGATGTAGCAGGTGTTAGCTTCTGATGGTACATGTTGCATCATCATGATCAAGATGATTAACCATTACCGTGATATGGTCATTAATAGCAGAAAAAATTCAATAAAAACGGAAATATAAATAAAGTCCTGAAGCAGATTTCAGAGTTGTTATCCTTTTGCGGATCTCATTAATGTAATGCAAATTAAATTAAGTGCTGCAGGAAGCTTTGTCATTTGTTTGTATGTTTAACTAGGATTATTTGAAAACATTTATAAAGAAATTTCTCGTGCATTGCAAATTATGATGATTTCAGGCAGAAAATTGAGACAGGTCAGCAAAATAAATATGAAGAACTTGTTGTACCCCAGTCCTCCTACCCACTGTCCCTATATACATCTGACCTTACACTATTACAATATTTTGTATAGATATTAGGTTAAAAGATTTCCTACTAAATTTTTAATAATTTGCATATACTTAATTTCATTTGCCAGCCCAGCCCTGACATTCAAAGAAGACTACCAAGAATATCTGCTTCTTTTTCTAGTTTTAAGCATGGAAGAGAAAGGGTTGTGAGATTGATATTGTGAGAAACTCTAGCTTGGAAGGGAAGCTGTGGATGTCATCTCATTGCAACAAATCATCGACATGGAATAAATCAGAGGAAAAAAAAGGACTAGTTTTTCATAGAGTCCTTCTAAGTTAAGTAATAAATAAGTGGTAAGTGAACCGGAGTTTGAGTACGTAAGTCATAACTCCAAATCATTGAAATGTACTGAGTGAATTCTTGCACTGTTGAAGGTCTTCACTTCTAATTTTGTCTTTTTAATCATATCTTCATCGTGGTGGCTGTATGGGTTATTTTTGCTGTTAAACTTTTTCTACAGTTTCCTTGGGAGTCCAAGTTTTGTTCCCTGTCATTATGTATTTACCAAATTTTTAATTAGTTCACGAATTTTGAATTAGTGTTGCCTTCTTTTGCCATAAACTTAGCTGTACAAACACTTGTGTATGTGCAAATATACCTCAGTAAATTGATCAAGGGGTTTAAAGTTGAAATGTTTTTGACATAGTTCGACTGGCTTCAGAGGCTGCAAATTATCCTCCACCCCAGGACGAACTGTACTTTCAGAGTGCTGGGGTACCAGTCTGCAGAGTGACACTTCTGAAGATGGTCTGTTTAATCCAGCAGTCCTTGACTGAGCAGAGTTTCAAGTGGAATTCACTGCACATGCCAGGTCGGGCCCAGAATAGAAATGTGTGTCTGCTTATTGTTGCCGGTGATTAAATGAGGCTGATTGATAACATTGATAACCAGAGCAAGACAAAGCAAAGTTACTAGATGAGATGATTCAGATTTGGGGATCAATATACTCAAGAGTTTCTCAAAGTTATACAAACTTAACAGGAAAACATGGAGTTGCAACTCATTGCAGCTGCAGTACAAACCAAGCTCTCTGAATCCTGAAAACCAGGAAGTTTTAGTATGATCTTGCAAGTGAATTGAAGGAGTTACTCGTAATGCAGCTGAGAGACAAAAGTCAGGCTGAGTTGCACAAAATGATTCTACTCTACCACAGCCCTCAAAAATACAGCCACTAAATGCCTTCTATAAATTCTTTGATGAAGACAGTCACTGTGGGAAACATCAAAATGAAAAATGTTCAAGCTTTGTTAGATACTGTGATTTGAGAGGATGCTTAGCAAGTAGAGAACTAACCAGTCAGAAATGGCTGGTATCGTATGGTAGTCAGCAGTCCCACGCACAATGAGATGCGTGCAGGATGTATGACATGGGTGAAATACGCGTACTTTGGTTGCTGTGTAGCCACAGCAGTCATGTGCACCTCTGGGGCAGCCCATGGCAGTGAGAGCTGAGCCTGGAGTCACTGGCTTTCCTGGGACAGACCCAGGGTATGGTATCAGCTTCTGTGTTTGACAGCATCTGCAAAGCTGAAATACACCCTAGTAGAAAACTCAATAAATAGAAAGGTGAACTTTTCTGGTGTTTGCCAGAGCACAGTAAGAGGCTGCTGAGTCTAGTGGAGGATGCAGACCTGAAGACTCAAATCTCAAGTACAGGAATATGTGCCTGATGCCCATGGAAATTTACTGACTGCCGTTAGCAGAGCTGTGCTGTCCAAGAAATCACTGGCTAGATGAAACCAAGTCCATGCTGACTGGATAATGATATAAACAACATAAAAAGCTACAGTTAATCTAGAGCTAATAGAGCAACAGGAAGGTGTATGCTTTCTTTGTGCCCTTAAGTTAGCAATGCCTGTAAAAGGACTTGATTTCAGGTTAGAAGAAAATTTATTCTTTTTTTTTAATTACAAAAAGAATAAAGTACTTTTATTGAACTTCCTGTAAACAATAACTTCAGTGATCAGCAAATTACTTGCCTTTTTTTAGAAAGAAAAATATACATACTTTCTTATATACCTCATAACTTTTCCTACGATTTCCATACTGAAACATGTGCTAATATTCAAATAATGCAGTTGCCTAAACCTTTGTCATGAAAAAGAGTGAACACAGAAATGTGCAACGTTAGCCTCATCGTGCCCTCACTGATACAAAAGGCCCCTCTCTCCAAGGCGTTGCAGTAGATGATTGCACAGAAAAGCATTAGAAAACGAAGGTTAGCAGTGACAACAAGAGCACCAGGGAGCCTCTGGATTAATGCTGGTGCTTTGGAAAACTCTAGCGGTGCTGCTGTAAGTAAGAGTCAGACAGTTACTGCTAAAGCAGTTGACAAGGGAAGGCAGATTGTTTCAAATGCTGGAGGGCTGCAAGATCTGCAGAATTTGCAGCCCCTCCTCAACAGTGCATGAGGTATGAGTCTAATAGTGTCCTGGGTGACACTTCAAGACCCTTAGTAATCCATTTGCAGTAGAATTACTTAGTATTTTGCTGTAATGATTGTGCAAGTGCTGTGAAATTTCTTTTCAACTTATTATTGGCTCAGTGTTTACTGTCTGACCACAACAAAACTAACAGCAATAAACTATTATCAAAGTTCAATAAAAGTTTGTAATTAACAGTAACTATTTCTTTTCCTTTTGGAAAAAAAATGGCCTCTTTACCTGTAGAGACATCTTAAATGAGTATCTGTCTTACCTTCACAGCTGTTGTGAGCAGATAGTCCCTTCACCCATTTTTCCATGAAGATGTGCTCTTTAGTGCCATGCTTTTATGGGCTTGGGTGGAGTGAGAAAGGCCCAGTGTGGGCTTAAATCAGATATGAACGTGACTTGAGACACGTATAATGTTTTGTTAGACTTAGTTTTGGGCTTTTTATGAGACTCTCTAGTGCTCGTTACTTTGCTGGCTTACACACATGCTTTTGAAAAAAAAAGATGTTCAGAATGAGCTAGATTTTGTCTGAGAGGAGAGGTAGGACTCTGCAGAAAAAACTTGTTGGGACTCCCTGAGGTTTCTGACTTGGTGTGGAAAAAAGAGATTTGAGCCCAATCAGCTTGTGGGCTTGTCTTTTTGTAAAATTACATTTTCTCCTTAACTCAGAAATAGAAGTTGCCTTGTGCTGAGACTTTCTTTTCTGCTAGTTAGTCATGGTTCCAAGCTGACATTGCAAAGGCAATGTCGAAGTTGCTTCAAATACACCCCGTATCTAGACATTATTGTGAGGGTGAGAGTAACTTGATGTTTCCTAATGCAGATGCGCTAAAAATTTTATTACCTTTCATAGAGCCTTGAAAATGGTCTGCAGAATTAGAACAAGAAACCACATTAAAACAGCTACATGGTCCCTATTTTCAGTGTGCTACATATGGCAGTGGAGAGGGAAAGGATGAAGTTCCTTCACTGCTATATGAAAGTTGACTTGATGCTTCTCCAGAAGAAAGTAAAGGCATTTGGTTTTGTGTCAGGTATTGTTTATTCCTCCGAGATGAGCACTGCCATGAGATCTATATTTCTCAGAAAACTTAAGTTACTTTTAATATACACACCTATTCCCACCAAATGGGTCAAAACATACTCGGTTACTCTAGGATGAGAGTTTGTTTTGCTCTCCTTTTGGAGAGTTAACGAAGGTTGTGCTACTGTAAATTACTTTCATTCAGCTATAAAGATTTGCCTTTCACTGCAGAGATGGATCAGCTTGAATATATCTCATCTGATAATTTCCTTCTCTTTTCACTCATCCCCATTATCTCCATTACCTGTGGTGGCTGGGTGCTTTTTTCTAAATAGAATATTTAAAGTATCTAATGGGAATCTGTCAGACTAAATTGCATGGGCCATTAGACTAAACAATATATCAGTAATACAGTAAAATTCTCTAAAATAAATCATAAAATATAGTATTCCAAAGCCAGGTTTTCATGGTACTTTGGTGTCTATCAGTGCATATAAACAGCAAGCAGTATTTTCAACAACGCAGGAGAGGAGTAAGTGCTTTGTCACTAGTGCAATCGATAGGTGTGAAGTCCTAAAAACTTCTGGAATTCTATCTTTTCATGTGGTCCTTAAAACCACAGTGGGAGAAACTGTTACAAATGAAGTGGAGCAAGCAATTACTGCAGCCTTCCTGTCCAAGAAATGCAGCCTCTGTACAGATTATGTATTGAAGTTAGTCTACAGCATCTGGGTGCAAAACTTGCATATAAGTTCATTTGTTTTTTGTCATCTGTCCCCAGTTCCTTGTGAAAGTAAAAAAAAAAAAAGGTAGGTAGGAAGTTTTTCAGTTTACTGAGACACTGAGACAGCATACCTGTCCTCAAGTAATTTAAATAGTATTTCCTTTTACCTATGGCTTAAACCGTATTTTTTAAATGCGTGTTTTGGAGAGTTTTATCCCTGGAATCATGGAATATTAGGCTGGAGGTCATCAAGTCCCACCTCCTGCTCCTGCAGTGCTAACTTCAACATTTTGAAATTCTCTGCGGATGAAGATTATGCAGCTTCTCTGGGCCCCTGTTTCTCTGCTTCAACAGCCTCACTGAAAACTTTGTCTGCTGCGACTTGTGTCTTACGCCTCTTAACACTCTGAAGCTCTGGGAAGAGCCTGGCTCTGCCTTCTGCACACCCCCCTTCCATCCGTAGAAGAATATTAAATGGAAGCAAGGAGACATTACACAGGAATATTCCTCAGCTTAGAATGATTAGACATTTATTTGGTCTAGACAGAAACTGAATGCGGTGTTCACGCCAATATCACAAATGTGCTTGAAGTTAACAGATTGAGAATGTACACTTGCTGTATTCCCCATATTCTTCATCAAAAACCATCTGTTGCCAGACATTGTCAAGTGTAATATATGGGAATTAGTGGGCCTCTTTGACAGTTATCATGTTCTTAAATATACACGATGGAATGATGCAAATGGCATCAAGAAGCTGGGGGAGTTCTTTAAATTGTCCTCCCCTCCTCCCCAGCCCATGACCAAAGTTTCTTGTTGAAATACAGGAATTACCTTCGTTGGTAAAAATATCTCTTGTTTCAGGCCTTCAGTTAAGAATATTTTCTGCAGAAGAAAAATCAATTTGTTTATAAGTAGGGAAATGTAGAATGTGAGATAATTCTTTGGTAAAACTTACGTTCTTTACACTCAGCTAGTAAAACTTGTAAATAAAACTTCACTGAAACATGGTTAATAGAGGAATTTTATTTCCATGATTATCATTGCACTTCTTCCATCATTCACCACACTTCATCATGGAATCCAGCAAGAAACAAATGACCATATTGAAGATAAACAGTAACTATATGTATTTTTCAAAGTATCATTAGAAAGACTTTGTAGGATTAGCAGAAGTTATTAACACCTTGCCTTAACTGGTTTATTAGGATGCATTTTCATTTTGTAATCTCCTGATGATTTATTTTTCACAATCCTTAAAAATAATCATATGCTTTCTTGGGATCTATTTAAAATGCAGAGCCAACTTCTTAAAGCAGTTTTCACACACAGATCTTCTGGCAGCAGCCAAACAGTGCAATGAAAAGACTACCAATGTCTCGACAAGAGGTGAAAAACCCAAAGGTTTCTGGTGAAGGACTCATGCTGAGTTATCAACACTAAAGAAGAAACTATTACTTTTTAAAAAGTAAAATATAGAAGTCTTTCTGTACAGAAACTAAAATGTTTATTAAAGGTCTTTGAAACCTCTAGGCAGGGTATTATATCCACTGGCAGAGATCAGAATTTCAAAACGCAGAACCAACATTTGTGGAAAGGTAAAGTCACTTCTTTGTGCTTGTGTTAAAAGCAGTGACACGTCAGCATCACTCAGTAATCACACTCACTGCTGCTCAGCTTGAAGCCCAGGGCTGCAGGAGCAGGAAAGGGATGGGTCCAGGAAGTGGAAGTGTGTGACAACACCCTATTGCCATCAGCAAACAATGTCATCCCATGAAATCACGTTAGATGCATGGTAGGCAAGTTGGAGTGGGAATATCCTGGTCAGAGGCATCCACGGCTGGAGAAATGGGAGCAGTGGTTGTCTGGCAGCTTGGGATGAATAAAATAGACCAGGATGAGCTACAGGAGGTCAGAGAAGGCAGAGAGGACAAAGCTACTCAGGTGAGAGAGCACATGTTGTGCACATGTTGTATTACAATGGCAGCAACTTCAGAGCACTCTTGTCACCTGAATGGCAAAGGGATAAAGGGATTGTGGGTTTTTTTAGATGAATTTTGCATGATTATCAAAGAGTTGCAGGTAGCAGTAAGATGTTCAGAGACAGAAAAATAGTCTATAGTCTATGAAAGTACGATGCATAAGAAAATAAAAGGTTAAATGTTTGCTATAACATAGAAATGATTTCTCCTTGAAGAGAGCAAAATTTCTTATGTTGAAGGAAATAACTCCAATATCATGTTTTGACAACACATGCTTTTCTTTGACATGCTCTGATACTCCAAAAAACATATCCTGAGATTTCTGCCTGCTGCTTTGTTGTTTCACAATGCTAAGAGTTACCCGTTCCTTCATGGACAGAAAAAATGCAACTGAACTGTAAAGTTCAGATAATTTTGATGCTGTGTTAGCATTGATTGGTTTGTTCAGTGTGCTGCCTGTCCAGGCTTGCATAGCTTGTGTTGTAATTTGAGCTGTATTTGGTCATAGTATTAGATAATTTTGAAGGCATTTATGACCAAAGGACAATATGGTGAGTGTGTTGAGGGCCATGTTAAGGAGCTGGCTGTGCTGATGTGCAAGCCTGTGAGAGACGAGAAGGGGAAAACAAGCTGACCCCTTCATTCAATTGAGAATTAGCAGCTTCTGATAGTGGGATTTCATTTGCTTGCTTTTCAAAAACCCTTAAGTAATGATTGAACTTGATTCTTTTCCGGTTTGCACTCTTAGGTTAGATATGGATATGTTTAAATAGAACATAAAAATTTCTGTTTAGGAAGATGTTAGACCTGGTTAATGCTGCTAGTCTTGATTATAAAAGCACACCAGTACTGGAATAGAAATAGTCTCAGAAAACATGCCTCTTGGATCTTGCTTTAAGAATTTCAGGTCTTGAAATAAAAATCCGTTGTCTCAAGGTTTGATTATAGTAACTTGGATTAAGACCGGGAAAAAAATGTGCTAGTTGCTTGCCAGTGCTTCCCCACAAAAACAAGGGAGCAAGTAACACAGTGTTCCTGCAAGTAAAATAACATGTAAAATTTCCGAGTAAGCCATGACGTCTGCTAAACCCTACCCAAGAGGTGCAGATAGCGCTCGAGCTGGAACAACAGCCAGTTGTTTTTCAGCTGGGCTGATTTTTTTTTGTTCTTGTTTGCTGTTTTTGTTTGTTTGTTTGTTTTTACTTAGAGAAGCAAATGTATATTTTATCACTGATTTCAGTGGTGAGGCTGAGGATATATGTAGAATCCAATGGCCACATGCTTTCCAGGACAGACTTTACATTTTAAGGTACTTCATTCAGACTCCAGTGAAATTAAACCATGCCCTTAAATAGCTTTTTAGCAAGCAGCACAACATTAAAACTTTTATTATTTTCACTTTTATTTTTTATGTCTGATTGATATATTATTCTCTTGTAAACTATTTTATATTATGTCTTATTAATTATAAAACATATAAATTATAAATACTCCTTGCTTACATTGACTTGTAAGGCTGGGCATATAGGCACCTGAGTTTGCATGCTTTGTTAAGTCTCCAACAGGTTGATTTTGAGAACCTGATCAGGTTGATGGTTTTCTCTTTGGGGTTTTTAGATTTTTAGATTTTTCTACCTTCCCAACTATGTAGCATTAGATTGCTTGCAACTATGAGAAGAAGTTTAGGCACTGATACCAAGGACTCAAAAGAAAGCATCTTGTCAAAGCAGGGGCTATGCTAAACGTGAGATCTAAGGACATGTGCCCCTGGTGAGCCTTGAAGTAAAATACTAAATATTTGTTTGGTTTGGTTTTTTTTTCAATTGGCTATGGAGTTCATAAACAGCTCAGAAGTGCTTGCTGAATTAAATTAACTAGGTTTATATTTTGCTATAGAAAAAAATCTGAATGCTTTCTGCAAACTTACAGCCTGGGTTAGGAGCAGATTCCTGACTGCCTTTGCTGTTTGTTGCATGCAGCACTGGCAGTTCTGCTCTTGTTTGTCACTTTCAGATGAACGGAATCAAATCCACAGTTCAGTTTGCTTAAACTAATTGTCTCCTTCACAGTATCACAAGGTTGGAAAGGACCTCTGAGATCATCAAGTCCAACCTATAACCCAACACTAACACCAACCCATCATCTAAACCATGGCACACAGTGCCTCATCCAGTCTCCCCTTAAACACCTCCAAGGTCGGCGACTCCACCACCTCCCTGGGCAGCGCATTCCAATAGCCAATCACCCTTTCAGTGAAGAACTTCTTCCTAAGATCAAGCCTAAACCTCCCCTGACGAAGCTTGAATCCATGCCCTCTAGTTTTGTCACTGGTCACCTGAGAGAAGAGACCAACCCCTGCCTGACTACAACCTCCTTTTAGGTAGTTGTAGAGAGCAATGAGGTCTCCCCTGAGCCTCCTCTTCTTCAGACTAAACAGCCCCAGCTCCCTCAGTCGCTCCTCGTAGGGCTTGTGCTCCAGCCCCTTCACCATCTTCGTTGCCTTCCTCTGGACACACTCCAGCATCCTGACACCTTTCCCAAACTGAGGGGCCCAGAACTGCACACAGTATTCAAGATGAGGCCTGACCAGTACAGGGGGACGATAACTTCTCTGGTCCTGCTCGCCACACTATTCCTGATGCAGGCCAGAATGCCATTGGCCTTCTTGGCCACCTGGGCACATTGCTGGCTCATGTTGAGCTTCCTGTCAACCAGCACTCTCAGGTCCTTTTCTACCTGACTACTCTCCAGCCACTCTGTCCCCAGTCTGCAGCTCTGCATGGGATTGTTGTGTCCAAAATGAAGTACCTGACATCTGGACTTATTAAAGATCATCCCATTAGAATCGGCCCATCTCTCCAATCTGTCCAGGTCCCTCTGCAGGGCCATCCTACCTTCTAACAGATCAACCCTTCTTCCCAGTTTGGTATCATCTGCAAACTTGCTGATGATGGACTCAATCTCCTCATCCAGATCATCAATAAAGATATTAAACAGGACCGGACCCAACACCGATCCCTGGGGGACACCACTGGTGACCGGCCGCCAACTGGATGAAACACCATTCACCATCACCCTCTGGGCTCGGCCATCCAACCAATTCCTAACCCAGCACAGAGTGCTCCCATCTAAGCCACGGGCTGCCAGCTTCTCTAGGAGTCTACTGTGGGGGACAGTGTCAAAGGCCTTGCTAAAGTCCAGGTATACCACATCCACAGCCTTCTTCTCATCCACCAGGCGAGTCACATGGTCATAAAAGGAGATCAGGTTGGTCAGGCAGGACCTGCCCCTCCTAAATCCATGCTGGTTGGGCCTGATCTCTTGACCGTTCTGCAGGTGCCGCATGATTGCACCCAGTATTATCTGCTCCATGATTTTACCTGGGCCCGAGGTCAGGCTGACAGGTCTGTAATTACCTGGATCATCCTTATGGCCCTTCTTGTGGATGGGCATCACATTGGCCAACTTCCAGTCTTCCGGGACCTCTCCAGTGAGCCGGGAGTGTTGAGAGATGATGGAGAGCGGCTTAGCAAGCTCATCCGCCAGCTCTCTCATCACCCTAGGATGGATCCCATCTGGCCCCATAAACTTATGAGGATCCAAGTGGCTCAGCAGATCTCTAACTTCCTCCTCATGGATTGCAGGAGGGCCATATTGCACCCTGCCCCCATCAACCACTTCATAGGGCCAACTGTCTAGCGAACAGACTTCCTTACTGTTGAAAACTGAGGCAAAGAAGGCATTAAGTACCTCAGCCTTCTCTGCATCTTTAGTTACTAAATTTCCCTCCATATCCAACAAGGAGTGGAGGTCGCTGCCGCCCTTCTTTCTACCATTGATATATTTATAAAAACTTGTCCTTAACAGAAGTGGCCAATTTAAGCTCCAGCTGGGCTTTTGCTTCCCTGATTTTTTTTCTACATGACTTAACAACATCTTTGAACATGACGTGGCTTACGTCCCCTTCTTTCCAACGGCAATACATCCTCTTTTTCTTACTTAGCTCCTTCAGAAGCTAATCCTTTGATTAAATGCATGCTATAAATATGTGTTTGAATGCTCCCAGCTTTGGCATATGAACTGATCAGAATGAGCTGTGAAAGAAGAGTGTCGCCCAGAGACTGATAAAAAAAGTAATTTTTGCACATGTGGATGATTGCAGTTTGATTTGATTTTCTGAGTGCCAAAATCTGTACTTACTGTGTGGTGTTGTAATGCACTACAGTTAACCAGAGTAAGCAAAGATTTTGGGGTTGGGATTTTTGTGTGTGCATGGTTTTATTAAATACCCAAATGTATTAACAATATTTTCTGTATGTATTGATTTAAAATATATCATATTTTGAAAAATATATGACCATCACTAGCTCTACCATAGCTGCCACATAGCAGTGGTCTTCTGTTTGCTGATTCTAGAGTTCATATGTAAAACATATTCACTAAGGCCCCAGTTTTGTTGTCATTTCAAACCAGATGGTGCTTCACCCTGAAATTGCCTCTTACATTGGCTGTCAGTGAAATTATAAAGAACTTGGCAAATACTACCTGCTTCAGTTCAATAAACTGTTTCAAAAACATCTGCAGCCTGGCACACGTGATCTTCTCCTATCTCATTGTACCTAAATGTTTTTTATTATTTTTCTTTAAAATTTCCAAGTGTGACTGTATAAACTTAAAGTTTTTTGTACAGTAAAATCAAATTTTGTTTTGTGAATCCACATGGTTGGGCAGCTGGAGGATGCTGCTATGCTGTTAGTTCATTTCCTTGTTAATGCACATTAATCTCCCATGTAAGCAAGCTCTTTCTTAAGCTCATTTCAATGTAAATCATTTCCACAAAATGAGCTTGCATCTGTGACCAAAATCAGAGCATAATTAAGGTTTTAGATACTCTTACAACCACCTAATGTAAATCATACTATCATTTCTGAACTGAATCTATTATTTTTTACCCCTACTTGAATAGGAACTTCCCTTGCCTTCCCACTTTTTGATCACAGCTTTTTGTCTTCTGCATTGTAATCTTTATTAATCTTACCAGCTAGAAAGCAGAAACAGATGGCTGTAATTATTTGGCCATATTTTTATCGCTAAAAATCAAATTACAGAAATTTTCACAGAATAACTTTCTTCCTTTGTTAAGTTTTCCATCTTGATTTTGGAAGAAATAGACCATGATTATTTTTATATCTGGTGCCTGCTTCCTTTGCCAGCTAGTTGAGGGACAGTGTTAATTGTTTATCTTCTGTTTCCCTGCAGATTTGTTAGTTACCGTGCCAAGAAATCCCTCCAAGAAGCCACATAGGTGACAGCATTTTGATGTTGTAGTCACATGGCATATAAGTGTAAGGCCACATCATGATTTATGTGAGTTGTCAGGTCCAACATCTCATAGAGTCAAAGCACAAGTGATTGTAACATTAATTTCCAAGGAACCAAACAAAGCAAGTACAGGATAGGCAAGTATGCAAGAATCTGGCCTCACTGCAGTTACTGGCATCTTCATGGGCTACTTGATTATATTTGTGGTTTTGAGTGAATAAAAACAGGTCATTCTGGATGGTGTCTTTAAAATCTTTGCTTAGGAAACAGATGTGTCTGCAGCAGAATGCTTGGGATTCTGTCCTAGGACCACTGAGGGAAAAATAGACAGGTGAACTTACCTGGCACAAGCCCATAAAAACTCACTTCACTCATCACAGATTCAACACACTGGTTTAATAAAAAGTAATGCCTTCCTTTATTATCTCTATCTTAAGCTTCATCATTAAAGAGAAAGAGCCAGGCCGTGACTTTTACGGAACAGGGTTTTCATTCTATATTATATGGCTGCAATGACATTGAGCACCCATAAACACAATTTCTCAAGATAGATATGCTTTATCCAGAGCAGCTGTACCTGGTTATGGAAGCGAAACAGCTGGAGCTGGGTGAGCATGTTGTGTTCTCAGTGATTCTAGATTCTAAGTGTATTCTAGCAGATAGAGAGTGGTAGTATGAAATAGATACAAAATTTAGGCTTTGCTAAGCCTAAATGGCATGACTCATCCGTGAGTATATGCTGAAGTTTTGCCAATTCATACCAGCTGCTGTTTACCACACTTCATTTTGGTGCTAAGAGAAGCTAGTGTAACCTGGTAAGACACAAGACAATACCTAATGAAACCTGCTGTACTCAGCTGCTGTCCTGGTTACCAAGTCATTGGTAAAGATTTGTAATACTCATGTGGGGTTTCGTGGGTTGGAAAGAGTCGCAGCAACTTGGAATATTCTCCTTTAGTTTAATTTTATTCTTACTACTCAGGAGAAACTTAAAGTTCAAAAAAATGCATAGAGTGCTAATACCTTTTGAGAATATCAGCAAAAAAAACCTTCTCATTAGAGCTTGTCACCAAGCTTCGAACTTTTTTAATATTTCTAGTCCTCATCTGCATAGAGTAAAATATTTATGATATCAAGTATTCAGTTTGTTAACCAAAATTACCAAAAAGGCCAGCTTCTCAGAGGTGTTATTTTAGGAAAAGAGATAAAGCTTAAATTCTGTGAATATCTTAAAGCCTTGATGATAATTGTCTCCAGTAGAGTGTTGAGAGTCTGTATTCGAAAAGCAGTATTTGTTCAACAGAGTAGGTCTTGAATTCTCAATCTTGAGTATTTATGTATTTCTTTGTTTTGTATTGTGAAATTATGCCAAATCAGTGAAATTAAACATGTGACTAAAATGAGATATAAATTGTCTTTGAACACCTTGCAGTTCTTTTTACTGATTTAGCCTGTTGTATTTAGAAAATTTCCACTAATTTAATGATATAATTTTTTATAAAAACAGAAGTTTTCAGTTGAAATATATATATACACACATGTAGATGTGTACATTTATCTTCTTAGATTCAAATTACAGGGTTATAAATGTTTTTTCTGTGTTTAGCAGCTTGCCCACATTTCCTACAGCTGGATGCCTGCCACATGCTGCTGTCTCAGAGTAACACTGACAGACTGAATAAGTAGACATCTTTTCATTCAGATCTTAAAGTTGTTCTTACTGCTATTTACGTTGCAGCAAAAGTGGATGCAGTACTTTACGGACTCCTCTGAAGGTAAGATCCCTTCTCCAAAGCCCGTGCAATCTAAACATCCCCTACTTTAGATTCTCACTGAGGTTGCAGACATTCCACTCTACAAGCATCAACAGTTTATATTCCACGCAGTATGGCCAGCAAACTGTAATCTGAGTTTACAGTTGCGTCAAATGAGACATTTTTCAGCTTTTGACACAACTTGCCACCCATGACTGAATAAACAGGGCCAAAGCAGGCAAGTCAACTTCTCTTTAGCACAGATATAAGGGGAAATGGTCCACCTCTCAAATTACTTTCTGCAACAGTGAGTTCCGATATGGTAATGTAAAGCATAATGCATACGACAGGCAAACACTACTTGTCCTGAATTGCAGCATCTATATATATATTTATATTATAACTCTCTCTATAAAGATAAATCCTGAACATACCTACCAGATAAACTGCAAAGGAAGAAAAATAAGGTTCTTTTTTGTTTCTCCCTATTTTAGCCTCTTTGGCATGCATGGCCAGAAACAAGGCAGGGTGCTGAGTTAGTGCACACATGCTGTTAAGAAGATTAGGTTTGCAGGAAGAGGAAAGGAGTTTATTATGGTTAATTTGCATGCCCAGGCAGCCTCGCTCTGAAAGTACAGTGTAGACTGTGGCTGGTGCCACCAAATGGCCATGGCTGCTTTTCCTCGCTGGGACACCTTCCCTTGCACTGTCAGCTCCTACAATATCTCTCATCTTCTTCAAGTGTAAATGCTTCACACAGTGACATTGTTTCTTGCTGCCCAATCACCAGGAATGGCAATGATGGCTCCCTGATGTGGTCAGCACCAGCAGATGTTTCATTTCATTTCTTTTTACTTTTAAAGCAATGCTGTATCATGTGGTACCCCAGTGGTATTGTGTGGCTGACAGGGTAATGTCCCCAGCTAGAACTGTTGTAGTGTCTGCACTTCACAGATGAGTAAGGAATACTAGAACACAGAAAGTAGAAGGAGCAGTATGGGAGATTAGGAGCAAGCACAAGGGGAAAAAAGGGCTGTTCTCATCATTTTCATATGGCAGCTTAAATACTCCTAGTGGGATGGTAGCTATCATCTTGAACCTGTTCTGTCACCCAGCTCCTCTCCTACAGGCCAAAATCGGCCTTGTCCCACACCCTGCACATCACTGAGCTGCACAGCGGCAAAATGTGGTGATGCAAAGCAGGTCCACAGCTGTGACAAGGTGCCATGCCTTTGAATAAGCTGTCCAGAAATGATTGCATGTGTGAGCACTCTGCGTGTCTTAGCTGCTTCTGACTTGGTAAATAAGAATCTCCATCAAGCAATTAGAACTCTTCTCATTGATAATGCTAGTGAAAGCTGAGTGGATTAGCTGTGGGCTGCCCTGCTGCAGAATTTAGCTGGTGATAACTCTGAATTTGTTTAAAAAAGTATAGAGAGTTGGTGGGGTTTTATTGATATGCTGGCGATAAAGGGCAATGAAAGAGGTGTTAAGACTGTTGAATGTATTTGTCCTTACACTGGTTATGCTACTGCTACTGTTTTACCTCCAGTCTCCTACCTTTCCATGAGGAATTCCCAGGATTTGTAGCATTAAGTCAGTGAAGAGGAAACTTGGGGGATTTAATGTTTCTAAGTGTGGGATTTGATATCAGTGCTCCTAACAAAACCAAAGTATGACTGTCTATTCCTTGTTGAACTGAAGATTGTGCTGTCACTTAACTCTGTGCCTCGAAGTGCAGCACTTACCCAGAGCAAGATTTATACCAGCATGTCTTTGCTGTTTTCATATAATTGCATATTCCTCAATATGTTTTCCCTGGGTTTTTTTAATGTAAATATGTACTGTTAAAGTAATGAAGGTAACTTAAGGGAAACTTGATTACAGGGGATATGCAAATGATACAGAGGTGTATATTTGATTTGCACATACTCTGGAAGCAAATAATCTGTCTTCCTTCAACAGGCAGAGCAGGTGTTCCTTGTAATAAGTGTCCTGAATATGCTAAATTTTCCTTTTACTTTGCTTTCCATTCAAGGTGTGAACATGGGCACCCAGCCACACGCTGTGACCAAGGCAGAGATCCCTGACCACGTTCTTTACACTGTAGGAACATGTGTGCTCATTATTGGCTCCATTGGCATCATTGGAAACCTGTTAGTACTCTATGCGTTTTACAGGTACAAATATCCTTTTTGCAGTTAATTTGACTGGCCTTGAGGCTCCTGTGTGCAGATGTTTCTCATTGGTTTCCTCTTGGACTAAATCTTCAAGCAAAGGCTGATGGCATCAAATAAGGAAAGGCAACACACCACCACCCCACGCCCCATTACCGATAATCTCAGTGCAAATTCATTGTGTCTTAAATAAAATAAATACTGTGTTCTATTAACAATTTTACTGAAAACTTTAATGTATATGAAAAGGTCTCATGAAAAAAATAGTTGTCTTCCGTCCACACTGTAATGCTGGGTTTCCAAATCCTTCTTTCTCACTGCTTGCTGCCATCAGACATGGTGATGCAGAGGGGACATGCAGTGCTAGAAGCAGTAGTGGGCTTATGAACTAGCTCAAGTTTCCTGATCTTAAATGTTTAAGACAAATAAATTAGTTTAGTTATTCTGAATACCTGGCTTTTAATATGAGATAGAGGAGAAATTCAATTCCCTGCAACTATAGATACCTTTTTAAATACATTACTGGCTCTCCATTAGTCTTGAAATTTGTTTTAGCTGGTGTAATAAAAGGATTAAATTGTCAAATTAGGGAAACAACCACAGGTAGACAAGCACTTGCAAAGATTTGAACTCTGTACTCCTCTTCTCAACCAGTTGTTGCAGACAGTTATGAGACCCAAGATTTTGTTAGAAATGCAGAAGCAGGGAGATTACTTTCTCAGTTTCTTTTTCATTGTTTCTTTATCAGCATAAGGAAAGAAATCTGAGTTAGCTGTAAATACGGATATTTTAAAGTACATCAGAGAGGCTTTGGTTGTTCAACCCTCTGCACTGAAGGAGGCGTTTGGGAGGGAAAGAAAAAATTATTTCAAACTACTGAGAGTTACTGTGTGTGGGTTCCAAGAACAAAACTATTTATAGAACTCTGCTTCCTCCCTGTGTCTCACAGAGTGTGCCAATCGCCTCTTTTTATATTATATGTCCACAACACTGTGAGAAGTCCTGAATTCAAACCCCTACATAGCAAAACTTTACCATGCAACTGATACAGTGGTTAACATTGAGAGACTAATGGTTCAGCATTACACCTTCTCAGTATATCACTTAAAAGTGCAAGATTTAAGGTAGATTTGGGTGGACTGAACTCACAAATTAATTTAACTTTCCTAGTGGGACATAATATTTGATCAGAACAGGGCATATTCAACCAAAAACTCCAAGTAAAAATGAGAGGTTCTTTATAAGGGTACCAGTATCTTTTTTCCACTCAGCCAGAGACAAAGATAATCTTGAATATCAGTTGAAAGTTGTCTAGGAGACTGTAATTCTAGATATCCCTAAAAAAAAAAAAGACTACATGAGATGGTGAGGTGTGAGGGAAAAAAAACCTGGATGTGATGTTTGTTTTCTTTGGATAAACCTCACTTGCATCCTGACTGCTACTTTCACAATGCTGTTGTGGCATTTAACGTTGCCCGTTCATCTGCAGCTGAGTTCTTATGAAAAAAGTGTTTTTTCAAATCACTCCATATGCTTTGCTTCGGCCACAGCACTTTGGAAAGGATCATTTAGTTAGTGGTAATGCAGCGACTCCTCAAGCCAGCACCTTTTAAAAACTGTAGATTTCTTTGGGCCTGTAACCTGCTTTAGGTCCTTCTCTTGTGCAGTGTGGCACATTCTCAGTGTTATTGCTTTTACAGGGAACCACTTATCTCCTGAAAAAAATCCGTGTTTTTCAAGATAGCTGCAATTCTCAGTTTGAAGAGGAAACTATCCCTTTTACATCCCCTGCCATTGTCAGACATTGTTTTGAAATGGCTACATGCAGCTGCAATAACTGACTGATGATTGGCAATTGGTTGGCTTTAAGTAACCGATTCCAATCTCCATAGTATTTGTTTATACTAGTAAGTAAAGTTAACATGATTATTCACTCTGTTTATTTAAAACCATGTATTTTTCATGTTTTTAAGCAACAAGAAGCTGAGGACACCCCAAAACTACTTTATTATGAATTTGGCAGTGAGTGACTTCCTGATGTCGGCTTCTCAGGCACCCATGTGCTTTGTCAACAGCTTGTACAGAGAGTGGATACTTGGGGATATAGGTATTTTCAACACTAATTTACACCTCACCAGCCCTGCACTGTCTGCAGTGTATTTTGGACATAAAAGTCTTGGCTTACACCATGGAGATGGCAGCACAAGATTCTTGAGTGATAGACCAGGTTCTTGACATCATCAGTCAACATGAAGGCATATGGTTTTGTGCTATAGGTTTGATTATTTCATCTTAGTTATTTTTGAATGAAAGGAGTCAACATCAACACGCATTATTACACTTTTCTGTAGGTGCAGATCTTATGACTGAAGATAGAAAACTTTTAACAATGCATAAATATTTTTTCTGTATTAGTTTAAGAGGGAGTTAGTATTTTTAGTTAGAAATATATGTTGTTATCCATTAGCATAATCCTAGGAATCTCACAATTAATTCAGAGATTTAAATAATGATAGTCAATTGAGGACTTTCTGCAAATTTAAACTCCTTTCCTTTCAACGACAAGAAAGAAAAAATGATGCCTGCTCGAGTTATAGCTGAAATATGAGTATAGCAAGCTTCTCCAAAGGCTCGATGTTCTGCTTAGTACTGCTCATGAGATCATTGGGTGAAAATTTGCACCAACTAGAGGCCATATATTGGTGGAGAAAGCCCAGAGACCATGTATTATTTAGCAGCACAGAAAGGGCCACTCTTTAGGTTGAGGATGTCTTCAGGCTTGCTCAACCCCTTAGATAAAATCTTATCTTATTTGCATAGTGCAAATCATAATGCTGCTACGAAAGAAGATATTGTCTTGGGTTGAGTGGGATTTGATTTTTTATTGCCGTTTACTTATAAAGAATTTAGAAGAAGTTTGCTTTAAGGTTGAATTTGGTATTTCAACTACCATCTCCCATGGGCAGTTGTCTATAACCATACACGGTAATGCAAGATGTCAAAAAATGAATGATGGTTCGACACAGGTTTTTTAATCAAATTTTAAAAAAATGTGCTGCTATTAAATATAGGAGTTGGAGCTATGTTTTACAGCTGGTCTTCTAGCCATCAAATTTAAACCACTTCTACATTTTAAAGCCACACAAACTGGAGTAATTTTTTGAACCATCCATCCGTCATGAGCAGACCGATGTCTGTTGTAGCCTGTTAAGATCAATATACTGGGCAACGGGCCAGGAAAATGTAACTTTAATTAGATTGGATTTTCTTTGAGGCAGTTTTCCATTGATAAAAGGTTCCCGCTGCGGAGAATAGGACTTGTTAAATACATAAGTTTGTATTTTATTATGATTTGTGCGTTTTCTAATAAACATTTAATAACTATGAAATTGTGAGGCTAAGAAAATTCTTTTAATGGGGGAGAAGTTCTGATCCAGGAAAAACATGGGGGGTTTATCAGGTCAGGATCTGAAAGAAAGCATGTGTTTGTTTCAAGAAAATCCCTGACATTGCCATTTTCTGCTTCAGGCTGTGACTTGTACGCTTTCTGTGGGGCACTCTTTGGAATAACCTCAATGATGACTTTATTAGCTATTTCTGTTGACCGCTACCTTGTGATCACTAAGCCCCTGCGATCCATACAGTGGACTTCAAAGAAACGCACCATGCAGATCATCGCCATTGTGTGGCTGTACTCACTGGGATGGAGCACGGCTCCTCTCTTCGGGTGGAGTATGTTGTTTGCTCTCTATCTCCTCTAGTGTTACCTGTGTGGTTTGTTTTAACCTAGACCAGGGTGCTGATTGATGAAAAGCTGGACATGAGCCAGCAATGTGTGCTTGCAGCCCAGAAGGCCAACCTTGTCTTGGGCTGCATCAAAAGAAACATTGCCAGGAGGTCGAGGACGTGATTCTTCCCCTCTACTCTGCTCTTGTGAGACCCCACCTGGAGTATTATATCCAATTCTGGAACCCACAACTTAAAAAGGAAATGGACCTTTTGGAGCAGGTCCAGAGGAGGGCCATGAAGATGATCAGAGGGCTGGAGCACCTCTGCTATGAGGACAAGCTGAGAAAGTGGGGTTGTTCAGCCTGGAGAAGAGAAAGCTTCAGAAGGACCTTATAGCGGCCTTCCAGCACCTGAAGGAGACCTACAGGAAAGCTGGGGAGAGACTTTTTACAAGGGCCTGTAGTGATAGGATTAGGATGAATGGCTTTAAATTGGAAGCGGAGAGATTTAAATTAGGCATTAGGAAGAAATTCTTCACGCTGAGGGTGGTGAGGCACTGACACAGGTTGCCCAGGGAAGTTGTGGATGTCCCTTCCCTGGAAGTGTGGATGCCCCTTCCCTGGAAGTGTTCAAGGCCAGGCTGGATAGAGTATTGAGCAGCCTGGTCTGGTGGGAGGTGTCTCTGCCCATGGCAGAGGGGTTGGAACTAGATGATCTTTAAGGTCCCTTCCAAACCAAACCATTCTATGATTCTATGATTCTAATAAAAAAATGTAGTTTTTTCTAAGTTCTCTTGCGGGTGCATAGCCACCACCTGATGGTTTCTTATCATATCATATATCTGCACCTATTGCAGTGCAGATACCTTCTTCCCCCTTGTCCCCAGGTTGTACTCAAGCAGAACAAATTACAGATGGAGTATTAGGTATATTTGAGTCAGGACCGCCTGTCCACAAGAGCACTGACATTCTCACATCACAATACTATGGGGTTTGTTTTAAGTGCTCAGTTGTTGGATCAGCAACCGCGCAAGCTTTGGGTATATATGTGAATAACGTATTCCATGTATTTCATAGGTTCCTATGTGCCTGAGGGCTTGATGATATCCTGTACATGGGACTATGTAACCTACTCCCCTGCAAACAGAAGTTACACCATGATTTTATGTTGCTGCGTGTTTTTTATTCCCCTGATAATAATATTCCATTGCTATTTATTTATGTTCCTGGCCATAAGACGTACTGGCAGGTAAGCAGTGTAGTTTAATCTCCATTTTCTTGTATTAGAAGAATTTCTCAGTTTCTTTAGCTGCAGAAAAATCTGAATCAAAACAATCTGAATTGAAATTGGAAGTAAAAGTGACAGATAATTAACAACTGTAACTGGAGAATGTTTTTGTCAATATAAAGATTAGATTTATGCTGTATTTTGGAGTAGGGAAAGAAGATTCTGGTGGTTCTAATCTTATCCTAGAGTGTGATAATTAATAGTACATCAGATAATTTGATAGTATGGATTATATGTGTATCAGATTTGCCTTACAAGGAACACAGTCCTTGTGCATTCCAGCCTAGTTTTCAGCCCCAAGGGATGATAAATAGGATATAGTAATGAGGGCATCATCTGCCTTTGAGCTGCTTTGTAAACATAACAGTCCTTATATTATTTGACAGTTTTATTTAAGGCAGGAATCCCAGAAAACCTTGTGGCTCACTCTAGCATCACAACTGCACACACAATATCTGGCTATGCTTGCAGACACTTCTTTTTTTTTTCCCATATGCTTGGTCTATGTTTGGAATAAATAATCAGCAATGTGTTACATTGGTAAAGTAACTTCATTCTGTGCGTTATTTTTCTCCTAACAAGCACATGGCTTCTCTTTGGTCTAATCCAATGCCAGCTGTAGTTGTGAGTCCTTCCCGCTGCTCAGACTGTCATCAGCTCTGATGCCTTTTCTCTGTGCCTACCTGCAGGTACTTTTTGAAATCTTTCAGATTCACAAGGCTAAATTCCATTTTTACAAGCATGTTTACCTGTATGCCTAAATCAACATTCTTACTGAACTCTATTTTTTGGCCTTGCTCTTGATTTTTGTTATGCTTTGTGTATGCATATTTGATACCAAGCAAAGGAACAAAGAATGCATCCTGTAAAGCACAGTGGTCACAAGATTCTTCTGTGTCTTTTCCTTGCTAATACAGTAAACTCACTTTACGAGTATGTTCACAGTGTGTCAGAAAGGAGTTTGTTACCCTGCTGGCTGTTAATTACTGTCTTCAGCCTGAAATATAGAGTCATTTAACAACACTGAAATGTAAAACCAATTTTTTCTATACTGAACCACATAAAATGCTAAACCATATAAAAGTCTTTTCTTTATGAAGTGAGGGGTGTTTGTCTGATGTGAGAAGAGAATTTGGTGGCCCATTTTTTGGCAAAAAAAGTATTAGAACTGCTTCTTTTACTGTCCCCTGAAAATACTTTTCTCCAGTGAATAAATCTGCAGGGAACTAAAAATGTCCCCATAAGTGTTTGAGGCCAGGTTCCCCAGACTAGTCATGTTATTCCAGCACACGTTACCCCTTGAGCTGGAATTTCTGCAAGCTTGAAAATGAAAAGCTGTAAGATTAGTTTTTTTACATCCAGTTGTGCCTTTGCTTGCTCCACCTCTGAAAGCAATGAAGAGCAAAGAGTAGAAATTTCCTCACCCTCTGAAGCTGAAACCCTCTTTATTTTAGGGTAAGGACATGGCAGTACCATCCTATACTCCCAGGCTTTTTCTGGCTCAGTCACACAGGCAAACAAAGCTTGAACAGAATGCCTGGGACTATTTTCCTACATTAACTACCTTCTGGAGTTTTTAAATATCAGAAGTCAAAAAAAGAGTTAGATCAGGGAAAGATGAAATCGTCTTCATTTTGCTTGTTGCTGAGAGCATACTAGAGAGGTTGTACCTCACTTTTTCATTTTCTTGCTGATGTATCTGTGTTTTTTTCCTCTGACAGAGATGTTCAAAGGCTGGGGTCTTGCAGCCGGAATTCCTACCTCTCTCAGTCCATGAAGAATGAATGGAAACTGGCAAAAATTGCTTTTGTGGTGATCATTGTGTTTGTCTTGTCCTGGTCTCCATATGCTTGTGTCACCTTGATTGCCTGGGCAGGGTGAGTGGAAATGTAATCCAGAGAGCAAGGGTTATTCTGAAATATAAATGTCACTCACAAGAAAGGGTTTTAAATAGTTATTACATTAGAGATGATATGGCATATTTCATTATATCTTTGCAGATAAAGCCAGAAAAGGGTTTATTTCTCTATGTATTTTTAAGCTATTATGACTTTCTATCTGCATTCTTGGTATGCATTTTTTCTGTCCCCCATGACACTTTCTTTGTGCAAACTAGAGGAGTTACCTCTTTTCTCTTCTAATACCTGTTTTCTCAAGAAGCTTCCTACTCCTGCCCCTGACAGAGGGCAGAAAAGACATTATATCCCTGAGCTCCCATCATCCTCCAGCTGCCATCTGCTCAAAAGGTATCTGTTGCATGTTCTTCTTTTCAAGGTCAGGTTGGATGGGGCATTGAGGAACCTCATATAGTGAAAGATGTCCCTACCCATGGCAGAGAGGTTGGACTAGATGATCATTAAAGGTGCCTTCCTACTCGAACCGTTCGGTGATTCTGTGGTACTAATTGTGGTTATTCTATGCTGAAGTTGATCCCATACGCCTGACTGTGGAAGCTTAAATTCAAGAGAAGAATATTGGTTTCAAAGCCCTTCCAGTCCTATCTTCCTTCTACAATGTTTGCAACTGAGACATTGATACCCATTACTGCAGAGCAAAAATGTTACTTTTAAAGATTTCTAGACTTGATTCTGTTTTCTTTTTATTGCTATTCCCTTTGTCCAGATGATCACAATGGGGCTTGTTTTGGTGGGTTTTAATGATTTCTTGTCTAGTTCAGAAATACGGAGGGTGATTCTTTGTGTTCCAGGTCATCCTCAAATAGATAACTAAGTACTTGTGTGTCTTTCAACTTCTCAAAATTAATGAAACCAAGTGCTCACTGCCAAATGCAAACCTTTCATCTGAACAAAGAATGCATTGAATGAATTCATGTTTCAAGAGCATTTCTTGTAAATAGATCACAGCATCAAAACAGTGAAAAACAGTGAAATGTTTTAGTATTTTAGTATTAATCCATGGCATAGCTGTGTGTAATGTTTTTGCTTTCTTTTAGTCGAGGCAACACCCTAACACCATATTCCAAATCTGTGCCAGCAGTTATTGCCAAAGCTTCTGCAATCTACAACCCCATCATATATGCAATAATTCATCCAAGATACAGGTACAGTAAATATATAGGTATGTGTATAACTGTACATGTAAATGTGGGGTTTTTTCAATGAACAAACTACCCTCACTCCTTCAGACTCATCCCATGCAGTGCGTGCTCCTGCCCTGGCCACCCTGTGATGGGGCCTGGGTAGTCAGACTCTGCTCTGTGTCCACCTGGTGCACTGTAGCCCAGACTGCACGTGGAACTACAGACACTGCCTCAGAGGTTACCATCAGAGGAGAACAGTCCCTTATTTCACCTTTCTTCCCATGCACAGTCCTGCTTTGTCCTGCACAACACCATGACTGAGAGGAGGAGGAGGTGATGCTTAGGATCATCTTTTGCCATATCATGGATGGCCACTAAAGAGTACTCTCCAGATAATAGGTCTCAAACACGAAGGCTCAAAAATCACATCATCACCAATTTAAGAAGTTCTGCATGCATACATTCAACATATGGTTTTCTGAAGCACTGAAATTATTCTCTCTACACAAATGTAAACAAGTTGCTGGTCTTTGGGAGAAGATCTGTAAGAAGCAAGCAGGGTTTTCATTGAAGTTCTGTGCAAAGTGAGAGCTGTAAGAAGCCAGTAATCCCGACAGAGCTCCATGCAAATGAGAAATATTTCCAAAGATACTGAAAATACTGCTTTGTTATTAGCAGGCTTGCTAACTTTGGTCAACAAATATTTTGTCTTCAAAAAATAAAGCAAGTATTTCTAAAGTACTCTAATTTGTGGAAAGAACTTTCTTCTGAAAGTTCAGTTTTCGTATTTGTCTGATATAGTTGTTACAGATAAAATCTTTCCCACTTACCTTTTTCAAAAATAATAGCTTTGACTGAAAACTTTTATTTTTACACTGCACTGATGTGGTTCAACAGGCAAAATGTGATGCTGATCACTTCTCTGAAATGTTTAAGTGTTTATTTGCAGGCATGAAATATTTCTGACCCTATGTCTTCATAAACAAATTATTCTATGTTTTCATTCTACTTATTAGATACAAATTACTGGATACTTTAAAACAGAAAACTGTGCAACACAACACAGCTTCACAAATATGCAGATACTATTCAGTCTCAATAAGCTGCGTGGTTAGACAACTTCTCTTTCCTTTTATTTCCTTCTCAATTCCTTCACAGAGAGTGAAGGAGTTTCTAAGATGAAAGGTATGAATTCTGCTTTTTATCCAGGCCTTCTAACTGCAGGAAGGTAAGGCATAGAGAGTATAAAGATAACTTGTTCCCACAGAGGAGGTGATTAGAAAGGTAACAAAGCATTGTAAAGAAAGATTTCCATACTGTCGCCCCGATGGGAAGCCTCCAAGATTAGGTGAATAGAATGATAATTTAATATACCACAAAAGACACTCCTCCGAAGAATTGGAGACCTTTCTCTTCACAGAAGAAAGTCCATTATAATCTCATTTAATAACTTTAGATCTCTCAACCCAGCTGGTGTCCAGAGGCCATCTCAGCCTCCCCAACATTTAGAGGAAGCATGAGAAGAAACAACCTTGCATTTCAGAAAGGTCACTTGCTCTTAGAGCTGTTTAGTGTCTGGAGGTATGCAGACTATGGACAAAACAAAAAAGGTTATATCTTCAGTTGTACTAAAAGGAGTTACAAAGTACTTTTGTAAGGGAATAATCTGGAATGGTGTTCTGCTGAAACATCTCAAACAAGGGCAGACTTACCTTATACTCCCCAAGCAATATGCAAGCTAAAACTTCCTTTATTGAGATTTTTTTTTTAAATTTAAAATCTGACCTCCTAGATTGAGCTGGGAAAGCTGATTTCCAAAAATCCAGCAAAAAATATTTGGGGTTGTGTGATGGTTTCATTTGTTAGGTTTTCTGTTTGTTTAATGTAAGGAAACAGTTACAACTCTATTCTCTTCTCAGCATTACCTCGAGCATCAGGTGGGCTCCTAAATACTTTTTCATCTTTAAAACTCACAGTACTGTATGCAGATGAAACTATACCTCACATACAAGTTACAGCTTGGAGCTTGCAATTTCCTCCCTCAATGTGTTTTTTAAATATTGGCAGTGAAAAATGCTTTATTATATAAAATGAGAAATGCTTTTAAAAGAACTGTTAGTCAGCATATCTCTAGATTTTTCTGCAATATTTTCAAAGCGTGTCTACCACAAAGGGATGCTCCATCAAAACTTTAGGCAACACACAGGGATGCTTTGGTGATAAATGTGATAAATGTAGAAATGCCACTAGATGGCAGGGTTAGTCATTGGTAAGAGGTTTGTCTTGCCCATGAAGAGCTGACAGGTTATACTGGCTGAAAATCAGGATCTGGAAGCTGGGAAGTGTTCATTGTTTTGAATGTCTGATGAATGCAGGTGTGGTTGTAAGAACAGTTAAAGCTTCTCAGAAGGCGGATGGAAATATATACAGAAAAGGTGAAAACATACATTTTGTTTGAAACGATCTGCTATCTTAACTACACCATTTTGCATGCCCCAAAAATCTGAGTCCATTTTAGTCTTTGAAGGTTATAGAGGATTTTAGTTTGTAATAAGAGAAGGACTACTCTTCAATGGCTTGCAGAAGTTCAGTAAGAAAATTTGCGTGGCTGGCTGACACATTAAGAACCTGGTATTTTTTGTGACCCAGAGCTGTTGTCTTCAGTGATTCGCTGTATTATCTTTGCAAGGTCAAGTGAGAGTTTTCAAAGCAGATCCCCTACAGTGAACTGCTTCAATTGGTCTTTTTTCCTACGAGTGTTAACTTTTCCAAGTAAGAATGTACTAAGAAAAAGGCTAGAGTCCACAACAGGATTTCAGCGGCTCTCTTAAAAATGTGAGGTTTATTTTTCTTGCTTCCTAATTTGTATTTCTAGACATATCAACAAGCAAAGTGTTTATGCAGTTATATAGAAGACATTTTATAGACTTGGAGGTCATCCAGTCAGGAAAAGAAGTAAAGTTGAGTCCCTTGTGATGAGTCAAGCATGCAGTTTTAAAACAGAAAAAGCAGCCATAGTACACCAAGTCACCTGGTGAAAATACGTTGGCAGGACTGATTTTGCTTGAATAGTGAATAAAGAATACATATATAAATACCAGAGGTCCTGGATTACTTCCAAATCTTCTAATAATTCACATTACACCTTGAAACTAATTTGTTCATTGGTAGGTAAATGTGCCAGTCTGTTCAGGCCCAAGATTTAAGCATTTGGGGAGGCATGAATTGTTATTGTGTATCAGAACCATGGAACTGGCTTAAATCTAAGGCCTTTGCCAAACCTTTCTAGAAAGAGGCACTGATAAATCAGGATCTAAAGAGTTCAGCTATGGTTAAAACAGATGAGTTAATGCTACCAAAGCAAGTTGCTTTTTTGCACAGAGAACTGCTGAAGCATCCTTAGATTTTGAATGTTTATGTTTTCTAATCATTTGTGCAGAGCAAATGAGAAAAATTTGCATCTCCATGCTCCCAGGTGAAGCACGATTTTTAAAAAATGGTTTGATCAAAGCTACTCCATCATAAATAACTGAATCATCACAAATAATTTTGACTTACCATATTTTCTCAACAAGTTATTTGCAATTACTGTATATTTGACTTTGGATGACTTATTTTAGAGGATTATAAAAATATCATTAAATAAGAACCTCAGGTTTATACCCATTTTGCATTTCACATGTACAGTATTAAAACCACATGCAAAATCTGAACTTTCATCTCAGCCAACAAAATGTCCCTCAACAGTCCTCTCAAATATTTGTAAAATTGAAAATCTGGTCCTTGAAGACATCAAAGATATTCTTGTGTTGTCCTTGAAATTTCACCATCAGAGATGATACATTTCCTGAATCTTCAGTGTAAGGAGGTATATAAGTGTAAGTCCGCGTGAAATCCCACTTAATAAACAGAAGAATATGTTTTACGCCAACTTGCAATTTTTTAATAGTTTATGGCCACAGGTGGGCTGTGACAGATATCAAAAGCTACATCTATGTCTAAGGGAAGTGGTTCAGCTTTTCAGCTGGTGAAAAAAGCTGGCAGCTGCTTTTTCAGCACCAGCCTGATCTCCTCAATGTGAAAATTAATTTCTAATGGACTGGCATTCTCTCACATGCTATAAACCCTTTCTGATTCTCAAAACTTTTTATTTTATGCCCACTAGCTCTTTTTTCTTCTTTTTCTTGTCCAGCACCATGTGGACAGCCTGCTGCAGCCCCGAGAAGCTCAGTGGGGTTCTGTCAGCCACTGTCAGTCATCTCTGCAGAATCAGCAATGATAGTGTGGGCAGAAAGCTTTCTTCAGTTCTTGTCTCCACTGTAGGCACAGAGCTGCTTGTTCAGTTGCTTTTGAAATCAAAAAAGGTAGACACACAGAAATCTGGTATACTGGGGTATACTGATGTCAGATACGGGGTTTTGGTGCTGGTGTGTTTCAATACATATCCACTTGACTTTCATCTCAGTATAAAGTCAATATGTTAACATCCTCCATTGAACTCTCAGTCTCACATATCGGTTGTTTTCCATATGCCTTGTTACTTACTTTATTCTTGCCTTACGCGTTTGTTTTTGTGCCAGTATTATTAATAGCTTCATCCTTTGGGCTGAAATAACCAATGGGGTAGCACTGCGGAGGTGTTATACCAAATGCATCAACCAGCCAGTCCTTAGCAGCAGGGGGGAGTGAGGTCAACTGGTAACACACACGGGAGGCTCTTGAGCTCTTCTGCTGCACGCTAGGCTGGGGCCAGAAGGAATAGACTCATACAACCATTACTGAGATTATTGCTTAATGAATAAGGCAGGACTTAAATTCTTTGGATTTTAGAACATGGAGTGTTAATTCCTGACAGGAGTTTACAGGAGCTATAACTATATTTGATTCTTCTAACACTCTTCCCCTTCCTTTTTTCCACTTGTCCTGTGCCTTTACACTTTGTACCAGCTAACCGGAAAGTATTTTGTGTTATCCTTTTAACTAAATCACAAGCAATCATTTTCTTCAAGATATTTTGAATTCTTACTACTTACTCATGCAGCTCTTTGATGCATGTTTTGATTTGAGGCCCAGAAGCCACTTGCTACTTTTTTAAAACCTGTTTAGCAGTCCCCAGTCTGTGTAGTCTTGGAATCAAAACAGAAGCTGTGCTTAGCTTATGGAAAGAGATTTTACTTTTGCCATTTGTTGTTTTTTTCTTCTCTCATTTTCCTTCAGAAAAACCATCCACAATGCTGTTCCATGCTTGAGGTTCCTAATACGAATATCGAAGAACGACCTCCTGAGAGGCTCTGTAAATGAATCATCATTCAGAACCTCTCTCTCCAGCCACCAGTCTCTTGCTGGCAGGACCAAGAGCATTTGTGTTTCATCAGTTTCCACTAGAGAAGCTGTAAGTCTTTTCTTGTTAATGTGATGAAGAGTGTAATGTTTCTCCAACTCACAAAATAAGTGATTCTGTAAATACATATTCAAAATTAGAGAATCGAAAAGAGGAGGGTGGGTTACTAAATTTTTTGGGTCGTGTGAGGTCATTTCTGCAAAGCCTTTCTAGGAGTTCATACTTGAAGATCTCTGATCAGTAGAAGCATCCAGACCAGCGTATCTGCATGGTTCAGATGCTTATTGGGACTATGGATGTTCAGGATAAGCCTTTAATGTGAATTAAAAAGAGCCATTGTCAAACACTCCCCATGTCACTAATGCCTTCCTATAATTTAGCATCTGAGGGAGCTGGAGGACAGGAAAAGAGTCTCCCACCCAAAGTTTTTCGACTTCCATAAAAGCTGCCTTATTATTTTAAATGAAGTCCATTTTTTTTTATTTGTTTCCATGGATTTTAACCATAAGGAGTGCAAGATTCTTGCACCTGGAGTGAGGTGATGTGTCTTGTAAGCAGTGTATTCCGAGTCTCAGTAAGGCTGGTGGTCTGGCTGAGGCGCGGTGTGACAAAGCAGTTGCCTACACCATGGAGTATTTTCCTAGGGAAAAGTCATAGGTTAGACATTCAGGACCTGTGCAACCTGTCATTTTGGGCTACGTTTGTGGGAAAAAAGGCACAGCCCTTTTTCTCCTTCCTCACCAAACAGAATTAAACCGACCACATCTCATGGCAGTAGGATGGGGGAATACAGTTAGAAATGAAAGGTTCCCTGGGTTCTTCACAGCTGCTCTCAGCATGACTTCTCCTGTTTCTGTAACTCACAAGAAGCTGGCCCACAGCAGTGCCTGGAAGGTGGCTGCAGGGAGAGGGATGACAGCAGTGGCAGGAGCTGGGCTGGGGCTGGCCCTTCCAGGGACCTGCTCTGCTCCGTGCTCAGCTGGGGTATAAGACAGCTCCCAGAGTAATGGCTGCAGTTGGTAACATTTCATGGAGGCGTAAATCACCATGATGGGCTGAGTGGCAAACTTGACTCTCCTCTTGAATCAGGTGGCAGTGGTCTGAGCAAGGACTGGGCTCAGTTATTTGGTGCTGTAACCTGGAAGCTGCTGCTTTCAGGTTGCTGGCACTGACAGTCACACCACAGAGCTACTTTTCAGTGAAATTGTGACTACATTGACTATTTTGCGGAAGCTTGGGGTTCTTGGTTTGGAAATGGACCTAGGATCACCAGGAAAACCATCAGGAACAGTGTACTATTCTCATTTAAAATAATTTTGCATTGAATTCTCTGCCTGAGAAAGGAAGTTGCTTCTTTCAGATAACAGTACCAAAGAGATATCTGACCATTTTTAAAGAGTAAGGCAAACACACCTGAGGAAAAAATGCATTATTCACTGAGAAAGCAAGCAGTCCCAAACAATGCCAGCACTGTGCCCAGGGTGTTGAGAAGAAATTCAGGCCTTCTGGCTGTGAAATAAAAAAGCAGAACAAAAAAGCATTTCAAGCGCATGATAGAACGCTTGCTGTCTGAGCCCTAATGAAAAGAAATCTTTCCTGATACAAAAGACACATTACTTTACAGTCCATATTGCTACCTGGCTAGCACATTAGCAATACAGCTGCATCAGGTAGACTTCCAGTTAAAATGACGAATTGCACTTTACTGGGTAGGCTCAGCCCTACAGCTTGTGAGGCTGTGAGCTATTTGGGCACAAGGATGTTCTTCTACTTTGTGAGTGTATATCATGTACCCCAGCAGTGCTCCCAGCTATCACTAAACAGCCTACAGGTCAGTGTATTACAGACAAGTAACAACAATGATCATTAAAGATTATGGATTAACTTAAATGGGATGTCTTTCATCGTTCACAATTGGAAGCTGTTTGAATACCATGCAATGGACAAGCTACTTCTCAGGAGAGACCCGGTCCAGAAGTCACAAGATTTTTCTATACAGTTTCATAAAATATATCTACCATAAAAATTCTTTTAAATTAAAATCATAAACAGAAAAGTGAAAGGCCTCTTTTAGCCTGGGTAAAGCCTTTTTTATCATACTGTCTTTCAGATCTGAGCCCAAGTGAGTTTATAGTCTGTGACGCGAATCTTGTGGAGTGTGATGCTACTGTAGTACACTGCACATCATAAGGATCCCCAAATTTGCTTGCCTAGGCTCTCACAGTCTTCTGGGCATGTGGAACACTTTCATTTTTATCTGGTTGCTGCTGTATTAAGGATAAAGACCTTAATGAGACAAAAAAAAGTGACTGACTTCGTATGGGCTATGAAATGTAACATTTGTCTTAGCTCTTGCAGATATAAATAAACACAGAAATACTTCTGTTGTGATGTAAATGAAAACGAGATAATCTACCCTGCTGATTTAACTCTATTCACAGACCACTGACTACGCAATGATGCATGAGAGTATCAACTGTGATGATTTCATAAACTGTAAAATACCCAGATTATCCTTGCATCATGAGGTCAGTATATGCAATAGGTTAATACCTTATCATTAAAGAAGAGTGTATTTTGTGGAGGACCATTTAACAGCCTGAGCAAGTAGAGCATCCATACATATATGTATCTTCCTTGACTACTTGTCTGCTTACATTTGTGCTTCATTCACTGGTTGTAAATAGAACATGTAGTGATGTGGAAATGTTTCGACATAGCTTGAAACAGGGAGACTCCTCATTTTCTTATTTCTAACCTTTTTTACCCCTTTTAATAATTATTCCTAAATTTTCTCCCCATTAATTCTCTGTTTGATGTTAAATGAGGTAATTTCTGCTGGATGACCCATCCTGATCCAAGAAGGTTTTTGTTCTTTAGTGTTGGTCACTACTTGGTTTTAGTTCATTGGGATTAACAGGTTATTGTGTGTGTTTGGTTGAGGCTGGCATTTAAAGAGACGGAATATGTGAATTAGTGGCTTCAGCCTTTGGCACAACTTTGGTTTCTCAGTCTCAAATAAAACACCTGCTGTTAGCAATACGCAATGGTGTCTTGTGCTGAGTTAATGCAGCCAAAGGTAATAGTTCTTGGGGCAACCGACTGCTCAGTGCAGCTGTACAGCAGCTGATGAAATAAAAGCTAAGCTCAACAACTCTGGCATGACAATAGCATCAAGTGAAAACTTGGAATATTCCAGTAAAGTATTGACAGGCAGGAATGATACCAGCAACACTGTAAAAGATGCAACTGTTGCCACCAACACTTTTGTCTGTGTGTTACATACATACTAGTGTAGGGAGCCAACATATGAACTATATAAACTTTGATTCTAGAACAGAGGAGAAATAGACAGGTGGCAATAAATACATGTATGAGCAAGGTGATGCAGTGGAATTATGCACTAGCTTCCCACTAATGAGAAGCTTTATCTATCTATTCATATCTAAAAGATAGTATGGAGAACAGTGGAATGACCTCATCACTGATACTCAATCAAAAGGTCACCACAAAGTTGAGGACGATGGATGACATCTGCCCAAGCCTGTAAATGAAACAGCACAGTTGTGCTCCCAGTACTTGCACACTTATGGAAAATTAGTGAAGACCTGGTTGCCTCCAGTCCACTAATGACAGTTCAGAGAAGAAGCAAGCTCATGGGACTTGAGAAGCCCTGAGTGTTCTGAATATCCACTGGTATGAATACCAATTTGGGTTTGGATCTGTGCATGTCATTAGTTTTAGACCAGATGATTGGTCATGCAGAAAGCCATAGCCTTTAGACTTAGGTGCTATGTAGACATAAGCATAGAACAAACAATGAGATAAAAAAGTGTGAAGAACATCCTGGTGCAAAGAGATGAAATAATTTTTCATTATTTCAAACATTTTTTGTTGTTAAGAAAAATAGTCCAAAATACATGACAAGTTCAAAAATCAAGCCTCTCCCCAGGGGAATTTTGAGTGAGGCCTGTGTTAGAACAACTTTATTTTTCTATAAATGTGCATGGTTTTTGCTAGAGTTTGATAACTTTTTGAATTTAAGAAAAGATGTAACTGTCTGAAATACTTCATCACTTGTTATTAGACCTGGAGTGATGTAGATCTTGACCCTGTAAAGCCAGTTCATAAGAAACTGCAGCCTCGCCGAAGTCATTCTTTCTCATCAAGTCTGAGGCAGGAGAAGAGAGATCTGCTCCCAAAGACTCGCAGCTGTGATACAGCAACTGCAGAAAAAGTAAGGAAAAAAGTCTCTGCTGGGGACTTTTCATTTTACTGTCAATCTTGCTACAGCACGTCATCTCTGGAATAAGAATATAGCCTTTGTACCCATCTGTTTCATCTATACTCTTTATTTATACTGATTCCAATGTCCTCTTCATCCTTGCTGTTATTTAATTTTTTTTACCAATGAGAATTGCAATAATACCGTATTAACTTTCTTCACTGATGAGTTGCCTGTTTTGGAAGGCCAGCTCATAGATCTAAAGCTGCACCAAAGCACAGTCTGTAGCGTCAAGTGTAAGAAGTTGACTTCTTTGTCTCTTTACCTGTTTGTCTTTCCCAGTGCTGGTTCCTCACATCCTGACCCCCATGTCCACCATACGGCAGCTTCCTTTTATTACAAAGTCAGTGCTGAAAAACAGAGTTTGACATGATAGAAGCCACCCTTTTTCTTCTTTTCAGCGTACATTAAAATGTTTTATTTTTGTTGAGGGGGAAGACGAGAAAGAAACTCCCATTTCTCCCTAAGAGTGGGAGAGTCTGGCAGCTGCCACCCTTCCCTCACTGAAAGAGGAGATGGTGAGTACTCAGCGCATCTTCTGTGGATGCAATCATGCCCATTGCCCAGATCACTGAAGTTTGGTGTCATACTATTGAGGAGCACCCATTCCCTGAGGAACTGCTGAGAATGGGAAAAGTAGGTCACCTGCGAGTCAGCTTCTGCCAGAACTGTGACACCAGTTTCAAAATGAGTGTTTGTATGGGTGGCACGATGTCAAGTGAATGCCAGTGCTGCATTTTCAAGAAAAGAAAGGACTTACAGTCCCTTGCCTGTTACTAGACTGAGTAGCACCCACATTTTGATGGCAGCACCCTTTCATGGGGTTACTTGTGTATGTGTAATCAAACACCTGCACCTTGGGCAGCTACAGCATCTGGTGCTGTCCCCTGTGCTCCTTTCCATCTCCAAGGCTAATTGTGTAAAGACAGTGTAGTCTAAATCAGGATCTGTTCCAGAAATTTCCAGCCATCCAGTGACCTGGTTCCTGCATGCATATACCCTGTCTTATGTCATGTCTCTCCTTAATATGAAATGATTCTGAAAAAACATGGTCTTTTTCTGTAACTTTTGTGAATAGTACTGATGGAAAAACATTGGCTTTAAACGTGGTGGTATGCAACATGGACTCAGATTTACTGCCCACCTCTGCTGCTCTCCATAGATAGTCCAGTGTGTCCAAGTTTATAGGCAAGTGTCAATGACAAGAGATTATCTCCAAGTACTGGAGAACCAGCACCTTTCAGTCTCACAAGAAAGCAGAGGAAAAATAAATCTGAGGAGATCTGCGAAAAAGTGTTCAATAATCAAATCAATATTTCTCTATTCTGAAATTTAAGAACTGCATAACCCATAAGAAGGCTCAGATGCTATACTTTGATTTTGAATGACATCTGCTTGATTATTTTGAAAAATAATCTTTTAACAGAGTACCTGCATGCTGAGGCTTTCAGTGATGTACAGTGAGATTTATGGAGTTTATTTACATTGAATGTTCAAAGCTTCCTTTTTCTTTTCTCAATATTTTCAAAAAGAATTCCTATGTGGTACGAAGGACCTAAACTAAACGCATGAATATTCATTCTAGAAGAATAAATATTTATTTGTCAAGCTCAATTAGAGTCTTTCACTACGAGGCCACCCATTTATCCTTAAAAAATCCCAACCAACACTAAAGAAAACCCGACTGCATTTTTAGATATTTATTTAAGGTTTTAATAGCATTACTGATTATCTATGACTGAATTCCAGTTATGGCATTTCCAAAATTGCTCACTTGTAGAAAGGTAAGTGTGAATTTTGTAAAAGTTCACCTAACCTCGGTTTAACAAAATCTGATTTCTTTTCAGGAAAAGAACGTTACCTTTCCTTCACTTTCTTTAAAAAGACCATCTTAACATCTGAAAAATTTAGGTACCTCTGAATTCTTTTCACTGAGACCAAGGCTCATTAATGCACAGCTGCAGATGATTTACTAAAAAAGAAAAGGAGTCCCTCAAGTGAAAGTGAAAAAGCTAATCAATGTCCTGGGCTTGGTGCTTTCCAGACCATAAAAACACGTGAGACTGTTTTCTGAGCTACTACAAAGATATGATCCAGTCCCATGACCTGTTGCAGTTAGTTAGGGTGGTAACAGGCTTAATGTAGACTGGCACCTGGAAACCTAGTGTGCCAGTGAAGAGGCCTTTTGGGAGGCATTAAATAGCAGGCATGTCTTACAAGGATAAGATAGGTTTGGATACTTGATTTCAAAGAAGAGTTGCCAGATATGCTCTGCGAATCCAGGTTCTGTGTCAAGGGAATTACCCGGCATGTAAACTACTAAAAAAATCTTGGAACTGGTGTCCTGCCCACTAAGCCATATCCAAAAGAAACCTATCCTGCTGCTGCAGTGAAAATAGCACTTGAAGCAGGGTGGAGTGGTTTTAGGTTGGCTTTTTTTTTCCATTCTGTTGTTAATGTTGGTTTGGAAAAACAGACTTTTCGTCTCTATCACATTGATTGAAAACAATTTTTATTTTTCCAGCACATTGTGCTTCCCACTTTAGTAGGCAGAGTGGTTGGAGGAATTGTTACCTATAGGGATTGCTGAATGATTTCTGCTTGTGGAATAGAATTACACTATGCTTCAGTGTGTACCAGTACCTTTTGTTAAACCCAGACTGACAGAGAGAGACAGGTAGAGGGAGACACTAAAATTTCTGATATTTAATTTAAAAAAAATTACATGAAAAATAATTGTTTGATATTTTTCCTGTAAAATCTGACTAGCCTATTGTATGCAATAACTTATTCTGCCAAACTACCTGTTACAACTGAGATGACTCTTAAATCTTAGGAAAAAACCCCAATAAACAAACAAACAAAATCTTCTCTGTTTGAGTTAATGAGCCGTTTAGTTTGAAGCATAAGGGCAATACTACAGGTCACAGAATAGGTGGAGACAAAGGGGGCCAAGATTGTCCCTGCTGGGCTATAATCATGCTAGAAACTGATCTGGTATTTTTAGAAGATGTTTCAGAATCAAACCCCTGTAAATCCATGGAAATTACATGGCTGAATACTTGTAGAAGGCTGAAGTTGAATTAATGAGGTTTATGACTAGAAGGGGAATATCTGCTGTAGAGGATATATTTTACAAAAGTATTATGGGAAAATCAAGCTATGGAGAGACTCACTTGACAATCATGTTAAGAGAAATAAACAGAACTATAACTCTGAAAGATGCCTTATGGCAATTTGAGTAAAACTTATTTGTACCCTGAATTTCATTAGGCTTCATAGGAATACATATAGTAATGAAGTAAAAATTGCATTTTACTTTAAATGTTGTTTTTTCACAGAAAGGAGGGAGTTCCAACTTCTCCGTGTCTGCCACAGTGATTTTATAATCTTAACTGTCATTTTCTAAAGCAAGTAAAAACAGATCACTCATGTCTTCCATTGTCTGTGTATTCAAACGTTAACTAACACTGTCAGAGATTTTACTTCATTTACTCTGCACCAAGTGTTAGGGAAGGGTCACAGAGGAGTTGCCATCAGGGTCAAGTTAGAAATTAGAGTCCTCTCAAAATAGCCAAATAAGAAATGGTTAACAAAGCAAAATCACAGCCACTATTTTTCCCTTCTTTTCTGATAGAAATATTGTCCAACCTAGGAATGTAAAGCCACCAACTGCTCCTATGTGGCACGAGGAGCCATTTGGGGACGCTATGATAGCAATTTTCACATGGATGATGAAACTTCAAGCAAATAAAAGTGTGCTGGAGTCTTATCTGAGATCTTTTGTATGAGAGAAATACAATTATCCAGTACCTTGAGCTATGTTAAAAAACGGAGAAATATTTTTTTAGAACATAAAATAATTCAGATATAGGAATGGGATTTTCTTTGCTTCATTTTGTCTTTTTGATCTCTGCTGATATTTGAACATGTCTTTTTCTTTATCTAACATCCTCCTTTCCCAACTTTAGATATTAACACATCATGATTTTCCTTCTTCCTAGTCAACGATTCGACTGTTTAGAAAATACGACTGGTGGCTCAAAAAGTGACTAGTGATAGTGAATATTTCAAATACTGCTTTCCATAGTCATATAGTGAATGACAACACTAAAACTTATGTCTCTACTTCAGGTTTCACTCTCCTCCAGCTGTTTGGAAAAGGTACATGGGCAGTCAGTCCTGCACAGTCCCTCTGCAACCCTCGTGGCCAGCTCACTAAGAGCAGCTTCTCTGCCTGTTGGTTTGAATGGCAGCAGTGTCAGCAGAGGAGACTCAGACACTTCACAGACAGCAACTCAAGAAAGTCAAGTTAATGGAGTCCTGGGCTCTATCATTAGCAATACTGTCCCTCGCATCATCATCATTCCTACCTCAGAGACCAACCTATTTCAGGCACAACTTGAAGAGGAAGAGACTGAATTATTCCACTTTCATGACAAAAAGGGAAATCTGCTGGATTTGGAAGGGTTTAGCTCATCCACAGAGTTCCTTGAAATTGTTGAGAAATTTTTATCATAAGTTTGTCAAAAGAAAACTTTCCAGTGATTATTTTCTTGGCATCTGCTCCACTTAATTATACCAAATAGCCAAAGCCTCATAGGTTAGATCATCAGACTTTTTGTATGTTTGTACAGTAGTCACTAAGCAGCCTTCAGATTTATCTTTGTCCAGACCAGCTCAGGCATGGAAACAAGATTTCTTTCAGATTGTGCTGCAGGAAATGAGCAGTGGAAGATCTGGCAGCATGATCGAGTGGCATCGGTCAAGTCGACTGCCTGCTTCATGAGGCCCCAATTTGTTACCACAGATGAAGATGCAAGCAGCAGGGAAAGATGACTGAGCGATACCACGGGCAGCTGCTGGCACCTGCCCACAAAACACCATTCCTGGTTTTGCAGCTCTCTTCTGAACAGTGATGGGAAGTGCCATGAGACCACCAGCCCCAGTGGTGACACAGACAGCTAGATGATCTGAATAATCTTTTAATCAAATCATTTTCAGCATTGGTTTTGTTTTGGTTTTTTTTATTTGTTTTAAATATGCAGCTTGCTAAACATAAATAAACTGATGGTGTAACTGGAAAGTAAATACTTCCTTATAAAAGTTAGTGCTAGAAGTCTGGAGCTTACCTCAGTATTAGTACGATTACCTGAATGTCAAAATGCAAGGTGCTATGTGCTAAAACATACACTACTACATGTAGAAGCATTTAGAGCACTTTCAGAGTTACAGTCTTGATTAAATATATATGGATACTAATGAGCCTGTGATTAAAAGAGTGAACATTCACAGGTGGCTTGACAAGGCATTGAAAAAAACAAAGACTTGTCAGCTATATATCACTTTTCTCCTCAGAGGAGATTCTTCTCCTTTCCTCCTCTAAAATGACCCAGAGAATATCTTCTACAGGTCATTTACTAGAGTTCTTCAGAGTGACTAAAACGTAATCTTGGAGAGAAAAATCCACAGTACTCTGGATCTGCAGTCGCTTTGTTAGCTGTGGTTACTAATTGCGCTTATTTTATCTGTGCTTCACATTATGGCTCACCAGACCCTCCTAGCATTTTATTCCTAAATGCATTCTTCTTTTTGTTATACATTTTCACTTTTTATAACATGTTGTCTACATCCTCCCTTTCAGCTTCTGACTTTCAATGTAGACAAGTTGAACTATATTATTCTCCAGATAATATCAGTATATCTCAGTAGAAAACAGGCATTTCTCCGGTATAGTAGTGCAAATATTTGGTCCAGTGAGTTTAGTAACATTCAGACATCCAACAAGAGAGAGTGAAAGTTTGTGTTTATAGTCTTGGTTTATTCCCTTGACTGTATCCTAGATTGTGCAGAGACCACTAAGAGCATTTCCAAGTTCTGTGTATACACTGGCTGGTCTTGAGAAGTATTATAATTTCTCTTTTCCCGTTCTCCTGATGTGAAAAACAGGTGGGAAGATGGAAAGAACACTTTATTTTTTTTTAATATTTTTTTGCACAAGAAGATAACACAAATCTTGTTTGCACCTAACTAGACAGGAACACCACTGAAGAACAAATTAAAACCCAAAGTAGCACAAGAGAGAGAGGAATACCTTCAAATTTGCAGACCCAAGGCTTTGCATGGTGTCAGCAAAATAGACCTTTGGGAGAACTAAGACATTTTTGGTATAGCCTCTGCTCTTTTTACAGAAGAAAAAATGTCTCATGAGTTATAGAGGTGATTGCTGAGACAGGCTGCCTGTTGTGATGCCAACACTCTTACTGCTGCTACATCATGCAGGTGGTTGCCTGGGTGCAGCCCCGGTGCATATCTCTGAGGCCCAGGGCTCAGCTGGGACAGAATCATGCTGCAGTGCGCTGCTGAAGGCTGTGACCGACAATGCCAAGCTTTCTTCCAGAGCCAGGCATCCTGCCTAGGTTTGTCTGCAATCAGCTTGCCAGTTCCAAAGGCAGTTCCTCCATTCCGGGAGCAGTGAGCAGGCAACATGGGGTAGCTGCCAGGGACTGGGAAGGGGACATGCTTGCCTGCGGCTCCTCAGTGCCAGGCTTTCATCTAGCACGTGGTTTTGGCCACAATGAGTAATCAAATATTAATTAAATACAACATTCAGGGAAAACAGGAGAGGTTTAATCCTAAGATAAACATATTGTCCTGCCATCTCTGATTCCTTTCATTTTTTTGCTGAACCTGTCCTCTCTAATTAGTTTTCTTTTCCTATGTCAACTATGCAGTCAGTGACCTTATTTCTTCTTGCATTTAATATCCATAACTGCTGTATATGCTTTCTCCTTGAGCCAGATGTTGGGAAGCAAGTATTCTTATAAGCCTTTCAAGTCTTATACCTGACTTTTAGTGTTGTAATTTAAATAATAAAATGTATTTGATGTTTCAAGATGTAAAAACATGTTCTGGAGCAGATTTTGCACTCAGATGTTGACAGACTTGTACTGGTAAGGCTGTAGACAGAATATTGCCATAGTTTCTGAAGGGATGAAGAAAGTAAGAGCTAAAGTAACAGCCAACAAACTCCTCTGTATCCAGACAAAGTTTAGCATTCTACTTGTTAGCCTACAAGATGACTTTCCAGAGATCTGTTGCATGTGTACTGGTACTAATAAAATGTCTCAGAAAGCTAGTAGGGTTTAGGTGTGTGCAAAGAAGTGTTTCACTTTTATACTGTCCATGTAATACACTATGTTTGAAACTATGTCAAGAGTACTGTTCTCTTCAGCTGATGTAGGCTAGAATGCCAAATAAGATAGACGTAGAATGTTAAAACATAAAGTTGTATGAAATATCAGATAGATTTATTACATTCATTGTGAGCTTTTTGCAGAAAGTTCAGTCACAAAGTAAATTAATCTAAATTGACTACAACAATGTATAACTGCTAACGTTGCTGTTGCTATATTAGAATAGATGGCACATAAAAATGTACACTATTAACTGCTGCTTCCCATTTCACAAAGGAATGTAGTGGTTCACTCAAATGGAATAAAAAATCCTCAGGAGTTAAACTAAACTAACTTTTGTTTGGTTTTCTTATTTAATCATTAATTTCAGGAACCAGGAGGAGGAAAAAATTGTTGAGTCAAAGCTTTTGAAACCTGTACTCTGATCCCATGAATAGTAAGGTACATATATAACTTTACTTACATGAGCAGCTCCTTTCAAGTCATTTAGACCAGTCATGTGCAATCAAGCGCTTGCCTACTTGAGTGCAGAGCATCTAAAATTAAAGTTCACTGACTTGGTAAAATCTGAAGTTGCTCAGCAACTTCTGAAATACAGTGACTTCAACTGTGATGTCATGAATCAGGCAAACAAAACTGAAAAAAAAAAAGTCAACATATTAAAATTGTTACAGTAATCTTTGGGTTTTGTCCTAAATCTGAATGGCAGTTAAGCAGCAATTGTTTATTTCTGCTAAATCTTTGTATAGCACAGTTATAGGATATGTTCCAGTTTTCATGAGTAATACAAAGTTCACACCACAAGCATTTTCTGTTACCATTGACAATGGTAATTTTTTATAGTTAAATCAATGTTTAGATAAAGATTTCAAATAAAATGAAAAAAACCTACTTACTGGAATCTTAATGAATCTTGCTGCTTTTGGTTGAATGAAGCAGTACCTATGTCACTTTATTCCAGAAAGCTCATTCCATTCAAAGACTTTCATCCACTTCCCTCCTTTTGGGTGACTCCCTGAACAAGAAAACTCTTCCAATCTACTGTCTGAAAAATACTTATCTGTATCATGCAGTGTTTTAAGTGTGTACTCCTTTCTTGCATAGGAGTAGATCAAAATTGACTGTGGTGCTTCAGTTCAGCAAGTGCAGATACGAAGTAAATGCAGAATGAGGTTGGACAAGATGGAAACAGCTGAGATGTAACTGTCCCTCCTGGGTTATCTCAACACAAACTGGTGATTATTTCAAGCTTTTCATATCATCCAGAGCCTCAGTCTATACTTCAATGTTCTGGCTGCACACCCTGAATGGATAAGTATTTATGTGGAAAGTTTGATGCTGGGATGATTTTCTTGTGCCTGTCACATTTACTTATTAACACATACTATGGTTTAGTAAGATTTCAGATGTCTGTCTATATATTTAACTTGCTTTAACTTGATGTGTCTGGTTTGAACTCATGTTTGCACTCTGGTTGCATTTTTTTGTGCTACAGGTGGTAGCATGACACGAAAAGCTAACTGAAAAAAGTCAAAGTCAAGTGTAAATCCACCGTTACTAATTCTCCCCTGGGCCAGGTGCTGTATCTGCTTGTCACCAGTCCTGGTCATGGTAAAATTTCCTGAGAGAAGATTTCTGGTAGAATCTTACCAAATACATTGAAAGTTTTATTCTGAAACATTTTTACTCTTTATTTGTGGTTACATATCATGTAAGCATTTTTATTTAAAAAGTCAGATCTGTTCTTCACCCCTAAACAAAGCTTCAGAAGTCCCTTATCAGCTTCAGGACCTTGTGCTGGACTGAACAAGACATAGGCAATAACATGTGAGGAGATGGGCTGCTGCCGTTACCAGCGGTTCATGGCCCTTGGGGTGTTGCACTCCAGCACTTCCCCTTCATGCCAAGGAGGAGGTCTGATCCCCATGGAACAGTCAGATGTGTGTGCTAGAGGGTGCATGTGAAAATGGTATTTCCCATAAATTTATAGTGAACTAAGTGTGGGTATTTGTTCATGGGGACAGCAGAAGATGCCTCCCTAGAGTCTCTCCTGGCCAGACTTCAGGTTCCTTTCCACTGTAAGCAGGGGATAAAGCTCTTCGAAGAAACAGATGGATGTATTTAATGTTAACAACTAATTTTACAGGGGAGTGCTCTTGGAAACAATTGATTCCTAATTGCTGAGACGGAGAAAAAAAAATCCAGCTCAGAGCAGACTACAAATGCGGAAAATATGAGACTGAACACATTCAAGTTCAGTAAATGTAAAACAAATTAAAGCAGCAGCCTATAGTGGAAATTGTTCAGCCATCAGGAATGCACCACAATGGAGAACTCCACCTTAGTAAAAGATGTGAAAAGCTGTATCCAACCAACTAATACAGCCAGATTGTTTTGTCTGTCCCTATCTATGGACAACCCAACAGAAAGAAACTTGGAGCCACCAGCAGCTTTGTCATGCCTGGCTCACTGTCAGCAGACTTGACCATCTGGGCAGCAGCATGTAGAAGAAAGGAGGATAAAATGTTTCTGTTACGAGAACAGAACCCAGCAGAAAAAGACTGAGGAGGATATGGGATATGACTGCTATCTTTACATGTGCCTGGGGAGGAAAACAAACTGTTCAAGCCAAGTGTCAATTTTGGCACAAGAATAAGTTAGCATAAACTGTTTGAAAATTAATTTATTCTGAAAATTACATAGTGGGTTTTTTTGTTTTGGTTTGGTTGGTTTTGTTGGTTGGTTTTTTTTTTTGAGCCCAGGTCATGCGTGTTGTGGGTAGACAAAAGAAACAACTGTGTGTTGTATACTGAATTCAAGCCTCGCATGAGCTCTGCCGGCCAGCCAGCCGTAGACACAGCAACAGCCATCAGTGGCCACTCTCAGACACCCATTGCACCAGTAGAATAATAAATTTTCCAAAAGTGCAAGTACCCACAGAAACAAATCCTGGTATTAAAAATGTCTTGATATGACTTAATTTTCTGATGGCTTTAAGTAGGCTGGAGATGTTTTGAGTGTCAGTGCACGGGTGACTGTCACAAGAGGGCACAAGGCAGGAGTCCTGCTGGAGAAATGTAGCAAATTTCCTGATGATGTGCAGCCTTTGAGCAAGTAACTGCTTCTGATTTACTGTGTGAAAAACTGCTGAGTGTCCAGGAGAATGTCTTTCATCCTTTTTGCAAATTTTAGTGGAAAAATTGGTTGTCCCTCAAGCTATTTGCAATGACTTGAGCTTTAGCAGCCTGGAAGAGCTGAGCCTGCATCTTGCTATGTTTTCCTCCTCATTGTCACACTGCTTATAAGCCATACACTTTTCTGGGGCTGGGAGTTGAGCTGGTTTGTCCTTCTCCTCCTTGACCCAAATTGTGTTTACAATCACAGTGTAGCTTAAGACCTTATTTTGCAGCATCAGAGAGTCCAGCAGTAAGTGCCGAACCTGAAAGGCCCCTGGAGCTCTCCACTCCATGTGCTATTCTCCCAGCCTTTAGTCTACCAGATGTACCAATCTGTGAGGCCAAGGGGAATGTGTAAGTGAAAAGAAGCCTTCTGTGGTTTTCTGTGGTTTCACTGTCTTGACTGTTTTGGGAGTGACACATTGTTTTTTTCTTTCTTCCTTTTTTTCTTTCTTCTTTTTTTTCTTGTAGATGCCTTGGCATGCATCCCTGCTGGCATTGAATGCTTCCTCAAAAATCCTTTGGTTTTGTGTTGGCCTGGATTTATTATCCCTGCGTGGTGATTTTTTCTGGAACAGCTTCTGTTCATTGCTGAAGGAGCCTGGCAGATGGTCCTTCATCGTTGTGCTGTCCTGCCACACTCTGGTGCTGCTGATGCACCGAGACATTTGCTTTTCGCTGAAAGCGTTTCCTGTCCAGCAAGAAATAATAGCTGAGATTTCCAGAAGAGAAATTCCCATGGCACGTTTCCATTTCAACCAAGGTGCTGTTTCCAAGCTTGTGTAAGAGAAGGGCTGAAAATGGAAAATTTGGAGGGAGAAAATCCGACTGTAGGTGGGTATCAATGGACATGTCAAGATAAAGGGTAGGTAGTAAAGAAGTCTCCTTCACTGTGCTCATAAAGTCTAGTCTGGACTCCAGCAGACATGGTGAGGGTCAGGACAGGAAACTGTAAACTCTCAAACAAGCCAGACCCTAAAATAGTCACGAAACCAGGTAAAAAGCCGAGGATAATCACATGGAATTTTCTTCTTTTCAAGCTTTGCTCTCCAGCCTGAATAGACAGAAACGTGATTTTTTTTCACATAAAACTGAAAAAAAAATCATACCGACTCAGAGCAGAGGTCCAGTTGACTTAATATGCTGTATACAAAAGCAACCAGCAGCTAGTGTCTAGGAAGAGAAGAAAAACAGGTACTAACACTTTCCTGCTATGCCCTCCCAGCCTTCAGCAGTTCTATGCCAGAAATTGTATTTAAGACGCCTTCATAAAACTTTTTTTCTTTCAAAGATTTATGGACTTCTTTCTGGGACTCATGTGAAAGCCTAATTATGAAAACATTCTGTGGGCTCTGCAGTTTAATTATGATTGATACAAAACAGGACCTCCCTTTGCTTGTTTTGAAGCAGGACCTGGTAACTGCATTTGGTGTTCTCCAGTTCTTGTAGGGTGTGAGAGAGTGAGTGATAGCTGCCCAGTTGGTACCTTCCCTGGAGCCCCACTGAGGCTGCATCATCTCCACTGATGGTCTCCTCTCCCAGCTAAGAGGTCCTGTTCTGTCTACCTGAACCCAGAAGCTCTATCCCATTGGCACAGCAGTGTGATGAAGCCACTAAATACCACAGGCAAACTGCAAAGATGCTTTGGTTGCTCAGCCCTGGAGGAGATCCTGGGTCATCTGTCCTTGTTGTTGCCCCAGCATGTCCTGGTCTGGACCCTTGTCATCTTGGTGTGCCTCTAATCTCTACTTGCTCTTCAGAGAACATTACTGGGAAGTTGGGAAAAAGCCTGAAAAAAGTTGGAGGGGAAATGTGATGTGCTTGCTGTTAAGGTGTATCTGCAAAACATTTGCAGACCATTTAAGCAGCTGGCAAGCACTTTGGGGAACAACTTATCAACAGTCTGTCTCCCAGTTCTTTTGACAGGGAGAAAAATATAATTATCCTCATTTAACGTCAGCAGAGGCTGGGATATAGTCTGAGCGTTCACCCAGCTGGTAGTAGTGTTGGGGCAGTGTCCTCCCCAGACCCAAGCCCAGATACCTTCACCCTCCCTGACTACAGCATGAGGTTAAAATCATTGAAATACTTGGGTTTCAGCTGCAGGCATTACATCAAGAATATAAACCAAACCTCTAGATCCAAACAACTAACTCAACATCCCTGATGTTGTGTCTCAGCTGAGATCTAAATGTTGCCACTTAATATTTCTACCTGTATAATAGGATGAATTTCAATGATGGTTCAAATGCAGAGCTGAAATCATAACCAAAATGTATTCCTGGGACACATTCTAGCACACATGACTAAATAGCAGGCACTGGATGAATATTATCCTCACTCCTTAATCTGACATGCTTCATGGGAGTAACCAGAAATTAATACAAAAATGGCATTTCTAAGGGCAGGGTTTTCAAGCCTTCTCTCCCAAAGAATACAACTTTTTTAATAACCAATTTGGAAGAGGCATTACCCACTCTTCCAGCCTACAGGATGTTTTCTTTTCTTTTATACTAACTGAACTTTCTAGTGTCAATATTATAAAACATTGGTAACAACAGTGAAAGTCCCAGCCTCTAGTGAGTGTGCTGCATGGGATATCCTGTTAGAAAATCAACATTATGCTGTATTATCTTCAAAAGGAAACAGATGAGGGTGGCATGAGGAGGAGGATGCACAACATATCTGCCCAAATGTCCTTGTACTGCCCTGGTGAAGCAAGAGGAACCCAGTCATCCTGAGTGCCTGTCGTGCCTCTGGCAGCACAGCGTGCCCTGCCACAGCCACCACTGCAGACAGGCGTTGCCTCCCTTAGGCTCATAGATGGGTGGATGAGGAAAAGCCTTGGTCTATTCGTGGTGCAGCAAATCCCCCAAACCAAAAGGAAAGTGGCTATAAAACCTGGCTGGTTTACTGCAGCCCAGAGTGCCTGGGAGCATGGGCTGCCTGAACAGGAGACATTCATCTCCCTAGAGCCAGAGCATGGAGAAGCGACACTTTCCAGAGGCAACCTCTGGTCCATTCAGGTCAACTAATCACTTATGAATGTATTTTCTCTGTCTGTCTGTTGCAGATTAGGAGAGACCAGTATTTCTTCAACGTGTGACCCTTGTTTCCCTTTGCAGATGTGGCTAGCAGGGCTCACCCAAACATAAGTGAGTGAGTTAAGTCTTTCCTACCACAGGCTGGACAGAGAGAAAGGCGGAGGGAGGCTGCTCTATTTTTAGTTGCCTGAGACACGCAGACCTTATGGTGATGGGGGACAGATAATTACATAATAAGTCATACTAAGATTTGCTATTTCAGTCTATCTGCCCTCTTCCTTATCTCAAGCGCTGTTCTAGCAGTTCCTGCTCTGAATATCCGTAATCAAAACATATCGCATTTTCCTGGAATTCATTACATGAAGTAACAGCCTATTTAGTGAGCAGCTCTCCTCCATATGCTGTTTTTTCCTGGCTAATGGTGCTGCTGTGGTGTCTTTACTGGTACCATCAGATCTGCTGTAGCCCCACAAGCGAACCCATGGGGTGAGCAAAAGAGGGTCATTAACTGCTGGTGAAAAGGGCCTGCTTTTGAGTAGGCTGTCAAATACTGCAGTTATTGCTTCCACCCAGCTGCTGCCACCCCTATCAAGGAAAAGTATCACAGTATCACAGTATCACAGTATCACAAGGTTGGAAAGGACCTCTGAGATCACCAAGTCCAACCTATAACTCAACACTAACACCAACCATCATCTAAACCATGGCACTCAGTGCCTCATCCAGTCTCCCCTTAAACACCTCCAGGGTCGGCGACTCCACCACCTCCCTGGACAGCGCATTCCAATGGCCGATCACCCTTTCAGTGAAGAACTTTTTCCTCACATGAAGCCTAAACTTTCCCTGACGAAGCTTGAGTCCATGCCCTCAAGTTCTGTCACTGGTCACCTGAGAGAAGAGACCAACTCCTGCCCGACTACAACCTCCTTTTAGGTAGTTGTAGAGAGCAATTAGGTCTCTCCTGAGCCTCCTCTTCTTCAGACTAAACAGCCCCAGCTCCCTCAGTCGCTCCTCATAGGACTTGTGCTCCAGCCCCTTCACCATCTTCGTTGCCCTCCTCTGAACACATTCCAGTATCCTAACATCTTTTCCAAACTGGGGGGCCCAGAACTGTACACAATATTCAAGATGAGGCCTGACCAGTGCCAAGTACAGGGGGACAAAAACTTCTCTGGTCCTGCTCACTACACTATTCCTGATGCAGGCCAGAATGCCATTGGCCTTCTTGGCCACCTGGGCACACTGCTGGCTCATGTTGAGCTTCCTGTCAACCAGCACTCCCAGGTCCTTTTCTGCCTGACTACTCTCCAGCCACTCTGTCACCAGTCTGTAGCTAAAAAACTTTTTCCATCAATAACTTCTGCTTCTGTAGGTTATACATCCTGAGTGCCTTCATGCTCCTATGACCCAAAATGCATCTACCTATGCATCACCTGGCTGTCTGCAAAGGCAGCCTAGAGCAATCAGGCAGGACCTTCAGCTTAGTCCTTCCACAACAAGAATATTTCAGGTATTTTAAAAATTCTTCATGAAGGATTTGAGGAATTTGTATCATGCTTGAACCCCTGTCTATGTCCCACCGAACCTCTCTCTACACACAAAGTTTGTCATGGGTTTCTCAACATCTACTTTATGATATTTTGGCCAGTATAATCACCTTTTCTCAGTTTCACCAGCAGCAACAAGAGGGGAGCAGTGAAAGCAAGGGGACTGTTTTGTAGATAAAGGACAAGGGAAAATGTAAGGCCCTTTAGTGGCATTATCCAGGGAAAAGCCACATATGTTGCAGCAATTCAAAGCAGTGATCTTTTAAAAATATAACTTTTTATTCTCATACTTCTCTAAAGCACTCAGAGGAAACAGGCACATTAAAAATGAGGCAACAGCCTGCACCTCCTGGGAATGTCCAGTGCAACATGTCGTGGGGGTGCTCTTGGATTTCAAGTGACGCAAAGACTATATCCAGCTCCCAGCACCGGGGTCAATGGAAATACTTCTCACTGCATCAAAAAGGAAGGGCAAGACTCCAGCCCTCTAAATATAAGCACTTGGTTGGTATTTTTGGGAAACCAGAAACGCTCACTGCAAAGATTTCTGGTTTTCTACACATGATCTGCAATAGTCTTTAAGAAAAATGGACAAAAGGTCTCTCTATTTTTATATAGCGAAGTGAAAGTGTTAGGTATCTGCAGCAATATTTAGTCAGAAGGAAAGTGAAATTGAATCTGAGTGACATAATGAGAAAGTGTCTGGCAATGCCAGGTCCAGAGAAAAAGCTGCAGGGTTCATTGCCTTCTAAAATTTATTTTTTTATGATTAATATCTAATGGAACTGAAAGGTATGGCATAACTGCAAGCTATTGTATAGTAGAGGCACACTGTTTTGTTGGGAGAAACAGAGATGTTGGCATTTTAAAGCATGAAGTGTACAGACCAAGAAATGAGAGACAAAATTTTAGTGGTGCAAACTGTCACTGGGAAGAGTTGCACAGAAGAGATCAGTGAGCAGGAATACAGCGGGGAGGAAGCAAGTGCAGAATAAAAGGAGGCAGGATGAAAACTGCCTAAAACTAGCACAGCACGGTAACTGGGAAAATAATTCACAGCCATTTCATCTCTTAGGCCTTTCTTTCAGGTACTTTTCTGCTACTGCTCAACCACCATGGCAGGTGTCTTGAGTTAATGTCAGGCAACACCAGAGTGATTTTTTTCCCCCTTACAAATTGGGGCTAGGAGGGACAGGCCTGCAAAGAAAGAGTTTGAAGAAACAGCTTTGAGTCGGGTAACACTTCTTTTATTTCTCTGAATCCCTATGAGTGATAAGTAATGGAATAATTTGGTGTGAACATAAAAAGATGTGACAAGTGAGAAAGCCTTTAAATATGCTGTAAACGATTCAATAAGACAGGCAAATTTGAGGGGGTAGATGATGTGATTGCAAACAACAGTGCTTCAGCAGGCAGGGGTCTAAGGATGTATCTGCAGGTGTGTCTTTTAAATGCTGCATGTATATGTATGCTCAAGTGATGCAATGAGGGAGAATTTGTTGGAGGGACTGATTTCTCCCTGCTCCTCTCTCTGGCTGAGGCGCATGCAGTAGGTCATTTTACCATGGACTGTTGTCACAGCCCCACTGTTCCAGCACTCCCTCTGCAATGGCTCAATGCCAGCAAGGATAGCTGGGGAGCACGAGAGCCTCTGAGGTTTCCCCACTTACACAGGCTCTGGTTCGTGCTGTGCTTCACATCTTCCTTCTCACAGCAATGATTTATCTCCTTGAAGGCCAGCAAAAGCAGTGCTGAGAGTTTACAGGGCTATTTTCAGAGAAAGTCTTCAGTATACTTCTGTAGTTTTCTATTGTACAAGAGGCATCTATGGGTTTTCTCAACTGCTTTTGTTAGTGTAGGAGATACTGGATAAGTGTGATGCTTTTTTGTTTTTTTCAGTCTCAGATACTCATAACCCACAGCTAAAGGGCTTGGAAAAAATCCCTAGCACTGTTTTCCATTCTGTCATGCAGCCCTTGGTACTTTGCTACACCTGGGCATTGTTTATTTACATGTGGATTAAAAAATGCCTGGTGTTTGGTACTAGATACCTTGAGTTACTGCAACTGCAGACGATAGGTGAGTTGATCTTCTTCTGCAAAATAACTGCTGAACATAGTTTTCACTTCAGCCAGCAAGAAATAACAGAACTGGCTTCTAACAACATTGTTGCTGCAAAACGGTTTAGCATAAAATTATCATGAAAATTATTCAATCCCATAAACAAGGAAAAATACTTTTTTCCTGCAGTGGCTTTGAAAGCTTGCCTTTGAAATACTAATAGTAATATAGGAAGACACTAACGGTGAGATGCACAGGTAAATTAACCTTTTAATCAAGACACTTCTTGGTTGTCATACTCTGCAACCCAGTAACTGATGTGTTTTGCTGAGGCTGTCTTGCTGCTTATGGTTCTGTTACCATGTTATTGATGGCCTTAATATGCAGATGCAATCGAGCCAAGAGGAAGCACGCTGGCAGTGATGAGGAGGAGGAGACAAAAGTCAGATGAAAGACATATAGACAAAATTTATAAAATGATAGAGAGGATACTCAGCCACTATATTTCTCTGCTATCGAGAGCCGATTCTTCAGTGCAGTAAAAAAGTCCCAGTTTGATCTGTTATTCATGACCACCCATCATGCTGCTATAGAAGATAATGGATGAAACAGCAGCAGGAGCTGCTATTAAAGCAGTAAGTGTAGAAAATGTAACTGTTAATAATAGTCACTTTTCCACTAATTGCTTTCAGCGTCTTTTCTGGGAGAGACTGCAGCTCACCATTAGTGGTGTTCAAAGATAAAAGGTATTTTATAAAGAGAAGAACTGTGAGATAACTGAAGAGCAATCAGTCTTCTAAAACCAGATAGTTTTGAAGTGATGCTTGTCACTCTGTTCCTCGCTTCATACGCTCTAACCTGCCCAAGAACTGATAGTGGCCACACACCCTAAATGCAAAGTGAACACAAGCAAGAAAATGTTGAAGTCCAGTTGCAGTTTCTGCACTGTTGTCTTTCAGGATTAATCTTATGTATATAAAAAATATTATTCAAGCATATTGTCCGAAGAGTACTATTTCCTTGGGGCTTACCAAAGCCCCCTTCTTTTCAAATTTTAACTGGCAAAAAAATGGAAACATTGCTACAAGAGTGTCTCAAGATCCCATCTGTTACCTAAAGCTGAGAGATGGAGGAACTGGAGGTCAAAGTTTGAGTTCAGCTTTCCGTGAGAAAGCAGAGCTGAGATTCCTTAACCATGTTAAAGCTTTGCTTTACATGGATTGTTTCTCTCCCAAGTATTTACATCCAAAAAGCATTCTCCCAAGTTTTCATGCTTCCTTTCTGAAGGTAACAGAGTCAATGGCACCTATGACTTAATAGTTCTCCCCTTTTTTCATTTTTCATTTTGCTGTTTTCCAGTGCTTTCCTAAACATAGCCATTTTTTTAAAAGCTGCAGCATAACAAATCAAACTACTGGAAAAGGATCTCTGGGCTACATAGCACAGCAAAGCAGGGGAGGGCAGGGTGGAGAGGAATGAACAGCACAGAAAATCCAGCTCTTTCTGTTTTGATGGAAAACAAAGCAAGATGAAAAATCTCCTCAGAACAAAGTTTTCTATATTTTTTTGGTGCAAAAATGGAATAAAAAAACCCCCAAAACTTAAATTCTGTGGTAAATTCTAGTCTACGAAATCTCAGCTCCCTTAGTGTTTGATCAAGAACAAATTAAGAGACAGCCTTAAAACGCTGATGGCCTTGCATGATTCGAGCAGCTGAAGTAAGCTGCCTGGTTACATTTTTTGCAATATATTATATGCAATATTAAATATTTAATGGCTATTTGCCTGATGGAAGAGAAAATGGAGAACATATGGGCCAGATTAATAGGGGAAAAAAATTGACTTTTTTGGTTTTCTGCTGCTGGCTTGGTTCCACCTACTTTGATTGAATTATTCATTACTTATGTTGCCATGCAACATATATAGCTAGCACTGTAACTAAGGTAGAAGAACAACGGGCATTTCAAGTATACAGGACAGTCTGGGGCAAGGAGGAGATCTTAAAATTACTAGAGGGGAATACGTTCTCTAAAATTGGGCCTAAAGTTTGCCTTTCTCTACAATAAGAAAGAAAATAGCAAGTACAGCAACCTCTTCTCCCTCCTCTGCTATTCAGGAGAGGAGACTCTTGAGCCTCTCTTCTTCAGAGAGGGGCTCCAAGGCACCTGGCTGCCAAGGAGGAGTTGTATATTGCAGGGAAGGGAGCTCTGGAGGGAAGCATTTCTTTCATTTAAGCAACAAAAGTAGAAAAGATACACTGAATGTTTTTTGGTTTGCTCAGCTATGAAAAAAGACAGAGTTTGATTCACGGGTTGTTAATTGCCATTGATGAGTTCAAGATTGTTCAAGAAAGAACCCACTCTGGCTGAGTTATTTGTAGGTTTTTTTCCAGTTTACTTGCTCTGGAAATCAGTGAGACTCAATACACAGAAAGCCATGAAGTTCAGTCACAGAGTCACTTTTCCTAGTAGAACCATGCTTTAAATCAACAGGACTGTCAACCCTGCCAGGCTGTAAATACTCAGTCATCGCTTCACTCAGGGCACAGGGGAGTGGCGAGAAAGGAATAACCAAAAGCTTTCCCAGAAATACGCTACCCTGAGGATTCATTTGTTAAATAGAGGCTGTGCCAGTGCATTGCGCTGCCAGCCTTGTACCTCTATTGAAATGTCTCTGCTGATTTATTCTCGGCATCTGCATTCACATATTTGAATTCTATATCTTTCTTCATTTGCTTTCAAGAGCTACAGACCTAGGCTGAATTTTACATAATACTGTGTGCAACGGTGGTAGCCAAAGACAAATTTGTTCTCTCCCCTTTTCAGATAACTTCAGTGCTCTTCTCTCCTGCTTTAAAATTGTGGGAGTTTTTCTTTTTTTTGTATGTATTGTTTGTTTTTTTCTAAAGAGTCTGTAAAACTTCATCCACTGTCTGTAACTCTGCTGGACTTAGTCTTGGTGCCAGCCTTCTGTGATGCATGTGACTGGTCCTGTTTGCTTGGGCTGGTATCTGAGGATTAACAGATTTGGGAAAACTCATTTGCTCTTTCATTCTTTCGTGATCCTCTTGTTTGCTTTGGCTGGTTTTCTGCCTGACCAAAGCAGGGAGATGGAAACAAAGATATGTGACTACGCTGTGCTCTTCCCAACCAACAAAATCTTCCACTTGTCATTTGGCAGGAACCAGCAGGACCCCTTTATGATGAGCTTGCACCATATCCGTTATTTTCCTAGCTGTGTTTTTGGACTTAATATTGTAATTACTGATGTTAAGTGATTCACATCAGCTTAAAAGTCTGACTCCGTATTTTTTTTCTACTATGCTATTGTACAGCTGCTAAACAGGCCCTGTCAGAAAACACAGTTGTATACCTGTTGCTGAGAGTGGTCACTGTTAAATTCATTATAGCTGCTTCTTCAAAATAGTAAAGAGAGAAGATTCTATTCCTAAGCTCATTATACATCTACAGTCAGAAGTCCATTTCTCCTACTGAAAATGAGTAGGAATCACTTCTAGCACTTCCAGTGGTTGTTATTATCAGACGCTGTTACAACTTTACAGGAAACAGCTTGGAAAATACACATTACTGTGTGTAAAGCTGTGATTCACTTCTTATTCAAGCAAACCTCTTTGCACAAACACCCCCTAGAAGAACTTGTAACCAGGTTGCTGGGAAAGTTGCAAAGCCCGTAACTGGTGGGGTTTTGTGCTTTGTCAGCACATGTGAACTCCTTGAGGTTCAGTCTGCTTCACCGCTGACACGATGGCAGCAAAGTGGTTTTGGTAGCTATTCCTCATGGATGTAGTTGTGGAAAGTGAGTCCTTGCGCATAAACTGCAGCTTCTCCCACCGGCACTCTCCTTCCCAAGGCCACCCATGGGAGGAGAAGCCTCTTGGGTATCTGTTAAAGAAGTCTCCAATGTGATTTCAGAAAACACTAGATGTCATCGGTGAGGTTTCTTTTTCCAGCAGTAACATCTGCATTTGGGAACCCACAGCAAAGCTGTTGGTGGAGTACTTACCCAGGATCTTGATGCATTTTTATAGGAAAGCCAGGAAGAGTTTCTGAAATCCCCATCCCAGACAAGTCTCGACAAGAGTTCAAATTATCCAGTAAAAACTATGTCAGGATTAGGTTTTATTTTTAGGTGCATAAAAGGCTATTTTTTAAAGCCTACTTTTATGAAGAATGAAAACAGTATTAAAAGACCAATTGAAACAGAATTTTTCCTTTATTGGTTTTTTAGTTATCAGTTAGATCTTATTGAGGATTTTTTTCATTTTCTCTTTCTTGCTTTTTCTCCTCTCTGCATGAATCTCTCCCTTTTGCAGTACAACATGTGTAAAATAAAATGAGAATTACTTTGTTGTTCAGAGAGGTTATTTGCTGTCATCGAGATGTTAACAGCAGTGCACCTGCACATCTCAGCCTCCTGGTCTGAGAGGAATTTTCTGTCCCCAGAGAGGGCAAGGAACTCTCTAAAGAACAGATTTTGAACACCTCTAACATAAAAATTACAAGGAGAACAGAGAGAAATACGAGGAGATAAAGATGCCCCATCAGCTTTCAAAAGGGTTAAAAATCCTCAGGCAGGAAAAAAAATCCTTTTGCCTGTGGACTTCAGTGTCCCCTGCTGAGTATTTCAAGCCCCAGTGAAGAAAAGGGGCACTTCTTGACCACAAGGAGATGACCACTTTTTTCTTTCTAGATAATGAACCTTTTTCTCTCCCTCCTGGTCACCTCTGGTGGTATGAGCACAAGGACAGAGGTGGCAGCCGGACAGAGACAAACTCCAAAAAGAGAAAAGTAATTTTGTCTGTTTTCCACTTCTTTCCCTAGATATATATGTGTGTTATTAATACTAAATAGAAGGGTTTTTTTTCAGTACACTCTAGGTAGCTAGGATACTTTTTATTTTATTTTATTGGAGATCCCCTCTCTTAGCTGTTAGGAAGGAGGCAGTTGGATCTATTTGGTTTTAGCAATTAAACTCACCACAGACACTCCAAATCCTCAATTAAATTGTTGCAGGTGTCAGCTGTAGTGGCACTAGAGAATTCCAAATCCTGGCATCCACGCAATCTAGCCATTATAATTTAGGTACAAAGGCCTCTGTAACCTCACATTTCACGCACTCTGGACTAGAAGAAACCCCTTTCGTCTCCCCTATCAGATTCAGCAATTATATCAGACCCCCTCCATAAAAAGAGCGTGGGTTAAGTGGTAGCATCTATACTGCTAAGATCTATATTTAAGATAAAATCTAATCTATCAACTATGAAACTAAAGAAGACTCTCTCCATAGAGTCTGAAATCTAAATGTATGGTCTAGTCCAGTTCCCCTTAGCTGACTGACACAAATCTTGGATTAGATATTAAGAATACACTTAACTCATGAAAAAACAAGAAGCCATTCAGGAAGCCACAGGACATGAGAAATCAGCTGTAAACAGAGGAGTTGGCAGCATCTGTGTGAGAGAATGCTGCCATTAATATAAATTGGCAAAATAAAGCTCAGAGCAGGGATGTCAAACTCATTTTCACCGGGGGCCACATCCACCTGCTCCCGCAGCGTAACTTGTGTCACTAACTGCACACGTGACCAGCGCTGACAGGAGCGCAGGGACAAGGACCTCGGCACTGTCGCTGGGCAGAAACAAGCTGGAGGGCTGGATAAAACAAGGTGGAGGGCCAGATTTGGCCACCTGTGGCTTAGAGAGTTGCAAATGATAAAATAGGTTTCTATTATGGTTAAGCAGAGAAGCAGGTTTTGAGTCGACCCTGCTTGGAAAAGGACTGCCACATAGGATAGTGCTAGCTAACATGATCCTGTATTAAGCTCTGTAGTTAGCATTCAGTTTCTATAGCTATTTCTAACTAAAACGGTTTCTAAACAGCAGTTTTCCCTCCCCATCTGATGATCTGATGAAGAAACAGGTTTTCCTCCATAGTTTGCCTCACTTCCCCAGCCTGAATGACCATAGGTAGTAATTGTCAGCCATACATGATGCTGAGCACTGGCTGTGCTTCACAAAGCCAGAGGGAAAGTGGGAGATGTGTTTCTCAAGCTGACTGCAATTAATCACTAAATAAATTTTGGGAGAAGGTCAGTATTTCTGGAGGAGAGACTGGAACAAATCATGTTCCACTGTTGTATTTTCTTCTCTGTTGCAGAGTTGGCCATTTTTTTTTTTAGTTCTTTACTTGTATCTCTGCCTCTGATTCAGCTCTCAAAATAGTTCCTAAGTAACAATGTACCTTACAAATCACTGTCAAAACAAGAGATGCACCAAAAACATTGTGGACCTATAGGATGCATTTTCTCAGTCTTTTCTCATCCACTTTTTTTCCTTTAAATTTAGCTTGAATACCCTCTTTATTTCTATGGCTCTGCTTTCCCTATCTACAGTGTTGTCTTTCACTTAAATGCCCCTGCCGGAGCACAACAAATAGTGGAGTGAATCCAACAAATTCACCTACAAATGCCACGAGGCTTTGTTTCTCTGATTCTTATCCGCTTTCCCATCTTCAGACTGTTTCCCTTTCCCCCATGTTGTTTCCATCGTTATGAAACTGCTTCTTCTAGCTTTTAAAAATAGAAAAGAAAAAAAGCTAGAACTCTATCATCTTCCTCCTTTCTCACCATTTTCTAGTAAGCAATACCAACTTCTAGAGTAGGAAGTGTTCAGTCCTTTGCAATGTTCCTCTGTTTTTGCTGAGATACCCTGGACTTGTTGATTTAGGCGTAGCTTTACTCATCTGCAGAGGGAGGAAAGCAGTTATATACCTTTAAAGGTGCTCAAGATCCATTTTTGAGGAACACTTATGGGAAAAAGGAGGATTTTGTTCAATCCTTTTTTTACCAGACTCTGGTGAAAGTGGTAAGACCTTGGGAAGAGACTATTGTCCTTTGGAAGAGGGCTCATAACAATGTCAGCAGAATAACCCCACTCAGTCCCCTTCATAACTTAAAATAGATAGTTTTTCCTTGCTTTTACTGTAAGCATTAGGGGCATTTATGGACATACAAATATGTGACCTAAACACACCTTTGAGTGGAACTGAAGGATGAAAGTGAGCAAAGAGAAAAAGTAAAGAGTCAGAATTTAGGAGGTATTTGTTAAAGAACTAAGAGTCTACAACTATCTTTCCATTAAATAACTTTCATCATTTGGATAAGCTATTACTGGAATAAATGTTCACAAAGTCTTCTGCACCCTTTGCATAAGGGCTGCTAACAAATCTTGTTTGGTTTCCTGCTGGCCAATTCCATTTCTCAGTAGAGCAATTTCATTATTGTCCTGGTAGTTGTTGACTGTGTATCTCGCAGTCTGCAATGGGAGTAAAATGCAGCCCTTCTGCTGTGGGATCATTTGGCATTCGCTGTGGGGATGTGTCCAAATGAATGTCCAAGCACCAAATGGAGAATCACACACCCTGCCTACACACTGTGCTTAGATCAAGAAGCAAAGTACCCCCAGTCTGTATATAAATAGAATTGTATACAAAATCCTAACACCATTAGCTTACACAAATTGTATATGCCAATCATTCTAAGAATTCTTTCCAAGCAAGCAAATCCTCCATAAATCTAATAGATAATAAAATCCAATGTCTTGTGGTCACTTTACACCTTTGGTGACCTCATCAAAGCATGCCAGTGCTTTGCCAAAGTCCATGACTCTGTTTGCAAACTTTAGCTGTTCCAGAAAATTTATGCACCTGATGTAATGTTACTTGTATTAAAACTTCTGCTTGTTTTAGTTTCCCTTTTTAATTTAGCTAGGGTCATATCAGGTTTCTAGCCTGTTGAATGTGAAGAACCATCACTACTGAATGATGCATCTTGTATCTTGTCCTTAGCCAGAGAAAGAGATACTTCCCAAAAATACGGAGAAGAGGGAAAAGCCATAAACTAATAATTTATTCCTAGTATTTTAAATGTTTCAAGAATTAAAGATTATGCTAAATATTACAAATTTTTAAGAGGAAATGAAAACGTAAAATTAGTCAAGGCCATTCCCCTCTGAAAATAGATTGTCCTCCTAAACTGATTAATGCATATAAAGGGCAAGTGTGTATTATTATTCCTGATAATGGACACAATAGATTCTAGTTTTATCAATGCCTGCAGTCTGAATGATATCAAAGCACCTCACAAGGCCTTTATCAGACTTCTTGTCTTGGCCTTAACAATCCCAATTCACTGATGAGTAATTGCAGCTTTCTGCTGGAAAGTTGCAAGGCTTTGCAAAAGAGACATTCCTGGTTTTGCTTCTAAAGAGCAAACTCGCATCACAACTGGCAGTAGACACCAACCCTTTGTCAGTCTCAACATAGGAAAGACGTGTAAGAGAGTGTGAGGCCAAATTGACCAAGTACAGTTCACAAGCCATTGCTAGGCATGAAACGGTTGGTCAGCAATCACCAAAGGCTGAAACAAACAGCCAAAACTTTTTTCCAGGCTCAGCAGTTTTTCTTTCTGATTAAGAATGAGGAGGCAGCAGTAAGTTTCATAAGCCAGATTGCTCTTATTTGGAGAAAACTGAAGATGTTTCAGAAACTATGCTTAAGTCAAAAATTTTGTCTGGGGGTGAGAAGAGGATCTACACATATTCAAGAAGGGGAAGAACTCACAATGCATTTTCTTTAAATCTGATTTCTCCTACAGCAAGCCAACTTGTGTTACACAGCTTTTTTCACCGCTTCCCTATTTTCCTTATTTCACGCAGACTTTTGTAAACAGACCAAACGCCATCCAGAAAAATCATTGAGGTTGCCTTGGTCCAGCTGCTCTGAAGTTTGCTCCAGGATTTCAATCTTCTCATGGCTGCAAGGCTGCCAACGCCCAGCCTTAATTTATTCCACTCTCTCTCTGGGTTAAGAATACCCTCCCTAGTTATTTATCATTAAAAAGAAGAAAACAGATTTTTTGCATTAGCACAGCCAATGGGATATGCAATACTTCCCATCTCCAAACCTACACTGGGTAACTCCTGCAGCGTGCCCCCCTGCAGTCACATACATCTCTTCTCAATGCTGTTAGAAAGACTCACGTGTTTCTTTGAAATTTCCCATTTGGGAGTTTCTCACCAACTTTCCTTTTTTTTCTAGATATCCCCATTTCCAACAGTTTATTTTATAGCTTCCCAGGCAATCTTAGATGTGATACTTTCCTGAAGTGCAAGGAGATAGAGATCTTTTCCATTTCTGTACTCTACCAAAAGGACTCCTCTATCCAGAAGATCTATGGAGTGAGCCTCACAGCACCTGATTTTAGTCAACGTACTTTTTGTCCTACCTTTCATTTGCATCTTTGTCTATCTCCATCATATGAAAAGCTTCTTTGCAGTTCTGCCTGTTTCTGGCCTTGCAATAACTATATAAGGCTGTTAAACTCACCCATTTGCTGTTACATCAAACCTTACCAACAATCTCAAGCAACTGATTACAATCCCTACCTGCCAGAGATGCCCACAATTTTGGTAGCCAGTTTGGCATCCCCACCTTGCCAAAAGGTACTTCAGCCCTAGTAGCTCTGGTGATAAGAGTTGTGTCTGGAGATGTGAGGACCTGCCCTGGCCCCTGGGTCAGTGATGCACCTACGCATGGATTAAGGCATTCCTGACTCTTCAGGTCAGCCAGAACATGCAAATTGTGCAGATGGACTGCCCAAGTCATTGCAGAGAGATCAGCAAGGCAGGGTGGGTGAAGTTATGCAAAAGTCTGACTAGACAGACCCAAAAAATTAAAAAACATAAGCCCACACCCTCTGTCTGGTGATCTTGATGACTGAACAACAGTGGAAACACATCTCTTTGCCAAAAAGAGCTTCTCTCCTCCTTACATGGAGCTGTGTACACGCACCCCTGACTTTGTGGTCCTTTTAAGTGCTTGAAACTCTAACGACAGGAATGAAAGGCTGGTCAAAATTCGTCACTGGAATGAAATGTGAGTTTCCGGCCATCACTCATCCTTTACCTCTTCCTTTCTCAAAGAATAGATAAGGAGGTGGCTCGCTCCAGAAGGGTTTGTTTGCTTTATGAGGCATTTCAAGCAGAGTGCCCGAGGCTGTAAAGTTAATACCATGCTGTGGGATGGGGCGTATTTTTCTCAGCAGTCAAGTTCTGATTTGTGCAAGAAGGAAAAAAGTAATTTCTCATGCTGTTTTCCCACTTCTAAACAGAGCTGGTTAGAAGCATTTTTTTTTTGCAAACGTTTTGGTGAGATGTGGAAAATGTGCTCCGTTCTCTCTGCTTGCAATAGGTTCCTCATCATTTTTTTTGTCTTTTAACAGCAGCTATTTTGAAACAAGTCTGTTTAGCCTGTTCCCAGCACATATTTTGGCTATGGCATTTTAAAGTGGCTTATGGTATGTATGTACTGCATACAGTATGAGTTTTTTCTTAAAACTACCATCATTTTTTTTTCTTCTGCCCTTCCTGTTAGCTAAACAGAGATAACTAAATCTGGATGTAAATTTTATGGGTGGAGAGGGAAGGAAAAGAGGAGGTGGAGGGGGAAGGAGCAGCAAATTGTTTTGCAAAAGCCTCTGAGCTGGGGCCATCCTTTGTTTGAACACATAGATATATACCTAGTGACTGCTAGTGTTAAAAATGACATAATGGTAATAATCTATGAGAAGGCCTAAGTTATAGGTCATGTAACTATTAATGTAAAGCTCCTATGGCTCCAAAGTGCCCTTTGCAATATCTTTGGTCACCTTGTCTCAGTCCACACAAATTGTGGGATAAGGGAAACTAGCCCATAGAGGCTAATCTGGTAATTCTTGTATGCACCTCTGTCTCCCCAGATAATTGTCATTAATCCATTGGCTAGTTCAGGGAGAAACGGGAACTGAGGTTAAGTGACCATTGCTGGTCTGCTAGAACCAGTCTGGGAGCAGGTCAGGGTGGGAACAGGAAAGCAACCAGCCTTGGGGAGGACCAGGCTCCACTTCTAAGGTCTGGGTCATCCCCCATGGAGGGAAGCTTTTTTAGAATCTTCCCTGCTACTCCAGGAGTAGTGGAAAGCCTGCCCACAAAAGAGAGGTGAAACTATTTTTATAGCCACTTGTGCTTGCGCTTCCCTGGATTATTCAGATACTGTGATGACAAATGCAGTAATGCTTGCAAGTTACTTGGCTACTACAGTGTTGCAAGCTATATGAGGTAATACACAAATATTTCATTCATTTCCAGGGACTAGTTCACTGGCTCTTTTCCAGAAGTGCTGTAAACTTGTAAAACTGATGGATCAGTTTCTCAAGGGTCTTCATTACCAAGACTTCTGACTTCTCAACAACTGGAACAGCCTTGTAAACTATTCAGACAATGCAAGATGCTTAAAATAAGCTTATAATTATTGTTCCCTAGGGTTTTGTGCTGGGCTTCTTTTTCCCAAAGGCTCTTTTCTGTCATATTTAGCACAGGAGAATTGGATACTGCTCTTGGGGCTTATCTTTGCCAACAGGAAAAGGGCACTTCTGAAAAAAATTAAGTGCTACCACTCCCTTCCTCATAGGCAAAAAAACACTGCAATGAGTGTAAGTTACATTTCGTGTTGGTTTGACAAATCCCAGCCTTTGGGATGACACGAATCTGGTTCCAATGAGGCTTAGCATAAATATGTGTAAATTTGAGCTTCAAACACAGTTCTGCACATGAATTAAATTCTACAAAACACTGTAAATTTAATTTTGTACATATAAAATCCAAACCAATGTATGCCTCATATCTTGATTGCTTTTCTGCTTTGGTGTCCCCTTCCCTCTGTGTTGTTCAGACAACCAGTTCCTAAGTGAAGCAGTTTTCTGTTTGTTGACATACAGAGCACAAACCAGGCACATCATCATTCCACATGTAATACAGGGTATTTTTTTAAAGGGTTATCTTTAGAGGTTTTGGAAATTGAAACAGTATTTAGACAGATAACAAAATATGTATATAACATACCACTATACTAATAACTTTTATTTTTTACAAAAAAGGACAAAAAAAGAACATTGCCCATGCATGTTTCTGGCTGATAAAGGCTGTTCCCTTCTCCTTCAGTTTCAGGCAAATAAAAATAAAATGGGAGCAGAAGAACCACTTTGCTCCCCAGCCCTGTCCTCGGAGTGTATAAATAGCAGGCGTCCCTGTGCCCGGGTGGCTGCTGGAGTGCCTGTCATTCCAGAGAACTTTGGCCACCCTCTTATCAAAACAGAAAGACTGACTTCATTCTCACTCTATCCTGATTGATTTAATGTTGGAAACAGGTAACACGGCAGCTTCCATTGTCCTTGAATTAGCCACCTACTTCCAGAGGTCAAACAAACAGGCTGAGGGTCCAGAAAATCTCTTCAGCTAATAGCTGCCAAAATTCCTTCTCCACAAAATAAGCAGGGGCTGTAGCAGTCCCACATGACAAATGGAGAGAAACCACCCCAAGTGGGCTAACAAGGGGTATCGAGCTACAGTGCTGGGGAAGACGTGAAACGTGAGACAAAGCCCAATGTCAATTTTAAACTTAGGAGCTGGAGCCACAGAAAGTTTCTACTTGATTTTAACAGGCTTTGAAGTCTCAGTCAAGCTGACAGTGGAGCTGAGCAATAGCACGATGACAAGGCTGTCTGACTCAATCCCAGTGCTCAGGAGGCTCAGTCTTACATTGGGCACTAGCACAGCCATTTATTTGCTGAAAGATTTCTATCAGCATCAAAATTTCCTAGCAGTTTTCTGCTTTTTATTTTGAGAAATGAGTTTAGAGACAATGGGCGGTGGTCAAAACTTTTCACTCTTTCCCCTCCCATTTTCGCTTTTTTTTTCCCTTCCACTATATTTCTGGCAGTTGCTTTAAATTAGTCTCATTAATATACGTTTCTATCATGTAGCACAGACACTACAGCTACAGCTGTGCAGGCTGAGTAATGCATTCAAAATGTATGCTATGCAAAAGACAATCGATGCCACCCTCCCATCACTGTCATATTTTCTTCAAAATGAAAGTTTGGAGAATGAGTGGATTGTATCGCTGTGTTTTAGGGAATTGTCCTCATATGAACAGAAGAAAGGTGCAGGCTTGTGCCCAGCTAATACATTGCTGGCACTTCATGCTCCTCCAAAGTGCTGTCAGCTGCTGTTTATCCCTGGATTAATTAATCTGATTACATGTTCCACCTGTAGCTAAACAGATGCTGCAGGCTGTATAAGGCAGCACATAAAGCAAAATGCATTAGGTACTGCTTCACTTGCAGTTGTTTATATATTGTCCATTGTCTACAGAACTGGTTTATATGTTTTTCCATAGCTCTTAGAGAATAACTCAGATAACCACAGTTTTGATTTATCCATGTTAGGCCACCACCTTGCTGACAGGAAGCATGGATGAGAAATACTTGCCTCTTAACAACAGTTTTTTCTTTCTTTTCATTTTTACTTAATCTGCACAAGAAAGTATTTTACCCTTGCTTTAACAGCCTGCAAAAACCCCACCTAAAATTCTGGTTTTCCCATCTTTCTTTTGTTCTTTGTCCTGTTTCAAAACAAATGAGGCTCTGGGCAACATTGTCTAGCTGAAGACGCCCCTGCTCACTGCAGGGAGGTTGGACTAGATGACCTTTAAATGTCCCTTCTAACCCAAACCATTCTATGATTCCATGATACTGCTAAGTTATCCGCTTCTGTTGCTTTGCCAACATTGGTATGATAATATTCTGTGTCTAAGACATTGTGAAACATCTCTGTATTTTAATATTGCCTCTCTCTGTTTCCTTCTTCACTTAGGCCTCTGAGTGGCCTTTTACTTCTGCTGGCTCCAGTCTGAACATCACTATAGATAGTGCTGGTAGCACTTCTGTGCTTTCTTCCCAATACAGCTTCTTGGGCTTGCCAAGGACAGCTCGTGTCAGACTAACCTCACAGATTTCTTCATCACTGTAATTATAAACAAAAGGAATGTGACAGATTTCATTCATCTGGGCTTTAGGATAGCATCTGATGTCCTGCTCTAATCCTTCTGAAGGCCATCGTTTTTACGCAAGGTGAGCAAGAATACTGCAGCAGGTAATACTGCACAAAAAATACCAGGCAGAAAGGTAGTTCATTTAGTTTATATATCTGGCTGTGTATAATTATATAAACACATAGTTATAGAATTAAAAGGTCTGGGAATCATTCTTGTGTAATGTTTACATCAGCAAACTAGGCACAAAGACTACAAGTCTTCTGATAATGTTTGTGCATGACAAAAAGGAGGGAGGCACTATCAGGAAGGAGGAAGAGATGTTATGGGAAGGAAAAATGCAATGAAGTTAAAGTCAGAAGCATATATGACAAAAGTACAGATACGGAGATTACTTATCTGTAAGCTGAAAATGGAAGAGGAGTAGAAAAAAATAAATCAACTGGGAAACTCTAATACCTCTTGAGCACTGATACAATTTTCTTTGGAGAAGAAGGTAATGTCATTCAGGGACATGTCAAACAAGGTGTTTCCAGTGGAAACATTAAATCCATTACAGAAGATGACATCAGTAAGATGTCCTCAGGATGCTAAACATGATTTAGTTGTCTCATGTCCAAGGAAAATACAAATCTGAACAGGTGTAAAGAAAGGCTAGTGAGATCACCAGGAGTGCCATGATCTTTCCTTACAAATGGAGGAAAGGCAAGCTCAACTTGTTCAAGGCAAAAGAAGGAAAACGAAGGTTGACAGAGGATATGGTTTCTGGTTAAAAATACCCGGGAGAAAAACAGCAAGGAGGGAACAACTATTTAAACTTGTCTGTGACTAAACTTAGTCTGGAAATAAGAAGCAGGTTGCTGGTCATTAAAACAAACTGAGACAAGGACAGCCTTCTGATGGAAACAACTGGGACCAAAAAACTGCAAGTGCTTTTAACAGACGTGTCTTGTGAAATACTATGTGAATTAGCCATGCTTGTGTGAATTAGTGGTGCCAGCAGGAATAACACAGGGGAGCTGCCTGCTCCTCTCCTGGAAAACATCTGTCCAAACTCTTGTGCTGGGCTGCTCCCAACCTGCCAGGCAAAGCTCTCTTCATGCCACAGCTTGCACCTACTCCCTCCCTCACTAAGGCAATATATTACAGAAAAGATTACAGGCAAAGCTGCACCTCTTCTCTCATGACATTAATTAATATAAATAACTGTAAAGATCAATCTGAAAATCTGGCTGTTTGCCTGCCAAATCCCACATAACTGGTGTTTGGGTGTACATCAAACATAGCCCAAAGACATCACTCAATAAGCCCTTCCTGTGCAGCTCATGGACTGTAATTAAGCAACATTAAGCCACAGATTTCTGCATTAACTGTTCCCTGCTATTAAGGAAAAGGAAATTTAAGCAGGAGGCTTGCTTCAAGAGGTAAGAGTATAGATTTTGAAGGTGTTAGTCCTGTTACATACTTGGCTCTGTGAAAAATGATAAATATGAAGTCTGAATATTTTTTATTTTTCTTTCCCATGCGTCGCTGTTGTTGAATAAGCAGAAAGGGCTATGTCAGTCCCGGGTAAAGTAATCTGGTAGTTAGGACCTGTGCAGGAATTTGGAGGAACTGGTTTCAATTCTTTATCTGACAGTTGATTCCTCACATGTATAAACGCTTATTGCCTCTGGTCACCATCTGTAAAATGGGTCTGACGCTTCACAGCAGGGCTGAGAATGAAGCTGTCCAGGCTGTGATGTACTGGGAAGCTTCGGATTGGTTCCAGTGCCTAAAACGGGACATGTTTAACATGATAAGTATTTAATCTGGAGTTCCTCAAAAGGCTTCTTGTGTTCCCTCTGGAATGAAAAGATTTAGTTGCTATTTCATTGATTTTGACTCATGTGGAGGAAATGTTTAACCTGTAGCACGGACTGTGGCCTTCACATAGGTGGTCTTTCTTTTATTTGAGAAGGAAGGAATAAACCAGATTTGCCTAGCTTACAGCTTCGCAATGAATGGCCAGGCTCTGGATGTTTCCATTCAGTCACTAAAAAGGAGTCCAGTAATAACTTACACTTATTTCCTTTGTTCACATAGTTTACCAAGATTCTGGGAGACTTTATAAATAAGGAGTATTTTATTAGTAAATACTACTTTTTCTTGAAAAAGAAGAGCACCAATAAAGAAAAATTAAGAAGACTTGATAATTCAAAATCAAGAAGAAATTAGTATACAAAAAAGACCATAAGTCCATGTTTAACATTAAGAGCTTTAATGGCTAACTATCTAAAGTGGGAGGCCAACACTGTTAACATTTCAATCTGAGAAAAGCTATGGGCTTAAAAACTGGCCTGACCATGGATGTGGTGAATGAACTACAGGCAGAGAGGATGACAGCACCAAAGCAGCGATGCGAGAAAATGTACCTGGGGGAAAAAAAGCCTGATGAAAAGCGAAGACGGCTGGCACAGTTGGAGGAAGAACCTGGGTTCTTAGAGAAGAAAAAAAGAGGTGACAAGTAAGGCTAAATCTGACCATGGGGTGTTTTTTTTGGCTGACAAGACTGACCTGAAGTGAACTGGGTGGGCATAGCTGCCTAGCTGATCCTGACCCCTTGGCTGGCCCCTCTGTGCTCCACCATTCTGCCAGCTGCTTCACGCAAGGAAGTCCTTAGGCTAAGTGGACAGGATGTATGAGACACGTAATTCAGCATGGGATCTCCTTCCAAACCAGGGACAGGAAAGAGTAAAAAACCCACCCCAAACTACAAAACACCAAACAAACAGAAAAGTAAAAGTGCTTATGTTATACCAGTTTCAGGCAGTTTGGGCTTCACCATGACCACAACCTAACAGCTTGCCATCTGTAGCTGTCAAAATCTGACTGCAGCCCTTCTCGGAAACATATCCAATTTATTTTGCTGTTTGGCCAGAGAGCTATCTGTGAGCTAGAAATAAGCTGTGAGGCTATAGATGATATTCATATCAATGTCTTTAGAGAGAGGGTCACTTTATGCTGAACTCGAGCTGTATGCTGGATGTAAGCATTTGCATTAGCTTTACCTCTGGAAGAAAACAAAAGTGAAAGTATCAGTGCAGCAAAAGCACAGCTGGTAGTTCAGTGCTTTGGCACACAGAAAGCTAATGTTAGATTAACTGCTCCTTAATTGAGAATCATTCTACTGTGCATTGTTAATCTGTACATAATTTATGGGCTTCTTTTTCCATTTATGAGTGCCTTTTTATACTTCAGGACCGCAGGTGATATTCCTTGTCAGAGTTTTGCAGTGCCCATTACCTGGCACCTAAGGCATTCATTAGCATTTAAACAAGACTTAAGTGCCTGAGTAATTTTGAGATAGACTGTATCTGCATGGCTAACTGAATATTGAGTTTAATTAGTTTCCAGACTTCTTCCTTCCTTGTCCAGAGGAAAAAATGCGAACGCTGTCTAAAATACAGTGGTGGTAGGAAGAACAGACAGGCCACAGTTCTGGTTGCTGCTGAGATTTCTTGCTCAACTTGCTATCTCTTATTTCACTATTCAGCTCTAATGAAAAGCTTTTCTCAAAGAGGAAAATATTTGAAAAGTGACGAAGAATGGAGAGATCTCTAATGAGTTGCCTCTAATTTCTGTGCCCTGTCTCTGGAAGCAAAGGAAAACAGATTAATTTGTCACAAACTGATCAAACTGCAGAAAAGCAACGATGGACTTACTTACTTAAAAACAAGACTGCTAGTTTCGAGCACTGGCCTGAGTATTATGGGTGGGTATAGAGTGCATGCAGCCTCACCAAGGCTGAAACTTGCTGCAGCACCTACCAGAAAAAATATCTCTGCAAGTTCTCATTCAGTCCTGATGAATGAATGTAATGTGGTCTTGAGATGCTCCATGTGCAGATAGCTTGAGAAAACTACTACTCCAGCAAGAAAAACTGAAGCTTTTGGAGAACTGAAGTGGAACAGGGATGCTTTTCAGTAATTCAGCTAGCCAATATTCCAGGCTAAGACCACAAGCTGTGTGCTCTGGTGAGCTGAGAGCAGATTGCTACTGAAGCAGCCAGTGTGGGGACATGCTGACCTTGGAGGTGTCACGTGAGTTATGGTGGGAAGTGGGATCCTGGAGCTTTTTCTACTCTAATAAATAAAACAGCACGGGAGTGACCTAAGGTCCTTGTGACACAATGAAAAATCCCTGTGTTGGGGAATTTTTACCTCCATGAATTAAAATCATGTGAGAGACTCGGTGTGTAATGGGGATTTTCAGTTTTGCATGATTAGAGATATTTAATAAGAAAAGAGCAGAGTAAAGAAGAAAGATTTCTGAAAGTGGTTCAGTTACATTAGTGTGGGGTTTAGAGGCTTTTATTTTTGAGATGCATTTGGCCTAGTCATGGCATCTGACGAGACACACAGCTCTGTGGAACACAGTTAAAATATCCCTATTAACGTTCATATAACTTGTACTTGTGGGTCTGGGCTCGCCCCCATTCTATGCGCTCCCTGGCACTTGGGATTTGTGTCTCCTGTTCCAGCCCTCAGGCTCCCGCTTTGGGTAGCTTGTTTGGCACAGCTGAGCTAAACTCGGGCTCCAGGCCTGTGCAGGTGACTCCTGAAGAGAGGGACAATGCTGCCCTTCTCCTGAATGGGGACAGAGAGGTTAGGCAGAGCCACCCATGATAAGAACTGCATGTTCTGGTGGTTGGTAGTTAGAATTTAAAGCTTCTGCACTCTTCCCCTACAGTAAATCTATGCTTGAAGAGGGGATTGAAATCCCTTGAATTTTAGTGTTAATGGTACTGTTCATTAGGCATGCATTTCTTTCACAGCCATTTTTATTTGTAATGATTTTTAAAGCATGTGAAGCAGGACAGAAACCTCAAGCATCACTTAGCTGTTCAGTGCAGCTAATGACAAAACTGTGGTGCTATGGTTCCTCTCTCCTGTGAGACAGCAGCACACCTGCTCAGTGCATCTGTCCTGCCTCACACTCAGCAAGCTCGGGGACTATCAAATTGATAGTGTCCATGTTAAATTGTTACTCTGCTTGCGGGCAAGCATATCATATAACACAATCTGAGCAAGCATCACCCAAGAGCCAGTTTGATTCCTTGTACCCACTCCCACGGAAAGGCTGTGTGAGAAACCTCCCTTTCTTTCCTTCTTGCTGATGGACCCCTACTAATTTCAGAGGTCAATTTATTCATAACCACTTTACAGCCATTTGTTCTTGTGCCAGCATCATCTTTTGCCTTGAACAGCTCTTCTGACTCACTGCTGTTCCTGACTTTGATGTGCTTCAGGAGGGGAGTATATCCCTATCAGTTGTTACTCTGTGTTAAATAAACCAAACTCTTATTAGTTTTGTAAGGTTTCCTTTTCTGCTGCAGGCTTCCTCTGCAGCCATAGCAGCATAAATAGGGCCATACTGAAGAGACTGTACATTTGATACAGCGGGTGATATGAGAAGTAGTCACTATTACGAAAAGTGGAACTTGTTGATATATGCTAAAGTAGAGTTGTTTCATCTAAGTAACTGTATTTATTGAAAGTTAGACAGAATGTCCCTCTGACAGCATGTTTTCTTTATGGTATTTTTTTTTCAAAGTTTTTCCAGATCCTGTTCAGAGAGAATAAATAACATGTTAAAGATGGTATGTGCTGAACAGAGACGTCTTCTTCTATAATCACCTCTGTTTGCAATCTTTCCCTATCTAAAATGCAAGGTCAGACAGAGCTGGCTTCAAAGCCCCAGTTAGCAAGAGATTTGGCTGTTGTGATGTTCATAATAATATTAAAATTAGTCCTTGGAAAGTAATAGAATATGCATAAGATTTCTGGGAAAATTTATACATATGCATGTCAGTGGGAAATATAGTCTGTAACCAACTCTTGTCTCGTTACACGTTTCATGGAAATCGTTCTCTCATCCATCCAGTGCTGAAATAAAGGGTGTTTGCCTTTCTAAAACTCCAAAACGAGTCTTCAGAGAATTTAATCGCCGGCCTTTTCGGGCCGGGGATTAGAGGGGCCACAGCAAACGGGAACCAGACACTCCTTGCCAGCCCTGGCGTTTCACAGGTGCGCTTTGACTATTCGTGTGTAAAGCAAAGGGAGAGGGGGGAAAAATAATAAATAAATCAACCCGGGCCGCCCGGGAACGGTGCTTCTGAGTCTCTCCGGCCCCCGACCCGTCGCTGCCGGGCTGGGCAGGGCCAGGGGAGGAGCGGCGGGAGACGGAAGTGAAAACAAGAGCGAAGGGACGGGGTTGCCGCGTCGCAGTCGCGTCGCGGGTGTCCCTGTCGCTCCGGTCCACGCCGCTCCGTGCCCTGGGGTGAGTGGCGGCACTGCCGCGGCGTGGGGGCGTGGGGGAAAGGAAGTCAGCAGATTCGATGGGGCTTTCAAAGCTTCACAGTAATTGTTTTAATTTTATTTTCTTTTTATTTATTTATTATTTTTTAAGCGAGGTGTGCGAATTCTCTTATCTCTGGTGACCAATGTTAGGATTCGAGGCAATGGCAGGAAGACTCGCCGGGGGGGGGGGGGGTATGTTGGATATTAGGACGAGGTTCTTCGCCCAGAGGGTGGTGGAGCACTGGAACAGCTCCCCAGGGAAGCAGTCGGTGCACCAAGCCTGATAACATTCTAGAAGCATTTGGGCAATACACTCGGACGCACGGTGTAAATTTTGGGGTTGTCCTGTGCAGGGACAGGAGTTGTACTCGGTGATCCTTGGGTCCCTTCCATATCAGGTCGTTCTGTGATTCTGTGCTTGTCGTGGGCCGGGGAGCGCTATGGGTGCCTTGTCCCGCGGCTGTGGGGCACCCGTGGGTCTTGCCTTGGGCTGAGCGTGCGGAGGTGCCTGTGGGGCTGCTCGGGCACGGGACTCCGCGGTGCCTTGGGACGCCAGGCGTTGTGGCACCGGTAGAGCTGCACGCCGAGGTGCATGTGGGGCTCCTCGGACCCGAGTCTGGGGTTGCGGTGGTGCCTTGGGTCTTGACCCACCGCTCTTTGGGGCTGTTTGGTCCTTCAACTTGAGTTAGGCGTGGGGCTTCTGATCCTAGGGCGCTTAGAGAGTTTCGGTGAGGGACCTGGGCAAAGGGAGTGCTGGCACTACCCCTCCAGGGACAGACGGCCCTCCTGGGGGGCAGGAGCACCCCACCAGCCACCCCCTCCCCACACACGCCCTGTGGCTCTGTGCCCTGGTGGCGATGGTGAAGGGGAGCATTTTATGCCTGGGCTTTGAAATTCCCCCTTCCGCAAGTGGATCCACAAATGTTTGATCATCTAAATGAAAGTTGCACAATTTCACCCTTTGCTGGTTTGTTTGCACAGTGTTCCCCACATGAAGCAGGGTTGGTGGGTTGCAATACTTTCTTTTAGATGTTGCTCTAGCATGTTTTAAGAAATTCATAAATCAGACTTTGAAGAGGTCTTCTTTGTCAGCTGTTCGTTCCTGGTGTATTTGTAAGCCTAGAGATGCAGAAGTGGAAGAATCAGGGGGATGAGAAAGACGAGTGATGCTCAGTGATGCATGGAATTTCAGCATGCAGTCTTTTCCCTCCTATTTGTAGTTGCTACAAATGTAAAGGAACAGTATCCTTATCTAATATAACTTCCACACCCCTCCCCCCCCCAGATCTGTTACTGTAACTAGCTGTTACTCAGGTAAAAAAAAAAGCTCTATGCAAGTACTTCAGTTTTATCTGACAGGCAAGTCTTCTGCCTGGGCTGGTGAACTGCATGTGTGCTGGTGGCTAGATGTGGTTTGCTTTTCTGCAGTCTCTAATTTATAGTGACGTGTCATTGTTGTGGATTTTATTTAGAGAGAGTGATAATAACTTGTATTTTTATATGGAAAGAAATCTGTGACTACTTAAAATCCTTTTTTTAATAAGGAATTCAGAGCACAGAGCAATTAAGTGAGTTGTAGTTCTTGTTTTAGCAGTGAGAGTCCGTAAACTGTGGTAGCTCCAGCTTGGAGGAGGCTTTTTGTTTCTTTCCTTCCTTCCTTTTCAGCCACACGAAGCCTCAGCGGTGTTCCTCCTCTGTACATTGTGTTTGTTGAGGCTTTTAAGGGGGGGGTTGAGTCAGCGCCTGGGGTCAGAGCTGCCCCTTTGCTGGGTGCCAACAGGCAGGGGCACGTCAGGAACTGCCCAGGTACTCAGACACCTCTGTTACCAACTCCAAATTCTGTTCCCTGATATGTATCTTGTGCTGCCCTGTCCTGGTTACATGAGCAGTCATCAGTGTGGATAAAGTTTGCATTTGATTTAGCAACAAGTCTGAGCTGCGGATCTTTACGGCTCTGGGAGCTGAATCCAGAAAAGTGTGTCACAGATGGCTTTCTCTGGGAGTCTTATTAAATGTTCTTCCCTGCACCCATGGTGGCTGTGCGAAAGCCTCACTCTGAAGGTTCACAAAGCTGGACTGCATTTGCAAAAATCCACTGCCTCCAGAAAAATAACACTCTGCTCTGCAGTGTATGAACAGGTAAAACCGAGCTTTGCAGAGCTCGGTGGGGTTTGCAGCCCACTTGCTTCTGGTTGACTGAAGGTCCACCTTAAATGTCCCTTTACGAGCATGGAATCTGTCTGTGCCCCGGTGTAGTCTTACACAAGCCCGCCCTGGTGTGCTCCTGCCTGGCTTCAACCATACAAAAATAGATGGGATCCACTACCTAAGATGTCATTGTAACGTTACTTATCTGAGGTGAAACTGAAACCCTAATCTTTGACGCTGAACGGCTACTAAGTGCCTTGATTACCTTTTAAAGGTAATTTGTTGCCCACGTTTGTGGAGAGGGGAGATTTGTTTTGGTTTTTTTTGCCTCAGTGTTGTGGCTATGGGTATTTCACTTTAGTTTGAAGCTTTCATTAGAGGGTTGGTTTTAATATCTGTTTTGTGTGTAGCATTGTTCTACCAATATGAAGCTATGCTATAAAAATACAAAGTCACAGGGATATTATTTTCTTCTGATTAACTTCAAAGTTGTAATGTTTTGACAATGTTTTGAAACTGTCAAGACATAATGTATTTAGAAAGGAACTTTGAGCTGATGACATAGCAGCATATGATATTAATTTTGTTAGAAATTAATCTTTTTAGAAATGAATACACTAGTAATGCTGATTTCTTCTGTACTTGGATTTAAGGGATGCTATCAAGTCGTGCTTGTCTCAACATTGACTTTTTTTAAGATAAGCTTTAATGTTTGGTGGTTTTTTTTTTCCCCTACACGGTGTTTTGTTAGTAAGAAGTAGTTGTCAAACATCTTGGCACTGGAAATTCTCAAAGTCCCAAGTTCATGTTACCAGTTCCTTAGTTAGATTTCTCTCTAAGCTATGGGTGAAAACAACATGTGAGGAGTAAAAGCACAAGCAGTGACAGACCTGATATGGGGTTTTTGGCTGTTTTTATGCTATGGAGGGGGATACAGACAAAGAAAGCTTTCAGAATGGTACAATGCCTTTTGGTTTTATTGTCTGTAAATTAAACTCTAATCCTCTTCTGCAGGCGTCAGTTCTTTGGATTTGGTCCTTAAATACTAAACACCATGAGCAACTACAGTGTGTCTTTGGTTGGCCCGGCTCCTTGGGGTTTCAGACTTCAAGGGGGCAAGGATTTCAACATGCCTCTATCTATCTCTCGGGTAAGTGCATTTGCTTCTTTGCCTGCATATGGGTATCTGTTGAGCTGTGGCTGACCTGCAACCTTCAGAAATAAGTATGCAAAGTCATTAATTACAGGTGCTGGGGCTCAGCTTGCTCTGTAACATGGAGGACTGTTGGGGATCGGGGGGCGGGGAGGGGGCTGTATGTGTGTAAGGAAGCTGGGAGAATAAATCTTCTTTATTGTCTGAAGGCTTCAACAAAATTGTTTTAGGAAAGATGTGTTCATTTGAAATGGTTGCTTTATCTGCATTTATTTATGCAACAAACAAAAGAAACAACCTTTGAATTACCCTCCCTGCTCCCACCCAGAAAACAGAGATGTGGAGGTTGTAGGCTGGCAGGAAACAAGCAATTTTCTGTGCAGGGCTGAGCCTGTGCAGTTCAAATGGGATGCAGCAAAGAAAAATCATCCATGTTACACTTGTTTATTTAGCAGCTCTTAGCACCTTGAGGGTCTTCTAGTGTCTGTTCTTGCAAATCCCACTACTTACTGTAAAAAGGCACTTCCATGATGGTAGTTGTAAGTAGTGGTTTGTCAATATGTGACAGAGTGAACATGCCAGTTTCTCACGAGTGTTTTTATGGAGTATATTCTCTGAACTGGTGTTCAAAGGATTTGAGGAACTAAGTCAAAACAAATGTGATTTTTGTATGCAGGCACTACCTAACTAGTTTCCTGTTTTAAAACCACGTTTTCAGGGAAGGCTTGTCTTTCAATGTGGGCTGAGTTTCAAAGCCTTCCTCAGATGACTGAAACACTTCACATGTAAAATATAGGAAGAAACATTTTGCAGAATTGCATTTATATGATCATTGGAAATCTCTGGGTGAAGAAACTGCCTTCTGGTGGCTCCGTACTCTGGCACCTTTAAATATGATTTGCAGTGTGGAAGCTTTTATGTACGAATGGCGCCCTCCCTGTCAACAGCTCTCCTCCTCCTCCTGAATATTCATATAGTTTAGTGGCAAAGATGAATTACTTTTTACACCTGTTGGGACTGCATAATTTATACGGCCCTGGGAGATGGAGCAGGTTTCTATTTGGGTTTATGTATCATGGCAATATTTTTAGCTAATCTCAACTAGCGATTCGAACTCTGCCAGTTCATTTAGATTTGGCTTATCCTAGCCACCAGTGAGTTATGCTAGTGAAGTTAAAATGCAGTTTAGCTCTGTAAAATTATTTTTATATGGTTAAAATGGACTGAAGAGCTATAGAAATGTCTGTATACAGATGAACACAGCTGATACCTGAGCCAAAAAGGGGCTGAGAAGCTACTTATTCCCAAATTCTGTGGATTTTCAGGCTAAACTGTAATTAATTTTCTTGTTCAGTAGCAGGTTACTCCTACATTAATGAGAAATTTGAACTGGGGATGCCAGTAGTGCTTTTCTGATTTGATGGTAGAAGTGCTCTCATGACAAGGATTTGAAAAAACTAAGGCTTTTGCCCACACAGGTTACTTGTGCATGTTACTGATGAGCAATTAATTGCTGTAGGCAGTAAACCACAGTAAACAACCAGTTTTAGGAAAGGGTAGTATTATTTTGTAGGGGCCTCTGCTCTCCTGGAGATGTAGAGTGCAGTCTTGCGGTAAGCAGACTTCTCATGTAAGTTTCTAAAGAGGAAACACATGTTGAAATTAGCCTAGACTACTACTTTATTGCAGGAATCAATATGCTGTCGCAGGGAGCAGCCTAGGGGAACTGGCCTAAATAGCTACGTATGAAAGACTCAATTATGAGATTCCCTAGTGACAAATGTCAGTGCCCACAAAAGCAGAATATAATGAAAGGTGGGGACTGGGGTGGTTTTTGGACTTAAATTTGTGCATGGGAGGGGGGAAAGCATAGTATCCAATTCATGTATTATACCTTGGCACTGCTTCTCAGCTGAACTGTTTCTTTTTATTTGCAGTTAAGAGTATGCAGATATTACTGTCTCGTGCTCCCCCCCTTCTTTGGATCAGAAAAGGGCTTAGTTCTGGTATACCAATCCAGCTTTCGCCAGATAGCTGGAAGAATTCAATGCTGTGTTCCTGGTATGCTGGAACAGTGTGTACTATTCACCCCCCTGCCCTTCTTTTCCTGATGAAGCATAAATGCCTTCCTGTAGCTGAAGACTACCAATTAAATTATTTTAGCAAAGCACTAATGAGACAGCAGAATTGTGTTCTTTGGCAAGGAGGACTTTTTTTGTTTTGTTTTGTTTTGTTTTTTAATTTGTCCTCTAGGTGCTGAGGATGAATCTGGCTGTGCTGCTGAGGGCTAAGGGGTTAATTTCCTGATTTATTTTGAACTCCTTGAAATTAAGTTCAAATAAGTTATAGTTTATGAAACACAGAAAATACGCTGGCTTCTAAAACTGTTTATCTAAAAAGCTGTTTGTCTGAAAAACAAATTAAGATCTCTCATAGTTGCTGAGAGAAAGTTTTTAGTAAGTCATTTGGATTTGTACAGAATCCAGTTTGATGAGCATATTCCTTGTTGACTCTGTAAGGTAAACCAAGCTTGTTTTGTGTTCTCTAGTTGAAATTATTAATGCCAGTCAGTGTTAAGGTGTAACATGTTAACAACGCAGGGGTAGCAGAAACATTTAATTTTTCGTGAGATAATATATTGTAGACTAGTTGCAACATCATTACCAATAATAACAGTTCTTTCAGGGCTATGTCAGCGCTTAATATAGCTCTCAGTGTTTTAATGTTGATATGTATACTGACACAGCCATACCTGTTTCATGGTAAGTAATATGTGTAATGTTGGGGATATAGCCTTATAGTTAGTGGCGTAAATGAGCACACCAAAAATGCATATAATATGTGTTACTTGTGCTTGTATCTGGATGGACTTAAGAGGGGTGCCTTTTCACAGTCCTTGTCCTTATCTTGCAAAGGCACCTGTCTGAGTCCTGCAGAGTGCCATTACACGTGTCAGGAATTCAGCACCAGGAATCTGATGTCGGGTGCATGTGGTGGTGGGGTTGGCTCTCATGAAAAAGGGGTCAGTGGAAAGGAAGCTACTCTGGATGTAAAACAACTTGAGCTTCACCCTTCAACCAGGAATAAAGGGTGGGCTGAGATGGTAAATCTGCATCTTCTATTAACAGCCAGGTTTTGAAGTGGCTCAGGGCAACACATATAACTGTACTGGTGGGCTTCCAGGTAGTTTATTCTGTAGTGGTACTTGCATAATGAGACTGCAAACAGTGACCAGGTTACCTTCCTCACTGCAGCCAAGGTACGCAAACTTAGATTATTCTGAGTTGCTGTTCTTACTTTTTCATTAATTAAAAAAGCAACTATTCTCTTTATTCCTTCAAGATCTATGTTATGATGCAAAACTGAAAGAATGGAAAGCTAGAGCAGATAAAAACAAATTACTGTGATGTGAACTTAGTTACATTCTGGTAGCTGCAAAGTAGCTATTGTAGGAAATTACTAAGACTCAAACTTTTTCATTATAGGTGTTATGGATCTATCTGTTATTTATATAGTCATGTGAAATGACATTTGCCATAATGCAGTTGTCTTCATATGAATGAACTGATTGCTTGAGAATCAACACAGACCACTGAAAATGCCCTTAATAGTCATCTCCATCCAGTAGATAGGGGAGGCATTGTTCCAACTGCTTGACTGTTGGCTACACTTCAAGAATTGCATCATGGGTCCTCCTTGTTTCTCAGTTATTTTCAAACAAAATTAAACACCATCTGGGTCAAAAAACCCCGTTGGACCAAAGTAATTGCAAGTGAATTATTTTGGTTTTAATCGTTTTTGCCAATAATAAGAGGTCTGCTGTTACAGATCTGTGGTCTTGAATAGATCCTACTGATACTAGGGATATATCCAGTTTGGGTACAGCACTGGTCTACACTTAATAGATCTTTGCCTTCTAGATTTGTTTGCAGAAGAATTTTTCTTCTGTGGAATTAGAATGAAGAAATGCAGTTTTGGAGCTAAAGTAATCCAAACACACTGCTAGGTAGGAGTACTAGGTAGGATTGCTGGAGTGCTGCCTGGGCATGCATTTACAGAATTTGTGTTAATGATATCTACAACATAGTCTATGTTGTTTACGTGCAACATGGTAACTTTTAAAACAATACACACTTCTTTAGAGTTTGAATTAATGTTAAATTTGCTTTACTTTTTGGGGAGTTGGTTAGTTCCAAATGCTCAGTTAACTTAACCAGAATAAACTCAGTGAGTATGACTGTAGCATTAGACTTGTCAAAACTGCTGTCTTATGCTGATTGAAATAAATATTTTTTGGTATTGATGATATATTTATTATCTTATAATGATCTGTAAGGATTTTAGATATTTGATCTAAATATGTGCTTGATATGTTTGTAGCCTATCAAAATTTTTGTGTTGCAGTCTTTAAACAGTGCTTATCTCTGTTTTATGGCAGTATTTACCTCTAGAAACAAGGAAATACTGGAGTGAAACTATAGTTTGAATAGTAAGGTAGCCTATGTGCAATAAACGAGTATACCCTCCCACCTAATGCAAATACATAGAGAGTTTTCTTGTATTTAAAAGTTACTTTTTGCTCGATCCCGGTGGCAACTCTAACTATTTTCCTTCGGAAGGTGTTTTGCTATTTGTCTTTCTCCTCCTGCAAGAATTAAATAGAGTATGTTTTTTTTGAAATGCTTAACCTGACTGACAAAAGTTTTTCTACTCCTACTTCTTTCAGTGTTCCCCTCTTCCTCCCCCTGGCTTCTTCCTGCTTCATGGGTCACTTTACCTCTTCAAAACAACCAAACCAACCAACCAAAACTCCCCCCGCTTAGAAGTACCTCATTTTTGAAGTTTTTCAGATTTTTGTTGTTTCATCTGTTTCAGCTATGTTTTTTTTGTGTGGTTGCAAGCTTATAGCTGGTGGAAGACTCATGATAATGAATGTGTCAGCAAGCAGTACACCTAGGGAGTAGGTGGAAGAGCAGCCCACCTTGGGACAAAGTAGGGAATGCATGTGCAACAGATCAACTGTTCAGTATTCATCCCACGTGAGCAAAATGACATTCTTCATGCTGATACTGGGAGATCAGTATGAGAGGAGTTGTCTCCTCTGCTGTCCCACTTTCCTTCCTACCTGCTCAGGTACATACATGGTATGACAGGTAGTCAACAGCAAGTTGTCTACGTGGATAGAGCATGGTATGATTGGTTTTGCCAAGTTTCTGCCTATTCAGGGGTCTGGCCTTCTTTCTGTTTGGAAGCAAGCTGTTTTAAAGTCATTACCATCTGTCAAAAAATGTTAATGAGACAAGAATAAATGAAAATGATGGTTTGAATGGACCTAGAGTAATGTCAGCTTTGATTGACTAGAGTCGGGTTGAGTCTCTTGCTGTTGTGTTTGCATGAATTATTTTATTGAGCCATATGGGTAATTTTGAGTGAAATCAAGTATGAAATAAGTTATTGCAGTGGGGGACTGAGGAAATGGTCTTTCAAGCAAGCACGCGAAACAGAAACAGTGAAACAACTGCTGGCCTGGCTAGTGATAATTGTGTCAGTAACTTTATGCTTCATCCTGGAAGCTACCGAGAGCTACTAATTAAGCCCTAACTGGCAGCTGCTGGCATTGCTGTGCTGGTTTGATTTGTCACTGAGTTGTGATGTTTTGTACAAAATACAGCAGGAAATGTATTCCACTACTGCCGCTTCCTGGTGTAGAATCGGAGACATCTGCAAAGGTCACAGCACTTACCTGCTGATGCTGCACCTAGGGCAATAAATGATGTGTTTTACGGAGGCTATCAGTGCTTATAGAGTTGATGGGAGTAGCCAAGATGTAAAGCAAGAAGTATTATTCTCTTCTGTTTAATTCTGTTTACAAGAAGAGGTATACTGAAAAAAATACTGAGAATGACAAATGAGCTACCAGTGCCAAAGTCTGTATCTTCTTTGCACCAACTCCTGAAGGAAAGAGGTTTTTCTTTAGGAACTAGGTGTAATATGAACAATTATAAAGCTCCTAGCTGCACAAGTGGTTTAATGTAAGCGAGTTTTCTGAAAGTCCAGAGTGCTGGTTAGTGCTTCAGAGTTTGCATAGTTACCTGCAAACAACATTCTCCTTTTGAGAGTTCCTCAGTTTAACTTGAAGGTGGAAAGAGAAATCAGTTGTTACAGGCATAATTTCCCAATTGCTTCTTTTCCCATTGCTTTTTAACCTCTTTGTGGTGAAAATTGGGAAGAGGGCTATGTTTCTGCTGTGTGTTTCCCTTCCCTTGATATCCTGCTAAGGCAGTTTAAGGTGAGACAGACCATCACTGGAGTGGATTTGGGAAGAAGGGAGGCCACAGGGGAGAAGAGGCAGAAGAAAAATGTCTACATCTTGTCTGTTCATGACCTTATTTGTTTAACCTCCTCAGACCAAGTAGGAAGCTGACTTATTTAAAATAGTTCCTCTACTGATGTCATTGCCCTAGAAGTGAAGCTGGGTGTACTGAGGAGAAAAAGGAGCCAGTGAACTTGTAGTTGAGGACTATCTGATGTGATGTGTGAACATATTCTTTTTACATTAAAAAATGCTAGTAAATCTCTTTCCCCTTATAAGTGACAGTTTAGTTATAGCATGAGAAGTACGAGCTATATTTATCGGGATAGAAAACCTAAAGTTTTGATTTGTAGTGTCTGCTTCTCAAAGACAGATGTAGTGAATAAACAAACTCTGATTAGATGTTCAGAGCAAAATTGGCAGTTCTTCCAGAGGCCAGAAAGCAGGACCATTTATTGAATAAGTAACTGTAGAAAAATTAGCCATGTTTTCTCTGCGAGTATTTGGCCCTGGGGTTCCTGACAACTTTTGTCGACTTCCCCACCATTTGGAGATGCTATTTTTAGTGTAACTGTTTTTCTCATTATTCATTGGCCGATGGCTATCAGAAGGCATTGTGAGAAGTGACTTGGTTTTGAAAGGTTTATTTGTTTGGCTTTGGTTTGGAGCCAGGAGATAACATTGGGGTTTTTGTTGTTTTTGGTGTTTTTTTCATTTGTTTTGACTTAAGAGTAGATTTCATATGTTATCAATATGAGGGAAAGTGTGAGAAAACTGTCTCTTGTGAGCTTAAAGCACTGGAAATAAGGGAAGGGTGATATTCCTCCTGCCAGTGGTCAAAATGAAAAAAAAACAAAAACAAACCCCAAAAAACCCACCTGAGACAGATTTGTTTGAACAAATGAGAAATAGAAGTAGATTTACTTCCATAGGTGGCAGCTACAAGACTAGAAGGAAAGAAGGCAACTGCTAAGGCCAGTGTAACATCAGTCTTTGACTTAAGTCTTTGGGGCAGTAAAAGGGAAAATATAACAAAAGTGTCTGTTCCCTTGCTATAAGAAGTCTTTAGGCTGAATTTACAGGGAGAGGTACTATCTTTTCTTAGAAGAGTTGACCTGGATGGAAGAAAAAGGCTATGAAGTTTTGGGCACAGAGTCCTTAGAGGTGCAAGTAGCTTCAGTTAACATGTTGACTTAAAGCTTTGCTTTTTTAAGGAATTTATACTGTCCTGCTGCTCTGATATGTGATGCTGAAGATGGAGCTTATGAGTAAGAGTTTGAGTGTCACTAACTCAGCCTCGTTTAAATGCAGACAAGCTGCTGCTGTCAGGATGTTGGTAGGTACAGGTCTAGATTAGGACTATGATGGTCTTCTCAGACAAGCTTGCTGGTAGTTATGTTTGAAATTATGTTCACTTCCAGGAGCTGTTCTTGAAAGGGCTTTTTTCAGGAGCATGGTCGTGCTGCCGGTGCTGTGCTATGGCAATTCAGTCTCATCTTAAGAGGAGGAAAAAAAAAGGGAGCGTTAGGAGCTTATGCTATGTTTATACTGTTAATTACTTGCTTAAAACAAGATACACGTGGAAATAAAGTTCAAGGAAAATTAGGAAGAGAGAGAAAGAAAGCATGAGCGCTCTTAGGTGTGGTTGAGTTGTGAGGAGGGGCGAGTGCTACTCTGTGACTGACCGCTACTTGAGCACCATCATACCTGTGGCCACTAAATATTTCTGCAGAACAGACCTAAGGTTTCAAGTTGGGGAATGAAGACCACCCTTACTGGACAGGCTGTAAAAAGTCTGATTTAAATGACTTGCCTAACACTGCACAGGGATATCTTCATTTTTTCATTTCTCTACTTCATTCATCACTTGCCTTTTAACACTGTCAGTTAATGAGATAGTGTCCGATACAGAGTAAACATGTTTTGTCACTTTGACACCAGTGTGGTTCTTACCACAGTCTCTTGTGTGAGCTGACCCAAGTAGAGAGATAGTAGGGGGACAAAATAGCATGTTATAAATTGAAGACCATGTTATTATACACACTTTCAAAGTAGGTGAATAAGTGCTGCACCAATGGAATATATTCAATAGTTTTGGTGCAAAGTATAGTCAGCAGCCACAGAGCACAGAGACTTCTGCTGTCAGTCCTCTGTTTTTACTTATAGGGAAAACAGTAGTCTTCTGTTTTTTACAATCTGGAAAACTTAGAGTGAAATTAATAATTCTGTGACTCCTGGGTGACTGTTGTGCCTATACAGTATTAAGCTTCAAGGTGTACCAAGTATTGAGTTCCTACTCAAACCAAGGTTATGCTATTCATTCCTTAAGAGGTTGGTGTTTCTTTTAATGCAGGCCAGAAAATTTCAAGTAGAATCGTCCATAATATTTTTCTATTGTGGATAATTATTATAGTTTCAGTCTTTTTCTGAGTTAGTCTTGCATTAGGCACTTCAGCTTAAACAGTTAAACTTAGTAAAAGTAAAAGCGAGAGAAAATAGCATCTGATAGTTGAAAGAATTCAAAAGTATGAACTCTTGCAATTGCTGACAGCTGTGCCTGGAACAAAGCCCTGAAGTTAAATGAAATGCCTTGTGTGAAGTCCCATAGGTCAAAAAGTGGGTCTTGCCAGGCCTTTAGTAGTCCTGTTGGAAAGGTCAAATGGTTTGCATGTTAACTGGATATGAAAGAACTTTGGCTTACCCTGGTCTATATTAAGGGATGACCTAAAGCAATATCTAGTTCTTTTCCTAACAAGTGATTGAATAATCTGAAATACTTATCATGGGAAGGCAAGAGAAGCATTTATTTTTTGTTAATTATTTCAAAGTTCTTTTGAAATAAAAGTTCTTCTTTTGGAGGCTGGAATAGTGATTTAGATACTAAGCCTGGATTAATGTAGAATGTATCAATTTCAGGAGGGTAGAACTCCCTTTTGTAAAGCTTTTGTGTTTATGAACATAACTAGATCATCTTGTCTGAGAAGACCATCGTAGGCCTAATCTAGACCTGTACAACCCACAGACCCAACCCCAAATTTATTAAAACTAGCGAGAAAATGTTCAAAGTATCTCCTTTAAGTGTGATGTCGCATTAGTAGTAATGACGTTTGAGACTTTTAAAAAGGAATTCTGTAGAGCAAAGGCAAAATGCTGTAAACATGAAAAAATGCAGACATAAATGAAGAAGTATTTTTGTTATTAAAAAAGGTTATATCACCTTGATGGAAACTCTAGCTATAGAACATTTTTGTTCAGAACCCTTAGGAAAAAGTAGCTTTACCATGCAGACTCTCTCTGCCAGGCAGAGCTGCTTAATCTGAAAGTTTGTAGTACAACTGCTATTAAAACTTTTTCTTTGTCATGTACCTCTTATACATGGCAAGCCAGGCACTGTTCTGAGTCCAGTGCAGTTAGTAAGTGAAACTTTTATTTCTTTCCTGGGAAGTAAGAAGCCAAGATTGTGGAATTTTTTTTTTTGGGGGGGGGGGGGCAGGGTTGAGGGGAATAAGGCTCCCTTTCTGGTGATTTCTACCTCTTCTTTTTGCAGTTCTAGACTCAGCTTTTTGGTGTGAAAGACATGGAGAGGTAGACTGGTGGGATTGCTTGTCTCCAACTTGCTCATATATGTAAGCAATTTTTTTCTCTCCTGTTGTATTTTTCTTTACCTAGTGCCTTTAAGAGGAGGGGGGGAAAAAGAAAAGAAAACAAAAAAGACCCAGTGGAGATCTACAAGCCAGAGAGCTTGTGAAAGTTGGTTTGGGCTTGCTTTTATTACACTGATAGGGAAATGGAAGGCTTGTAAAGCTTTAAACATCAAAGACATCTTGGTAGAGTAAATTCTTTGTTTCCTGTTGGTGTTCTTCAGTTCCTCATCAAATCAGTGTTTTGGGTTCAGAAGTATATTCTCTGCCTAGTGTCTAAGGTGGCTTGTTAGCAATTATTCAGGAATGAAAAGGCATCCCCCAAGATATGCATTCTTCCAAGCAGAGTATATTCAACCCTCAGAGGACACTGTACTAGCTCTTTGTGAGAGACTGATTGTCTGGATTCAGGGCTTAATCAAATGTAGGGGACACAATCAGCCTTGCAGAGCAAGCAGTTGTGTTTGCAGAGCAGGCAGCATTGCATCCTAGCTAGCAGCCTGAATTCCTGTCCTCTTTAAATCTTTTCTTAATACACAGAGGTGTGAGGGGAAGAATAGGAATACACTCATATAATACCTAACACTTCTCTTGTACGCAAACTGGCCCTCACCCCTCTGTCAGTGGTAGCCACTGACTGAAGAAGGTCCACAGAAGAAAATCTGTGCTTGTATCTCCATGTGGGAGCTCAAAGCCAACTCCATGGATGAAACTCCTCCTTCATCAATGCTCAAAGCAGGGGTAGTAGGTGGGGCAGGTGTGGCAGAGTCTCACTCAGCCCAGCAGGCCTGGCCGTGGGAATTGGGGCTGCTGGCACAATGGTGGGGACAGTGTGGAAGTACTGAAGCCAGACCTGCTAGGACACGTCTGTCTGTGTACTAAGCTGTGAAAACTGCCACGCAATGCTTATTAAATTACAGCTTTTGTCAGCTATAGATACTTTCTATTCTCTCTGCTTTTCAGCTGTTGTGATACAGTCTATTCTCTCTGCTTTTCAGCTGTTGTATTTGGCAACTGGCTATACGCAAAAGTCATTGTACCAGGCCAGGGGATTCCATGAATCTCCTTTGAATACAAATTCAATTTGTAAATTAAATTATTTTGCAGTTTTGCAGAGCATAATTCTGTAAATACTAAGAACCCAAGCCTTGACACTCAAAAACACTTGAGCGGAAGTGTAATTTTAAGCATATAAGTTGCCTCTGTGAGTCTTGCTTAAGGCTCAGCCAATATTGATGTGCATTGCTGCTCAGCATTTGGTCTTCAGACTATTGTTGCCAGAAAGAAAGAAATATTGACTGACTTGGAGGCGACAATTAACCTTTCCCAGCCAACTTTCTACTTTGTCTCAGTGATGTATTAACCCGTGATTGTTAGCCATTAGAGAACTGGCTAGCAGAGATATTTGACTGGCTCGTGAAAGGTCTGTTTCTAATGCAGTTCTCAGGATGTCATACAATCTCCATCACTAAAACTATGGGGCTAAATCAAGTGGTTTAGTAGTATTTAGGGATGAAGAGTTTTTGCATGTTAGATATGTGATGGTATCTTACTACCCCTTGCTCTGGAGGTATCTTACTACCCCTTGCTCTGGAAGTGCTGTAGAGATGCTCCATCCCCTTATCTCTTTTTACAGTATGCAATTATTGCACTTAAACTAGAGATGAGTACCTCAGAGCAGGTTCTTTTTTGGGTGGTTTTGTAAAACTGTCTCTTCTGAACTATCGACTAAAGTAATTTAGCTTATAAGCAAAATATAGACGAGTAGGTTTTTTGACTGAAAGAATATATTTTGTATATGTCTAGAAATACAAATCACTTTCAGTGTGAAAACCTAATGGTGGCTTCTTTGAGGTGTGCACTTAAATCTGAGACTTGAATTCTTACAATATCTCTCTGGATAAAAGTATCCCTATTATGTCAGAGGCAATGTGATACTCTCTGGCAAGTGAGTAACTTCTTTGTGAGAGTATTTTCTTTCATTAACACATCTGCGCTTGAACTTTAAAAGGTAGAAACTGCTGATTATTAAAACTTCAGATGACATGAATTTGTTTTGATACTTTACCTGATGAAAACTGCTGCTGTTGCAGCTGACAGACTACATCAGTTTATAACTCTGTCCTGGATGGTGTGGGATTAAATAACTGGAAATTGCTCACAGGAAACTCTGATTACAGCAGTCAGAGTAAGGTTTTAGGGCGAACCAGTCTGTGTTGACACTTATACCTTGCAACCTCCTTCTGTTGCAGAAGGCCAAGCTGCTGGGGGTTTTTCCCCCCTGCTTCCTCCTTGCAAATATAAGGCACACTTTTGGTGTGTTGATGAAGACAGATGGGTCTAAGTACACAATTTTGGATACTATAACTATTGATGTCAACTGGTTCCTGACCTCATCAACAGGATGGAGTACACTTGAGTGCTTCTGGTAACTCCGAATGCCTCCTCTGTCACTCGTTTGTTCTGTATGCAACTTTGTACTCGATTTTACTGCATATCCTAATCTGTGCCTGTACGGTAGGCTTGGTAATTGCCCCATTCCTCCTCTGACTTCCGTTGCTCTCTTTAGCAAAGAACATATCCCCAGGGCACCAAACAAGGTTTTATGGAGGTTCCTTCTGTCCTGCTTTGCTCTGATGATGATTATCTAGTACAAATCAGCCTTTATCCTACAACATGGACTCATTTCCTTGGAAGAAATTCCTGTGTGACTTGGTGGAGGTGGGACCTCAAAAAAAGGGATCCCTCATGAAGAAAAATGTTATCCAGAATAAGGGTATAAAGATAAGCTTTGTGGAATGCGTAACTGCTGTGCTTCAGGGAAACATGCTTTAGAGGGGTGGAATGGAAGTAGGTTTGACTTAGATGTAATGACATTATTTGTAATGTTACTGTCAATTCTGGGAAACATAATGCATAACAATGGGTATTATGAGTTAGGAAGTACCTCACTTCAGCATTTAAGATTGCTAATCACTGAAATCAGACTTGGTTTTCTAGTGCCAATTTTTGAGTTTATGCCAAATACATTTGAAGTTTTCAATTTGTCACCTATTTTTCTTTTAGCATAAAGGGGAAAGTAATTTTGCAAGAACACAATTTATATTGCCTTTGGGATTTTTTTTTGCCCCATGGTTTCTTTAGCCTGAGAACATCTGTCTTACTCCTGAAAGAAGTCTACCAAATGTTTTTGCTGTTAGTTATCATTTAAGGGAAATGCCATTCTGAAGCCATTATTATTTGTGGCTTTAACAGGATTTGGGATTCAGAAGTATTTATGATGGCATAAGAATGAAAGGAGTAATAAAAGCTAAGTATCAAAAAAACTCAACCAAACCCAAACTACAAAACCCCACAAAACTGTTAAAATCAAATATATAGGATATTTATCAGAAAGGTCCCAATGACAATTGATGAAAGCTTTGGACTGTGTATACCAGATGGTATAAGTATCTATAGGCATATCTTGCTTCTGTTTCAAATTATTCAAGTACTGCTTAGGAAGTCTGTAACCATCCTTTTCCTTCCAGTTTTGCCTTACCATTCCACTCCTTGCCAGACTGTAGTATGTCCTGGGTTTACAGTGCTCAGCATTGGGTTTCTTTTTTAATCAGAAAAGCAAAGCTGTGTGGCGGCTTTTGCTTTACTGATACAATTGCAGGGAATCCTTGAGCATCCTTTATGCAGCAGAGAGCTTGGGTACCACTGGATTCCTGAACAAGCATAGATGACATAAACAGCATGGGCACACTTTGTATAGCCATTCCAAAAAGAACTGCTGGTTTCTTCAGGGAAAGCGCTACAGTTGGTGTTACCGTGGGAGGTGGTGAGATGGGTCTAAAGGTGGCTTCTCGCTATCAGTCTCCTTACAGATGTGTGACCACCCTGGGCGTGTAAGCTCAGTGATGTATTTCAACTTCTTGCTGCCCCATGCACAGGGCTGTCTTTCAGAGCCTACTACAAGATCCCTGCTGCTCTCCCAGCTTCCTGGCAAAGTTAGCAGCTTTCCTCCCTCATCCTCTTTAGGCCGTTCTGATTCAGGAGCAGATGAAGGGTGTGTGTTTCACTTGCCCATAAGGCGGCTACAATGCGACAGAGCTAGACTGCTTTATAGAGTAAGTAGCAGCCACCTCTGTTCAGCAATAAATGCAGTCTAAATGCAAAGCTTTGGTTAAAAATCACCGAAGAGATCACTTTGGTCATCCCCACCCGTTTTCTTCACACTGGAAGAATAAAGATTGAGTTGTTGAAAAGCTTGAACCAAAATGGAGCCAAAATCTGAACAGAGGAGCCACGCTGCACTACAATAGAGCTGAGATTTGCCAGGTGACCCATAAGGAGTAGGAAGTGCTTTCAGACCCTCACCAGTAGCTCTAATTGAGCATTACTCAGGACCACCCATAACTGTCCTTGACCTCTTTTGTTGTCTTTCTGTGTGAAGGAGTGATATGCTTAAAGCAACCCTTCCAAGAGGAGTTCCATGGGAAGATTTATCCAGTGGAGGTTATAGAAGAACTCAGAGTTACTGTTGCTGGTGCTGTTCTCCAGTATCACAGTAACTGTGAACTTTTGGGAGAGGAGCAGTGTGGGGGAGTGGGTGCTGTTGAACTCCCAGTGATTTTTGTTTTGATACGCTTGTATCAAAATCTGGATTCAGTTTAAATCATGAAGATAATTCCTCAATGTTGCATTGAAGAATCAAGAAAAGTAAATTGAAAAACCTACTGAAACCTCAGAGTATGTCTTGGCATTAAAACTGTGAGATTAAAACCACTCATTTCTAGGATCTGACTCGTGTTTTGAATGCACGAGGGTGGCAGCACTAGCTCCTATGGTCAAGTCACAGTGTATGTTATTTCATGTATATGTAGTAGAGGAAAGTGAATTTCAGAGCAGCAGCCTTGCTGGAGATCTTCAGGAATAATGTCTGCAGCATGTGTAGTAGAATTTGACCCTGTTAGGAAAAGAAGTATGGCAAGGTGACTTTATTAGTGGTGGCTCCAGCTTATGGTGGCAACACAAAGTGAAAGAAAGAGCAGGGGAAAATGAAGTGGGATTTAAATAATTCTGCCTGCCTGCCAGGAAGCCTTCTGTGCCCTGAAAACTCATTCAGCCAAGTCATAAATGAATTCTTCTCTGGCAAATAGGAGAAGTATTTTTCTATTAGTTTTCATGAGGCATTGCAAGTTGCCGCAAACCCAAAGCGTTAAAGGGAGAAGAGGGCTTTCAGCAGAGGTGAGCAGGAATTCATTGGACATTCATGTCTTCATTGGACACTGGGACATGGTGTGCTGCGGGCAAGAAGCTGGCACATCTCCCTCCATGCCATGGAGTCACCTCCTTGTGACATGGGGAGGAATGGCTGGCTGGGAGTGTTGGCCGCATGAGTTTCTCAGACATGACTTGCCAGGAATGCTGAGCAAGGTCCCTTCATGCTTTAAAATGAGAACTGAACTTCAAGAATTCCTGGACTATCTTCACTGGTTTCGTCTGATCTGGGGGAGGCAAGATTTTAGCTAGTGAAAAAAGCATATTATTCCAGAGGGCTGCTTTGCTTGTTGTGTTTGCTGCTGTTTTAACAAGTATGTGTGTGAGAAATCCTTGGAGGCAGGGAATGGAGCATGGCAGGCAAGATCCTGAGGAAATGTCGGAATAAGCACATAAGCGGATGATAGTAACATGAACCTCTCTTGAAGTTTTGTAGGAAGTATATTGCTTGATTTGTAAATTTGTAATACTTTTAAAAAGCATAAACCATAAAGAAGTTGGAAGAAGGTATGGAAAAGATCTGTATCATGTTGCATAAATATCTGGGTTGGGTCCAGCCATTGTAAGTTGTATGGGATTGTAATATAGGTAAACTGATTCCTCTTTCTGCAGAGGAGAAAGAATTATGTTTACGATATGTACCTTATGTCTCCATATGCTGTTGTTTAAAACAGAGTAACTGAGACCAGAACATAACAAATGTGTAAGCACAGTTCTCCACAGTTGTTACCAAGGCATAATTTCAATTGGCCATCTGCAAGCTGAACATATTTAGCTTGAAAATTAAATGGGCTTTATATTGTAAGTTAAACTAGCTTTTCAGGTTTTAACTAACACATTGTGGAAAAAAAATGGATTAATATGTTGCCCTTAAGTGAAACTCTAGCCTTAATATCTTTTCCTTTCTTCATTTGGTTCACTCTCTATATACAGGAAAATGATAGCTGGCATGATACCTCCTTTTTCAGTTGTGCCGCTTAGCATTTCTGGCAGCTGGATATGTGTGGAAAGCTGTATACTGACAAATCTGTTTCCCATACCTTTCCTGGTCTGTTTTGCATTAGATAGAAGATGTTAATACTCCCTGAACTTTCCTCCTTTGGCTCACCCAGACAGTAATTTACTTGAGCATTTCCTGTGTGTTGTCTGTGGTACGGAGCTCATGCTTTCTGTCTCTGCTGTGTTGCAGAACTCCACTGGAGTGCTGCATCATCCCCAAGCTTCTTGGGGTGCTTTCTAGAACAACCCAGACTTGTGTGTTGCAGCTAATTGGGATGGTGCAATATCATGGAAGGGAATTTACCTCAAATTTGAAACAAAATATGAAGTGAAACTTGGAAAAATGCTTCACTTCCTGTATTTGTTGCAATGCTGTTGATATTTCTTGTATATTTTTGCAGAGTTTAATAAATTACCTGGTGGAATGGAAGGCTGCCTACAAAGAGTTAAGGCTTAGAAAAGAAAAAGCTTAGATAGTCTGTTTTTTCCACATGTTAAAATGTATTTTGATGCTAGTAAATGAGTATTTTCATAAGTGATGAATAGAACCTTTGTTTTCAAGAGAATTTCCCTCACTTTTATTAATGTGTTTTGGCTTCAGAAACCTACAGACAAGTGAAGACTGTGGCATAGAGCTGATTTTGCTGTTGAGTGAATGTTTTATGTTTCTTCAGGCTCTGTGAGAAATTCTATGTTGTTTGTGGACAAATACCTGATATAGTCAACTGCCCATTGTGTTTTAATATGTAGAGCAGATGCTGAATTTTATGCTCCTGGATGCCCATGTATTGGGATCCATATATATGGTCTGGAGCAGTAGCCTACTGAAAGCAATCACCGTAATGATTTTACCTTCTACTCCTCAATTTGGACACTTAATAATACTAACTATAGAGGCATAAGTAGTTCAACTCAGCAAATTACAGTTATAGCTTTCTCAGTGTGCCAGACTTGCTGTGATACAAAAGGGTTTTTTTGGAGACGGAGCTGCAAGAAACGCTGAAATGCTGATTGGAGGTCCAACCACCAGCTCATGGATGGGCTCTGTAGTGATGACAGTGCCTGGAGTAAAAGTAAGCAAACCTCCTTTTCTGATAGCAGATGGAGAATCTTGTCTAGAGGTTTCCATGACTAACACACTTTAATTGTTTGTTGTTTAAAACCATGCCCAGAGCTTCAACATTTTGCTGGTTTTTACTCAGTAAGATTTTTCTCTACTAAAGTCACATTTTTCTTTACTCTCCCTTCTTCTCTCTTGCTTGAAGGCTACCCCATCCCTCAGTAGCAAAGCTGAAATTATCCTTGCAAATAGAATCTTAGAATGGTTTGGGTTTGAAGGGTTCTTAAAGATCATCCAGTTCCAACCCTCCTGCCATGGACAGGGACACCTCCCACCAGACCAGGCTCATCAAGGCCCCTTGACCCTGGCCTTGAACACTTCCAGGGAGGGGGCATCCGCAGCTTCCCTGGGCAATCTGTTCCAGTGTCTCACCAACGTCATCATGAAGGATTTCTTCCTAATGTCTAATATAAATCTTCCCCCTTCCAATTTTAAGCCATTCCCCTTCATTCTATCACTACTTGCCCTTTTAAAAAGTCCCTCCCCAGCTTTCCTGTAGCCCTTTCAGGTACTGGATGGCCACTATGAGGTCTCCCCGGAGCCTTCTCTTCTCCAGCTGAACAAGCCCAACTCTCTCAGCCTGTCATCATAGCACAGGTGCTCCAGCCCTCTGATCATCTTTGTAGGTTTCCTCTGGACCTGTTCCAACAGTTCCATATCCTTCTTATGTTGGGGATTGCAGAACTGGACACAGTACTCCAGGCAGGGTCTCATGAGAGTGGAGTAGAGAGGAAGAATCACCTCCCTCACCCTGCTGACCCAGGACATGGTTGGCCTTCTGGGCTGTGAGTGCACATTGGTAGCTCATGTTGAGCTTCTCATCAATCTGCAGCCTGAGTCCTTTTCCACAGGGCTGTGTACAATCGCGTCATCCCCCAGCGTGTACTGAAACCACAGACTACCCCAACCTAGGTGTAGTTCCTTGCACTTGGCCTTATTGAACCTCATTGAGGTTCGCACAAGCCCACTTCTCCAGCCTGTCCAAGTCCCTCTGGATGACATCCCATCCTCCTGATGTGACAACTGCTCCACTCAGCTTGCTGTCATCTGCAAACTTGCTGAGGGTGAACCCTATCTCACTGTCTGTATCATCAATGAAAATAATAAACAACACTGGTCTCAGTACGGATCCCTGAGGGACACCACTTGTCATGGATCTCCATCTGGATATCGAGCTGTTGACCACTACTTTCTGAACGTGACCATCCAACCGATTCCTGATCCACTGAACAGTCCATATATCAAATCGAATTCTCCAATTTAGAGAGAACGATGTTGTGGGGGACTGTGTCAAAGTCTTTACAGAAGTCCAGGCAGATTACATCCATTGCTTTTCCTGCGCCCTCCGGTGTGGTCAACCCATCATAGAAAGCCACTAGGTTGGTCAGGCAGGACTTGCCCTTGGTGAAGCCATGCTGGCTGTCTGGAATGTGCCTTGCCCTCCCATTTCACAGCTGGTTTTGAATGCTGCTGAAACTGTAATTTGTTTCTTCTCTTGTCTCCTCTCCTCCAGTTGTTCTTAGACCTGAAGCTTTCCTCAGACCTCAAATATTTTCACACTGGAAAAAAAAAATCTGAAATTATTTGAGCCAGACTACAAAAAAGTAATAAAAATGTGCAGGGACCAAAATACATATGGCCACACCCTTGAGGGAAGGATGAGGTGGTGTCTTTTGACAAGCTCTTCTTCATTAGCAGTTCATGGAAAATTTATATTGCTTCTCCTTAGAAAATATTTTGAGTTATTAATGGACTTAGAAAATTTATTATTTAGCACACAGTTTTCTTCTATCAAGAATGTTTTGAAGTTCTTCAAAAGCTAATTTGTAAGTTACTGCATGGATTAAACAGACTCGTGTTGACATAAGTAGGCTTTTATATTTATTATGCTTTAATGTAGACATCAAAAATGTGTATGTGCATGTATCTCTGCGTGTTTTATTTTAGAGCTGCAGAACGATGAAGAGAGATGTTGCAACACTGAGTTTTTTGTTCAAAGTACAAGCTGACATGCTGCCAGCAGGCACTGGAAAGCTGTCATGGAAGGCTGAAGGAGAAATCAGCAATAGTTTCCTTAGTACAGCATTTTATTGATGCATACCAGCCCTGAAATGGAGGTGGTAACAAATGTCTGCAGGGGTAATGCCTTTAAAAAATTTACAGCACGGCACTACATCCAAAATCTTCATGAGAAGTATAAATTTATATTGTTTCTGAAGATTTGTGAAGGGGGTATGTGTCTGATCTTTTAGTGTTGTTGGTGGTTTTGGATCGGGGTTTTTTCGTGTTTGTTTTGGTTTTTTTTTTAAGGCAGAGTTGCTCAGTTTGGGACAGATTTGGTCTCTGCAAGCACCCACCGCAATCCTTGGTCTGGGATCAAAAACTTGCTTCCAAAAAAAGCAGTATCTGTGCTGGCACATTCCTGGGGAGGGGGAAAGTGTGGCTCAGGCCACGTCCTATAGAGCAGCTTCATTCATGCAATAATTTACTTTGGTCTGACCCTTCTTCTACCTCTCTGCATCGCAAAAAATTGTGATTACTAAATTGTACTTAAATATACTGTGAAAACCAACCTGTCTTGTGTATTCTCAAGCCTCTTCTCTCATTGAGGTCTCAAACAAGGAGTAATGAGTTTCATTGTCAAATTAAATACCACTTGCACATGAGTAGCAAATGTCCCCTTTTACTTTTCTACCTGATGGAAGCACTGTGTTTGTTGTCTACCACCAGTGGTCTGCAATGTTTTGGTATTTTGTTCTGTTTTCATGTTGCCCTTTAACATGAAGTTTATGTGCTGTAATGCCATTGCTATGAGACAGCCTGTCCCTCATCCTGCCATCCTGCCTGACCTGGATTTATGTGTGTGCTGCTGGTGTGAGTGACCCCTGCATTCCTGGCACAGTGCTGGTGCTCTCCCTGCCCTACCTCTCCTGCCATCGTGCATTTTCTTGTATCATTGGCTGAGGCTGGGCTTGGGAAAGCACGAGCTCTTTGTTTTGTGCTAAGTAGAGTTCAGGTGGATACCTGGATGCTTTTCTTATTTCTGCATTAAAATGGGTCTTCTGTTCACAGTTACAAAACTTCAGTGAAGACTGAAGTCCTAAATCAGATGGGGAGTCCATAAATCATAGTTAAATTCAATGGCAAACTCAGTTTTTCACTTATTCATTGTAAATTTTATTTCTGTTCAGTTAGACCCTTTGCCAAGCATTTTCTACTGCCATGTGATACTTCTGCACATTTGGATTTGGCAGAAGCATTAAAAATCCCGTAATTCTTAAACCTCTAAAGCTGTGGTCTTCTGTCTGCTCCCCTTCACCAGAGAGCTGGAGATGAAGTTAAAGGTTCATTATAAAGCAGGGCTGTAATGTAATCCATAGGCAGCCTATTAAAGTGACGTGCAAGCTTGGTGTGCCATGCCTTTAAATAACTTGCATTCATTGCCCCCAAGTACTAGATGAAAGTTTAGACCCTTGTTGAGCAGTACACACCACAGTTGGAGCTCGCCATTCAACACGTAGGCCCTGGGGCACGTGTGTTCATTTTGGAGGCTTTCCTCTGTCTCTTGCTCTTCCATTTCTTTTTTAATCAGACTTTGTTTCATTATTTAAAACCAAATTAAAGTGACAACATTGGAGACAAAGCTCTCATTTCCTATGCTGTATCTGTCTGTCTGTAGGTAAATGACCGTGAGGCTTTTCATTCCTTTTTCTTACCACCCTATTGTCTTTGGTAGCACTCAGTTAAGCTGAAGTGATGTTATTTTTACTTCCAGATGTTTCATACAGGAGAAACAATTTTTGACCAAAACTATCTTTTTGGACACCCATACTGAAATGTTTTAACTGGATGGTAGTTAAAAATTCAAAACCAGTATTTAAAAGTATTTAATTGTACTAAACCAAAAGACCAACCAGAAATGGCAATGCAAGTGTTGCCTTTATGTCTCAGAGTTCCTCAGCCCCATCTCCAATAACCTTGATTAGGAAGGTACACTCTTAAGCACTGACCTAAGTCAGTATTGCTCCAACCCCCCATGCCCCTGAGCTCGTTTTCCCACTCCCAGAATCCATGCTACCGCCACTGCTTATCTATTTGCATGCTGTGCTAAAAGAGCAGAAAAATATACTGTCTTCATTTTTACTGGATAATACCATCAGCTTTTCAATTAGTGTTAGGGATATATCTGTGCTAAAAACTTGGGTTTCAGAAGAACGACCTGTAACTGCAGGGCATTGTGTTATTAAAGTGTCAAGTTTAATTATATAAACTGGAGGTTAGAGCACATTCTTCTTTGCTTTCGGTGAGGTTTTCCTGGTCCCACCCCAGGGGCATAAGAGTTTCCTTACCTGTGCTGGGAAATTAACTTTCACTTGTTATTGACTTGTGTTAGATTTGGTGATGCAAAGGGAGATGCTGCGCCGCATCTGACTAGTAGCACTTCACTTAACGAATATTTGCTTTCTCTGATACTCTACTTTTCTTTATCTTCTATTCACCCTCTTATTTGCAGTGATCTGGGTCGCCCTCTCTTCTCTGAGCTGTAATTAGCTAACTCTGAATGTGACAAGTTATTTTGTTTTCTGGCAGATTGTACATGATTGCTGTTGTTCCAGCTTGTCCCTTCTGCTGTTGAGTTGCCACATCAGTCTTGGACTCCTCAGGATGATGAAAACCAGCCTGCCTGGATCTTCTCTGCAACAGGGAGAAATGACAGCTATTTTATGTTCAGCAGACACTGTGGTTAGAGTTTAGGAAGTGCATGCGACCAAATTGGGGAAGTCTGGTGTAACCTCTGGCAGGTTAATCACTGTCCATGTTGATATTTGAATGCAAACTTTGAGCTGCTCCAAGATTTTCATATGTCTGTTAGCATTTCTTTTTTTTGTTTGTTTCCATTAGTATCTTGGTCTAGTCTGGAAGAGAAAGAAAGATCATTTAGTAGGAATGAGGAAGAAACTTTCTCCCATGGTACACATTTTGTGCTGCTGTCTTTTCCATTGGAATTTTATGTGCTTTCAGTTCGTGAAGGCTTGAGCTTCCTCATTCCAGTTAAGTGCTGTGGGTTGAAGGAGTGAACTCAGTTTGTCTATGGACCTGAAGAGCTTGAAATGTAACTTCTTTAGCATTGTTTATCACCCTTCAGTATGAGTCATTCCTACAGAATATGGCATTGTCAGTGCTGGTCTTTCCCTTGGCACCTTTTAGTTTGTTTAGTTGATATGAGAGAAGCACTTCAGAGGTAATTAAATGCTTTGTGAACTTTATGTTAGCAAGAAGTTCCTATAAATGGGAGACTGCAGTTCTCCAGGTGCTCTGGAGTGGCTAAATATGTAGAGGCATCCAGAATGCTTGAGCTCTTGGGGATGCCGTTTGCATCTGGGCGCTAGTGGGGCAAACAGCTGGAACAGAGACTTTGAAAACACCATGTGGCTGGTCTTAATGTGGGATGGGAATTATTTTTGTGACTCTGACACAGAATCGCATTTGGCCAGCAGCTCTTGGTCAGGCTAAAATATCCATTAGTTGCTGCATAAGTGACTTCTTACAGTAGCTGTAATACTGGAAGCTGACACACACACTCATGCAGACAAGAGAGGGTAGGACCGACCCTGTTACTTCTACTCCTGTCAATGAGCATCCTAATGAGGTTGCTGAAGGACCCATATCAGTCATCCTCGATATCTGCTTGCTATATTCATGCATTTATTTTGAAACTGTTGCAAGACTCTGATTTCTCCCCTTCTGCTCCTTGCAAGTCCTGATTTGGATGCTGCTATTTCCTAGTCTTTGAGACTATGTGCAGCAACATGCTATCTCTGAAGGAGAGCGTGTTGCCTGCTGCTTTATTAGTGTGTACACTGAGCCTTTTGTATCGGTCTCTTTAGAACTGCAGTTATTAATGCAGTCACTCTCTCTAGACTATGGTGTGAGGTACAGAGGTTTGGAGGGGTCTTGCATTGTAGGGGCAGGGTTAAGTATCAGATCTGTAAGGGCATGTTGTCACCCAAGTGTCTTGTTAATATCTGGTCTAAACTTTGCGTTACATCAACTAGAGTTCTCTGCAGAGTCTGCAGTTTGGCCTCGCAGTCTCATGGAGGATGCTCAGACCTGTGCACTCTCTATTTCTGTAATGATTTACTCCCTCAAATCCTTCAAAGGAAGGGAGGCTGTCGGGTGCTTGAGTTTTCTTGTGGTGAGGAACTGAATACCAGTTCACTTTCAAAGTAGTATATGTATTATAAGAAGGAAGTTCATTGTCTTTGTTTGACCTAATAGCCCTGGTATGTCACAGGTATCCTGGAGAGAACTGGAAAAGAGAAAAACCTGTAAAGCCGTGCTAACCTAGTTTTCGCTTCACCTTGTTTGTGAGTGGGAAGGAAGGTACGTTTCTGAGAAGATATTTTAGTCCCAAGGTTTCCAGCATTATTCATTTTCTATTCATGCTTATTGTACCCTCTCACTTGTATGGTTTGCTTTTGTTCTCCATCTCCGCACTCAAAAACAGTGCAAAAGGTGGCTTAGTAATCTGCAAGAAGATTTGGATAATAAGTCTCTTCTGCAAGAGGCTATATTTTATGTTAGGTGAAATATTTGCCCTATTGAACTTTTTAGTAACTTTTAGTAACTTTTTTAGAGTATTCTTCATTTTTGATCAAGAAGAGATTGTGGAAGATATTCACCTCTTTCTTAGTTCTTCTGCCCTCATGACTATTGTTTGAAATGGTAGCTTGTAGCATAATGCACAGAGATCAGAATACTATGGTTTACAAAAAGATATTGCATCCTTCTCTAGTTAGTGCCCTAACGACAATCTTACCAGAAAGCTGGAGGAAAAAGAAAAAGCATCTCTACCTATATTGCAGGCCTTCCTTGTTCAGGATTCATTTCTCACTATAACCATTTGCAAGACTGATATTAGTAGGAGGTTAGCAGGCATGTGATTTTTCTAGGTTACCTTGAATTATTTTATGTGAGTGAAATAAAAGTTCAAACTGGGAATTTATGCATATTAAACCAATACCAACATCAAATTTAAGTAAGGGTAGATATTAATTACTATTTTTGTAACTATGTCCATGCTAATGCCTTTCTTTAAAGTTCTTGTCACAAAGTGCTCTTGTTGTTATTAGCGTATGAATATGCTGTATTCTCAGCATACCTTACCATACTTGAGATGTTATGATTATGCTAAGTTGTCATTTAAATCTAGCAGCTTAGAAGGGAGAGAAAACATTCCTGTGCTCCCTGGAAAAGCAAACCTTTTAGCAGATTAGAAGTATGGTCTGTAACTGAACACTAGCAAGAGGTATGAAATGCTTCCAGACTGCTCAGTCTCTGTAAGAGCCACTCAGCAATGTGTGCTGTAAATCCAGGGTCTGCCTCTGGTAGATTTTGTAATTTTAAGATATCTGATGCCTTCTCGTAGGTAGCCAGAGTGAAATGTACGATGTTTCAAGAAAGACATGATGGATGGCTGTGTGAAGAGCTCACATCCTTCTGTAGCTTTTTGATTGTCTTGCTGTTTGGTTTTTAGAAACTGGTTAAATAAAAATGATATATTTATGAGAAAAAAAACTTCCCCCTAAAACAGGTTGTTAGGCAGTAAATTTGCAAATGGTGCATTTTAGAATTGGAGTGATGTGACCCTTGATGTCACTAGCTTGTATGACTTGAGGACCTTGCTTGCCAAAGGTCACTGTCTGCATGTTAAGTCTCGCTTTCTGCTTCCATGCATGTGGTTATTCGTGCCTTCTACCTGCAAAAGCAGGACTGGGGATGCTGTTGCTGTTTGGTGATTGATAAAGTGTGCCTTGAATGGTGATATTGGGTGGGAAACCATTGGTCCCTTCTGGCTCCAGTGGCCAGCCTGATTCTTTGATGGCCTTTGAATAACGCATCTTATCCTGCCAGGTGATGTTAGGGGAGTAGGAGTACAGACAGGACTGAAAAATTTCTACTTTTTTTTTTATAAACTGAAGGTGGACCCGTAGCAACTTTGGAAACAGTTTACATTCTCTGTCTCACCTCAGTGTATGGCAGTGGTTTTGCTTGGTTGGCTTCTTCCCTGCAGCCCAAATTTTGCATCTAAAACTTGGTTTCTTTTGACCTAAAGAGCAATCGTTCAATGCACCACTGTTCAACAAAGTCTCGTGTCTCACTGAAGTGAGTTCAGTGCTTATGTGTCTTGTTAAATCATGGTTTTGAATGTTTGGACATTAGTCAAAGCTGATGAATGCATCTTACTGTTAGCTGTAGGGTAGGAGCAGATGCTGCAGAGGTTTGCAGTGAAGGCTTACTTTGCTGTCCTTGCCACGCTGGACGACAGGCACTGACATCTCCTGCATGGTGCTACTGGCCTTGCTAACCGTCCGAGTCATAGTAACCTCTAAGCAGGAAGAAGTGTAAAGGCAGAGTAACCTTGCCAAGACAGTTATTCTACCCCACTTCCCAAGATGTTTCTTGGATATTCTCTCTTCTTTCTTTCTCTAGATGAAGAGATTTTCATTGCTTTTGAGAAGGTAAGTTAGTTGTGTAGTTTTTGTTGGATTCGGACTGATATGGAAAATGTCTTTTGAAGATAAGCTGTCAGCAGTAAACATCCTTGATGATTTATTCTGGATACCTTTTCAATTTATCTTTCCCGTCTTTCTCCTATCAAAGGGAATGTAATCACTCACACTCCTAGCTTTCACCAGAGCCTTGCTTGTGAGTGGTCTACACAAATTTAAGGTATATAAAATTCAGTAATTTTCAGGGTAGTACAGTGGGACAGAAAGAACAAGTCATCCTGGCTGTCACCAAAGTAGTGGTCAAAAAGGACATTATTATAAGGGCCAAACGCTTTGCTCTTCATTTGGTATAGTTGATGCAGAATTCCAGCAAAAGTGAAATAAAAAATACAATTTAAGTACTGATTTTTATTTACTTATTTACAAAATTCTTACAAAGTCTTTCTAGCAGTTCTATAAGTAATACATTTACTTCTAGGAATTATTTGAAATCTAGCATGAGTTTTCCTACGGTGAAAATCTTTATTGCTGTTGAGTACTTGGTGAAAAATCCTGAAGTGACACGCTTACAAAGAGATTGCACAGATGTAGTAGGCATGAAGGTAGACTTTGTCATAATGTTTCTCAAAAGCTTCCTGCTTGTGTGATGGTCAGGCTTTTATTCTTAAATAGCTTTGGAGGCATTCAAGAGGTCTTGGAGATTGAGGAGAGCATATATCGTAGGAGGCCAGTGACTCATATGTGAGGGATCAATATTTTGTGCTGTTATCAGCAATAACAAAAAGACAAACCCCCAAACTTCAGGCTTTCCATACCATCTGTCTTGCATCAAACTGGAGAAATGGATGGATATTGTGTTTTTGTGTTGCATTGTTTAACCTGAAATTGTTTCCTAGCTTTGTTTGTAATCAGCAATGCGTATTTGATTTTTTTAAGAATGCGTTTAGTCCTGAAGTTTAAGATTGTAATTGATTTAAACTTGTATTTCCTTAGATGTGATAATGACGTAGAGTTTATAATGAGTATTTAGGGTGGAGTTCTGTTTCTGTGTCTTAATTTTGAAATGTCCTGATTTTAGTTTTGGTGGTGTGGAGCTCAGAGATCATGACATGCAAAGGGCAAGGGGCAGGAAAAAAGTAAAAAAAAAAAAAAGTCACAGAGAGATAATATGACTACTCTGTTTTACAGTATTCCTCTGCAAGTCCAGGCTTTGAATGGCTAGATACTGAAAACTGTGCTGAAAGCAAGTGATAGACTGTTACAGGGCATAAATTTGACGGGTTGAGTTTTCCTCATTTGTTTTCCGGAGTTATTTGATAGCCAGCCTTATTCATTGTTTAACTGTGTGTGTAACTTTTGGATCTCTAGATAGCCAAGTAAGAAAAAACATGTTGCAGTGTAACTCGAAATTTAGGTTCTTATGATTAGCAGTTACAGTGGAACTGTCAGCAGCAGAAGACTTAAAATAGAGCAGCAAGAAGTTTAGACCCAGTTCATAGTGGCAACAAGTACACTACCATTTTCCTCCCTGGAGCTTTAGTAAGGAAGTTTGACATGGGTTTATATTATCTTAAATGTCTGCAATGCATTTGGCGATCAAATGGTAAGGCGAACTTAATTAAAAAGAGCGTCTTCATTTTGGAGTCAGAGCATTTGTCCTGAATAGCTTCGTATTTTCTCTGGAAAAGTGCATTTGTCACGTACTGGCTAAAAAAAAATGCTAGTAATGTTCACACGGTCTTCTCATACAGGTCCCCAGCAGAGAGAACAAATGCCTTTTTATGCACACACATATCTAAATAAAATAAATTTTAATGTAAATATTTACTTACTGTATGTATGTGTAACACATATACATATTCAGTGTAGATGTATGTATAAAATTCCCACACCTCAAACTGAATAAACAAATCATGTAAAAGTGATGTTTAAAGTCAAGTAAACTAAAACAGTGTGGAGTGTGTACATATACATATGTAATTTATAAATGGAAAATTAAATATGAAATTGTTATGTAATTTCATGAGCTTTATTAGCTTGTGATGAAGATTTTGGTCTTGGATATAAACAGCTGGTATGAATTTATTAAAATATGTGCAACTTTTTAAAATGTGTTTCTTGTTTTCTGAGGGTTTTTTATTGGACTTTTTTTGCAATATTTTACGCTTTGCGGTTTTAGTAAGTGTCTCGCTTAGAACAAATGTCTGCTGTAATATTCCCTTGGCATAGAAAAGGCAAGATATCCACTATAATTTACTAATGTCTCCTATTTGTCTTTTATTTCTTTGTACTAGGAGTTTGTGTTGGACTAATCCTGAGGCATGTTCTCTCCATTGCATTGAATAAAGATACTTACATATAGGACTTCCATTTATCTGGAGTACGTCTCAACACATCAGTGTATCAGCCATAATTGGTTTAATTGTTACTTTCCATGCACTTCAGAGTATGCTTATTCATCTGGGTCGAGTTGTCTTCTTTCACATGTTTAAAGTTGCCTTTTTCTTCCACATTACCAAGAAACATGCCATAAACATTAGTGCCTTTATATTTAAAATATTAACTCCCTATTGATGGAGCATGGTTGAGTTGGAGAAACTTCTGCACTTCCATGCATTTCGTCTGTGCTCTTTCCTTGGGTGCTGAGCAGTGCTCAAAGGAGAGCTTGCAGAAGTGTAGCTTTGAGCCCTCAGCCTTTTCAGCTGCCAGATACAATGCTAACAGAATGCGTTCTTTTGGTTTTTACTTTAATTTTTTTAATATGTGACTCCTGCGTGTGGCAAAACTTTCTGTGGGGAGTAGATGTGGTGGACTCTTATTGCTGCACTTTGGTTTCACCTTAAAAGTTGATTTCTGCTGCAGCTTTTGCTGAGTGCCAGTTTGGGATGGCATTCAGGTGAGCTGTGCTCCCTGAGTAGATGAGTTGTACCAATAAACAATACTGGCAGTGCCTGAACTTGCCTCCATTTTCCTCTTTATTTATGTGGGGCAGCTTATAATTATCTCAATTCTTTGAAGCAAGCCGATTATTTCCTGCATGTTTGTGCATGCCTGGTTTGTTTCTTGTTAGGAGAAAGTGAAACATCGACTGGTGTAACATGAAGGATGCAATTTGTAGTAGTGGTTTCTTGGCCACTGGCTCTTAGTTTTTGTCAGATGAGTTTTTGGTTCATGCTTCCCCACTTAATTCTCTGTCTGCTTTGCTTTCACAGGTGGGACTGCTTCATTAGTTGCATTTTCTTCTCACTGCTGCCCTGTACCAGGCTCTTATTTTTCCTGTGAGAGGAACTCCAAGGCAAAAAAGTCGATACCTTTAATTTACACAGTATAACATATTGTTTTACTTGTATTCCTAAATTAGGTGTTCTGTGAAGCATGAAGTGATTGCATCACATTTGATGCAGGAAGAGCATATCGTGTTAAGAGAGACTAAATCGTAGATCATGAAAATCTTACGAAATACATATTGAGCTACTAAGGTTATTAAGACAATCGGTGTGCAGTTAGTGGAATTAATTTTATCATCTGTAAATGAATGAAAATAATCCCGTTTGGGAAGGGAGGAAGTACACCCTTGTATGAACTGCTAACTTCTTATTAAGTATGGCTTTTCAGTTCAGAAGTTAATTTCTTTGGAAGAAGTTGAGCTCAGCCCTTTAGCCACTTCACACTTAAGCTCCATTAGAGAAAACTAACTTTTCTTTGTTTTGGGTTAGTTCAGGAGGCCCCAGCAATAAAACTTACTAAATAACTTCCCAAATTGTTTACCCAAAAAAGAGACAGGCACTTAAACTTCTATTATGATGCAAATCATGTGGCTCCTAAGGTAGTGCCTCCTTAGCTGTCCCAATTATTTGCTTGCTTGGATTAAATTTGTGTAGGTCATCCAACAAAACCAATCCTATAACTGGAAGACTCTACAGTCTTTAAGCTTCCAAAAGGTAAAGCAGCCATACAAAGTTTACATTGCATTTCTAGCCACATTATCATTCCATTTCCTCTTTCTGTCTCTTCAATAAATTAAGTAGGCAGTAATTTTTACCCAGTGGCATATAGTCTCTCAGGGAGAAATCTGGATTAGTTCTGTAAACTCTCTGAACAGTAGAATAATCTTCAGAGAGAAGAAAGCCAGATAAAATAAATAGGACTCTAAGGCACGCTGGCAGCATGAGAACAGGACTGAGCTCCTTGGGAGAAGGCTTAGAGAAAGCTATTAATTTAGGGTCTTAAATATCTGCAGACATTCTGGCACTTGACTGTAAATAGTTTTCCATCATTTAAGAAAGCATATATTTTTTGGAATTGCCCATGCTCTCTTTGCAAATACGATTTTATCCATGATGTCGGAATTATTTTGCCTTAGTCCTTTTGACAACTTTTTTTTGACATTGTGACATTATTTATTCTCCAAATCAGAACAACAGTTGTCTTCTGTTATTCAGGGGACCCACTGCCCATCCTGTCTTGTTGACAATCCTTTTACTTATTTATTCTCTTCAGTGCAAGACCAGATATTTAATCTTCTTAGATGCTAATAGAGGTACACTTGCACAGAGCAGTTTCTTCATTCCTCATGAGAGGTGAATGTAAGTTTTGGCTCATTTTAATAATCTTTTGAATCCCACTTTTAACTTGCATGTCAGTACATTTAAAAAGGAAACCATGATTTGTCAAGCTGTGACAAGTAAGAGATAGCACCAGCTAATAAACCTTCTGGCATCAGCATGTGGAAACTGTTGCTGCTTATTAACAAGCTGTTCTTGGGCAGGTGAGGGAAGCTGAGGGCTGCTGCTTCTGCTACGCTGCCCTGGCGTTGAAGCTGATCTGTTTAGTATTAGTTGATTGAAAAATAAAAGAGCTCGTAAGAACGAAAAGTCTATGCATTGTGCAGCTACTCTATTTTGTAGGCTTAATTTATATGTTTGGATCATTTTCTGCATCAACCCAATTGTGTGTAAGAGTAATTAACACTATGTAGTGCCTCTTCTGTTTTTAGCAGCCAGAGTCCTCTCATGCTCCTCTGTAGGTGCATAGCTCCATGTTTGGTGCATGCGGGAGTGAACAGAGTGATGGATGTATGTGTAACAGTTTACATAAAGGGCAAAAGCAAGTTAATTTTTTTTTGTGGAGTGCATTTTATAAATATTAAGGGCTGAAATACAGTAAGAGAAAAATATTAAGAAGAAAAGAGAGATGGTTGAAACCATGTGACTTTTTCCTAAAATCTGTAAATGCACAGGCATGCTCAGCTGTGTTTGTTTAGAGGGAAAACTCAAACTTTGTGTTACGTTTTGTTTGACATAATTTATGAATGTGGGACTACAAGGTTACAAGTTACAATCGCATATTGTTGTCAGGGTTACTGCTGAGGATAAGTAGCAGAACTGAGAATGAAATGCAGGAGATGGTTTTGTGGATTCTTCTCTGGCAAAATGACTCTCCCTGTCATTTTCTGGTGGGCTGTGATGAGTAGGACTGGCTTGGGTCTGCTGCAGCCACTGCAGCAAGGGAACTGCTGCACATGGAGGGAAAGGGATGTAGCAAAACTGGAAGACCTAGAAGAGGCGTAGGTTGCTCTCTGGCGAGGGCTGGGGTGATACCTGCTGGTGGTGTCCACAGCCAGACTGAGAATTATGGTGGGTTGATACTTTGTCTTATACTTTTTTCCTTGCATGTTATTTTTAATTGTTGTTGGTGTGCTGTGCATGCCTTTGATCACAGCTTTGTAGGTCAGTCTCGAAGCACCTTTAAAGTTACGAATACAAAAAGAAGGAAAATAAAAAGTTACGGGAGCATGCAGGAACTGAGATGAGGGAACGTTTTCCGGGCAGTAACAGAAAAATACTCTGTTAATCAAAAGGAGTTTTTGACCTAGGCTAATCTTGATCCCTGCTTAGTTTGGGGAAAATGTTCAGCTTATTTGCAGGGCTGCTTCACAACCCCTTTTATAGCTGGTTGTGTCAGCGCTTTCCACTGCAAACCCTGCATTAGGGTTCTTACAACTCAGCTGTATAAATTTGATCTGGACTTTAAAATTGGCATGTATGTTCTTGATTTGGAAGAAAGTATTGAGACTGGATGGCTAATCTGTTGGCTATGCGAATAATATTGCTGTAGTAAAGGCTGTGAGGAATATGATACAGCTCTCAGTTTCCATTGAGCACGGAGGAAGCTTATTTGCCACAAAGAGCAGGTGCTCCCGTGGCTCCTTTTTCGTGCAGAAGTGGTAAGCTAGATCCCAAGTGTCCCTATCCTGTTGGGAGTTCAGAATGTAAGTTGGGTTTTTCTTCTTTCCCTGGTAGGGAAAGAGATGAGGAAAGGCTTTGGTGAGCCACTTGGTTAGGGAAGGTGCGCTGGAGCACAGATACCCTATTTACACTCATGGTTTTCAAAATCTGCCCTGCTGCCACCTCTGCAGGTTGTATTGTGCTAGGGCCACATGTCAAGCTTGAGGTTGGATGCACACAATTTGTGTGAGGGAACCAGAGCAGCTACAGTGTGCCCCAGTCATGTGTTAGGGCAAAGTTGTTTTCTCCAAAAATACAGAAAGAGCTGCTTCTCCAAGCCTGGAGTGATTCACCAAAGGGTTGCTTCTAGCATACTTTGAGCTCTGTGTATATTTGGGAGCACGCTGTTAAAATATGGCAATTGGTGCTAGGTGGTACTTTGGTCAGGTGAAATCAGACTGGTGATAAACAAGGTAGTAACAAGTGTAAATATTAACAGAAAGTGTATTACAGCAGGGAGATAAAGCCGTTCTGGTTTGAATGTCTGTGTGAAAAGGCAGAGCATTATTTGATAAAAGAGATGTTGCCTAATTGCTTATTTTGGGATTCTGCAAAGTTCTCCTCTAACGTTCTTCCTGTGTGTGGGTGTGTTGAGTTTTGTTTTTGTTTAAGTACAGAGAAGGATGTAAAATGAAATTCCCTTAACACAGGGAAGGATGTAAACTGAAAGAGAGGCAAGAATGGCAATGATATAAACGCTTCTGCCTGGACTATGCATGTCTTTAAGCTGGGTTGTTGTAGCTAACCACCTATCAGAATTCCTTGAGGGGTAAAAACCAAGCTTGAGGGATTTCAGATAGCCCAGGGAAATTTAAATTGGGAGCAATGAATTACCTTCGGAGAGAAAGTTGTAGGTGGTATTGAAGGATGTTTGTGGGATGAGGGCACCATTATTTACTGCCAGAGTATGAAACAGTTTATTTGGGACAGTCGTTGTAATGCACTGTCACACAAGCTTGTTGCAGGTAGAATAGATTCAAGTCAGGTGACGTGGAAAAGATAAAAGGAAACTTCTGTCTATCAAATAGGCCTTTTCCTTATGAATAACTGCAATTTAAGAATTTATTACTGCATAAAAACTAAAAAATGACAGATCAAAGAAGAGAAGCTTGTCAAGTTTTCTTCTTACTTATGTGAGAAAAATAGATGGTTATATATAAATTAAAAATTAAGCTACACATTGCATTGATTCAGACATAGATGCACATGTACGTGCACACATGCAGTTTCCCTGCAAAGGATCTTTTAAATTGTCTCATAAAGCTTGAGAGTAAAAGTGAAAAAGTTATTTTTATTACTTTTTTATTTTTATGTTGGTTACTGCAACACAAAATAATAAGCTGTCTAAAATATAGCTTGAGAAAACAGTTGTATTACAGTGTGTTTGGGGCTGTTTGCTTTTAGAAACCTGGAAGTACTATAGAACTGTGCTGCGATTACTTTTTATACTGTTGCTTTTGAAGTTCATCCTGGATCAAGAGCTGGCTTGCTTTTGATTTTTTCTGCTTGAAATGTATATTAGAACAATATTTGCAGTTTTCGAATTCTGATGCTTAAGCAACAAGAACAAAAGAAAAATGTATTTTTTGTCAAACAAAACTGAAATCTTGTATTAGCTGGGTGACTTTATTGATGTTTATTAGAAAGCGTCCTGAGTATCTCCTGATGGCATAGGCAGGCCTTTGGCTTTCCGCCATGAGGCTGATTCCTGCTGAGGGGCCAAAAAGAGGTTTACTGCTCGGGGCTGTGGGAGTGATTGGCCTCAGCAGGTGCCTGATCATAAAATGTCTCTCCTGCTTGCCTCCCCCTCTGTCTCCAAATGAGCTTCCCAGAATATAAAGACATGGAAATAAGTAGGAGGAAACATTCTTGGTTTGGCAATTTTGTAGTTTTAAATCTGCTTTGTAACATAAAAAACCTCCCTATTTTGTTGTAGCTATAATTCATGCTTGCTTTTAAAAACTTGCCTCATACTGTAGGTAGAAAATTAAAACAAATCCATGAAGGATTTCAAGAATATTTTCCATGCTTAGAAGTTACTTTGATTCATAAGTAATCTGTTTTGTAATGTCATAGTCTTGCATGCGTATGTCTCGTTTCATCAATTCCATTTGTTCACATGTGTATATTTATGTATGTTTAATAAAGGATATGCATTTTTCCTACTAGGGTTAGGTGTTTTTTTAGTTTTGCCCATCAGTTTACTAGTCTTTTAGTATTTAAACATAGGTAATACTGTAGTGCTGTGACTGGTATAATTTTACTAAACTAAGGCTAAATTGGCAATTTAAAAACAAAATTGCTCATACAGGACAAAAAAAGCTGTACAAAAGTAGTAATGATTTATATGTTACACTTCAAAATTTCCTATATCTTGGCACCTGCATCTTTTCATATGTTCTGCATATGTTGGATTTTTCAGAATCAGCATGAAAAACTATAAATTGAGTTATTTGTTAACACAATGGTAACTATGGGGAGCCTTTCTTTTAGTTTTGATTTTTGCATCTGTGATAAAGTTGTGCCCTATAGTTGCAGTAGCACTTCATTGCAGGCACTTCACAAATGAAGGATGCTGGCCAGTATTCTCAGGGAAGACTTGTGCTCTGGCTGAGATTTCCTAGAAGTACCAACCTCTCTTTGTTAGTCAGATCTCTCTATCTGAAATCAGTAGATGTTACTTGGAAGTCTTATCCGCTGTATCTAGATAAGGAGATTACTGCTCTGGCATTTCTCTGCGTGTGCAGCTCTTCAGACTCTTGTCCAGTAATTTGATAATTCAGATGCATCTGTGATGGTCTCGCCTGTATGGCAGGTCTTGTGGACATAACCATGGATTCATATGCTTTTTTGGGACCTGTCTGCTTTTTTCCTTATCTCTGGAGTGCACTTCCTAGCCGTATATTTCAGGTTTTTTCAGCCTGTAGTTTTTGCTGAAATTATCACAGAATCATCTGGTTGGAAAAGACCTCTGGGATCATCAAGTCCAACCGTACCTGTCCCCTTACTAAACCATGTCCTTAAGAAACTCCTCTACGCGCCCTTTAAACACTTCCAGGGATTTTACAACTGTCTCCCATGTTTACTTGCATCTCCAGTAGGCAACAGTTTGACCACTGAAAAGTCAAATGATTAGTTATGGGCAGTTGTGTGTTGGCCACCAGAATCAAACAAAAAGATTTGGTGTTTTTTTTTTTATATGGATTAGGTTTGTTTTACACTTCTTTGGATGGTAAGGCCACCCACTGCCCCCTATGGAAATACTAATTTTGAAGCCTACTTTTGAAGTCTTACTGCTGAATGTTTGTAGGTTGCTTTTTTTCATCACAAATTACGAAGGATGAACATCATGTGCATTTGCGTGCGTTCAGGGAAAGCTAAATTTTATTCACTTGGGCAGTCCAATCACAAAGCACAGTGATCCATTTGACCTTTAGCTTTTAACACGCTTACGTTCCTTTCCCTTTTCCAGACCTTGCTGACAAATGTCAGCATGCCATAACGTATTGGTTTAGAGATCTGTTTATGGCAGCTTCCACCCCTTACCCAAAGGTTTGAGGAGCTTTCCTATAAATAACTATGTTGGTCATAGCTTTCAATATTCTTATGGGGTTCCTCGACATGTGTTTCATACTAATTGATTCTCTTAGCTCAGAACTTGGGTGTGAACACCAAGTTTTGGAGGAATTTTGGCTTTTGTTGTTGGAGACATTTTCACAAGCATGCACCATGCAAAGTATAATTCTGATGAATTTAACAAGTCCATAAGTTTTCTGAAAATAGCACATCTTCTTCTTTTTCCTTTATTTTCTGCCTTTTATTCCTTGGATGGAACTTGCTCTGCTACTTTTCCCTTGTTAGCACCTATTGATTTCAACTCTGGGTAAAAGTGTTACGTTGATCTGTAATGCTGCCTGTTATTTTGAATCTGAAGAGATGACAAGTAGTCTCATGTTTCAGACCTCTCCTTTCACCAGAATAATGTATCCAGTAGCTGTGGTGGGTTGTTCCTGGCTGGAGGCCAAATGCCCACTAAAGCCACTCTGTCAATTCCCTTCTCAGCTGGACAGGGGAAAGAGAAAAATATAATAAAGGCTTGTGGGTTGAGATAAGGACAAGTAGAGATCACTCATCAATTACTATCATGGGCAAAACAGGCTCAACTGAGGAAAATTAATTTCAATATATTATCAATCAAATCAGAGTACGGTAATGAAAAATAAAACCAAATCTTAAAACACCTTCCCTTCACCCCTCCCTTCTTCCCAGGCTCGACTTCACTCCCTGTTTTCTCTACCTCCTCCCCCAAGTGGTGCAGGTGGACAAGGAATGGAGGTTGTGGTCTGTTCATCACACATTGTTTCTGCTACTCCTTCCTTCTCAGGAGGACGACCCTTCACACTCTTCCCCTGCTCCAGCGTGGAGTCCCTCCCACGGGAGATAGTCCTGCACAAACTTCTCCAGCGTGAGTCCTTCCAGGCTGCAGTTCTTCATGAACTGCTTCAGTATGGTTCCCTTTCTGAAGGACTGCACCCTGACTGCTCTAGTGTGGAACCCTGTGGGGTCGCAAATCCTGACAGTAAACCTGCTCCAGCATGGTCTCCTCTCTCCATGGTTCCACAGGTCTTGCTAGGAGCCTGCTCCAGTGCAGGCTTCCCAGGGGGCAACAGCCTCCTTTGGGTGCATCCAGCTGCTCCAGTGTGGGGTCCTCCATGGATTGTAGGTGGATATCTGCTCCACTATGGATTGCATGGGGACAACCTGCTTCACCATGATCTTCACCACAGTCTTGCAGGGGAATCTCTGCTGTGGTGCTTGGGGCACCTCCACCTCCTCCTCCACTGACCTGGGTGTCTACAGAGTTGTTTTTCTCATATATTCTCACTCCTGTCTTCTGACTACTGCCCTTTGTGTCACAGGGTTTTTTCCCTTCTTAATTATGTTCTTGCAGAGGCACTACCATCGTCACTGATGGGCTCAGCCTTAATAGGCCAGTGGCGAATCCATCTTGGAGCTGGCTGGCATTGACTCTGTTGGCCATGGAGGAAGCTTATAGTAGTTTCTCACAGAATCCACCCCTGTAGTCACCCTGCTACTAAAACCTTGCAGACCTAATGCAATAGCAAATGGAAGGACTTTTGTGGGTTTGTTTGAATTTTTGTCTGTTGTTTTTAGTTGCTAAGATTACGACTGTGAATGAGACTGATGTTGAACAATGCCAGCTGTGATCTATTGAATGTGAAATTTCCTGCTTTCAATCTGTATCTGTTGTCAAATTGTATATTTGTGAAGTATTGCATTTATTTTGCAGCAGTAGCCAATATTTTTTCCTCAGTTAAAGTATTTGTCTTCCGGTACAGTCAATACGTGTCACAGCTGTCATGTATTACAGACTCTGAGACTTTAGAAAAGCCTTAACCATATCAGGAAGGCTGATGGAACACTTTCCACTTGTTAGTTTACTGACATGTGGCTGTTTATACACAAATGAAAAGACTGAGTCTGCAGTATTTCATGTATTACTACCCCTTTTCCGTAGACAGTTTTCAAGACCGAGCCTTGCTTTTGCTGTTAGAGAAGCGAATGGTATGGAGATTGGTGACCATACTTTGTGGCTGGTCATTGTCAAAAGGAACCACAAGGAACCAAAACTTATTGGTCCCTACTAAATGGGCAGTTAAAAAACAACAGAGATGAGAGCCTTCCTTCTGCCTCCCTTTGAGAAGTCACTTAATAGAGCATGATTGTGGCCCAAGGTGAACTCCACTTTTGGAAATAAAGATGAAGTAATCCTGCTATTTGAAGCACCTTCCTAAAATGTAGCACTTTCTTCAAGGAACAGACTTGTGCTTTCAGGCAAAAGAAAGAATTGTGAGGCTTTGTATGCACAGCACAAGCAGCTACAACTTATTTGCTGTGAGACAGGAATTGCATCTGGAAACAAAGAGGGAATTTGCACCATCGAGGTTGGTTCTCTGCAGCCAGCTATAAAGTGACTAGCAGATTGAATACCAGGGATATAAATCAGTGCATAAATCCTACCCTGTGTTGCTTTCTTTCTTTTTCTTTTCTTGGGAAGAAGGTAGTTGAAATTCAGTGGGAAGAGGCCAAGATTAATTTTTTGTTCTATTGAGGTCAATAATGTGAACTTTAGAAGAGTTTCTATTGCAAGACTATTTCATTCAAGTAGACCAAAGGCAGTTGAGCTGAACTTCGTTTGTGACCTTGATCAGAGAGGCTGACTTCTTAAGAGGTCTTTCTTATTCTGATCTAAATATTCTGCGGGTTGCTGGGGGCTATAAACCCACTGAGAGAAAGGCAAAACAAAGTCATGTAACCAATCTGTCTGGGATGTTGAACTTAAGACTTTTTAATAGTTGCAGTGGGGGAAAAGTCAACTTCACTATTAAGGAAGACTTCCATGCACATGACTGGTCATTGACAAATACATAAACTTGGAAGACTTTGTTTAGATGGAAAAGCTAGAATGGAAAAAGCTGGATTACAGCCTTTCTTTTTTCTATTGTGAGAAAAATTTTGTGAAAAGAGGAGATGCTGGAACTCGGCATCCCGGAAACTGTGTGTGCCTGCCCCTACTTCCATCTCTTGGTGCATGTGTACAGCTTCCAGCCAGTAATGTAGAAGTGGAGTTTTATTTTGAAAAATAGGCAATACTGTGCAATAGTTTCCCTGTTGTTCAAATGAAATAAGAACAAGAAACTATAAATATTCCTTCACCAGAAAGAAAGAAAGGTAGTGCATCAGCTTTCACAGGGACATCCAAAGGAGAAAGGATATAATTTTTTTCTTTTTCTTTCTATGAAACAGCAGTATGAGATATTGTGGTCTTGTATTCAGAGAATGCAAACATAAACCATCCAGGTTTCTCATTTGCCATTCTTGTGATGTTTCAGCTTAACGATGGTGGCAAAGCAGCCCGAGCACAAGTGGGTATAGGTGATGTGGTTCTCACCATTGATGGGATAAGTACAGATGGGATGACTCATCTAGAAGCACAAAACAAGATCAAGGCGTGTACAGGCAATTTGAACATGACTCTGCAAAGGTAAGATACTTTTTGCTTTTTTTTGAAAAAGAGAATTAATCATCATCGTAACAGTTGTTTGGAGGATAAAAACATGTAAGTGGTTTGGCAGAGCGCTTGGAGCGACCACAATTGAAAGATATGCTGCTGTAGACTGAAATGTGTCTTAACTTATAATATTGTAGAAAACTTATTAGATGATAATTATGTGAGTTGACAAAGGCCCTTTCCGGCCTTCTGTCACCTGCTTTACATTGAATCAAGTCTAGTTCCTCTTCAATTTAAGCTTCAGTTTTGTTAATGCTTCTTTAATTAAAACCAGGTCTTATCTAGACTCTTTTTTCCCTCCCCTGATTGACTAAGAGCACCTCCTTTTAGGGTCGAGTCCTACATTGTCATTTTTATTGGTAGATAGAATGATGGATTTATTTAAACAGTTTTCATCCATGTAATGCAGGGGTTAATACTGCAGCTCAGAGTCAGGGAGAGATGTTTCCCAAAGCAATACCACTGTTTCACAAAGTAGCATCCTCCCTTTGCTAATTGCAGCATCTACTTTAGAAGTTACAGTTTGGTCCAGTCTCCACATTGCTGAAACATCTGGTTTACTGAATTTAAGCTTACGGTTGATAGCCCAGGACTATGTTTTGGGAGGGGCTGAAAGAGGGGAGAAGGATGTTCAAGTGCTGGTTATTGGAACTGAAGCAGAAACAGCAACAGCACAAGCAAGAAATTTCTTCAAGCTCTCAAAAGTCTCTCAGGGCTAAATATTGGCTTTTATTAGAAGGCTGCTATTTTTATTTGAGGATGTGAGTGAGCGTCTTGGAAGAGGATTGGCCTCTGAAGCCATTACATAATGAGAACCATCTTTTTTTGTTACCAAAGAAAACATCAGCAGTTTCACCCCATAGTTGCTGTAGATACCCTCCTTAAGCAGTGTGAAGTTCCTGGATGAGTGTTAGTTGAGGCCCATAAAAGTGTCTCTATATCAGTTACTACATTTCTATCGAATTATCCTGCCCTTAATGAAAACACCACCTCTCTGAGAGTTCATCAGTGTAAGAATAAGATACATGGTTGTAGGTCTGACAAATGTCCAGCTCTCTGGCGTGGTGGTGGTGTTTATTCCCAGCTCTAAGGGAGTTGTAGTTGAACGATTGTGCTAGTGTGATCTTTTCTAAGAGGTTACAGTTCAGCCCTGTTTGTTTCTTGTTTTTCCTGATGTCTTTCGGTACTTTGGTCCTTAGCTACCCATAATAATGGGTTCCCTTTCCTCAGCCTCTGAGGAGAAGACTGTCTTCACGCATGGCTCATGCCTGGGGAATCTTCTCGAGTGAAACTTCTAAAGTTGGCATTAAAAGTTTTTTGGTGAAACAGAGGTATTATGCCAGCTCATCAGAAGAGTCACACATTGTATCTAGTGTGTCACTTGCTTTTCTGTCTCCCCATAAGGTAGGCAGTCAATTTAGAAATACACTTTCCAGTATCCCACTGAGTCACTCCAGCAGTGACTCCACTTTCTCCCTTCACTATAAATTGATGGGCAAGGTTAATATCAGGTATAGGAAAGGAATGTATCTTGGACAGGCAGTAACTTGTCTAAGGCTGCTTCTGGTTGGGTGCAGGAATGAGTGGTTTGAAAATCTAATTAATCATGAGTTAGCCTGGTCCCCTCCTGTTCTTACCCTTCCTACTCAGGGTAGCATCTGACTCAGCAGCATCAGCTACCTGACAGCTGAAGGTCAAGTCAGGATCAGACTGGCAGAGATCAAAGGAGCAGCCTCTGTCCGAGCATCTGGGGCTGGGACAGATGTTCTGTCTTGCAGCTCTGTTGATCTGCAGTCTCATGGTCTCAGCTATTTCTGATTCTGCCCAGATCCCATGAAACCAAAGCCATAGACAGTGCTCTCCCAGCTCCTCTGCCTGTGAAAACTTCCTTGCTCTTATTGCTGTCTAGCAGGAGATTTGCTTCACTTGTTTATTTGTTCTTTATAGCCTGGAAGAAAGTGCTTCTTGGAGTCAGACTGGCTCACGCTAACTGCAGATGCTGACTGCCCGTGGGAAGGATGGTTTGAAGTTTATACAGGGTGGCAAGATAAGCCATTTTAATACTGAGGGATCTCAGTAATTATATTCCTCTGTTCATGCCTCTTCTCCCAAAACAAAACCAAGCTAAATAAAATGGTTTTTGTTCTTATTGTTCACATGGAATATTAAAGAGATACTACCAATGTGAAGCAATCTTGGCCTTCAAAATACAAGTTGGTGCCAGAAAAATCTAAGAAACATCTAATTTTGGGTTTACTCGTTTTAATTCACTTTAGGGATTTTTACATGCCATTAAACTTCTATCTGCTTCCACACAGACTACTGATATTTTGAATGACAATGCAAGAATATAGAGGTTAGTCTTGAAAAAACATATGGGGGTGGATGAGGAGCCGACAGGGAGTTCATGGGTTAGGATTAAAGGGAGGACAGAACAGGTGACGTTGCAGTGGGGGTCTGCTACAGCTACTGGACCAGGAAGAACGAGCAGATGAGGCCCTCTGTAGATGGATAGGAGCAGTCTCATGTTCACAAGCCCTGGTGGAGTTCAACCACCATGATATCAGTTGGAGGGACAACACAGCAGGACATAAACAATCCAGGAGGTTTCTGGGATGTGTTGGTGATAACTTCCTTCCCCAAGTGATAGAGAAGCCAAGAGGTGCTATGTTGGACTTTGATCTAACCAACAAGGAGGGAGTGGTAGGGAATGTGAAGCTCAAGGGCAGCCTTGGCTGAAGTGACCATAAAATGGTGGAGTTCAAGGTCCTAAGGGCAGCAAGGAGAGTGCACAGCAAGCTCGCTATCTTGGACTTCAGGAGAGCAGACTTAGGCCTCTTCAGGGACCTGCTTGATAGAGCACCATGGAGTGAAGCTTGGAAGGGAAAAGGGGCCCAAGAAAGCTGGTTAATATTTCAGGGCCACCTCCTTCAAGCTCAGGAGCAATGCATCCCAACTAAAAGGAAGTCAGGCAAAAAACTCCAGGAGGCCTGCATGGATGAACAAAGAGCTCCTGGAAAACTTAAATGTAAAAGGAAAGTCTGCAGAGGGCTGAAATTGTAGGTGCCTCATCCTTGGAGGTGTTCAAGTCTAGGCTGGATGGGCCCTTGAGCAGCCTGGTCTAGTGGTAGGGAAGTTGGCACTAGATGATCTTAAAAGGCCCCTTCCCCCCCCCAGACCATACTATAATTTAATTTCTTAAATATGGTCCTAGTTTTCTGCTGCTTCAAAGAAACACAATGATCGGTAGGTTAATGGTGTACTGTGAGGTCCAAGAAAATTAGAAGAGCGTTATAGCTTGAGCTGATGGCTTTTGCACTGTTAGGATGTCCATGTGGTGTTTTATGAAAGATGTGAAAGAACTCAGTTTGATCAAAGTAGTCATAGGAACTAGAATATATTTTCTAAGTTCAGTTTGGTACATTTTTGGTGTTTCCACCAAGTCACCTTTATTCACAATAAATTGTAAGAAGTACTGTGTTCTCATCTATGGATGCCTGCTTTACTCTTGATTAGTTATAATTTTACCTAGATTAATGTGAAATATGTGGAAATTAATGTATCGGTACAGAGTTAAGTGTAATGTGAAGATAACAGCAAAATGGGGAATAACGGTGGATATACCATGTCACAGTATGTCAGAGGTGGGGCTGGCTGTGCTGTTTACTAGGGAAGGAATAACGAAAAGAATCAGCAGTTATTTGAAAAAGAAACATAGTGTTGCCCTGGCTTTTTAGTGGTTTTTTGTATGTATATATATTGCGAGGATCAAAATGATAGCTGGAAGAATAGCTATTGATATTAGGGTTTACTAGACCCGTGAACTTGAATGGGTCCCACCTGAGCTTGATAGGCTCCAGCATCCCAGGTTGCATGGTGGCCAGTGCATGGCAATGGCTTCCCTTTGAAAAGGTATGAAGGAAACTTTGGGAGTCATACATGGCAAAGGCGAGAGAGCAAATTGTTTATGATAAGCTTCCTGATTGTAAATATTTTAACTTGATACACTTTTTTACTGTTGGCCAGATTTTCACTTGACTTCCTTTATTCTTGTATGCCAAGTGGAAAAAATAAAAATTGAGGGAAACGAAATAAATGGCAAGAAGTAGCTTGCCTGGGAGGTTAGAAGCAATATTTAAAGCAACGCCTTCAAAAAGCTTTACTTACACATTTAAAGTAGTATATTTATGGAGGCAGATGTATGCATACTTCTTGTGGAAAACTTAATTCAGATGTCTGTAACTTGTAAATGAACATTGGCAAAGTATTTGAAGGGTGAATAAAAGCTCTTTTTTTCCCTATGTACGGCAATATTGCATGTTGTTTTTTTTTAAATATGGAATTGTTTTCTGCCCCGGGAAGGAACCGAAATCACAGCTGTCACAATTGCAAGTCCACTTCGCTTGGTGGTTGCTTAAATACAAATAGATAAAATTTTACCTGCCAGCCATATACAGCAGTAGGTGCCTAACATTTGCATGTTTCAAGTGTTTTCAAGTGTTTCAAGTGTTTTCAGGTGTATGTCTTTAAAATTAATTAGTTTTGTAAACAAATATTGCTGTTAATTAAGGCTATAATTTTTAAATTGTGATATAAAATATGAATTTGATGTGTTAGGTGCTCATTTTTAATATTAGATGCTAATTTTTAATATTAGATAGGGCTTAAAATTCTGGAAGAGTATTTTTGTAATGTACAGTTTTAAGTTCCTGATAGTCTGGCGTTTTTTAGACATTAAATGCATTTTATAAGGTACTTTTCTTTGCATGTATCCCTTCCTTGCTGAGATCTTGCTCTCTTGCACCCCAATATTTTATTTTCAGTTACAAGCCCTTTCCTGGTTCCCATGAGGACAGATGGAAACCATATGCTTACTTTTTGGACATATTTCCAAGTTCAGTAACTTTACATGGTCTTCTATAAATAATTCTGTTAAGTTGCTGAACAGCTAAGAGCCACCACCTATTTTAAATATTATTTTTGGGGACTGTTTCTCCAGACTCCTGCCTAAGAATTGTGTATTTCCACTGTTACATGAGATCATGATACCCATGAAACTTCTTTAAGAAGTGTCAGTGAGCAATACAGGGGTAAAAAATAAGTAATACAGAAAAGCCTGGAATGTGGTGGGTTTTGCCTTTATAATACAATAAATAGAATTTATTGTTCTTTTTTTCGTTCAACAGATCTGCATAGCTATAACGTGCTTTGTAAAGTAATTTCTTTCATCTCTCCTTATGAATTCAGTCATTTAGGATTAAGAGTATCGGGATCACTCATCTTGGGAAGTGAAAGAAGGGTTATCAATTTTGTTTATCTCTCTTGATGTATTTCAGTGCTTCAGAAATCTGTTTGTGTGCTGTAGGTCAACACTAGACAGTTACTACAGTTCAGTTCTGCTTTCAGCTCTGTAATGGATGGCTTTATGGATTTTTGCAAATGAATGTGGGTGTTAAAAAGAATAGATACTGTTCCCCCTCATCTTTTTAGGTTTTCATTCAGGAAACAGGAAGTCTAGACTTCTAGCTTACAAACAGCTGAAAGTCTCATGATATAAGGTATACTAATAGGGAAAAATGATACGGATCATTTGATTTCTATTTTCTAAGATCATTTTTCAAGTTATCCATTTCAGAAAGGGTTGTCTACAGCAAGACTAACTCAATATGCTTTTAACTTACAATTTTTACTGTTCCCAGTCTTGCTTTTGTTAGAAAATATTATAATGATATTACCATTTGTTTCATTGAGAGCCCAGTTCTGCTTTGGAAATGCACAGGAGGAATGGTGTTTTGCTGGGTGAGGAACATGTGTTCTGACCAACTATGAGGACTCAATGCGTGATCTTGTTCCCATTTTGAAGACTGGGAAGTGAGGCACCTTGATGCAGATCAGGTTTTAGGAGACATGAGCCCTTTGCTCCTCAAGTGTTGAGATGTTCCACTAGCGTAGGTAAGCTGTAAACTAATTTCACAAAAATAAAACTAGTAGTATGGGAAAGGCATAATGGATCCCAAGAGCCAGCCTTACTCACCTATTACATGGGGTTCTGAACTCCTCAAGTTTAGAAGTTTAAATTGCCTTCGTAGAATGGTGAGAAAATAGTAAAACCTTTAAATATAATGGCAGGAGAAGCTATTGTGAGAAAAATAAAAGCAGTGGGCAGGAAGAATGCGACTTAAGAAAGGATTTCAAAGTATTAACAATACAGGCTTTACTTTAGATGATGGTTAAAACTCATGCTTTTAGGTTTATGAGTCAGTGGTTCCTTGGGGTCAATATTTTGTTTCCATAAACCATATAAGGATGAGCTTTAAGAAAGCTATGATAAGAATGCGTTTGGAAGTCTTATTTTTCTCCAGCTGTGGTTTACTAGTCATCATCATTTCCCTTACATAGGCATTTTGACTTTAGTTTTGTTCTTTGCTTTGTTTTTTTTTATAATAGCATGTAGAAGATTGATTGCCCTGTGCCGGATGAACAGAGGCGATAAATTGGTTGAAAGCATCATAAATTCTGAGTGTTTTTTCCTAAATCTTTAAATATGAGTGGGGTTTTTTGCTGGAATTATTTTTTTCTGTAACGTTATTTCTTGCAAAAGTCTTCTTTCATGGGTGTCAAAACTGAGTGTTAGTTGATTAAAGAAATAATCACCATTATCCCTTTTTAATTGAGAGAGCTGAGGCAGAAAAATCACAAAACTTAGTAGAGGTTGTATGGCTAGGAATATGTAAACAAACTATATTTATAATTTAGCTGTTAGTTAAAAACTTTGGTTAACTTATGACTCAATCCTGTAGTTCTCAGTAGTTATGCCTGAAAATAAACTGGCTGAAAAATAGAGCCTTCCAAACAGAGATTCACTTCTTTTATTTAGCCATGTCACTAATCTTTGAGGTGGTTGTTATTCCAGGTAGCTCAGTCAGTAGGGCCATGTATAGCCTTGCGAGACTAATTAACTCTTCCTGTTGAACTTTCTGTTATTGACCATAGGCTTTTCTGAAAAGTTTCAGTAGAAAACACTTAACCTATTTCTGATCTGTTGCTGATCTTAAACAGTCATGACTTCCTCTCTGCCAAATACCAGTATTTCAGCAACTTGAAGCCTTAAAGCTCTCTGGTGAACATTTTTCTTTTTTTTAAAAAAAGAATCAGTTGTCAAAGTTTTCGGTAGTTTGTAAGCTCAAGGCAGGAGGTGTTTGTGGGATTAACCTAGCTGGATTAATGATGCAGGTATAGATCTGCCTTGCTCTGCATATTAAAATTCCCAAGTCTCACTTGCTTTATTTTATTGTATTATTTCTATGGAATTGCATGGAAAAGTGTTTCCAAAGAGGCATTCAGGTTACAAAGCCTGGTATGCAGAATTGGGAAAATGTGGTAATAGAACAGTCTCCATTAAAACCAAAAACATATCACTTAGGGCTGTACGACCTGGGCAAGAAAAGCCATAAGGCAAAGCAAAGTAATACAGCCCTTGGAATTTGTTGGTTAAAAGTATCTAATGCTTTGTTTTGTAGTCTCTCTCACGATCTCTGAATTTTCTATTTCAGTAGCACTCAACTCCTGGGTTTTAAGGGACTTTTGTTGAGGTGTTGGGCGGGGAGGGTAGCTGTGTCAATGGGACTGTAATGAGGGTGTCAGCCTGGAAAAGTTGGATGTGAGTATTTGTGTAGGCTGCTGGCACGGGTCTTGGGAGCTATTTTCATTATGGGAAATTTCATTATGAGAAGGACTGACTGTGTGTGTACCTGCTGTGGGGCTGCTTCATCCTGCCCGCTTTGAGGTTTCCTTCATAGCGCAAGGTTGCTGAATGGGGCTGAGGAGAAATGCCGTGTAGATTTGTGCTGTGGCCCTCTGTGCCTGACAGCGGCCAATAAATATGTTTGGTAGAGAGATGGTTGAAGAGGAGGTGATGCAAAGTTGCCTGCCTTGTGGCATGAAAATTGCCAGGTGCTTTTGTCAGCCTGACCTTTGGGTCTGGAAGTAACCTGACCTGCAGGACCAGTGCTGCTGTGCAATATACAGTAAGTGGGTGCTGCTGAGAAAGCCACTTCTAATCTGCAAATTTTCAAAATATGCTTCCGAGACTGTATTTCTTTGAAGTAAATTCTTTGAACTCTGTGCAGGCTCTTCAAATTCTTCTGAAGCTGGTATTTACAGAGCTCACGACTTGAAGGTGAGGCATCGCTGGTCTGGATAGAGTCTGGTAGTATTCACCTCTCCCTTGACTCTGCTGATAGTGTCTTATTGAAGATGTCCTTCTCACAGTGTGGGCTTGTTCCTTCCCAAACTGCATCTAAGGCTGCTGGCGTGTGCCTAAGGTGCAGGGTGGCAGCTGACCTGAAACCTTCTGGGCTTGTACCTTTGTATCTTAACAGGAGATTTTCAAAATCTGAAGGCATTTTGTGTGTAGCTTTTTATGCCATATATTTCAGTGCAAGCAACTGAGTCATTTTAAACCCTCCTGTTTTGTCTAGTTTTGGAATCAAGTGTCATAGGGTAAACGTTGTCCAGAGAATTCAAAGCTAATGCTGGTTTCTTCTTTACATAGAAAGGTGTCTCGGTGTGTAAATATATGCACTTATTTTTATTGGAGGCAAGATAGGAAGCTCCTGATTTAGCAGCTGAACAGGTTTTGCCAGCAGAGCCATGCTTTTGTAAAGGCTGCCCACAAAGTAAATAAATGGAAGGGTATAGCACTTGCTTCTGGTGGAATTCAAAGTCTTTTGTTGCGCACAGCACTTTGCTTTATGCCAGCCAGCAATTAGATGAACCACAAAACCTGCTGCAGCTTAGTGAACCTGACAATCTAAGGACTTGCCTTGAAGTTCAAAGGACAGTTGTTGGGATGAAAGTGAAAGGTTGCGCAGTAAGAATGGAGATCATTGGCTTTTACAAGATTATACCTTCGTATCTGCCAGGTGGGTGGGAGTGAGGGCTAGTTAGAGCAATAGCAGCCTTCCCTACTTTGTGTACTGTAAGAGCCTTCCTGGCAATCTGTAGAGTTGCAAAAGATCAGGATATATAAAGGCTATTCAGTTTCTTGAGGCTGATACAGTATGTAGCATAGGAACATAAATACAGTAGTGAGTATAGATAGTGGATGATGCCAGGTGCCAAAGGTAGATCATTGTTTACTGAACATCAAAATGTTTCCTTTAGCTTTATGACTTTTTAAACTTTACTTTCGGTTACATTTCCACCCCCGATGCTCCCATCCCTCATATCATTAATATCACCAAAGAAAAGAAAAAAAATGCAAAGAAAGTGAAGTGAAGGAGCAGCCCTGGAGTTAAACATTAAATTCGGTGAGAGTTGATGAGGAAGCACGTAATGTGGGTTTATTTACCTTTTGGGTTTTTTTTTTTAATTTTTAGTTTGCTTGCCCCCACCCAAGTGTAAAATACCAACTTTATTTGCAGTAATTGCAACAATTATGCTTTTGGGCTTTGCTCTGGATGCTGAATCGTGGTGAATTGAACCACAGAGCAGTCAGATTAGGAGGATATTCAGTTGTATGTAAATAAGGAGGCCATAGTGAAGCAATTGCCTCTCACAAGCTGGGAGCCTCTTAAATTCTACTTGGGATATATTTTCAGGATTCCTTCCCTCATAGTCCAAGTCCTTGGTGGAATAAGGGCTGGTCAGTTGAGAGGCTGCTTGGCAGGATAGCTCAGACATTATAATCAACAAAGCCTTATAAGCAACTAGGTGGGAAATGAATTAGGACATTGCTGTTTTGAAGGGTAGTGAGTACTTGTGGGAGGAGGTTTGCAAGTCTTTTGTAATCTCAGAGTCGCTTACTGAAAATGGAGGGAGAAAGCGTTGGATCCCAGAAGTTCCCTCCTGTTTTCAGTGGTTCAAGTGGTAACTACAGGCCCTTAAACAGTCATCTTGATTTTTTTGTTCCTTACCCAGTGAGAAATGCTTTTGTTTTGTACAAGTTGTTGCAGGGCACAGACATCTAACAAATAGGAAAAATCTAATTCTGAAGTAAAGATTTTTTTTTGAAAAAAGTGAGGTGATTTTGCTGACCCTGCGCATTTGCTGTAAGGTCTGAATCCATGCATATCTGTCAGGTATGTTGGGACTAGCCAAAGAATAAATGGTTTTCAACTGTTGTTGTTGTATAGACTATATTCTGTCATTCCCAAATTTAAGACAGATATGGAAACAATTGCCTTCCATTATAGTTCCCTTATAGGGGTTAAACTGCTCTGAGGTACAATGGTATGAGATTTTTTTTAGAACAAAGGTAAAATTGCTAGAACAAAAAATATACAGTGTAAAAGATTGTAAGAGATTTGCAAGTGATTTTACACAAGCAGATTGTTAGAAAGTTAATAGTTTTTGCTTGATGCTTAGATGTGTAGTAGCTTAGAAGCCTACTTTCACACTATTGTAAAACTAAATTAAAACTAATCTGTGCTCCAGCTAAGAACTGACAAGACTAGTTCTGTCTGTGAAGACAGAAGCAAACAGCTATGATTTATTCAAATATATTTTACCTCAAATGGTGTATTTCACTAGGAAATACTTGGAAATTAGAGCGTCTTACTTGACCTTGGCATGTCCTGGATAGCCAGTATGTCTCCATAGGCATGATGAGGACCAGTTACCAGTGCTCTGCCTAATGGGAGCAATACAAGTTAGGGATATTCTGCTGCTTGTGACTTAAAATAACTTTGTGCATTATTAATAGCTTTCTCCTGTCTTTCAGAATTCAGAAAAGCTGAGTTGAGTGAGTGTCTTTGTGGGCAGCAGGGAGTCACCTAGTGAGCAGGCTTTGATTTATATTTTCTTACTGCAAGCAAGAACATCTGCAAGCTGAAATTTAATAGAGCAAATATCTATAGGTTGGTTGTGGTGGTACCTAGTGTTACTAGGAGTCTAACCATTGCCTAACAGTAATGTGCAGGCTGCAAACTCCTCAAGTTAGTTTTGCTTGTCTTTTTAAGTTGGTTTACATTCTAGTTGTTGGAAAGCCTTTTCATTTATATTGAAGGGTGGAAGCAGAACATCCAATACATGTTCAAACATACTGACTTCAAAGAGGTGCAACTCTTCGTAAGCCATCTTTAATGCTTAGATGCTTCTAAGTATGGGATTAATATTTTGGAAATATATTCAAATATATGTATTTTACGAACACAGGAACAAAACTAAGCTAATCTTCATTATGGAAATCTAAAAAAATAATCTCTTGAAAAACAGAGGAATTAATTTTTCTAACTATTGATATCTGGTGATGTGCAATAAAGCTTCTTTTTAATAGGTAACAGTAGCAGCTTCAGCATGAGGGGAAAGTGTTTACTCTCAGCTGATGGTGCAATACCAAACCAGCCTTTCTGTAGTTTATTATATCCCAGGTGCTTGGGCTTACACCACTATTTTCAAAATCTGTAGTGGTTTTGATTTTTGATTTTCCTTATCTCTTCTCCTCACACACATCATGGGGGTTTCAAGGCGGAAGTTTGATTTTGGGTTTTATTTTGTTTTGTTGTGGTTGGGTTTTTTCTTCCCAGAAAAAGGCAGAAACTGAGCCATCGAATACTTCAGATTTTGTTGGCTGATAGGCAGGCTATAATGTTTGCTTTTAACGTAATTTCCTAGTTAAGTTCTGCTTTTTAGTTATTCTGAAGAAAAGGTTCATAGTGGTATTTCAGGAAGTTCTTTTGGTAACTGTTTTTCTCTCATAAATAATCCTCAGTGGGGCTATATTTTTTTTTCTTTAATGAGTCACAACAAGCCATCAGAAAAGTCTTATTCTCAGGATGTTGTTATATTTTGTTTCTGTAGAAGTGACCATCGTGGAGTATTATTTTCCAGGAGCCTTTGATGGAATTCTGACTTTCATTTCCTTATTTTCTACTGTATTTCTGTGATATTCACGGTAACAGTCACCAATATGCCATGAGCAATGTGGCATCATGTAGCAAAATGGGTTTTTTTGTTTACTTTGTGCAGCAGATAATTACAGGGTTTTTTAAGATACTGTAGTACTTGCAAAATCTTGATATTTCAGGCATTATTTTATTTGTTAGAACAGATTTAGTTGTTAAGTGTAGTTTTTAATTTCATGATTTCTAGTTCCATTTCTGGATTTGCAGCAGACTTGGTTTGACTTCAATGTTTTCCTTCCTAAATCCAGATATTTCCTCTTTTTCTATGCAGATAGCATTTACTTACCCTTCACCCAGTCGTATCTGATCTTCCTCGATAGCTGTTGAGGCTCCGAGAGCTTCAGTAGAAGATACTAAGAAAAATAAAGTGACCAATTACCCATTGTTTTGGTTTAGTTCCTTGTGAAACAAAGTGTCAGTATTCTTCCCCAAATATTTGCTTGTTGTTAAAAACTCATAAGAAAATATTGATTGTTGTTTATATTTACAGTTTGGTGATGTCATAAACATGTTTTGGGCTGTTTAAATACTGTTCAGGTTTTGCAGTGCACGCAAGTTTCCTACAAGAAAATGAAATGAGAAGAAGGGTGTGCTCTTGGATACTGTGGTGCAAAACAGACAGTACAGTTTCATTGCCCTATAAAATAGGACCGAGAGTTTCATCTTTTAATGCTGCTGTTTGTTCAATATTAGAAGTAAAATCCGTATTTGGCTGGTGGTTGAATTCCAAAGAACTGTGTATATATTGACTTTTACATCCTCACCACTGCCTCATGTTTTCTGATGGGATGTGTTTTGGCCTGACACTGAATGAGATGTGTTTCAGTGCATGTGTTCTGGTCTGAACACTAAGCCTGGAAAATAATATGAGAATTGAGAAACTGTAGGGGTGGCTTTGCATTAGAGGAGTGTGTTGGATGAGTGAACCTGTTAATCTGGTATCCAGACCCGTTGTGGCTGGTATCTGATGATTCAACAGATGAAGGGGAGAAGAAGTAAACCAGGCCTTTGTAACCCCTGCATGGTGAAGACTTGGGTGCTTACACAAGAGATGTGGGTTTGATTATCATAAACACTTATAACTAATAATTAAATTGGAGTCTTATGGGCGTTGTTTCATATATCTGTCACTATGACTCTTGTCCCAGACAGGCTGACAACATCAAGATTTTGTGCTGTGTCTAGATGGAAAGTGTTTTCTGATGTTGTTGGGTTTTTTCTTTTTTAATTGCACTTTCCTGCAGATTTGTGCACACTGTATCCTCATTTTCACCTAACGCACAGTGAATTATGCAGGAAAAATTTGCGAGTTTTCTTTATCCACTTCTATGCACCTTTTCTGCTTTTGGCAGGGTCTGCACCAGACCTTAGCCTTTGTCTGCTTTGTGGTTTGATGCTTGAGCTAGGAAGTCCTGAGGATCGACCTTATACTTCAGTTTAGTTAGAGCTACGTTCTTATTCTCCCCCAGAAAGAAATAAAATCCGCTCTGCACATTCTTTCATTCGTGGAGATTCAGCAATTTGTGGTCTTGAAAGGGCCTTGATTCCCAGTTGGGGCAGAGCCCCAGAGGATATGGTGTCCTTGACCTTGTGGCACTTCTGGTGGAGTCCTTCTGTATTTGAGCCTCTGCTGAAAAAGTACTTGGAAACAAAAATTTTACTTCCTTCGTGTGAGGAGGAAGGAGGTTTGAGAGACTCTGCCTCAACTTCATAAAGGTTTTGAAGTGCCTTTTTAACCTGCTGCATTTGTTTTGTGTTTGATACACAATTGCTCTCTGTCTGAGACATGACCTGACACCACTTGCTGCGCTGGAGATGTCAGTTCCTTGCTCTCCCTAACCCTGAGACAACTGATCAGTACAAGGGAAATGTTGTCAATTTCAGGGAATTCAGAGAAGTGGGAATGGTCGGCATCTAGATAAAGATTATAAAGATGAGAGCAAATGGAGGAGAGCAGAAGGGAAACAATTTTCAGAAAGAATTTTATATTTCAAAGAATGAGGAAGCTTTTACGGAAACACAGTATAACTGCAGAAGAATAAAAAGAAATAGCAAACATAGGGGAAATAAACCCAGTGAAAATGATGTGACACGTCATCAGTACAGAGATGTCAGAGTTGGCTCATATCACTGAAGGATCATCTCTTCTGCAAAAAATATAAAGTGACAGAGATTGTCTTTGCTTCTGATCCACAAGAGTTTAAAACCAAAACCAATAGCAATTAATGTATAGGGATGAAAAAAAAAGTTATTGCAAATGTCTCGAGAATGCTTTGGGTAGTAATTTCCCACTTAAAAAGTGGACAATCTTGCTCATTTGCTTTGGATGTTCAAAACAGAACTCTTGTTGCTACAGTGGAGGAGTTGTGCCTGCTTGAACCAGAGTTGAACCTCGATCTATCTACCTAGCTATCTAGTTATCTATCTATCTATCTATCTATCTATCTATCTATCTATCTATCTATCTATCTATCTATCAGTAATGACATCTACTTCTCTTGTAAACTGAGTAAATGATTCTTATTCTTGTTTATTTTCTCAGTTTAGGCCTAATTGAACATGATCCTAACGAAGTGTTTGATGCTTACTTTGTAAAACATTGGCGCAAGTTTAGGCTTTAGCTTTTTTCCAGCATTCTTGTGGACTGCGTAAGCTGAGCGGAGTCTAGTAAAATGAAATTTGCAAATGATTTCAGTCTCTTACATTTAAATTCGTAACCGATTTATATGCTTTCATACTTCGAGACCTTCAATATTCCTGTAAACACCTTCCAACTTTTAAGCTTAAAATGGCTGCTGAGTATTTTTCTCCACAGTTTTCACAAGCTTTCATTTCCTAACATTTCTAATTCTTACCATGATACTGTTAAAATATTACTTCAAAAAAATCCACAACAAACAAAAAACTCTGAGGATTTTAGAAATTACTTTTATATGGGTATGGCTGAGAATGAGGTCTTCCAAAATAAAAATGGTGAAATTTGCAAAGCTGTAAGCCGTTATCTGAGACACATTCCAACTTCATAGAGAATTTATGTCTGCAGGTGAAACTGTTTGGAGGCTGGTGTTTGACATTTCTTTCTGTTTGGACAGGGCAATTAAATGGGTTTTCTGAGTGGCAATTGTTATTGAGGGCTTGGGTTTTTTGCCTAGTTTGTTTGTGTTTAAGCTATGACTGCTTGTTGCTATATAAGAGAGAACATCTTGGCAGGAGGAAGTGTATTATGGAAGTAACGTAAGCTTCAGCAGAGGGGGCTTGTAATGCTCAGTGTCTTTTGGATGGAAAATGGCCAAACCCAGGGTAATTAGTCTATTGCCATATATTCTTTCTAACTACTAAGCTTCTATGCGAAAAATGGAATGTAGAATACATTCTTAAAATGTGTTACAGAGTTTGGGAAGCCAAAGTTTTAATGAGCACAGTGACTTCAGAGATAACTAATGCTTCTCGATTACTAACAGATTATTTTTTCCTTTACGTGCAAAGCCACTCTACATGAACAACCTATAAGCTTCACTGACGCATGGAGTCACTAAAATACACATACTGTGCTAAGTATAATGTATAACAGTTTTTGCAAGTACAACAATGTGTAATATTTTCCATTCAAGGCCTCTCAAATACTGAAATTTATAAGTGTGCCTGCTGTCATAAGAATCTCGGAGTCTCTTGGCCAAAAGAGTTGCCAGTTCTCCCTGTTTCAAGTTTTGGAAGGAAGACAATGACTCAAGTGAGAAATTTTCCACAGAATCTTGTTAACCCATAAGAGCCCATCCCATTAATGTGATAGTTAAGGGAAAACAGGGACTAATGTTTTTGTGTTTCATCTCTTGGAGCTGCCTACAAAGAAGCACTGTTCAATAACTAAATTATTAAGAGAGTAAATTTGTGGGATTTTTGTATCTATTACACTTGGCTGAAGGGAGTTTTCCTGGAGCAGAAAGCTACTAGTGCAGCTTGAACAAGTTGGAGCAAGAGCAGACTGAAGTTCCCCTCATGGCAAGACTGCTAGACTAAAGTGCTCCAGTGCTGTAAAGAGATGTCTTGGGCTTACGTGAAACTTGGAGCAAAATCAAGTTTCAGAACAACTCAGGTAAACAGTACTGTCATTAAAAAAAAAATCAGAAAAAAATCAGTATTAAATCTAAGTTATTATATGGAAGGTATTTTGACAGAAAATTGGACTGGGGAGAAGAGAATTAGATGTTTTGTCAGTACATATTGCTTCCTGCACTTTCTAGCCACCTGTGTGAAAAGCTGATAGGGTTCGGGTTTTTTCAGAATCCAGACAAATTCCAGAACTAATATTTTAAACTAGTGAATAAAATCTATTGGTCACTTACTTACCTTACTTACCTGTAATTTTCACTTACCTTAGTTATTAAGTATTTTAGTGACAAAAAATGTAGTTGTTGCAAGTAAAGACCAAATGCTGCTTGTAGATTCTGTTACACAGAATGCATAGAGGTGTATGGGGGTATTATGCCAGTAATTTTGTTGTTGATCATTTCAAAGGTGGAGGGGAGGGAATAAGGTTGGAAAAATCAGACCTACATTTCATGTAATCAAATGGTAGTATAATCTGGCACATTTTCCTTTAGTAGGAAGGTTGTAGTCCTAACTTATACATGTTTGTTTATTTTTATACTCAAAATAACAAATGCATTTTGGAATAAAATACAGTTTTGAATTTTTCTTGATCTGAAGAAAAAAGGGCTCTTTGTTTAACGAGAAGGACTTCATCTGCTGCCAAAGATAATGAAGCCTGAGGCATTTTGCAGCCTTCCTGAGGAAACATAATACCTTGCAGGGCTGGACCTGAACTGTTCTGAAAGCCAGTAATTAGTAGACACAGCACATCTTTGATCAAGATCTGAAGAGAGATCTTGATGGAGATGGAGAGCGTTGTAGCTTGCTACGTGGCTTTGTTTGAGGATATAATTTTATGGCAATTTTTAATTTTAAAGCCACACCTTTGATTTTGATCATGGATATTTTTCTTGTCTGAAGGTTTTTCCTCTTCCTTTCCCCAGTACATTAGCTCTAGAGAATGTCTCCTTGTTTAGATGAGATATCATGAATACTTGCACACTGTGGGTGAGGGCAAAAGGAAGTATGAGAATGAGCTGGAGTCAATGCAAACATTGGATAGTTACTCTTCACAAGCTTATTCATTGTAAAGTTCACCCAAGTGAATTTATTCTTTAAAAATGCTAAGAATTCATCTAATCCTTCTTATGGTGCATCATATTACTGCTGTTTGGCTTTGTGTTTTTTTAAACACTAGAGAAGTCTCCTCTCATGATGAGTCACCAAATCGTTAAGTTATGTCTTGACATTTTTAACATTTTCCCTTTTTTATCTGTCTATCAGCCTGAGTGGGGATTTTTGTTTATTTGTTCGGGATTTTTGTTTTGTTTTAAAATTACTCTTCCTAAAGAGGATCTGTTAGACTTTGCTGCTGCTCTAGGTAAAAATGAAGATAGAATATATGCCATTCGTGGTCTAGTACAATTCCCTGCTTTAAGTCACCATAGGTTGCTAATAGTTGGGCAGAGAGGAAAAAGGAAAAAGTAGTAGAAATGGGCATAAACTGGCTGAAATGGGCAGGACCCAGAAGATGACCAGTTTTATGTGATGGTAGATGTGGAAGTCTTTCAGTAAGGGAATAGGGAGCTCTTGTAGTCACAATTATTTCAGACTCTCTGCATGTCTGGGCCTGGTCAAGCCTGGAGGAAAGGCTTGGGTAGGAAAGGACCAACCGTAGTGAAAGCTTTTAAAAAATCAGGCTTTATATGTGAGGCTGCTGGAGTGAAGACAACCACAGGATATCACCCATGGAGACTAGATGGTGTCCAGCACTACTTTGTTGGTTTCCAAACCTTAGTACCTCACCCAAGCTTTATTTAACTACACAGAATGGTTTTCAAGACTGTGAAGAAATGATTTCTCATTCTTGCCTGAGATTGTAGAAATCTTAAGCCTTTTATGGGTCAGTGAAATATTTTCTCATTGTTAGTGGATATTTCCTCACGGAGATAGCACTTAGTCCAAGAAAAATAATATTTGGCCCGTATCTGCTTAAATAAATGCATTATTAGGAAAAGATGTATGGACAGTTGAGCTTGTCATCTTCCTCCAAAGAGATCACCCAAGAAGTGCAGTTCACAGTGCAAAGACTAATGTTTCACATCTTGTATTTCCTAGCTCAAAGTCAAATCATAGAATCATCTGGGTGGAAAAGACCTCCGAGATCATCGAGTCCAACCGTACCTGTCCCCTTACTAAACCATGTCCCTCAGAAACTCATCTACCCACCTTTTAAACACCTCCAGGGATGGCAACTCCACCACCTCCCTGGGCAGCTGTTCCAATGCCTGACCATCCTTTCAGTGAGGAAAGAAGTCTAAACCTCCCCTGGTACAACTTCTGGCCTTTTCCTCTCATCCTATCGCCTGCCACTTGCGAGAAGAGACCAGCTCCCACCTCACCACAACCTCCTTTCAGGCAGCTTTAGACGGTGATGAGGTCTCCTCTCAGCCTCCTCTTCTCCAAGCTAAACAACCCCAGTTCCCTCAGCTGCTCAAATGCATGCCTAAAAACTTTTGTAAGAAGCAGCTGAGACCCATAACGTTTTTCCCCCTTCAAGTAGTAGACTATGGAGTTGCACTTCTCTCTGTGGCTTACCTCTTTTGGTTAAACAGCATCCATTTAACAATAATTTGCAGGATTGAATTAGTGTGTAACTGTTTGCAACAAATATTTTCTGCAGTCAGTGAGCAAGTTCTCCTATATGACTGGTGGTGATTTGCCATTCACAATCTCAGGTGAAACTTTTCTGCCCATTTCTGGTTTGACCTCTGTAACACACCAATACCTTTTTTAAATTTCAAGGGCTTGCTAGTTAGCACGTAAATTGTGGTGCCATTGACCTTGCATATTTATTTTAAGCAGTGTCCATAGTCATTGAGTGAAATATTTAAGGAAACGATGTGAAGTTGGCCACAGTTTATCTTCACTTCTTAGAATAACACAGATACCTCAGAGAGTGGCGTGATCTTTAGTGACATTTTAATTCTGTTGGTGCACTTTGAAATAGCCAGCTGGGGCATTACAGATAGACTATAGTTTTGAAGCCTTGCAGATACCAAATGCCAAACTTTTGAGTGGCAAAATAATGCGTTTATATATAGATTAAACATGCGGTAATCAGAAATGCCTCACAACACATGCCAGTAAATGTGAACAGCTGCATTAGAACAATACAGGTGTTAAAACTCCTCCATGCCCCAGAATACATGTATTTGGTCCAAATAGTACTCATGGGTATATATGTGTGCTTTTTTTGAGGATACAGAGAATCATTCGAGGAAATCTGTCCTTGATTATATTCTATCAAGGGAGTGGAAGGTATAAGCAGATTCACAGACATTTAAAGAATAATCCAACTCCATTCTCACACAGCAAACAATATCTTGCCCTGAGGAACTTTGCTTTGGCGTCTAAAAACAAACGTCACTGTTACAAAGTTGTATACTGCTTGTGTATATGGTGTCTAATAGGTTTCGGTGCTGCTTACTCCCAGGCTTTAGCTGTATTTGCAAAATACCCAGTGCTGTTACAGACATACATAATCCTCTACTTCAGCTTGATTACTCTTCTTGGTATACTGTGTTTGGCTGTTCGTTGCTCTAAAGGGGAGAACAGTGCCTGTCCAAATCTTGAGCTATTTTACAATAGAGTAGGTGAGAGTATGGAAGTGCAGGATACTTGATATGTCAACATAAGCTGTCTGCATCTATGTGGTAGCCCTTTTCGATGGAGTCAGTAATCTAGGCTCTGTGAGGCATTTTTTAAAAGAGATAATGACAAATTTCGATATGGAATAATTTTTATCAGAAATATTGCTCATTTTTTCGTGGATAATAAAATACTTCTCAAATTTTGCCCACGCTATTTTTACGCTAGTCATTGAGTTAGAGCAACCTGGTCTATATGGGCAGTCTGAAAGTGTTACCATGTTTGATTCACTGAAAAGAGTGACACCTTTTAAATTGTTTATACTAGCAACTTAATCCAGCAATGGAAGTGTATTTTATGTGGTATGAGGGTATGAAATGCTCAAAGATGATCTCCCCAAATGATTGAATCCAAGGTTGAGAGGCTTCAGGTCTTAATTGATGAAATCTTTTTAGTGTCTTGAGTGGTATATTTTTGTTAAGACTATGTAATATTACTGTCTGTGAAAAGGAGAACGAATTTGTCATGACTGAGACAACAGAGGTGGATTAGTTGGTCACTTTCTTTGTATGTTTGTTTTCCTACGAATTGCTTCATTTTAAATTTTTTTATATAGCCAGGGGTATTTGTTTTGTACTTGTTGCTTAAATTGGAAAGCATTAAAATTAGGATGATTAGTGATAAATATGAGAAAATTGAATGTGACTTAATCATTATGCTTTATCGAACTGGTAGCAAAATGGAGACTAGAATCCCGGGGTACTCTACCCCCATCTGGCATGCCAGTGTGAAGCTGTAAAAATTGTTGGTAGTAACAGCTGATGTTATTCTGTGCCTGTTGCTGAGGCATGTTTTGTGCCAGTGAGTGTTTGAGGACTAGAACTTAAAGTTGAAGAAATTCTTTCATCATGCTGGAAACCAGTCTTGTCATAATTATTGTCATTGTGCTGTTTGTGTCTTGTTTACCACATGGATTTTGTTTTACTAGAGGAAGACTTCAGCTGCAGAAAGTTGTCATTCAAAGGAAACCAAGAGCAAAGATGTCAAGGTCTCAAACTAGGAAATACAGGGAGAACCTCAGCTTCTGCCTGAGGAGCTTCTCTTTAGAAGTCTGATATGCTTTGTGTGCACTGCAACTTCCCAATGACAGATCTGATTTTTTGACTCATTACCAATTTGTAAACAGCCTGATTAAAAACTTCTTGAGGTTGGCATGACTGTACTGGTTGCAGCGCATTGGGACACTTTGAGCAATATTCCCCCCCAACTCTACCCCATCCCCTGCCCTGCATTAGTTATGTGAAGAAAAGTGTTGGTAGGAAGATACTAGAAAGTCAAGAAAACAATGAATTTCTGCTTATGTTAGGTGAAATTTTCTTGCTGCTTTTAAGGCTCCGTTGCTAGTGTTAACTCAGACATGCATTGAATTCAATAGTTCAATGAGACTTCCAGAAAGACAGCAATCATGAGTAATAACCCAGGTCCAAAAGTTTTCTGATGAAAAAGTTTCTAAAGGACTGTAAATTTATTTCCCAGAACCTGAAGTAGCCTTGGGATTTGGCAGTCGCTTGGCAGTCATGCGTGAGCAGCGGTGCTTCCTGCACTCCTGGCCAAGTCTAGATAAATGGAAAAGCTCTCGCGTTTTGGACAGTTGAAACTTTCTTAGAACACAATTTTTCTTAGCTGAATAGGATATGAATATATTCAAGTGTGAAACTTTTGTTCCCTTTCCAGAAAATACAGGGGTTTATATTTGGTGTATCTGGATTGTATGACACACTTAATGGCATTTATTTAAAATCTTATCTTGAAAATTGATTTAATCTTGTTCTTGTTATCCCAGTGTTAAGAATAGGAAAAGAATGATTTTCCGTGTGTTCACTCTACTGTGGGTTCCCTATGGCTCCAAATCTCATAATTTACAGGCAGCTTACATGACCCCATGATGACCAAGTCCAGCCTACCTCAGTTCACTGTGTAATCTGTGTCATTTTTTCCCTCGTAAACATTCATTATCTCATTGTTTGGGTGTGACAAGTGATGTTACTTGTCTCTATTTACACTTTTGTTTTTCAAATACAGAATATGCCCCACACCTGTTGCTTTCCTTTGAAAAGCACATCTCTCTGACATGCAGAGTTTATGATGCTAACTTGCAAACATTTTTTAATTAGAAAAGGGTATGTGATGATCTGTCAAAGGACAGTTGTCTCTAAATGGATTAAAAGACGCTTACATGGTTTAAAAATGGGCTGTGCCCTTCATATGCTGAAAATAGTTCAAGTTAGCTTGAACTGGCTAAACAGTGTGTCTTTTGTACCTATGCAGGTAACTATTTAGTTTCTCTATTACAGACAGTAATTTTTGCACCTCTATAAATCTGAGATGTAAAGATTAAAAAAAACCCAAGGTAAATATGTGAACTGAGCAGTGTTGTTAGGTAAACTGTTCCTAAGCGTCAGCCCACAGGAAAAAGTGAGACACTGTTTAAATAAAACCTGTCCTTTGCCATGCAAGATCATCTCTCAGCTGTTGAGAATCAAAATTGCAATGGTCTGACTCATGGATAGGGCTCTTACTACCTTCCTCTAGGGAAGAGTGTAATGAGAATTAATTAATGATTGGCTGTTTGCAAAAGAAATGTTTCCTGAAGGATAGTGGTAGTATCATGAAAGCATTAACAGCATAAGAAAAACGAGATTTTTGGTAATACTGAGAAAAGCGAGCAGGTTTTTGGGTATACAGGATTTTCTAGAAGTCTGAAAAAAGGCTGAATACAAGAGCCACTGCTGCAAGCTTAACTAGATACGGGTCTGTTACACCACCAAATAGAAAGATTATAGTGGTAGCTGCAGAGTTGAGTGCCTGCTAATAGCCAAATTCCACGGCTGCACTGTTTGGGGACACATTTTTTTGCCCCCCCCCTTTTTTTTTAAATTACTGCCTTTGAAAAATTCCAGGATATTGTCAGTAGAAAGTCATGTCTGTAGCACAGAACCACAGAACCCCATGAGGTAATAAAAACACATATTGTGCCTGTCAAACGTTGCTCTATTACTTTTGTCCTGCCTTACAGCTGAACTAATGTTTGCAGCATTGTGAAAAATCTCAGCAGGTTTGGGACTGTCAGATGTTTTGCAACTGTTTTGCATCAGTGATTAGTTGCCCACAAAAGCAGTTAATTGCTTCATATGGTGTGAGCATGCTGTGAAAGTTATCCTCCAAGCATTTTGAGCTGAGAAGGGTAGAAACTACTTTTTCTAAGGCTAGGCCATGGGAAGGGAAAACTTGACTGGATAAGTCCAAGTTAGATGGGATTATTAGTTTTTCTCTTCTTTCACAGTTCTTGCAAATGAAAGAATTACTACAATCTGCTTTATGAAGCTTTACTTAATCAGTGTTAGAGTGTTCAGTATAGTTGGTTCCATGGCCAGTAGGAATTAACTATTTGAGATCACTACTACCTTTTGATCTTTCTCGCTTAGCTTTTTCAGTAAACAAAATAGTTTCCAGCTACAGTTTGTACTCTGGCAGTTGTTCTTTAACTTTCCTTTCCCTTAAAGGTGTGGTGAGACCTATCGGCCAGGCTAACTTGAGGTCTTCTAGATGCAATAGTTGGAGGTTTTCTTTCAAATTGAATTTATTAGATACCTAAATCTATAATATACAGACATGTTGAGACATAAATAGCATTTCTTGGCGCATTAGATCTGCAATACATGCTGCTAAGCTAGTTACCTTATATATGTAAACAAAACAATACACAGAAATTATAAAGGGCAACAAAAACAAGGACCTGTAGGGGAAAAGTTAGCTTCTTCTGGCAAGTGCATCTTCATGAAATTGATCCCTTAAAAAGTCTGTAATGTGCTTCAGGTCTGCTGTACATAGCTGCCACCACCACCACCTCTGGTGGTGTTCCTTTTCAGGACAGCCTAGGCAAGCCTCTCTAAACACAAACTGCTGCAATGAACAGTGGTGCAGGTGCATGCTGGCTGCGGTGTCCTAGCAGTGGAAAGGCAGCTTTGCCAGCCAGGCCCTGAGCTAATGTACCCTCAAGGGTGGATATTTGCCTCTCATTGCTGAGGTGGCATAGGAAAGAGGAGTCTGAGGGGTCAGATGGGATAGAAAATTTGCTTATTTAGTGGTAAGTCATGCTCAGGAGACAGACGAATGCTTAGTGGTATTCTTGACCTTAATTGGAAGAAATTAAGACTATAGCATATCCTAGTAAAACCCACAGAGTATATCCTTTTTAATGTATTTAGCAACATATTTCTTTATTGGTGACTTGTGTTATGTCCCTGGCTTTTCTGGACCAGCCCCAAGCTCAGTGATTTTCCTGACAGCCATGCAGTTGCAGCAGGCTCTCCGTATGACCATGTTGTTGAGAGAATGTACATCTCCAAGCACCACAGATGAAAATTTGGAATTTGTAGTGTTAGGTTGCTCATATTGTTCCAGTATCATCAAAGTCGGTAAGGAGCAGGAATTGTGAGGAGGCAGCTGGGATTTGGCCAGATACGCCTGGGCAGTGCTTCTGGGATTCGAGTGGGTGACACTGCTTCCCTTGCTTTGCAACCTAGTCAAGGACCTGGCTCTTCTTCATTATTCCTCCCTGACACCTCAGAAACAATTTTTATCTTATTTGGTTAGCTGTGCTTCCACTACATTTCTCTCAGTTTTTCTTGAAGCCATGGATGGATGAACTGCTTCATAGAGGGGAAATGTGTTTAGCGTCCATAAGAATAAAATATAATGGCTCTCTAAATTGCCAAATTCTTCATTTGAGAACATATATATATATATATACACTCTTTCCCAACAATGCACTTGAGAGGAAAAAAAAAATCCCAAATAAGGATATATTGGGGATTGGGAAGCTGTTTTTCACGAATTTCCAGTTAAAATAAGTATGACTGCACTTTCAAGTTATTTGGGCTCTGTTGTAGACAAAGGGGGTAATTTAAACATGAGTCACTATATTTTGGAATTCATTGGGGTTTTTGGTGTAGAATCTCCTAAATTATAACCTAGATTTGAGGACAGACTGAAGTCAGTACGGAGTTGAGCATTTGGGAAAGGCAAGTAATTTAGACCTATACTTTTCATTAAACTCAGGATTTTTAAAAGGTAGCTTGCTGTGTTAGAATTAGTATCTAATAAGTACTTCTGAAGAAAATCCAGTGTATGCATTCTGCTTTATTAAAAGCCTGGGTATAGTTTTCACTTAACTGTTAAGTGTATACCATTGCTTGGGCAAGAAAGATTTAGGAAAACTAAAGAAAAGCTTAAATAAAGGAATAAAACCAGTTTATAATAAGGTGTAACTTGATAAATATGATTATCATCTTTGAAGGTAATGTATAAAAAGGTCTTATGTACCAGTCATTACTTTTTCTATTGTTTGTGAGTAACCAAGCAATGGCAAGATGGGATTCTTGCCTATCAAACTCGATCATTTAGACACATTGAGCTATCACTTGTATATAGGCTGCTCTGTAACTTTTCCAGGACAACCAGCAGTGATCTGCCATACAGGATTGTCAGGCACTGTCTGTACTTGGTGCTGGGGTTGCTTTACCTTTTTGCGCTCTGACCAGGGAGTCATGGGCGAGTATGAGCAGATGCGACCCCCCTCATCCAGTGCTGGCCACACGCATGAGTTCTCCAGGTTTCTAACCCTTCTGCCTTCATGGGAGAGGGAAGTGTTTTTAAGTCTTTGGCAGTCAGAAGGTAGTGAGATAAATTTCATGGTGTTTTTCCTAAGTTTTTTGTTTGGTTTTTGGTTTTACTTTAATAGAATGAAATATTATCTGCCTGCACTTAAACTCACTTTACAAATGCCACAGACCACAGGAATGAGACTATGAGCAGTGGTTGCCTTTGGGAGGTTTTGTAAACAGCTAATCCTTTGTGGGTAGGAATAGCCAAGCAGGGCAGATTATTTCTTTCCTAAAGTCTCATCACTGTTTATTTTAACACATAATGGTGAAATCTCAAATTTTATTTATATTTAAGGGGGGACCTATGGTTGATTTGGCAAACTACCAAATCAACAGTAAAGCAAGAAGATAATTTTTCTTGGGTTTACCTGACCTAGTGTTTCATCATAATCTGATGGGCTGGGAGAGTGCATGGTGTGAGTGTGTAAAGGTATTATATAGTATATACCAAACGTAAAATGCTGACATGCATTATATTAATTCTACTCTGAAATTCTACTGAAAATGTAGAATCTGTTTGGAGTGATTTACAAGTTAATATTCCTGGGCTACGTACAGTGATCTTGAGGTACAATTCCGTCAAGAAATAAAGCGATATTCTCAGCACAGTCCATTAAATATACCTTATCAAAGTGCATGAAGCACAAAAGTTATATGCTGTTTAAAGTGGTTCATCTGACTGAAGAGACCCTTTTGTGAGATTTTACATACAAATGGAGCATCCACGGAAACGCTGTTCAATATTTTGTTAATGCTGAGAGAACTGTCTCACACTTTGCATTTTAATGTTTATGATGAATTATCTTAAGCCTGGTTTTTATGGGGCAAGAGGAAAAAAATGTGTTTTCAATGTAAGAATTAGTTTTCAGAATGAGATCTTCGTTCCAAGACTCCTGGCGTTGCATGATATCTGAAATGCCATTGTGCCTCCCACGATCTCTCTCGTATCTCTGGTTTGAAGTTGCCATTTGCTCCCTTAAGCAGGTGGTCAGCACTGATGTCTTCATTGTTTGATTGTAATTAACTTTCCCATATTTGTCATAATTTGGTATGTTCAACTAAATGAAAACTAGTAATAAACTAGAACAAAGAGAATTATTTAAGAAATAAAATGTTGACAGCCATCTGTAGCAGCCTGCTGGTATTTTAGCGAGCATGGTGACTTGAATATAGACTTGAAAGCATTACCATGTTTATTAAGAAGAAGGTAGTATCCTTTTTGCAATGACTGCAACAGATTCCAGTTCTCATTGAGTAATACCTAATGATAATTTTGCTACCTTTGATTTGCCATGCTCTGGGATATGTGCAGGTTTGCAGTCTTAAGGCTACATGTGCTTGTTATTGCAAGACTGCTGAAGGGCTGATTTACCAGCTGATGTTGCACTGGGCAATGCCTATGTTTCTACAAAATGTGGAAAGTGTAGCTATATGTTATATTAGAGTACGTGAGGCAACCATTTCTGATGGTGTATAAGTTGCAACAAGAAGCAGGCTTAAGAATGTTTTTCCTCTTCTATTGTTATGAGCCAGAGCAAGATTGTTAAGAAATTAATTGTATCTGTGACAGAGAAAGGGCTTGGGTCTAAGGAAAAAAAGAAATATATTTAGATTAGGGGTTTTTTTCTGTTCTTTAAATTACATCTGCTTTTGTTTTTGTTCAGATAACCCCTAGTGAAAGTCATGGCTTGTTATATATGTTAAACATTTTCTGCTTGTCATCTTCTTTCAAGAGTTGGCTAGTTTATGAAAAGCAAATGCATTTAGCTTTCTACCCTGTCAACTGACTGCTTTCTAGAAACAAAATGAAGCAAATAAACCAAAGAACAGACTCCTTCCTTCCTTCCTTCCTTCCTTCCTTCCTTCCTTCCTTCCTTCCTTCCTTCCTTCCTTCCTTCCTTCCTTCCTTCCTTCCTTCCTTCCTTCCTTCCTTCCTTCCTTCCTTCCTTCCTTCCTTCCTTCCTTCCTTCCTTCCTTCCTTCCTTCCTTCCTTCCTTCCTTCCTTCCTTCCTTCCTTCCTTCCTTCCTTCCTTCCTTCCTTCCTTCCTTCCTTCCTTCCTTCCTTCCTTTCCCCCTTTCCCCCTTTCCCCCTTTCCCCCTTTCCCCCTTTCCCCCTTTCCCCCTTTCCCCCTTTCCCCCTTTCCCCCTTTCCCCCTTTCCCCCTTTCCCCCTTTCCCCCTTCCCTCCTTCCTTCCTCCCTCCCTTTCCCCCTTTCCCCCTTCCCTCCTTCCCCATTTACTTCCTCCCTCCCTCCCTTCCCCCCTTCCCCCCTCCCTCCCCTTCCCTTCCTCCCACTCACACTACAGTTTATGAGCAATTCTTTTAAGTTACAGAGATACAAAACCCCCAAACACAGTACCTGTGTTAATACTGGTATTGTGTGCTCAGAGGGGCTCCTAAGTGAAGTTATCTTCTTGTGATTGTTTTAAGTTTGTTCGGTCTCTGCTTTTGAGGTTATGAGAATAATATAGTGTCTTTCTAAAAGGCTAAAGGACTGTGAAGGGTGGGACTTTAAGTTCAGAGGACAGATGAATCTGAAACATCTTCTGGATTTTGGGTTGGATTATTGGCTGAGTGTATGGGCCTCTGTTGTGTAGTTATACACAAGGACAGATGAGACTTGCTAAAAAAAATCCTGCTTGCTTTGCATTGGATTTACTTCCAAAATGCTAATTATTGAGATTACAGTGTTTTCACTGATGGTCAGTATTTTGAGATGATGTAGCAAATTGTACTCATTGTAGAAGCATGAAATACTGTAGTTGTATCTTTAATAGTTTTTTTTTCCCAGTTATTGGTAATGATAGAAGGATTCTGTTGAATTGCTTCTATCCTTTTTTTTTTTTTAATGAGTGAAATATTTGGAAAGGGAATGAATAAGAGGAGAATTTGAAGAATGAATATTTTTTTCTGGGCATGTTGCTTACAATAAAGAGCACAGTAATTAGTTTTCCTAATAAGGCTGCGCTGGAAGTTGGAATGTTTTGAATTGCATTAAATGTCACAAAACTATTCATTGAAGAGGGATGGCTTGTGGTATGTTTAGAAAGCAAATTTGATCATATTTGGTTGAAGTGAACTGTGTATGTAGACTAAATATAGCTATTTTTCTGAAAGAACAAACTACTTGGTTGGAGAAGCCTGTGCAAAAACTGTTGTGCACTTTAATTTTCAGTATTAGGCTGTCAGTAACTGATGGCTGCTGCTTCTGTTTTCATTGTCTATAACAATTCATAAGAAGCTCAAAACTGTAACCATTTGCCAAGGTCTTTTGTGTGCATGGTTTATAACAAGCTTTTATACCAAGCTTATGTCTTTACTTTGTTTGCATGTCATTGAAAATATTATGTAAACTAATATACTGAACTGCTAGTTCTAAATCATTCAGAAAATATCCTGCTTCAAGCCATCCTACTTTACTAGTAAGTAGTAAGAGTACAAGTGTGTCATCTTATTTTGAAAGCCTTTATTGTCAGTTATTCATATATTCAACATGACCAATCCAGCATGAAATCCTAATGTGTTTAATTGTTAGGTGGCAAGGGAAGTGCTAACAGCTATGAAGATTCTGCTATTTAATTGGTTTTTTGCTCTGCACTTTGATGGTATCCATCAAAATCCTAAGGGAAACAGCCCTGAAGGAAGTATTTTCTTAAATGTATGTGTTGGACGTGTTTTGCTTTTCAGCTTCTAGGGTGCATTTCATTTTGTATTGTCTTCTGTAACCACTATGCATTTTTCACATTCAGATCTTGGTGGCTCAGTTTGCTGGGTAAGCGTTTTCTTTGTAGGTTATGGGATAAATCACAGATTTTAGTCTGATTATGGTCTGAAGTCAACAAGGCCAAGTTAAACTGTTTGAAATATGTCTGGGACACACAAATTTATGTCCTTGTTTCAAGTATGTTTCGGGAGAATAAAGTAATGTTAAGCTCTCTAACTACAATGTTAAAAGAACATTAGAAACACTTAAGTTATCAAGTCTGTTTTTCCACCGTGTTTTTCTTATATATATATATATATATTTGAAAATGAATTTTGAAAAGTATGTCTTTATATTTTCTGGAAATAGTGGCTTCAAATCACTTTTGCTCAGCGCTGTATTGATGAATGCAGAACAACATCATCCATCGCAAATACAAATTTGGTTATTTTGTAAGAAGAGAAAAAATTAAGCATGTTTCTTTTATGAGACTGAAACTTCAAGGTCCAGCATTAACAAGGAGAAGATTTTTTTCTTCAAGCATGAAATATGATAGTTGTCTTGAATAATGAATGTCATTCTACTTGTTACTGTTATATCAGCTTAATATATACACAAAGCATTCCAAGCTACTTTATTAAGAAAACGTATACTAAGATACACAGTGAAATGCATGTTTCCTTCTAACTCTTGTCTTATATGGAAACTTCTCTTTTTTTTTTTTTTGTGTTGGCATGGAGTTTTTTTCTTCTTGGTGCTTTTGTTGTTGCAAATTAACATCTATGCAATTAGAGGTGATTAATGATGCATCCCAGTGCTTTGAAAGCCCAGAGGTCAGTCTTCTCATAGGCTGTAGACTCTGTGGGAAAGGGAAGAAGGGACCTCTTCCTCAGCGAAGACAAAACTCTCTCTCTGTTGAGAATTACTGTTGATGTGGACATAATGTGTGTCAGCAGCAATGCTCAAATAGTGAAGTCGAAGTGCAGGAGATGGTCTTCTCATGCGATGTGTTTCCCCCCGCCCTGCTAAAGTAGCATGTGGATTACATGTATCTCCCTTTTTGTAAGCCAGCTACTGAACCTGCAGCAGTAGTGGTGTTGCTGGAATCTGATGAGCCCTGAATGTGATTAGTTAAAAAACTAAGAAGACAAATAGTTGTTAAATGGTCTGTGTACCTAATCTAAATTTAGCTCCATGTTTTCATGGTATAAAATAGAAAAGCTGGCTTATAGAGGTGGTTTTATGAAGGTGTTTTAAGTTGTAGCCTCTACTAGCTGATCTCCAGTTAAATGAACCTTTTTGCCTCTCTGGCAAATTATCTTTTGGAAAATGAGAACCTAGCTTCACTTCTTCAAAATCCCATTTCAAAGATTCGTTGGGAATCAGGGTTGTGTCATTTCAGGCAGGATAAGATTGCTGGATCCTGAATCACTAAGGGTGGCAGCTTTTCTGAGTAGCTACCAAATATAGCCAGAAATGTTTTGAAACGTGGCAAAAAGCCACTTTTCTCCCAAAACAGAAAGATTGAAGTGTTTCAGCAGCAATGTTTGCAGATAGAATGTCAGATAGAATGTCGGAGTGGCAGATATTTTTTGGTCAGTTTTTTTGGTGGTTTTGTTTGTTTGATTTATTTTTATTTTATGTGTGTGTGTATATTTTCACATATGTGTGTGCAAACCTAAAAAAAAAAAAACAAAAATGAAAACAACCAATCAGTTGGGATGCTGTTACCTGTAACATGTTGCCAGTTCATTTTAGGTGTAACAAAATCTGTCAGTTCCGTATCGTTTACATCCTTTCAGTTACCATATTTATTTCTTTCTCATCACCCTACTGCAGTTTCAATGCACCATTCTTTGGAAGAAATTTTTGATATCTACTGTGGAATTCAAGTGACCTTACCTTTGAGGACCAAATACTGTGCTAAAAGTTCCTGTATTGTTTAACTTGCTAAGTCTTTCAGAAGGGCAGGTTTTGTTCTAGGCCTGAGTAAAGGTTATACGCTGTTTAAAATGCAATTTATCTGACCAGAGCTTTTGAGTTAGGTGACATAACTTCTTATGAAAGAATGGAAAACAACAAGCAGACTGGAACTGAAGTCTTCTAACTGGTGACATGGTATTGTGAATTTATAAATCAAATAATACTTGGTGATAGATGCTACAGTTCCTAACGTTGTCTCTGGATAAATTCATCCCATTTGCTTTTGCCTTTTCCTTGTATTAACAATGTTGTAGATTCAACTTGAATACTTCTTGTTTCCTTTAGGGGAAACGAAGTGAAATATTTTATGTATCTGTGGGTAGATGTTATGAGTTGGAAGAGGGAAATACTCGAAGAATTTACTTTTTATATTTATGTGTATGTTTTTCCTTTTCCAGAGTGGCTTCTGTGACAAAACCTGATCTTGTTCATGTACCAAAGGTATGTTCTTCATCACAACAAATAAATGTAGCATGTGACACTGTTACCCATTTGTCAAACTCTGTTATTGATAAGCACTGTCATTCAGACTTTCCTTTCTGTATAACCTGCTAGATTTCACTGTGTTACATTGAGTATTGCAGCATCTGAATCTCAGTGATTCCTTTCCCTTCCACTCTCAAAAAAAGAAAAAAGGAGAGACTTTGCAAATTATTATCTACGGAAAAGTGTGGATAAATGTTCTTCTAAATCTTGAAACATTTTATTAGGATGATATTGCTGAAGTTTTTCCTCTGTCCCTAAGAGAGAAACAGTAGTAGGGTGTTTTTGGGTTAAAATGAGCACTGAAATCTTCCTTTGCATTTGAAAGAAGCTTATCTAAATATTAGGATTTCAGAGAACAGTTCCTCTCACTTTTCTTAGAGCCCTTGGGAATTGTTTTCTAGTTCTTCTAATGTTATGTTCTCAAGCAATAGTTTCAAACTCCCCTTTTTGATAAGAAGGCTGTTTTCAAATCTGAAAATGCTTAGAAATGGCCTGTAATTGAAAATTTTCTCCAGTGGCCATCAATAATGCATAGCATGTTATTGTTCTGCTGACTGTGATTTGAAAGACCACAGTCTGGGAAACACCATGTTATAATATAGCTTCCAGGAAAAAAGCTAACCAAAACAAAACAAAAAAGACCTAAACAAACAAATTCACATTTTCTGAGTGTTTTGATCTGACAAGGTTACATGAAGACATTAGGGCACATTGATGGAGTGTAGCTGGAAAAGCTCACAGAGTCCCAAAGCACTAGCCTCTAATAAATAAGCTCTGGGGATCTTAAAGACCATATCAACAGATCCGTATATACAGTATGTGTACACATGCACATGCCATTTGTGTATGAGAAACTGTGTATCTTGAATTGGGTCTGAGGTGGAATGTGGATTTTTTATAAAAAAACCACTGAATTCTTTCCACATGAGTTACCTGGTGAGTTTCGCAATAGAGTAGTTCTTCAGTTGGTCTTGAATTTGATTTGTGGGGTGTCTGTTTTGGATATGATGAGAGGAGTTAGCATCATGGGATTTCATATTGATTGTGCATGCTTGGATCATTCCCTTTCCTAAAATGCATGGCTTGTTTTTTTTCCATACATGTCATGGTTGTACTCTCAGAAAAGCTTGCTTCTGTGCTTCTTCGTTTCATGCTAGGCATGTTAACCTTCACTGAGAGCAACAAAAATACCTGCTGAGGAATGTGCATGCTTTTGGCGTGGTTTTGTGTGTTTCTTTTTTGTTTTTCATCTCGCATAGGGAGAACCTGCAGAAGTAGTTAAGCCTGTACCCATTGCCTCTGCTGTTGCACCCAAAGTCACTGCCACGGCAAGCGTGGCTTACAATAAGACGCCGAGGCCGTTTGGAGCCATAACCACCTCCAAAGTCACCACCATCCCATCACCGTCCTCCGCCTTCACCCCAGCCCAGGCGGCAGCTCCATCCCTGGTGGCTGCCACCCCCACCCCGTTCGCTGCACCTGGACTGCATGTTAACGCCAAGCCTAACGCTGAGCAGCGGTCGCCTGCGCCAAGCGCTGCTAAACCTGCAGTTAATATCCCACGGCAGCCCGCCGCGCAAAATGCCGCCCCGAGCGCCTCTGCCAGCGATGGCACCCAGGATGTAGCCGAGGGGCCACGACGAGGATTGAGAGAAAACCAGGGGGAGAGTAAACAGCAAAATGGGTAGGTGGGATCTTTTTTTTGCTGTGAGGATGTTTCCTCGCAGGAAAAAAGCTGGGCTTGTTTAAGGACTAAGTAAAACACAGCTTGGAGAAGTTGTTTAATCCTCAGAAGCAAATCTCTGAGGAAGGACTCGCATCTTAAAAGGGATGCTTTGAAAGGCTAAGCCAGACTTTCAGTGATGATTTTTCTCAAGAGTAACACTATATCTATTTATAGAATGTCACAACTAAATTGAATCAGGACCACAAAATGCTTTATGCAATGAGTTGTGTCACAATATGATCTGGACCTTACAACAAGCCTGGTATTAATTTCAATGTCCATGTCTCTCTGTGTATTTTGACTCCTGATGTGGTGACTGAAAGCAGCAGGCACTCAAAAATGCGGAGAGGTCAAAAAGGGTCGGTTCATGCTGTAATGGCTGGGGAAGAGATGCTCTGAGAGACCAAGGTGACCACAGCAGGACTGGTGGATAAAGGTCTCAGAAGGAAGGAAAAGGGACAGATGTCACATTACTTGCACAGCACACAAGAAGCTTGAAGATATATTCAAGAAAGCCGGTAGGCTTGAACAGATTTTTTGCAGTGTTATAATGTAAATACCTCAAATTTAAATGTTATCTTTACCCTAAAAAAGCAACACAGATTTGAAATCAGAATCTTTTTCATATTCAAATAATTCCTTACGTTAAAGTGGATATTGGAGACCTAATGTGCAAGGGATTATAAGGTTACATAAAAGTCTTGTACTGTATCTGATGTAGTATTTAGACTAGCAAACAAAAGATTAGGAAATTAAGATGAGCCCAGCAGCAATCCTGTGCACTTGGACCTGTTTTCAGCCCTGTTGTGGCGGTAAGATATTTTGGCTGGGGCCACCTGAGACTCTCCCAGAAATTCCTGGGCAGGGCTTGGAAGCCGCAGGGACTGGTTTGCAGCGGCTGCTGTGCTGTGGATAGAGAAAGAGATTGGGCGCAACCAGTCCTATGCCAGTTGGCCTCCATGCCCAGCAGCACTGTCTGGCAGACTGAATTAAGTAATAAAAAGGGCAGGAGGGGAACTGTAGGTTTGTCTTGGATTTTAGGAGCGGAAACCCTATGCTCCAAACCTGTAAGCTGTGATTAAGATTTCCCATTCCTCAAAAGAGAAGGGGCTGAAGGAATAGGCCTAGTGCCTCTCTCCTCTGATATTCTCTCAGTATATAAAGTATTTAAAGAACCTTATGGAAAAGTAAACATCCACATCAACCAAAATACAGAAAAAATTGCAGTTAAAGTTGAGCTTCTCATGGGGGAATAAAGCTCAGGTACCTGTTCCCCTTATATTGCAGTACAAATATTTTCCATATGTGGACTCATATAATGCAGTCCATATGCATTTTCTATCACACTGTTGTCATGGTAACTTCCGGCCATTTTTTAAACAGCTGATGGCAGGATTCCACACTGCATAAAAGCAGGATGAAATCGGGAGATCCCAAGGACTTGGTTGGTGCTGGTAAACTTGTTGAATACACTTTGGCAAACTGTCTCTATCTTTCTAGGAATGCTGTTTCGGCAAATATTGTGTAAGGAGTACTCAAAAGCAGCAATTAGTAATTAAAAAGATGAACAATAGCAACAAAATTAAGACACCTGGAAGGATGTGCTGCAGGCAAAGAGTAAGCATTTGACAATCAAGATAGGATGTCTAGGAGAGCACTGTTATACATGCCCTGCCTTCTGCTTAGAGGATGAATAATACTGACTGAAGAGAATCACAGCTGACAGGTGGAGAAATCCCAGTGTCATGACCAACCTTTCAGGTCTAGTTTGGGAAAGCTTGAAAATGTTTAAAGCTGTGAAAACCTACTTTATTTTACCATCTATCCTGCAGTAATGTCTTTGGGCTGTCTTGCAGTCCCAAGGTACAAAACAAATACTATATTGTCTGCCACTACACTACTTAGAAAAATTGCATTTCTGCAGTGATACTTATGGTCTCCCCATTTTAAAATGGAATGAATGACACTGAAGTTTAGAATAATTGATTGGCCTGAAATAAATTCCATTTTGCTTCTGTGTTTTGTAATATTCATTTTCTCAAAAAAAAAACAGAGGCAACATTTATCTTGTTCAAATATAGCACTGCTAAGCAAATGCAGTTATTCAGACATTCACCTTGCTGTGCTCAATTTCCTCACTGCCTGCTGGCTCCTCAAACCACATTTGGGGTATATTCTCTTTGCCTTCACTTCAGAATGGGGAAGGAAATTTAATTTCACTGTTTTGGTCCTGGCTTAGAAAGAAAGCAATTTGCTTGCATGCGACTGCCTGCAATTACACTTTTATCAAGACCTTCTTGCCAGCTCTTGCATGAAAATGTGCCTGCTGCTTAAAACAGGTAAGGTGTCCACAGACTTCACTCAGTTTAAGCTCAGCTGGACTGATTTTTTCACTTGTAGGTTCTCTTGATGATTATAAGTGTGGCTTACATGATACATGGCTTTACCAGAGCTTGGATTTGGAAACTCCTTGTAATATTTAAAGAAGCAAAGGATGTATTAACATATCAAATATTGTTTTTTCCCTTGCAGATAACAACAGTGACAAAGTTAGTATCGACAGCACTGGAGTTGAATTATGGTCATTTTTCCTGTTGGAATAACTAGCATGTATTCTTGTTTTGCAAAATTATAGCGTTTACAGCGTTTTATATTTAAATTTTGCAAAACGGCTTCAGCTTTTCTTAGTAAATTCTTAGTGTAGTAAATGGTTTTGTCTGCGTTGGACATGATGTGATCTTGCTTTTTACTGTGTTAAATATTGCAGCTTTTTTTAATTCTGCAAAACATTTGTGTGGTGTTTGTGTGGATTGATAAATTCTTGGTGTACCTATGGCTAATTGGTGCAGTAATACAACTAGTTAATGGTGAAATACAGTATAAAAGCAAAAAATGGTTTGAAGACTGTGGAACGAAGGGCTAGATACTGAACTCATACAATAACATGAGTAGTATCCATTTACAGTGATTTGTGCTTGTTAGGGTTGATAAATATGATTGAGGTTTAATTGGCTTGTCTTTTCTCCCGTTGCCTCAACGTTGAGTTAACGGAGAGCCTCTCATAGAGTTTTTCCTTTGTCTCTGGCACCACCTTGTTGCCACAGTGAGTCATTACCAGTAGACTCTTAAGCCTTGCAAAGGGAAGCAGTAGGATCTTTGAGAGAAGTCTATAGCGTATTTTGTTTATAACAGCTCTTCCCACAAATGCAAAAGACTACTTATTTCACTGTGGTGGTGGCTAGAATGCACTCAACTGCATGTAAATAATTGCATTTCCTTGTAGTTCCACACCTTTAATTACTGCTTTAGTTTTCTGATTTAATTTCTGCTATTAACTGTTTTGATGCTTTATTTCATTTTTCTCTCTGCTTCTTCTGCCCCATCCTGGAAATACCACTATCTTTGTTTCTGTACCTCTGTCTTTTAGTAACCTTGATATGTGCACTTCAGTAGTACTGTGTGTCAGTAAATTCAAGCTTTTGCTGTAATTTGGTATGAAACCTTTCACATAATTGTTTCAAGCGTTAAGTAGTCTTGTAAGCTTAAGTATTGACTAATGCATTACACTGAACGGTTCTAAGTCTTACTGGTTGACAATTAATAATTTACATCATTGTTATTCATATTTTCCACCTTTCTTTATTAGAAATACTTTGGACATTAAAAATGCAGTGTAAAAGTACTGGCAATAGTCAAAATTACTTTTAGCATTTTGTTGGGGCACTTCTTGTTCTTTCTCATTTTGTTTTTTTAAATTACTATTAGAATTGTTATGTCTTGGGAACTGGTTTTGCACAGTTAATCTCCTGTAAATTATGTAAAAGTAAACGTACCTTTAAAGAGTCCTAAGGATTAATGCTTTGGTATAGCAAATGTAGTATTTAGGAGTCATATATATAAAGTATGAATCTTCTTCCCATCAGTTACTGAAAGAAAAACTTTAAAGTCCTGTGTTCGTGTAAGTCTGCTAGTGCAGGGATTGGTAATAGCATGTAGGTGACTGTGGAGAAAATTTCCAGATGAAACAGTCGCCCACTTTTGACTTTCAGCAAGGGTATCAAGCATAGATGTATCCATGTTATGCTCCAGAACATGACTACCTGCACTTTAAAAGGGCATGGCTCTAATCCAGGCTTTGCGAAGTGCAAAAATCTTGGTGTCTTCCGGGTGGCCCTTGTGCACAGGTAGTGCTTTGCCTTTTGTCAACTAGGGGAAGAATTTGTCAGGAGGCACCTGATCCAAACTAAGTAGACTATGCTGCTTTGCCAAAACGAATTCCTTTCTCATCCATATAAGGAAATCACTGTGAGTTTAAGTAAAGTATGGGAGTTCTGTGCTGCAGTTTTGATAGTAGAATGACAATATCACTGATTAATTAGATTTTAATGCACTTTTCCACAAAAATAATTCAGTAGAATAATTAGCTGTGCTTCTGTTTCAACTTTCTGACTTTATTTCTTGTTTTCTTTTTCTCCTTTTCCTGTTTATGCTGGGAAACCTTTCTCTTGCTGTCTTACTCTGTCCTCTACAAGGAAAAACCCACCCAAACGGTAAAGATTTAACCATGTAAATGTCTTGATAATACTGTCTTTTACTGTTTCAAGTGTTTCAGCAGTGAAACAAGGAAAAATATTTTAGTCAAGTTAGATTAATTATAAAGCTGTGTTTGGTTCAGAGAACTGAATCTGTATTCAGATAAGTCAGTAGAGCTCACCCCTGCACATAGCATTCAAACAACAGAAGCCGCCTTTAAATGCTGGGAGAAGTCACAATACTGCCCGTGTCTTTGTAGCTACCTCAACCCAGGTGGTCTCTGAAGCTTTTCACTAACTGCTCTCTCCTCTTCTTGATGCAGCCCCCCGCGGAAACACATTGTGGATACCTATACGGAGTTTTACCACACACCTACCCACAGCGATGCCAGCAAGAAGCGACTGATTGAAGATACCGAAGACTGGCACCCCCGGACAGGCACCACCCAGTCCCGCTCTTTCCGCATTCTTGCCCAAATCACCGGCACTGATCATAGTGAGTAGTTTGAGATCCACAAGGTAAAACTAATGGCATTGGACAGATAGCTGGTTTTAAACGCTGGAGGGGAAATAGTAAAAGGATTCCGACACATCCCTTCAATTTCCCTTCTTGCATAATATTCTAAATCTAGTAGGCAGAATTTTGGTGAGCTCTTTAAACCAAAAAATTTGAGAAAACTATAGTAGGAAAATATTTTTGTAAAACTCCTGCTACTGCTAAATACCTCGGGACATATACATTACTGGACATTGTTCTTGATTGAGTTGAATAATAATACGTTCAAGATAAATGTTAAAATTTCCATTTCTACTCCAAAAGATGTCAGATACGTTTATTGGTTTTTTTCCCCTTGTGCATCACTGATATGAGATTTCAGTTATAATTTAATGCTCCAGAAAAATTAAGTTATTTTCAGTCATGTAGAAATCTTGGACAGGCATACATAGGTATGTGATCTGCAATGTTTTAACCAATCAGAAGCGTAAATCCATAGCTCCTCAGTTTATTCCCAGGGCGCATTTCCGTCCTGTGCTTATGCTGCAGTGCTGTGAATACATGAACTATGGACTGGAACTGGTGGTTTGAAGAAGGTCATTCCCAGTCATGTAATTTTATGGTAAAACTTCAATTTCATATTATATTGTCAGCTATAATTCCTTTTCTGGGATCTGTAATATTGTGGAAAAGGCATCATAAGTGCAGTCAGGAGATTTGAGCTCTGTCACATTCAGGCTGAGGCAGCTAATGCAGAGGTGATTATTTCATTCTTCTGCTTTACACAGCTAGTGCTACGATTAAGAGGGCAGTGAGGAAATCAAACCCCCTTCCGAGGGGCAGATTTGGTTAAAATCAACTCTTGATTCCCTGGTAGAATTACCCTACAAGCAATGATTTCATCTCCGCAAATAAGAATTTTTGTCCATGTGTGATAAATGTTCTCAACTCGGACAGTTACCTGATTGTTTTGTGGTCCTGTATTGCACTAGTCTATTAATGGTTCATTGCCTATCTTTGGATTCTCTTCATTAATCCTTGTAAGGGCAGAATATTAGACCTCGATGTCAAATAATGCGTATAATGTGTATCTGTTCCCATTCAGTACTGATGAATAAATCAAATTGAGAAATACTATAAGAACGTGACTGCAACTATTTTGCTAAACTTAAAATCAGGGCTGGGAATTCACATTATCTAATGTGCAGTCCTCTAGCACCTTGATGGGTCACAGCCTGGCTGCAAACAGACACTTGGATTATCACCTGATATAAATCCACTAGATATTCGTCCAAAAGAAATGCCTCCCAACTTCCATTCATCTTTCTGCTCTCAACTCACCTTTCTCAATGTCAACATTGGGAGTGGGCCAAGCGAAAGTGTGGAGACCACCAGAGCCACCTTACAGCAATCCTGCTGGCAAAGGGGCTCTTGAGGTTTATAGACAAACCTCATTTCCATCAGGGTGTATTCAGGATCAAGGAGTTGTAATAAGCCTGGTTGTAATTTCCTGGTGTGGTGAATGCATTGGCACAAGGAAGAATCTCAGTGTACAGTGCCTTTAGTGCCTTAGAAAATTTTCTGTTTTCTTACAGTGAAAGAACCAGAACAGGAAGCTGCGAAGAAGACTAAGTGAGTTGATGTTTTACTTTTTTATTGCTTTAATACTTTGCATGTCTGAATTCTTAAGTGTTTATTGGATTTGTGTGACATCTGGGTGTTTTTTAAGTGTTGCTTCTTTTTTTTTACCTTCTGCTTCAGCATGTAAAAATCAAGATATTTTTTTTGCATAGACAAACCTTTTAAAGTCTGTTGGTGTAGTCCAGTACTGATGTATCTGCAGGAGTTTGAGATTTTCTGTAAGCTTGGACTAGTTTGGTTTTCTGTGTGAGGCCAGCTTGTCAATGCGTTTTCCTTTTCCTAAATCTAACAAGGCGTTTTTGATTTGTGAGCGTGGATCGGATTGCAAGGCATAGCTGGGAAGTATTACTCTTCTGAACTACAAACAAGGGTCAGCTGTCTCCTTGCTTTGGGATAAACATTGTTCAAAATGGGCACCAACCAGTGGCTAAATCTAATGGCTCTTGCAGTCAGTGGGAGGTTTTCTACTAGCATTGCCTAACACTGGATTCAGCTTTTTGACAAAGAGGAAGGCAATGTGGGGATAGGAATAGTGCATGGAAATTGCATGCTTCGTTTTATAAACTTTTTCTTTCTTTCTTGTCTGTCTATCTATCTTTCGTTGTTTCTTTCTTTCTTATTTTTTCTTCTGTCACTTCTTTCCACAGGGAAAAGGTTCCTATCCACGTCTTTAGCCCCAAATATACAAAATTACGTGACTGGCACCATGAAGTCTCAGCACGTGTTCTTAATGTCCAGTGATTTTACCTGAGTTGCAAAAGCAAAATACAAACACTTCCTTCCTTTCTTCTTTTCCATCTGCTTTGCAAAAAAGGAAAAAGAAAAAGTCTTTCACTAGCCTTACTGCGAGAGAAATTCTAGCCTTTTCTATACTTTTCTAACACTTTCCTACTGATGTGTAAAAATTGAGATGAAAATGTTTTTGTGCTAATCACTGGTTGACAAAACATACATATTTAAAACAGAACACCTTGGGTGATTGAATCTCCCAACACAGGCGAGGAGATGGCTGTTGCAGTTCTTTTTTTGCCTCGAAGGAGTCATTTGCATTGCTGAGTTTGAGTTACTGTAGGTTTTTAGAAAGCAGAAAATTATGAACAAAAGAATAAGAAATTGTATTACTTTGATTTTGGGGCTTAGGGAAGAAGTTGGAGAGGGACTGTATGCACTTATTTCAAACTCCTATACTTACTGGGATGATTATCTTGGATTTCACTAGATTTTCCAGCAGGTCAACTTTAGAGTGGTTGTAAATGTTTTACGAAGTAGAACAAGAAGTCAGACTTCTTTTAAGCAATGAAAAAATATTTCTGATGTTGCAAATCAAAGCGCAAGCTCAGTATTAAAATGCTGCTGCTTAAACCAGTAATATGTTCATATTGTGGAAAACTTAGAAAAAATTGAGCAGAATGTTGCTGTGTACCTGTAAGAGCTTCAACACACATACGCTAACAAGAACAAGATACGACAGTAGTATTTATTTATTTTCAGAGTGAAGCTCATAGGCTTTCTTTTGTTTATAAAAGTTTCCTGGCCCTATGGTTCTCCTGTAAAATAATGTATTATAGTAGCTACACATCCATTAATTTATGCTTTCTGAAGCTTGAAGAGTATTTTAATAAAAGTTGCTTTTATCTTAGCTCTGTCTGTTTTTCTTTTGAGTCTCCCCAACTCCCTGAATAGTATTCTCATGCATGGAGCTGTAATGTCATTACACTTTCACAGGTTATAGTAAGAAAAACAATTAAATCCCTGCTGCATAGCAGGGACAATCTGAATTGTATAAAACTATCAGAGCAGTGGAGTTCCTGATCATGTTAAAAATGTGGTATGTGTTTGTGTAGTCAAAATCAACACAAGACTTGCAGAAATCAGTAAAATGATTGGCATTTTGGAGGGCTGCAAGAGTAAGAATTCTACTAAGTAATATTTACATTTAAGGAGTCACAGAAGTGTCAGACCTCAAAGGTGAATTGTAAAGCACATATAATAGCCCAGTCTTTCATAATTGCTTAATGTGGATTGTTGTAATTGGCTTGTACGTGCAATGAACCTACACATTTTTCTCATGGAATTTGTCCTTTGAGTGAATCCATGTTCACTGCAAACACTTCGACAGACTTGGCGGTGGTGGGAAAGTGATGGTGTGTCTTTTTTATTGCACAACTTGGAAGTCTGGAAGGAGTGGAGATCTTCGGAAGCATTTTGAGCTTCTGTTTCCTTTTTCAGATGGCTTATACAGCTATACAGTACAGCAGTAGCTTACAGTATTTGTCATTTTATCTTTAGGAAAAGCCAAACAGAAAATGGAGACTTCAGGTAATAGCCAAGTTGTCTAACACTAACAGTCACCGATGTGGATACCTAACAATGCACAGCATAAAGTACAATTTGATTTGCACTGGTAATGGTGGACCAAGGCATATCACATCTTACACACCTTTAGGGTTAACTCCTTAGAGACAACAGGGGAAAATATTCACTTTAATAATTTCACTAAAGGCTGTTTTGATAAGAAGTGTCAGTTGGTTTGAATCTACAGGCCCCACCCCCATCACATAACTTGGTCATGAGTACTGTGTTACTAAACACAAGTGTATTACTGAGTGCACATACACCACCATAAAATAGTTTGATAGAATACTGCATATTAAAGTAGGAATGTGTAGTAGTGTGTTAAAATTGTTTTGCTGGGTTTTTATGGATGGAAAAGAAGATGGGAGTTTCAGAGGACATCAATGCAATGAAACCTGTGGCAGGTTAGAATCTCCATGAAGTTTTCTCCATAAAGGCAGAATGATTTGACATTTAGGTATTTTTATGTTTTGGAATGGCCCTAATTGATGAGAATATCTTCATGTTGATATTTAGGTTATTATTATGTTTATCTCTCTTGCCATCCCTTATCCCTTTGAAAGGTGAGTTACTTCAGCCAGAAATGAAAGAAAAATCCTCTCTAAATAATCCAAAGTGTGGAAGCCTCTGGTTTGACTGAAAGTAAACATAGATAGTCATAGAGTCTATCTATTGAGGATAGTTTGAGAAAGTCTACCAAAATTATTAGTTTCCTATAAATTCATAGTAACAAATCACTAGTTCCGAAAATATTTAATGAATGTGTGAAATTAATTTCATTTACTGCTTCAAAGATATTGTCTCTTCGACCAATATCCCCATTATTTTGAACTTGGTTACTGTTTCCAAAATAATGGGCTTCTTTTCCATTTGTATGTGAGTAACATGCCCTAGCTCATGTCTGATTCCCAGCATATATCTGATCTTTGTAAACATATTCTAAGAGGGTTTTTTTACATTAATGAATAAGCTTACATTTAAGAGATCACCTACAATGTTGAATAAGACAAACAATGGAATGGGAAGTTCTCTTCTGTCAGTGTTCCACAGATAAATATCCCAATTTAATAATATTTAGCTTTTCATTCTCCAAGACAAATGCTTTTATTACTTTTTTTAATCCCTAAACTGTAACCCACTAGGAATTTTTGTGTGGATAAAAGAGCTGGAAGGACAGGAAAAAATCCGTCCTAACTGAAATCTGTGAATTGCAACTGTAAAACCAATCACTTAAAGACTAGACTTTGCCTTTCTAAGCTTTATGTAAAGTTTATTTTTGTGTTTGAGTAACTGATCAGTTCTAATTCTGCAGCACCCTATGCCCAAGTATATTTTAGATGTTCACTTTTAGCTATCTCCTTTTGAGCAACCAGGTATGGCTTTGGTTTTCGCCTCAAGTTGTGGAATCAGTTCATTGTCATGAGTGAAAAGGTGTCTGAATTTTCCAGATTTGTAGTTTAGCTAATCTCGAGAATATTTCTTCCACTCTTGGTCAGTCCTGAAGCAAGCTGTCATGAATCGTGTATTTATCTTTTTCTCCCCTGTGTCATAAATATCTGTGAAGTATACCTGCAGATCAACCTAATGGAACAGGAGCCCAGGATACCTGTGTCAATCTGAATAAAAACCTCGTGGCTGCTCAGGCTTTGGAGACGACACCTGTATCAGAATTTCCATCCACACCTTTGCCACCTATGAGGTCTGCTCCCTGGTCATTCCTAAGTCTGTTCAATAATTTTCAGCACTTAAGGCTCGCTACTTTATTAAGATATTTAATTCTGCATGCCAATAACAAAACCAACAAGCCAAACAAACAAACAAAACCTGCAAAAGCCCCCAAACCAACCAACCAACCGAAAAAAAAACAAACCCAAAAGGCAGGAATACCTGTTCTTGTGGCTAATTTAGTCAGCTCAAAATCATGGTTGTGATTGCTGTCGAGCTTGTAGTTTACTTGTATTTTTGTGAATTACAGTGAGATGTCTGATGGATGTTTTTATTCAAGTAGAGGGCTTTCACAACTGGAAAAAAGAAAGGATATGAAAAATATTGAGAAATATGTAGTCTAACCTTCACAAAAAAGTGTTTTAGCAAAAAGCGTATAAAACTTTGGGAGTGAATGCTAATAGCACTGTGTCTGTTTCTTTTCCAGTATTTCCTAAAAGTTTTCCATCACATAACGTAGTACTAAACACGTGTTCTGTTTTTGTAAAACACTAGTTGCCTTTCTGAGTTTAGAAGCAGCAGGACACTTCTCAACCTTCACTAAAAGCATGACACTTCCTACGTGTATTGTGCCTCATTTTATTCCCCTATTTATATTTTGCTGTAAACTCCACATTTTGGGTGTGCTTTCTTTTTTCTCCAATTTACTAATACTTTCATACACAGAGTCTCCTATTCAGCATACTATTTCAATGTAGATTAAAAATCTCTTTCTCTGTATGTCTCTGTTTGGCTCTATTACTGTGAATGGAGTGAAAACAGTGCTAGAAGAGAACCTGCAGCCGCTCTTCTGCCAATAGCAGAGTCCTCCCCTGGCAGTGTCCCCTCTCCCAAACTTTCTGAACACATTGTCACAGCAACTCCTGAGAGGTAAATCATTCAGAGGGTGTTTTGATTCAGTTAATGATCTGTGTATATGTTATTCTAGCCTAGATTTGCCTGCCTTTGGGGGGAGAGGGTTGTCTGTAACTCACTTAGAACAGACTTTATTAATCTGCTTGGTCTAATAGGAGGCAGAATGGCCAAACCATTCTATGATTAATTAGGAATGATTAATCACCATTATGATTCTTGGACAGCCTGTACCTTAATGGTGGCCTTTGGTTTGAGTCAGAACAGAAAAGAAGATTTGGTGGTAATGGTTTCAGCAGCACATTCTCTTAAATCCCAGTAAGCGGATAGAGTGAGAAGTTATGAGTCACCAAAGGTGACAAATACACACAAAAGGTCTATGGCAATACTCATGTTCTTTTTTTTTTTTAAAGCAGAAAACCTGGGATAAAAAGACAGGGAGAGAAGTACTACTTCAATAACTGATTTTCATCTCTACCAATGAAATTCTAATATGATTACACCTACTAAACTGTAGATGCCTTGTAGAGACTGCTGCAGCTACTGTGTTCTGAGCTCTGGATTTGTGTCTAGGGAGAGGAAATTTAAATCTACTCTCAGTCAAGACCTATGGCTCCAAGTTTATTACTTGGCAAAATGAACCTACCAAGAGAGCATCTTTAAAATGAGCCACAGGAAACTGGAAAGGACAGCTATGTTTATGGTGGTTTGGGATGAGAGCTAACGTATTGATACCAACAGTCAAAAAATAGAGTATGAATATTTTCTGCTTGAGAATGATCAAAATCTGAGCAGATTCTGCAGAGCTGTAGAAGGATTAGCATTGAGTGTGGGAAGGAGAGCATAAATTATTTGACAAAGCTGTGTAGTCTTGATTCTCTCCCGAAATGAGAAGTCGTCAGTGTAGCAACTATATTTGGTGTCTATGTTGTGTTACTGAGCTGATGTTGCTGCTTTTATAACACTCTTTTGGGTGGGAAATACAGAGAATGCTGACCTCCCAACCTCCTCTTTTTATAAAATAGCAGCTATCAGAAATCTCTGTGGAGTAATTGGTGTGTGTCACATCAGACTTCTAGTAAAACAGAATTGGGCCATCCGAAGGCTACTAGACTTGCTTTTGCCATTAAAACCCTGTGTTTGTTTTTGATTACTGGCATAGGTCTTTAGTTTCCTGATGGACTCTTTTCTTGGCTGAAGCTGTGTGATCTGTACCACCCACTACTGAACCACCAAGAAGGAGAAAGATTACTGAACTAAAGTTAAGGTTCACTGCTTATAAGGCAGACTTTATAATATAAAGCATAATGCTTTTTTATTGTAGTTTTAGTTCTTCATTGAAAGCCTAAGCTAGTCACATGGAAATATAGCCAACTACTATAATTTATAGTGTATTATTACTCAATTTCTTATATGAAATATCCTCCTATGAGTTTAACAGTAAAATATTTAAGAGCTATTACAGCCTTTTCAGAAAGTTGTAAAAAGTCATCTTAAATAGTTATCCTGGCAACTTCAAATTGTGTAAACTACAGAATCTGGCACTTCCTGAGAAATATATAACTAATATAAAACAGATACAGTGCTAACAAGTCTTTAAATTGCTCTTTTATGGATACTTTTTTGCAGTCATACAGACCTACTTTTATCTTTTCTTTTAATAGAATTATTCCTGATAGTCATAAATACAAAGAGTTAGTATTAAACAGTAGGTATTAATCCTACTTTTTGTCATGTACTTTCTGATTAGTGAACAGCCAAGAATATCCTCTACAGAAATTGTAGTCTTGGAAAGTAATTCCTTAGTCATTTTCTAGCTACTGCCAAAGCAAGTGAATAATGGAAATACCATGAGTATGTATGTATGAATAAGAGTCAGCTTGCTCTTCACTTGCTCTTGTGTTGGAGCATGTACCCAGTGTGACTTATTCCCCTTCTCTTCACCTTCTTCAAGGCCCTTTTTATGACTTAAAAAGAATTTAAGGACAATTACAGGAAAGGATATAAGCTCTGCATACCCCTCTTTCATCCTGAATTGTTGTTACTACTGCTGTATTCTCTTCAACTCTGCCAGATCTTTTATGGTCATCTTGGTTTGGTAACAAGCAAGAAGTAATAGACAGAGGAAAAAATACTGCTTTCCTGTGGTAAATGCTACTTGTCCTTCTGCTTTCTTGTACTTCAGACAGCTTTTGTTTGAGAACCCCTTGGAAGTCTTTCCCAAGTGTGTAATTGTTCAGGTTTTAAATGCCAGCAGCCAAGTAGCCACAGCATCTAAAGTGTCATCTGTTTATCCTAGGTAGAGTTTCTAATATACTGGTTGTGCTGTTGTTCAAGTTTGCTGTTTTTGAGTAACTGCTTTAAACTACCCAAATAGTTTTGTTTAGTGGTTGAACAAGCCTGGTTCCAAGTTCTAAAGCTTCAATTGTAAAAATTCCCCGAAGAACCAGTTTCAGTATGGGCTTGGTTCCTAGAGGATGAGTATTTGGTTCCTAGGGAAGAAAAAAACCAACCGTCACGTATTACTCACTTGTTCTTCTTAAGAAAGATACAATAATACCAGCTAGAAAGAGTCGTCCATATCTGGTTGGTATTTTAATCAAATGAGAGATCTCTTCTCTGTATTTTCTCTCATTATAATTATTTGTGGAATTAACATCAACTAGGAAAATGACTGTGGAGTTGCCTGCTCCAGATGCAGCAAGCTTTCTGACAGCTGATAAAGCACCTGCTCCCCCTGTGAAGTGTTCTGTGGCCACGCAGACCTCTGAGCCTCCTCTGCACACCGCTGCAGCCATACAGCCACCTTCTGCAGCCCCACCTGTGGAAACGGCCCTCGTGCTGCCTCCCACTCCTGCCAGGTACCTCTGAGTCAGCTGCATTGAAAAGGCACGATCAGAAAGTATAATTTTACGTACAGTTTCACCTGATTTTTTTAAATTACAATGCTATCAAGATGGAGCTTACAGGTGTCTCCTGACCCTCATGCCGCTCTAGAAATTTGTGTAGCAATTAGAAATTCAAGTAACTGTTAGACAAAAATTAGAAAAGAAATTAAAAAATTGGTGACCCTTAGATGAGGCAGAGAAGCCAGTCATGGGTAGGAAATTCAGCTGGAAGGTGACCTTACTGTCAAAATTTGGCGATATGGGGTGAATGTACAGTGTCAAAGTGTGGAAGAGGTTTTTTTGAGAAGGCACAGCAGAGTGTGCTTATAGTGGAATATCAAAGCATCATACATATTTTATTCACCTGACTTTCAAAGGTTAGTCACACTTGCTATAAAATATGTATTTTTGAATTGTCCAGTAGCCTGAAGTTTTTGGAGGAGAGTACAAGCGTTAACTTGTATAGTGACAGGACATCCAGAGTATGACCTATGCCAGTAGGGAAAGAAAGTGCTTCCCTCAGTAATTAACACTCTGGGAATTTAAACCATACCTGTTCTTATTTTATTGATAATGGGTAAGAAGGGCTTTTGGAAACACTTAAGTGAATAGCTCCTGACCTTTAATTAGCATGAGATAGCATAGGTGTACTAAGTGTTTGATTAATGACTCTTCTTCTGCTTTTGGGCAGGCTTGAAGCATCTCTGCCTACTTGTGAAACAAATACTTTCAGTAAAATTTTGAGCTGTCAGTTTAAATCATCTGTAAGTCATACAAGGTAAATATTTTAAGGTATATCTACAGCAGATTGCTAGGTGTAAGCAAGGTTTTCAGGCATTATTTTTTGTATTTAAATCCAAGAAGTGGTGTAAAGTATGGTTGTATAAGTGTTTGGAGTGTTTTATTCACTTCTGAAATGTCTTTTAAAAATGCACAACACTTCTGTGAATAATCTTGAAATTTTAAAATAGACCTTAAACGTTAGGGATTCACAGTTGTAATTTTGGAGCCAGTCTTTTTTTTTTTTTGTCTAGTCTCATTCCTCCCAACCCAGTTAAAAAGTAGGGAATATGAAAAGGGAATGAGTAGCACACCAAATTTGGTAAAGGTGGCTAAAAATAGACCTGATGAAGTTACATCAACAAACATTCTAAAGCCTTCCATTTTTATTATTTATTATGAAAAAGAGGAGAAACTAAATCATCTTCAGGGCTTTTTCTGTCAGCACCATAGAGACTTAGGTGGCTCCACTGGAGTGTCCTGGAGTTCAGTGGGAATGACCCAGGGTGCAAGGCAGCTGGGATGGGGAATTTGGAGGCTAATAGGTGCTGAATCCTGAATTGATGATAGGAAAGTTTTTGTGGGTGAAATAAAAATTGCTGTTTTCTACATTAGTATTCAAGTGGCTAATACATTGCCCTGATGTCTCTGAACTAGGAGCCTACAATCTCTTAACTGTCCAGTGCTTAATGCAGTCCACCACTGTATTGTGTCTCTGTCAATTTTTCCTGCTTTCTCTGTTTTCTTCTCTGTTGGCTTAAAGCTTCTGTGCTAGAAAAGTGCTGCTGGAAAATCCTTTGGGAAGTCTGCCCAAGATTGGACCTGCTCCTGTTCCTGTTCTTTCTCCTTTCAACCAGAGATCAAAAATTAAGAGAATGGCTGCTGCCGCCGTGTCTGCTGCCATTGCTGTTCGGGCCAGGTAGACATCAACTTTAAAAGCAAGATTTTATAGCTTGGTTTAAGAATAATTGTCCTTGACAGGACTGCAAAATCAGCTCTTTCATAATTAACATGGTGGGCAAGTCTGTAGACTATGTCCAAGGTTCCCATGCCCTAATTTTAGCTTAGCTCCAGACTGCTGCTCTGAACCTTGGTGAGTAATTCTACTGTTCTGATCCTCATAACTTTTTTTATGGCTCAGTCAGTAAACTAACTGTGAATAACAATTATGCTACATGGGTGACAAAGAATAATCTCCATCTCTGAGTAACTTTTGAATGCCCGAAGACAATAACTGAGTTCCATCTAAATCAACTGCATTGCTTGTTATAAAGGCTTACCTAGTCCAGTGGTCTCAAGTTTTTTGATCATGCATTCATATCAATAAAATCTTTTGAGCGTGCAATATATTTTTATATATTTCTAAAGTATGTAAATGACCTAATATACTAAAATATTATGTACATTATAAAACATACACAAAACCAGAAATTTAAAAAGGCTGAGAAAAAGATGAAATAAACACTATTTTCAAAATACTTTCTATTTTACTTCACTAACGGTAAAAATAAAATAAAACCCATTTCTTCTCACACTCCCCTGCGATGTGTGACCTCCACTTCGGGGCCTGCTTGTTTAGAAATAATTTCTGACATCTGCTGGAAAGGTAGCATGGCAAGCTGTAGGCAGTCCAGGACACTCGTAGAGTGCATCGAAGATAAATTCAACCTGAAGAAATGCAATACTGGACCCGATAGTCACCAGTGCAAGTGAGCTCCTCAGTGACATAAAGATTGGAGGCAGCCTGGACTGCAGTGATCACACAGTGGTGGAGTTCAAGGTCCTGAGGGATATGGGATAGGCAAGGAGAATACTCAGAACCCTAAATTTTAGAAAAGCAAAATTCCAGCTCTTCAAGGAGTTTGTCAGTAGGACCCCTGGGAAATGATCCTCAGGGACAAGGGAGCAGGACATGGCAAATATTTAAGGATGCTTTCCACAGAGTGCAAGAGCTCTCAGTCCCCAGATGTAGGAAATCAGGCAGGGAAGGGAAGAGACCAGTGTGGATGAGTTGAGACCTTTTGGTCAAACTGAAGAGCAAGAGAGAAGTGCACAGGCAGTGCAAGCAGGGACAGGTAACCTGGGCGGACAATAGGGACGCTGCCTGGTTGTGTAGGGATGGGGTCAGGAAGGCCAAGGCACAGCTGGAGCAGAACGTGGCAAGGGAAGCAAAGAATAACAAGAAGGGCTTCTACAGGCACATCAACCAGAAAAGGAAGGTTATAGAAAGTGTACCCCTACTGATGAAAGAAAATGCTGACCTCTTATCAACAGATGAGGAGAAGGCTGAGGTATTCAACAACTTTTTTGCTTCAGCCTTCACTGACAACCACTCTCCTCTCCCCTCATTTGACAATGGACAACCCCCTTTACCACTGAAATAAAACCCCTTCCACTGTAGGGAAAGATCAAATTTGTGACCACCTGAGGAAACTGAATATATGTAAGTCTATGGGATCTGATGAGATGCATCCCAGAGTCCTGAGGGAATTGGCTGATGTGGTTGCCAAGCCACTCTCCATGATTTGAAAAGTCATGGCAGTCAGGAGGAGATCCTGGTGACTGGAAGAAGAGCAACATTGTGCCCATTTTTAAAAAGGGTAGAAAAGATGACCTTGGGAACTACCAACCTGTCAGCCTCACCTCTGTGTCTGGGAAGATCATGAAACAGATCCTCCTGGAAGCTATGCTAAGGCACATGGAGGACAGGGAGGTTTTTCGAGACAGCCAGCACGGCTTCACCAAGGGCAAGTCCTGCCTGACCAACCTAGCAGCTTCCTATGATGGGGCGACCACATCAGTGGACACAGGAAAAGCAAGGGATGTAATCTGCCCGGAATTCTGTAAAGCCTTTGACGCAGTTCCCCACAACATCCTTCTCTCTAAACTGGAGGGATATGGGTTTGATGTGTGGACTATTCAGTGGATCAGGAATTGGTTGGATGGTCGCGTTCAGAGAGTAATGGTCAATGGCTGGATGTCCAGATGGAGACCTGTGGCAAGTGGTATCCCACAAAGTTCTGTACTGGGACCAGTGCTGTTTAATATTTTCAGTGATGCTATAGTCAATGAGATCGAGTGCACCCTCAGCAAGTTTGCAGATGACACCAAGCTGAGTGGGGCAGTGGTCACACCAGAAGGATGGGATGTCATCCAGAGGGACCTGGACAAACTAGAGAAGTGAGGCCTGTGTGATCCTCATGAGATTCAACAAAGCCAAGTGCAAGGTCCTACACCTGGGTTGGGTAAATCCGTGGTTTCAGTACAGGCTGGGGGATGGTGTGATTGAGGACAGCTCTGTTGAGAAGGACTCTGGGCTGTGGATTGTTTAGAAGCTCGACATGAGCCTGCAATGTGCGCTTGCAGCCCAGAAGGCCAACAATATTGATGCAACCTGGGCTGCATCAAAAGAAGCATTGCCAGCAGGTCGAGGGAGGGGGTTCTCCCTCTCTACTCTGCTCTTGTGTGATCCCACCTGGAGTACTGTGTCCAGTTCTGGAATCCCCAGCATAAGAAGGATGTGGAACTGTTGGAGCAGGTCCAGAGGAGGGCCACAAAGATGGTCAGAGGGCTGGACCACCTCTGCCAGGAGGACAGGCTGAGAGAGTAGGGCTTGTTCAGCCTGGAGAAGAGAAGGCTTCAGGGATACCTTATAGCATCCTTCCAGTACCTGAAGAGGACCTACAGGAAAGCTGAGGAGGGACTTAAGACGAGGGCATGTAGTGATAGGATGAGGGGGAATCACTTTAAATTGGAAGGGGGGAGATTTTTTTAAGGTCCCTTCCAACCCAAACCATTCTGTGATTATACACGTTATCCTAGGTTAATTTGCTCTGTGCTGCTACAGAACCAAAAGACTATTCGTAAGGATTTCGGGCTTTTCAGTGGTCCAGCCAACTTGAACATTGTTTACCTAGTTTGTTTACGTGGTCTTTTTAAATGCCTGCTAGACTCTCCGAACCTAGTGTCTACCGCTCGCTCTTGGATGCCCTACTCATCGTGCCTGCCACTAAGCCTCCTCTGCAGGCCTTCGGGCCCTCCCGGAAGTCCACAAGTGCTCTGGAGTTGCAAAAGAGCAAGAGGTATTGTCCAAGTGTGGTGCATGGTTGAGACTTTGGACTTGCAAGAAACTGGCTTCTCCTTCAGAGCCAGTTTCTGTTGTCTCTACACTCGAAGCAGTCTGCCTGTTGTGGTCTTTGGCACAAGGTCACCAAGCCCAGAACCTACTGGTTTCACCTCTTGGCAGAACTAATCTGCACCCTGGTTCTGCTGTTGGTGTTTGTGCGGGTCCACTGTACTAAGCAAAGATTTCATCACCCTTCTGAGACACATGGTGCTGCTTGTGTTGTGTCGTGAACCTCTGAGGGAGGCACCGTCACTCTAAATAGCTGGAGAAGAAACAAAATATTGTGGCTTGAAACCTCTGTTCAGGTGAATTATTTGCAACAGTTCCTTGAGCAAGTAAGCAGCACGTTAGGCTGTGAAGGTTCTCTGGGAACAATGAGGTGCTATTTTTCAAAGCTCCCTTTAAATGTATGAAATCAAGTAACTGGCATGCAGTGCAGCAAATAACTATTTTAAAATTATTTGCTGTCTATGCTCTTTGTTCCAGCACTGATTCTGTTCAGTGCACAGGACTTTTTGTTCTCTTTTCTTGACTGCAGCTATGTTAATGCTTGTTTCTGTGTAAAGTTGCTTTTATGTAATTGACTTCGGCCACAAAGGCAGAAATCTGTTTATTTTAGAGGATAATTTATATAAAGTTGTGCTAAGGGAGTAATAATTTGTAGGTTTTCATGTGCTTATTTGCATTTTCAAAGGAATAAAACCCTTCTAGAGGTAAGGCGCAATTTTAAGTAGAGGTTAGATCCACTTGATGTGGAAATTTCTGTTGAGTAAGAAGTATTAGCGCTTTCCCTCCTCTTTCATGGCTTCCAAGGTGACCTCAATCACTAGAAAAGGCTAAAGTAGCCCTAACTTTGGGGAAGGGAAATTGTAGTTATTAGACACATACAGACAATCTTAATTTGTATCAGAATTTCCAATGTTGTGGCATATATACTGAAAAAAGAAAAAAAAACACCAGAATTATAGTAATACAACACAATCTTAAATACTGATTTTCTTTTTGTGACTGAATGATACTTAGCAGGAAGTCTTTTTATGCGCACATCCAAAGGGAATACCTCTCCAGGAGTTTTGACGTTTGTGCACCACAAGTGAAGTCCAGGACATATTGTCAGCAAGGCTTTATACTTCAGCTGTGATGTGTGTTTGCTCATATAGCCAATAAAGGCAATGAAAGTTAATTCCCTGACTTTTTCTTTTTTTTCCTTCAGTCATTAATGTGCAGTGTTTATGGCAAAAGCTGAAAATGAAGGTAGATTGTTACAAGAATGGAAATGTTTCCCTTCCTGACTCTGGTTTTGTTTTTTCATTTTTTTGCTCACTGTACTGGGAGAACCTCTCCTGGTTTTGAAGGCTTGGTTTTGGAGATGCAAACAGTTATTTCTGCTACAAAGGTGAAATTCCTAAACTGACTCCATTCAGTTGCTGTCCCTCTGACCAGCACAGCTGGTTATGTGTGCTGGGGAGCCAGGAGGTGTACTGGGAATACAGGGACAGCTGTGAAACTGTATGAGCCTTTCTGAAGTTGAATATATCAAGATCCAGGTTGAATGGCTTGAAATAAACATCCACAGATTATTAGGGCTTTTTTCTCTTAAACCATTTTAGTAGCCAGGCTATCCTGGCTCAGGTTGCTGTGTATAGGCTGTGGCATAAGGCCATACAAGAAGTGTATGATTTTCACGCTCTTAAGGGACAACCTAAATACGATATGACATGAAATTTGGGAAATGTGATGTAGCAATAATGTTAGTCTGAGAACATTATACATAAACTGCATTTTTGAAGGATGCCTCCAGTAAGGAGGAGGAGGTTACCAGTAGATGGAGCCATAGAAATGAAGCTTTATGCTTCCTTATCCTAGTGAAAATAAGGAGCACAGCCTCATTGTATGGATTGGGAAACAAGTAGGAAAAAGAGATCAAATAAGATAAATTATGTTTAAAATTTGCAGTCAGTAAGTACTTATTGTCATTGAAGTTCAACAAAGATCAGGCAAATCTAATCTATTATGTCAGAAAAAAAAGAAAAATATAATAGATTTGAGAGACATGTACCAACGAATGTGAGAAACTAGATATTAAAATGTCTTTGCATTACTGTTAACCAAATGATGTAATGTGTGCCTGAATATAATGCTGAAAAATCATTCTAAAGAGCAGCTCACTTCATCTTATGTCCCATAACTAAAGATGTAAGTATATGACATTGTACCATAGAATAACTTGTTCAACAAGCTCAACCAAGAAAACAACCAATAAGCTTAAACGTCTTTGGAGGACTCTGTCTTTTGTAACTTTTATGAAAAGGTAATGAATCTGTTTTACTAAGATACCTAAGGCTTATTTGCATTATCTCTAGGGAAAAACTCTAGAAGGTTGTAGTTAAAACAAAATCAGGGCTAAGGTTTTGTTCTGCAGTAGGGTTGCTCTAGAAATGTTTCTCTTTTATCCCTCTTACTTCACTGTCTGTGTTCCAAAAAGCTGTCTGTCTTTCTGTCTTAAACTGCTCTCTACTAGGCAGCTGCTAGAGAGCTTGACCTTTTTCTGACTTAATATGTGTTATTAACTGACCTGAAGTGCTGAACTTCCACAACATTTTCCTTCCATACCAGACTCCTTTTTTTTTTTTTTTTTTTTTTTTGGTAAAGCCATGCAATCTTTCACTAAACTAAGAGTTCATCCTGATGGTGACAGAATAGCCTTTAAGTTTATGGTGGATTGTGTTTTTTAACAAAATAAACTACACATATACAGCAAAGGAAATGTATTTAGTATTGTGCATTTCCAAGAACTGGAGCTCTGCCCTAAAATTAAATTGTGTGGGAAAAACACTGAATTTTTTGATAAACTAGCAAGAGTGGACATTAACATGCTTTTCTTTATCTACCTGACACTACTACATACAATTACTTGAAAAGAGGATAATCTGGCCTTATGAGATAATCACTAATGTTGACTGAGAGAATAATTGCTCTGAAAGATGCTTCGAATTGTTTCTGTGTAGAGCACTGCTTATGGAATGGTTGCATAACACCCTCGCCATAACTTGATATGGAAAAACCTCCACCCACATGAGTGTTTACAGACTGTTTCTTAGACACTACAAGACCCCTTCTGTCAGCAAGCTTCCTCAGACCGTAGGGGACTTGTTCCCAACCCACATAGTTGTTCTAGACAATAAGTAGGAGTTAAAATTTCATTTATGAGCCATCCATTACAAAAATATTAATGTACCAGCCTGAACTTGGGGCTCAAGGGTTAATGTTTACAGATGGATCTTGGACTTGTATGAGAAAAATGTCCACCCAGACCTCTTGAACCTGCTTGGGAAAGTCTGAGAGACTTGGCTTTTGTTGCCATTTTAGTGGTGTTAGGAGTTACACAACAGCAAACTGTATTTCATTTACAGTTTAGGACTATAGCTTCTCCTTTGGCTAATAACAACATGATACATAGTTATCTTCTCTAAAGTGTGTGTGAAGAAATTGTAGGCAGCATTATATAGGAGTTTCCATGGAAGGATGGAGAAAGGTTATCTATAGCCCCAGACTATGTGGGTTTTTTCTCTTGGATTTTGACAGGAAAGGGGCCATGAAAACCTCTAAATATATTCAGAAGGATATTCCAGCACAAATTTCTTAAAATGCCTCTGAAATCTGTTCAACCTCATCTTAGTGCACTTGATTTTGGGAAGGAAGGTAATGGGGTATGGATGCAAATATTCCAGAGTGATCTCTGGAAAAGTGGTGCTCATTTGTCTTATGACCTACCCTGCAGGTTCCTTGTCTCGCGCCCCTCTGTAGCATCCAAGAATCTGTCAGTACCATGTTCAGCGATGGGACAATCATCTGGCAAATGCCTTTTTTCCTCTGTCCTCCCACCAAAAAACAGGGTGTAATACAGTGCTTGGTATTTGGGATGAAAGATGGGGAGGAATAGCAGAGGAATTATTACTTGTTTTTAACATGTATTTTGCCTGTTTCTACAGTGCTTTTGTTGATCAGGGAAGGGTAGGGCTGAAGAGCCTGTTATGAGCTCTAGATAAAGCTTGCACTAGCACTGGAGCCCCTTGTGTGTCCCCAGGTCTCAGACTGGCCACCTAGAAAGTTCTTTTTTCCACGTGCCCTTAGTCTTATAGAATAGGGTTGCACTGTGTGGTAGGGGTTGTTCTCCATGGAAATTCAGGAGTGTTTCGTGTATGAGCTAGCATATGTCAAAGATAGTTGTCTTTGGCTTGTTTGTTTGCTGGACATTTTTCTTGGGCTGTTTTTGCAGTCTCTGTCTCTTGCAACACACTTCCAGGATTATTGTGATTAATCTTCCCCCAACTTATTAATTAAACACATTGTGAGTTTGCAGGACATGAGACTCGAACTCAGTCAGGCTCACATTCCACCATTCCTTTAGTCTTGCAGTGTTGTAACTCCTTGCCCAAAGCTTGACAGCAGAGTATTTGTGTCATGCAAGCAACATAATCTTTCTTCAAATTAATATGACTATTGATTGCATTAGTTTTCATAATGGAAGGTTTTCATTTTTGCTGTAAATATTCATCAGGTGGAGGAGGAATTATTTAAGAGTTATGAAACAGAGTTAAAAGGTTAAAGCTACAGTTAGAAGGTAGGCTTGTCATTAATAATAGTACAAGTGTTTTGACATCTAAATGAGCTTGACCTGAACCTGACCTATGAGTGTCATCTGGGAAGTCTGAGAAAGCTATTCATGCAGAGCTTGGTAAATATGTAAGGTTTGTCATTTCTCCTTCAGTGTTCTAGTGATGACACTGAAAAGCAGATGGGAGCTCTCTTCCGTAACCTATTAATTTTCTTTACTTTCTATATATTTTTTTTCTCTTCAGACCATGTATTTTCTAGGTAATGAATCTTGGGTTGTCATTGTACGGTATCCTAGTGAGTTACAAAATACTAGCAGGGCTAATTGTTGGTATTGTGCAGCCACTTTGTAGAAGGTAAGTGTGCTTCAGAAAAGATAGGTAGCTGTATTGATAAAGCTAGATAAAAGTAGTTGGAGTTTGGGTGATTTTCAGTGTAGAAGAAAATGAAATAAAATGTTGAGGAATACATTTTGAAGCACACATTTGAAGAAGTTTAGCACTTCAAAAGTTGAAAGTCTGCAGGGTGCAGCATTTCTTTGAAAGTGAGGCAAAAATGGATCTAACTCTCCACGGAGAACGTGACACATGCACTCCCAGGCCACTGTGTGATGTAAGGCTGTAATTCAGAAAAACCACTGCATGCACTATTTCCTGCAGCACACCAAAGGAGGGCAATATCATGCTGGAGACACTTGCCAAGAAGCAGTAGCAGCCTGCCTGTTAAATTATCAGGCTGTAGTGCTGGCTTGAGTTTATTCAACTTTTGCTTGAAAGAACCAGACACAAAGTACAAAGTGTGTCCGAGATGTGTGAGGAGTTTTGCTCTGAGGCCAACATGATCCCCTCTGTCAGAGTGGTGGCTTCAAGCTTTTCCTTTGGGAAGCGTGTCTCTAGGATACACTTCTGGCACATAAACCACCAGAGATGTTAAAAAAATCACAGGTGGTGTTATAGCTGAGTTTATCATTCTCTTTTAGTTTTGGGTCATTAGGATGATTCACCTTTCCAGTCTTTTCATTTTCTAAATGAAAGCCTTAGTGTCTCCAGCAATCTGTTGCTTCAGGAGCTAGCACAGCATGTCATGCACAAGGCTCGGCATTAAACCACAAAAACGGCAATGGTGAAAGTACAAATTGTCATTACAACTGCCATTTCTACATTTTTCTATCTTTCTGCCTGAAGGATACCACTTTTTGCTTGTCTTGCATCCATTTTTGCTTAGGTAGACTCTCTTCTGTGTAAAGACAGCTGCTGGCTCAGCAGAATTTTCTTATTTATTTTTAATGATTTATATGATTTCTGTGTTCCAGACAAAGGCAAGTAAAGAGGTGCTAGACTTGAAAAGAGCTTTGACCAGGGTTGATAAGTCTTTTGGATGGAGAAGGAGGAAGCTTTCTTATTTTAGGACCAGTGGTGTTTTGAGGAATTCTTAGCACTGTAATGGGACTCTGGCCTGAAGCGGGTTCAGTGGGTTACATGTCAAATATATTCAATAGTATAAAAGGACATTTTTGTGACACTGAAGTTGCAGACATACACTTTTTTCATAGTGGAAGCCAATCCTAAACTATCCTGTCTTCTACTGCTGATCCTGCTACTCAATTTTAGAGGGTGTCACCCTATACTTTTTCCTTCAGTCTGCAACACTGCTTTCATGAAGTGTATCTCTGCTGCCTCAAAATCTGTTGTTAAAAACACTTGTACCCTAAGCCTTTAAGGAGTCTAACATGTACCTTAAATGCCTCCATTTGCACTGTACAAATGTCTTTAAATATCTTTTAACATTTGAGTGTAACAGAATGCACTTTGTGCTTCACTGGGCTTGTGCACACTGCATATAGCAAATCCATCAGTGTCAGTTCAGCACAGCTACCACTGTTGTCAAAAGCCTACAAATGCAATAGCTGTTACTCATTAAACTAAGCATTCAGATATATTCTCCTAACTGTGAATCTTTTTTTTCCTCCTTTATTCAGAGAAAGCTTCGAAATACATCAATTATTAACCCTGTAAATCTAGAGACAAAAAACCCCAATGTTATGAACTTGCATTTTGGCTTCACGGTGTATTCAAGTTTTTGCATGGCATATGGGCAAGGCAATATTGTTCATGTGCAGTACTTGTAAAGTAAAAATAGCTTAAGGATTTTTACACTGATGAATGACCCCAGTGAAATATGCATTCACAATGTGTGTGTGCTGTAGATTTGTTTTTCTTCGACAGAGGAAAGAATAAAAAAACTTATAATATGTTAACTGATGGGCCTCCAGATTGCACAAAACGTGTATTTGAAATTGTTTTAGTTGTATTTTGCAATGTTGTTGGGTTAATTTCCTGTTATTGTGATCATCTTTGTTTGCAAATGACCTTCATTAGCAATTACTCCTCTACTTTGAAGAATTTTAATGAAAATATTTGTTTTTAGCTTCTGAGAGGCAAATATCAATTATACAAATACTGCTACACTTAAAAAAATTGTTATAACTTTCTAATTCTTGAACAGCCTCTAGAAATAAGAGATGAAAAATTTTCTTGCTGTTAATGTAGTTAGTGGCTTCTTACATTCCATGTGAATTGTGATTAAGTGCAGTTTTTATCATGCATGTTTTTAAATAGCTGAAAGAGTTATGTCAATTCTTAAAATATAAAAGCAGTGGTAAACTGCTCTAAAGAGGCAATATAAAATATTTTGCATGTTGTTTAATGGATAAAGAAATGTATAGCTCTTCTAAAATACTTTATCATTTGGAGGAGCAATGGCCTATAAAAGAAAATTCCATTTAATTAAGTCACTTTTAGATTGATTTCTTAAGATCTACAGGTTTAATCTGACTATACAAGTATTTGCCTACTCTCAAAGGAAAAAAAAGTATTCAGAAAGTCTGGGATTGTAGTAAGGGCTCTACTTTAACGTGTCACACCAACACTTAATTATTTTAAATGGAAATTGTAAAGAGATTTAGTTGTCTAAATTGACCTTTGGCAGAAATTACTCAAGTGTCAAGTTCTTAAAAAACGCTTAAAAAATATAACTTGTACAGCATTGTCCTGGGATGATCTCTTCATCATCAGTGATGGACAGAGTAGTGGGTGCTGCTCTGTTCCATCGGACTGCAGGTATGTTTCTCCGCATCTCTGTTTCAAAAAAGCTCTTGTTTTAGCAAGAAATAAATATTATTTTTCCTCCCTTGCTTCTTAACAGTGACTCCCTGGAGGCTACCGAGCCTGCTGCTTTTACGACTGGCTCAGTAAGGAGCATGCCCGCCCACCAAGAAAACGTGGATGTGAGACCTGCTTCTGGTAGCACCACATCTGCTGCAGCTCCCAAGCCAGCAGGACCCCCGGGTGCTGCCAAGTACTCGGGCTGGCAGCCTGCAAACCAAGCAGGTAACTTTCACTGAGGCTTTTCTTGTTTCCTTAAAGACGTTTGGATAGCACAGGAAAATATACATCACCGTGGGTGTAAAAACAACCGCTTCAAATGGCCATTTGTGTTCTGAACGGTTTGTTCAGAAAAGAGGAGAGGAAAAACAGCTTGAGCAGTTTCAGTAAAGCAGTAGCCCTTTGTAAGTAGCCTCATAGATATAACTGGTTTCGCAAACAAACAAAATCTGATGTCTGTGACCTCTATTAAAAGTATACATACCAATCAAATATATATACAAAACTCACAGTATCAACTTGGTGTTTTCTACATGACTAAAATTCAACAGAGCATGTTCCATGCTATTTCAGGAGTGGGTATATCAACAGACACATTTTCTAAGTAGGTGTTAATTTAAAAAAAAAGGTTAATAAAAAAATAGTTGTCTGATTAGAAAAAAAAAACAATCAACCAAAACATTAGAGTATTTGACATTTGTAGGTTTTATGTGAGCAGGGTGCCAGTATATTGCATAGGCTTGTGACATGGACATTTCTGTAAAGGTGGGTTCTTGCCAGGACAATTTAAATAGCTGCTAGCTTTGAATGTAGCTTGGTGATTCTTCCCCTTTAAACCCACACTAAAATATCTTATGTCTGGAAAGCATGCCATTTTCTTTATAAACACTCCTATGTAACAACTATATCTGTATTAAGACATACAATATACGTTAACTGTAAACCTGTATTTTTGTAATATTATATGCAATAATTTGGGGTAATCTTTTAATGTAACTTTTTTCTTAAACTGAATCAGTCTTTGCTTCTGAACTAAACTTGAGTAGTAATTTCAAGTGATCTAGGAAGTCTGTATTAGGCTTTAACTGTATAGTTTTCTTGTAAGAATGAGATGACTATTCTTGATTCTCTTTCTGACAGGATCTAAGATGCTGTGTGTTTTATAATGGCTTTGGCACATTGGCTAAATTACTGTTGTGCTGGGTAACAAATAAATGTTTTGTTTTGGACATGCAGTTCTGCTAGCAAACCTCAAGATGGCAATACACTGTTATTTCTATACTCTCCTGTCAAATAGCAAGTATATTCTGAAGGAGAAGGTAAAGACTTATTTAGATTTAAATCAGTTTAATTCTGGCATTGTTTTACTTCTTTGAGTTAGCTATCAGTAGAGGAAAAAAAAACTCTTTAAAGTTGCATTTTTTGCTAGAATGTGTTGCTAAGGCAAATATTTGTGTCAATATGATAATCCTGTATTTTTATAAGTGACTGATTGTACTCCATGTTTGGTGTAACTTTCTTTCTCTCACCAAGCTCTCACCAAGTGATAAATTCATTTTACTTGCATAGAAACCACCTCTCAGTTTGGGGTTTCAGTAGGACCACACCCTTTTTGAGCATTTGGTAGGTGTTTCATTGCCAAATCCTACTAGCATGCTTTAGTATTAATACAGGTCTAATGTTTGAAATAGACTTTTTTTATGACACACACATGAAGGCAAAAGATTTAGAAGGAGGAATTAAATTGCACTTAATTCCATACTTCTCTGAAAATCTATCCCCATGCTCTTGGATAATGTGAAAATCTCTTTTTTTCACATTAGAGGTACCAGGTAGGTACCAGACAGAGGATTTTTAGTTGTTATGTTTCAGAACAGGTCACACAAATCTCATTAAATTCATACTAATAGAGCAGCTCATGAAATGCAGTCATCATGAGGATGTTAGCTCTGTATTACCTTACTTGTAGGGTCCTGAGATGTACTGCCTAACTTCTTAAGAACCAAAGTCATTACTTCCTCAAAAAAAGTACTGGGGGAGCCAAAAATAAAAGCTGCAGGAGAAAGAGGCATTGAAAGAACAAAGTTTCCTAAGATGGGAAAGTGCAGGGAGAAAAAGGCAGCAGTGCAAATGGCCAGGATGAACAGGAGCAGAAGAAGGTACAATGTCCCAGCCACCAGAGGAGCTTCAGTTAGCATTAGCATCTTGGTTGCCTCTTTCAACGTGGAGTCATGCACTGCCACAGAAAGCCAGTCTGCACTTATGCCCTGTTTGCAGAGCTGCTCACTGGAACAGCAAGGAAAAAAGGACCATTTGGAGATGTAAAAATGCTCTTGGGTTTTGTTCATCTTTCAAATTGTCTGAAGGCACCTTCATCTTGCAACAGAGTCTGAAGTTGAGTGAAGTGGTGACATACCTAGTGTGTCTGCTGGCCCAGTTTCTGATTTGAAAGGAAGTGTTTCATGATTGATTGAAATTCTAACAGCTGCCAAGGTGCCAGAGGCTTATCCAGAGGTTATCTTACAGGTTTCACTGCTGGTCTGCACCTTAAACCTGCCGTAGGCTCAGGTCTGGTTTTGTGTGCTATACATTACCCAAGTTGGTCAAGAAGTCAATAATTCAAAACTAGTAGGTGGGAGATACCCAAGCATGATTACAGCAGAGACAATATCACCATCTTTTCCTTAGGACTGTATTTAAAAAACAAAACAAAACACCCAAGGTTTTGTTGAACCTGAGGTTACACAGTAAGGATGAAAGCAGCACTCTGACAGATAAAACTGTTTCAATAGTTGCATGTTTTGATAAAGTTAGTCAGACGTTGAAGAAAGACTGTCACCTTTTTGGGGCATGTTTGGACTTCACTCATTAATTCTGCTGTTTGTTTGGAGTCTGCGAGCATAAAGTTTTCTTTAAAGTAAAATTGCCAGTGCTTCACAGGCCAAACAAAATTTTACTTCATAGTTCATAGGCCTGACAAAATTTTAAACTAACAACAAACCCTCACTTTGCGTCTGATTGATTTCATAGTTGGAATCTAGTTTACGAAATAATTAGAAGGAACACATAATCTTATGTAAATGTGTATATCAATACACTATTAATAGCATGAACCTATTTAGAGTACACTTTTATAGCTCTAATAGCATTTAGCATTCTAAGAAATATTGTATATAACACCAAGTTGTTTCCATAGCAAAGCAGACATGTCGTGGGATTTTGCAAGTGTCTGGAGAAGCTGTAATCTGCTTTCTGATAGCATGTCATGAATATTGCTAGTGATTTTATTTATTAAGATGACACAGATAAGTCATTTGGTTAGACAGCATCTTTTACTTTATTAGCTGGAATCTCCCTTTCTTGCATAGACCACCAGAGAATACCCTTGTGTGTGTATATACATATAATTTTTTTTTAAGTGGAGTGGTTTCATTTTTGGGTTTGGTTTTACTGGTTTGGATTTTTTTTGTTGTTTTGGGTTTTTTTGGAGGGGGAGGGGATAAGGGGTTGTGGTTGTTGGTGGTTGTTTTTTTTTCTTTTGAGAATGTGCAGAGATACCTAAAGGTGTCAGAGGGGTTTTTTTTGGAACTGAGGCATGATCTCCATTGACCTCTGTTTCACAGCCTGGCAAGAGAAAAGTATGGAGGAAAAAGGTGGTCTTTTGACCATCATTCAAATGAATGACTGAGATAGCAAACCTGGAGATGCTTCATGCACTCCAGATTTCTCTGTACAAAGGTCAATCGTGGGCCAAGTCATCTTTCAGTGATAACATCCTTGGAGCTTAACTATCCTCATCTGCTGTTGGAGGGCACTCATGAGGTACTCATGAACACTACTATGAAAGTAATGGAGGTTTTATCCCTCTCTGGAATAAAATCCTGATATTGCAGGATTCCTCGGTGGTTTGGTAAAGGAAATGAGGGATAGCTGCCTCATGTTTACTTTTAAGGTGTGGATAAGCAGGATAAAAGCCTGGCTTGTCAAACACATGAATGAAAAAATGTGATCTTTAGTGCACTGAGTGCACAGGATGTTGACGATGCAGGGTAGGTGGGATGTGCACACAGAGCAGTGGTGGCATCTGCCTGGACAGAGGTTTCCAAATAGTGCATTTGCTGTCAGCTTCTCTTACCTTTATTGCTGATTTTTTTCAACTGTTTAAATACGTCAAACTGTAGCTGTTATTTTGTGTGTTAAGTGTAGAAGCTAGAAATTGTAGTAGTTCTCACTTCATTTTTATTAAGCTGTGATGTTCTGTTCACCCACTAGAGGGAGAAGCTTTTCAGAAATTTATATTCAACTTAAAAAAAAAAATGCCCTCAACATCCTAGCTAAATCACAGTGAGTTATGGTACTATTTGGTAGCTGACTATTACCCATTCTTATGTAGCATTGTTCACCCTTAAGGAGCCCCAAAGCATTTTACAGTCCTGGTACCACAAGCAAGCACATGATGCATGCATAGGAATGACTCTCACCCACACACTCCCATGCAGTCACTTCTTGGGTGAAACGTAACGGCTGCACGCTGTAACACTCCATGGCATCTTGAAAGGAAGTGAATAACACCGTGACAAACTGGAACTCCTGGGACAATTTAAGAAAGTATGATTACCCAATAAATGCAGTTACACAAACTGGAGTTTGCCCAGGAGATGAACTGTTCTTGTGGAAAGTGCAGCAGGATCTGCGATGGTCAGAAGTGGCCGGGACTTCAAATGTCACGTTTATCACGTGAAATCACCTCCTCTTTCCTGGCATCTTCAAAATGCTGTTGTTGGAGCACAGGCTGCTGGCACAGTGATGACAAGGGAGGCTGGATGCCAGGCACAGAAGTGCCAGTACTGTGTCATATCTTCCAGTGCAGGAGCTGGGCAGGCAGCATCTTGCTTCTCTTGCTGAGGTCCAGTACGATTGTGGGAGTCTCGTGGTGAGCTGGTAAGGCTGGCGGCCAGAAAAGCTGATTTGCCGCTTGGAGAGGAGAGTTTCCTTGCAATTGATGACCCTCATTCCTTCTAGTCTTGGAAACTGAGTATGAGGGTGGGATGGGGAGAATTTGTGATGAATTGTCCAAAACTTGCAGTTTGAAGTGCCCAGTTACACACGTGTGCCAATTTCCTTATTCCTAGGGTCTCTCAGCCTGATACCATTGGGATGTATAATCTCCTTCCAGTAGAGCTGCTTGGGAATGTTATCATATTCTGCAATACCCACAACTGTCAGTTGCCTGATGCTGAGCCAGCACATGTGTTAAGCACATGCTCCCTTCAGCAGAGGGAACACACTTGGAAGCTGACTGACTATAAGCATAGAAAAATTGCTCCCCAGGCAACTTTGTTTCAAAAAAACTGCTATTTCCTTGCAGTTGTTTTTGTGTTTTTGGTAGACTTACATTGCCGACTCTGGAGTTATCCTTAATGTGCTGTCTTGTGCTTTTTGTTATTCTATTTTCTATTCCCTTGATAATATTAGAACTTTAAAAGCAGAAGAAAATACAAGCCTGCTCCTAGGTGTGACTTGACATCCTGTGCTGCAGGTACTGACAGTTTGGGTCTTTGTCTCCTTCTTTAACTTATTCTGTAGAGGTTTGCTAAGGAAAATGGGATAAAAATCTAGACTGTATCAGACTCTGGGGAGTTTGGCCATAAGGTCAAGCAGCATGAAGCTGGGGAGAGGGGAGAGACACCAAGTCTTATCGCAGAATGGTTGTCCTGCCAGTAAGACCTTGATAAGGATCCATAAAGGGATGGATTGCAGCACTTTCTATCATTGTCACCTTCATTTTTTCTGTGTTTCATTTGTAATTACCTCAGCCCCTATCTCAGTTTTGTTGACCTTACAGGCCACACTTACCCAGTAAGTTGTTGATGGTCCATCACCTTTGGGTATATACTTGCATGGAAAAGGCAACCAGACAGGTGTGTCAGTATCGCCTTGTTCATCACATTCTGCAATTTTATTTTTAGGGCCATCTCATCCCAGTTTGTTTCTTTTGTAGAAGAGGAAATTAAAGGCAGAACTAATTATAATAGAGGTTCAAGAGTTCCCATTGAGGACCATGGCCTGAACTTAGTGAAGAAACTGGAGTTAACACTGCAAGTTCTGAAGGCAAATACTTAAGTTGCTGGTAAGCCTTCTGCTAGAAACAGTCCCAAAACATAAACTGTTCCAGCATTTGTCACTAAAAAAGATTGTTAAAGATTACTCCTCCACGATGCAGTCACCATGCATAAAACCAGAAAACCTTGTCCATAACTGGTATGATTGACAGGTCAAAACACAAAAGCTTCCTGAATCTGGTGTATGGACTGTTATTTTTATTAATTTTTCATCTAATCTAAATGATTATATCATCGTATGACAGCAAACCACAAGAAACAAGTTAAGTAATGTGAAGTCACTTAGCCAAGCAAAACCCATTGTGAAACCAGAGTAATTTATAAATGTCAACCTTAATTCGATGGTAGTATGAAATTGCAACTCCTGCAAACATGGTGAAAAAATGAATATATTCCCAAAACTTGAATGCTTTTATTTAAGCATAAGCAGATCACGGTAATGATGAAGAAATGTACCACCTACATGTTGGAGTCAGAGTAACCTGGTGTATAATACCTCATTACAGGATCTGCTGAAAATAAACTCAGCTCTCTGTTACAAATATGACCTTTGACAATTTTTGTATGATTTGATGCTGCTGAATTCACATGCTATTGCACCCAGCTGTACACTTAAACTAATTACATACATAAATCAGATAGATACATGTTCTGTTCTCTAGTCATTTAAACAGGTGAAGAGATTCTTTGTGGTTATTTCACACCCATTGAGTGGAAACATTCATTGACTTTTAAAATTAGACGTTCATCATCTTTGATTTCGTAAAAAGCAACTAGCCTGTTCTCATGGGCTGACCCACTGGATCAATTCCCCTTCACGTGGTAGCACCAGCTCAGAGCAGTGATGTGTCCTGTTCAGATGTATAGGTATCGGACATCCAAGAATTATGCCTAATATTTGTTCAACAAATGAAAAGTCAGTATTCCTCTGGTAAATTCATTCTTGTCACTATTCAACGTTAAACATAAGCTCCATGAAACTGGCGGATAATCTGTATGTGAGCAAGACTGGACAGTCATGCTCTCCGGTGGCATAGTCAAGCTGTTCAGGTCAAAACAGGAGTTAAAAGCACATGAGACAAAGTGTTATAGGCAGAAAGCTACCAAATGGATTTCTAAACTGTCACTCCAGAGAAATTAATTATATGATTTTACATTACTGTTTTACAGATACTCATTTTCTCTTTCTTCTCGAGGCATATTTTTGGTAAAAGCTGCACCAGTTGTGCCAAATTTATGATGGTATGTGGTGTAACAAATCACAAGGAGGCAGGCTGAGTGAGCCAAACCCACCATACTCATTTTAATTAAGATGCTTTTCAGCTAATTTAGCCGGAGCCTTTCCAGTTGAAAGGCTGGTTGCTAGCACAGGAACTAGCCCCTGGAGTTGCAAGGGGGCCTGGTTTGAAATTGGGCCTGAGTGACACCTGTTATGATTTTCCATGGGGGCATACCAGCCTTTGCCGGCATTTAAAGACATGATAATGGTTTAATCCTGTCTCCTCTGCCTTTAGTCAGCGGAAACAAAAGGAGAACTGCTGAACACGTTGGTTAAGGTTGTGTGGTTTTGAGGGGTTTGGGAGTTTTTCCTCTCCTCTTGCTTGTCCTGTAGCTTTCTCCATTGAACTTGTGTGATTTCACGGGGGTCTGGGAGGGAATGGGGTGTTATATATAGCTAATGTAAGAAGCAGACAGACGAGCTTTTCAGACACATTGCTTCATCCGGCCATCTGTTTGGTTTGGAGGGAAGGAAAAAGGAAATTTTCTTACTGTACAGATACATTAAGAAAAGTCTGAAAATTGGACATATAAAGCTTTACATTTTCCATTTATAATACAGTAGTTTGATTGCAGCATATAAATCACTGGGTTAGAACACTTTAAAATGAAGTTCTGGCACTCCCACCGCTTAAAGTAGCATTGTTGTTTATAGATATTACATGAAGTTTGATGTTATGTTTAAGTGAGCGTTAAACAGTTTGGGCTGTTTTATTGTTGCTATGCACCAGAGAACCTCTGTCAAAGTGACTTTGGCACCGCAGCGTATCCGCCTTTCTCCCTTTGTCTTCCAAACCTTTTGCCTGTGTTTGCAGTTATCCATGTGCTCAGCGATGGAACAGCCTATTGTTAGTCTAGCAAGGGCAAAGTCACACTGGGATTTTTGAAAAAGAAAAAAAGCCCGTTCTTTACCTTGCCTAAAGCTTTGTTAAATATTAAACTAGCTGTACCAAGGGGTTTAGTGAAAGCAAACACTGAGGGTTTGCTAAACTTAAACCTAATAAAGTAGAAAGTTAATAGTCAGGTACAGAATGTTTTCTGGTTTAGAAAAGCCAGCTATGACAATACACTAGCGCAAATCAACAGTGCTTTAGAAGGTTTAATTAAAGAGAGAGAAGGTGAAGTGAAGCCTGCAAAACTCCAAAATTTGGCCACAGAAATCTCTTCACGACTTAAAGAGACCACAAATCCCTTTGGCCTTCAGGGTATAATAGCACCTACTGGGATGTATAATTCTTATTATTCCTTTTATTTATTTATTTATTGTATTTACTTATTATAATTTATAGTTTTTCAGAGCACCTGTGAAAGTTCCTGTGCTCTGTCCCGTTTCAAGTAACAAAGGTGGTGCCCAGAAAACATCTGGTGAGACTATGTTGTGAGGTACCTGGAGTTGTTTCCTTTCGCATCCCCACAGTCATGTGCATGCATATCACCAGACCTCAGGTACTGTGGCACATCCCCAGCACTCTTTGAGAGCAGAGCTGCTGATAGGATCCAAAATCATGTATGTGAAATGCAAAAAGCAAAATATAAAGCGCAAACCACAGGAAGGCTCAATCCGCTTGCCAGGATTTGAGGGGTCTTTGCTTAGGTTGAGCGTAATAATTTATTTCTTCCTTGTTATTAATGGTGTGCCTGGTAAAAGCTTCTCATTGGAAGGAAAAACACCCGCATTAGTTTTCAGGGCCTGATGTTTTTCTTTAAATCATGTGATTGTGTTTCAGTCTGAAAGGTTTCCAAGGGAATAGGGAGGGGAAGGGAGAAGAGGAGGATTTGGGAACTCTTGAGTCCCCCTCTTCTTTGCTTGCAGAAAAAATGTCTTCTCCAGCACAGGAGTTAACTTGTTGTTTAAATAGAAGAGATATTCGGGAAACATTGGTATACTGAGAATTAATACAGATTTTAAGTAGGGAAATAAAAGTGTGTTGGCGTTTATTTTATTTATTTATTTTTTAAAATGGCAACACTACTAAAAAATTGCTTCATGGGTTGTAGTGGAAATAATGAACCTTTGCTAAAATTACTGGAGTGTTAAAGGCATGCTTCTAGCCTATGGAAAGACACAAGTGGGCAATAAAACCAGTCCTTAGGCTGGTGTTCAGATGGGAATGAGGAAGATAAAAGACTGAAGTAAATCAAGCAGTGAGAAAAGCAGAAGGATCTATGGTGAAAAAAAATCTAGCAGAACAACTATAGAAGGTTTACAAAGAAACATGTAAGAAATGTGGTGAAATAGCTATTATTATACTTTACTGGTGTACTTTCTTCAATAAGGGTGTGTTCTGAAAGCAATGGAAGCAGAGTGACGACTCTTCTTTAGGATGAAAAATCTGAACTGAAAGAAACTTGAGTCCGCTTTAGAACAGGAATAGAAGGCAATAATACTGTGAAAGACCCATGAGGTCTTACTGTGAGAAGAGAAAAATGCCCCTTGAGAGAATGCTGTGGGGACAAATTGTGAGTGTGAGCATGGGGCTTCCTGAGACTGAACTCAAAAGATGGAAGAAGAGAGCTTTTATTAAAATGCTTTAAGATTTTGCTTTTGAAGGATTTTTGCACAGAAGACAACCTTTTCTTAGTTCTCAGCTACTGATGGCATCTGTAGAGATCAATTATATGTTGTTCCCACCATAGTAGACCAAATAGTGACATAAATTTACAAATTACAGTTAAAAAGCCTTTTAGAAATCATTTTTTGTCAAGAATCCAAAAATATTCTGACGAATGTAGAAGTGTCTGAATTCTTAGGGCTTATTTGTTATTCCTTTTATTCTGTTTGCGTTGTGGCTGTGACGCCATGGGATTCCTGCATCTGCTCTGAAGTCTAAGCATTGAACTTAAGTTCTCCGATTTCAGTGGAAGTGAAGTGCATTTGCCTTCACTGGTCCTCAACTCTAAATGCCCAGCTTGGTTTTGCTTAGGACATATCTTTTGCTTAACATAGTACTAATTTGTGTGGTTTATAGTATGGTTCACTTAAAAGGGAATTTTTATTTGAACGTAGGGTCATTAATAGACCAAAGTTGTTTTCCAAACTGATGGACTATCTCCTTCTTTCCTTTTTCAGTGCTTTAGATAACAAGACTGACTTGTTAGACAAGTCTGAGAGAAAGTTTATGTAGATGAATCCTGCTCCCGGCCAGTAGTACCTTTAAAGTTGGGTAGTGTTCAGAAAAGCATCATTCATAAAAACAGCATTAATGGAAGCTGTAGTGAGACCAAAGAAAAGGGAATAATTGTGCTGTTTGTACTTTTTTTTTCCTTTAAGCAAGCAGAAGTTCTTTTTTATTAGCTATACAGTGCAAACAACAGCTAGCTGATGTTTCTGAATGGGCTTTGGGATTCAGCAGATAACTCAGAGATCAGCAATATACTTGAAGCTGCACTGCAATTTGATTTATGGTAAAGGCAGTGGCTAGTGTGTATTTTTTTCTTCTCACGAAATGCAACCTGAAAATTAGAAGGCCATGTGTGAATGACAGAGGAGGAAAGTGCTATTAATCAAAATTGCTTTTGTTCATGTCTTCAAAGCCTTTCTGCTAGCTTTTCCATTTTTATCTGTTTCTGTGTTTTCAGTTTAGCAGGCATTTATAATCTAAAATGAACTACAGTAGCAGAGAGACTTCTGCAAGATTAAGTGCTTTTATTCCAAAATACTTTCTTCTCAGGAATGGTGAAAATTTCTAGAATCAAGATATTATTTTTCAAGATATTGCAAATTCATTAGTTATACATTAAATATAAACAATGGTCTTCTATGTAAAAATAAAAACCAACCAAAACAAAAACTACTTATGAGCTGGTATAACTTTTGCTACTTCAGATACTGAAAAAGATACAAAAATGTGTCAGTCTTGAAATGACCTGTTTTGAGAAAATTTGATGAACTAACCAGTTAGACAAAAAAGGTATGTCACACTATTGCTTCTTCAAACAGAGAAAGAATCATAGAATCGCTTGGTTGGAAGAGACCTTTGAGATCATCGAGTCCAACGACACCTGTCTACTACTAAACCATATCCCTGAGCACTTCATCTACTTGTCTTTTAAACACCTCCAGGGATGGTGACTCAACCACCTCCCTGGGCAGCTGTTCCAATGCCTGACAACCTTTTCAGTGGAGAAATTTTTCCTGATGTGCAGTCTGAACCTCCCCAAAGCAAGTTGCAGCCAATTCCTCTCATCCTATCACTTGTCACTTGGGAGAAGAGACCAGCACCCACCTCGCTACAACCACTCTTCACGTAGCTGTAGACAGTGATGAGGTCTCCCCTCAGCCTCCTCTTCTCCAGGCTAAACAACCCCAGTTCCCTCAGCCACTCCTTGCAGGACTTGTTCTCCAGCCCCTTCACCAGCCTCGTTGCTCGTCTCTGGACGCGCTCCAGCACCTCAATATCCTTCTTGTAGTGAGGGGCCCAGAACTGAACACAGTACTGGAGTTGTGGCCTCACCAGTGTTTAGTACAGGGGCACAATCACCTCCTTGGCCCTGCTGGCCACACTTTTTTTGGTACAGGCCAAGATGCCACTGGCCCTCTTGGCCATCTGGGCACACTGCTGGCTCAGATTCACCCCCAGGTTCTTCTCTGCCAGGCAGCTCTCCTGCCACTCTTCCCCAAGTCTGTAATGCTGCACGGGGTTGTTGTGTCCCAAGTGCAGGACCTGGCAGTTGGCTTTGTAAGTAAAAAAAAAAAAAAAAAAAGAGTAAGCAAAATAAGTATTGAGCCAACTAATCAGTAGATTAATACTAAGCATATACACGTGTATTGATGTTAAAAAAGATTTCTCTTCCAGCTGCGTTGCCTTAGCCTACAAATACGCATGAATGGCAGGGAGGGGTTATGTTAACTAAAGTTCACTGTATTGTTTTGATTAAATTGTAGTGTGTGGCTATCTTCTGTAAATAGAAGGGGACTGGCATTTCTGTTGAATTTTCTGTGTATTCACTGTTGCTCTAAATTTATCTTCTCTGTGTCTTAGTATGCTACTTCCATTTGAGTAGGGAATGCAATGTTTTATCTGAAAGGTATTTGCAACTTTTCTGTAGGGTGAAGGCTAATCAATATAGCATTAAGGGAGGTAATGATAACCACCTTTTCAACCTGGAAGATGATATGAAAGAGGTAGACAAGCACAAAGATTAACAGCTCCACAAACTAGTTTTCCATAAAGTATTGGAAAAGCTACATACTGATGCCCTGACTTTGTGTTAGAGAGCTGCATCATTGCAACAGAACTATCATCCTGTGCTGTCTGATGTTTCTGTCATTGCTTGGTTGTTTTTCTTCAAACTTCCGCTTGGATCTTAATTTCACTTTTTTATATACAAGGTTTAGTATGGCTGCACTAAAGCCAGGGCACCAAGGAAACACGATTTCTCTTGCCTGTGATACCAAACTAAAGGGTATGGAAATCTGGGATTTTTTGACATACTTGAAAAAGAAAATCAGTTCTCCACTTGACAGGAAAAACTGCTCCCATAAGTTCATGTTACTGTAGCTTGTATCTTACCAAGGTACATATATCAATAGAGGAGAAAAAAAAGCATAAGACTATTTTTTCATTACCCGCGGCAACAGTATCACCTGTGCCTTTCTTTTTGTAAATGCATTTTTTCATCCTACATTAAAGCTTATGTCTATTCTACAACTCTAAAAACCTGAGCACGGATGGAAGTGCGTGGATGTGTACATTTCTGAAAGCATCAGGTTTTTATTTCAGTGTCATAACTTTCATAAAGAGGATGTTGTCATCAGTTTAATCCCAGCCAGCAAATAAGCACCACACAATGACTCGCTCACTTTCCCCTGGTGGGATGGGGGACAGAATCGGAATGGTAAACATGAGAAAACTCATGGGTTGAGAGAAGAACAGTTTAATAAGTGAAGCAAAGCAAAGCAAGGAATTCATCCACTACTTCCCATCAGCAGGGAGGGTGTTCAGCCATCTCCGGGAAAGCAGGGCTCCATCACACATAAGAGGTACTTGGAAAGACAGACATCACTCCGACTGTCCCTCCCCGTCCTCCTTCTTCCCCCAGCTTTTATATGCTGAACATGATGTTGTGCGGTATAGAATATCCCTTTGGTCAGTTGGGGTCAGCTATCACGGCAGTGTCCTGTCCCAACTTCTTGTGCACCCTGAACCCACTCGCTGGCAGGGTGGTGTGAGAGGCCTTGACTCTGTGTAAGCACTGCTCAGCAGTAACTCAAACATTCCTGTATTGTCAATGCTGTTTCCAGTACAAATCCAAAACATATCCCCATGCTAGCTACTATGAAGAAAATTAACTCTGTCCCATCCAAACCCAGCCCAGGTGTGAGCGTGGCCTTTGGAATGCTTCAGATTGGCAGTCTCTAGTGATTAGTGTTTAAATTTGATTTAGAAATATGTTTTCCTTTTATAATACTGTATTTTAAGTTTCTGTATGCGTTGTATTGAATGCGTACTCTTGTTTAATCTGCTAGTAGTGGTGTATTATCTATTGTACTCACTGTAATATGTTTTGCATAGATATGATATATTCTCCTGTCTGTTTATATGCTGACATTCTTGGCTTCAGCTTTGTATCTAAAGCAAAACAATGCCTTCACACTTTGTATATTCTTTTGCCTAACTCGTTTAGTATGTTGAAATTTGTCCACTAGTTGTAGAAGTTAGCCAAAACCATTCTGTGTTATTTCACAGACATTTCATAAAGTACGTAGGACTTACTTGGTGGAGGAGGAGGGGAAAATAAGTGCTTTTTAATATGTTCCTTTAAGTAAGCAGGTGTACGCTGGGCAAAGATGTTAGGCAAATATTACTGGTTGCTTGTATTTCAAAGCATTTTACTTGATACTGAAAAGATGGTCTTCTAAATGCTTTTGGCTCTCTTTCCCCAGCTCCTGCCAGTGGATGGACATCAAACAGTATTAAAGGATCTGGAACAACTGCCCCAACTGAAAAACTGGTGACAGCACCTCAGCTAAACGAGCAAGACACGTTGGTTCAGAGAGCAGAGCATATTCCAGCAGGAAAGCGTACTCCCATGTGTGCACACTGTAATCAAGTCATTAGGTTTGTATCTATTCATCTTGCAGACTCTCTTCTGACAGCAGGGCTTTGTTTTGCGTTTGTGGTTTTTGATTCCTTAGTCATAAGTGTTTTAAGGCTTCTTTTCAATAATGCAGAACACTGTTTTCATGCATGGTTTATCTAATGTAACTGAGAATGAGAGTAATAATGGAGGGAAAACTTTTTGAACTGCTGACAGCGACAGCCTTGCAACCTTCTTTTACAGAGAACCAGAAAGCTGGGTGGAGTGTAGACCAAAAGTAAAACTACAGAAAAATGAGCAAATCACTTTTCACTTATACACCTGTTCCAATAAAACTGAGATTATCTAGTTGGAGACAAATCAGAGGATAGTCTTATAAAGACTAACTTGTTGCAAATGCTGATTTATAAACCAGAATTTCTAATTGAGAAGAAGAAAAATAGCAGGCATCCATATAAGAAAAGCAAGGAATAAAGGTTTAACAATTGCTAGGGCTGAATTAATAATAATTTCCTGTAATGTTAGATTTCTAACTCTTTGGTGGACTCTCTGGCCTTTAGGTATTATGGTAGCTAATCTTTGTCTTTTATGACATGAGTAGTAGAAAATATTAAGCAACACAAACACAAGTTTACCAAATGAGATTAAATTAAATAAATTCTACTTAACCTGTAAGGTATCCTGTCATTAGCCAGAATTTCGTATAGAGGAAGAATTGAATCTGAATTGCATTGTTCAGTCAGTGATTTCTAACAATTTTTCATCATTGTCTCATCCAAGAAGCTGTAATCATTTTTCATGTCAATGTGCAAATCATCCTGATTGTCATCTACCTTGCATTTTATTTCCTTCCTAAAAGAGAGATTTGTGGGATAATTTCAAGAAATGTTTTATTTCAAAATGTTTTCTTCTTGCTTGTTCAGTCACCTGTGTTATTGAACCAGAAGGGGAAAGTAATGCATTGTAGTATTTCTTTTTTATTCATCTATGTCCCATGTTTTCAGTGAACAAAACAGGAAAACCTGCACTATGTTTCACCACGGTTAAAACGAGAGACTTGTTTGATTAGAAAACATGAGTGGTGAAAAATGAGGAGCTCTATGAGCTGTGTAAATTTCATTCATTATACTAGAACTCCAGCCTTTTCACCATGGCTTTTTGCAGCTTCTTGAACCCTGGCTTGGATTTTGCATCAGAAGATGCAGCTAACTGGAGTCACTTGATTCCTAAGGGTCAATTGAGTCCAGCTTGTTTACTTCCATTAGATTTCTGTTCTGCTCAATACCAGTTCAGTTAACATCCAGTTAATTTTAGAAGAGTATTTTTGCTAACTGATCTGTGATCTTTTGGAGAATTTTTTCCTTCTTCTGTTGTATATGTAAAGGAAATAAAAATATGTGATCTGAATCCCCTTGAAGCAATAGAAGAAACAACTTATGCAAATTCCCAACATAGGTGTACATCTTTCCTAATCCCAATTTTTGACTTCTCCACAAAATGGAAGATTGATATCAAAAAAGGTCTACACACTTTTGGGATGAGATTCATCTGATCATTGAACAGTTTGGATTGTATAATCATCCTGTCTGTCTTTCATTTCTGTTCCCCGGGCTTTGGATTTGTGTCTAGTAAATAATATACAAGAGATACTGCACTTTCCCTTTTGTTACTATCATTTCAGTTTAAAATTAAAACCGAACATAGCAAATCCACTGTACACTGTATCTTCAGTGCAAGAAACTTTATTGCCTTTTACAGCACCTGTGGTTTAGCAGGGTTTGCTGATGCTCTGTGCCATAGGGTTGTCACAGTACAGTCTGCAGGTCACTCCTGAGCAGCCAAACTCTTGGCCCTTAAATCACTTGCTGCTACTTTAAAGAGGAGAAGAGCTGCCACCCTGTAAGTAGGGAAGTGTATTGGTCCATTAAGCAGCCTCTGCTCCTTATTGGCTGCATGAAAAGAAACTGTAGAGCCCTACTTGACAGTACTTAAGCCATTGGCACCTATTGTAAGTGACACCTATTCATGAATAGTAACTGATACCCATGTCTAACTTCTTTGTAATTTGCTAGTGGTGTTTCAATTCTTATATTTCTTCATATGTTAAATGCCACCTCAATTATTTTTGTTTCGATATGCATTAAACAATGCCAAAAAAGCCTCATGTTCACTGCATACAGTGGATGTGAAATACTGCAATGGCATTTTGAGTTCAAGTTTTAGCATAATTACAGTTCATACCTTTAGTGATAGTTTTATCTATGAAAAGGTAGGAGGAGGATCAAGTGACGTTGCATTGTACATCTGTTTTGAAGCCAAAATGTGTTGTGGAGTTGGTTACTTTACACTCAGGCATAGAATAATGATGGTTGGTTGAGCGAAACACGTTTCTTAGAGGCGTAACTTTTTAACATATCTTTAATTATTCATACAGTGATTGTCTGAAGATTCCAGTTTTTTTCCAGAGCCTCATTAAGTAAGCTTTTCTTTCCATGCCTAAAAGAATCAAAGCTGGAGGCAAACTGAATTTCTTATGATCTACTTGCTGTGATGGTCTGAAAAACTTCTGACATTTCCTGATGAAGACTTCTGGTTCCCTGGCAGTCTTACTGCAGTGCAAAATTGACTCTGCCTTCTAAGTCCAAATGTGTTTCTCCTGGATCTCCATTGAGAACATAATCTTTGACATGTCTGCTTGTGAATGATGATTTGGCTTTGTCACCTTTTCATACAGCTTGTTTTTTAAATGCAAAAGGGAAAAGTAAAAATGGTGCTTCCCTTCAGCTTCTCCTAGAGAGAAATTATATATCATGGCATTTTCAAGTAAGGAGAAAAAAGGAACTTCCCAAAGTGTGGACTGCTGTATGGTTAACTGTAAAGTAGATTGCCTCCTTAGCAGATATGTAAGTCTTTTTGATCACTGCCATCAAATTTCGGTTCTGTCTTGCTGTCATAATAAAAGCCACCTGAGAAGGTAGATTATTGGCATATGAATGCATCATGACCATACTGATAAAGTTATACTTAGTTGCAGGGGAAAGGTATTGAAATTATGCTTATATTCCAGTTATGTTCTTTAGTTCTTCCAGTTTGCCTCTGTGTCATTGCTACATGTAGGACCCAGATATTTTGCTTGGTAACCAAATTTATGTACCTAGTGATCTTTTAGGGCATAAGATTCTGTAAATATTGTTGTAAATACATCAGAATCTCTTTTTAAAAAAGACTTATGACTATTTGCCTCCATCTGTGAGTTTGGTTCACATTGTCTAGATCGTAATGTCAGAAATTTGTTCAGAAATCCTTAGTATGTCAGGTAGCCTGGGATGGGGTGTATTCACGGCCAACTTGCTAGTTCGATCATTCCATATCTTTAGAAGGAAGGATTATGGGGTTTTTGTACTACCTTTAAAACTGTGTTCTAGTTTACAGGGGCATGTAGGATTTTTTTTTTTTTAATTTTTTTTTTTAAATGGGGAAGGAAGAATGAAGCCACCTGCAGCTATCTTCCTAGCATTTCGTGCCCTAGCTACTTCCTATCAGGTGTCATGAGTGTGGGCATGTGGCCCCGTAAGTCAAATCGGGGCTTTAAACTCCCTTTCAAATGAATGCAGTGAAAAAATACCTTTCATTACTGGAAGCTATTGTTTCCAGTTGCAAAAATATGCAGAGACCAGGACCGCCTCCAAGTTCTGAATGTCATTTTTTTTTTGTATATTTTACATGGCAGGTGGTTATTTTTTTCTTTCTTCAGCATGCATTGGCGCAGCTTTTATGTCACTGGTATCATTAAGCTGCAGCATCAGCTTGACTTGTTTAAACTACAACCTGATTAAAAGTAAAATTGTGTTTAGAAAATGTTCTTCTGGACACATGTGCACATGGAGCCAGCCTGCTAATGGAGCACCTCAAAGACATTGTGCAGGGCATAGCCACAGCTGTCTGGGGACTTTGTGAAAGAAACTCTGTAGATGCACTCTCAGACTGTTCCCCAAGTGTCTGTCCTGAATGGCTAACCTCAGCATGTCAGAGCTGTAAACTCTGGAGAGCTACATGCAGCAGGCGTTGTAAAAATTCCTTCTTCTCCCATCGCTAGCGTACTTTCTTTCCATTGCAGACTAACTGAGCCTGTCATTTCAGTGCAGATGGCCAGAAATTCAATCCTACCTGGAGCCGGGAGAGCCTCTTCGGTGTCAGTCCTGTGTTAATGAATCTGTTAAATTAGCCTGTGCTGACATGGTGCACTGAGAGCACTTTGTTGTACATAAGGGCTTGTATTGTTTGATCAGTACATAAATGAAAGGACATTGATGTAAAAAGGTGCTTGTAGCACAGCGGGAGGGTATCAAGTTAGGTCAGTGTTTGCACTGCTTAGGCATCCACTGGGAGCAGGGGCCAGAGAGCTGTGCTCAACCCTGGTTCCCTCCTTAAAGGGCTACAAGCTGCTCTCCAGGAGCCTCTTTACAACTGCTTTCTTTCTGATTATCAGAGATAAATAGAAGAAACTGTTGCAGATTAAATACATTCATCATCTCAGAAGGTGTGTGAGTTGTCCTCAATCTGTTTGAGTCCCTTATTTTTGACTTCACATCCTGTTGAAAACATGTGGCATCTCCAGAGAAAATTTAGAAGAGAAATGAAAATAATTGCCCCCACTTATATTCCCATCTTGCAGTCAGTATAACATTGGAAACAAATGTTTGTTGTTTTCTTTTTCTTCCCTATTGCTGTTGCTGTGTTCTTATGAAAAGTGATGCATTATTGAAAGAATAGCATTTCTATTGGTGTTGCAAAAATGAGAAATCTGGTGAGGGAAATGAACCACAAAGTTCACCTAAAACCAGAATTCTGGAAAGCTGAGTGTTGGTGGGATCTAGGATTCACCTCACTGAAGTGAATAAATTCATTAATGCTGAATTTCAAATGAATACAAATTACAATGACATATGCCTGGGATTTATGAATTACATACTGAAAAGTTTGTGTTGACTGAAAAATCAGCAACGTCATCTTGTCCATTAACCTTCTTGCATTAGCCAGATAAATGCTACAAAAGCATCATTATTTTGTGTTTGCAAATGGAAGAGGAGACTGTATTGGGAGAAAATGGTTCTATTTTAACTAACTTCTGCAGGGGAGAGAAACCCAAACAAACCAACAAAAAAAATAAAACAAAAACTAAAAAAAACCCCACCCCACAGTAACCACTGGAATAGGTTATCCTGTAACAAACTTGTCAGACAGGGACAGCGACTGAATTTTTGTGTCACAAGAAACTGTTGTTATTGGCTCTTAATGGGGTCAACTCTGCTTCGGCATTTGTGGCCTCGATACAAATGGATGCTGAAAGAGATCATAGCACTGCGTCAAATATCTGTTTGCAATAGATGGAAGTAGTTGGAAACATAGGGACCGTCCTTCTTCTCCTTTTCCCTTGCAGCCACTTCAGCATTGTATTTAATGCTAAAATGAGATTTCTGAAATGTAGTGAAGCAAGGAGAATTAGTGTTTATTGTGGTCAAGGAGGCAGTCGGGTGCAAATAGATCTAGTCAACACTCAACCCTTTCTTAGAGCCTATAAGAGGAAAGAGAGGTGTAGCAGTATCAGTTTGTGAACAGAGTAAAAATGGCACAGAAGTATCACAGGTTAAACCTATTAAGAGCTTTTCAGGAGCCAAGCCGAGGCGTTTGCTGACAAAATCTCTTCTTTCTAACCAGAGGACCCTTCTTGGTAGCTTTGGGGAAGTCGTGGCATCCAGAGGAGTTTAATTGTGCTCACTGTAAAACCTCCATGGCTTATATTGGATTTGTGGAAGAGAAAGGGGCCTTGTATTGCGAGGTCTGCTATGAGAAGTTCTTTGCCCCTGAGTGTTCAAAGTGCCAAAGAAAGATACTTGGGGTAAGTGACCGGCAAGTGGTGGCCTGTTTTTCAGCGGGAACAATAACTACAGTGTTCAGTGCTTCTCTGTAATGAAATTCTCTGTTATGCAGCCCACTCTGTGTTATTCCAAATGTACACTGACATACCTTTTCAGCTCCCATCACATACAGAGTATGTTTTTGGCTCTTGTAATGTTGAGCCTTTTCAGTCTTTTTGAGAAAAGATGCTGTAGTCTCCTTGGGTCTTCCAAATTCAGCTCCTGTTTTCATGAAGCTGTTCTGTATCTGCTGTGATTACTAAATTTTCTTGAGAAAAATGCTTTTCATTGGCAGCTTTTTACAGGATGGGGGAGATGTGGGTTAGAAAAATAAATAATCCCCCTTAACTAGGCTAAGTGCTGGGGAACATGCTGTTTGCCTAGATCTGAAGTACTGAAGTATTCCCAGTGGTAATGTAGATAGAAAGACGCATTATCCTACTCGGCACTAACACCGCTAATTTGAGCCCGCCAGCTGATCAGCCACTACTTTACTGCAGACAGCAATGTGTCTGGGCTCTTGTGTAACTGGGGTCACGCAGGGCTCTGGCAGTGTGATTCTCAAGTCGTATTCGGCACCATAGCATTTTCCAAAACAGCACAGAGCGGTCATAATTTTTTATGTGATGTCTTCTGATTAACTATTCACAGACTTGAGTCATCAAAGATGCTGCCTTTCTTATTTCAGGGAACTGAGATCCTAATTTAAGTAGAAAAGGTGGAAAACAAGTTGTTAAATCTGTTCAGCTTTACATTGAACCTTTCAAAATATGAAAAGTTGCTTATGACAAATGAGGAGATGTACCATAAATAAAGCATCTTGTTATGTTTAACATCAGCAGAGACTATGCACAACCCATTTTCAAAGCAGCAGTAGGAAACAAAGTATTCGTGAAAGAAATCAAGTCTGGAGGCGTGGTCACCACAGTCTAGTCATCACATCAAAATAATGTGTTAATAACACTTTTTCTAATCCCCACAGGAAGTAATAAATGCTTTGAAACAAACTTGGCATGTTTCCTGCTTCGTGTGTGTGGCCTGTCATAACCCCATCTGCAATAATGTCTTCCACTTAGAAGATGGTGATCCCTACTGTGAGACGGGTAAGAAGTAACACAACCAAAGTTTACTGAAGCTGTGCAGGGAAGCAGAGTTTAATATGGTTGGAAAAAGTAGTAATTCCTTCTTCTCAGAAGGAAAAGCTTTACCTCAGAAGAAGTTTCTCAGCAAATTCATGTAACATTTATATGGCAATTCAAAGCAACAACAAATGCTGTAGACCCTTTGAGTTTGCAGCAGAAGATGCTGGTGAGAATATCTTCATCTGCATTAGCAGGAACAGACTTCTTGTCACTGGTTTTACTTGTTGTTCCTGTTAAGCTCTCAGCTATAGGTATAAGTGATACAGCAAAGTGTTAATTTTCTGGTTGGCTTTAAAATAATCTGGAGTTGATGTAAATCTGCTTATTTACTAAACAAGTAAATGCCAGTGGAGTAATGTGTTTTACCCTGAATAACGATATTCACAGGCAGGAGGGACTTCCAAGAGTAAGCAGTCTGCCCAGAAATATTTTGCAGGATCAAGCCATAACATCTGTTGAACATAAGCTTGAGATAAAAAAAATTGGCTGTCAGGGGAAAAATACAGTGATACGATTATAGTACTTGAAAGCCTGATGAGTAATATTATGTGAGAGATGAGGCTTAGAAGTTCAGAGGGATTGTGGTTTGTTTGTAGCACTTCCAGCTAATTGTGTCTTTTTGATTGATATGAGCAGCTTTTATTTGTGTTGCTTTCCTAGTTTACTTAAAACTTTCCATGTACTCTTTTGGGCTAGAAAAGAAATACATAGTATTTGTAAACCAATTCCCACAAAATGGAAAAGAAACAAAATTGTATCAAAATTGTCTGTTTCCACACTGCATGCGGTTTGCATCAATGTTAGAACCATTAGTTGGACCATTTCTATGTTTTTCCTTCTACTGTATAGTTTAACTAGAGGTGGAAGTGCATTGACCAGAAAGAGATTTTGTATGAAATCCTAGTGATCTGTTTGAAGCTAAGATTTCCTTCTGGGTTGATCCCACAGTTGTTTACAGAGAATGCCGAGGAGAGAGCTATATACTGAAAGGATGAAGAAAGCAGGCAAAATTTATCCAGAATTTCTCTGTCGGAGTGTCTTTAATGAAGTGTTGGCAGATACAAAAGGACGCAGGAGGTTATTGCTAACGTAGTGACACAAGTAGGGTAACGTGTTGCTCCTATTGCATTTGTGGAGCAGCAGAGGAAATGGATATATGAGCAGCATCCTCCAGTGTGACAGCATGGTGAAATTTTATCCTGAAGCAATCTGAAGCCCCTAATCTTGGAAGCTTTTCATGATTCAAAAATAGTTCTGGAGGAATCAATAACTACCCTTTGGGTGGAGAGCTGGTGACTGGTTTGTTCTGCTAATACTGAATTCTTGTTCCTGCCACCAAATGACCCATACCTTGTGCGGTGCATTGATTTGTGCTACTGTTACAACTCCCATGCACAAATGGACACTTTTCTGTACTGTGAGCAGGAAACACAGGGATAAGATGTCAGGAGTATTATACTTCCCACAAAGTTTATTTCTGAGATAGAAAGTTCCTAGCACAAGTTAATGTAGACATGTTCTGTGAGGTGTTATTGGCAGTGATATGTTGTAGGGGCTCTGGCTGTCTTAAATAGATGTTAATTTGAGATATATTCATTCTTCAAAGACTTTCATCTAGCTGTAGTTAAGAGTCTATGACTAGTTTTAAAGAAATAAAGATTATTTCTCGCCAACTTTCCTTCTTGCTAGTGCAAATGTTTCTAATTTTAAATCTGTATTTGAAATTATAACAGCATCAGCTATTAGTTTTAGGGGGAGTTAATCTGCAAAACGCTCTGATTTTGAATGTCAATTTGAACATTTTTTTAAAGTGCAAACTTAGTAACCTAGTTTTGAAAATTGTTTGTGTACAACAAGAATTGATATGTGACTGTATGAGAAGTCTGACTTGGAAGGCTTGTGGTATCACAATTCAAGCATGCAAAAAGCAAAAGAAAGCTGATGCCCTTTATTCTGCCTTGTCTATTGTTCTTTTCTTCAGAAGAAAAAGCAATAAACTTATGAACACAAACCACAGGTCAACTTACAAAAGGCTTTAACTACTGGCATCAGGAGAATATCAGTAAAAGATTCTGCGTGAACACAAATACAAAGAGCTGAAACAGTATGGTCATGAGACCAGATACTTCAAGGGGTTTTGACAGAGGTGTTCTGCTGTTTGGCATTTTTATTGTCTTTCTCCTGCTTAAACACTTGCAAATTTAAGCCAGTAGCATGGATTAATGAAGGCGATCGGTGAAGCTGTTTCTTGCCACCGGCAGCCATCAACAGCTTTGCTTTTCCAGAGCACTTGTGTTCTCTGTCCTGCTGAGAGGTCTCCTATGATGATGTTTTTTGAGGTCGTCATACAAAACACTCTTACTAAAACAAAACAGGACTCTTCCATTTGGCTTGACACGTGATAATCCTCTTGTTTCTGCTACTGTGAGCACTAGAACTTCAGCAGGGTCTGTATGATCTAGTAGGGAAGCCAAGAGAGAGGAGGTAATGAGTATGTAGAGCCCATACTGCAAGGAATGCTCCCCTCCCTCCCAAGCGCGCTATTGACCTTGAGGAAATGAAACACCAGGAAGATGAGAGCACTGCTCACTTGAAAGGATAAAAAAGGGGATGAGAACCGAATTAGTGAGGAAACCAGGGCATCCCAGATTTTTGATTTAGAAGTTCTTTATTCAGTGTGCACAGTATTATAAAACTCAACAAATGCAAAACCACTGCCAGTGAAAGAAAAGCACAAAGGGTTCAAAGGGTCAGTCGCACTTTTCTGCTTATGCTTCATCTTTAAAATCTGTTTGTGTGTGTTTGCAGATTACTATGCCCTCTTTGGTACTATGTGCCATGGCTGTGAATTTCCCATTGAAGCCGGAGATAGATTTCTTGAAGCTCTGGGCCACACTTGGCATGACACTTGCTTTGTATGCTCAGTAAGTAAAACTAATCTACATGGGTTTACACAAACCCATGGCAGCAGTGCTTGTGCTAACCTGACCAGTGTGGGAGTTAACAGCTATAACCTCTTCAATCCTCTGACCCAAACCAAAAGCACTTTCTCAGTTATTTGGAAGGCAATGTTGTCATTGTGAGCCTTTGGCACCAGTCCAGAGGAGCAGGCCTGGATTGCAGCCGTCCGTCCTAGTGTTTAACCCTTTATGTTTACAACCATTGAAGGCCATACAGGAATGGGCTGTTTCTAAAGTAGCAAGAGTGCTTTTGACGTAAAGACACTGTAGCCAAAGTTATCACCTGCTAGTATTTTATGACCAAAAAAAAAGCTCCAATTCTCATGATGTTTAAATCACTTGTTTAAAATGCTGAACCTAACTCTGCTCCAGTTAAGAACCTGTTGCCTTAAAGGTTATGCTTAAATCAACCATTAGTATTACATCTAAAATAGCATCTCTGGGAAGAAGATAATTCTTATTCTTTGAATATATTTGTGTATAATACAATGCCATGATTTGGCACTTTGAATAACGTATGGTGTAATTCATCCATCTGAATTGGGTGATGTTTTCTTTTTTTTATCCTATTTCAGGTATGTAGTGACAGTTTGGAGGGTCAGACTTTCTTCTCCAAGAAGGACAAGCCACTGTGCAAGAAACATGCTCATTCTGTCAACATCTGATGCTTGGAGCTCATCTTGTGTAACACATGTACTGAGCAGAAAGAAAAGTTAAAATGTCCATGTCTAATAACTGGTTAAAATTATTTATATATGGTTTTCTAAAAATGGAAGAGGAATGTGGAAACTTGGGGAGGGTTTCGTATAGTAATTTCAAGCGTGTGTCGGTTAGGGGTTTGCTTCATAAAAAGATAGGAAATGGGAATTGCACCCAAGCCAAATGATTAGAGTGCCTTTACCTCTATACTTGGCATATTACTATATTGGTTTCAGGATTTTATGGCCACATTTATATCTGCTTCAGTATGACAGTGAAAATTCTATAAAAATAAATACCTATATTAGAAGTCTTGGTTATGCTGCTGTTCAACAAATAAAAGGAGATTGGCTTCAGTAATCCAGATCATTTTATTGCCCTGATGTTTTTTAAAGTGTGTCTAGAAGTATTGCATCTAAACTCCTTTAAAGAGGAACTCAAAGGAAAGATAAGATTATCTGGAATATTGGAGTTCAAAAACTGATACATTTTTCTGATATTTGTATACATGGAGACTCCTGCACAATTACATGTGCCTGTGCCTTTGGCAGTTAAATCTCTGATGGGTCTAAGTGGAAATGTCAGATCAGATCTTATAAATAAGGGAGTGGGGAGTTACACTCTTACGTTCACAGTTCAGGTTTTGGATAGTTTTAAGTGCCTTGGAAAGGGGAAATTGCACTGAATCTGTAGGTAACAATGTTTTATATCCAGAACGTGAGACTTGGGTGTTGAATGAGGGAAACTGCTGAAGTGCAACTGAGGACATTGTTTTTCTCTCAGTACATTCTTTACCAGCTAGCTCATGAATATGTATATTGGTGGTGTGCCAGGTAGTATACTTACTTTCTTGCTCAGCTGTTATGATTTTTATTAGTTTAGGTTTTATTTTGCTCTTTTCCTCCAGATGTAGGGAGTATATTGTTGAATAATATAATATTGAATCAGGCAGCTCAGTATCTCTCAGTTCTTGCAAGGGAGCAGAGAGACAATGCTGTCATTATGCATTTACTGCAAGCCAGGAGACATGGCCAGTTCTGTGGCTTGATATGAATTTCGCCTCCATACAGAAAGTTAGCACAAGACTTGTGCACCAGCTAAGTCCCACTTAACTTCAAATTAGGGCTTAAGTGGTATGGAGCAATTGTAGGCAGATAGGGAAAAGGTGATGACCCTCTGCACAGGGTAAATTTCGCTCCAGCAGAGTTGCACAACAGAGACAGGGGCCCTCTCGGGGCCAGATTGGAGTCCTGAAGGAAACTGAATTTTGCATTTATTCAACTGGGATGTCAGAGCTGAATTGTCTTTAGTGCTCTTTCCAGTAAACTTTAAAAGTACTGATATACTGTTTTGTTGAGGGGCTTGTGGGTTTTGGGTTTTGGAGGTTGGGGTTTTTTAATGATACAAAGGATAGGTTCATCCATAAAACCTTGGGGAAAATCCAAAAAATTTGCCATGGTTGAGTAAAGCAATTGTAACAAGTAACATCAGCAAAAAAAGGGGGAAAGAAAACCAAAATTGCTGTACTGAAATATGAAAAGATATTTGGCTTTCTTATTAATTCAGAGAGAGAAGTTCATGCAGTGGATTGTTTCACTTTATTTCCTGAAATTGTTTTTCTTCAATACTACCACATTTCTTTTTTAATTTCTGGTGGTACGGAAGAATTGGCATAAAGCTATTAAAAATGTTTACACTTTTGTAGATGTACCCTTTTGTGTGGAGAAATGAGACCTAGAGACTAGGTTTCAGTGGAGCTGTTGCACACACATAGGGAAAGAGGATGGGAATGCACAAGAAAAAGCATTTGGTAATTTCTGCAATTCAAACCTCACTGTTTCAAAGTACGGTAGATACTTTTCAGTTTTTCAGGACACTTAAATTGAAGTTTTCTTATTTTCATAATTTTAATTAGAATTGTATTTCTTAATCCATATGCTCTAGGGTTTGGAATTATGAAGTTGTTAATGAATTTGAGGACAAAAGCCTGGAGACTCCAATAGTACTGCTTCATTTAGCTGCTTTGCCTTTTAGTTTGTTCTAGTATCTATTTGTTTAAAATTTGAAAGGAAGCATAGAGTCACTGATACATAATAACTATTTAATGGCTCTACCAAATTATATAAATCAACTAAAAGGAACATAATTTTTATTGTTATTTTAATAAGTGAGATTTTAGTAGAGCACTTTATATTAATGCCATATATCTCACTGAATATTTATTACCTTTTATTTTGTTTAGGACTGTTTCATACTGGTATCATTGTATTTTGTTTTATTTGTAAGCCTGCTTATTTACCTCTAGAATCTTTCGGTGTGTGAGTGTGGGTATGTATTTATATATTCTTCTCTATACATGCACGCTTATGTGTGTACATAGAGAGATATGCATATATATGCACATATACATACACGTTTTTGACTGCAGACTCGAAATGGCAAAAATCAGCACTGTTCCATCATAATTCGTGGATATCAAGAGATTCTCAACTATTTTTCATAGCACACATGTTTTGAGGGAGCATTTGAAAGTCAGGAGAGACATGTTAGTAACCTAACTACTGTAGTTTTTTGCATGCATTTTCAGTCAGTAATTATTTTTCTTCCAAAACTGCACCTGTAAGAGAATTGGGTTTAACTCTGTTTGAAGGTAGAAGGTCTTCATAAGTGAATAACTGATTTGTGTCAGTTTCAGTATATTGTAACTAAATAATTCAAAACTATGTGTAAATATAAATGCTTAATATAACAATGCAATAAAGTTAAAAGCTAAAGTCGAGTTGTGGTTCTGTGTGTATTGATCAGTTCAGTTGTGTACCTGTTCCTTCGTGGAGCTGCTCGTGTCATCTAGCGATATGAGAGGCTTTGCAAACAAGTAAGAAAGGGAACTGTACCAGTTCATAAATTGCTGGTTTGAATTTCTTTTTTTTTCCTTTCTTTTATGCTAAAAACCAGCTGTTAAGTGCTAGTGATTTCCTTGCTTGTGTTTAACAGTCTTTAGCATAAAATTTTGACATTTGCAATTTGATTATAATTAAAACAAAACCAAACCAAACAGACCTAACATAAAACCCCTAACTCTCTCTGTTCTCAGTTGTTTTGTGATTGTTGAATATTTTCTTTTTCTGAATCATAGTCATTAGAAGAAAGTCACAATTGTACACATGGGTAGATATCATTTGAATTGCTTGTTTTTCAGTTTTTTGGGGTAAAATGGAGGTTTGCTTTAAGGAAAAGGACCAGGGAGTCCTGATGGGCACCAAGTTGACCGTGAGCCAGTGATGTTCCCTTTGTGACAAGGAAGACCACCAGTCTCTAGGACTCCATTAGGCAGAGCATTGCCAGCAGATTGAGGGAGGTTATCCTTCTCTGTTCAGCCTTGGTGAGATACATCTGGAGGGCTGTGTACAGTGCTGCTCTCACCAGTACAAGAGAGACTTGGACGTACTGGAATGAAGAGCCAAGAAGATGATTAACGACTTGGAGCATTTGTCATACATGGAGAGGCTAAGAGAACTGAGGCCATTCAGCCTTGAAAAGAGAGGGCTCAGGGGGGAGCTCATCTATGTGTTACAAACACCTGGCTGGAAGAGTAAAGAAGATGGAGCCAAACTCAGCTCAGTGTTAATAGTGACAGGACAACTGTGAGAATGTTGAACATTGGCATAGGTTGCCCTCAGAGACTGCAGAGCCTCTGACCTTGGAGATACTCAAAACCCACTTGGATGCAGGTCTTTGATTAGGGAATGTCGATTCATCTCCAAAGGTCCCTTCCAGCCTCGGTGAGTCTCTGATTCTCCATCTTTTCTCAAGATAGAATGAAAGACTGAAATATGGTATTAAACACTGTGGAATATGTAACAATATAAAACTCAATATTGACCAATTAGTAATTACTCACTATCTTTACTTCATTCTACCACCAAACTTTACAGTGCTTGATTGGAAGTGTTTAATATTTTTCTAAGTTGTGACTGTACAAGGAAATACTGCCTGCTCTGGAAAGCATTATCTGATACTGTACTTGGCCTTGACATGCAGCAGTTTCTGCTTTCACCATGGGATACTTAACCATCTACTGTAACATGGCTAATTACTTCATGATAGTACCAGCCTGGTGAGACTCTCCTTAGCTGAGTATCTCTTAGGCAAATGCACTGTTTTTTTCTACCTTTATTTACACAAGCAAAGGAAAACACTGCGCACAGCTCTATAAAATTTAGAGGGAGCTTTACAGAAAACTTGCCTCCCCTTCAGTGTTTAGGCTATGAATGAGACAAACGCAAGTCTATTTGCAAATAGTATATTAAACTCCAGAAGCCAAATTTTTAAAGGCATCAAGTCTGCATTTGACGTTTTAATGGCAGAGGTTTGGTTTCTATCAATCACAACATCATGTAGCATTAAAATATACTGACAAAAAAAAGAGATCTGTCATTCATTCATTAAGACACTGTAATCCAGTGTAAGATTTATAGGCTTAAAACTCAACAGTGTGTTTTCACAATAAATCCACTTTCACTGCTCAGCACAAGACAAATATCTCTGTCACTCAAAATGTTTGCTGGTCAAAACGTCCTGTATGAGATCTTCAAAGGTTTTCTCACAAAATTGCATATAGATCCTTTTACCAGCAAAGGCTTAATTTAGGTTCAAGTTTTACTTTCTTGGGACGTTAGTTAATATCTTGTACTCAGACAAGATCTTGGTTATATCAGAAACACATAGTGCCTAATTTATTATTAGCAGTCTGGTGTTAATTAGGGGGAATTACCAGAAATAGTTTGCTTGATGGAAATTTATTATAGGATCACACTATACTGATGGTAAAATAGGAGTCACTGAAAGAGTGCAGCTCTTTCTCATAACTGACTAATTAATAAGGTGCCAAAATTCCTCTTGAGGAGGGTTTGGTCCTAACTATGGGAACCTCAGAGAGCAAATGGTTCCTATGCAATATTTAAAATTTAAAAGAGGAAAAGAGGAGAAAAAGCTGCCCAGCAGAAGGCTCAAAAGTGGTATGGCTTTTTCTTGAATTTATGAAAGAAAATACTTAGCTGTGTTTCCAAGCTCATTAAAGAATTTCTTTTCCCAGACAGAAAAACAACAGCTAGTTTATAATCTCATTTGGTATGCTTGAACTTGGTTTTCAGTTTTAGTGTGCATACTGCACGCTGCAGCTTGTAATTTTATGAACTGGTCTTATAATGAGCTTTTATATTACTCTTTATTGCTTTGCCTAAAGGTCTTTTTCACTATATCATTGCCTTGAAAGTTGAGGTTGGCATAGATAGGAAATTTGTGTGGATGACTGAAAAACAGGGCAAAGTATTCACATTTCTGACAAGTCCAAATCTAGCATGTGTATGGCAGTTTGGGGACAGAAACCCACTGTCAGTTGTTAGGGTTCTCATTAAACTTTTACTTGTGTCAAAATGGCATGTTATAATAAGATGGAGTGCAAGCAAAAATGTCTCTAAATAAATTTAAAGTCACCATGCTATAATTTACATGTGGCTGACTTGGAAAAACATATTCCATAAGATTTTTTTTCAAAAATATTTAAGATGGTAAGGTATGGAAGTTGTAATAAAGCCTTCTGCATTTGTGCTGGAAATACCTTAAACTCTTTAAAAATATCCAGTATTCTGAGTATGTTTTAAAATGTTTCTCCTATACCGTGAAACTAAGGATTGTGTCATTGTGCTCTGAGTAATAGCCACGCTTTCCATAGGATCACAGTTATTTCCCTTTCAGTAACCATGCCTTCGCTTTACTTTCCTTACTGCTGGGCAGTGCCATTTTTTGTTTTAAAATATTTCGATACAAGATAATCCTGTCAGGTGTGTCCTTTATTTCTTTGTGACGCATCATTGAAATGTCAAGTGTTCCTTTTGTAAATATAAACTTGTGCTACATTTTGGCACAATTTCCGAAGTGTCAAGTTTTCCCACCCAGAAGTTTCCACTGGAAAAATAACTCAAGATACTGCACCAAAGTGATAATTATATCCCACATAAACTTCTCCTTTTCCTTGAAATCCATCAATCAAAAAGGAAACACACAAATACAAGTGTAGAGCTAAATTAATTGATAACCTAAGCAGATACAACCTCACTGATTTTAACTTATTACCGTCCAAATTAAAAATGGCTGGTGTCAAAGCTACATTACTTTTAGGCCTCCATTTGCCCAATGAGTGAGATCGGAATTAAACTGAGGATGTAGGCCCTTGTTTTTAGCAGGATTTCCATTAAATGTCACAAATCTACTTGGATCTCAGGTATTCAGTGTCTCTGGACAAATCATAACAGGTTAGGTAAGAAAGTGTAAATCTTTCCCTGATACTAATCTGCCTACTCTAGCTACTTACTTATTCAATGAAATTTAATTGAATTCTTATACACTTCCATTCAAACAGAACATAAAATTTTTGTACTGAGCCTATGCTTGGATCAATATTCTCTGAGAATAAAAACAATGGTAAGTTCATAACTTTGGCTCTGCACAAAAGATGAACTATTGGTATCAACACTCACTAAGTGTGGAACTCCCTGCAGATTTTATCCACATGAGAGTTCCTCAGCTTTTCTTGCTGTTTGTGTTGTCCAAATTACATAAACCCTCAAAGGTGTTCTTTTACGGTGGATCGAGAATTATTCAGATCTCTCAGAAATTACTGGACTATACACTGGTTTTAATTCACTTCTGCTATTGAAAATGTTGATTGTGATACCTAAAGCGATCACTTGCCATCTCCTGCTCTGTGTGAGGAACAAGTTACATTTTATACAGCAGGACTTCTTTTAAAAATATGCTTGTCTTTCTATGTTCTCAGCCTGTGCCTGTTGTTGGAGACGAGGTAGGGTACAAAATGGTGCATATTAACATTTAGAGGACTTAGGGTCCAGTCTTGGATTTACCATATTTAGCTTTATACAACCCAAGTGCAATTAATATGCCATGTGACTTTTTTCCCATGTTGTACCTGCCAAAAACCAGTAGAGGATTCCTTAGAAATTCTGACCTTTGGCATCTAGAAAAGCAAATTGGTTGGGCTTTCACTGGAATATTTCAGTGTATACCAATGGAAATAAAATGATGATACAAGGAGGCTTCAATCTGTCTTTAAATCTCATATTCTTCCTTTTTTTCTTTATATATTTTCCCAAATACATAGTTAATCAAACTGGTTTTATCCCACTTTTAATAGAATTCATCTCATAGGTGGCTAGAAGTTCCCTCTGCAAAGTTTCGAGATGTTGGGGTTTGATGCTTGCTTTTTTCACCTATTCCAGGTGGATGTCTGCGGCGTCTGAGTGTCTGAGGATGCTTTGGTGAGATCTATGATACTTTTCCCAAAAATCAGCAATAGCATATTTTATTGGTTAAAGTTTGTACCAGTCCCCAGAGCTTTGACATAGACTTCCTAATACCATATTCATCTTTCTAGACAGTTATGTGATTTAGCAGGAGAATGAGATATCTCGTATTTTTCTGCTCAATGATAATTAGTATTTGAGGACCATGGTGTATTATGGGAGCACTAGATCACTAGTCAGACAGTGTTATGGTTCCATTATGAAACTGAGAGTCATAATTTGGAACGTGATATGATAGATGTGGTAACTGTAACTCTGCTTTTCAAAAAGAGACAAGCAGGTAACATTACTATTTACTTGAGGTATCCTGTAGATAGTGTTATACTGTCTATATACTTTATTACTACATTGGTAATAATACATTGGTAATGCATGTTAAATATTGGAATATTGTTTCATATCAAAGGCTAAATTATGTACAGTGTCTTGTGCCTAGAAATTAAAGGTAGTAATCACACCTAATTCCAGCACGCAAGCTATTAACATGGGTGTATTTTTACAGAAAATTATCTTTATTTTAAACTATATATTCATATGCTGTAGCCTGAAAAAGAACCAGCTTTTATATTTTTATATTGTTGCGAATTGTAATAAGCTGATACACTGGGAAAGGATAAATCACTTCAAAATCCGTAGGCAGGTTTCAATGGACTTCATTTAAAAAAAAGAAATTCACAAAAATTTTTTTGCAGTTTTTTGGATCATAGTCATTTCATATTTTCTTTATGGACACAGGGACAGCTGCTTCCGAAGTGTACAGACAGGGATTTTTCTTCTTTTTCCCCAGCAGAGCAATTAGTGAATGTGGACCAGTGCTGACCACTAACCCAGTGCCGTTTGCCTTGCACTGACCACAAACTAAGTCACCTTCAGCAAAGGCAGAACTCCTCCAGAAGCTTCAGTGCCTTTGAGTGGAAGTGGGAAGGAGCTCAGTCTCGACTTCTTATAGCTAAAGCCCCGTGCACACAAAGGATACCAACAGTTAATTAAAATCAGTGTATGGGAGCAGTGGATCACTACCTGCATCCAGGCTCCAGCTCCTTTCCTTGGATAGGTCATGCTGCTCCGGAGATCTTAGCAGGAGAAGCCTGACAGGCTGGTTTGTTACAAAAAATGTCCCAGCTTGAAGCCTCTCTGTTGTACATCTCCCATTGCTCTACCTAGCAGTACCCTGGTGACCCTGGGCCTTTGCTCTCCCGCATACAGGGAGACAGAAATACATCTTTGGAGGCTTACATAGGTTAGATGTTGAATTAATTCAAGTTCAGGGCTAATCACTGTTGAGTGGAAGTGCGAGGCTCGCTATCAGTTCATGTATGAATTACAGAAGTTACAGAAGACTCTCACGTGTTCCTGGGCAGGAATTTGCAAAATCAACTACGATGAAAATTAGTGCTCCAAATTAGTTTCTTTGAACAGGAATGGTGTTTTCTATTCTGTCCTTCATGTCTTCCCATGATATGTCATAAGCTCCTGTCTGACTCCTTGGAAGGGAGAAAAGACATGCTAGGCAGCAATTTTCAGTTCTGCTTTCAGACACCATAGAGACGGAAAGAAAAAATGAGCTGCTGCAGAGGCTGGAAGACAGGGCATGGTGACAAGAGGAAAGGGAAGGTGTTGGTAGGAACAATGTAGTGTTCAGAAAGATGGCAAGAGCTTGTGTGAGTCATGCTATTTTGTCATTTTTTTCTTGTCAGAGATTTAGGAGATCCTGGTCTAAAATAGGGAGATGATTTTGGGAGGGTAAGGTAAAATGTCAGGCAGCAGCTGAGGATGCTCCGAAGAGGAAAGCAGACCTTGTAGCCTTGTGGGAAGGAAGTTTTCTCCCTTCCCTATTCTATATTTATATTCATCACCAAATTGTGCATTTTTCTTCTGCTGGTTTTTTCTTTGATGTCAGGTAGGTTTTTCATCTTCATAGTATACTTGGGAGCACAAATACTTTTTTGTCATCGGCTGATCCTGAGGCTGAAGTGAGGGTTGGTTAACATTACCAGTGTCAGCTGCTGCTTCAATTGACTGTCCCATCCTGTGCTATCTGTAGACAGCAGCCGTATCTTCGATTCCCCCAGAGCTTTGCTTCTGTGAACTTCTTCCAGCTCCTGACATGGCTACTTCAGCTCTGCTGAAGTCCACATGGAGATTTTGCAGAGCAGCTCCCATGGCTCTGTGAGTGGGAAATGCAACTCGAGCTGCTGCAGCCCCTATGCCATAACAGAAGAAGAAATGGACTGGAAAATCTCAAGTAATCATTAAAATTAAGCTTTAAACCTATTGCTGTGTGGAAAGTCGCAGCTGCTGGTCTCCACATGGTGTTTAAAATGCTGCATGAGGGAGCATTAAGCGTTTGAGCTACAACGTGCCCTGTGCAAGTGGCATCCACCTGCTCTGGGAGCTGATGAATTTCTGAAAGCTCTTTGCCATGGCTCATGGTTAAACTAATCCGTTACTCCTTCTGTTCTGTGGGTTATGTACCTTGTCCATAACTAGCCCCGAGTACAGATTTCACATCCTCCTTCATGTCAGCCAGAGATGAACAACTCTGCGAAGATCTGCAGAGCTAATCCACAGTCTGATACCATGCTTTTTCATTTTTGTCAATGCTGCCTTGTTTAGAGTTCCTGTCCATCTGGAAGAACTCCATGTCTCTTCCTCTCCCATCTGCTGACCAACAGGGACCTGGGAGCCAGAACAACCACTCTCTGCTTGCCAGGAGGTAGCTTGTGCTGGGGCTGGTAGTTCTTTTTATTCATCAGGTTTTGCAGGGGGAGTGTTCATCTGGGTCCTAGTGTCACTGAAAATTAGGATCTTCATCCCAGTCAAAAAGTGGCATGACAGGAGCGGGAATCCTAACTTTAGAGGTGCTCTCATTTGGTTGTGTTGAGCTGTACTGAACAAGAGTGGATTCCCATGGAAATGGGTTGTACAGTCAGGTTATCAGACGTATTACCTGAAGAGGACTGTATTGGCGATATCTGCTTCCTAACTTTGGAGTCCTTGACTTCTCAACCTTACAGATGTTCTTTTAATGGAATACAATTTGTATAGTGAAGGCACATGCTGCTGTGGTGTTTACATCAACGCTCTGGTGTGGTTCAAAGCTCGAACCGTTCAGAAGTCTGGAGTGTAAAACTACATTTGAGGGAAGATTGGAGTGTAAAACTGTGTTCAAGGAAAGATTTAGTTGACAAAGTCCAGGCACAGCAGTCAATGATATGACCTGGTAAATGCAATACCTATGTGGCTTGTGTTTGTGCATCCATGTTCATGCAGTTACAGAAATGTAGGCCTCTATAGTGAAACATACACTGAGCATCCTCTTAATTTCCACCCCTAGGAACAGGTCATAATATGCAGCAAACCATGCATGAGGAAAAGGTCTTCAAGTGTCTGTTTGCTCTAGGTAGGAAAAGATTAGTAAAAGGGTACACCAGGCTCTTCTGTTGAGCAGAAATTAAGTTGCTTCAAATTCTACCAGAGATTCTGGACAACCTTCAAATATTCATGTTTAAGTTAAAGACTTTATAGCACTACGCATGGATGCAAAAAGAATTACACAGCCCTTCTTGCAAATAGAAATTCTAAGTAAGGACTTAAATACTTTTCTGACTTATTTAGTAAAAATCATCCTGATATGTTACAAGGCTCTTAATAGTTGGCCAAAGGAGATGCATGGAAGAGAGCAAGTACAGATAGAGAAGGAATTGCTGATACTGGAGAAGAACTGGTGCTGTCAGTTCAAGCAAAACAGAATCAAAGTAGAGATTGCTTTCAGGTGAGGTAAGCTAAATATTTTGCCCTTTTTTTCTATTTCCCCCCCTCCAGCTTAGACGGAAGCATTTAATTCATTTTTCTCATAAGATAAATTAGCCAGAGATATCAAGCAAACTGTTTATTTTGTATTAATTCAGATTGGTCTGGTTTAAATTATCTTTCTTTTGTTATGGTTGTCATATGGATAATACTATGCAGCTGTATGCAAAGAATAGAAAATCTTATGATCTGACTCATAAAGATGTTAAACATAAAATGCAACCTGCATTCTCTCATTCTTGGTCATTGGCTCCAAGCAGAGGAGCTCTGTTACAGCATTCTGGACAGCCTTTTGATCTCGGATCTTGACAAAGGGAAATGGCCACTGGGATAAGGTAGAGACTGCAGGTAGTACAATGCTCGTTGCGAACACAATACTGTCTGGAACCTGCAAAGCCCTGGCGCATGTGTTTCCTCTTAAATATGTAAGAAGGCCCCTTGAAGATAAGTGCTTTATTAGGGTTTGACTTCAAGCAGTCTGTCACAGACATCTTAAAATAATATTTGTAAGGCAAGTTTATCAATATTTATATTCCTAACCTTTTTAAAAATTATTATAGTTTTGAAATAGAGCAGGCTAATTCTCTTCCTTGCAGACCTGGGCCATACACACTTTCTAAACTCTTCACATTTGTCACTTTATGTAGAGAAGGGGTTTTATCAAAAAGTTTCACAGAATTATTATTATTGCACATGGCTGAATTTGTGGAAGGTAACAAGTTCATAGGATTTTGACTGAGTGCAACTATTTGTGTGAGTCTAGTTCCAGTGTGAGTCTTCTGAATGTTACGGCTGCCTAAGAGCCAGCAGGGGTCATTTTTAATTTTGGATCAGTGACATATTTAGCATTTGATGTTTTATATGTTTGTGTAGCTAAAAATAGCTGCAATCATTAGGACTTTGCTATCCTGCTCTTTCCCAGGTCTGTATCTACATGCCATGCACCCTGTGGTGTAACAAAGCTATCCTCAAGTCCACAGCATTGACCTCTCAGTTCTTGTGCAGAGGTCTAAGTTGTCAAACCTAAAACATGTCACTGATCCAGAATTGGGCAGATACAAGCTAATGGTGAAGATTTATGCTGGAACTAGAGGAAAAATTAGATATTTATAAATGTTGTGAGGAGAAAAGAGGCCATCTGAAGCTGATCGTGTTGGTGTCTGGTGCAGACACAGGAGCCAAGAGGACAACTGTGCCCTGGCAGCGTGGGGCTCCACGGGGCTCCGAAGGGCTCAGTGGCAATTGCCACTGGGCTTGGCCTAGATGGCTGCAACCAGTAATTGCTGCACCTCCTAAAGAGAAAGCAACTGCTGTTTTTCTAGGGAATATTTTAAAGCACCTTGTCTTTTATTGGAGTTTCTCTGCTAATATTAGAGAGCGTTTCCATGTGTCATGTCCTTGGATTTGTTCACCAGTACACCCGTAGCATGAGGGATTTTCCTTCTGTAGGGCCATGGAGGAGCCAAATGCAGTGCTGTGGATATGAGTCCAATAAAACAGGTTGTATGCAGATAGTGCTAAGCAGCTATTTACCTGTTGGGAATTACAGCTGATAGACCACCTTCATGCTGGAGAGTTGGCTTTACCTTTTAAAATCCCATGTGAGAATTACACTATGTGCAAGAAACATGTCGCCTGGAGTTTTACAAGTGAGTCTCAGGTATGCCCAATACACCAGAGCACAATAAGAAATAAAAGGTTTACAGAAGAATTTAATTCAGTGTCAAATATCTCTATCAAAACAGTTATCCCAGAGCTTGCTGGGATAACTTGACAACTTTGGCACAAAATCTTTGCAATGAGACAAAGAAAGACATGGATATCTGCAAATAAACTAGGTTCTGTGGCTGGGGTTCCTAATTTGTGTCCTCTGAAGGCAGGATCAGCTCTGTTACATTTATACTGTTCTTGCATTTCAGGGGTGGTTCATGCTGCCTTTGCTGTCTCATAGGACTTCTGGCTTTCCTTCTCCCTGGGAATATTGCAAGACAAATGTATGCAGCACCCTGTAAAAGGGAGAGGAGACAGTAAATATTTGCAGTGTTGCATATCTCGCATTACAGATGCTGCCCAAGCCTTCCAGACTCCTCCTTAGAAATGAGATAGCATTACAGTGCATTTGCATAGGGAGTATCTAGGAAGAACTAAAATGAAGTTATTTAATTGTAAAGGCTGGAGATATATTTTATTTTAAAGCTGTAGAATTGAAAGGGGCTTGGTGATTCCGTCTTTTTAAAGAGACTGCAGGTAAAATTGCAGTATAAAATTATATTCTGTTACATTTGCTCAGAATTTGGAGCCTCTGTAATATATACTGTCTGTGTAACTTATAAATATCAGAGCTCTTCCCAGCAGATTTCACTTGTGATATATTTAATATATGGCACTTATACATAGCTGAAATTACCTTTCTTAGATAAGTTTCAACAGGGATTTACAGCCCTTGTTACAAGAACAGTTCATGTTGGCATGTGGTGTGAGTGGACTGAGATGAAGGGAAGTGTTACTTCAAATCTTGATATGATTATTTGCCCATCTGTGTAGTCCTTTCTTGAATATTGCCAGGATAGGAAATATAAAATGGCTTCAAATTACCCAAGTCTTTAATTAAAAAGTAAACAAAACACTAATATTATGGGGGAAATGAAAGCTAATATTATGGGGGAAATAAAAATAGGAACAAAAGCATAGGTAAGGACTTTGATATGATTAGTCAAATTCCAGTGAAGACAAAACTCAAGCTCTGAGGGAAGCATTAAAGTGATCACTGCACTTCTTGCTAGCTGGGTGCTGGAATTGTCATCAAGCCTAGGGCTGGTTTGGGTGGTTTTCTCCTGAAACACTAGAACTGAGAAGCTGGAATGAGAGAGGTGGTTGGGATGTGCGTGGAAGCTCCTTGGGCTGTTTGTGGCAGAAAAGGAGCCAAAAAGGACCACTTGCACTCCTTATCGCAGCCTGCCTGGGCAGTGGAGGCTGAAGCCAAAACCTCAGACATCGTATTGCAGATGTGTTCCCACCCTCACCGAGCTTTACAAACTACAGAAGCGAGGTGGACGAGAGAAGCCTGGTTACCATTGCCATTTCGTCTATGAAATTTCAGTCCTGTTCTCACAGTTGTGTCCGGGGCTGTCAAGACAGGGCAGGAGTCAGCCCTCCACCCCAGACCAACCATGTCTTGCACCTTGCACTCGGGTAGCTGTCCCTGCCTGGAGCTCTAGGTCAAAGAAAATATTCCCCAAAAAGCAGAAAGGTTAGCTCATCTGTTGCTTATAGCCTGAAGTCTTTGTTCACAACAGCTACTATATTGGGAGTTTTCTTGGAATACATAGTTATAAATGGTAATGGAGTTCTCAGAAGTATCATTTCAACTCCCTGTACTTGTAACAGGTGCCATGCATTCAGGCTCTGATCAGAGTTTCCAGCCTTGCCCTCATCTTTGAGGCTCTTTGCTTCCTTCCTCCCCACAGACAAAAGACGTTTGGCTATAAAATGCAAGGGGGCAGCAATCTGGCAGAAGAATGAGGTTTGTCACACGCATTTCAGTGCTTGTCACATCTCCCAGGAGATGCTTGTTAGCCAACTTGAAGTGACTGCATTTGCATGCAACGCCAAAAGACAAAGGTGCCCTTGAAGTGATCAGCCTGCAAAGTCCAAGAGAAAGGCTGACTTTTTTTTTTCCTATAGAGAATGGAAAGTAAAATGGGTTTGACAGGAGCTTTTCTGAAAGCAAACCAATTAACAAAGTTCTTTATTTAGAAAATGTCATTGGCTATTCAAGAATAGAGAAATGGGAATTGAAAGGGATATCACACTTCAATTTTAACTAGCAGTTTGCAGACACTTTCTTTGGCTATCCCCTTTCCTAGCTGATATTTCCTCTGATTTATTCCACTGCAGAAGTGGATCATTTCAATGAGTTTTATGTAAGCCCACTTGGCTTTTTTACAGTTCTCTGAATGTTTCAATATATTCCACTGTTAAAAAATTTAAAAGTAGGTGGGGAAAGAGGAAATTTCTTGTTAATATATAACAATTTCTGAAGTCAATGTGCCTGTACTCAATATTTCAGGGCATTTTTCCAGACATCTAATGATGTCAGAGAATAAAAATAGCCAACTAGTAGGACCTTTCCTACAAAGTCCTCTGCAACCCAGAAGTTTCATGGCCCTAATCAGGTCCTTTTCTATCATCTTTAGGGAGAAACTGAAAAAACTATCAAAGGCACACAGGAAAAATAAAAGCGTTTTATAAAACTTCCATAGATGACTATGTCTGCTACAGCAAAAAGAGTTGAAATGAATGTGTGATCTTTCTGGTAACATCAGAACAATCATGGTTGACCAAATGGTCTAGCTGAGGTTTTCTTGTGAGAACACTGGAAACATCTGCTGAGGATTTCTATTAATTTACAGTTGGCCACAGGAAGGGCAGCAATCTCGACACAGACACCAAGCCAGTGGTACTATAATTGCTTTTACATATACTGTGGAAAAACAGAGGTACATTTGGACTTAGTATATGCAATTCCAGGGATTTCAGGTAAGTTCACATCCAAGTGATGAGAGAAAAATCTTGAATTTGAAAAAAGAAACTACTCATTTTCAAACATGCGTATTTTGAATCATAAATAAGAAAAGTGTCGTACTGGTGATTTTTATGAGTGAAAAATTAAGTGGGTGAAAATATAAACAGAAGACCTGAGATGGAAATGTTCTTCAATTCTTTTTAATTCTCTGACTTTTAAGGAAATGTAGTAAAAGGATGTACATCTTAAAAAGAGTGTAACTTGTGGGTTTTTCCATAAGATTTATTTGCTTTGTATTTCAGAATTTCTATCCTATTGGGACATTTGGTTGCCTGAAGAGGTTGTGTAGTTTCCATTCTTGAAGATTTTTGGGACCAAACTGAATAAAACTCTGAGGTAACAGGGGCTCCTTGTAGCAGGAGGTTAGGGTGGATACTTCACCAGATCCCTTTCAAACTGAATTATCCTGTTATCCTATCAAACATTTAAAGAAGAATTATTTTTATTTCATGCTTTTAGGCAAAATAGTGTGGCTACATTATGGGCTCTACAGTTATTGCTACAGCAGAAGAGCCAATCTGGAATACTTCCAGAACTACCTCATTCATCCCACCTATGATTTATGCCAGCTGCCAAATGTTCTTACTCATGTCTTTATTTATTCTTATCCTTGGTTTGGCTGATAAGGCAATACCTGTGCTGCTAATGTGTATTATAGGGTTTTTTTTCTATCAGTTACATTGTGTTATTATTTCAATACAACTGAAGAGAAATGAATATACAAGAGATGAAATCTGAAACTTTATGCTTGTGCCATTCATAATACTTCATTCTCTTGATTAAAATATTATTTTGATTGGCCAAAGCTGTTAGAATAAGCACAAATAAGAGGCTTTATATCTTGTCTGCATGTGTACATATATCTTGTTTTTACCTGACTGCAGCCCTTAGTAATGTTAACCCCATAGCAATGTTAACAGAAAACTCCTCAAAGGCAATGTGCCACATATTAGCCTAGCAGCTGAAAGATGAATAAATCCAGCAGCAAAAGAAAAATGAAATTAGGTAAAGGGAAAAATCAGTTGAGTATTTAGTGACTCAAAGTAATTTAGACCTCAGCTGTTTTGGGTTTGGACACAAGAAAATGAAAGTGCACCGGTTTGATGTGAAATCTCTTCCATCTGGTTCAAACAGGAAAGCAAACTTTTTGTCGTCTTGTTAGCTATGAATTTTTCAAACAAGTTTTCCATAGATCCATTCTAAGTTTATTGTGAAGCCTTCCAGAGGTCACGGTAGAAGTCACTGTAAATAGATTAAATTACCGTTTCTGTAGAAAGAGTGGATGTATACAGTCACTGGAGTAATCCCACTCTACTGACTTCCAAAACTTCTGTGGTTGTTTCAAACAGCAGAATGAAAATCAGTATCTGCATTTCTTTTGCCTTTGGATTTTTCCAAGCAAGTCATAAATTTCACCTGCATAGAGCTACCCACATCCTCTTATTTCATGATACTGATTTACTTTATAATACTGATACCAGAAGGAATTAAACTAAGGTAAAGTCAGAGTGACTCCAGGGTATAATTTAAATCTTTTGGGTTATTAAAAACGCCAGCTGTCTTGAAAATAACATGACAGAAGAACCCTGAGAAGTTACATCTTAACAGACTGCGATTCAAATGTAGCAGAGAGGTTGGTGTATTGTGGGCTGTTGTTGGCATATAGAGGAGCGTGTGAAATATTGATTAAAGATTAACAATCTTTACAAGGAAGATGTGAAGCAGAGAATACGGTCTAGGAAGCTTGAAGGAAAGAATAACTTGGATTCTTATCGTTTTCCTGTAATTGTTTAATGTTCAGGTCCTGTCCTGTCTCTTCTAGTCACGTAAGGAGGTAGTAGAGCAAATGCATTTAAAAGGTTTGAAGTGCATATTACTGCAACTAGACTTACGTACAGTATCAAAAATTAAAGTGTTAAGATTTAGAAAGAGATAGACCTAGATTTAGGTACAGAACAGTGTCTGTAATCAATTGTAGCCCTAGATACAAATTTTGCTTTTGAAAAAATTTGCGATAGGTGTCATTCTAATGCTTGATTGTGGAAACAAGACTGAAGGTTCAAGCTCCCAAAGTGACATTCAATTACTGAATAGCTTAGCCTTACTTTTACCCTTATGTGAGAAATGTGAGTGGACTAGACATGAAATATAAAGAAATAGGTTTTTTATATGGAACAGATGAAAACTGAAGTGCGTAGAACCTGGATTTTCTCATACACTACAAATGAGGAAAATAGTACACGTTTGGTCTTTCAAGTTTAAAATAACAGCAATGTATTAGTCACTAAAATCATACGTATTGTCTCTATTTCTGTTTGTACAACTGATTATTCCTGTGTTTTTATATGTAGGTATTCTGTAAATTTACTATACTTGATTCAATGTAGATTCTTGAGGAGGATTGATTGGTAATTAGAACTTGGTTATAAAATCCATAAGAAAGAGCTGCATTGAAGTGTTGATTGATTGTACACAGAAATCAGACATCATTATCTAATTTTTGTAAGTATAGACGTCTCACTAATTCAGTGAATGTGAATGTAGTAGACACTTTCTAGACATCTGGTGCACAGCAATACAAACGCTTTTTTACTGCCTAAGTTCCAGCCTGTTGCACAACTCCATAGAAAGAAATTGTTCATGGTTAAAACAATTTGCAATCAGATTTGTTTCTGACTCTGCTGAGCTTTACCTTATAGTAGGCAAGGGGACAGCTATAGCAGCAAACTCCTCAGCATTCGGAACCTATTTCTCACTGCTATGTGTATTTTGCAAGGATTTTGTTAAATTCATTTTTTTGCAAACATGGCATAGCAAGACACCAGCAGTACTGTTATCCTGTAGTCTACAAATCCTCTGTCCAAATAGTGCTGAGAAGCTAGAGCTCTGCAGATGGAGAAAACCAGCAGATCTATGGTTTGACTTTTTCACGCTCTCTCTTATCATACGCAGAACACAGATGTTCCAATGGATGTTAGTAAGATCATTGTCAAGTCGAACAGTGCAGCAAAATGCTGTACACAGCAACTGAGCATTACAGAGCCCAGAGCGTTACCAACAATCAGGGCCAGTATCTGAGTACCAGCATCCAAATATTCAAAGGTCCCCAAGAATTCAAGGCAGAGTCAAAAGCCAGTTTTATTTTCAGTTGGTCCACACAAAGACCACCAGTGATTTCAAATTCAGTGCTATTCCCAAATGTGGGATAACTAATTAAAAGCAATCAGTGCTTAGAAAGAGATCAGCATCAAAAATTTATTTGCTACTGTTCTGGTCTTACTGAAGGTGGCTCGTCTTTGTTGGAACAAAGTGGTCAAGGTATATCTATTACCTTTTAGATGCCTTTTGGCACAAAAAATCATTCCAGAATTGTCAGTGTGCATCATTAAGATACATGCAGCATATAAAAAATTTACGAATACATGTATAAATACATACATATATAGATATCCAAGATGTTAGCAGTAGAGGTAAAACATGCGGGAGGCCACTATTTGGTGTATCTTACTCACTTAGCAGAATGAAGCATCCTTTGTACCTCCATTCTAGGAGAAGCTGACGGAAAATAAGTAGACTGCGGTAAGGTACTCACACTATGTGACATCCTAAACTGATGCGATATGAGTAAATACACCACCAACTACTTTTTCCCTACTAACATCTTTGGTCAAAACCCATCTCCTCTGGAGGGGCATAGAGCTTTGTTCCACTTAAGAGTTTGCTTCCTGATAATGGTGTGGGGCAGTGCACAGTCAAGAAGTAGACCAGAAGCTCCTGCTGTTTGTCACTGGTTTCTCTGCCTCAGGAATGGCCACAATCCTTGCGCATCCTTGCATGCTTGGGATTAGCAGTGCAGAGTATAATGGTTCATGAATCACAGCATATCAAGTTTTGCTGATTGTTTAACTGCTGGACCCAAAAGTCATGTGCTGTTCATAAACAGCCACTCTGAGCTTGGGCTAATGAAAGAAACCATCAGGTTCCTGCTGGCATTTGGAATCTGCCGTCTCAGAAACCATCATTTGTAATGCATGACTGAAAGACTTCTTTCAATTAGGGGTCAGCGCCATTGGCTACCAGCTGTGATGCTGTGGAGTTTGCTGTGACAGGGTATTCCCTTTTCCAAGACCAGAGTCTCCGCTAAGTCTCTTGACTGTCTGCCAATCTTCAGAACTGGAATGTGTGAAGTTCAGCTTAGAAACAGTTTCTTTCCATTATTTGTGCTTGTTTTGATCTAGTATGTGAAAAAGGTTTCTAGTTTGGTTATAGGATTCTCGTTCATTCCTGCCAGATTTAAATTCATTATATAATCTAGCATCATCAAATGACTGCCTAGGAATGAGAAACAGATGCATCTCCTGAGATATAGAATTCTTTGCTACAACCATGCATTGGTGACTTGGCAGCCACCACTATATCACCGTAATGGCATGAACAAAGGCATCATGAATGTGATAAAACCAAAACCATTCAGTAATGGACTCTGAAGTAGTATGATAGAGAACTGGCATCTCATACCTTAAGAATGATGGAGAAAGCATTTGTCCTGGCACAACCATACTGTCATGGTGATCCTTTACTGCCCAAGCACAATTCAGGACTTTGCTCCCTGAGGGTAGTCATAGCTATTGTCAGTATCAATCTGGCTTCTCCATTTACACGCTGCTGTGTTGTGAGCAGACTCTGTCTGGCTGTCGTACTGCTGAAGCATGTTACACAGCTCTTCTTGTGGCTAATCTACCACGGGTGACCACTAATCCAAGCTAATGGATGAGATCCTTTCATTTGAAGGGCTTTGAAACTGTAGTGTGGGCTTTCATTTCCACCGTCGGCATAATAAGAAAGAAGTTACAGGTGGTTACGCCTAGAGGATGCCAACTGCTGTGAACTGCTGGATACTTGGAAAGAACTTCTGAGAAAAATGACATGATGTATTTTCCATCTTTTTTTTAAATAAAATAATCTCCAAGAGACAGCTGTCTGCTACTGCTTCCAGCAAGCAGTGCAGTGGCAAAGGCCATTAAACAGTTTTGGAACCCCCATTCAGAAGTGCTCTGAAAAAGCTGGCTAAACTGCTACTAAACTCTGGAGGTACCTGACCTCTCTAGGAGGTTTCCTACTTGGTGTTAAGTTCTCGAGGTGTCTAGGGTTGTACATCTGAACATTTCACCATGATCTTCACAGGACCAAGCTACCCAGCTGTTAGCACGAAGTGAAACATCAAGATCTTTGAACAGTGCATTTTTCCCCTGCAGTCTTCAGGAACAATTTGTCTTGTAGCATATGGGTCCACAAAATGGAACATAACATTTGTTTGTGCAAGGAATGTACAAGCCTGCATGGAGCTGGCAGGTTTTGCCATCAGAGGTGATACCTACTCCTGTAAATGGCGATTCCCTCAAAAAAAACCCCCCAAAACCCCAAACCTCACCCGAATCTCATGAAACCCAAAAACAAATAACAAAAGGCCCCACAGCCTCATACTTACTGAAAGGGTTAAGTTCCTCATGAAATTGAAATCACACTTGCCACTGCCTTTTAAAAGATAGCTGGAGGAAGAGAGAAAGGCCTTAATTTCTATAATAGCATCTTAGTCAGATTATTCACCAAGTAAAAGCATGTCTTTTTTCCTGTGCTGAAGGGAATCCACAGTCAGAATATCCTGTCTCTGAAAAGCATCCCAGGGCCCATGCTATAGGTTTTTATGTTTTGTTTCAGTTTAATTTGCCTCTGAGTAAAATAAAAATAATTCCAAATTCATTGGCCCAGATGGGATGCGTGGCTTTATAGCCTATTGAGCAGAGCTTCAACATGTGAAGAGTCTTGGTTTCTCATCTCAGTTTTTTGTATTTCACAGTAAGCAGACCTTCAACTAGTTGCAGGGGTGCGTCTTTCAATGTGTAAATGGGCCTAGACCTTCCGTCTTCCTTCTCCACTCCATCTTCTGTTGTTGAATGAGAGGAGTCCTATTTAAGATGACTGCCTTCTAAGTAAAGGACTATGAGTGGGATGAGACCACGCCATCCTCTAAGCTTCTTCCCTCTGTTGAGTCTCAATTGCTTTCTCTCGCTTCATGGAAAGGAACTGATGCCAGCATATTTGATACAGAGGTCGTCGACTCATGGGCCTTTACAGACCGCAGTCCTTCACTGTATTCCTAGTTATCCAGCTCAGCTAGTAGAGCTCTGCCCCTGAATTGTATCTTGGGATAGAGATCCTTACACCCTATAAGTGTAACCATGGTGAGCAGATCTTTCTTCTTACTCCATCACCACATTCTGCAGAGACAAGCATAAAGAAACCCTTAGCTTTATATGCCAATTTTTTTCAACAGTTCTTCAAGCAGATGTTATTGCGTGATAGATTGACTATAGCCAGTCCTATAACCAATCCTCACTAAATTATTTGCAGGTTTTTCTTGTGGATCAACAGTTGGCAAGAAGTTTTCCAAACCTGACTAATATATATGCATTATCTTGAGGATAATAAATGGAAGAACATCTGTGCTTAATACTTTTCCTCCTTTCAGAAATTCTCAAAGTTCCACAGATGCAAAACAAGATCCTTTGTAAGTGAACAGTGCTTTTGAATTTCCTTCACAGCTGAAGAGGTTAATAAGTTGATGACCAAAAGGAAACCACTTGGAAGACAAGATTTCTTTGGCTATTAGATGAAGTAATTAATTTTAGTAATAATTGTTGCTGTATAAAAGATCCCAATATACTGGTCATAATTTTTCTGGTGGAAAGCCAGTATTAAGGCATCTAAATGTGACACTGGTAGCTATTATATTAGAAGGTTCGCTATACGTGTAGTAACTCCAAGAGAGTTTTATAGGTCTCAGCTGATGACTCCCACTCTGGCTATTAGGGGTGCTCAGAGTTTTTGTTTCAGATAACTCCAGTTACCATGAGTGTCAGGAGCACATTGAACTAAGCACATTGAACTAAGACTTGAGGGACAAATTGGGGAATTAATATTATAAATGATATAAACTTCAGCCATCTGATTAATCCCAAATGGGAAAGCCGAAGAAGATATTTGGATGTTAAGTTCTGTGCTAGATGTGAGTCACTTTTTGCCTCGAGACAGGGGACATCTTTTAAAGGGGGCTTTGAATTGTTTTGAGGTCTGTATGCTAAGATTACTCATTAATAATTGATTTTTTATTTGATAATCTCATTTCCAAGTAACAATTGTTAAGCCATAAAATGGAATAGAAAAAGCAATACGCCACAACACTTTCTTCTATGTTCTTCCACCATGGAAGGTGAAACAACAGACTTAACTACTAAAGCCTAGATAGCAGCACGAAACCTCAACAGCATGTGCTGAGGTCTTTCAACACAATCCCCACTTAATTTCCAAATCTGGCAAATTACTATTTGCTTCCTGCCATGTCACTAACTTGATGTGTGATTTTCCAGGACTCTTCACTTATATGACTATAAGCAAACCAAGAAAAAAGGTCTTTTACATAATACAGACACCTTTCTGGCACAGCAGGAGAGGAAGAATGAAGTACAGTCAGCAACTGAAGCTTCAGCAATAGCACTTATTTTCTGGTGAGAATACCAGCCTGGTGGATTAGGCATACTGGACTGACATTCTTCACTTGGTGTTTCTGTACTTACATCATCATCTGGCTAATTGGAAATGGAGGAGGGTTTTTCTTCTGAGATCCATGTCTTTGTACTTCCCTGGGCCAAACTCCTTGCCTCAGCAGTTGTCAAACTGTGAGGACACCAGTGACTTTTTAAACTACAAACCATAACAGTACAAAAGAAAGCTGCTAAGTTAAAATTGTCATATGGCCAGATCGCCTTAGAGTATTTTCATCTGATGGCTTTGGCTTTGAGAAACATTATTCAGCATATTAGTAGCCCCAGATTTTCCACTTATGAGACACAGCTGATGTTCTTATCACAGATCTGTTTTGTATGTATGAAACATACTGTTTCATCTATGTCAGAATTTTCTAGTATTTTTAACATTTTTGAGCCCCTAGGTTTTCCCAGTAACAATGAGGATCTCTTTAAAAATTATGCATGTTGTAGATAAGTGCATACGAAATTGCTTTTTGAATTATCCTTTGTGATCTTCTGGAAATAATTCCCCACTGTTCTGGGCTGAAAACTACTTATCTGCACATATTGCTGCACTGGGCTGGCTGTGTTCTTTTTACTGGGCATAAACAATCTCTGGGAATTAATAAGCTGTCATAAGATGCTTTGGGAATAAAAAGCAAAGTCAGGAAAAGTGCAGAGCTGTGAAGGTTCTTTTTGTCAATGTTCATATTCATGGTTATAAAAATCTAATTCAGAATTTTAATTTACTGAAAAAAAAAAATCCATTCAGACACTGTGCATTTGTCACTTGTGAGCCAGAAGCAGACAATCGTGGTATTGTCCTGTCTTGTAGTCCAAGAAAAATCAACTTTTATCTTATGAAAAATAAGTTTATATACCTAAGATATTGCAATAATTTGGGGGGAGGGGATGTTTGTAATGCCTTTCTGTTTTACAGAGTTAAGTACAGCAATCTGTCCTTTGATGATCTGGTGTCTTAATGTATGCAGAGTCCCTTAATTAATTTATATCCTGAGATGGGTGAGAGGGGAAATGGCGGTACAGTAATGGAGGCACTTTGGCCAAGCCATGCAGCAGCCACTGCTAGAGCTGGTCACAACACCTGACTGGAAAAGCAAAGCTTCTGATCATCTTTAGTTTAAGTCAACTATTTATTGAGATTTATTTCCTTATCTGGATATTTCTACTTTATCTAGCCAGGAGATTAGGTGCTGTGGCTTCAAAAGGGGATCAGAAAGATTTTTGTGCTGTTTTGTGCTCTTGTGGACAGTTCTGGAAGCAGATACTCGTAGCTAAGATGAGGGACAAAGCCAAAAGGTTCCAGGGGGAACAAACATTAAAACACTGGGGTTTTTTTTACAGAAAAGGACAAAAGAAAATGTGCTGCCAGTGCTAGATACTTTTATTTAAATCTATCCTACTAAATTTTATGGCAAAATACTTACTGTGTGGTCCTTTCCTATGATATTCATGAATATTTTCTTAACCACTGCAGCCTAAGAGCCTTGTAAGTCAAATAAAACACTTCGGCACAGAGGAATTATTCATATTCAGTACAAGCAGAAAATAAAATGAGAACTTTTCACAAACAGCAGTGGCCTATGAAAAGGCAGGAAAGAAAAACAAAGGTAGCTGCTCTGGGCAGCTTCTTGCTCCCAAAACTGTCAAAAAAATCTGCTATAAAAGAGTTCTCAGATGGGCACATAGGAACATATACCTCTGGGAGAGGTATAAGGGTTTGAGGGGCATCAGGACACCTATGTATCTGTGGAGAAAGACATTTCTTCCTCAGTTTTGCAAGCAACCAGATAAAGCTTTGAAGCCTTAAAAGTCATGAGAGTCCATTCTACAGTAAGATGAGCATTCTGCAACAAACAGAGAGTTTTTGCACCACAAAAGGCAGGTACAAGCTCGAGAGACCTCTGGTCAATCAACCCAGAGAGTTATAACACCTGTTTGAAATGTGTCCAGAGGCTCTGTATTGAAGTTTCAGGCAATGTCCTGCAATAGTCCCTAGAGCAGGGGAACCGAAAGGAGAGAGCTTCAGAGGCAGGGTGGTAGCCCAAACTAAGCAAAGAACTGTTTTGTTTGACATTTTGCCCAAGGTTTATAATTGAAAGAAAAAGCTTTGACCTGCAAGAAACCCTGGGTGTGGTGGACAGTGCTTCCTGGGCTGAGGGAAACGGGCGAGCTGCCCTGTCAGCTGCCTCAGGCATGGGTGAACAAATACATGGTCTCTGGATGAAAAGTCATTATGATGGGAACTATTTTGGATGGATTCACACTTAATAATTTTCAGGATTACTCAGATGCTTTTGTTTTAATGGTTCAGAAAAAAGTTGTCCTTAAGGGCTGTGGAAATAATCCTATGCAATAAAAGTTGCTGATGCTTAGGGACAAGCAAAATTTTACTCAGAAGATGTATATTTTCTCCTGTAAGCACTGTCTAGCACAGCAGAAGCTATTGATGAGGTAACAAGTCATTTGCTGGAATATGCAACTTCTAAGGAATGAAGATAGTACAGCCTGAAAGGCTCAAAAAGTGAAACATAAATATGCCAGCAATATGCTGTGTGTTTGACAGCAAACGTAGTTGCATACACCTGTGTGTGTATTTTCTACTGGACAAAAGTGCAGGCTATACATTTCTCAAAGGAAACAAGTAGGTTTTTTAAATTTTGTTAAGTAATTTATATTGAAAAACACACCCAAATCCCTCCTCAAAAGTGAGACCTTTCCAAAATAGCCATAAACTTAAGACAGCATGAGGGACTCTCCCCTAAATGGGAGCATTTCCAAAGATCTGTAGTATTTCCAGGTCTTTTTTTTTTTTATTGCATAATATTCCTGGTAAAACATGCAAGATTTTGTGACACTGAAGCTCAGAAAATCCAGCATCACACAACTCACAGAGAAGAGCACTTTGTGCATACAGAGGAAGAAGCATATGAAAGAAAATTTTGTATGGCCTCCCAGCAAGGAGGGATTTTAGTCTGTACATGCTGTACACTCTCCTCAGTATTTCACAATATAATGTTTTCATTCCACAGCAGAGCCATTTCTAGTTCAGCTTCTTGAATTCGTCGTTTTCCTTTGTCCCCACAGCCATTCCCATGTTTACATTCTGGCTGGTACATGTGCCCAGAAGACATTTAAAGTCCTCTTCTTGATTCCTGAAGAAGCATATAATATAAGAGTTTAAAATCTATCTAACCTAGACTTTTCCAAAATGGCCAGGTTTATAATGATTGCCCAGGACCCTCAGAAAACTTCTGCCACTGTATAACCAGTAAGTTACCTGGAGAAGCTATTTAATGAATATCTCATTACCATATTGGTTGTAGGTGGGTTTCTGTAGCATCTTTTCTGCTCCAAACCTACTCTGTGTGTGGGCTTCACCCACAGAGGTAAATGGCATGTAGACAATAATTTACCTGACCAAATGGCTGCTACCTATTTTCTTGCCTGTTCTGCTTCCCAGCTGAAGCCATCAGATCATCTGGTATTCTATTTACTAGGATTTCTTTTCTCCCCATCCACAGTGTCTGGTCATGCTGCTTGTCCCATCTATGCTACTTGAAAGAACATGAGGACTTCTTATATTCCAATGTGTCTCTTACAAAGAAGGACAAAAGTAAGCTGTGGATACATTTATACATTACTTTTCACTAGGGAGATAAGCAATACATTTCTTAAGAGCTTGTGACTTGTTTATAGCCTCATCTGACATGCGGACTTTCCATACAGAGTGATCCTGGCTTGGAAATATCTTTATTTAAAATAATGTCTTTCATTAGCCAGGCTATGGCTGACAACAATCTGGTCCCTGTTTTAGACAAACTTGAAAACTTAATTGAATTCTACTTCATGCTGCTGTTGTCTCACTTTGGAGAGTGTGGGAGATGCTTCAGGATAGCTTATGTGGATGCTTTGACAGCACAGAAGAAACATCATTATAATTTCTAAAAGAGATGATTGGTTTAATCCAGGACACAAGAGTAACATCTTATAAATTGTAACCACCTGGTCCAAAGAACAAATCTAAAATATTGTATTGTCACTACTAGATATGTGAAATCAGAGTCCACTTGAGTAGTCCTCAGCTGTACTATTTTTTCTGGTAAACATTGCAGTGTTGGTAAATATAGTGTATATTTACAGTACAGGTTTGTTTTTCAAGAGATCAGTATAACTCTGATGAGGCTCATGTCTGCAAAGACAGAATTTCATTAGGAAATTTGAAGACAGTAGTATCCATTACTACAAACAGTAATGTTTCATGGTTAGGTGCCTCTATAGATGTGCTAATTGGCAACGTGACAGTCTTTTGCTTAGCCAACTGATCCTGCATGTAATCTCAGCATTTTCTCATAATTTAACAAGGAATCAGAATCCTAAACAGTGGTAAAATGCATTCACAAGTATTTGATCTTGACCAAATCACAGCATTTAGTTTAATTTTATTTTTCATTCCCTGCAGAGATCTGATAAACCAGAGAAACTGGCCACGGGTTTTGCACCTGCTATAACTTCCTATTTCGAATTTGTCTTGTGTCTTTTGTGAGATACCCAAGCGTATTTATGCCAGTCTACCTAGCACAATATGTTCCCTTCACTGCTCCAGTATAAAGTGTCTGTTGCATTTAAATTCAACAATTTAACATAACAAAATACATTTTCTTGAAAAGAAAAAAAGAGCAAGTCACGGGTGCCTACTACTGACTTGTTTATGCTCCAGTAAGTGTCCTCAGCTTTCCCCAGCCAGGGTAAATTAAGTGAGATAGCTTGTCCCTGGGACCTTCAGAGTCTTAACTGTTTTTCCTTGCATTTATGGCACTTAGTTTTCACATGCAAAATAATAAACTGGGAAATGAGCTCCAGCCTTGCAGTAATCTTCTAAGTTTCCCACATATTACCAATCTGAGGAGGCCAGAGCATTCTAATGAGTCTCCCACCTGGGACCTCCACCCTCACATCCTACTAAGGTCCATCTAAGGTCAGGTCTGAATGCTTTCTCCTTTCCTCTGAGCACACCTTTATCCAGCCTTTGTCTGCTGTCTGTCCCCTCAGACCTTGCCTTATTCAGGGCCATCGAAGGGGCTGGTTCTGTCTGTTTTTTTTTCAGAGGGGATGTTGTGTGAGGATACGCGGTCCTGGTGGGTGAGGGCATGGCTAGTCTGGAGTTGTCCTCGGCTTCCCCCTGTACTCTGCAGGCCCTCTTGCTGTTCCCTGACACTACAGCCTTGCAGCTCAGCATCTTTCATCGTGGTGGGGCAATGAAATATAGAACAACTGAAGAGCAACTTGAAGTAATTCGGGCTCCAGAGAGGCTGTTTTCTCACCTGGTGAGCATGTGTATGGATGTGACCCAGCCTACTGGCCCTTCATCTGAGCTTCTCCTGGGTTATGTGGACAACTTTACACTAATGAGTTTGTATAAAAGTTATGTTTGTTTCATACGTTGATGTATGGTATGTGAACATTTTAAAAGGTAATTCTGAAGTGTAGTCCCTTTGCTTCTGTCTCTTCTTCTCAGTATTCATTAATTTGAGTTGGAAGAGGAAGCAGGGAATGGCTCGCTGAGGAAGTCACCACATCTAGCACTAGCCACAGAGTGAGAGAGTGACTAGGCCTTTCACTAGTGCTGAGATCAGCTGAACAGTGCTGATTAATGGGACTTCTTGTAAGAAACATGATGGCATAACAAGGTAGTGTAAAGTAGCAAGATCTCGAAAGTTTTGAATATGCAAATTGGGAAGTTGGGATATGAAACTGCAACGGTATTTGACTGCCTTCTCCTGTCACTTTGGTCAAAATGAACTTTGAACCCTGTTTCAAAATACTCTATAGTCAGTGTTTTGCATTATAGATGTAGAACCTCTGCATGCTTCTTCCCTGAGTAAAAATGAAGTTAATCTTGCCAGAACATCCTCCTTGTGCAGTCTTTTGTGCAACACTTGCACCATTGCTTACTGCCTAATGCACCTTCAAAATCCTAATGGCTAGGGATCTCTCTGTATTTAGATGACTACAGACTGTTAGATGTGCATTGTTGACTTGCTTCTTGGTTTTTGGTGGTTTTTTTTTTAATTTCCTTGCCATAAAATTCTTTTTTTTTTCTTACACAGACTTTTAATTTACATTTTTTTTGTCATGTGGAATCTAAAAGCCTTTGATTCATATTTACTCTTTGCTTTTGGTGTATGGAAAAAGCTTAAGACATACTTGACTCTAATAGTGATACAAATTTATACACCAGGAAGGAACAGAAATATTTGAAAGTAATCTCATCCCAGTGTATTTAAGGGCTTCAGTTACTAATAGCCACAGATTGCAAAACCCCTTTATTATCTGTGTTTTGTTACTAGAACGTAAAAGAATAGAATCAGCAATAGTTTATGGGCTTGCTCAGTGATACTGGTGTTAAGCAGGAGAGAAAGCTGAGGTTTGCCTCCAAAGGATTCTTGGGAAGTGACTTTGAAACACAGCTTAAAGGGTAATTGCTTTTCCATCATAAATTTTTTTAAAGGAGAGTGATTTTCCAAGTGTTTTATAAACACTTAGTTCAATAATATGCCTAAAGTCAAATGCTCAATGAAAAACCTGTGTTTGGAAAACAACAATTGCAAAGAGAGAGGAAAAAATCCAGCTATTCCAATGGCATAGCACCTCACCCAGAAAGAATGTTAAGGGGCTGTAATCAGAGAGTTATAGGGGTCTAGCATTTACCCATTGCTGAATGCATCCAAAAGGGAGCTGAGATGCAACAGCAACCACTTTAAAATTTATCTATTAATTGATTTTACATTAATGGATTAATTTCTTTCTTTAACACTTAAAATATTTTCAAATTGCAAAATGCTTGTAGCTTTCCCCAGTCTGGAGAGAAAAAAAGCCAAAGCCAAATATGCTTTGCATAAATAAGGCCATATTTTCAAATGCTTTCTCTGTAATGTACTACTAGCTATAAACAGTATCTCAAAGAATTAGTAGTGTTTCTATGTCAAGATAGCTGTAAGTATGAGAGGACCAGCAGTACTTTAACAATGAGAGCTCTTCATCCACTCCAGTCACTGTTTTGTGTTGGTTTTTTTGTCTTTCCAATAATGGTTTGGATTTTCCCTTCTTTTTTAAAAAAATAAAATGTATCCATACTACATACATGTTATTTCTGGATTTACAACCACATGTAACTGCATCCTCTAAAACTTTGAAGGATTAACTCTTAACAACTAGATATGAAACTTATTCCCATAAAGATCTGTGAAAAAAGTATGATTTTTTTTTTGTATAAAGGAAAACTGGGTCCTATGGTTGCAAGGTAGAAGAAAACATTTTTTTACAGTGCACCTTCCTAAATCTTACTCTATTTCCCCACAAATATATTGTTTTCAGCAATAAAATGAAAGTCTGTGAGAGGCAGTGAAGGACACAACTAAGCCAACGGCAATCTTTTCTTGTTTTCAATATCTGCATTCCTTGAGCTTTGCCTCTTGAGATCAGTGCTTTCCATGCTCAGTATAAATGTGTCCACCGAGGCATACGTGTGCCAGCCCTTTGCATTGCTTCTCTTCCACTTGAATCCTCCAAACAGGATTTCAGAGGGGCTGCCTTCAACTTCCCATCCATTATCTGAACCACACTAGGGCCACTCCAGCAAAAGAGACTGAGCAAGAAGAGATTTGTAGACTGTATTTCTGTGATGTAAAAAACTTTCCAGAACTGGCTGGAGCTGCTGCTCTACAGTGGTTTTGGTTTTTCACCTTGGGAAGTAAAACAGAGATTTCATGGTTTACCTTTGTGATGGGTGGCAATAAAGGGGACTGTACCTCATGTGTTGCTGCTTTTTATCATTATTACAATAACAGTAGTAGGAGAAGGTTTAAAGGGGGGGTTTATAACTCTACTGCAAGAATGGTTGTATTTCACTGGCAGCAGTTCCCTCTCGGTATTATGCTCCTGTGAATGTAGGATACAGCCTAAATACTTACAGGTGGCCTGCGTATGTTTTTATCACCATTGGTAACAAAGCCTTCATAAACTTTTCATCTGCCTAAACAAAATAGAATAAACATCAGATTGAGGTGATGCCACCATAATGGTAGCAGAAGAAGAGAGAAACTTGCTTCCCTGATGTGTTGTTTTACCTAAAACTCATGGAAAGGTACTAGATCATCATATACTGCACAGGTCGTTAGGGTCTAGAAAAAGCTACCAAGTTGAAATAGGTTGGTCAGAATGAAGGAGAGCAGAGGATGAAGGCAAACAGACGTACCAGCATGCAAGGAAATGATTTGTTGCTGGAAAAATAGTTCCTAGAAAGGCAGCTCCTCCCCTCTTGCTCTGCTTCCAGCACAGCATCACAATATGCAATGATACAATTAGCTATGTCCTCCATTCACAGTTTCAGAGATACCTATGCCCTGTTAATTCACTGAAAATGAGGTTAGTGTAAGAATTTATTAGTAGAGATTGCCAGCTTTTACATGCAGCACGTGTATGCAGAGCTGCAACTTTTATCTGCTAAGACATATTTAGGGTTCTGGGAGAGTTTTACTCTTGACATCTTAGCGACATTAAGAAACCATTTTTGGTTTAATCATATCCTTATTATGAAATAAGAGTCATCTATTATAATTGGATTTATAGCTAAGCACTACACTGGGAATTTAAAAAATCCCATTCTATATTCCACCAGATAGACACCCTACCTTTTTTTTTGCCCTGGGTCTTGCAACACAGCAGGAAAATAACAGTAATGCAGTTTCCACATAGAGCCTTATTGCTTCTTACAGAGTTTAGATAGTTTAGATAATTTCACTGGTTCTTCTCCCAATTCTTATCTACACCAACAATAATGTGGCTTATTATATCCAATTACTCTATGGTTCTAGATTTGTAGAAATTTAACGTGGGTTTGGTAAATGAAAGCTATTTCAGTTTATGTCTATCAATAAAACCTCCTAAACCCAAGCAGTGCTGTGGCAATATAACTAGGACTCTTGGTCCCATCTCCAGTAGCCTTCACAAAGGACAGAATGACATGAGGATCTCTGCATCTGAGCTGTAATATATTCCAGGAGAGCAGCTGGGGTCAAAGACACTAGTGGGAAGCTCAGGATCCTTCTCATAAAAAGTCTAGGGTAGAACAGGGAAATTTTCCCTGGCTCCTCTTGAAATTGTTCTGTTGCTGTGTATAGAGTAGCTGGATTGACTGGGCCAGGGAAGGAAAGATGCAATCTCCAACATCTGGTTGAGGGCTTCAGCTGGAAAGCAAAGGGTCATTTCTAAAATGATTTTGTTGTTTTACTGTAATTGGACATTAGAAATTAATGTAAGCGATCATTTTTTTTTATGTTTGCTTCTTTAATAGTATTTGCCTCTGGGTTGTTTAGTTACCATTTTTTATGACTGAAAATTGGTTTTAAAGTTTTTTCTTTCCTCTTAATAGCATTGCAAAGATTTAAGTTCTTTTACTATGGTATTTCTCTTTATTTTAGAACAGAAACTATAATAGCAGAATTTGGCCCAAATGACTAGCTTTTCAAAGTTTCAATAAGCAGCAAATCCTATAGCCAGCCTGTGTAGGGAGGAAAGGAATATACAATGATGAATATTGTAAATCTGAGTAGTGTGAAGGTATGGGATAACTGGGAGTGGGGAGGGGAGCTGATGGCTGATTCCTGGTTGCATAAGCTGTTTAAAATGTTTTCTTGTCAAGAAATTTCTGGGGTTTTTGTAACAAAATTAAGACTAGGAAACTTTCTTATTTTCTGGACAATGTACCCACTGGGTTTCACCTGATGCAGTGCTCTGTCATTAACTCATCAAAAAGCTGACTCCTTGGAGCCTCTTCAGGAGAAAGCCAGGATCCTAAACCACCGGACATAATCTTTGCACTACAAAAGAGAGAAGCAGTCCAATGGATTATATGACATGGCAGATCTTGAAAGCACAGCACATCAAGGAGGGAAGGAGTGCCGTAACTTCAAGGGTATTTGGCTGTTATTTTTAGAGTAATTTGACTGACAGATCACCATGCAACAGTGATGTGGATAGGGAGAGCTAGTGAAATAGTGCCGGAGATGGTTATAGTCTGATGTAACTCCAGTGTGATGACAATTCCCTGGCTCTTAGTACTGTTTTATCCCTGACATGCAATGTTCCACATGTCAGCTTTCTTTTGTTTTCCATGGCTTGTTTCTCTTTGCTTTCCACACCCTACATCAGCAAGGAAATGAAAAGGATCCTTTCATGAGATAATGAATGCTTTTTGTATTTTTACATATTCCACTTTGGGTATAGGAGAAATGCACTGTACAGTCTGGCTTGTGACTGGTGAAATAGGTACCCACAAATGAAAGGACAGCTAATTTAAATCTGAGATGCTGTTCCTTTCCACTTGGAGAATAAAACAGCCTCTCAGCAGGCAACTTCTCTGCAGTGGATGGGTCACTGGTGTAGAAATCAGCCCTTTCCTTACTCCCATTTTCCAAACCAAGCCTGATTCACGTAGAAAAAGCAAAGCATGTCCAAAGGAAAATGTCAGTAAAGAAATGTACCTTTTCCTGTGCAGGCTCGGCAGACTTCATCAGGCTTCCACCAGGATCTCCTCTCCACGTGGTAGTTGTACAGCTCACTGGATAAAAGGAAAATAGCTTCAACAGTTTGTTCCAAGATCTTTCTATGGCTGCTTCAACATCAAGGCCCTATCCTTGTTCTGGTGCCTTAAGAAATACCTAGATCTTTTACTGCCATTCTGCAAAAGGTTGAATTTCATCCCATGTGACAAGACAGCTGCATTCAAGGAACACTGTTGCTGTTAATGCATTAAGTTGGTCAGTTTATGCTCTCCAGAGAGCGTAAGTCCATCACTTTTCAAGGGTTTAAATCCAAAAGGAAATTCCACTAATTTCAAATAATATTACAGTATAGGAAGAATATTTCTCTCCATACACCCTATATAGAAATAAGAAACAGTAAATACAGAAGTCATACTTACTATGCGAGTCTTAAAGGTGTTGTAAGAGGAAGAAAATGCATGAAGTATACTTCATAGTAGTGAAATGAAACTAATATTATGAAAGAATGATTACAGACTTGCTTTTAATTAAAATAGCACCTGTTGGATTAAGTATCAAAGAAGTGATCAAAGAAAAAAGTGTAGCACAAAACAAGGCACACAGTAAGTGTTTAGTAGATCAGAACATTTAAAAATGTTTGAGAGAAGTAAGAGATGTAAAAGGGAAAAATATATCAGGGATTATGTTGGGATTATACTGAAACTTGACTAAAGGACAAGCACTCCTGAACAAATAACATTACATTAAACTCCTTACAGTTCAGAATATGAAAATGTTAAAGTTTGCTATCTCAGCTGTCTCTTTAAACTGGAAAAGAGACTAATCCATAATATAAAAATAGTTAGTAGTTCAGAGGGCAGAAGCTATAAAATGCTGCTGAAGATTGGAAAAACAATAACAAAATCCACAAAAAAGTGGAGCCTAAAGTCCCAGTCTGTAGAACCCTTAGACAAGTGAAGAGATCTTCGTGCAAGTCCATTCATTGGACTTGGGTGCACCAATGCTATCAGCAAAGTATATATGTGTGCTTTGGAATGTACCCTAAATTCAGGGTATTTTGTCTGCAGTTTAAGACTGAGTAGTTTAACTGAAGTTAAAAACATTACAAACAACAGATTTATTTTTAATCAGAGGGCATTCTTCCCTGCTGCCATTGTCCTAGAGACAGTAATTTGTTTTTATTCTTTTAAATTTCCTCTAAAGCATTCTGCAGTATAAACTTTCTTATTTAGTAAAGATTATCTAGTGTTCAGTTCTGATGGCTTTCAAGCCCTTTTTAAATCAATAAGGATTCTGAATGCCAGAAATTCATAAGGAGGGGACTCCAGCACATTGAAGCTTGTCGAGGATGTTATGGGTGACTGCTGGCTCCTCTTGCTGGGGAAAGATGCTGAGGCAGGCAGCCAGCTGCTCTCCCCAGGAGGGAGTTAGTCCCTGGATCTCAGTTTGGGAATGATTGTCTTAAATAATTTTGTTCAAATATAGTGTCTTTTATGTTCTTTCCAAATCTATGTCCCTCTCACAATTACCATTTCACATGGGAAACATGTACCCTTTCTCCTTGTTCCTCTCCTTTAATTGAGATGGGCTGTCAGTGTTTTACTCCTATTGTAATACACAATTGAACACATATATATACACATATGCACCCTATGACAGAGTGAGGTAGTAAGAAGTATATGTTCTCCTGAGTTTCTAGAGCTCACACAGCAAATACAAAATAAGACTTTGCTGCATATAAATAAGCATAACTTCAGTTTGTGAATAACATTTGGACCAACTCCTGGCCATTAAAATATGTTTTCCTTGTTTTTTTTTCTTTTGTAAGCATACTACAAGAGACACTGGGTAGGTGATCAGTACCACTCATAAGCAAAAGCATTTCTGATAAAGTGTAAGTGGCTATTACCTTTTTCCTAAGATTTTCTAGCTGGCTGATGTAGCTTTTTCATATTCTGTTTATCACAGTTTAAGGGCTGAATTTAAAATTGCACTACAGTAACTACACTGCTGCAAACATGGTAGAGAACCATCAGCTATGATCTGTGAGTAAACAAAGACAAATGAAGTTTGATATTGAGTTTTTGAAGATGTAGTCATGTTATAGAACTGTAAGAAAGCCATTAAACATTGAATCAACCTGCCTCTACAGTAAAGAACAAACACTACTTAATCTGGCATGATAATACCATTTCTTGCTGCGTTTCTGAAACCTGCTACTTTGGTATGGTAGGAAATAATATCTGATCAACAGTTGGGAAAATGGGAATAAATTGGTTGCACATGTTCGTTTTTCCTTTGTGAAATACATAAAGCAAAGAAATAACAAACAGACTCGGTGAAGTTGTTTATTGAGGAAAAGCGACACAGAAAGTGCAGAGCCATGGAGCTCTTCCCAAGACAGAAAGAGACTACTACTGTTTTGGAAAGAGAGAGAGCATTCGCTTCTAGAATAGAATGGATTATGTTGTCTTTTCTAAACATAGACAGAAGGTGAAAAGATCACACAATATTTGTTTTTCCACCAGATGGTTTATTTGCATGCGTTTGGGGGGGATTCTCCTCCACAGACAACATGTAGTATCTGAAGGAAGTGCACAGGAGTAGTGCAGTGCTCAACACTTTGAGGTCAGAAAGGTGAAAGCATGCTGAAAAATTTGCCAGGAGGCTTGAACATTTCTGTGGTTTCATCTGTTTACCTTAGAAATGATAGACGATTTAGACAATTACCCAAAATCAAACAGCATCTTGTTTAGAAATACTACATCTCCTTTTTGGTATTGTCACTGGGAGCTCAATATTTTGGATGTTTTAATTCAAGTGTTGTTAGAATCAGGTCTGGTATAACTAGGATTTAAAGAATGGTTGCTGAAGTGGTTCAGTTAGAAGAGATTAGCTGGAGGTTGTGGAGAGAAGAGGGAAAATGTCGTGGCTTCCTTAGAGCTCAGTCCAGCACTGTTTCTGTGGCTGCTGATTCATCACAGCTTGGAAGGGCATGCATTTTTGAAGATATTCTATATGTTTTCGAGGAAATTGGTAAACAACTTACTCCTTTTGGGTTGCATGCTGGCACTGGAGCACTATAGCACAAATCCTTGATTTTTACATACTCAATAGATATTCAATTATTTTTGTCCTTCAAAGGCAACCACGCTTTTCAATATCTGAGTTCAGCAGTGCGAAGCAAAGGTGTTTATTGTGCCTCTTTTCTCATTGCCAACTGTTTAACTTTATAGCACTTTTTAATTCTGTTACACCTTCCTTTTGTTCCCTTTGTATTTATTTTTATGTCTTCTCTCCCCTTTCATCCCTCTATTTATTACTTCCTGAGGGTGGTTTTTTTCCTCTTTGAGTTCTCTGTTTTCTAGGTTTCTCTTGCCAGTGCAGCATGGGGTAGTTATTCAGCTGTTTTCTAGAAAGGCCAGTTCTTCTGTTTGTCTCGTCTTCTCTTGTGTGTCTACAGGAGGCAAACTGAAGAGGGAAATCAATTAAAAAGTGAAATATCTCTCCTGTGAGGGAAACATCAGGCTCACAATAGACAATATATCTGTGTTATAATGAGCTGTGGTTAGGATACAGGCCAAAAAAAGTGCAGAGCATGAAGTGCGCAAGAACAACTTTCATATGCAGATTTCACATAATAGTCCAGAAATCTTACTGGAACAAGCTTTCTCCTGTTTTTTTCAGCATTTCCAAATTTGCCTTAGCTAGTAACAAGTCCATCTCCACTCCTGTCTCTAGCATTGACTGACGCACATGTAAAGTAATAAAAACCCGTGCCTGCAGTGGTGGATGGTGGAGAGAATATAGGGATTAGCCTAAGAACACAGAGAGATGAAATGGAAAGAGCTCTCCTTCTTTGGAGATAGTTTTCTTCTCCTCCATGCCTCAAAATATTGATGCAATATTCTGCAAATTAAACATTCTGAGTCAAAGAAGTGGGATAGACTAGCTTCTGTGTACATGAATGTGACTAATATATTAATCCTCTTGGAAAGTGACAGTGATAGAGAGTATTATCTCCTCCTAAGCATGAGAAATTGAAATTATATGAGGTTAGGGTAATGTGTGTCCGCACCAACAGCAAGTGTCGATTTGCCATTTGAAAAAGCTGGTGCTGAGGATTCGGTGCTCAGGCCAATGAGTTCAAACTGGCTACGGCCTCTCCTTGTGCGTGAGATGCCTATCGGCCTCCTAGCATGTTAGATGATCTCCTGGGATGCGTTCTCTGGCTTACTAGTTGTGTTTTGTGCACTAAGGCCATTCCACAACTGCTTCGAAGTGCAATCCTGATGCACAGTAAAATTCTAATGTAGTCATAACTCAACTATTCCCATTTTAAATTCACCTTTTTCTCAGAAGTCATAAATTTTAACGCGTATTACAGCGGACTACCTTGTGGTCACAGATTTCTAATATGATAACCTGCACTGCAGATCCATTATTTTCTTTAATCAATCATTCAAAAAGAGGGTAAAGCAGTAATAAAATAACACTGAGACTGAAAACCCTGGACTAGTGTTGTATTGTGCCTGTAAGGTGGCACGGGATGGTACTGGACTGCCTGTGTGCTGTAGTACAAGTCACAGCACAACAGCCATGCTGGGGCCGTGATGCAGCCCACACTTTGCGATAAATTATTGCTGACGCTATGAACACTTTACGATGTATCGGCGATTCATTTTTCAGCCGCCCGTTCCCACGCTGTCCGTTTTATCTCAGTTAATTTAATCCCGGCAGTAAATTGCCTCGCTTCTCCTACGTCTCCCCGTCTCGCCGTCCAAAGCGTGGGGGAACTCAGGGGTGTGCGTGGGACGACCGGTTCCTGGGCTACTGGTTGGTGGATGTGGGTAAGCGGTTTGTTCAGCCCCATCCCCCGGTCCAGGTGGTCCATGGACCCCTCGGGTGGTGGCGGGGGCCGGTGAGGCGGCAGCTCCGCGCCCGCCGCCCGCGGGGGGGCGGGAGGAGGCGGAATCCTTCCTCTGGCTGCGCGGGTGTGCGCTCACTAGTGGGAGCTGCAGAGGGCGAGAGACGGGGAAGAAAACCCCCAGACGTCCCCAAACCCAAGTGCAAGAGGCTGCGAGCCGGGGGTGTGCGCGCGGGAGAGGCAGCCCCGCCAGTCTCTGCACTCGGTAAGGGCGCCGGGGCCGGTGGGGAGAGGGGATGCTGCGGCGCGGACGCTGGCGGCCGGGCACCTGTGCGACCGGGGAGGGGGGGGGGGGGGGCGGAAGCTGCCGTGCCCCAGTGGCCCCGGCTTCGTGCCCACCCGCGCGCGGGGAGCGCCCCGAAAGCTCATGGGCGCCTTCCAGCCCAGCGCCGGGACTCTGCTTACCCCTGGTGCGTGAGTTCCGCAGCTTCCTGCCCACTCCTGTCTTGTCCCGTGCGTGGCAGCGAGCATTTGTTTTACGCTATTCCTAACTTAACTAAAAGGTTGCGGCGGTGCGTGCTGCTTGTCTCAGCTGGGAGGCTGGGACCTTGCCCTGAGCCTTATCTTGGACCTCATCTCTGCGGTCACACGCTGCACGTTGATAGGATCTCGTTACTTGCGCGCCAGAAGCCCACGATTAATCTTCAGTGCTCCCCAAAAATGCGCTTTTAAATCAAAATGCCAGTTTGTGAAGCTACATCTTGTTTTGTGACTGAAAGTGAGGGAGAGGACTCTGAAAGTTTGGGAAGCCTCAGTCTCTTGTACAGTGCTGTGGTACTGTGAACTGATGATGGGCTTTGTTGCTTGTGATGGACTGATGTGAACTCATTTTTTTGGTAATGCTGTTCAGAAGCATAGCTTTTGGCTACTTGACTTAAGAAGCTGATGAATGTAAATTATAGAAAGCACCACTGTTTAGGAGGCTCTTGTGGATAAAACCAGAGGTCTGTCTAGCATCCTGGGTCTGACAGTGCAAGAAGCAGTGCCTGGAGGGGGTAAAAATAAGGCAGACGTGTAAGGATAATTCCCCAGAACACTCTCTCAGCATGCAATCATTTGCAGCTTGGATACTTCCTGAGGGAGAGTTGGTGTCTTTATAGCCGTAGCTGATTTTTTTCCTTCCTTGAACTGCTCTGATTGCCCCTTGACCCTGGGTAAACTTTTAGCATCTGAAACATGCTGTGGCAGGAATTTCATAGCGTTAGCTTTATGCTGTGTCAAACACAACACACTTTTATTTTGAACCTTTGTTTGATAGCACCTATGTCTTGCATAGATGTCGTGTAGAATTGGTCCCTAGTCCTCTGTCCCATTCTGCTTTTATGAACTTCCAGTGTTTCCTCTGGTGTCTCCTTTTAAGGCTGACATGGTGTCTTCTGCTTCATTTAACGTTTATCTTAAGAGAAAGGAAATTATTTCAACCATCATAATTTTCTGAGAATGGATCATTTTGAACCATCATTTTAGGATGTTAAAAGCTACAATCTCTGGGATTAACTCATGGAGGCAGTGGACACTAATTTGACAGAGCAACTACCATGTGATTGCCTACAGAGGACAAAAATGCCTCTGTCTGACAACTAGCCAGAAGTTTATGGCACCACTTACTTCTGCTTTCTTTTTGTGGCAAAGGCTGCATGTGTATTTCTTTATAGTGCATTTCTTTCAGAGGTTTTTAAAAGCAACTAAAAAAACAAAGCAGCATTTTACTGTTAGAGTGATATGATGACTTCATAATCTGCTTGTAAGTAGATCTGGTTCATGTGTTGAACTTTTGCATTGTTATGAAACAATTTTGCAGTTATTTCAAAATATGAAACCCATCACAGTAAATACAACCTAGGGGCCTTGACTGTCTTCCCATGATCTACTATCCTGCTTGGCTTCAAGTGAGCTACTCTTGATTGACACTTGTGCAATCAGGAAAAAACTCAGTCCTTTGAGGTAGTTGGATCTGTACCTGTCTATATTTGTGTATGTGTGTGCATCCCTGACCTGGCAGCCCTTCCTGTGGGTCAATATACTGAATGCTTTGGTTTCAAGTTAGCACTTCAGAACACGCTTAATTTTAAGGATATGAGCGGGTCCATTTTAATTGGTGCACTTGTGTAATTAAAGTGATGCATGTCTGTGGTCTTTGCTGCAGTGAGGCTAAAGCACTTGGTGCTTTACAGAACCAAGCCCTCAGGTCTTGAAACTCTCTCTTAAAGAGCTTTGATTGGTAATGATGTAAACTGACAGATTCATAAAGGCTTTTCCCAGAGTCTCATCTTTCTTGCCTGTTTCTTTCATTATACTCTGTGTATTGTTTCCTAGAAAACAAGAGCTTCAATACGTAAGACATAATATCTGTTGCCAGGTGCAAGGAAACAATGAGAGGAAGTCTGCTGCTCAGGTGGGAAATAATGTCTTACTACTCCCAAGAAACAAGATTAACTTTTTTTTAAACAAGAATGTTTATGAGCTGCTCTGTTTCTTAACCACTGATCACTTGCTGTTGACTACAAAGCACTACCTAGACTGTAAATCCCATGGGGAAGGGACTCCTTTGCTTTGTCTTGTGAATGCAATACCTGATGCAGTGTGCTGGAGGGGGGAGTGGAGGGTTGTCTCTGGGTCCAGCCTAAATGCTGCTGCTAACAACAGCCATTGCAAAGTTGTTTACAGCCTTTAGACAGAATATGGGATAAGCCGGAAAAGTCTAAAAATTTGTGATGGGTATTTTCTACTCACCTGAGGGTAGCTGCAAGGATGGGATAGTATATAAAGTGATATGATTATCTTGATTGTCATTATTTGAGAAGTTGTTAGGATTTGTAGATGTATCAGTATTTGACCCATACATTAAAAAAAAATGGTCTAGATTGTTAGGCTGAAAATAACACAAATATTGAACAGAAATAAATTAATCAGATCTATTGGTTCTACCCTGTAAAACAAACTATAAAATACAAAAAACCATTCGGAATTTTATTCATTTTCAGAAGATATGAGTTACTATTTTCAAATTGGCTCAGACTGAAAATTTTGCCACGGATAGGCATTAGAAAATACTGCAGTTTAGTCTGCATGTGCCAAACTGCTTTCACTAGTGTGCATTTCGGACCAGGCTTGCTTCTGATAAGGGCTTTCTTCTTGCTGTTTTGTATCTGGTTGAAGTAGCAAAAATGTAACAAAGGTTATATGATAATGTTTTCAAAAAGTCTACATACAAATTGTAACATTATGATGATGTCTATGAATCACATTATGCTTTACATCCATAACCTTGTTCTTTGAGTGTGTGAAAGGAGGAAAGATTTATCTATTACAGCTTCTATAAGGGTTGGACTTTCTTGTAAAAAGCAAATTATTTCAAGGTAACTAAACTACTTTATAAAGTACTATTTGATTACATTATACCAGGTTTTTGTGCATTACATTACTGAGTTTACTTTCCTTTGCTTAAAATGTCAACACCTCATCAAGCTGTAAAGAAATTCCTATGTGATCAATTATTCTTTATGATCAGTTCACACTGTGCTGTGTGTGTGCACCCAGGTGTGAGTGTTTATGCAGCGCACACACAGAGCTGCGTGTGTCTGCGTGTCTCTGGTATACAGGAAACACGTTTTAATTGCTCTCAGACGCAGAATATGTTGCAGGAGTTTGATAAGAAGCAAACCCCAAGGAAGCCTCTTTTCATAAGGGTTATGTCTCAAGGCTAGATGAGTGGTAAGTCCCTGCTCCAGCCTTTTTCTTCACAGGGTCATTAGCAAGGCCTTTATTCTCACCCAGCTGCCTGCTTTTCTGTCACTTGTCAGAGTGAATATCTTTTAGGCCACCAAACCTATGTCAAATTTGGTTATAATTGGCCAGTAGGCTCAAAACTTATTAGAGAGGGTCTGGCAGACGTGCTTATCTGCAGATAAGCAAGTCTAAACATTTCCTTGGGAAAGAGGGCTGACAAAGTTTTCTGTTTGATTCTGGATAGAAAGCAAGTCCTCATCTAGTGGTGCAGTGTCCATCTAGGAGGGTGCTTGCATGGGAGTTGTGATTACAGTTTTGAGCCCTATAAAATTGGGATATGGAGTCATCTGTGGTGGCTTTGCAGGACTGCAGGTACAGGTGCACAGAGTTTGAAGAAACAGGCATAAACCACTGAATGTGAAGAAGCGACTGGGGTAACTATGGAAGCGTGGTGAGAGTGTCAGTGAACTTAGGTTTCTCCTTTAAATGTTCTAGAAGGATGTTCTGCATGTACACAGGTCTTGGGAAGTTTCATCCCCTGAAACCGATTTTGTTCCACACTGAAAATTAACTCAGGGCTAAAGTCAAAATATGTTGCTACAAAGCTCTACACTTCAATATCATCATGCCAAAGAGTGTAGTTTCACGGACCAGGATGAATAAAAGCACATAATTAAAATGTATATTCTTTAAAAATACCACTTATTTCCTAACACAAACATTACTGCTTTTCTAAAACAAAAGTAAATATTGTTTGATGTTCTGAAAAAGTCACATGTGAAGTCTAAAATACAAAATAGGTTGTACATAAGAAATATTTATAAAGCAGACACTTAAAAGAAAATATTTTAAAAGGTTGAGTTATTAAAGACTTATTCCCTGAAGCTACAAATATATTTCCTCATGCATAACTTCACTGAGGAACACTTATTTAAATAAAATTACGCACTTGCAGGTTTGTAGAATCAAGACCATAATTAGCTCTAGGTTAATTACCCCCCTTCCTAATTAAAAACACACAGGTCAATTAAGGATCAAATAAGACTTCACCTTTGTGATTATCTTCCTTGGTAGAAATAGCTGTTCTGATAAATACTTGAATATCAGTATAATCTGACCTTTCGTCCAACTTGCTTTCCTTTATTCTTACCAAATTTGGCTAGGAAAAATAATTTTATTTAAATCAGAGTATGAAAAGGGGAGATGTTGAAACGCGTATTTTGGGCACACCCTTATTTTAGGGGAAAAAAAACCCATGGTGGCTAAAATAATAGATTTATTTGCCTTGGATTGATAATGTGTATTTGAACGGGTTTTGGATAATTTGTTTTTCTCTCTTAAAGACACAAATACAGCTTTATTTGTAACTAGATCATTAAATACAATTTTCTTCATGTGTTTGCCTATTTTTCTTTTCACTAGGAGAAGTGATGATGGAATGACATGCACAAGTGTGCATATAGAATACAATGAAGGGGGTACAAGTACACGCACAGGCTAAATCTTTGCTAGTCAGATTTGCTTCAGAGCCTGGTGATTGTAGTTTCTGCACATACATGAGAAGATTTGGACAAAGCAAACAAATTCTTGCTTTTATGCCAGATGTATTGCAAAATCAGGACAGTGTAATGGAGATAAGGTTAATTAGCTATTTGCATTTGCTACTGAAGTTGTATGAACAGTTTTTTTCCTAACAGGGAATTTCTCTTCAGGCATAACTATCTGGTAGAATTTGTTAAAATTAATGTAGGAAGACTTTTGTAGCCTGCAGAAATACAATTAAGTGTGTGCAAGTGTCATAGATGTCTTTTATTCTTCAGTAGGACAAGACCATACAAGATTTACCTGAGAATAAAGTGGAGAAACCTATCATGCTGTGTAGGGTCTTGTTGCTTTAAGGAGATGCCATAGGATCAGTCCCTAATGTCTCTGTGTCATTGTTTCTGTCCAGCCTGGTGCAGACACAAGTACCCCTTGTAAAGTACTTTGAGACCCTGGGTCAAGACAGAGGTCGAGTCCAAGCTGCTGCTGTTGATGGACAGAATGAATCTTCAGTTACTCAGAAGGCTGCTTTGCGCTTCCATCTTTGAAAATACTAATGTCTTGTCCTTTTCCTTTATTCGTAAGTGTTCCTAGGCAGGCTCTCAGGGCTACTGCATTCAGCACCTTGCAACTATTACGAATGTAAAACTGAATCTGTGCTATGTTTAGGGTTTAGAATCACAGACTCATAGAATGGTTTGTGTTGGAAGAGACCTTAAGGCCCATCCAGTTCCAGTCCTCTGCCATGGGCAGGGACACCTCCCACCAGACCAGACTGCTCAAGGCCTCATCCAACCTGGCCTTGAACGCTTCCAGGCGGGAGGCATCCACAGCTTCCCTGGGCAACCTGTGCCAGGGCCTCACACGCGCAGCGTGAAGAATTTCTTCCTAATATGTAATCTAAATCTTTCCCCTTCCAATTTAAAGCCATTACTCCTTGTCCGATCACTTAAAAATGAAAGAAAATAAAGATAAGCTTTATAACTTTTTTACTTAGAAATCCACCGACAAGGAGTAATCAAGCTTCTCTGTAACTGAATTATGGAATTTTTGAGGAGTGTTTCATTTTGAAATTTGAAATTTGCTCTCCTGACGAGAACTGACATGTGATCCGAATGACACATGCTGTGATTTGAATTTGTGGAATTTTCTTATGACTTGCTGTTTTTAAGTTTTCATGCAAGTTATTGGTTATTGGAGAATTAGCGCTTCAATTTAAAATAAAAAACCCAAAGCAACACAAAGAACAGTTACTAGAACTATTGTAAACTCTGTTCTTATTTTTTTGAGGCTTGAGTGTTGAGTAGTTTGAGTTTTGTCTGCGTGTTTAATACCATTTGATTTACTTAACTTGGACTTTAATCTGTGCCTAATTATTGCTAGCTTTCTGCAAAAGAGTAGATTTCATACTTTTTGCAGAACTAAATTTTTCTGATTCACCTTACCAGTTTAGGTAATGTGACTTGGAATGGTGTAAAGAAATGAGAAACTGTCAAAAGAGTTTGATCTTTTTTTATACTACTCTTCTGTTCTCAAATGTATATTTGAAATTATTAATCCCAATGTCATTTCTTTCCTTAGTAGCGTTTCAGTTGTGTCTATGAACTATTCTTGGTATTTCTTTTCTCTTCCTGCAGATTTCATAAAAACTAAAACTGTGTGACTCTACTTTTGTAAAAGGATTTATTCTTACAGGTTTAGTCATTGATGCTAAATACTTTTTTTTAAGTTTGTGAGGCCTTTGCGCACAGACAGGAGTTGTCTTATGTGTGGAAGTGCCTTCTGAAATGCTTTTCATGTTAGTCATACTGAAATTCTGGACTTGGCTCCCAGTGAAAAGTAAACTGTAAATATTCTGATTGATCAAAAGCAGTGCTGTTAAGGATAAAAAAATTACTTGAAGGCTGAGTTAAGCTTTTAGAAGTGCTTTTTCAGCACTTTGTTAGTAAGGATCCAAATGACCAGTCATTTTGGGAATTATTGGAACATTTGAGAAGCTGTTGTGTGTAGGTCTTCTCCTTATCCTTGTTTGTGGAAGACAGGGTGCTCAGCACTTCCAGGTGGTGGGAATATGCCTGGTCTGCATCAGTGCAAAGGCACCATCTTTTTTTCTCTGTTCCTGAGCTGTAATACAAGATAACCTCACTCTCTCCTCAAGCAAAGCAAGCCAATATGGCTTGGTTTAGCTGACTAGCACAGAGATGAATAGTTGAAGATGCTGTCTTTCTCCAAAATTCTTTTCTTTTCCCTGCCATTCCAGAAAGCAGTACTCACAAGTGATACTTGACAGATGTCAAAGGCTAGAGATGGAGAGTTCTTTTGGTGTGCAATTAATATCCTAAAGAATATCTGTTTTTCTTTAATTGAAAATAGCAGAAGGGTACCCATGAGGTCGGGTATAGAAGATCCAAACAGTAGTATTATAGAATTATTAAGGTTGGAAAAGACCTCCAGGATCATCAAGTCAAATCATCAGCCCAATACCACCATGCCTACTAAACCATGTCATGATGTGCCATATCTACAAGATTTTTTAACACCTCCAGGGAAGACTCCACCAGTTCCCTGAGCAGCTGGTTGCAATGCTTGATCAGTCCTTCAGTGCAGAAATTTTTTCTAATATCCATTCTAAACCTCCCCTGGTGTAACTTGAATCCATTTCCTTCTGTTCTGTTACTTATTACTTGGGAGAAGGGACCAGCACCCAGCTCACTACAACCTCCTTTCAGGTAGTTGTAGAGAGTGATAAGGTCTCTCCTCAGCTTCCTCTTCTCCAGGCTAAACAATCCCAGTTCCCTGAGCTATTCCTCACAGGACTTGTTCTCCAGGCCCTTCACCAGCTCGGTTGCTCTCCTCTGGACATGCTCCAGCAACTCGATGGATACTAGCAGAGTTACTGCAAAGTTACTGCATTTGGGTTTAGTATTGTGGATAGGCCACCTTATACTAGTGGTATAACATGCGGAGCTAACCACGTTACTAATAAGTACAGTGGTGCCACATGCTCGGATCCTTGCTGGACTGGAGTGAACATATGTATCCTGGAACACTATCCTGAAACAAATCCTGTGAGTTGGATTTGGCTGAAGGAGAGTGCTGTTAGCCTAACTCTGGGGAAAGAGCACAGGAAAGTTTGCAGAGGAAGGTCAGGAATTTTACTGTTTCTGCTTCTTACATTGGCCAAGGACAGGAGGGACAGATTACTTCAGGCAGCAGCTGTCTATGTGTTCTATTAATGGTTAGAGATCATAGTGAACATTGGAAAAGATTATAAGAAAGTCCTTGAAGGATGCACACAGCAATTTCTGTTTTCATTTCAGGCTCTGGTGTTGACACTTTAATTTAGTCTGCACTTCAGGGTGTAGGTGTCACAGCTATAATGTAGACATCGTGTAATGAAGAACATGGATTTTTGATGTGTACAGGTTATTTCACCTCTTAAACCAGGACAGACTGAATTAGTAACATCATGCTTAAATTGGCATATTGGTTCAGTGGAAAAAAAATCTGTCCTCTAAACTGCATTACTGTCCTAGGGAGCAGTTGGAAACCCAGCTAATCCTTTCTAGATGACCACTGGCTGATCATCACTGGTTTGTTGGCTTGATTTAAAAACGTGCATGTGTGTCTCTGGTGCTGCGTAACTTCCTCGAGCGAATTCAGCACCTTTAAAAATAAAGGAATTATCTTTCTTATTTTGCTTGTGTACTGATCTTTTGAATTCAGATTTGTAAGGCCTTTGAACTATCCTAGGTGAAGATCAGTCACTTCAGACAAACCATGCTAAGTTACAGATGGATTTTCTCTTTCTAATAGATGTTGATCCAGTTACTTCTCTCTAGATGCAAGAATTGGCTAAGCAGTGCTTTTGGTTTTGTGGAGACTGGAAAATATCACAGAACAGTTGCTTGCTACTTTGAACTACATCTTAAACTGTTTGCAGTCTGTAAGCCATATCATCATATACGGACAGGTGTTAGAGAAGGAATAATAAATGAATGTCGAGATTTCTAAGAACCGTTCTCTACAGAACAACCTTCTCTGAATCTCATTGTCTGTTCCATATTTTCCATGAGGTATGTAAGGCGAAATGTCAGACCAGGGGCTGTATTCCTGCAAAGACCTGTGTCTGAGAGAGGGTAATTATAGTGATTTTTATACCACCGTGATACACTGCCAAGCACATGGCATGAACGGGTCTACGTGCTAATCTTTGCTGAATGAGGAAGGAAACTGTGTGATGCTGGTGGTGGTGGCAGTGATGTGTGGTTTGGGGTGAGGAGGGGCGAATAGCTCTGGGCCACAGCACAAGGGATGTGTGTGTGAAGTCATTAAGCTCAGGGATTTGCTGCATTTTTTTTTCCTACAGCTTTTCAGCCCACACGTGGCTTTTGGCTATGGGCATGGCATTTTCCAGCAGATGGCCTATTGCACAGGAAGGCAAGGATCATGTCAGGAGACTTTAGGAGCTGTGCTGATGTTGTCAACTATTTCACACATATTCTTAAATTCTGTGAGCCTGTTTCAAAGGAACAGAGTATGTGTGACTGTAAACCTAGAATGTCTTTACCCCTCCTTTTATTTTCTTTCTTGTATTCAGACATGAATAAAAGTATGGCTCTGAGAGAATGTATGGCTGGACAAAGAAGATAATTAGTGCAGGTTTGGCCACCTCCCTCCTTCTGCTGTTTGTTTTTTTAAAGAAGGAAAACAGGTTAGCTATAGGAACAGAAGAGCTGCTAAACGTTTGTTCAACTGCAAAACAAGGATCAATTTAGGCTCTTGAGAGCCCTTTACATTTTGCTAATCTATGCAAGCCATGATTTAAATTTGTAACAAGTTAAACAACTGGTTTTGCAGTTAAAACTAATATTAAGGTCCCTTAAAAGACTGTTCCTTTTCTAGTTATCTGACTTCTGTAATGTCTGGAAAATATACTACAGCTGACAGGATGAAGTGGAAGGTTTTTATTGCTATGAATGTATATAATTTAGGAGATTAAAGTGTAGGTTTTGTTTTGCTAAGAGCAGTTGTTTACTACAATATTGGCTGTTGAATGCACTTTTAAAGCAGAGGTGTCCACATTTAAATACAATAATTTCTTTGTGATGTTTCTTCCATAAAATTCTTAAAGGGAAAATATATTTTCAAATGAGGCGGTTTTTGAAATATATATCTGGGTTAAATATTTTACTGTGGTTTCTTACGTTAGCACTCCAAGAGTTGAATTCAATTATCTAATTTGAAAGAAATAATAAACCCCAAATATATCTGCAATATATCTTTCATTTAAGTATAATTAGAATATCTTGTAAAAGGTGTTGCAAATGATAACCCTTTAATTTACTAGTGAAAAATAAAATAAGCGGGCTACTTAATGAATGAAATAATGAATTGATGGAGGTTGTTCTGCTATTTCTGTAACAAATGGAAATCTTATTTCCATGTGACTTTACCTCTCCTTCCTCCTGTACTATTTCAGTTCTCTTCCAGCTGCTAACCTCTTCTGCCCCCCTCAGTTCCCTCCCTCTTCACAGTATTCCTCTGAACAAAAACAGCCAACTGCTGTGCTTGTTGTCAAATAAGGCAGTATCAAAATTTCAGCTGCTTTTATTGTTTAGACGATATTACTTTGTTAGGTGAAAACTTCTCTTAAGTATTAGCTTAGCAACAGTAATTGTGGAATTTAAAGATAATACTCTCCAAACAGATGATAAATGTTTGTTTATAGCAGCTGTTTCACATGTTAATCAGTCAAGAAAGATTCTTGACACAGTAAATATATATAACTTTTGATTCTTGCTTAAATGTACCACGTACTAATAATATGATCCTCTTCATCAGTGAACACGATAGATAGGCTGTAAGGTGCATAAAAGATATTAGGAGTGTATGTCAAACAACAGAATATTCTTCTACACACTCGTGTTGAAATGGTTTTGTACACTATTGTTTTTGTAGTTTTGTGGCTTGTTTAGTTTTGTGCACTTGAGTCTATGCATGCTTCTGATATGGATTTCAGAAGTTCAAAGAAACATTTTGGCATTTGTGCTGCATCTATCCATCCTTATATGGTGATGGATCTTCTCTGTTTTATTCTCCAGAGTCCTGGATGAATCAGCGTCTAGATCAAGGAGATGACCAGAGTACCAGCAGGTCACGCACATGGAGTCTTTCCCCAAGGCTAGTGCCCACAATGGTCTTGTTTGCACTATGGTCTGAGGATGTGACCAGATTGCATATGTAACCTTGGTGGTGAAACTTGCTTTGGTATCAGTTGTCCTTGCTGGTCCTGACTTAATAGGTTATCAGTGTGGGGAATACCTCCAAATTCCTGCTTGACAGTTTCATGCAGTACGTGCTCAAAAACAGTCTCAGAACCCTCATTTACTTGCAGCAGTCTTCAGGTAGTTTGAAACAGAGGCAAGCCCTTGTGGCACAGAGAAAAACCATGTGCACTTTATCTCAGTCGTTTTCCTTTTCTAATCCAGACTTTGAGGCCTTTTCCTCATCTGCTTTTGAAAGTAATGCTTGGGCTGGATCCTCAGTTTTATCTCTGAGCTCCTCTTTTTACTGATTTTTTTTCCAATAAATGCAGATTTTGTGACTACTCCCTTTTGCTGATGGCTGGCATTTGTGAAGCCTGTGAACTATGCCCGTGTAAGCTTTCTTCATTCCTTGAACTGTAACGTTCCATCATAATGTTACCAGAGTATATATAAACCATCCCGAAGGTGGTTTCCGTGGGTGTTATTCTGTACGTTATTGTTAGAGTTGCAGTGTTTGTTCTTCATAGGGGTCCATCTGATACTATAATTTTCCAGGAAGCAGGCCTTTACACTAGTGAGAATACAAATCATGTTGAGCTCTTTGCTTTGAGAGTTTCACAATAAATTCCTGTCTGCCTTGAGTATTGAGATTTTTTCCAAACCCTTGCTTTTTCTTCATATCTGAAAAGGTTTAAAATTTCTCTTAAATATCTGGCCATAACACTTCTTTGAGAAAGGTATGCTCTCAAAAAAAATACTTCTTGAAATCCTTGTGCATTTTCTGCAAGTGGCCATTGAAATCTGCTGGGGCCAGCTGACCAACTGACCGACAAACAAGATTAATGTATTTATTAGTCATTGAATGTGTCCATTATTTTTATCAGATTTTTCAAATAAAGCTTGGTATCTTTTTGAAACCTAGAAAACTGCAGCTCTGAGTAAGTCAGATGACTTAAAGTTATTTCTTTAGTTACTTGACTTTGATGGTCTGTGACATCAAGGCTCAGGAGGTGCTCGAAGGGATGTCCAAAAGGATCCCAGTTCAAATGAATAACGGATATTTGTTACAATCTGTTTGTCCTCTGTCATTGTATTTATGGTCCTCCCCAGGAATCTGAGGAATCCAATCTCAACTGAGAATTCATAGTCACAAGGTGTGAGTGGCAAGTTAGAAAATGCATCATTTGTATGTAATAGACCAGCAGCTACCATGTGCAGTTCTGCTGGTCTTACAGATAAGTGTAGGGAATCATGCAGCACGTGGAATAAAAACGTAGCATTTCCATCCTTCCACACTTGTATTAACTCCAACATAATGCGTACCATGTCAGTTGATGTAGGAAATCCAAAATGGCATTAGATTTCCATAACCACCGTAAGGTAACTGATGTACATTTCCAGTAGGTCCTTTGCTCATGGTAATAAAACAAGGGGCTGCACTAAACTGTACGTGCTAGGTGTCTTATCAGGAGACTACTAGTAGGTTAAATGGCCCTTTGAAATAGTATAATAGTATACATGCGTAAGATTTCACAAGAAAACTTCAATAAAATTGGCATAATTGTATATATAAAAGCAATGTTAGTGAACAAACAAAATTGGTGGTTTGCAGTCAATTTCATGTTTATGACCAGCTTGAGAAAGGTTGATCAAACTAATTCAATTGAACCTATCTGGCAGAAATTATGCTCATAAATGCATTGCAGAAGACATGATTGTGGAACTCCAGAAACAGTACTGCATTCAGGATGGAAGAACTTTGGTTTTCTCTCTTCTATGCTGAATTTTATGGTAGTTATGTCTTTGGGGTATTCCATTCTGTTAGATTAATTTGTGGGGGCTGTATGTTCAACACTTACCAGAGGGAATACCTGAAGAGGTGGTAAATAACAAATAACAAAGATGAGAATCGTAAACCTTATATTTTTAGGAAAGCAGTCTATGATATGGAGTGTACGTACATAGTTTTTGCTTAAAAAATATCTAGAGAGAACTTTACCAAATGGCTTTTAACCTTACATATCAAAGGTGTCTGTGTAAATGTGGGAATGCCTCTTTGTCTCATGAGAATTTCTTTTTGACTTGTGGAGCACTGCCATCTTACTGTCACCCAGTGAAGGTGGATTTTGAGGGTAATGGGCATGGGGAGAGACTGACAAACTGAGAATTTTTCACTTTGAAAATTTAACAGAACTATCAGTTTAGCTGATCCTTGGCTAAACTTCTATAATCATATTTAAGATGTGGTCCTTAGACTTGACCCTGCAGCAGTCAGTTAGAAGGTTGCCCTTGTGTTCAGCAGCAGGAGAAAGGGGTACTTGTCATGATGAAGTTGCAGATGTTATGAGTTACAGGAGAGAATGGCAAGACATGATAGGAAAGGTCTGAAATGAAAGCAACAGATGATTTTGTTCAGTTCAAAATGACCCTGCCAAAAGAGGCAAATGACATCACAAACTGGAAAATCATTGTTTAACAGATTTATAAAATATATTTTTCTCCAAAAAATACACTGACTCGAATGATGATGAATAAACCATTTTAAACTCATGGGAAACAAGCAGCCTTAGCTATTCAGAAATCTTCAAAACTGTTGATGGGAAAGAGGTCTAACTTCGTCTTCATGGATATAATAAAATTCCTCACTCTGCTACTGTCAGGTATGTGCATATGGTGTATTTTCCAGTGTCTTATTCTACTTGACCAAAAAGTCTGAAAATAGAGAAATTATACAAGCTCCTTGGTTATTTTTACAAACCTTGAGAGGATGCAATATCATTTGCCTTGTTTATTTTCCCTTAACCATTTTTTCCCAGTTACAGTTTTTCTGTCATTAGCTGTGGCAACAAATCACAACAGAAGCAGCAATGTAAAAAGTTGTGGGGTTTTTTTTTGTTAGGATGTGCGAAGTACTGTAGTTATAGGTAAAGTATTCTGTGGAGTTTCCTATTTTAAAACACAACAAAACCTAGAGTCTGAAAAATTCTAGAGACCCAGAAATTCTTGGAGTGCATCCTCTTGCCTTCTGACGCCTTCCTGCAGCTGCAAAGGAGCCTTCATTTTATTATTTTTTTTTTCCTGCTATGTTCTAAATCCACTGAGACAGAGGTGGAGACATCTCAACTCCACCGTTTCAAAGAGGCATTACCTAGTACTGGAGTACGGGAAGCTCTCCCTGTTTGTGTGTTGTCTGCCCTCACTGAGACTACAAGGAGCAATTCTGAGGAACAAGCTTTTGGTTTTTAAAGAACATCGGTTTCCTTTAGACCTTTTTTTTCTGTTCCACATAGCATTTGCTGATTTTGCGTGCTCAAATTATTTGGTAAGGTACTTATGATTGCTTAAAGACATTGCTTTGACACCTTAGTGCCCTTTTTATTCGATTTAGTTTGTAGTCAACTCTTAATTTCCCTTATAAATCCAGTTCTCTGACCCTTAAGGAATTTTTTGTCTTACTCTCTGAATTCTCCAAGTTATTTGTGTTTCTGTAGTGTCAAATGCTAGACTGGTGCTGCTCTGTGGTTGTCAGACCTTCTGACTGTGTTCCAATATTTAATGGTGTAGGCTATGTACAGTTAGAGCTTACCTATGAGGATGTTTACATCCTCGCCATAAAGTCTGTTTTTCCTTAGCTGCAAAACCCTATCGGTTTTTGGATTATGGTTAGTAAAAGCACAGTTTCCTTTCAACAGTTATAAAATAATTTTCATATTCATTGGTTGTACTGCAATGTTGTAATTTGTTAGCAGTGAAAATAACATTAATTTTGGACTGTAATCCTATTAATTTTCATGCATTACTTTAATTCCTCTACCTTCCCCCTTAGGAGGTGGTTCAGGATAAGGGTTTAAAAAACAGTCCAAAGAGCAAGGAATAAGTTAGATATTTAATCAGAGCAATTCCACTAGCAATTTTTAAAATTTTGATAAATTACTTTTATGCTGCATTCATCAAACGTTGACCTTGAACGCAATGACCTATTCAAATCCTTTTTTATTGTGATATGTTTATAGGGCCTCTCACTCTGTATTTCCATATTGTGTTCATGACTCTTCACTTTAAGTGAAAGCTGCTGCATGCGTGCAAGAGTGCATCTACTGCCTCTGTGTCTGCAATTTTCCCATGGACAAGGGTTTTTTGCAAGGAGTCACATACAGGTGGTCCCTTTCTGTGTGTTTGACACAGATTACATGATTTAACTTCATATTACAGAGCAGGAGTTGTATTTAGTTTAGCACCGGGTGCTGTGTCCATGTCACTGACTGCTTCTGGAAAGCAAGTGGTATTTTGGCAGAATACCTGTGGCTCAGGGCGGATGCAGACAAGGATGCTCAGTTGGCTGAATGGTGGTGTGAGTGCATAGGCTGCCTGTGGGTACTGACCAAACGGGCAGTATGCTTTGTGTGTTAATGAATTCTCTGGGAGGGTCTGCAGGCAAGAGATAAAAGATACAATCTTTACTTATAGCTGTATGTCAAGTACATCCCATATATGCACAACAGGTTTGTCATCGTGTAATATCAGATGTGTTGTCTTTCAGGTTTATCCTTTACTTGACAACACTCTTTTCATACAGTTCTCTTGCCTCTGATTTTCTACAGCTTCAGAAAATGATGGATCCTCTAATGGGCTGGCTGCTACAAGAGGTTTATTGTGAATGTTAGTGTGTCTCGTACAATTTGAGCATATCCAGAGCAAATTGTGTTTCAGACACTGCCTTTGCTCTCTTTCAGTGCACTCCAGCTGTTCTACTGGACGCTGGTTTTTATCATTGTGCTGGATTACAAGGTACAAGTGTTGAGACTGCAGATACTTTTATCTGGTGTAAATTTTCAAAGAGTTTCACTGTTGGCATTTTACCTTGCTCAGCCTATTCTCTTTTATGCATTCTATATAGTATAAATGGAAATCACTAGCTAGAAAATCATTCTTAGCAGCTGGTTAAACTCTATATTTCTTTCAAGTTCTTGTGCGAAACTTCAAAGTTTACATTGACTTATAGGAAAAATAACGCTCAAGTATCAAAGGGAGAAATGAGCGGAGTACTTGATAAATGTTAGTGCTGGTTTGAGTGCTTCCACGTTGCCCTGAACACAGCTCACTTATTTCTTTAGAACATGCACTGATATTTATATTACCTATAATGATCCTTTTGAAAGAATTTTTGTCTCTTTAAAAAGAAAACAAAACACTTCAGCAGTGGAAATGTTTAAAATAAGGTTTTAAATGTGCATGAGGTGGAGGTGTATCTTGATTTTTTTGCTATTTTCAGAGTTCATTTATGAACTGCCTTTAATCTACTGAAGGAAAGTAAGATGTTTATATTGTGTCATTGGGCTGTCATTAGTAGCTTGCTTGTTTTTTAATAGGACCATACTTTCATTTGGCAAGGCAAAACTTTGTCTTACTACCCCTTTACTTCCATCTCTTTGCAAAATGCAAGAAAGTCTTTGTTTGAACGTTAATTTTAAAAGCAAAACATGAATATCCTAGACAAAATAATTCAACTCCCACTCACTAGGTTGGTAGGAAAGGCTTAGCACTGTGCATGTAATGTTCCTGGGGAGTTCTTGGCTTGCTCAGTGTTGCAATGGCCCCAGCACCAGAGCAGCCAGGTGAAAGCAGCCACAGGCTCTGGGGCATGAGTGAGTCATAGCTCCACAAGCTTCCAAAGTCACTTGAAAACACTGAGGAAGAATATTTGGATAAAATAAAAATAAAATCTTGTTTAAGGGCTGCAGAGGAGTGAAACTTTTAAGAGCATTACTATGATTTATGAGCTATTAGTTAATGTGGTTCACCCAGGAATTTGTGAATTAGTACTCCTCTGAAGTTTAAAGAAGTGAGTTTGAATTTACTTGAAAACATGTTACTAAGTATAATCGTTAAGCTAGAAGCTTAGAGTCTCACACCTTAACTGCCAGTACAGTCTTTGTTTATCATCTTTCTTACTATAATATGTTTTCTAATGGCCCGTTCTGACAGCGAACACTGCTGTCCATTTGGTTTTCTTCTTTCTATGTCGTTCCATTGCTAACTGGAGTTCATATCACTTAACTTCCTTTCTCTAGCATTTCTGTGTTGTCAAGTGGTAGGAAATGCCTCCTCCTGAAGACAGTTTCCTTGTCCTATCGTAACATTAAGGTGAGAGTGATGAATATTTGTAAATCTGGAGTCCTTTTCCTTGCGGTATCAAAACAATGCTAGGGTTTGTAGATAAATACATGCGAGAGATAAATCGCACCTTTTTTAAAGAAATACTTATTTGAACTCTGTAAGAGTGCCATTTCTTTGAATTTCATTTTTATTATTATTTAGCAATGATTTGAGATGCAAGCAGTAAGTTATGCCTTCAAGTTTAGGGCCCCCTACATCAAAATAAGCTTTTGAGATTAATTCCTTCCACCTGTTTTAAGTAAGCCTAATTAGGAACTGACTGCTCCACCAGAAGCTGCCTACATGAGCTCCCCGTGCTCTACACTTCTCTTTCAGTCTTTCTTGGCATCCAGTGAGACTTTCTGGGTCACTTTCCAGTTCTCTGCCTTTCCATATATCTTATGATACCTTTTGCAAAAGTTGCAAGTTTCTTCACCTAAAGGCTGAATGTCTGCTTTCTGTTTCTCCTGTGTGGAGGGTGTTTTCTGATGTTGAGCTTTGGAACCGTGACAACTGGGTCATGCGCAATGCTTGACATTGCCCTTAGCATATATGCTGCTTTTTCCTCTCTGCTATTTGTGCCTTCCTGCCCCTCCTTAGATGTGCTGGTAGACAGCAATCAAATGCCCTCTAAGCTTTTGTTTTGCTAAGGTATGTTGGGATCAGCTGTCCTGGCTGTGTCCCCTCCCAGCCTCTTGCGCACCCCCAGCCTGCTCACTGGCAGGGCAGTCTGAGGAGCGGAAAAGACCTTGACACTGTGCAGCACTGCTCAGCAACAGCTAAAACAACTCTCTGTTATCAACAGTGTTTTCATCACAAATCCAAAACACAACGCCATAGGAGCTACTCTGAAGAAATTAACTCTATTCCAGCCAAAACCAGTATGCATTTCCTCATCAGTATGGTAGGGAATGTGAGCTGGGCAGCTGGTGGGCTAGTGAGGACAAGGGCGTGGAAATGATTTGACCTGTTTTTTGGTGACTAGTGTCCTCAGTTGAGAGCCAAATCAGAAGATTACTGGTGTGATGTGGTTTGTTTGGTTTTTTGCTTCCCCCCGCTAATTGGTCTGTTGAAATTCCAGTGGTAGCTGCATGGGACTTAGTGTTACGTGACCCTTGAATGTGAGGGATGGCTGTAGTGAGGTTTTCCAGCAGAACGTGTCCTGGTTTTACAGTGCTGTTTCCTGCCCTGGTCAGTCTGGTTCAATGTTCTCCTTCTCCAATCGTAATGGTAGCATGGTACTCTCAACTAGTAATCCTAGTATGGCACACTTTCAGTCATGAAAACTGAGATGCCTGTCACAGAGAAGTGGTAACTGGAGTCGGGCAGGAAAGATGGCTTTAGTGGTAGGTTAAGATGCATTTTTTTCTGCTCCCACAATTTGTTCCCCTCGCCTCCCAGCTCCTTAAGATTGTTTTTAATTATTCTTCTGTCACCTTAATTAAATATTAAGATTTTGGTATTTCCGTTTTGAAGAATTTCTGCCACACTTTCCTGTATTGACATACAGCACAAATAAGTGCAAATAATGGTGTCTGAATCTGGCCTTGATTCACCATACATGCTGTTACGTAAGTACATGCATTATTCATAATTTATATAATTTACATGATATATTCCTGAAAAGAGATAGTTAAAGCAATGTATGTAATATAATGTGTCATTATTCCAGAGCTGTGAGAATATGTCCTTTTATAATCCTCCCTTAGTAGTACAGTTTATGTGATGTGGAAACTATTTTCTAACATATGTGCCTAAGCAGTGCACCCTTTGTTAGATCCAATTAGAATTTCCCCCTTTGATAGAGTGTGAGGCTCTAAAGCACTGTTTTGCTTGGCTGCAGACAAAATTAATCCTGTCAATTGGGACTCTCAACATCAACTTTCTACAATCTCAAGGTACAGAACCACTGATATGTATGTTTACATTCAGCAAATCCAGCATTTGGTGCAAGTGGCAATAGCCAAGCCACTAGTCTGGCATAGCATGTGACTTGTCAGCACATTTCAAAATTATTACCTGCATAGGAGCTACTGTACAATAACACTTTCCTCCACAAAGTGGTGTAGCTCCTCTCCTGGTAATGACGAAGGTTTCTAATTTGTCTTAGTTTTGGTTTTTGAAAGTATGTTAAGAAGCTATATTCATGAAGATACTTAGTAGCATTTGAGAAAATCTTATGCATTTTCTGTTTATTTTCCACTGTAAATTGTTGAATTACAAAAAAAACCCCAAACTAACAAAACACCCGAAATATTTTGTTGATTGCCAACTGTTTTGTTCAATTTAGTAAGTGTTTATTATGGGCCTTATTGGTATAAAGGATCATTTGAGAAACCTAGCTTTAGGTTGTATTTTATGGTGCACTAGTATCAGATGAAGTAAAATATTTTCAAGTATTGCTAGTTATTTTTTTTCCCCATGTAGTTCCTATGTTAAATCTGGGAATGGAGAGTTTGTTGATGTTAAGACTTTGCTATAGCAAGAGTGATGAACGTGACTTAGACAATACAAATTTACTGGATTTTTTTCTGGGAGTTCAAACACAGGCCAGAATTGACAGGTCTTCTTCTGCAAAAATCTCTGTGAGCTTTAAAATGACATATGAGCTTCTTCAGGCACGCAAAGCTTTTAAACTGAAGCTTTGTTTTGCTGGCTCTTCTCTTCAAAAATTTTAATCCACATCCCTCTCAGCTTGAAATTGTGTGTCACCCTTGGTGTTCTCTTCTGGTGTTCAGTGGCTTTGAGGGTCCTTATATTCACTGGAGAACCCACGTTACCTTCTTGATACTTCAGACATTTGTTGTGGACTGAGGCCAGGTACTATTCCATACTTATCCTGCAAGCCCACTGGTGCTGTTGTGGCTTGCAAGAGCCCTGAGCGAGGTAGAAATGACCCTCTGAGGAGCGCTTTGGTGGAAAACTCTGGAGAGAGGTGATGGCATTGCTTAGTGCTAGGCCGTGCATCTTGGGAGATACTGAATAAAAGATTAGGAGTATGCGCTGTATCCTGGTGACTTTCAGCTATAAAAGAAAGGTTTCCAAACTGGAAATCTACCTAAAGATTTCACCATGTGCCGTCTAAGCATCAGATTGGCTTGGTTGGCATGCAGGCATTAAGCACTGGGTTAGATTGCTCTCCCTTTCCAGTTCAGACCAGTATGGAGTTCATTTATCACCACCCAGTACCCATATCGAAGATAAAGTTTTTCAAAGATGCCCTTAGAAAGAGAAAAAAACAGACTCCTTTTTTTTTCCCACCATAAAGGATACTTTTTTAATTACAGGTAGGAGTCAGAAGCCTTGTTTTGATTTTACATTGTTTTCTTCTCCTCCAAATATCTCTGAGTAATAGAAACATTTATTTTTCTATGATCGTAGTCCTGTTCTTACCCTCTCTATTGTACTCCAAGCACATTTGCTGTTTCCTTAAGAAGAGCAACTCCGTGGTGGTTAAACTGTTCTTTCTGGGCTGATGATTATGGGTTGTACAGCTTTTGGCTGAAAAGAGCTCAGTTTCAAAAATTGTGTGAAACCTGAACCAATGCTCTGTGCCTGAGAACCCCTCATCAAGTTGTTCCTATTTGCTTCTCAATGCTCCCAGAAGGAACCAAATAGCATACAATACATATGGGGAACCTACCTCGAACACAGGTCTACAAAAAAGCCAAGTACAGCATACTAACTGCGATATAAAGTTTAGTGATATGTCTATGGACAGGCACATGCTTCAGTTATTTGAATAGCTGTTACAGAATTGGTTTCTTAACACATTTCTTCATGTATGAACGTGCATGTTGCGTATTATACCTCAGAGCTCCATTTTTTTTAAATTAGGCATGGTAATATCCATTAAATTTCTTTAAGTGAGAATTTGAGGGCTAGCAAACTGTAAGTTAGCTGTGCGGTTACAGAGTGAGGCGACTAAATTGTATTCTGGATGTGTTTTGCATTGATCTGATGGAATTCAGCTGAGGGACAAGTTTTAGGTTGCTCTAAAAAAGTCAATAGATGACTAAAAGATTTACTGTAATATTAATAAATGTTCCTAGGGATGTAACTGGCATATGCATGTAACTGGCATATGCATGTTGGAAGTGTATAACCGATTAAGCAGATCCTAATTTATGTATCATCAGCTGTGCCTTTTTGTACATAAATTTTGGTATCTTCATGTTTAAGAAGAATTCATATGTTCACAATGTTGCTGAAAATATGCCCCTTTGAATTTCATGAAGAAGCCTTTATGGAGACATTTTTCTACAAGATAATATGAGATGGTTCATTTTACTGTCATCTAAACCATACATTTTTACATACCTTAAAGTATACAAAATATTACACGCCATTATTTGACTGTATGTAAGTTAATATAAGACTCAAGTATTAATTTTTATACAGCCCAATTCTAGTATTATGCCAAAGCCAGTAGAAAAGTTACCAAGGCTGTCAGCAACACAATTTTTAACCCTCTGTCTGTTCCTAATTGTTCTGTTTATGAATCTTAGGAACAAATGTAAATGGGCATGGGACTTACTGAAGAATGTCATAATTATTCTTACTAAAAAAAACCAAACAACAATCTGTTATAAATTTTTAGCTTATTTCTGTAAAACACCTGTTCATAAATTGCACGGTGTTATTTGGAGAATTATTTTGTCAACTTATGAATTTTCTGTAGGGGATTTAAATTTCCCATTTGGAAAAAAGGTGACCCGCTGTCTTGGTTGTTGTCTATCATGCTCATCTCTCTTGCTGCAAATCTTTATTCTGTTCTGCTAAATGATGAGTTAAATTTGTGAGAATCCATTTTTTACTTTATTCTCAAGCCATGTTATTCTCTTGATTCTCTTCCCTCCTTCGTGGTTCTGCCAAGCCCATTAGTTCCACCTACTATAATGCTTTGCTTGCTTTCAGGCTTGCCAGAAGTAGGAGTTTGTTCACTGCGTCACTCATCTCTTTCCTTACTTGTGCATAACATCACCTTCTGAAGCATAACTTTATCTGTAAACCAAATTACAGTAATTTTTTTCATCATTTTAAAAACTGAGAAATCCCTCCACATGTATAGTAGTGGCTAGGCTATTATGTAGGTAGGGTGTCTCTTTGAATGCAAAACATTTAGTTCTCAGAAAATATTTTGCATTTGACTGCCTTTGATTTATAAATCATATTTTTTACGTAGCACAGTTTACTTAAACATGAGCATAAAATGCAGAGTGTGAACGCTAGATGAATTATTTAGATAAGATTTTATGAGAAATAAAGCCTAAACATGAACTTACTTCTATTTGACTATGAATTATCTGTGGTTTCATCCTACTGCTATTTGTTCGCTCAGTCAATAATTGAATGATTATGACTGACAGATCACTGGAGTGCCTGACAAAACGAATCCAGTCTTACTGGTGAGTATTTGTCAGTTTGAGTAACAGCTCTTCCTCCAAGCTGAAGTACCAACCAGCAGTCCTATAGCTTTTTTCAGTTGCTGTGGGAATTAATGTTGAGGTTAAAAATACTCCCTGTGCCCTGCATAGGTGCTTGCTACCTTTCTGTGGCACTTGCTTCTAGCTCAGCATTTATGAATGAGTGCAAAATTAGGCAGAGTGCAAATGTTTCAAGGGTGGAATTGGCCTGCTGATTTTTAGCAGTACAGATTGCAGATGAAGAACAGTTTTGTTGTTTTTTTTTTAAAAAAGGTGAACATTACTTCACAACTATTACCAACAGTTTATGTTCATTTCTCTGTCTTGGGGAAAGCAGCAGAAATGCTTTTGAGCCTTCTTAAATCACTGAGGTCTTAATTGTGGCACATCCACATGGTAATGTGGTTGACTAAAATACATAATAAGCATTTTCATGTATGGAGTATAATTATTGTTTTGGTTAATTTAAAGAGGCAGTAAGTACAAGGGAGTGCTATGCAGGGTTTTTTTTCAGTGTTTTTGACAGCATTTTCTTAGACAAATAAAAAGCAGATTTTGCCTACCTTTTTTTTTTCTGATTTGTCTTATGTTTTTAATCAGCCTTGTAAGACCAAGGGCTAAAAAATTTACAGGGTCAGAACTTTTAACTTTCCAGGGGCAAAGAAGGGGAAACCTGTCTCTAACTTGTTTAATTTGTACATTTAAGTTTCTGTTTGTTGAATTGCTTAATGTCAGATGACATTTTGATGGAATTGTATTATACGGTGCATATTTATATCAGTGTGCTTTGGAAAGAAAAAGGGAAGGCCTGCACTTGTGGGAAAGGGAACTATAAACCACAGTTTTTCAGGCATCATACTTATAGTGTTGCACTAAAAGAAGCTTTGTGCAGGCAGAACAGCATAAGCACCTCTTTTTGGCAGACCTGTAGTGTTGTCCAGGGAAAGACGATACTTCACATGAGCCTTTCACTGTTTTTCAATACACAATGTGCTTGACTCATTGTGGTGGACCTTACTTCTGATAATAGTGAGGTGGTGGAAGTCTTGATAATAGAACTCTTTAGATCAAGGACCTGTGTCCAAGAGGAGGAATAAGGACACGTGAAGTAAAAGTGTTCAAGTTGGTCTACTCAGTACCTATGGAAACAGCCTGGATATAGAAATGGATTGAATTCCCCTCAAGTAGTATATAAATTTACAAGTCAGTTACCACCGCATACTTCCCTCTGTCCTTTTTCATGGTAAAAACTAACACAAATTGGGAAAGTTAACCAGAAACCATTTGAAGGCCTCATTCTTCCAAAACAGAAGGGAAGAAAGACACTTTTTAGCCTTTTCACACTGATTTCCTTCATGTTTCATGTTCAGGAAGGAGTGCATTCCACCACATCTGCTTCAGCCCTGGTTCAGAATTAGCCTTACATTTTCCATTCCTGGACATATATTTTCCCCTCAGTGTACAGTGTTTAGCTGCATACCATAACCTAAGAGCTCAGCCCAACTCTGTTGATGCAAGCTGTTGTATCGGTGTTAGTGTTAAACATCAAGCACCTATTTACGAGTGCTATAGCTGTCCAGTAACACCTCTCTGCTGAACCATCAAGAGATCTTAGATACATTGTAGTGCCTACCATAAAGCTTAAGGAATGTTCAATTAAAGTCTCTTAAAAGGGTGGAATAGGGATGTTTCATACATCCATGAAAGGACAGAAACTGATGATATTTGAAGTTGTAACTTTTCTTTTTCTTTTATTCTCTCTTTTCACATTTTGGGTTTTCTTTAAAACTTCCTTTTCAAAACTAAATTTTAGGATTTTTTCCCCCTTCTCATTTGTTTCAGCTTTCGTGTTCCATATGTTCTTATGCCTTTATCTTGTTCATCAACTGACCATGTGTTCTTCCTAAAGTAGGTTATTCCAAATGTTTGTCTTATTTCTCTCCTGATATTTGTTAGATGGTAGAAAGCTATTAAAAACTTGAGGTATGCAAGCTTTTTCTCCCACTCTGAGCATTTATATATAATCTCAGAAATTTTTGTTTGTTTTTTTAACAGTAGGTCTTAAGAGAGTTTAAAAAGAAAAGTCTAATAAAACACATCAAAGAGGCAACATTTATGAGAACTATATATTGAAAGAGGCTTTTGAAATATATTGTTCAAATTACTTTTCCTTTTGGGGAAACTGCAAAAGTACTTAATAAGCTGTTTTGAATAAGAGCTGGAAGGAAGTAAAAGAATTACAAGTATTTTCTTACTTTCCATTTGTTATGAAGAACAGGTAGTTGCTCTGCCAAGTCTGCTTTCAGTTCTATTTAATCCAAATAGAGCCCAAGAAATTTTCTGTTGAAAGGAAAATTTTCTATATAAATATAAAAAAATGTACATCTTGCGTATTTATGTGATGTCCTGCATATCCTAGCTTTGTTAAACTTCAATATTACTAGAAGTATTCCTTGTGCAGCTAAAGGCTGCACATAAAGCTATGCCAGTATTTTTGAGGACTGTAAATGAAGAGTGTTCTGAATAAGAAAACTGGGACAACATTGGATTAGTAGTTTGCTGTGATTTTGAACAGAAAGAAATTGGAAGTTGAATAATTTCCAAAAATGAACAACAGATTAAAACTAGACAAAATTGTCTTGATTAGAAGAGGTTGAGATATGTGTCAGATTAGTAAATGTTAATGTCAGGGGGAAGGCTTTTTACTGTCTGCTTATTAAAGGGATGTGATCTTGTGGTACCAGCATGTGTTACAGAGTCTCCTCACAGACTGTAGTGAACCCTTGGCCTGACTTACAGATCACAGCTGTCCCAACCCACCAACTGGGCCAGATGGAGACTTCTTAGGAGAGCATCAGGATGAGACCAAGAGTTCATTGTAATGTGTAATCTCAACCCCAAGTTGACATAAATCAAAATTGACTGCACGGAGATTGTTCAGTACTTGCGAGGCCAGCCTGTCTTCTTTAGAAGTGCCCAGAGTTCACTTCAGGGACATAGTTTGAACAATCCAAGTTAGTTTTATGTGGGTTTTTTGTTTGTTTATTTGGGTTTTTTGTTAAATTAAAGGGTTTCTTGAGGCCAAATAGTCTAGTCATACCTTTCTGTCTGATGGAAAAGTCATTGAGCTTGAACCACAGGTAGACAAATTTGAAACTTCTGTTGTATGGTATAAGAAGGATAGGAAGGCTTTTATTCCTGCTTGTTTAGTTCATCTTGATTGTTCATCAGGACCTAAGAGAACTCAGTATTGGATTCCAATCAAAAGATTTTAAGAATTGTCTGTCTGAATTCCTTTGGAATTCTTGAGTGTCTGGGATTTAGATTCTGGCTTTAATACTCTGTTCGTTTCAGTGAGATTAAACTTCCCTATAAGGGGAAATTTAAGTTCTTTGCAGACTTGCAGGTAATCAGGAAGAAATGGTATAATTGAAATGCTAAATTCAGCAAATGGGAAACTTGTATCAGCACTCAAGTTCTTAGTGTGAGCAACCAGTTGTGGAAGTTTATGTGCAGCAAGCCAAGTTTTTCTGGTGTCTTTTGTCTTTCAACACTTGTAGAGAGAAGTCATTCTCCCATCATTTGTTTTGCTGGGTTAGTTTTGTTCAGTATCTTTTTTTGTCTCTTTCTTTGAGAGAGGTTCTGTACTCCTGTAACATCGTGGAAGACCTCCTTTGGTTTGTGCTCAGTTTTCTGGAACATAAATGGTCAGAGTTTCATGTGCTGTTCCTGAAGTACACTGACATTAATGCCTTCCTGCCTCTGTTGGACACACAACTCCTGATACATTTTCAGATGATATTTGCCTTTGAGATGTCTGCATTATGTTGCCAGGTCATGGTCAATCTGTTATCAATGAGTATTGTTTACAAGTTATTTTCTCTCCTTGAACTTTTCCAGTTGGTAAATGACTTTATTTTCTGGTGCTTTCATGCACGGAGCCTTCCATTTTATGCTACACAACTTCATGCTTGGGTATCTCAATATTACCCATTAAATTCTATGTAACATTCTGTATGTTCCTTCTATCTATCTGTCGTAACTCCTAACTTTGTCTTAGAAGTTGTTTCTAATAAGGAACTGCTGGTTTTGTTTTTTTCCCTTGCTAAGTTTATTAGTAAAAGTACTAAATAAAATGACTTTCTGAACAAATGTTTGTGGAATTACACTAATAATCTCCACATGGTGCATGCTTTCCCTTTTTAAAGCTCCATAAGCTAGTCAGTTTGTTCATACTGCTAATATGCACTTCAAGTTTCTCCTTTGTTTCTGAGTTCACTAAAGAAGTCTTTGTATGTTACGCTATCATAGGCTTTATTGAAAGCCACATAAATGTTGTCTATTAGAGATGCTCAGATTTTAAAAAAAGAAAAATCAAGTTAGTCTCTTCATTTGTTTGTAAATGCAGATATAAGTGTGTTCTGTTTACTTCCACCTCTCAACACCCCCCCGTGTCCCCCAGTAAGTAAGCCTTGCATTCTGCTGGGATCAGAATAACTGGCCTTCCTTTGCCCAGATTGCATTTTTTCTTTCTCAAGTTATTTGCTATTTTCCAATCAGATGGCACCACCCTTAACATCGGAGACCTATTAAAATGTTTTGTTTAGCACCTCTTGCCTCCTGTGCCAGTGTTTCCAGAGCTCTGGGATGTAAATTATCTACTTCTAACTTGAGTTTATTAAATTTTGTTGAATTTCGCTCTCGCATTGGCTGTGTTTATTTGCATGTGCATTAACTAATTTTAAAGAAGAATTTTTTTTTTGCTGTATAAGTTCCTAAATTAAAAACATACATTTGGTAATACCCATTCTCCAGAAATCTTGGATATAGCCTGGTAAACGTTCTTTAGAACTGCCTGTAGAATTCACTAGTGTATTAACATTAACATTACCTAAGAAACCATAAAAAGCACAAGCCAATTGACAGTAGAAGTAATGTACATTTCCCAGAAATTTAAAATCATGGGATGAAGAGTCATTTAGCAGAAGAATGACTGTTTTCTTCCATAACTTTCGAAGTTTTGGCTTTTGTTCAGTCTGTTCCCTCTTGACATTCCTTTTGTAGAGGAGGAAGAAAATGGATGCCTTGAAGTCTGGCATGTGAATTTTTTCCTTTTATGTATCTGTGTTCCAACTCATCAGAAATGTTACTGTTCTTCCTGTTTTCTTTTTACCTACACGTGTTTAATCTCTGTGCTTCTATCTGTGTTTTGCTGTCATCTCTTTTATGGTCTTCCCAGCTTCCTGCACAGTCTTCCAATCCTTGCCTGACTTTCCTTGCAGCTACGTTCCCCATGCTGCATTTTTTTTTGTGCTGTTCCTCAATATTTTAGGAAGCAGTTGCTTTGCCTGTTCAAACATCTGTATTTCTGAATATCTATCCTTTCCACAGGTAATGTGGCAGATCTATTTCTTTTTTAAAATAAATTAATTACTTCTGGATAGTACTTGCCCATTCTGTTAGATGGTGTTTGTTCCTCGCTCAGGAACTTTGTCTGACTGTACTGGAATATATTTGTTCTCTTTTCTTTAGGAATTTTGAATTAATACAATTTTTTTTCTTATGACTTGATGATTTGGAGTCCTTACTGCAGTAGTTCAGTTACTAGTTGTGCTTAGTATTACCTAACAAGAGTACGAGTAGCAGAAAATGTGTGATGTTATTAGCAAAGCAACTGTCAAGGGGTAGAGGTGTAGGTATACAGTATTCTGCAATTATGTGTATAGAGAGACAAACTTGTTTTCCCTTTTGGTATGAAAGGAGGAAATTGTGCATTAGACCTGTCATTCAGGACGTCCCTTTCAGTCCTGCTTACCTATGAAAAGCTCTGGTCAGCCATCACCTTGTCCAAAAATGTCCTCTCCAGGGTTACTCAAGTTACTGGCAGTATTGATTTGAGGAATTTCTGTTTCTAAAGTGTTGGGAGCCAGTTTATGGCTGACTGTCTTTATGAGTGGACAAGATGTGATTTAACATGTACTTTTCATTGCAGGACCACCCAACTATAACGCTCAGAGGGAGAGAGCTGTGGTGCTTGACCATGTTTTTATATGCTGTATTGATATGTATTGGCTGTGAGAGTATCTGGTTACGCATTTGATCACTCCCTAGCTGTTTCCTAGTTGCTCCTGTTTTGCTCATGGTTTCTTAATGTGTAATCTTGACTGCTACACTGAACTCATATTATTTAAGCTGCTTGGAACCTGTTCTCAGCGTTAAATGTACAGCTGGTACAGCTGTGGCTACTATACTCTGCCACTGTGGAAGCTGCAAGTCTCACCAGGGAGCAAGCTTGCCAGAGCATTGACCTGTAAAGTGAGTTGCTTTAATATAAAGGCCGTGGAAAACACTCCAGCACATAGCTGCTCCGGTACAGCTCTTCACTACTGCAAGAAGCCCTCTAATTCCCTCCTGCGCTGGGGGAGCTCTGTTTCTAGTAAGGTTTGGTGAAAAGGTTTAGCAAGTGTGGAATGGAGTTAAAATGGTCTAAATTGTCTGCAGGAGTGCCTTTTGTATTAACAGCGCTGATCTGATCTTCTTGCCCCCCCAAAGGAAGCGTGCATTGGTTTATAGAGTTCTCATATAATGAGTTGTGTATGAGGCCAAGAGCTGGATCTTTACTTCCTGTAAAGATACAGTTTGTCTTCTGACCTGGTATTGCTAGTGGAAACCAGAGAGAAGTTACTGTGGCGGGGCTGAACTCTGCTGGAGCCACTCATGCAGTCTGCTGCCAATGTGGCCAATAATGTATTTCCTGTATGCGTACTTTACATATATGTGTATTCTAAGTACACGTAGCAAAATGTTTATATGTAAATGATAGTGTATGTGTATTCTAAATGTGTAGTTTAAAAAGAGAGCATGGGAAAAAATATAGGAGGAGGAAAAATGGCTCAAGGTAAGGCAATCCAGTGCAAGGTTGTTGCGAGATAGCTCTGTAACTGCAAGATAATCGGGCTTGTGCTCTTGCAGAGCCAGCCATGGGATTTTGCCCACAGGACAAAAGCTTAAGAGCTCCCCAACCCAAGGGAATTCTGATTGTATTATAAAAGGCTGCTTTTATTTCTGGCGGGGAGGGTGACTGTTGAGGAACTTTCTGAAGAAACTAGACTTGTGCAGGGATGCAAAATCTGTGTAGGATGGCATGGTCTTTCAAGTAGTTATCTCACGCAGGTGTATTTCTCCTAATTTTGTGAGTTGACATTACCAGCCTGCAAACTGCCTTTTGTACCTGGGTAGGAATCATGACCCAAACTGTCAGGTCCCAAGCCTGTGGTGGGTTACCAGCACTGGCTTGCTATAACAGCTTTTATATACACTGCCTTAGGCAAAGTGCTTTCTGCTTTCTCAAGATGATATCAGTTACCAAGCAGTTTTTAAAAGAAGAACTAGCAGCTTTCTTCTAGTAAAGCAAAAGTGTTAAACTCTTAGTACAATATTGAAGACTTAATCACGAAAGAGAATCATTAAGGCAAGAAAATCTGTCCAGAGGCTATACTTGACATCAGCCTTTTCCTAGATGATGTGCCTTTGCGTTATAAAGAAGCATTTGTTAGCTGGAGTAAATTCCAAACCAAAAACCTCTTATGCCAGAATGCTTATGTGGAGTTGTGTGTTTCACAAGATCTTCCTAAGTTTTTTAAATTTCTATATTTGGGTGGTGTGTCAACTTTCAATGCTTAAAACATGTCCAACTTTCAATGCTTAAAACATGTCTTGAGACCCTTCTTATTTTCCTGCTATGAAAGTGTGGTGCTGCCCATCTACTTGGTGTCTGTGAGACTGCTCTGCTCTGCTTCAGAATACTTATATTTGTGATAAGTATGAGTCTTGGTTGTGACAATCTTTTCATTCTGTTTAGTCTTTTCTCACGAAAACAAATGTATTGCAGTCATAGAAGTGCACTGGTCCATTTTGCAGATACAAAGCATAGAATCTAGATTTATTTATTCACCAGAAGTGTGGTGCCTTCTCATAACCATATCATGGTTTGTGTATTATATATATTGAAAAGTCACCCTAAATCAATTTTTTATTTAAAGTCGTACTATGTAGTTTATGCATCAAGCTCTATATAATGTATTTAAAATAATGACACCTGACCTACATGACTCAGTGTCTTCCTCCTTTTATTTTTAAAGAACTTGGTAACATAACAAAAAATTTCTGTTGTTTATAGAGGAAAGAATAGCATTTTACTAGATATGGAAAGTTCCAAGTGGAACATGTAGAGAGATAAAATACCATTTGGAGATTTAAGAATACCTTTTATAATTCTGACTTTTTTGGCACAAACCACACAACAACCTCATAAGTACTCTCCTTTCCATTGCATTCAAGTAACTCATACAGAGAGAAATCACATAGGTAAAGAAACACAGATTATTTATTGGAATAACCTTCTTTTCAATGTTTCCCTGAGAAGCCAGAAGCCAGTACCAAATAGTGTTGAAAACTTTTACAACTAAATACTTCGTAGTTGCAGGCAATGTCTGTTTCTAAGTTAGTGTTTGTGGTCAAGCTAGGAGCCCCAGTTCTTTTCCTTTCTCTGTCTTTTAATAGCTTAGGACAATTTTCAAGCTCCTATAATCAATACCGACTGGCACTGGTTAGGTGCAGCAGCAGAGTCATACTAATCTGTGTAGACATCCACTGCATATTTATGAGTAATACTGACTGCATGCAAGTCTCCTTGAAATAAAGGTTGCCTCGTAGAAATTGCTGAGGTGAAGCAGAGGTTGCAAGGATATAGCAGATTTTTTTCTTTTCCTGATCCAGTTTTAATTTGTGAGCACACCTGCAGGTCTGGCATTTGTTTTGCTCTTTGCTTCTCCTCCTTTTAATATATATAAATGGCTCACTGGAGGCAAGACTACCTCTAGTTTTATTTCCAGCTAACTTAACCCCATGCTACTGCCCCCAGTACACACATCCCTGCACTCAGAGGCATACTCTACCCTTTTCTTTCTCTCTTTGTTAAGTAGTTTGCAAGAAGGAATTGATGAATGCTGGTCTTCAAAATTTCTACAGAAAAGAGCAATTTAACACCTGTCATTTAAAAATTATTTTTCATGTTTAAATATAAGGGTAGATACAAAGAGCTTGTAAGAGGAACACAGTTTATCATTCCACAGGGACAAAAGATGAAAAACATGACATCTGGAAAGCCTAGTAATATTAAAAAAGCCCAAATGGAAACAGATGGATAATGGGGATCTCATCTCCTACTACAAGTCTTCCTGTTTTAAGAAAATACTAAATCTGTTTTTAGTAACTGGCAGTATTTTATAAAGGACTTTATGTATCATAGAGGAAGTTGATAATAAAGAAATACAGTCCTTCTGTTCTCCCTTGAGCCAGGATTTATTCAGCCAGGTGAGTAGAAAAAATGGGCCCAAATGTTTCAAATTCAGCTATTGAACCTCCAGTCTTTAGAAAAAACTGTTTTAAACATGCAAAATATACAGAAAATGTACCCTTTACATGACACAAAATGAAGTCTAGCCTCCAGAGTTGCACCAAGTTGTACTAGTAATTACTCTTATAAGAATTACATTTTATATAATCTCAATATTAATAAAAATAATCACTTTTATAATTAGTTTTAGTATCCTGCTTACGCTTTTAATTATTAGATTAAAATCCTTGTCCATCTAAAAGAAAACTGACAATTAACACTAATGGCACCAGTGGAAATGTCAAATTGATAATAACTTATTCTAGATCATTTCAAATCATATGATGTGGTATTTGGAGGTTACAACCAGAAGGTGAGCTAATAGCAACAATTAAATTATCCCTTCACCTGCCACAGAAGACACATTCTTATCCAGAAGATCTGACGGAGTTAAAAAATAAAATATTATGTCTTTGATTTATTTGCTTAATCTTCGTGTACTTAATGCTGTGGAGTGTATGATGAATGTTTTAGTGTAAGTGGACAGCATAAATATTGAGTATTTTTTTCAATTTGCAACATTCATAGATGAAGACATGGCAAAATCGAGTTTTTAAAAGTTGAGTACCTTATTTATACAATTCTGTATAATTTATATGTATGTGTGACAGTTTCTCTTTGTGTGCATTTATACAATATGAAGGAAACAAAATGAAAAATTTATTTTAAAGTCTGAAGAATCAAAAATGGAATACAGTGATTTTGTGTCAGTGGCACTGAAATTTTCTCTATGCACATTGTGAGAAGTGGCGAAAACCAAACAAATTGTTCTCGAACATTGGACATTTCAGCCCGGTAATCATATTTTGCCATAACAATAAGAATAATAGTGGCTGCTAAGAACAGTCAGGCCAACAATTCCCTGCCTATCTTTAAGGTCCCTTCCAAGTGGAAACGTTCCATGATTCTGTGGCAGTGGATCTCGCTCAGGAACCTGTCCACGATGATGCCTGTGTAGGATGCCCCATAGGAATGAGAAGCAAGGCTGGCCCAGTCAGCATCCATTCCTCACTGACTCTCCCAGGACCCACTGCTGTTGGGCTGCATGTGTTAGAGATGACATCCCAGGGTCTTGCTCCTGAGCTTGCCTAGTCTGTTTTTGGAACTCTGAGTCTTCTACTACAGCCTCATCCAGCCACAAAAAAGTTTGCTAGCCGCTATGGAGAAAAGGTGTATTTGCCTGTTTTAAACCACCTACTTCAGTCCTAACTTTCCTCCCTGATATCACTAATCACCATCTAATGTTACTGCCTTTGTCACTTCTGTTTCTTAGAAAAACTTTGTCAGTGTGGTGTGCCTACTGTAACTCTGCTGCATGTCCATGTAGCAATATCTGGCCTGATTATTTTGTAGTGGAGTTTCACCAGTGTAAAAATGTAGTACAGGATTATAGACTTAGATGCATGAGGGTTGCATCTCTGCCCAATGAGGTAATACTGTAACTGGAAGGTACTCCATAAATCAAACTATATATATTTAAGAAGTATTCTGCAAAGAACAAAATTACGGGAAATACTCTTTCAGATGAACAAGTCTCTTCTGAAAAATGAGATCTGAGAAGATACCAGATGCTTGCCTTTAATGGATCCATAAAATTACCCTATGAAATCTAGTTTTATACTTGTGGGTTGTATAGAGGCTGAAAAAAACTCGTAAGTTTTAAGATACTAAATATCTTATGAGTGATCAGGGGATTAAAGATAAGAAATAATGAACAGGTCTAGCAGGTTTCTGTTTTCCCTTCTCAACCAGATGCATTTTGAAAACTTAACTAATACTTAACTAATCTCTAGAGTCCTAACACGTTCTTGGCTTTGTATCAGGAGTGGCTACAGTAACTAGAAGCACTGCAGAGAAGCATGGCATTGCAGCTGCAATGGTGGGTTCGTCGTGAGGGCAGAGCACTGGCCTGCTCAGAGAGTAGCTGCACCGGGCCAGTGCTGTTTTGCCACTGCTTGATTCAGAGATGAGGTTGCAGAGAGAAGATTTTCTTGCTTTGTTGGAATTCTGTGTATTTTGGCAGAGACCATTCACTGGGATTTGAGATTTGATACTTCTAGATAAATTCATGTTTCCAAAGCACTAATAACTAAGTGTGTTTAATTTACTTGCACTCCTCTGGCTACTTTCCTTTCTGGCAGTAATTGAAATTAGAATGGAAGCTGTGTAGCAAATTTCCAGGTGGTTGTTTTCTTTGTTTCATATTGTACAAGTAGGTTGAGCACGAGCCTTTGACAGAATACTGTCCTTGTGGAAGACAACTATAGGACATACTGGATAAGGGATTATAAGTCAGTGTTGCTTTATATTTGTCCTGCTAGGCAGGACCCTCATGCAGAAAACTGAAGTAACTGTTGTTATTTACAGAGAACGCCGTGCCTTGCCAAAAGCAGCACTTCGCATCTTTTAGAAATGAGCGGACCACCAGTTTAAATTTTGCCCAACAGTTGCAGCTGTAGAAATCCCACAGCCAATAGGTACTCAAGTGGGCAGTTACTGATCTATGACAGGCTGTAAGTGACGAAAATAACAAAGAACTTTATTCCTCATCTGAAAGTAAACATCACACTTCACAAAGTATGAAGTGTTGGTGTGGCTTTTTAGTACCATTTTAGCTTCAAATGTTGAAAACATGGTAGGCTGACAGCTCATTTTGGGTGAGACATTCCTTTGAACTTTCAAGGTGGGTAACATGTTTCAGCAAAAGTAGGTGCTTGCTGAATCAGGGCTGTAGTTTCTTTCCACTGAGCAGCACAGAGTTCACAAGTAGGTTTGTGTTGACACCTTTTCATTAGTAGTGGTTGCAAACAACAGGTGCATGTTGTCATACTTTCCTTCAACAAAACCCAAAATTTATATTTGACTGTGCGTACATGTTTTTTAATAAATGTCTCCACAGTATTGTACACCTTGGTTTAGATTTGTGTTTATTTCTAATTAATATAGTTTTCTGAATTTTAGATATCAATATGCTTATTATATTTGCATACATCAATTGAACATTATTTTTCTTACACGTTTTGCAGATACTGTCTGCTTTAAAAAAAAATAACACTCAACTTCTAATTCTTTGCATGCTTAACAAGCTCCATTGCTAGAGATGTCTGATTGAACCCTGACTCCGTATGAGTTTCGCTTCTTTTTTACCATGCATCTCTCTCTTCAAAAATTAATCTTAACTTTAGGTACATTAAGTAAATGATGTTTGAGAAGAGACATATTGGAAATGCTTGAATATTTCACAACATCTGCATTGACTTTAGCTCATCCCGTGGAAACTTTAAGTATGACCCAGCAGTTCCTCTTGAACTGACTGGGAGGGAAAATCAAGCAGTGAATGCTTGCAGTGGGCTTGCCAGTGTTCAGCTCTGTGTAGCATGTAGTAACTCACTAGTACAAGAATAGAAAGAGGAAAGGAAACCTTGAATCTACTGTAGGCAAATCTGATGTTCAAAGCCAACCTGCTTCTGGCATTCCTGCTGTAAAATATCCGGCTTGCCAGCAAGCAAAGTGTCTAAGGCTGGCCCTTTCACATGTCAGTCATAAAAGATGACCAATATTACCATCAAAATTAAATGATTACTGATGCAGACGAGTTGACGGACATTTCTGATTGAGGAGGACGCTAAGATACTGAAGAAGGAAGAGGAAGGAACTGAAAAGCCAAACCTTCATTTGGGACAGGATCCCGTGTTGTATAGTTGTGCTGAGATTACATAGACAATGAGTAGTTCCCTTGAGAAAACGTAAGTAGCATAGTAGAAGACCTGAATGCCAAGTGTTAACAAAAATATTAGTACCTTGTACATCTCAGGAACTGTGTGAAAACAGTTACTCCTTGTATCAACAGTGTCCCATAGTGCTGAAAAGTCAAGGAGACCTTGGAGTTATCTCCTGTTCATAAACTGATGAATATTTCCTGACATTGGAACTGGAATTTTGCTGTTTCCAGTCCCTCTCAGTCCTCTAGAAGTCATCAGTGTAAACTGGTTTAAGTAAGAAACACTCCGCAAACTGTTCTTAGTGGCAAAAAGTTATCTTTCTGAATGGATTCAGCTTTATGTTTTAACTTGTAGAAGATACCTGGGGAATCCTTTTAAGTTGCTCTCTAATCTCATTGTAGATCTGGAAATCAAAATGGTTAGGAAGAGTGAAACAAAAACATCTTGGGTTTTGTTCTGTTGCCTTGATTTTAGAGCTTGCTGCCTTTGGCAGATACCTATACAGATTCATGAGCCATCTGTGTTGGTAAGTGTGATGTTAATGGAACTCTGAAGAAAATTTGCCAAGGAAAGAAAACATCAGTAGAACTCTAAAAATATGTCAAAACCGGTTAAGGTGGTTTGGGGGCTTTTTAGTAAAACGTTAATGTTTGTAAAAATAAATAGTGGAAAACTTAGTGTAAACCGAAATTCTTACTCAATACCTGTGGTCATTTTGGTTTGGGTTTAAGTTTCACCCTGACACTATAGTAGCTCAATGTTGAATTCTGTATATTATGAAACTCCCTTTTCTACCCTTTTACACAGTGTTATGTGTGGTGGTACTGTGATTTCTTTAGACTTCTGTATCATCTAAATCAGGGTAAATAGTAAATAAGATAAAGGTTTAGAAGAGGAAAATGGTTTTAGCTTAAAGAATTGCACTGGTCATAGGAGAATTTGTGCTGATGTTTTCTTTTTGTTTTTTCCTTGACTGCATGGATGGCTTGATCTGTAAGATTGAGTGAAGCCGTTACAGTGAATACATATAACAGATATGAATTCATTCTGCATGAACAGCCTTAATTCTAGTAGTTACTGATTTAAGAGCTTGGGTTTTTTGACGTTATGTCCCTTTTATGATTTTTTCAAGTTGAATATTTTTTTAACCAAAACCTTGGAACTTGCACGACAGATTCCATCAATTGCACCACTTGCAGTAAGTAGTGAAGTAGTTGATTTTCAGGACCCAGACTTTGAATTGGTGCTTATAAAATTCATTATGAACACTTTACATTGATGCTTTCATATCAAAAATCAAAGGGAGCCTGTAGCTGAGCAAAATCAGAGCCTTGTTAATGATGGCAAACAAATAGCCTTTTATTTATGTGTCTTATAAATTGCCAATGGCAAATATGATTGTTTGAAATTAATGTGTAATGCATGTGGCACTCGTGCATAATTAATGGAAGAAGGAGATTAGAGGACCCTACAGATAAGAATTGAAAGATTTTCTCATTATGGTGTATTATCCCCTTGACTTGAGTTTGCCTGTTTTGAATGCTTGCCTCTTCTAAGTCTTTTCCCACTTTATGCCAGGGAATTTCAATTTATGAAGATGTATTTTTTTCCCTAAGAGTGTAATTTCTCTGAATAGGTACATCATGACAGGCACAGTTTGTGGGCTCTCTTCCGATCTCAGAAAATGAATTTCTGTTCGAAAAACAAAGACACGAAAGAGCAAATAACACCTTTGTGTTTGCGTGAGACCATATTGTTCCATTTAACAAATAGGTCTGCTCTTGAGGCCTGTGCTGTTACAATGATCCTATATATTGATCCCTTACTGAATCAAGCAATCAACAGCTGTGACTATGCTTTTATGAAGTTTCCTTTTGAATAAACTTGGAGAGAGTTTATGATTATGTTTTAACAGTTTTTTATAACTTACTAATCATGTTTCATGGCTGAGATTGCAGGCTTCACATAGCTTTCCATTTTGAGATATTCTTTGCATAGAACTGAGTATTAGCAATAAAAAATAATTTATCTGGAATAATTGGACTCCACAGTGTATTTGAGAAGAATAAATGCTTTGTGTTGTAAGTTTTCCAATTTTACCCACAGACTAAATCTTGTAGATACAATTATGCTTTAGGAGACATATTAAGTGCTAGTTGAACCTTTAACCTGCGCTTCCTCTGGAATAATTACAGGATGTGAAAATGGCCAAATGAAATGCTTACTCGTAGCAATTAATAGAATTAGTTAAGCTACTGTTACCTTATGCTTGATTTATATTGTATGTGTATGTCAAAACAGGCTGTAATGGCATGTGGGTGTTTTCCTATCAATACTCGCTAAGGTTTTTTTGTTTATTACTTTCTATGTTATGTGAACTGGCATTTTAAACCACGGGCAGGTGGTTGAATTTCAAAGGCTGGCTCTAGTTAAAACAAAGTAGTGGTCTTTGAACTTCTATCAATTTTTCTGAAAACAACAGTTATAGAATTAATTCTATCACCTTCCAAGGAAACAAGCTGAAAAAGAAATCTCTGTGGATTAGGATTTCAGACACCAAATATATTTTGCAGACATATGAAAGCAAGCCTGAGTCAGCTATACTGGAAGCAGGGGAAACTAATAATAATCACTTGTCTGCAAGTGCCAAAATTGTTTGAAAACGTAAAAATAAAAAGTCTATAAACGTGAGGAATAGTATAACAGAAGTAGAGCATTTAATCTTATTTAAATTTCAAGACTGGTGGTTATTCTAATATCTTTTAAGTAAAACATTCAATTACAAGAATCTGCCTTTTAAAATCTGATTTGGTGTGTTTCTTTAAAAAGAGAGTAATGCATTACCTTTGAGGCAACTTGAATTTTAATCTTTGAAAAAAGCGTTGAATAGTTATCATTTCAATTTTCAGAAACTGAATCTTTAACAGAAATCTTAAATTTAGAATTAGAGGAAAGCTTGAAATCAGCTTATTTTGTTGGCTAGTACTATGGGAGTGCATAGGCAGGCTTTTACTAGGCTTCATTGGTTTTGAAGTACTTTTTACTGGGTTACTTTCAGTAGGCACTTTGCAGCCCTCCTCCTGCAGCCTTTACCAGATGCAGCATTTGAGGACTTCATGCAGGTGAGGAAGAACATGCAATGGTATTATTAAGGAGCAGTAGCTAACCATGTCTTATTTAAAAATCTCAGCAGGTGCAAGCTAAATATATTCATTAATTTTTTTTGATTGTTTAAGGTGCAGATGATGCTGCTCATCCTCTGTGAAGATCCTGGGAAGGCTTTGGGGCAGTGAACTGAAACCTTTAAAAATCTGACCCATGATTGGAATAAACCTTTCTCATAGAAAATTCTTTATTGAACAACTTAATTTTGAATCAAATAGTGTTTGGGTAAGCAGGTTTTACCATTTGCATAAGGTGTCTTTAGTGAGCTATATTGATCTAAAATCCTGTTTTGTTTTGGTTTAGAGTTAATGTTTGTTTCAGTGATTACAGCAGCCAGTGAAAATGAAATATTTTTTTTAAAGTCAATGAAGTACAAATGCAAAGGAGATTAAAAATCAATTATTAGATCAAGATGTCCTTTATTCTCATTCTATTCATATTTACCTCTCTTCGACTTCCCATTAAAGTATTATACTAATGTAGGAAATTGAACACTTATATATATTTCTGTATCATCTGAGTTACAGGATTTCTCATCTCTTTCCTGATAAACATGCTCATTAAGTCTACTTAGTATTTATGAAAGATGTGTCTGTGTACAGAGAGGATACAACACATTTCGTTATAGTAATTACTCTGTTATTAATTATACTAAATTTCTTCTAAGGAAGAAATCTATATTTTGCACCTTGTGTAAAATGGAGATGCAATGTAGGAATTGAGGTGTTTCGCTAGAAATGTGAGTAGAATCATGGAAAAGGATCGTTAAACATGGAATCTGAATGCAAATGTTCTATTTGGATTATTTTTGTCAAAGGGTGTAATACTATGATGGCATGAAGCGCAGGTATGGACACAACTGTGTGTGTTGAGGTGTAACCAGCTAGGAAGTCATATACTAAAATATCTTTTATCTTTACCTCATAATGTCTTTTGTTATTTAAGTAATTTTAAGGAACTTTGAGAAACACAGATGATGTGGTTGAAGGGAAATAAACTTAACAAATCATTAACTTCAACAAATATAATAAAATAGTAAGACAAAGGAAAGACTGAAGGATTGATCTATTGGCTGTTCTGTGTGTTTATTAAAGCGCATTAGAATACCATATTTAAAGTAGCTGATTGAAACTTGAAAAGCATTGCATTGGCATAGGCTTTGTGAAGAATATGCTGTTTATATTGAAACAATGAAAAGAGACACCCAAATCCTCTAATGTACACTTACCAAATAATAGTCAGAGAGTTTTAAGCATTTAATGGAAAATCAGTGCCTTGTGAAAAAGTTTTTTAAATTTCTACCAGGTTTTCTAAGATTATAGAATGATTTAGTATTAGCCAATTCTTGTGCTCCTGGGAATCATGAGTTTCTGGAAAATATCCCTCTGCTGTCTAAGCAATGAAATCCTGTTCTGGGGAATTCATCTGGAAAGAGCACTTCCCATTGCCCCATTGCATTTCGTTGGGGGCGATGGGGACCATCTGTGGAATTCCAACTGCATGAAAAACCTGGAGCAGAGATGGGCAAAAAATAAATCGGGAGGTGTTCTGAGGAGGTCACTGCGGTAACTTTGTTTTGAGGAAAGGTCTGCAGGCATAGGCTGACCTTCTGACCCTTAATTATCCAAGGGTAATAGTATACACTCTTCATGCCTATGTAATATTCCTATGGCTAAGCTTCTAATCATACCTAATTTTCATACAACTTCCAAATATATATTTACACATAAACAATATATATATATACACGCAAACCCTGTGATTGTTATTTAGTGTGCAGCCCATGTATTTTAAGAACATTAACCTCCAAAGTAAATAAAAGCGAAAGGAAACATGCTCCGAGATTCAGTTCACAAATAACTCTCTTGCAGTGAAGTAGTAGCTTTCTTTGTGCTATAATGAGGTGCGTTTTTCATTTGAACCATTCGGTTCACAAATGACTTTGTACTCCAGTGTTTAACTGCTACTGTGAGATCTCATCAAGCCAGCAGTGTTTGTAGAGTGGCCGTCTAATTTGAAATAGCTTGGTGTACCATATTCCAAGTTGCAATGGAAAAGTCACCCTTTTACTCTTCTTTCTTCAAGGCAATGAAGTATATTCATAAATGGAGAAGATCTGGCTGTCATTTGTATTGTAGCTTAACATGGCAACTTGTCTGTGTCCACTAAGAAAGGAGTTCAGTGTTCCTTTTCCCAATTCATCATATATTATTTACGGTATGTGGTGCATTGGTCTTTTTAATACAAAATACGGAGTGCTTCTGTAAGAAGTCAGAAAATAGAAGACAATAGGGCTTGTTCCTTATTTTAAATGGTAATAGTACCTCATTTTGTAAATAAGGAAGTATTTAGAAATCACTCTGATTTTTATGCTGAATGCTTTAACTTTCTTGTATTTCACTGCATCAGCCTGGAATGATGTCTCCTGTGGGTGTTCTTCAATATCTATTTACATTTTTAGCCTTATTTAGAAAAACAGAATAAAAATTTGTTTTGTTACATTTTTTGTGACCTTCTCCTATTGCATCTGTTTCTTTCATATTAGAGTAATCTTGTGTATGGATAGATATTACAATATATTTCACTATTGATGTTTCAGTGGAAGAAGTTTTTAATCTATAGGCACACCCTGAAATTATTTAGACATTTGCTTTATTGGATAAATATTTTTCTGTTTTAATAGGCATTCCATACTTGTGACCTACTGTACCAATAAAGATCAACAATTACAGATTAAGCTGAGAAGGTGGGTCTGTTAGGAGACCATTTATGTATTTCAGATGGATGTCCCATTATAATGCAGAGCATGCAGAAGTGAGAAAGAGGGGTTGGTTACTCTGGACTGCTATCCTGGGGGTGACTCTTGCAGGCTGCATGACAGCTGTGGGAGGTGGGGAATGTGTGGCCCTTGGTGTCCCTAGGAGCATCATCCTAATGCTGCATGCATCAGCCAGGTGCATGCACTGGGCAACCACTCTTGCATAAGTACCCATCACAGAAAGGGAAAGCTGGCTGGTGGCGACCTGCTGCTCCTTGGCATGTACTTCATTGTATCTGATTTTGTGTACTTAAGCTTTGTTAGTGCCCTGTGGGGCATTATTGAGTATGTCAAGTTCTTTTCGAATATACATATGTGCTTTTGTCATCAGCATCTGATAGTTTTGTGTTCTGTCTTCCCAGACATGCCTCAGTGTACATATTGATGTCATTTCCATAGAGCACATAGCACTCTTCTTTACAGTGCATAGTCTAAGAGCTCTTTTCAACATCTCTAATAAGAAGTCTCTCATCAGCTCCATGTGGCAAATGTAGCTGCACAGGCCTCGTATTTCTACTTAGTGTCAGCCAGTTTTTGTGTAGAGAAGAAAATAGGTCTTTGGGGCACAGTCTGTGCTTGAAATTGGAAATGAATTTCCAGTTCCTAAGTGTAGGTGGAAGCCGTAGTTAAATTCTTAATCTTAGTCCTTTGAAATGTATTTTCTGACTCTTCTCTTAAAATTACCTGCCTCAAACTAATTGTGGTAGTTGCTTTAAAAATTATGAATACATGATGCATAACATCAACATGTAATTTTTGTAGTACCTTTTCTCCTCTACTGCTGAGTTAAGTACAATGCTAGAATGTCTCAAGTATTAATTTCACGACTGGCTAGAAAACAGTAGTATAATATTGACAACTTTGATTAGACTCAATAGAGCCATGTAGACTTAAGGGGTATTTATACTGTCTCATTTTGTTTGTACTTAAACTTCATAGAAAATCTTTAAAAGATGACTTTGTTTTAAGTGATTACGTTTGTTTAATTTCTTGGTTTCTTGTCCATGAAGTAAGTGGGAAAGAGTACAATGTTACTGAATTCTGCTGATAGGAAGGCATTGAAATCCTTTGAAGCCGAGCAAATTATTAATTATTTATTGAAGCTGTTTATCAGACTTTTGAATATAAAAGGTCTATGAAACTGAAAAATCTATAATTTGTTTTAAAAACAAAACAAAGCAAAAAAAAACCCCAATCCCCCAAAAAAACTCCCAAGACCAGAAGAAATTCCAATGCCAAGCAACGACAGCCCTTGTCATCTCACTTGTTTATGATTGTGTTGTATCCTGTTAATTGTGCGATAAATCTGACCTTGTCACGTGAATTAGAAACTAAGCTTTTCTTCTTGAGCCTCTGATGTGTGATACTTTTGTACTATGAGAACAATTGCAGCAAATACTTGAAGCCAAATTCCCCATGCTATTTGTAACACAGGGAATGTAACTGCTGTTTTTCTTCACAGAGACTTTTCAGACGGGAAAGGCGGAGTTTAGTCTTTTCATACTAAGAAGATATTTGAACGTATTATTCCAAAAAGAGTGAAATGTCTTTTTTTTTTTATGTGTGTATTTCAGTTGAAAAGAGATGAATTAGGTTTCATAGTGGCTGTTTAGATAGGTGCTCACCTTTCTAATAGTGAGCAAAGAAGGCTCAGTGTGTGAATGCCTGAATGGCATGGAGCTGTAGACAAGGAGAGTATATTAATGGGTGGATATGGGAAAGCATGAGCAAAACAAGGACTTCATGGCATAGGAGATCACCTGTGGTTTTTTTTTAGTGCCTGCACCTTGGAGAATCTCTCAGCCAGCACGAATTTGCAGCAAAATAAGTACAGAAAATGGGAATTAATAAGGCCTTACAGAAATGTATCAAAATAAGTGTGCCTTCAGTGTATGGCAAAGCAGTAGTAGCTTTGTTTTTGTGATAATTTAAGAATGTCAAAAGAAAGGGCCTTGTATTTTCTTGGTAACCTACATGCTGGCAGCCATTGGGAACCTACGAAACCTGTGGAGAAGAGTTTCGCTATATTTGTGAATTATGTTTAAGTTGGTGGAAGAACATTTTATCTACTCTATGCTGTAGTTTGCCATAGTGTTTGACTGGGTGTGGCAGGTAGAAGAGTTCACAGTCTCGGTCACTGATGGCTATCTTCCTGCTAGAATTGCATCTTGCCAAAGATTCAGTTCTCAGCTGAAGGTTCATGTCAATTCAGCTGTTTTGCTGAGCATTCTTTTCTGTTTTGTTTTTCTATTTAGAACCTTCTGCTTGTCTCACTGATATGCCACTTTAAAATTGCAAACTTGAAATTGCCCTAATCTGAGCAAAACTGGTATCTTATGTGATTCTGTCTTACTACGAAATCATGTGGTCTAATGGGAGGGGAGAAATTGATTCCGTTTCAGATGTTTTATTTTTTTTATGTTTATAATTAGAATGATGTGCCTACTCAGCCTCTTGTCTGTAGTCCAGTTATATTTTTCCCTGATAAAATTTGTAGTACAAACAACTGCAAATGCATTAAATTGATTTCTGAGAGCTGAAGCCTCTGATGAAAACTGATATCCGGAAGAATTATCTGTGTCTCTACAATCAGACTACATATTTATATATGTAATGTTTACATATGTGACAAATTTTTCTCAAAGGCTTTTCCATTTAGCATATTTGTTTCATGTAGGCTGTATCACGTGAAATACCATTTTCTTCATGCTTTTCTATAATCTGTCTCCCTTAGAAACTTTCTGATAGAATCTATTGATTTTCTCCATAGATTTTAAATACTATGGATTCTGAGTAATTTGCTTAATTAGCCCCAAACTATCTGTGTAATTATTCCAACTTGTGCTTCTCTCTCAGCTTTTGTCTGCAAGGCTGACAAATGTCAGGAGGGGGAAAGGGCAGCTTCCTGCTCGTGGCTGCCGAGCCTTTGGCCCTCAGTCTGCTTTGGGCTGTGGGTGTACTTTTGAAAGAGCTGTAAGAGAACGATGAAAATATTGTTTAGCTTTCTTTAAGAAGTCAAAACAAATATCAATTGTGGTAAAAAATTTCCTTTTCTTATGGAAGAGGACATTTTTATGCTTACTTTAGTGTTTCACAGCTTTTTATTGCCATAATATCAGCTTACTCATGAAATCCGTGTTAGCCAGTGCTAAGTTTCTGTCTGTGTTCTTTTGGGGTTTAAGAGGAATGATGAATTAGCTCGTGATTATGGGTGTTTTGTATGCAATTTAGAGTGAATGCTAACTGAATTCTCTTCACATCATAATGGTCCTTGACCTCTTTGGCTCCAGTATTGGTTGTCTACCAGTTCTGAGATCAGACACATGGATATCTTATTGCAGCTGTACTTGTCCATTAAAGCACAGCATTAATTGTACTGCTTATTTTTTATGTATTATTTTTCTTACTCACTCTAGGCTTTTCTGTCTTTCTGATAATAAAACAAAGATCTTTACTTTTTAACCCAGCTTATATGGATAACACATGAAAAAATGTTGGCTGAAACATTTGTTTGTTAGGCATTTGCTCTGGATAAAAAGTTAAATAGATTAGGGACAAGAGTGGAAAGCATTCTCAAATAAGAAGAGATGCTTTGTAGAAGCCGGAAACTTGCATGCAGTGTCATGGCTAAAGCATGAATAGAGACTTGCCTTGTCTGTAGTGAACGTATCACTGTTTTGGTGTTTAGCATTAATTTAGCATGGGAAAATTCTTCAAGTATACTATGAAAATAGGATAATGAGAGCGTATACCTGAAGGCTGTTTGGAAGTGGAAATTATTATTTCGAACTAGATAGGCTGCGCTGTGATTACTGGGGGCATTCGCTTGTAAGACGTATGTACTCGAGATCAATCCCTGCTCTCTGCAGGTTGGAGTTGAGAAAAAGAGTGAAAAAAAGACTAAGAAAACAGTTTCTAGAGATTCTTGAAAACAGGAAGATCATATGAAAACGTCCCTATCATGTTTTGTTGAACATGGTGAAATGAAAAGAATGACAATATTCTTCCATTATGGGAGCTGAAGGGAAGGAGTTATCATTCTTCACTACCAACCACCTTGTTTAAACTTCTGCAGAAGAAGGTCATAGAAATTTAATTGCTTACATAAATTGTAACCTCCAAATCAGATCCTCATCCCTCTTGTAACTGTGTGAGAGGACACAGTCAAGCAGTTACAGAAGGATTTGATGGGAGAAATTGTGACGTTCAAACATGCTTATCCAAGATCTTTGCTTTTTCTGTTCAGAAACAGATTTCTTTTTTTTCCTCTGTTCGTGCATGAGCATGGAGTTAGCATTTTCTGTCTGCTTTTCACTGCTGTCTCAAGTGTGAACAAGGTGAAATAAGAGTTGATTTTGCGTGTGACTGTGGATGGTACTACTGTTCCTCTCCTCCACAGATGCCTTGTGATAAGGTACGATTTATACTCTGTGAGACTGAGGGGTCAAGCTAGGTTTGCTGGAAAATGATGACCCTTCGGATGGAAGAGATGAAGACACTGTTTACTGCAATCACTTTTTAGCTCCTTGGTTATTTTCTTATAAACTTAAAGACTTTGCTCTGGAAGGCAAGTTTACTTTAACCTAGACTTCAGAGTAGAGTTTAAATTAGTATTAAAATTTAAATAAAATTTTTGGTTTTAATACTGAAATTACGGTGCTTGATTATTATCCCTATTACTTTGAACTCAAGAGATTTATATCCCTTAGTGGATGGGATCCTTACTATGCAGAAGCTTTTAGGAGCAACCCTTCACCATAACCTTGGGCAGCTAGCAGGCAAGTCATCGCACGAAGCCTGGTTTGCTGATGGCTGGACTTGCTCGGTCACAAAATGATGTTGCAAGAGTTGTGTATCTGCCTCTTTAAATATGAACCAGGGGGATGAGAGAAGGAAGCAGAGCTATGTGGATGCTTGGAAAAGAGTTAGCTGTTGAATGGCTACTAACTTGAGTCAAGTTTTTGATATTGGTGAGAGTTGCTGCATTGAATGTGTTAAAAAAAATGCTGATGAAATATGGATACAGACTGCATTGGAGTAAGTTGCTAAACCAGACTGTTTCTATCTGTAGCTTTGCGTAAACACCATTCAAACCTCTAGGATGTATGAAAGCTATTTAAGTTAATATTTCATTATCGATATGACCTTACATGCACAACTTGATGTGAAGGGGCAGAATCTTCAATATTTAGGCCCTATGAAGAAGCTCAACAATGAAAAAGGAAGCTTTCAAAATCCCTCCAGTGACTCTAGGGAGTGAAGTCAGTAATTTTTCTGCCTTTTAATCTGAGTTGAAATATATATTATGGATGCATGAGTGCTCCCAGATTGTTAGGTTACAGGTATTTTGGGGAAGATGTACTCACCATTTAGAAGCAAAACTAAATGACCACTCACTTCAGTAGTTTGTTTTTCACGACTGTTCGTAGAACTAGTATGCACAAAACATGGAGATTTTCTTTTATCCTGGAAAAAGGAAAACTGTAGCATACACTCTGAGTTAAATATGTCATTACAAGCTAGTTGCTTATTTAAAAATAAAAATGTGTAGCATCTGATGATTACAGAGACTTAAAAATCAGAAGCATTGGCTAGGTGTTTTCTTTAATGACAAACGTTGATTTTCCATTTCAAACAGCAGAATTTAACAACTGTAGAGCAACAAAACTACTGTAGGAAAAAGAATGGCTACTTTAATGGGACCATTATCAGCAAGTCAGTTGTATTTATGCCTTTGCAAAATTTCTAGTTGTTCCAGTATTGTGAGGCAAATGATAAATATTTGGCCATTCTGGGACAGGAATGAAAATGAGCTGTTCTGTACCTCTTGAATTGGTGTTGATACATGTAAAACTACTTCAGATAAGATAAGCAGTGACATTGTAAAGACTTTAGGGAAGCTGTCTAAATGAATAATTTCTGCTTCACGTTCTAGTGTGATAATGGAGTAATTAATTAAGGAGCGAAGAAGCAAAAGCTCTGGTCCTCCTGTTTCTCCTTGCCTTTGTGCCCTTGTGCCTTTAATTCAACCCATGAAAGTGCTTTTCCTTACAGTACAAGTGTGTAGTGTATTCATTCTCCAGCAACCTTCATCATCATCATCATACTTATAGCTCCACCTTCTATTTCTCTTTTGCTTCTAGCCTCCATCAATAATTTTCCAGCCTTGTCTTCAGTCTTCTGTAGCTGACTGAAACTGCTCTTGCTGAGGGCTTTAGTAAAGCATTTATGGCTACATAACAGAAAAAAGATGGATGTTGGTCTCTCTGCTGACTGTTCATCTCATCCTAACTAAGACTTACAACATCTGCTGCCATACAAATACTATCCTGCTCCCATGGAAGTGTTTGAGTTCATATGTTTGTTAGAGGGAGGAGCTTGTTACTTGTTGAAATAATGTAGTAAATATGTAAGTAGGTATATTTAGGAATATATAAGTAGGTAAATGGCCATAAGTTGCACCAGCAGAGGTTTAGAGTGGATGTCAGGAAAAATTTTTTCACTGAAAGGGTGGTCAGGCATTGGAACAGCTGTCCAGGGAGGTGGTGGAGTTGCCATCCCTGAAGGTGTTTAAAAGGCGGGTAGATGAGTTTCTTAGGGATATGGTTTAGGAAGGGGACAGGTATGGTTGGACTTAATGATCTCAGAGGTCTTTTCCAACCTTATGATTCTATGCCATCAGTGGGTCTTTTTTCCAATTATCATCATATTTTTACCCGAGTATGATACCAGAATTAGAAGGTCTATATTATTTTGTAATGAATTAAACCTTCTTTCAGAATATCACTAATTATTTAAAAAAATGTTCTTTGCCCACAGGGTGGAGTTCATTTCTTTTGTTCTTGGGAGCTGAATAGAGGAAAAGGGACATTTCAGCTTTTCTTGATAACGGTAAGACAGCATCCGCTGATAAAGATAAGACACTGTTCATTATTATGAGTTCATAGATAGTTTGTCAATGGAGGGTTTGTTTACTTTGGTATCTTTTTTCCCCCAAGTTCTGTGCTTAGTAGTAAGTTCATTAGGTGATAACAGAACATGTATTGGGAATGGAATGCATAATTCTACCACAGGTATCAGTAAAGGTTCTGAAGATAAGCAAGTAGCTGTACATCAGCATGACAAAGTGGATAGCAATTTGTTCTACTGCAGGAACCTGTGACATTTTCCATATTCCATTGAATTGGCCTGTCCAAGTTCACTCCATTGTGCTTGCACATAGTCAGTGAAAGCTCTTAGAAATGGCAGAGTTCTGTCCATGCCACTTCTCAAAGAAAATGTATAGGCTTCCCTGGTCTGGTCTTTACCACTCTGTATGTTGTCACATGAGACACAGAGGTTTGATGTGAGAAGAGTCTTCAGACATTTTAATTGATATACATCTTCAAAAGTAAGCAGGAAATGCCTGTCCCAGTTCTGCTTGTCAGAAGCAGAAGATGGAGAAGGGAGACACGTTTTCCCCAGTGAGGGGGACACATGTTTTCAGAGGCAGGTTTTTTCTTATGGCTCTTTCTTTGTGTTGTGCTAAAAGGTCTGATGTTTTTTAAATTTTGTAGAGTATAACATTAAAACCTGAAAGAAACATTTAAAGATACAGTGTGCAACTTAGTGTTGACCTCTTAATTGCAATTTTTGGGGCAGAAATCAATATAGCACTATCTTTCCTTATTTCCATTTGGCAAATTTTGAAAAGTGTTTGCAGAAAGACTTGATGTGACAACTGCAAAGAATGGGGTTGGTCTGGTTTAAGAGTTACCACCTGTGCAGCAGATTGACCATCTGTGTGTCCTTTGTGTAGTGCAAGGCAGGTAGCATGCACAAGCCTTTTTCAATTTCTATTCAAAGGGCCTGGAATTCATACATTGTCATTTAACATTGCTCGTCCAACAGAGGCTATGGTTTCTAATTGAAGGTTGTAATGTGTTTTAACAAGCACAATCTGGTCACTGCCTACTGTGTGACAGTACTGCAAATTTTCTTTTGACTCATTTGGCATGCATTTAACTGGATGATAGTATGAAAGCTCCAGGTGTATGTTTAGATTATCAAGAACAGCAAGACGTAAGTCTATTAGTGGAAGTTAAATAGTTTGTAAAGGAGAAAAAGACTCAAAACTCTAGCAAACCTGAAGAGAAATCAGAAGATCCACCAAAAGTAATATTTGTGTGTTTGTGCTGGTGTAGCTGACTTGAGGTTTTCTTTGGAAGCATTACACAGCTTTTTTGAGGAGTACTTTAAAGCAGTATAATCACGCCACTATGTATAGATGCAGATTTTGTCTATTTACAGATACTGTACTATGACTTCTACTTCAAGGAATGGGAAAGAGCTATAATCACCTTTATAATTGTCTGGGTAGGTAGATATTAAGAGTTACATTTACTTCTTGCTTAGCAAAACATACAATTAAAATATTTGTTGTATAAAAATATTCTTTCAAATTGTATCAGTGGTTTCTCGATGTAGGCTTTAACTTTGACCTCTTATCCACTGATAAATACAAAAAAATCCCTTTCATTCAGTAAAATTCTTCTGATATACCCTGATGCTCTTGTCCTTGCCCCCTTGTGACTTGTGAAGCCATTGCTCATCATTTCAAATGTTTACATTTTGTGGTTTTGTTTACTCAACATGTATAACCCTGAAGGTGAACTTGGTATTGGATGAATTCTCATTCAGTCGTGAAAGGCGAAAGAAATTTTCATGCTGAAGTGGTACATCTCTTTGAGGACTCGCGGTCTCTTAGTGAAGGAATGTGTTCCAGTGTTAGACTGCTAAAGATGCAGGGAGAAAAATTGCTATGCTAACATACATGAAAGTATATTAATAATAATTTACAGATAAATTAATATGGCCTGAGCTTAATCTTATTTTGGCAAAACCTATGTTGAAGGACATAAAAATTTACTGGTTTGTGATCTAATTGAGTCTGTCTGAACTTCTTCTTCCCCTTCCCCCGTTTTAGTCATGGTCCTCTGATCAAGCAGTGTGCTCTTGCTTTTTCTGAATGTTGAGCAGAGTTTGTTTCTCCTAAGAGATTACTCCGTTTTTCTTGTGCATCCATTCTGCCTTGCTCAGTGATATATTTAATATGCTGGATCTGACTACACTGCAGTTCTTTCTCTATTCAGAAAAAATCAGTTTGTTCAAAGTCTCTGTGGTGTGTGGCTCCCTGTGGGTGCACAGACAGAGCAGCACCACCACTTGCTCTTGGTTACTTTGTGGGAGTGGAATAGCACAGAGTTCATACTTAAGTTTTTCAGTATCCAGTAGGGTTTAAGAATTGCACTTAATGACAGAAATTCCCAAATGCAGTCAGTTGCAGATTCTGTTAAATTGCTTCTTGCGTGTAGCTGTGGGAGGAACTTGAGCTATACAGGCAGGATCAGTTAATGGTATTACTGAAAGAAATCTACAGTTTGTGAGTTCTGAAGCTTCCCCATATGTTCTCTGCCTCCTACTCACAATCTGCTTCAAAAAGACTGCCCTTAAGTATTAGTTTAGCCTTGTTTTCAACGTTATATGCTTCTGTATTATACATTGAAAGTTTAAGTCTGCAAATTCTGTGTGAGTGTAGGACGAACTCTTTGAAAACTGAGGATGCCAACAGGCTGCCTGTTCAGCTGTGCTTTCTCCCAAGAGTGGTCTGAGTTAACATCACAGGCTTGGAAAAGTCAGGTCCTTGGGAGGGGAAGACCAGAATGTGTCCTTCAGCTTTCCTAGGTCTTCCCTTCCAGTTATGACAAAAGGTGTGATTTTTTTTCATCACAACCTGGTTCAAGTCCAAACCAAACAATCCTCCCTTTATGTATCGTAATTCTTTCTTCCTTGACCCTTTTTAAAAATCAAGAAGCCCTTGGGGCAGCATCAGTCTTCATACTTGTCTGGTTTACGACTGAGCCTGTGAGTGTTCTGCTGTCTTCTCCCTCAACAGAGAGCTGTGTCAGAAAGCAAATGATGTCCCCAATAATAATATTTGCCTCAAAGGAGCTTAACCTGCTTTGTGATGTTTTTGGAAACACTATGCAGAGTAAGTTTTATATCACAAAGGTTACTCTTTTCCTTGAATATGAACAGATCTTCAGTACTGCTGAAATGTTTTACTGGGGGAGGTATACTTTCAAGGAAGTTGGACATTGTCTTGCCTTGTTTATTTTGGAGATTTCCACTAATTGGTAGTAATCTAATTAACAAAATATAAAGCCAGGCCTCTGAAATAAACAGCAACTATAGTTGTGATTCCTCCATGGAAGGAGGAGAACAGAGTAGCATTTATGTTTTAGTACAGCATATAGCTGGCAGCAGAGTCATTGAGTCAGTGAAGTATACCATGTTTTGTGACTGGGAGCCATCCTTCAGTAACTGTCCTCATGACTTTCAGTTTATCAATGCATAGCTTAGTTGTATGTTATATCAATAGAGCAAGACTGATTTGTGTAGAAAATTATGCAAGGGAACATTTTGTTACCTTTCCTGTTCAGTATTGTAATAACTGTTTCAGATTACTGGTAAGCAATTTTCAGCTTGGAAAGGTGACTGCTGTGAAATATAAATGTTGAGGAATATATTTAGTTAAAACACATCTCTTTCCCACACTGTGGCTGACTTATGTCTGAAAGACGATTAGAAGAGGGAGGTTGAGGGAGGAGTGGATGTTGCTGAATGGAGTGGAACAGGTTACTCATTCTTTAGAATACCTAGAAGGTAAACTCAAGTGCACTTGAAAAACCAGGCTGGTAGAATACCCTACGTGTAGTTCAGGCTTTAAATACAATGTTTACTATTGACTTTTATATTGGGTTAGAGAATGAATCAACTCTTGAGAACGCACTGGAAAAAATACACCATGGAGAATGTTAAAAAGCAGCAGTGTAGGCTATGGTGCTTTGCACTCTGTTCAGTCACTTCAATATAGGTGTGTTTGTAGTGTGTCTATGTTCTATATACATTAGAGTGTACGTATCTATGTATATGTTCTATATACATCCATACATTTATAAATAATCTGTATACAGAATATACATGTATATACATATACATGCACGTGCATATGCATGCACACACATGTATATGTATATGTACATGAATGTGTGTGCATGACAAGAACAAGTACAGAGATTCTTAAGCTACTGATGCAGAGAGTATCCTGGAAGTTAGGAGATGGCCCAGGAACACCAACTCCAGGGTTTTCCCTTCCTGTCACACTGTCATCACCAGTTCTCATATGAAGAGTGTAATGTTTAATTTGAGCTAGTGAGGCGTTGACAGGAATCAGTAAGGGAGTACAAGAAGCTTCTAAGCCAGGGGTGTCAAATTTACATCCCATAGGCCGAATCCGAACCTCCACTCTGTTTTATCCAGCCCAGCACCTTGTTTCTTCCTGGCAGCAGTGCCGAGCTCCTGGCCCCTGCGCTCTGCCAGCGCTGGTCACGTGTGCAGCATGTGACGCGTGTTATGCTGCAGGAGAACGGTGGGAGCTGAGAGTTTGATACCCCCGTTCAAGGCAATTGGGTAGTGTTATCCTCTGCTGACAGCTGAAATACACGATCTGGGAAGTCAGGCTGAAACGGGCCAATGTGACTGTGAGAATTTGGAGCCCAAAGTACGTTGTTTTATAATAAGCTAGGAAAAGTGAGCAAAGGGATGGTATCATTTATGACTAGATCTGGCAGGACTGAACTTGGGGCAGGCTGAGAGTAAGATTGTATTGGGATAAACAAGGTCTGACACAAAAAAAAAAAAAGGAGATTTGTGCTTGTAATTCTACTTATCAAATTAAGAAAATCATCTATGATCACCTTCAAAATGGTTCCCTGCTGAGTTGACACACAGCTGCATACAATGCTGCCAATATTCAAAGCAATTCCACAGATCATTTTCTGAAAAGCTGTTGAGGATCTCTGTTGGTTTTGCTTTCACATCATCTATTGAAAAAAATGGGTTCCTTTGACCACTGACTTGATCTATGAGATCTCTTCACCATAAACTTCAGTCAGTAATTGAAAAATTTCCATTTGTTTTTTTTTCAGTGTCAAAAGAATCTTTGTTAGCTCGATATTGACTTTTGCATTTCTGACTGAGAGTAAGAAAATGTCTATAACTGATCATGCATTCACTCATACTGAGTGAGGCGATCAAGTTGAGCTTTGTCTCACTGTGACAGGTTAGAATGTGTTCTATAACCAACTTTTTGTCTCTCTACTCCCACTCTTGGTTCCTGAGCTATAGGGTCGGTCTTGTTTTTGTTTTTTTTTTTTTGTTCTGGACTTCACATATATATATGTATATATTGCAGGGGGAAACAAAGCAGGAGAAATAGTACCAAAAAATATTTAAAAAATGAAGATAGAGGAAGGAGAATATATAGTGCTTGAGAAATGTGAAACAAGTCTGAAACCACAGACCATGCCTATGCATGGAGAAGTTGGTTACTAAAGTATTAGCTTCAATGTGATCAAAAGAAAAAAATAATCAGGTATTTATGAAAAGATGAAAACAGGGTAAAACAAGTTGTGGTGGTACAGGCAGAGTAATATTACCTTTGCAGCCTTGAGGGGTCAAAAGCAGGCAATAAATGGAGAAATTAAACCCACCTTATCTTGGTACAGAAAGTACGATTTACATCTCTCCTGGCCTTGGATAAAAAGACAAGCTGTGGGATGCCTAACACAAGTTATTCTAGCCACTGGGAGTGGAAACAATCCTATGTGATCATATGAAATAAATGATCTTCATTACAAATGCACATCTTGTGGATCCATGAAGTTTGCAAATCCAGTGCTGAACAGGTGTTGGGTGGCAAGTCTAGAGTGAAAAAAGAGGAAGCTGAGTAAGATTTTGATCTGTCTGAATTGGCTGTTGCTGACTGAGACTATTTTAACTAAATCCTGGCATGTTAGCATTAAAACACTGACTGTGTCAACCAATTCTGCTACTAGAATAGCAGAAAACAATTTGGAAATAAGCTGATCACTGCAGTTTCCTGGAAATTGTTATCTGCAGTCGTGACTACCTAATGCACACAGGATAGTATAATAGAAGTATTATGATAATGTCATAAATTCTTTTCCTGGAAAATCCTAATTTAGATCACAGAAATCAGTGGGACTGAAGGACACAGTTAAAATAAATCATGTGTTGCTCTCTTGAATACTGTTGGCTAGACCTTAAATACATTCCTAGCTAATGTAGCTGGAGCCGTAGCAGGTCCCTCCATTGTATTTGGGACACGGAGATATTCAACAGCCAAAGATCCTCTATGTGTTATGGCTGAACAACATGCTGCAGACTACTGAAGTTATACATGAAGATACCACATTTTGATAATTACAGTTTTCTCTCTAGAATTGAATTATTTGTATAATTGCACAATCTACTGGCATATTGAATGAATAGGAACAGTTCCAGAGGGAATGGGAATACTTATGTGGAGAATTAGAAGACAAACCCAAAGTACTAAGCTTGCTGTAGAGATCAGACTGCTACATTGAGAAAATCAAAGTCTATGTGCATGATCTAAACTATGTTTGACACACCAGGCTTTGGTTTCACCAGGAGACTCACAATGGTATTTGGTTATGTTTTTAAAACCCGCAAGTGTAAATTAGAATGAGCTAATTTTATAATTATTCCCAACAGACATGCAAGTAATATAGTCTCAAACATATTTATTTTATAAAGACACAATCGTTCAGAAAAAGAACTGCTGAGAAACCACAAGTGGTTTGAGCAATAGAGACTTAGAGGTTTTGCAAAAACACACATGTTTAAAATGTGGTAGCAGTTGTTTAAAAGCCATTGAGTGTTCTGTCTCTTTCTTTGCGTCTTTATGACTGTCCTTCAGATTAATACCAAGGAACTGGAAGGCGAGGGGGTGGTTTTGTTATCGGTGGTGTTAGTCATTCAATTTGCTTTAAATTCCAGGAAAAAATAAGTTGTTTGGACTCGAGAAATTAAGAACAAAATGATGCTTGCTTAAGATGTTACTGGAGGGGAGACTGATCCTGAGACTGAACAGAGAACAGACTTTTTTTTTTTTTTAATCCTGAGACTTGATGGGTTGTTCGTTCTGAAAAGACAGGGGTAGCATTTCCGTATGTTTTTTTTCTGTCCCAATAGCTTGAGGAAGTGACCACAAACAGGATACAAATATGCTGTGTGGAAAAGGCATCATATACAAATACATTTATAAAGACTGATGTTAAAACAGAGATGGTAATATTAGCTTGCATACAAGTCCATAAAAAGATCCTTAGAAATGGTGAGATTCTCGGCAGTTAGTGAGCAAGTTCACATATGTCGTGACTCTCACCAGTTTTCTCATAGTTATTTTGGCATTACTGGAGAGAAAACAAATATTTGGCAATGACAGAAGTTAAGTGCCCCACAGCTTTTGGGTCTTATACAGTGCATGTTATGATGTTACAGGTTTTTTGAAAAGCAGTGCTAGTAATAACAATACAATTTACAGATGGCAAACAGCTCTCAAAAACATTGCACTTTCTGAGAGCAGTGAAGTTTATTGACTAATTAGTCTTTTGCTTCTTTTACCAGGAAGGATTAAACAAACAACTTTAATGTGGCAGCAATATGCTGTTACTTCTTTAAGGTGATGTTTAAATGAATCTGTACTTGCCTTTTTGTAAGCAGCACTTTGTTTTCTCTTTTTAAGTCAAGTATTAACTTTGGCTGAAGGAAGAACTCAGGGTCGGTTTTCTGTAGTTGTATATACAAGTTGTTCTGTTTATAATGCCTGTATTTACATTTATTTTATATAGTGCAAATATAAAGCTTTTGGTAAATTTTTCCTAAGATTTTTAAATACAGTGAGGTAGCAACCAGACCTTTACATTTCCTGTGTAAGATTTTAGGATCAAATAATTAATCCTTAATCAGGCAATGTATCATGTTTTAGGTTCAAGTGTACTTCTGGAAGAAGTTATTTAGCTGTATTGATAGCCTAATGCTGCTGGAGTTAATATATTAAATCTCTGTTTCTGGATTTTTCAAAAGGTCTAAAAAAACCAAGCATCATTTTTTCAATAAAGATAGTAGGATTTAGGACTAAAACTTCATATAAGCATTTTAAATTTCAAGCCCTGCTCTAAGTAGGATAGTATGGTTTGGAAGTGAAGATGACATGAATTACAAAGAAAATGTAGTAAAATATTCTTTTAGATGCCAGACCTGTCTGGTAATTTCCGTAAAATTTCTAGTATAAAGTAGACATGAGTATTTTGTGAGTGAATCAATTGCTTTCTAAGTAAGATTATATCTTAGTCTTTCAGTCTAGCGAACACATGCTGGAATATCTTAAAATGTGTTTAGAACTTGGCTCTGAATTCTAGATAACTTTTTAAATTTGTATGGCCAATGATTTTGTAAAACTTGAGATTCCTAGCTTCAGTGGAAAATTAGATTTTTTTAACTTGGGTGAAGAAATATAGCTCTGAGGCAAACAGATTTTAGTGGCTTGAGGAAAGGAATTATGATGAGTATTTAAGCCAGAATTCTGCATGCACTTATTTTGTATTCATCTTCTGCAATGTTTTAATACTTTCCAGCACATTATAAAACTGTAGTTGCAAGCCTTTCTTGTTGGTCATACCTCTAATTGGTATGCCTTCGTATTTACATTTCCCATCAGAAAATGTGTATTTTAAATTGTTGAGTGCAAATTTCAAGATTGCCTCCAAAGTTGGAGAACTTTGTGTGCAAGGTGTTACGTATCGTATGTTCTCATCCACACCTTACCAAGGTCAGCAGAAAGGTTGATGGCAGTGGGTGGTTGAGCACCATTGGTAGCGTTCTCCTCTCATGTTACTGTGGGGTTTTTTTCTGTTAGTTTACATGGTTGTATACACGACACACTTTTGCAGTTTGTTACTAAGAGTTTCTTTCAGCTTTTGCAGCAATAAGAGAGATATGTAGCTCTTCTGTGAAGCTTTTAATGTACATGTACTGTTTCACCACTTTAACAAAGAATTTTCTTCATAATGTATATGGTTTCTGCAGCATATGGTTTCCTATTTCGTTTCTCTTCCCTTTTTTTATGCCTCTAGGACACCTTGCAGTTTTTAAGATTAGATGTTGTGCTTCCCTTTTGGGAATATTGGCTTAGATAAATGGGAGTGAGTTTTCGATATAATCTTTGTAGCCTTTTGTTATGAAAAGCAGAGGTAATAGGTGATCCTTACTCTTTTTTACTTTAATGGCTTTACAGCTGCCCGCAGCTAGTTATGTTTGTTATAAATGTCATCATTCACAAAAAGAAAAAACTAAATGCAATGAGTATTGCAAAGCTGCAACAACAGAAAACACTACTTATTTTGTCAAAACTGAAAGAAATTGGTTTTAGTCTCAAAGTTTCTGCAGTGATGCAAATCCTCTCAAATAAAGTATAAATATATATAAACCACTAACACATGCAAATTATGAATACTGTTGTTCCACATATGTTTAGTGTTTATATACCTGTGAAGAATTGCACTCAACATTAGTGCTACAAAGGAAAAGGAAAGACCCTAGCAAATGTGGTACCATGTGGAGAGAGCCACAGAGCAGACATTTCTCACTTCCTTTTTTTTTTCATATAGCTGTGAAGCATGGAAATTCCACTCCCATTTTTGCATGCCTATCCTTCTGTGCTTTTAAAACATTTTCGCAAATGTAAATATTGTCAGTGAGGCTTTGTGTATAAAGATGACTTAGAGAACGTATTTTGTGAGGGTCATAATATTGGCTGAGAGAGGATAAATTCATTGTTGGCTGAACGCAAAATAAATAAGTAAATAAAATCACCAGGTAGTCCTATGACAATTTCTAACTCTGGGAATGTAAATATACGTGTACGCACACAAACACTTTGTGGGAATTTTTAACAGAACAAAAAAACCCCTAAACAGTAAGAGATGGCATGTATAGAAATTTGGGAAGTTGTTTCTACAGCACTGTGAATTATGAAATTACTTTTCCATTTTAAATGCTTATATGCTGCAAATAAAGTTTAAAAAACCCTGTCTGAAAGCCATAGATTTTATTTTAAAGACTTTTTTTAAATTGCATTTGGCTGTATTTATAGGTATCACATTAATATGAAGTTCAGCAGCACAAAATAAATTGTCAGTAGCGCCTCTCCATTCGAATATATATTCAAAGAATTTTCTACTCATTTTTCCTCCATTAGCCTACGTGTAGTTAAAAGCTACAATTAAAATGTCATCTGAGATAGGTGAGCAATGGATTTGTTTAAGATTTTCAGATCTGAGTCCAAAAGATTTTAAAAAAAAAGAAAAATGAAAAATAAACCTACAGTACTTCAAACATGATGCATGCTCCTGTCTGGCAGCCAGAATTTCCCTTGAAGACCTTATTTAAAATGATAGAGATTTACAGTACTTGTGTGTGTACTTGACGAAGGGAAATGAAAACGTAGTAGCAAGCACTCATCAAAAGCTCCAGCTTTCAGTTAGCTTTGGATAAAAAGTACAGTTTGTTATGAAGTGACATTAAAGTTAGCAGGAATTTGTCAAGTCTAAGGTGGAGCTGAATGAGCTACAGGTAGGAGATTAAAGGCCTGATCCCTGCCCAATGGGACATTTCCCATCAGATCATGCTTTACAATTGCCAAAAAATTTTGATTTTGTGAGATAAGATTTTTTCAATATATTTTCAGTAATTATTAGAAACATTAATTTATTCATTTACCTATGTTTAAATAAGAATAAATTAATATTGCAGCTGGAAATCCCACTGTAACATATTGTGGAAGTCATTGTGTTCATCTCGGGTATTGGTGAGTAAACCCTGGGTGTTGGGAAGAGTCAAACAGTGCCTGTTTCCCTGGGAGGCCATGATCATCAATCCTTGTCATTACATCTGCGCGCTGCAGCATGGCCAAGCCATGTGGATTTGAACCAGGTCAGATGTGAGAACTTGCTCCGCCTGGCAGGAGCATACAATGAGGTATTTATAGCTGCCTTGTACCAGCTGCAGGAAGAAGGATGATACCTGATCTGGCATAAAATCTATCAAGATAAAATTACTTTCCAAAAAGTTTTTAAAATTTATTTGTATCAGCAGAATGGCTTGGTACCAGTTCAGTTTTTTTTTTTTTTTTTATCATGAGCTTTTGCTGCTTTTTAATTACTGAGCACCCGGAAACTGCAGTTGCTATCTTAGTGAACCACAGCTTGCAATTATTATTACTAAATACTAAATAAATAATTTAGTAATAATTTAATATTATTCAATATGTTTTGAAGTGAATTGGGCTGTTATCTGAAAGCTAGTAATTGTCAGGGTAAAACTTGAGATTTTTTTCCTCTTTCTGCAAAGAGCATTTTTTGTGACAAGCTGTTTTCTCCTCTCCTTTCCCCCCAGTCTCCTCCCACACAAAACTTGTGCTCTTCCTGGCTATGATGTAGCCATTTTTATAAACAGGAGTCATAAGGTAGAATTATACTATTTTAAAATGGGAATTTATCAGAGGTCTGTGGTAATGATTTTTATCAGCATAACTGGTGTTATGATAACCTGGACTCAGAAATATATGACCAAGCATGGTGAATGACAGAAATGTCATAAATATTTTTATTGGACAGAGAGTACTGTTCTTATTGGAGTAGATGTTTGTGGAGTTGCACTCTCAAGGCAGACGATGGTGCAGTAATATTTCTGATGAGGAAAACTTAACCACAAAGGGTTAAAAGTTTTTTCCTTTGTTTTAATTTCATTTTAGATATTTGTTGATGTTTTCAAATTTTGGTGGGCTACGTGTGGTTGTTAAAAGTTTTTTGAAGAGGAATGCAGGATGATGAAAATAAACAGCTCTTCTAAGAGAAGAAGTGATTGCATAGGAAATGTGTTGAAAAGGATAACTTATGGAGGGAAGAAGAGAAAATTATGAAGGAGAAAATAATTGTCATGTTTCAATTGCTAGTGCATATGCACACATGTTCTTCCATGTATAATCACGTTACAGTCCAGGATAAGTGAATAGAAAAGCCTATGCAGATTTTAGTAAGCGATCCCTGCAATATGAGATGTGGGAGGTGAAAGCTCTGGTGAATGCCAATCGGTTTTATTTGGGTTAGAGAAGAAATGGCACCTTCACTTCTCAGTTTTAAAACACAGTACTCACTACGTTTGTATCAACAAATACACTGAAAATAAACTGAACTGGTATACAGGAACTGGTATTTACGTGCGGCTGCAGCAGTGTAAAGCGTTTCAGAGTATTGTCATTTAACCTCTGAACTTGCAGCTCTGATTCAGATAATAGTCACCGTTTATATATGTACAAATTTGGTAGCACAAAATATTCACCGGTAACAGTTTTTATCAAAGAAAAAGACAAGCATATGGATTTAAAACAAAATATAAAGCATATTTTTCTACTTTGGACCATTTCATTCATGTAATAATTGCCTGTGAAGGATTTTGCACAACTGCTTTTACAGTTTTACTAACTGTAGTCCATGACCAGGAGTCAGATTACTGGAGAGCTTTTTGCAGGCTCTATTGACAGTATGGCCACGAGTAGGCAACATCAGCATTCAGGCAGGAGAATCTGATGGATAAGATAAACCCTGTATGAACTAACAAGCATATCCTTTGGCTATACGAAAGAAGATGGTGGCTGTAAGGTCACATTTCAGTTCTGAATTGTTTAGAAAAGCTTATGTCTTCCAGCTGGGCAATGTCACACCGACAGTTCAGAATATACCAAAGTTTTTGCATTAACAAAAACACAGAAAGTCAACTTAGGTAATTTTATCTGGTATGTTCCCTCGAGCCAGTGCTTTGGAAAGAAGAGTAAGATCTGTCATTAGTCATTGTTGCCTCTTGTAAGCTATTAATTTATTATTCTCTTTTATGCCTGTATGTATTTTTGTAAATACTGCTTAGATGGAAGTTAAGTGTATGTATTTGTAAAAATAGATGAATTGGGCTTTCAGGGAAAGTCAAACTTTTTGCCTCTGATTAGGACTGGTACCATTTGTACTCATGTAAAACATCTACCCTTCTCTGCTGTCTATGAAATATTTGGTAAATTTAGAAGTAAGACTAATGGTTGTTAATAAAAGCCGGTTGCAAAAACTCCGATTCCAGTTTTTGGCCTTATCATTAACAGAGGAATGGCCCATGTGTGCTGGAAATCTTTAGTAACTTAGTAGAACTTCATATCCTGACCTCTGAAGATGTTTAAGTGCTGTTCTGTCCTGGGGCTATGTGTACACAGTCATGGAGTGATTGGAAGAGAGCTGTGTAAGAACTCTTGAAGGATCTTTGAAGGTAATGTGTAAATTTAGCCTTCTTGTTTTATTAAATAATCTTTCAGCTTTTCCAGCGTTTGATCCTGGTACAGCCATGCTTTGTGTTGAGGTAAACAGGAACCTTGGAAACATGATGTGATGCTATGCAACTGAGTTCTTCAAAAGCTGTGAATGAAACTCTCTTCTCATTGTAGGAAACTGAGCTGGGATGCACAAACGGACACTGCTTGAGCAATAGGTGAACTCAGATTTTTGACACGAGGTTAAGCATAAGCTATATAGCTTTAAAAGTCTTAGGCAAGACTGACTCATCTTCAGATGAATTAAATACATTCTATGGCCGTTATGGTTTGATGAGGAGTATTATATGACTTCACTGTGCTATATGGGGTTGTTCTACTATTTGTAAAATCTTGGATTCAGTAGAAAATTGATTAAGAAGAAAAAAGTTATGAGGAAATCTTACTGTGGATACTGGTATTCAGTGGCTCCAGGCAAGCAAAGTGATGACATAAAATTAGGATGCAATTTAGTTTAGTGTTTTAACAAGGCAAAAATATTAATTAGATAAACTTCTTGTTTAAATTCTCTTTTAGTTTCTCATTAGGTTCTCTGGGAAAGACGGATCCTGAAAGGAGGGACTCCAGGAGAAACCAAACCCGCAGAAAACCTGGCCTGTTAATACAACATGACCTTTTGTGTGGTCTCTTCATTCTTGACTATACCCTTGGAGCTTAGCTGAAGTCCGCTAAATATCCTTTTGTCAATATTTTGCCTGATTAGGGGGATGACGGAGGTGTTGCAGCTTAGCAGTGTTCCAGTTATTTCTGTGGGAGTTCCTTCAGCAGAAAGGCAAAAGTTGCTGTGAAAGATGATGAAGCTTTGGAAGCGTGTGCCTGGAGTTGAAAAGAGAATTGAAGCACACACAAAGGTGCTTTGGCACTGCTGGAAGGTGTCATATGGGTAACCTGAGTCAAGCTATGTACTGTAACAGCTGGGGTTCCTTTTTATGAAAGATGAGATAATACTGAGTTAGCAGAGGTTTTTCACCCTTTCTTAGTTAAAAGAAAAGTTCATTTGAGGCTTATTTGCAATGTTGCTACTAAGTATGATGAGGCCTCTTTACCCAGGTCTCTGCTGACTTCTTAGTGGGTTTTTTAGTGCCAAAAATGGATTATCCCAGTGTTGCCAGCAAGCATAACCCACAGTGCAGTGTGTAGAGATATCCAGTTTGTGTACTGTGATAATAACTGGTTTCCCACTCATACTCTCCCTGGTTTGTGTGCTTGCTTGGTATGTCTCCCAGATCCCTATTTGTCATTGTAGCTCTCTGAATGCTTGAAAAACATAAGTTTTTGTCCTTTTGCCTTGCCCATGAACAGATAGCTCGATTTTACTGCCCAGTTTGCTGTTCTTCTTGGGTGCCTCATGGAGAGCTTTCCCAGCGTAGAGCTAGTCTTATGCTCTGCCGTGAGGGTAATGCTGCAAAGCTGAAGAAATCTGAGAAGGAGAGACAGCTTTCCTGCAAGTGACAGATGGTTACTGTTTTAAATACAGGCAAAAGACCCCAAAAAGGATTCCTACCTAACAAGCAGTACTGGGAGAGAAGAGAGTTTTCTTGGCGGGGGGCAGGAGGTTGTGTGAAGCGCAAAGTGGTGGAAGGAGGGAGGTGATGGATGAAAAAGAGAAAAATTGATTGGCGTTTTTTTCATATCCTGCTTAATCACACTCATATGTCAGGCTGTTTGAGAGGAGGAGGGAGGGGATGGCTTGTTGAAATCTGTAGCGTGCTGGAATTCTGAGAGTGAGTGTAGTGTGTCGAGTCCTGTGACTTGTTGCTGCCCGGATGAATAGAACCTTTCCAGAGCTGCCAAACCCAAAGCAAATGTGGTCAAGGATTTATTACAAAATGTACCAAACCTTGGCATGGGGCTAATTGCATATAACAAGGAGCATGCTGGAAACTTAGACCTGAAAGGTGACAAATGCAGAAAGTATTCTATATCTGATGCTGGTGAAAGAGGTTTTGTGTAAGGGAATGTCTGTATGTCTGTGCTTTTTGCTAATGAGCTCCCAAACATACCTGCATGGTTTTTTTTTATTAGGTTGGTTAAGATAGATGTAGATTTCTTGTTTTGGTTATTTATTTCACAGCCAACAGAGTAATCACTATATGGCTGTAATAGCCAAACAAGTGTGTCGGTGCTGTTTTCAAAGTATGTGATGCACACATGCAAAGAGAACAGAAGATTAAAGAGGCTGATTGTTAGGAAAATACTGAAGCTGAGACTGTGAAACTTGATTATAAAGGTTCCAGAGAGAGCAAAAATGAATGGTTGGCCTTGGAGAGAATATGCTGTTCGGCATCCTCAGTGGTTGAGCACAAATTTCTATAGGAAGACTGGTGTTTCTTCATGTTTTAAAGTTTACTAGACCTATTGAATCGACATCCTTGAATGCCTAATGTTCATTATCATATTCACAGCATGGACCTATGTCACCTAGACAGTGATATTAATCCAATGTAAAGATTCTTGCTTCCTTTCAGCACTTTTTCCTGTTCTTTACAATATTCATAGCTGCATTTTTAAATCTTGTATTGGTCTGTAACATCAGACTTAGTTAAGCTTTGTCTGTGGCCATGCTGAGACAGAGAATACTACTTCTGTCTTTGAAAGCTATTGAACTCTCCAAATGAGTATTGTTAAAAACCAGAGGTACTTCAAGGATGGATGTGAAAAGAAAAACTGGAAAAAAGTGCAAAGCCAACCAAAAATAAAACATGGGATGGAAATAGAACTTAATTGACTAAGACGTTAAATGACATAGAAGCTAGGTGATAGTGAAATGTGTTGTAAGAAATAAAAACAAATGCTACAAGATTTTATGCTAATATTCTTGTCAAATTGGCAACGTCAACTTTCTCCCTTTTTTTTTTTCTTTTTGGAGCTCTTGAATTGATGTTTCAGCTAGAAAACAAACATAAATCCATAGTAAGAGACATCTTCTACTTGACATTTCTAAAACTCTTCCTCATGTAAATTATAGGGTCTGAAAAGGATACTGGCTCACTTAGTCCTCTTCCTGATAGCGGAAGATTTGCTGTACCGTGGAGTATTAGGGAAAGTAAAACTTTCAAAGTAGAAGCTTCCTGCATACCATTGCCTTCATCTTAGTTTAGTTGTGCCTAATGAGTTGCACCAGTTTTGAGACAGTCATGACTCGTGTGTTGTTGGTTATGGAACTGCTCTGAACCTTGCAAGTCCATGGCAAGTAGAGTCCTGTCAGGTTTATATTAGCTCCCTTCAATACATAATAGTCTTTATTGTATAACATTCCTGCCAGTGGCATGGAAGATGAAGCAACGAGAACCCAGCAAAGTCAGAGTTCCTTAGTCTCTATAATGCTCCGAAGGTGTCAAAGCCCTTTATTTCTTAAAAACAGTGAAAGAGCGTTCCCCTTGAAGCCAAATCCTTCAATGTCAGCATTGACGAGAGGTTGCATTGTCCTAGTTGGTAGGAGGAAAGCAAATGATTGGTGGAAGCTGGCATGAACCACATAACAAACATTGCTTTTTGGTTTCTGCCCTGCTTCAATCTTTGTATTCTCTCAGTGCTTTAACCATCAGAATCTTTTATTCATCTCAATTATGGAATAAAAATGATCCAATTCTACTGCAGAAACATTTTTTTGATAGCATATATTCTTAATTGCTACAGAGTCAAGCTCATATTACATCTGCAGGTAAGGAGGTATCCCCCATGAGAACTGAGCTGTGATATTTAAAAATGGCAATGTTAACAGAGAATACAGTCATCTAAAATTCCTCCCATAGTGAACACTGTACATTCCTAATTCCAGAACAACAAAAACGTATATGCAGAGTGATAGAAAAAGAAAAATTTGAGAGCAAAGGGGCATCTGCATTACAAACTTACAGTTGGAAATATTTTTGTTTTTTCTTGTAATTTTATTTAGCTTTTGTTTTGTATTTGATCCAATTATGGATGGATGTACACAGAGCCCCTCCATCCAAAAATTTTCTGACATGCATGATATTCTAACAGCTGGTATTTAAAAGATATTCCTGAGTTTGGCAGTCTTCTTAAATTCTGTTTTGTTTTTTTCTTTGAGATCAAGCAAAATTTAATTAGAAAAACCTCACCCTACTTTTTCAAAAAACATTTTTAATGAAAAAAAATGTAATAGAAATTGCTCATGCAATTTTAACAATTCTCTGTTTCCACTTCCAAGGAAGTCGTGGGTCTGGGAGGATATTTAGTGACCTAGAAACACCTGTGGCATTTGGTCTTTGGCAATATGTAAATCCTTGGGACAAGCTATGTCAACATTGCAACTTATTGTTCAGAATCATAGCGTGTTAAGCACAGAAGAGACCAGTTTCTGTATGCCTGCAAGTATTGCAAATTGTCCCATGAGCTACTGTAAGTACTAGTAGTGCTGGTAGTATCTCCTGCCCTGGCTTCCTGTTATGTTGATAGTCAGGAAAGGAGAGATTTACAAATGAAACCAAAACAAGAACAAGAAAACAGAAAATAACCATGCTGCCCACCTTCACTCTTATTCCAACAAAAGCTTTTATGTGGAGTAGGCAGTCTAAGGCACTTGGTTAAAGCCCGTATTTACTTACTGTATTAAATACTGATACAGGCCTGAGATGGTGTGTAGAATAAAATATTATAAAGTTGCCTCAGAGCAGAGGTTTTTTTGAGTACAGGATGGTTATACTACCTATCAAAGCTTTTTATAATTTAAAAAATATAATGCAGTAGGTATGAATCTAACAAAGTTACAGGGTTCCTACCAAGAGCTATTCTTCGTGGCTTTAGCAGCATTATAGAGATCCCATTTTCACTCAGGTAAGCTATTCTTGAATCATTTCCTTAGTCTACGAAGCCCAGATAAGACTTGTTTTCTTTGGCATAGAACACTAACATGTTCTGTTTTACCTTCATTCCACAATAATTATTCAAGATTTTTGTAGAAAACTAGGAATAGATAGTTTTGATACCAAAATAGCAGCACAAGTTTTGTAAAGAATGATGCCAGTTAGATTTGAGCACATAGAGTTGTACCTGAAGGACAGAGAGTAAAATAAAGGGAAGGGAAAGGACCACGGAATCAGCGAGAGAATTTCTGAAGATTTCTAAAATGCTCCATCTTCCAAGGTAGAAATTGTTGATGGCTATTGACTATGATACTTCCATCTGTGCAAGTTACAGCAATTTTTGTACCCAGTACAACCTCTGTCCAGACCAGTAATAGCCTGATTTCCCTTCTGTTGAAACTAGTAGTAAATCTGTGCTTGATTCCAGCAGAGCCAAAGTGTACTGCAGTGAGGGGTAGTGTGCTGAAGAAAGAAATCCAAATGCTACCATTAATAGTCTTTGTTTGCCCAGGCAATGATGGGTCCACGTCAGACTGTAAGTTTTTCTGATCTCTAAAGTGTGCGTTCTTGCTACCTTTCTAGCAGTTGTTCAGAATGAATGTGAGGGGTTGTCAAGTCTTACAGTTAATCACCTGCCTTCCCTAGACGAACAGTTTAAATGGCATGTCTGGTGAGAGATGAACTGACATCTTTGAATTTTTTTAACTAAGTGACCCTCTATTTTCCTTCCCCAGCGTAAGACTTAAATTTAAGAAGGATTCATAAAGCTGCAGTTTTTACTCTGAGGATATTCTCCAATTTTGGAGGCTTCTGCTGAGGAGATGATTTTCCTTCTCCATTCATGATCCTAATAAGCACGTAAAAACCCGAACAGCATACAAGTAATGCTGTGATCCAAGCCAAAAATAATACTGAGCAAGAGTGTTGTCATGGACTAAGTGTATTAGAAGAGCAGTAATAATTTTATTACTCACAGACAAGATAAAATTTGAGAGATTCTCTTTACATTTCATCCAATAACTTTCCAACAATGGCATGTGACAAATTAATGCCTATCAGGAGCACCTAAAGGTGAAGACAAAGACTGTAGTAAAGGTGGAAGAGGTGTGTGAAGTAGATGACTGTTGTGTTTGTGCATGAGGCAAAATTGTGGCATGTTTTATGTCTTAGGTTTAGTTATGTACCCTTGTTAAGGACCACTGAAGGCTGAAGCATTTATATCACTTTCTGAGGTGCTATTGTTGCTGCAAGTTCCTAGATAATACCAAGTATGTATGTGACAGTTGGCACCAAACCCAGATCTACTGCTTCTGGACCAAAATTTTTACAAAGGATACATTAGAAGGAAACTAGAGCTGACTCAATGAGGCATTTTTGTCTGCAAGAATTCTGGATTTTTCCAAATATACCTATTATTGCTTCATAGTTTAAGGATCTTAAAGATGACTTTCAGATGAAAAGTTAACAGCTTTTAATATAAGCAACACAAGATTGTTCCTTGGCACTATATTAATGGACTGGAAGCATAAAAATAAACCTTCTGTGAAATTAAAAGCCCTGGAAAGATAATTTTTGTTGCAAAAATCTCCTTAAAAACATATTTTAATGTAAGATCAAATGTCTTAAGTGTATTTACTATATTTGGGAATGGCATCATGCTTAGAGCGGGCACAAAGGCTGGGGCTTAGACAGTGGTCAGAAATTGTGTAGGTCTGTAAGGACTACCTGTAAAACATGGTGCTTCCAACAGATTTTATACTTGTGCTTTAGGCTTGCAAGCATACAGGTAGTTTGACATTAGCTGCTTAGGGGTGAGAGGCTGTCAATGTGGTGAGTGCTGCTGCAGAAAGTTTTAAAAAAATAAATAGACATCTTATTCAAATACACGGAAGGGAAAAGAAATTTAAAAAACCCAAACCCAAAAAAACCCTCAAGCCCAAATGTATGTTGTGCTAGGACATGAGGGAAGTGCTTTTCTTTTCTGAAGTTTGGGATAGAAAGTCAGGTATTTATCTTCATGCGTTTAAATTTCTTTTGACTGCGTTCTCCTAACAATTCCCCTCCCCCACCTTTGATAATACATAAAATCGAAGACACCGAGGTACTGAAATAAAGATGTGTGGAATGTGGCATTTTCCTATGCCTTTCCCAGATTGGGGATGTGCAGTGCAGTTGTCACCTGAGGGGACAAGGGCCAGATGTAGTGAGCTGAAAATGTGTGGGGAAATTCCCATGGGCACAGAAGTGTTTAGCTTATTATTCAGCATGCTTTCCTACTTGCTCGCAAATTACAAAGTGTATCTTTGTAAACATTGCTCAAATCAGCTTCCTTGCTCTATGCTGTGTGTGCCTAGCGATAAGCAGAAGCCACAGCATACCTCATCAGCTGGCCTAAGTCTGCTGATTAAATCTGCACTTCTAGCTATCCTGGCTGAGCAAGCAGGATTGCAACAAGGCAAGTGAAAACAGAGATTGTTTTGCTTTTTCATATTATTTATCATTTGTGATGACGTACTGCCTTGTCCTGCTGCAGTTTGGAGTACTCTGTAATAGATTGTGAAATTATGGTCCCTGCCCTGAAGGTGTTGTAGGAAGCTTCTTCTTCATTCTGTCTGCAGGGCTGCGAGTGATGTACAAGTAACCACAGACTGCTAGGTCATACTTCACTGTGTTTCGTGAGGAAAAGCTGGGTGAAGTTCAATGACCCATGTTAGAGTCAGTCAGATAAATACTGGCTAATTCACTACAAACATTACTTCAGCTAAAAATGCATTTGTTGGCGAGTCTTGCCTAGATGTCAGGTGATGGTGGTATAACAAGAACTGCCATGCCAGTAGACTTGGGCTTCAATGCAATTAACCATCTCTGTCTTCCTTCTACATGGAGGATAAATAGTTACAGTTCCAAGCCTGTAGCACTGGCAATTTACAGCCACATGTTTAACCCTTGCCACTGCAAAGAATGGTGGGGGCTGGCTGGAGAGGAGCACTGGGGGTGGAAAGGAGGCTGGGGATTAGAAATAACCTGCCAGTGGGGATCTTTAGAGCCTTTATGTAAACACGGCTGGAATGAAAACAAGGTGGTTCTGGGTTTTTTTTTTTTCCTCTTCTATGGCATCCAAGCACAACATTGCAGGCTGAGCTACATGTTCCCTTTCAGAAAGGCGCCACAGTGCAAGAGATCAGGCCCACGAATCCGATTTGGTGCTGGCTTTGTGCACGGCGCCAGCCTTCCACGTCAGTTGTATTTTCGCAAAGCGGCCATAAAGGGTGGAAAAAAGAAAGAAAAAAAAGGATAGTGATCATAGGGGGGCAAAACAGCTGGTATAATAGCAGTGAACTGGAGTGACAATATTTATCTTTAATTTGAATGATAGGGCCTTGGGTGTAATAGAAAGTAGTAATAAAACAATATATTTGAGGTCTTATATGCTTTGGGGTTTTTTAAAGAACTCCTAAAATAAAACCTTCCTTGCTTCTTGATCTGAAAAGCAGCGGTTTAATATTAATAGCCTGCCTTTGTTTTAGTAAGATTCATACTTAGCTCCACATTGAGCAGAAATCTGAGAGTGTACATAGGTATCTTGCAAGGAAACTATATACAGTGGCATGTCATTTTGATAAATTTGAAGTTCTTTTATTTATGTGGTTTTTGCATTAAGTATAAATATGGTTATGCACTTTTTTGTTTGAGAAAGCAGGGTCAACAAATGTTCTTTGGATTTGGAACAGAAGAGGTAAGGATTAGTCTGTGGGGCATGGAGGATGTTTGCTTCATCTTCATGGGTCATCACCTCTGTAAATTTGTGCCAGATGTAGGCTTATTTCAGAAGTGCTGGATGGTGCTGGCACACACATTTGTTTTCACGAAACCCTGGTCAGAAAGGTAGGAGCTGCTATTCCTTGCTGTACAAGGTGTCAGTTCCTTAGCACGGTGCAGGACCAGACTGTGTAACCTTTTAACCGCTTGCTGTGCCATGTTGTTTAAGAACCATTTTTTGTTTCCCCCCTCTCCCATCCCCAGCAGGCGATCCATGTAGGTAGAGGAAGTTTCAGCTCCTTGGGAATCTCAGTCTTTTCACAGATGGTGGGGTGAGGATAGATGCCACTCATTTGCTTTGTCCCACAGAGAGAGGAAGTTCAAATACATTTAACCATGATGGGCTTTGGCCAGTTCCTTCATTAGAATTACTACCCAAGGGGCACAACGCTTGTTACATCTGCTGCTCGGCCATGAGCCACTGAAGGGCTTGCACCCACTGGGGAGATGGGAACAAAAGCAGCCTTCAAAGTGGAGAAATGTATTTTTAAAGGGGAAAAAAATCAAAATGGTGAGGGGCCTTTGACTTAAGTGCTGTATTTTCATAGGCCGAGAGTAGGTGGGAAGTGAGTATCACAGTGGGCTGCACTCAGGAGAAGCTGAAAGGCACACTTTAGTGGACAGCCTGAACTGTGGATCTAGTGGTGCCCTGCATTAAGTGTTTCCCGCGTAGTGACCGAAGTCCCTTGCATTTGTCCCAGTGTATATAGCTGAATTATTAGTGTAACTTCCTGAAGCATCCACTCTAATTCCAACAAACATAAGAAGTTTTAGTATGTTTTGCAGAAGGTTACACAGGTTTGTGAAGAAAGACTAAAACTTTTCTTCTATTTTTCACTACCAGCACATATAAGCAAATAATAATGTTATTCAATTAGAAACAAACTATGTGCCATTTAGTGCGTAAATGCTAAATGAAGAATATCACAAGGAATTGTGACTTGCTAACCCATGTATACAAATTACTTGGAAAACGAGATGTGATGTGTAGCCTATATTTCAAAATGTATAGATTCACAAAGTGTCATTGGTGATATTATTATACACTTGAAAAATTTTATTGAGGTTTAAGAACAATGGCTAGTTCTTAATATGAAACCCCCATTTTCTGTTACTATTTCCTTTTCTAAGCAGATATTAATGTATTGGTTTTGCTCATGTTTGAGGAAAGCAAAATTTCAGCTGCCGTAACCACATTAAGTCAGTAGCTAGTAGCTCAGGAATGCTGCTATTGGCAAGTGCTCTGGAAAGCTTATTAATAGAGTTTGCTACAATCCTCAGATTTAATGAATAAAATTTTCCTGGGATTTTATGCAAATGGGAGATTGTCAAGAACCATATGAAATCTGTGAGAGATGTGAGAAGCAAGTCGTATGGCCTAAAATCGGAGCCACTCTTACAGAATTAGTTTGCTTTTCCTCCAGAGATTAACACTTAGCAATTCTGGGCTAAATTTCAAGAAGAATGAACTGTAACCTGTGCATTTTCCCCTCACTTGTTTTTCTTAACCTGAAAACAGTCTTGAGAGTGTTTGCAATAAAGTGCCAGGAATAATAAAATGAAATTAAATAATCCATTTTCAAGCTTTGGAAACTACTCTTTTCAGTTTGTAAAGAAATCTAAAAATACCTCCTATACTTAGCAGGCATTTGAAGGCTTGCTCAGGTTCAGCTTGTGCACCATCAGATGTGCCTAGGCATTTTCTGTTTTAGCTGCGTACCCCTATAGTAGTGCCCTTGCCCTCCCAGGTGAGTTTGTGTATGCATAGCACTCCTGGAACCTGCTGCTGAGTTAGCAAATCTGCTTCTGCTTGCAATAGGACAGGAGAGCTCCAGTCTGCTGCTCTTCTCTCCTTCCATTTCTGTCCAGGAGGAAGACTTTATCTCATCACAAGTGTGATGGGATACCACCCAAAAGTTAATTTTTTTCTTCTTGGCTATGGACTTTAAAATTAATATCAGAAAGAATGCTACAATAATAGCTATATGAGCGGCAAGTGTGGATGTGCAATTTAACGGAAGCTTCAGGAAGTGTAAGTCAAGATGCTTCATTGTCAAAATTTGAACATATTTGAACTCCCATGGAGCTGAAGACTAATGGTATTGTAGCTGGGCATAGTTTTTCTATGAGACATGTATGTGCGTTTTAATATGAATGTTGTTAGTTTGCTGTTTTAAAAGAGAAATCCCTCCTAGGCCTCATGTCATGGAAGGCTAGACCAGATGCCAACCCCATGTCCAGGGAGACGGACATCCAGGCCTGGGTTCTTGGGAGGTCAGGGACATACCATTTCAGCATGCTCCTGCTGTAAACTTGATGCAGCTTTTGATTGTTTTTATGGTAAAAGTAGTAGCAAAATAATTTTAAAACTGCCAGTTGGCCATGTATTTTATCAGCTGTTCTCTGTTCCTATCCTTCTGTCTTGACAGAAGGATTATTGTTCAGGTTGTACAATTTGTGTCTTAAATCGAGTGTTTTGAGATGCTGAATATGCTGAGAAAAGGCAAATATCTTAACATACTGCTGCCATCCAAGGGCTAAGAAATACAATAAACATATATGTACAGGTTTTCAGGTGTCTTCTTTTAGATGTTACTTGCTGAGACATTCTTGTGGCTGTAAAGATTTACAGCTTCCTTTTCATTAGCGTATTATAATCCCGCTTGTCAATTTTAAGCTAGTTTCTTATAAGGTATGATTTTGATCAACTTAAAGTGTTTATTTTTCTATATTGCACAATTTTCTAGTGCAAAAGAACTTGAAAATTAAATTGAGTAGAAAATCATTGTATAAGCTACTGTGAGCCTATTTTTTTTTGCTTTTGATGCCCTATCAGATGCCCTATCAGATAGAGAACTTTGATTCTGTGATCCCAAACATCCTGGATAGGTAAGCAAGGGCCAAACCCACTTTGGATATTTTCACTTATGTAGGTAATTCTATTTCATTTGACCAAATATGAAGTAGGTGCTTTATCTTTTGACAGTTTCAAAATCAGTAAGCTCCTGGAAATAAGATGCATATAAGACACAGGAAGACTCTACGAACAAACTGATGTCTGTATCTGTGCTTTCGGAATATGTTTATCTCAGTTTTTTGTCTCTTGAGTTCAAAACTGGAATTCAGCAACAATTAAAAAGCTTCTAGCTTGGACTTACCTTCCTCTTAGATAACTTTTTTCTTGACTGACATCTCGGAACTGCTAAAGCTACAGTCCAATTCAGCAGGGACTTTGGTGCATGAATACCAACTCACTTTGTAAAATAAAAGCAAAATTATTAAAGTAAGTTATGATCTTTCAGTTCGAATTTAGATTTTACATTTGAAAAATTAACAAATTAATTTTCCCCCTGAGGCATTAACTATTGAAAGAGCTGAATATACAGGCATTTATCATGAAGTTTGATATTCTTAAAGAATTAGAAGAATGAAAAAGATTTTCTATTAAAGATTTCAGGGGACCATGGAATTGAAAGCTTTGTAAATTTTAAGTAATCTGAACTGATTTCTCAGATATAGAGTTATTTTTTAAATGGTTCTGGGTCCCCACTGTTCCAAAGAGATTTTTTTTTATTTTCGAGACAGTCGAGGTTTTAGCAAATGTAATAGGAGCAAGACTTCTTTAGTGCTGTGGGCTGTCTTGTTTGAGGGGAGTAATCATTTAATGAAGGAAAAATCTCATGGGTGGCTGCATCAACGGGCAGATGTTAAAAAATTCAAAAAAAATAATCTCTTCCAACAGAAATAAATGTTGCAGGAATTGAAAGCATTATTGTCTCCCTAGAGATAGTATTAATTAGGAGGCTAAACCCAAGAATAAGGCCAGACGTTTTTTCCACTTGGAGAGCTTGTTGGAATAAAATTGATTTTTGTCTGAATTTGTCTTTTACTCATGGATCTTGCTAAGCGTGTTAAGTCAGAAGTGGCCTGTGAATAGCAAAGCATCTAATTCCCTTTTTCTGTGTTTTTGTGAGAAATACTTGTCTTTGTAGAGTTTACTGAACAACTTGGTTGCAGTAAAATTAAATATAAAAGGTCAGATGGTCATATTTTGTTTATTATTAGCAAAGTAGTGCTAGTACTAGTACTTTTTTCATTATAAGAACTGCTGTGCCATTTATGTCTGACTTCCTCCTGTGCCTTCATTTCCCTGGACTTCATTGCCTTTCATTCAGTATGTTTGTTTAAGGAAAGATAATTCTTGCACCATGCATGTCACCCACCTGTCCAAAAATCAAATGGATTGTGTTCCTCAAAATTGGACAATTTCTACTAGCTACTGCATTGAGATGGAATGACTCAATAAATAAATTCAAAGGTATTAGAAAAGTCCAGTTCTGCCAAATGCTGAGCACATCTTGTGAGGAACTCAGTGCCCTCAAATCCCCTGACATCTATAACAATTAAATCAGTTAACTGTTTACTGAATAGTATGCCAGAAGAATATATTAAGAATATATGTAGAAAGGTCATTGAGATTTCGTTATTTGCAGATAAGCAAAAAAAATGACTTCTTTTTTGCTGTAGTGCTTTCTGCTTGCATCTGATTTTAAAAATGAAGAAAAAAGTAAATCTGTGTTCTTTTTCTCCCAGAAGTTAAAAATTACTATTTTCTTCAGATGTTTCTGGATTATTCAGTCTTTACAGGATTAAGAGACAAAATACTTAGTAAAAGCAGGAAGACTTTTCCACAGAAACAACTTTGCACACTTCTCGGTTTTCGTTTGTGGTGTCTGTAATTCTTTCATTGTTTTAAGAGTTCCATAATATTTTGTTTCTCTATGAAAACAGCTGCCCTTGTATTTTATCAAGTATGGCAGCTTTTGCATTGGGAACCATTTATTTTGGTGCAAACATCATAATTCATGCTTGTAAAGTTATGAATTTTGTTAAATCAACATTTAGGAAAGAGTTGCTCATAGCAGGAGGTCCTCTTTAATATGTGAATTATAAACTGGGAGGTCTCCTTTCTGCTCCAAATTTTTTCTCTCAAAGATGTTTAATCCATAAGATTAAAAGGTGAAAATGAATTCTTTGTACATTGCTGAAACTTGAGAGCACAGCCAAGGAGTGAAATTATCCAGAGTTTTGGCAGTACTATGAATTCAATAATATGCTTTTTGTAAAACGTTCATACAGTACCCTCTTTATCTTTAAAGTTTCCTCTTGAGAGATTTCAGTTTTTAATGTGTATTGTTTCTTATGTTATATGCCCAAGTGCAAACCCACTACTTGATGTTTTGGACCAGAGAAATTCTGTAGTGCACATATGCTGAAAGAAAGTTCCCCTGTGTGCTCATCTGATGGAGAATACTAACAGATTGGACAAGGTGGCTCTTGTAAGACTCAATTTGTGTGAACGGCAGTGACGGAAGGACTCACATTGGAGAATGACCAAATATCAGGTAGATACAAAGAACGCTGAGAGAGTCAGTGAATAGTTTTCTAGGTTGGAGGTCTTGGTTTTTTTTTTTAATGAGACTATGATAGAGGATAAGGACTGCTGCTTTTTCGGTAATTAGGATTGTAATAGTTAGCTGAGATGTTATTTGCAGGAGTGTGGCCCCAAATCAGAACTGTTACGTGGGATCTTCAGTACCAGTTTCACAGTTGCTCTGAGTTCTTTATAATGTATTTTCTTAGCATCTGGTTTTCCTTCTCTTCACATTGTCCTGCTGCTAGTCCTGACCAAAATACTGTTATTGTCTGACACTTTATATAGACTGTTGACCGGGTTCATAAAGAAATCTTTGTGTACGTTTATGAAGAAACAAATTCTGTTCTTTGTGTGCACCTTCAAGACTACAAAGTAGTCTGTATGAGAAAAAAGGCAGGTTGTTATTGAAGTCTGGAAGGAAAAAGGAATACGCCGTCTCCTAAGAAGGCCAGTGTATATGTAAAGGTAGTGTTTACACAAGAGCAATACCTGTGCTCATCAGTGACATCGGTTAGATGATGGTAGTAGTTACTCAAGCATCTCAGCTATGGTAAACTGTCAAATACAGTGGTAAATGTGGATCATGAAGAAATGGTTACGTATTGCTTACTTGGTAAACATCATGCTATTATTACAAAAAAGATTGAAGTTATCCAGTCACAGGTCACCTAAGTCATTCAAAACCAATTGCAACTTTCAAGATACTTGTACAGGCAACGTTTTCCTCCAGCATTGAGATAACAGGTGGTATCAAGCTTACCTGAGTCTCTTTGGTTTCTATGAAGAATTTTCTCATTCCTTATGTGTTCATTCCTCATAGACCTTCTTCATTATTAGCCTTATCAGAGCTAGTAGTGTATTATGGCTGGAAGGCTGGCATTTTACTTCATGCAGGGCAAACATTCCTTGCCTAAGTGCAGCTTAGACATTGCAGTTTCCATCAGGTAGTGACAAGATGTTACTCTTGTCCCAGAGGATGAAATTTTGCTGGAATTTTTGAAAGTAACATTTCCAGCCCTCGATATGGGCAGTAGCATTGAACAAGCAGAAGCACAGCAAGATTTGTTTTATTCAGACACTTGCCTGCAAAGCTGTTTTTTCTGTATGTGATCCAGGAGGCATTGTGCAAATTTTGACAAACTTTGTGTAGTTTTGATAGAAGGGAAGGTAGTGAAGTGCTCTGACCTTCATCCTTAATCTAGTTGTACAGTTTGCTCCTTTTTCTCAAGCCATGCAGTATTTTATTTCTAATCTTTTTCTGTTCAGTTCTGGCCTTTGTGCCAGTTTATACTGCCACCTGTCTTCCTGTCTGGTTTTGAGGTTTTCTACTGCTGTGGGATTTTTCTTATGAATAGTGCTCCTTTCAAAGCTGTATTTCCAGTCTGTGAGTATGTAAAGCATACTCCTTTCACAATGCTTGCTCATTTGCATAAGTAATCCACTTTGCCTGAGACATACTTGCTTTTGCTTAGCATATGATTAAATTTGGCTCTGATATCTTCCCTGAGATCAATTACTCGGTTTAGCTGTTGTTTTTTCTCTAAGTGTTTTGGGGATTTTGTTATTGCTGATATCTTTTTTTTTTTTTCCTCTGGCTTCATATCACTCATGCGCTAACAAAGCAAACTTGACATTGAAGTAGGATAGTGTTATCAGTTTCATTCTGTACTGTACTGGACACATTCTACTTGTTCTCCTCCTGTCAGCAACAGCAAATCAAGCATTCCGTAAGTATGCAAGACAATACAGTAAATGAAAGATAAGAATGGTGTCCTTTTTTTTCTTGTTTATTTGTATGAATAAAACCTTTTCACTATTGAGGCAATGCTAATGCTAACTTACCTTTGTAAAGATTAAAAATACAGCTGTTGCCTGAAGGATTGTACCTTTTAACTTCAAGTGCCTTCTTTTTTGTATCATTTGTGCAGTCAAAGTAAGAAAATTTATTGAAAAATTTATCTGATCCTCCTGTATATCACAGGTCATTGTACTTCTTACACTTAAAATTGGTTGTCTTAATATAAGGCATGTGACTAGCTGTATTGGGTTTTTGAGACAAGGTTTTGATAGTGGAAGATTATTGGGGTGGCTTCTGTGAGAAGCTACTAGAAACTTCCCTCGTGTCTGACAGAGCCAATGCCAGCTGGCTCCCAGACAGACCTGCAGCTGGTCAAAGCTGAACCAGTCAGCAGTGGTAATAGTGCCTTGGTGGCAACATATTTGAGAAGGGGCAAAAGTTACTGTGTGACAGCAATTGCAGCCAAAGAGAGGAGTTGAGAGTATGTGAAACAATTCTGTGGATAGCAGGATCAGTGAAGAAGAGGTGTGAAGTGGTGCTCCAGGTGTCAGACCAGAGATTCCCCCACCACCCATGGTGAAGACCACGCTGAGGCAGGGTGTACCCTCACAGCCCATGGAGGTCCACAGTGGAGCAGATATCCACCTACAATCCATGGAAGACCCCATGCTGGAGCAGGTGGATGCACCGGAAGGTGGCTGTGGCCACCTGGGGAGCCTGCACTGGAGCAGGCTCCTGGCAGGACCCGTGGAGAGAGAAGCCCATATGGGAGCAGATTTACTGGCAGGACTTGTGACCCCATGCTGGAGCAGTCTGTTCCTGAGGGACTGCACCCTGTGGAAGGGATCCATGCTGGAACAGTTTGTGAAGAACTGCATCTGGTCAGAAGGACTCACACTGGAGAAATTCATGGAGGACTGTCTCCCATGGGAGGGACTCCATGCTAGGGCAGAGGAAGAGTGTAAGTAGTCTTCCCCCTGAGGAGGAATGAGTGGCAGAGGCAACGTGTGATGAACTGACCACAACCCCCACTCCCCATCCCCTGTGCTGCACAGAGGGACGAGGTGGAGAATTTGGAAGTAAAGATAACCCCAGGAAGAAGGGAGAGGTGTGGGGAAGGTGTTTTTAGGATTTTTTATTTCTCATTATCCTAATCTGATTTGATCAGTAATAAATTAAGCCAGTTTCTTCAAGTTGAATGAGTTGAATTATTGGTGATGGAACCAACCAGAGAAGGTGCCAGCTGTTTGTGAACAGAGAGAGCCTTGTGGTAGAGGTGACTGTTGTAGGACGCCTGGGGCTCAGTGATCGCGAGAAGATAGAATTCTCAGTTCTTGGAGGAGTAAGGAGGGGGGTCAGCAGAACCACCACGTTGGACTTCTGGAGGGCAGACTTCAAATTGTTTAGAAGGCTGCTTGATAAAGTCCAATGGGAGAAGGTTCTAAATGAGAAAGGAGCCCTGAGGGCTGGATGCTCCTCAAGAAGGAAATTCTGGCAGCGCAAGAGCAGGACATCCCTGTGTGCCGTAAAATGAGTTGGTGGGGAAGAAGGCCAGTTTGGCTTAACAGAGAGCTCTATGTTGGTCTAAGGAAAAAGAGGAAAATATGTGAGCTTTCGTAGCGGGGGCAGGCATCTCAGCAGGAATACCAGGAGCAGGTGAGATCATGTAGGCAAAAAATTAGAAGGGCTAAAGCCCAACTGGAACTCCATCTGGCCAGTTCAGTGAAAGACAACAAAAAAAAATGTTTCTTCAAGTATATTAACACCACCAGGAGGACCAAGGAGAATCTCCCTCCTTTACTGGATGCAAGGGGAATGGTAGTAGCAAAGGATGATGACAAGGCAGAGGTACTTAACGCCTTCTTTGCTTCGGTTTTTAATAGTAAGGTGTGATGTTCTCTGGGCTCCAATCCTCCTGAGCCAGAAGCTGTGAAGATGAACCCTCAATGTTCCAAGAAGTCTTGGTTAAAGACCTACTTGGCCAATTTAATGTTCACAAGTCTACGGGGCCGGATGAGATCCACCCAAGGATATTAAGGGAACTGGCGGAGGTTCTTGCCAACCCCTTTCCCTCATCTATCAACAGTCCTGGCTGACTGGGGAAGTGCCGCTCAACTGGAGACTGGCAAACGTAACTCCCATTTACAGGAAGGGTTGAAAGGAGGATCTAGGGAATTATAGGCCTTTCAGCTTGACCTCCGTACCAGGGAAGGTCATGGAGCAGATCATAATGAATGCTATCACACAGCGTGTGCAGGACAGCCAGGTGATCAGACCCAGTCAACATGGGATTATGAAAGGCAGGTCCTGCCAGACCAACCTGATCTCCTTTTATGACAAGGTTACTTGGTTAATGGACAAGGGAAAGGCTGTGGATGTGGTGTACCTGGACTTTTGTAAAGCCTTTGACACCGTTTCTCACAGTATTCTGCTTGAGGAACTGGCTGCCATTGGCTTGGACAGGCACACCCTCTGCTTGGTTAAAAACTGGCTGGATGACCAGGCACAGAGGGTGGTGGTAAATGAAGTTAGATCCAGCTGGAAGCTGGTCATGAGTGGCGTTCCCCAGGGTTCAGTGCTGGGTCCAGCCCTGTTCAATATCCTTATTAAGGATCTGGATGAAGGGATCGAGTGCACTCTTAGCAAGTTTGCAGATGACACCAAACTGGGTGGAAGTGTCGATCTGCTCAAAGAAGGGAGGCTCTGCAAAGAGATCTGGACAGGTTGGATCGATGGGCTGAGACCAACGGGATGAGGTTTAACAAGACCAAATGCCAAGTCCTGCACTTGGGGCACAACAACCCCATGCAGTGTTGCAAGCCTGGGGAAGAATGGATAGAAAGCTGTCCGGAGGATAAGGACCTGGGGGCACTGGTTGTCAGCTGGCTGAATATGAGCCAGCAGCATGCCCAGGTGGCCGAGAGGGCCAATGGCATCTTGGCTTATAGCAAAAACAATGTGTCCAGCAGGACAAGGGAGGTGATTGTGCCCCTGTACTCAGCACTGGTGAGGCCACACCTTGAGTACTGTGTTCAGTTTTGGACCCCTCAGTACAAGAAGGACATTGAGGTGTTGGAGTGCGTCCAGAGAAGGGTGACGAGGGTGGTGAAGGGGCTGGAGAACAAGTCCTATGAGGAATGGCTGAGGGAACTGGTGTTGTTTAGCCTAGAGAAGAGGAGGCTGAGAGGAGACTTCATCGCTGTCTATGACTGCCTGAAAGGGGTCTGTGGCAGAGCGAGTGTTGATCTCTTCTCTCAAGTGACAGGTGATAGAACAAGAGGAAATGGCCATAAGTTGCGCCAGGGGAGGTTCAGACTGGATATTAGGAAGAATTTTTTTACCAAAAGGGTTGTCAGGCACTGGAACAGCTGCCCAGGGAGGTGGTTGAGTCAGCATTCCTGGAGGTGTTTGAAAAACGGGTAAATGAGTTTTTGAGGGACATGGTTTAGTAGATGATGGATGCGGTTGGACTCGATCTCAAAGGTCTTTACCAGCTGGAAAATTCTATGATTCTATGGTTTGCCCATGATAGTAATTGGTGAATGATCTCCCCCTGTCCTTACCTTGACCCATGAGCCTTTCATTATATTTTCTCTTCCCGGTCTAGCTGACAAGGGGAATGGTAGAGCAGCTTTGGTGGGCACCTGGTCTCTAGCCAGGGTCAACCCGCCACACTAACACAAACTTGTACTTTGCTGTTGTATATATTCTGGAAAGGTTTCTAACTCTTAATCTGCTGGTATAAAGAACTGAAGAATCCAACAAGACTGGCTTTGGTAATTTAGACTAGTGATTAAACATCCTTTCTGGAACTTCTGTGTATAGCTGAGGGTTTTTTATTACTTCATCAGCTGAAGTAAGATTGGTGTTTTCTTCCAATGATAGCACTTGGAAACTGCACTAAAGTCTGTTCTCTGAACTTCTCTGTGAGTTAAACAAGTTGAACTTTTGGTTGCTTATTATATATCTTTTGTTGTGTTGTCTCTGGCTTTAGAATGCCATTTAAAGTTGGGCCACAAATTTTAAGCTGATTTTGATATCAGTAAGGCTATGCATAAAAAGTCTGCAGCTTGGTATTGGATGCTACTGGGCTAGTATGTGTTTTTACGGAGGCGTGCTTGATACAGGTGTTAACTACATTCATGATGTCTCTGAGATAAGTCTTTTAAATAGGTGCTTATTAGTTATTTTTAGCATCAGCTGTATTGATAAGAATTTTGGATAGAACAAAGTGAAATGCCTCAGAAATATTGATGTGCTTTATTTGTAAGCCCCTGATAAATTTGTTACACTCATCTGAGGATGAAACCTACTTTGTTTTACTAAATTGGTTTTCCATAAATCCATGACGTCTGACATTAATTTAATAACTGTTCATTGGTTCTGTATCAATTTAATGTCCTGAAAATATTTCCTTTCCTTGTCTGGATCGATGCTGAATTATAAATCTCCTGTAAGTTACTTGGGTTGCTCTTCTTTGAATGTTGACACAATATTAACTATCTTCCAGGGTTTCTTGGAATGTCGTTGATATTCTGGATCTCATTAGAAACAGAGATCACTTTATCCAAGCCTGTCAAGGACTGTTTATTCTTATGAGAAATAAAAAAGAAGTGGTACCTCATTCTACTGTGGTAATAATGCATTATCTTGCTTTTCTACTAAGTGTGAAATTAAAGACTATCACCTCATTATTAGAATGGTGCCTTCAGTCTTTATGGTCTGATAATTTATACTAGAAACTCATGTGTCTTCTGTGTTATCATGTGCATCTTGTAATGTTGACAACCACTGTGCCCAGTTGCCCTGAAAAAGATCTTACCATCCTTAGCATTGTGAAGCATGATATTTTTTTCATCTTTATCTTCATAATTTTGATTTACTGTAACTTGTCTAAACCCCATGTGCAAATCAAGAGGGGTTGGTGTCCCAGCCCTGGATCTGGAATGGTTGCCCACATGCTTGCTGCATGGGGACCAAATCAGTCCCCCATACCCCGATCCACAAATATTTCTTGTCTGCTTCTTGACCATCAGTCTGGGAAGGAGGGAACTGTACCTGTAGCATAAAACACTCTCCCTCCGACCCAAAGCCAATGAGTTAACGCTCCTCTTTGCCTACTCTGTTTTCCCAAACACTATAATTTTCCACATTACTGTCATGCGAATCATATCACAGATTTCGGTAGCAATAAGTAAACTTTAGGGACGTGGAAGTAAATAGTTACTGAATTGGGTTTTGTAAATAAAATATAAAACTGTTTTCTTTCAAACTGACGTTTCTCCGAACAGTGAGCACTGGACACACATGGTGATAACTGAAGCCAAGTAATTTTCCAGAATATAATATGTTTTTAACATTACAGACCAAATCTACCGATGTCTTAAGCATCGTGCTGTGAGCCTCTGGATCCTGAGGAAAACAGACACTGTCTGTTCTTGCTGTCTTGGGACTGGCTTTTTTAAAGGATAAATTTGCTGTTGAGAAGTGCTTACTCAGAGCTGGGACCTGAAGGCCAGCCGTTGGTTTCTGTGGACCCATGTCTCACTCCTAATCCTCCATTAATCCCACCTGTTCTATCCTGATTTACTGGTGAAGGTGTCAGAATTCTGATTTAACTACTTCGGCGTACAGGTAAATATATGCAGAGAAACAGATCCTTTTACAAGGCTGTCAAACTTACTTTAATAGCTTGAGAAATGCGAATCACTTAAAAAAGAGAAAACGCCCCAAACTCAGTGACTTTTTCACTTAACTCTCTGTTCTTTCTCAGTAGTCCCTTTTAGGGTTGATCTGTGGGGTCTGTCACTGTCCGTAGCAGGTATTTTCTTACCTTATTAGGATTTATCCTGAGTTAGTGAAGTTAATTGTCTCCTTTTATTTTATTTACTTTTAAAATACTCTTTCAAGAGACCCTCTAAATAATCTCAGCATCTGACTTGAGCCTTCTGGCAGTAAACTGTGTTCCCACAGGACCTTTAGTTTGTAATGCTTTGGCTGCATCTCTCTTTGCCAGGTGCCAGAAGATCAAATGCCTGATTTGAAAGCACCTAGTAACACAAACTAATTTAAAAATTTATAAGGGTAAGTGGTTGTCTGGGATTATTTTAGGAAAAGGAAATTTTTACCAGGTTTTGTTTTTCCTGTGCCCAAACAAAGCTCACCTAGGTACAGGTTTTGCAATTACAGAAAACGGCAATAGTCCGTTTCAAGAAAAATAAAGTTTTTACATCTTTGAACATTTCTCAGTATCTTTTCCTTTTGTCAGCATGACAGTTTGTCAGTCCCCTTTACTTCAGTACTAAAAGTCTTGGCGTTAGTGATTATGCATTCTGAGGCAGCTTAAGGAAATCTTTTAAGTAAGGTGCATTAGGGTGTAAGCTCTGGAGCTCTTTGGTTGCACTTGAGTCGGGATAATAAACGTTTGTTCAGGTGCCCTGTTTTAGGAAGTGAGAGCTTCTGCCTTGTCGCCATATATTAGCTATTGCGCTTGTCATATTTTTCAAACCTGAGCTTATTATTTCTAATTTCTGTTCCCCTAAATTATATATTTTGAATGTTCTTTTGATCTCACCTGCTTTAAGTCAAGAATGAAAATGTTCTTCATGTGCATATGAATGTTTCCCTCCTTTGAGGGATTCCTCCCTTACAAGGAGGAAATGGCAGAGGAAATGGAAGTGGATCAATCATCTGTCACTGAACAGTATTAAAGATGCTATGAGCTTTATATCTTACTGATTCTAGTAAATTGCTTGTTCCATGTGCGTGGCATGCATCCGCATGCAATGATTGTGCATCAAGTAAGGTGCAAGAGCCGCTCTCCAGGATAATTGGCCAAAAGAGTGTTTTCTCTTGGAAGAAAGTGTTTTGGAAAATAAGAACACATTAAACTAGCCAGAATATGCAATAGCTTTTTGTAAGCAGAGAGTATTAACAGAATGGTAAAGTATGCAAATAGAAGTTTTTAAAGTATATTTTCTTAGAAAGTTTAGATATTTCCTACATTTTGTGTGTATGTTTTCATATAGGATTTACTTTTGGGTTTTAATAAAAGTAAATTGTGCTGGGAAAAGTCAACATAAGAATTGTCCCAATAGGAAGTCTGTATTATGTGTGAATATGCCAGAGGGGCTCTACCATTTTCTTTTCCTGATTCTCCTGCATTTAAATGCTCATTTGCAATATTGCATTAATGTATGGGTTTGGAGAAATTATAAAAGAAGCGGGTAACAGTTTGCTTTGGCTGTAAAGCTGCACTATCAAATTTTTGGCAGTAGGTAAAAAGGACTAATTAGGAGAATCTATTTCCTGTATGTTCAAATGTAAACCAGACACTCAATCGTGAAAAAAATCATTCACTCTTTTCCAAAGACTTTTTTTTTTGCCAATGTGAAATGGTAGTTCAAGTGAAAAACTGGCAATGTGTTAGTCCATACACACAAAGCAAGCATCAAGAAAAGGTGATTGTATTAATTTTTTCCTTCCTTCCTTTCTTCCTTCCTCTGTGGATTCTGATTGTTTCTGGCTTTAAACAGATGAGATTCCCTAAAGACCATATTAGTGCTTTTAATCCTTCAAAGCAGAAGTGAAAGTGCAATTACTGTACATGAATATCAAAAATATTTCTGTTCAAGCAGTGTTTTTGATGCTCTAGATTTCATATCATTTTTAGAAATGAAGATCTAATCAGGAGCAGTGGGTGGTCCACATTCTGGGTGTTGATGCTTGCACTTTATTGCGGTCATCTGTTTGAATACTTACGTTTTCATTCATATTTAGATGTGAGAGAGCATCTTTTTTCCAAGTCCAGTGTGTAAATGCTCCTTTCTGGAGACGTTCTTTTTACCTGCTTAGAGATGCTGCTGTGTTTTTCTCAGGCTGATCAAGTGGTGGTGGTGGCTGCATGTAGCTAAGGAAATCTGTGAAGAACTTAGGTGAACAGGCAAAAAATATATTCTGGGTGTTAGTTGAATTCTGCCACTTATGTTGTGCCAGGGATTTTTATAAGGGGTTTTCAGATGATGCAGTAGTAGTGTGTTGTAAGCACAGGCCTATATATCTTAGGGAATCTCTGTTTGCTAATGAGGCTCCTTGAAGCCGAAGTGCCTTGATGATCCTTGTAATCCTGCAGCCTTTTATCCAGGCTAGGTTCCAGAGTAACCAGTATAGCTGACCAGCAGGTCCCCATAAGGCAGGGCTGTCAAACTCACGCCACCCACCATGCTTGTGCTCCTGCAGCGTATCGCGCGTCACACGCTGCATGTGTGAGTAGCATATTGGCAGGAGCTCAGGGACAAGGAGCTTGACACTGCCGCTGGATAAAACAAGGTGCTGGGGAAGATAAAACAAGGTGGAGGGCTGGATTCAGCCCCTGCCTTATAGGCAGAGCAGCTGCACAGGAGCAGGAGCAAAGCAAGAGCTGCAAGTGCTTCGTAATTGTGGGCTGGGCTACTGACTTCATCCCCATACATACCTCTGTAACGCTCTTCAGAACAGGGATCCTGACTTCCCCTCTGTCTGGAAACATCACTTGGCACTGCAGGTGATGATAGCAGAAGTCTGCAGAGCTTTTGCTTAAAGAGAGGGATCATTACATTTATATGTAATGGAAGGAAGAAGAGGTAGAAAACCCCTTAGTGTTGTGCACATCCCTCCTCAAGACAGCCTCAGACTGCCTTCTGTCTAGAGGGAATTACAACTGATAATCCTTTATCAAAGAATAGTTCATTAAGGGGACATTGAATGGTACTGTCCCAGCAGCAGCTTCATATCCCACTTAGATTTGTGTTTCCTCCTCAGTGCACGTAGTCCAGGAAGCTTGCTCAGCTGTCCTGTCTTGCTGATACGCTTCTAGCTGGCTAACCTACTCACCTTGCCTTCGAGGGTTTAACACACACACACAAAAATAGAGGAAAAAATATATTCCCTTATCATTGTATTAGTGTTCACTGTGACTTGATAATGCAAACTTTCTTACAGGAACCAACATCCTAGAAGCTTGCAGTGAGCTTTGGGGCCATGGGAGCCTTTATGCTCAGGCTGGCCGCGGAGCCTTGCGAGAACTGAACTCTTTATATTAGTGTACGCAGCTCCTGAAACTTTTTCTAACACAAGCCCACTGTTTCCATTAAAGATTTTTATGGGGCTCCCTACACATCATATCTTGCATAGTTTACCGTATTGGCTCTTAAAAATGGCTTTGGATACAATGCCAGGGCCCTCCAGTAGCAGCTTTATGAGCTGCTGGTGAGCTGGGAGGGCCCAGTTGGCTATCCCTGTGCTTGCAGAGCTCCTGCACCAACTCTTTCAGAGAAAATGATAAAGCATCTGTTTTGTCTATTTTAATTAAACATTACTTCCTTTGCTGAATAAAGCAGGGAGTGTTTCAAAGTTCCACAAGCTCTTGTTCCAGAAGTTCCTCCTCCTATTTGAAGGGAAAGTGGTTTAATTGAATGCCAGTGCCTAATCCCCCTCTATAGTGTGCTGTCAGTGTCTGCGTGAAAGTCTTTCACATAGGCCCTAAAAATAAAAACAAATCTTCATCACCAGGGTAGCTTCTGTTTATTTTATTATCTCTGGCATAAAGTTATTTTTTCTTGTTTTCTGTTTTGCAAAGTTATTAGAAAGCCAGAAATTGAAATGTTTCGTGGTGAAATCCGACATTCATTGTATATACGTCGACTGCTGGATGGGACCTCATAAACTCATCAGTGCTCCTGGATCATTAGACCTGGAATAATGTGCTCAGAACAGTTTTGCCATTATTTTTAAGAACTGGGTAGATGCCACAGCCTGTCGTGGCTGACGGCAGCTCAAAGGCAGAGTGCTGGCAGGCAGCAGTGGGCTGACGCTCACAGTATGATGCTGAAGTGCAAAGTCTTAGGATGAATCCAGCTCTTTTTAGGGTAGATGTAAGGAGAAAGTTGCCTTGCTCAAACGTAAAAGTTTTTTTGTGAGCAGCAGTGTTAAGAGGTGCATATGGACAGATAATGCGGCTTGCCCTGTTTTTTTGCTGCTTGTGTAGTTACTTCAGTGCACAGGGAAAACAAGTGTGTAAAACCTGAGCATCTTATTGCATACTAATTTTAAAAGTGATGAAAGGAGGTACTCGCAAGTGATGAATCAGATACAGCACAACACAGCTGAGTTTCTTAGCAGTGACAGAGACTAAATAATATGTATTTTTGTTCTGGAGTCTTAATGTTAAAATGTGAGGGGAATAAAACATAGCATATTTTCCCTCAATGAACACAGAGTTAAAATTCAGCTTAATAGAGAAAAGCCAGGCATGACTCAGTGGTTTGATTTAGGCCCAATACCATGTTTTGAATAGCTTGCCTGTAGCAAAACCAGTCTATAATGGGTCCCTGCTTTTCATTAGTGTTTGTCCTCTAGATTGGAATAGCATGTTGTAGTGCACTTCCAGATGTGATTTTTCTAAGGTGGATTCAAAGACTCAAAACACCAGTGAGTCATGAAGCAGAGTGTCAGTAGCCTTGTTCTTCAGGATCATTATGTTCAGGCAAGAGCCCGGAGAAAAGGATGTAAATGATTACTCCATGGTTTGACTGCAAAACTGTTGGCTCCACATTCTCATGAAGTCTGTATATGAATATGGCTGGAGCCTGACATCTTATAGCTTTGTCATGTCTACAGATTTTCCAACATCTTTTTTACACAAAGACTTAAGAGAACATCAACCAACATATGGTTTGTGTTATTTTTGCATTGTTATTGTTAGTATTTTGTATGTTGACTAATCTGTTATTCCTGTGGTGTATCACTGAAACAAACTGTGGCCTTATTTTGACATGGAAATGTCCTGTGACACCACTGCTTAGTGATACCTTGCACTGCCTTGTTAGCTTGATATTTTCCATTAATGTGAAAGGGAAGAGGAGAGCAGAGTAGGTGTGCAGAAGAATAAAAGTTGTTCATCTGGCCATGAGTTTTTCCTCTTCTTGAAAGGCTCTCATCCTCTACCAAGTTGCTTTCCTTGTACTACGTGATGTACTTGTCCATTCAGAGTTTAGCTGACATTTCAGATACAATTTGTTCTTGCTAAAATATCACTGCAGACAAAACAGCTCCACTGGTCTTCCCGGGCTTCTCTGTAGGTCACTTCGCTGCCATGCTTGGGAAATAGGAATGCATTCTTCTGGTTTTAGCCAAAATATAAAGATCCAGGCATTTTCAAGTAAGGGTACTTTTCCAGGAGGCAGAGGAGGTGTTGATTTCACAGGGGGCTTGATATCTTCATAGTTGTGTGTTTAGGCATTTTGACTTTCTTCGAAATGAATCCTTTGCCATAATTTAGAAGAAAGGTGTGCATTATACAGACTTCTAGCCAGCATACTTAATGTTCTATGTTGATGTTTATAGGGTAGGGAGCAAATATTTTACTTAGGGGACAGGGGGGTGCAAACCTTTTACTTCTATGTCATAGCAGCATCTCATGCAAAATAATCCTAAAGATGTGACTGAGACTGTTTATGTCATAGCATCAAACCAAGAATGTGTGCCATTGCCACCTGGAATTTGGATTTGTGTTTCAGTGGACAGGTGGAAGTAATGATGAAAATAAGAATGTCTTTGATGCCATATTTAGCAAGTGCTCTTTTCCTAAAGTAGGAAGATCAAACAGGAAGCAGTTTCCTCACTCGTAATATGAAGCTTGGCTTTGCAGCCAGCAACCCGGTCTGAAAATCTGACTCTCTTGCAGATTTCCCTGCTGTCCATCACTTCCCTGTTGGGTTTGCTTCTTCATGCAAGTTTAATGCAGAAAATACACCTGGAACTGTCATCTCTTTGGCCCATAACTTACATCTATACTATCACAGTTGGAAGAGCCTGAAAGCCTCCTGCCACCTCCTAGGAAGCTCGTGCCTTGCTTGTACTCAGGGCAAGCAAAGTAGATCTTAGGGTTAGGGAGATCTGGCCACGGACTGTTGCATTTTTGTTTCCATGAGTGATGTACTCCAAAACCCTCATAATTCCCATTATGAATGTAGTCGGGTGATCAGGCCCAGTCAACGCGGGGTTTATGAAAGGTAGGTCCTGCCAGACCAATCTGATCTCCTTCTGTGACAAGGTTACCTGTTTAATGGACAAGGGAAAGGCCGTGAATGTGGTGTACTTGGACTTTTGCTAAAGCCTTCGACACTGTTTCTCACAGAATTCGGCTTGAGGAACTGACTGCCATTGGCCTGGACAGGCACACCTTCTGCTGGGTAAAAAAACTGGCTGGATGGACGGGCCCAAAGACGGTGGTAAATGGAGTTAAATCCAGTTGGAAACCAGTCCCGAGTGGTGTTCCTCAGGGTTCATTGCTGGGTCCAGCCCTGTTCAATATCTTTATCAATGATCTGAATGAAGGGATTGAGTGTAGCCTTAGTAGGTTTGTGGACAACACTAAGATGGGTGGCAGTGTTGATCTGCTTGAAGGAAGGGAGGCTCTGAAGAGGAATCTGGAAAAGCTGGATCAATGGCTGGAGACCAACGGGATGAGGTTCGACCAGGGCAACTCTTGCACTTGGGACACAACAACCCCATGCAGCGTTACAGACTTGGGGAAGAATGGCTGGAGAGCTGCCTGGAGGAGAAGGACCTGGGGGTGTTGATTGACAGCCGGCTGAATATGAGCCAGCAGTGTGCCCAGGTGGCCAAGAAGGCCAAAGGCAGCTTGGCCTGTGTCAGAAACAGGGTGACCAGCAGGACCAGGGAAGTGATTGTGCTCCTGCACTCAGCACTGGTGAGGCCACACCTTGAGTACTGTGTTCAGTTCTGGGCCCCTCACTACAAGAAGGACATTGAGGTGCTGGAGTGCATCCAGAGAAGAGCAACGAGGCTGGTGAAGGGGCTGGAGAACAAGTCCTTACAAGGAGTGGCTGAGGGAATTGGGGTTGTTTAGCCTAGAGAAAAGGAGGCTGTGGGGAGACCTCATCACTGGACAACTATCTGAAAGGAGGTTGTGGTGAGGCGAGTGCTGGTCTCTTCTTCCAAGTGACAAGCATTAGGACAAGAGGAAATGGCCATAAGTTGCACCGAGGGGGGTTCAGTCTACTCATCAGGCAAAATTTCTTCACTGAAAGGGCTGTCAGGCATTGGAACAGCTGCCCAAGGAGGTAGTGGAGTCACCATCCCTGGAGGTGTTTAAAAGGTGGGTAGATGAGTTTCTGATGGATGTGAATTAGTAAGGGGACAGGTGTGGTTGGACTCAATGATCTCAGAGGTCTTTTCCAACCAGGTGATTGATTCTATGATTCTGTTCTATGATTCTAAGCAGAATCACACCAGGTAGCCCAGAATGGCAAAATTTTGTCAAGCACATCTGCCAGAGACAGCAGAAGTGTTACTTACTGTTCATGCTGGTCTTTGGGTGGTGGCTGACAATTAACAAAGAGCATTCTAAACATCCTCCATTTAGTTTGGTGGCTAATAAATGCATCAGCTTTTAAAGGGGTAGTGTTTGCTCATAGTCAAACCTTCTCTAAGATGTTGAGAAAGTAAGCACTGAGAAGTAAGGACATCCTACTATTCCAACTATATGACTGTTGTCTAATTAAGAACTACTTACCTGTGGAAGTGAAATACAATAAATCTATTCTGTAGAACTGAGCCACTCAGTTATTTGTCCTTTAAAACAGGGGTCCACATAGGAGATATCTTTTGCTTCTTCATTATTTGTCATCTGTTGCCTTTTGGCACATCCTCTCTATACTGTAAATCTAAAACATAAGTGAATTACAAAAAGAGGTGAATTCTGTAAACTGAATGGAAAAACTTGTTTCCACATGTAATATTTTATTTCTTTTGTGTTTCTTGTGACTAAGAAAACAACTATAGAGGACATAGGAAATGTAGCTGAGTTGTGTACATGTGGATGAGCTAATGCTTGCAGTGACTTAGAATTATGGACAGAAGCTGGTATATGCTGTTGAGTCTGACACTGTTGTCTTTTTTTTGTGTTTTTTTGTATTAAAACTGTTTCATCTTTCAGGTTTTGGTTGAGGTGCCAGTCTGGAGTTCAGTAATGTGACATGTATGTATTCAGAACAAGGATCAGGTTTTGCTTTTTCATTTTTTTATTTTCTGACATTGAAAGGCATCTGCCAATTAATTTGACACCTTCAGGGATCCCTTGCTGTTATTCTTCAGCCATGAAAATCTTACTAAAATTTATTCAAAGTCAGCACTCCATGTTGAGTTGCTGGCATTATTGTTAGGATTTGCTTGTTTTGAACGAACCTTGTGGCTACCTGCTAGTGACGCCCAGTATACCAGTGACTAGTGGTTATAGAATCATAGAATGGTTTGGGTTGGAAGGGACCTTAAAGATCATGCAGTTCCAACCCCCCTGCCATGGGCAGGGGCACCTCCCACCAGACCAGGCTACTCAAGACTCCATCCAACCTGGCCTTTGAACACCTCCAGGGGGGGGGCATCCACAGCTTCCCTGGGCAACCTGTTCCAGTGTCTCACCACCCTCATTGTGAAGAATTTCTTCCTAATGTCTAATCTAAATCTTCCCCATTCCAATTTAAAGCCATTCCCCCTCATCCTATCACTACATGCCCTCATCTAAAATCCCTCCTCAGCTTTCCTGTAGGTCCCCTTCAGGTACTGGAAGATTGCAGTAAGGTCTGCCTGGAGCCTTCTCTTCTCCAGGCTGAACAAGCCCAACTCTCTCAGCCTGTCCTCATGGCAGAGGTCGTCCAACCCTCTGACCATCTTTGTGGCCCTCCTTTGGACCTGCTCCAACAGGTCCATATCCTTCTTATGTTGGGGATTCCAGAACTGGACACAGTACTCCATGTGGGATCTCACAAGAGCGGAATAGAGGGGAAGAAACACCTCCTTTACCTGCTGGCAATGCTTCTTTTGATGCAGCCCAGTACACAACTGGCCTTCTGAACTGTGAGCACATATTGCCGTTATAAATATAAGGGAACAATGCAGTGGCTACTGGCAAATGGCGACTTGGCATATTACGCTATTTATGCGTTTTTCTAGTGGCAATAATTTGAAATCCTTACAAGATCCAGGAGCATGTGCACACACATCTCATAAATAGTGATGTGTATAAACCCACCAAAGTAATTATTAGGCAGTATATATTTATGTGACTACTATAATGCTAAGTAATTATGTTGAATATAGTATTAGGTACACATATTTCTAATATTTGAATAATGGAAAACATACTCCCTGTATTTTAATAGCATATTATTAGCTATTAAAGCTATTTGCCTCTATATACTAAGCAAATTTGATCTATTTTCCATAGACATATAGGTAAGCATACCCTTCTTTGGTTTCATAGAGGAAAGAGCAAATATAAAGATACTCCTTCTTCATTTATGTAGATAAGTGGGTGGAAGGGAAAGGATAAAAATGTTTTTATGCCTTTAAGTTAGATTTCAGTTAGCACAAGCACTGTTGTATGTGTGATCCAGATCTGATTATGATCTTGTATCAGTTTAAAGCAGATGGACAGCGACAGCTCCGCATGCAGCCGCAAGGCTGTTGTCAGTGGAAGCAGGCCTGAGATCAGAATCTGAAAAATTTACATATTCTAGATAGAAAGGTGAAACTTTATATTTTGTGTTGCTAGTTTTGAAGGAACTGTAAAAGAAACTATTTCTTAGCTGGGTTTCTACTTGCCCTCGGTTTTCTGCTATCTCCTTTTCTTGTGCTGTGAAGTACAAGGAAAACCGAAGTTAAGACATTAGTGCAAAATAAAAAGCTGTCTGGCACATCAGGAAGAGGATTCTACTCTGAACAGTCCATCTACTACTAGTGCGGCATACAACCGTGTCTCTGCAGTAAGTGGACTACAGGCTCCCTCGAGTTCTCTCTGAGCAGGAAAAAACGGATTTCTGAACTGAACATGGTCATCATCACCGGAGACAGCATTCATTGTTATGAAGAGTTCTCCTCTGTGTTCAGAATAGACAATAAGTATACTACTGAGATGAATTTTAGGCCCCTTTCAGGATACTGGTTTATTGTAATGGAACACTCACATAAGCTTGTGCTCCAGATGTATTTTTTTGGATGTTGCTGGGTCAAAATAGCCATAAGTTGCAAAGAACTGGCTTCTGGGCTATAAGTGCAAATTTCACAGGTTGTTTTATTTAAGGTTAAATTAAAGAAAAAACAAGGGAAAGGCTTCCAAAGTCCTTATTTTTCCTTTTTTTTTTTAAAAAAAAATACAAAAACAAAAAGCAAAAAAAAGTGTGTTGTGATTCTTAGCCATGTGAAAATCTTAGTATAGGAAATAGCACCTTAAAAGAAACAAGGGTCTTAGCCTTTGCTCAAATATACCCTCAACCTAAAGACCAGAAGTACTACTTTTTCTTCTCCAAACAGGAGGTCCCTTCTGAATGTGGATAAGGAATCAGGCAAATCATAGCAATAATAAATAATAAAATGTTGCTTGTAGGAGTAAGGCAAGGTTGTAATGCAACAGGATTTTAAAATTATGAAAGCTTTAAAAGGAAGATAAAATAATACAGAAGTACTGCAGCTGGTACTGAGTTAGGTACTGGATTATAATTCTTGTATGGCTTCAAGCGAATAACTGAAACTCTAGGTTTTTATTCCCATACATGAAAACAATGAGAAGTGAACGTTGTTTCTCAAAAATTTCTTCTCTGTCATTTATTCATTTTGTATGGGGGTTTAGGGCAGCAGGTGGGGGGGTTAAGCTATATCGTCTTATAAGCATCTTTGTGGAAGTGTTTTCATGGCACTATGGAAACGAAGATCTCTTCAGTCCCAATTTGAAGTTCTTGCATTGCGCATTTGAGCAACTTTAACCTGTAACATAGTTTAATGAAAAGTTAAGTATTAATTTAGTTATTTTATAAAGAACACTGAAGAAACATTTTCTTTGTTTTACTCACAGAGGTTACTTCTACATTTAGACTGTGGCGCTCCATTACTGTACACCTTATTAGTATTATCTTACACAAATTTTTCACATTTCCATGTAATGTGGTTTTATTGCAAATGGTTAGGGTTTAGTTTTATATTGACTGACTACGTAAAATCTTCCAATATGTGAATATATGTTTTTAAAATATCACTGAACAAACTATTTTGTAATCTCCCTATCTTCCTCCTGCATATATCTTTCAGTTTTACCAGAGGTAACAAAAAATTATGCTAAAGGAATTTGAACTTGTTGAGACCACCACCTCCTGTTTCTAAGTTTGTGTTTGATTTTGGTCATATTGAATTTTGAACAGAAGTTAACTTAGTGAAGGAATGTAGCACAAGAACCTAGAATCTGAATGACTGACTTTCCTCATGGTTTTCCCCTCACTAACCTAGACCTCTGAGATAAAAATCCCCCACTCTGAAAATAGACTTGGACAAAGTGGAGATTCTTAAATTTCCTGGAATCTCATTGTTTAGGCCACGGGTGGCAAACACAAGGCCCACGGGCCGAATATGGCCCTCAACCTTGTTCTATCTGGCCTGGCATCTTGTTTATACCTGTTGGCAGCGCTGATCTCCCTGTCCCTGCTCTCCTGCCAGTGCTGGTCATGTGTGCAGCGTGTGACACATGTTACACTGCAGGGGCAGGAGGGTGTGGCCCCTGGTGAAAATGAGTTTGCCACCCCTGGTTTAGGCCAACAGCATGCAGGTTGCAGAACCTAAGCTGAACATCAGCTCAGTTTCCCTGGACCTATGAAGTGTAATTTGAGATTTGTGGTAGCCTGTCGGGCTTGGAGAACCGGCATTGAGAACAAAGGCTCAACACTGGTTCCTTCTGATATTTGAGCAGAAAAATACTGTTACTGCTGTTTCTTCTGCTGGCTTTCAGCTCAGTGCTTTAGTGCTGCGCGTTTTAAGTAGGCCAGGCATAAATCTGTCATGATGTTATACCAACAAATTCTTCTAGAACAGAGCTAATTTATGCTGTTGCTATGTAGGTAACTTGAAGAAGAAAAAAAAAAAGAAAAGAAAAAAAAGATATGGTGAGTGCTGCAGATGTTTACGTAGGCTGTCTCTTACTAAAAGGCTTCTTGGTCAGTCTTTCTCTATAAAATCAAGTCAGCAAGGAGTCCTCAGTGAACAATAAATTAAGAACTTTACACAAGTCTGGCACTAGATGCAGATTAAAGAGAAGGAGATGTAACTGACTGTGATACCTAATGGTGTTTTCTACAAGACATATGAAAGATTAAACCTGTAGCTTCTTCCCTCAATGTGAGATGGTGCATGTGAATATGTGCTGTCTTGACTTGAATGTGACTGCTGCTTTTTGGATGGGGAACTTGATCTTCGCCAGTAGAATCTTGGGCTGATAATGTTTTGTTTAGGTGCTTTTCAGGATGCAAAGTAATAAATAGGCATTACTGAGTGTTCACTAGGATGTAATCAGACCTGTATTTTACCCATACTCCTGGGGTTTTGTTTGTTTGTTTTTATACTGAAGAGCTCATTAGAAGTTGATGGGAGTTGAGTGCATCGGGGTCCAATCATGCACCTTTTCCTAAAGTGCTGATGGGCATTGATGGGGTTGTTTAGTGACAAGAAGTACAATGTCAGTGGGCCCGTAGTTATTTAATCTGTCTAACCACAACATGAGCATTATTTATAATGCGTGGAGGTAGATCAAAACTTTTACATTTCCATGCCTAGGCAGAAACACTGGAAAATGAGAAAGGTACCTCTTATTGTACAACATTGAATACACACTTATTACTTGACTTATGTCTCCATCAAAGACGTGTCCCACCATGATAATAGTTAAAATTTTATCTGTCACTTCACTCAAGTGTGATTGAATTACAATGCACGTTAATTGCACAATATCAAATGTAATTTGTATATCTTTCTGCTCTGTTGCAGATAACACCATCTTAAACTGTGAGAAAAGAATATTTCTTGAAAATTAAGGTTCTTCAGGTAAGGACTGAGTTAAGTAGCTTTCTTTCTATAAAGACCATTGTTGTAAGTACTAGCATGAAGTAAACACAGAGTACAATTGCTATTTGTGAACTGCACTTTGAAAAGCTGAAGAAAAATCAATTGAGATGTTCATGGTTATACAGGCTATAGTAAATTGGCTAACTGAGAAAGACACATGTATGCATATTTAAATAACCTTACTATTTTGATTGCTTGCTACCTGGGACATCTTTCAAGAAGGAATTTACTAGTAAAGAATTGTGAAAAATGGGAGCCAGGTAAGAAAGTGGCTGAAGGTAAAGGGCAGCACTCTAACACCAGGTTTTAATAGCATGACTGTGGTGCAAGCTGCTTGTCATCTATCTCATATTTTCAGAGAACCATTGGTACACCTAAACTTCATGTTCAGGAAATGTCCCTACAGCCCTTGGGGTTATTGCTGAATAATAGAGTGCCCAACAATTTACATTGTCGTTCTTTGACTGATGTCTCCCCTGGGATAAACAAGCAGGAGTTCTGCAGAGTGAAAAATCAGCAGCTTGTTGTTTAAACAATCTGTTAAAACTCCTGCCTTTTGCTTAAGAAAAAGGATTTGGGACTTCTCAGGAGGATCGTTGAAAGATTAAATAATTACTCTGTTCATGGTAGGAAATGCCCTAGTTTGCTGGAGATGATGCTATAAAACTATATACTCACATCTGACAAAAATAAAATGCGAGAAGGTTTACCTTGTACATGATGGGATAGGGGTTTTGCTTATTTTACTTCTAGTTCAGACTGGTACAAAGCACTGACATGAGTGCAGATAAAAGAGAGAAATACATTAATTTGATGAACGTGCAAAAATCATGTGAAGATACTCTTCAAGGTATGAACTATCAATCCACTTTTTCAAGGTAATTAAAAATTTGTGAGCCGTTCAATCTACAGAACCCTTGCCATCCTTTCAGTGTCTTCTATTTATATACACTTTGTTAATCTTAGAGCTTATAAACAAAATACAGGAAGTTGTTGAAATTAGATAATTCAACGTTTTCCAGACACAGCTCTTCTTCACCTCACAATATTCTGTTACCTTGCCTGAGTATTAAGAGCCTGAAATTGAAAAATTGTGTTGAAATTCCTTTGGGATTGCATTCTTGGAACTTTTCCTAGAGCAATTTCACAACTTAATTTGCATTTGGTGTTACAAAATTTATAAGACTCTGGTGTTTTGTTACTTGTGCCTAAGTTTTGAAAGGAAGAAGAATGAGTGCCTGTTAAGTTTAAAATAAAATTGTATCCTTTTCTTATAAAAATGGACATATCATTGAAGAGCTGGTATGTTACATATAGATAGACATTAAAAACAGTTTTCTGTTATCTTCCAAAGCTTGTAACTTAAACAAATGAATTAAGCATAATCTTTTATATGTTGATGGCTTTACTGCTTCAGACTGAAAATCTTCTGAAGGTCATTGGATTACTCGGTGCCTAAAATTTCTTCCTGGAGGAAGGGGATCTAGTATTATGTGCTAAGCCAGTATTTTTAGAAAAAAAAAATACACTAACAAATTAAACACAAAGGCCCACACATGGTTCCATGCTTTTTTCTGTGTAATTCTTGTACCGTTCCTTGGTTTTAGAATAACACTTAATAATACAAGACAAGTAAGCGGACATAGACTGCACTATAGGAGTCTGCCTGTAAAATGATATAGAAGATGGCAACCTGCAGTCATGTCAGTTCAGCTGTCTCATAAAACTCTTTGCAAGTTGGTGAGGAATCCTCCAGTTTGCTGAGCAAGACAGAGTAAAGGGGTGAGTGTCTTACTAGTGTCCTACCCATGAAACAGCTCCATTCCATCAGCTTCTAAGGAGAATATTTCCTGAGCCTCCCTTCATCTCAGAGCTCTTTTAAGACTCCTGTTCTTCCTCCTTGTGAATCCTTCTGGCAGATGCACTTTCTGTCATGCTCTCGGGAGTCAATTAATTTCCTATTATTGGCTCAGTCCTGCAAACTCCTGCACTCCAGGTTGGCAAGTGTGCTGTCTCATCTCAGTATAGACAAGTTCTGTTTCTGCACATTCAATCTATGGCTTATTTACTGTACAGGAAGATATATCAAAACTATGTTTCTTTGATGAATACATGGCACTAGAATGTGAAATTTACTCAGTATGGAATTTTTAAGCAGTTTTTACCATATGCCTTAGTATCATAATTTTAAATTAGATTTGCTCAAAATGGAAATCCAGATTCAAGCTGACATCATAGCATATGACCTCTAGTAGCAATCAAAATTGAAAACATGATACAAGGGCATTAATCACAGAATATTTTATAAGCTTGCCCTGAATGTTCATCTGAAATGTTAATGCTATTTTATTATATTGAGTAACAGCTTAAGGTCAAAATTTATGAATACTGTGAGGTGCCTGAGATAAGGCATTCAGACTCATTTTATTGTATTCTGGCTGAAATCTTTTAAGCATTTAGTTAAGTGCACAGAGCTACTTCTATGCCTAACCTATTGTTTTTAGTACATGCATAAACTATTGCTTTTACTAGGACTGGAAATGTGAGCAAGACAGTAGGGATCTGATTTAGCAGCTAGACTTGTGTGAACTCAGAAATTTGTTTGTACATACCTAGTTGCAGGAGAAAGTGTTAAATGGCCTTGGCATGGATGCATCTGTGAAGTGAAGGTCATTGTTTTCTACAGGTTTTCAGTTTGCATAACAATTTGAATTTCAGTTTGGAGTTCTGCTAATAATTCTTTTCTGTAGAAATAGTTGTAGTAATAGTATTGAATACAGTTTAATATGGAGTGTAATGAAAGCTATTTAATTTATGTATACATGACTGACCAGGGCTCTAAGCAAACAGATCTTTTCAGATGGCTATTTTTTTTTTGTTTCTAGCTGGCATTTTATATGTAACAGGTACAACATTTATTTGAGAATTTGAAAATAAATATTGTTAAGAATGTTGTATTAACTTTCATTTTATCTCAGATTTCTAATGCTTCCTCCATTATATATTCCATTTACATGTGACCTCATCAGTGTATTCCAGAATATTCACAGTTTACATCATATATAGTTGACTTCAGTAGAGACTGGAAAAACACAAGGGAATGTGGGGTGGTACTTTCCAAACTATTCATAACTGCTATTGAGTGGAGGATCTTCTCTCTTGTCTTGAAGAATGTAGCTCCTGCTCCTTCTGCGTTCCCAATATACAATTTAACACTTTGCCTGTGGTACTTGTGTCTGGTTTGTTTTGGTCTGTATGTTTTTTTTCTGACTTAAAAATATTAAACATGATCAGTCTGGCCTTACTTTTCCAGCTCCTGAATATGCAAAACATGATCTCACATTAGCAGAAGTATATGCATGTTGTGCTAAGTACTTTTGCATGTGTTAGGAAGACATATTTAGGCCATCATCAGAAAAAACCTTTCTAATGAAAGCCTTAGGGAGGAAGGCATAGCTTATCAGAAGTGGGGACAACATAAAGATAAAATTTGAGAGGCAACCACAAAACTTACCTGTTTTCTGCCACAAACCCTCCTGTTTTCAGTGTACCCCAGAGAAGAGAAGCAGAATATTTGAGCAAACCTTGGGGTGCGCAGTGTGGAGTAGTATGCAGGTGAGCTGCAGAAAGAGGTGCAAACTTACTTGGGCCCAGGAGTCGCATCATATAAATGAAGACTGTCTGATTGCTAATTATAGGTTAAACAGAGTGCCTGGATGGGACTCCCCTTAGCTGCACGCTTTAAGTCCCAAGTTGGAGTGAGGGGAAACCTCAACAAAACACCTTTCTTAATGAGCTGAAGTTTATTCTTGGCATTTAAATGTATCATTTGTTAATGGAGTACCTTTTGGTGGGAGAGCTTCTTTTTTCATATGTAGCTTTAGCCACTGATTGCAAAATAGATTTAAATGCTTTTATAGGCGAAAATGAGCTGAATTGACAGTGAGCTGGTTGTAGCTTTTGTATTTTACTTTATTGGGTAGTTCCAGTAGTAAACTGAATTCATTGAAGTAAATCTATGAAATTACATTAATTGCCTGTTCTCAATAATATTTTAAGGAACTCCACTCTTTGCCTGTTTTTATTTTAATTTAAGGTACATGGTGCAGCTTGTATACCCGTATTGTTTGAAGACTTTGAATGGCTTCCCTGTCTGATCCATTTTAATAGATTCCAGCGTTTTTCCGTGACATCATTATTATAACAGACTTCCTAGAAAATACGAACAGCTGCTGTGTATTTTTTCCTGTGTTTTATATTAAAACTGTAGCAGCTTTTCCTTTCTCTAAAAATGATAGCAATAGGCTTGTCTGATGTAACACAAAATGAAAAAAAATACAAAGGAGCTGCAATGCTGTTAACAGTCCAGTAATGTAACAGGTCCCCATGTATGAATCGTTTCATAATGCAATAAGGGATTACTTATGCTGCTGTCATACTGGTCAAAGGTTGGTCCCATTTCCTTCCCCCCCGCCCCTGAACTAAACTGTGCATCGTTACAGATGATGGAAACAATGTTGTACTCAGCTTCCTGGCCCAGATGGCAATTTGCATGAAGAGTTTTATTGTATTTTGTGTTTCTAATATCATTATTATGCAGACTGTTCATAGTGGTTTTAAAGTTCTTTTCAGTTCTTACAGTTCAGGTCAAGGAGACTTGCTTCATTTCTCTGCACATCCTGGAGTTCGGCAGTGACTTAGAGGCCACTTTACATGGAGCCTAGAGTATTAAATAAAGCTAGGAATTCATCAATCTTGTTGTTTCTATCTGGCACCATCTGTAAATAGCTGAAAGGTGTCAAAGAATGATATAGGCCTTTAGATCATTACATTGCATTTTGTCTGGAATACCTCAATTGGAGTTTTAGTATCGTTTTGGCAGTGACTTGTACAAACTAGCCACGAAGTCTGGTATGTTTCATTCAGCAATATCTACATTTGATTTAGCAAAAATAGCAGAAATAAACAAACTCTATCCTTTACATGGCTTTAGCTAGAAACATGCAGCACTGTGCAGGACAGCAAGGTGCTTGTAAGTCACTGCTGCCATTCAGCAAGCCAGGAGGTAACAGCCAACTTGGATCTCACTTGGGTGCTCCAGCTGGAGTAAGGAGACAACACTGGTTATTGAGGGAACAACAGCTTCTTAGGAAGATCTGCAAAATCCACTGTAAAGTCCAGCTTCCTGTTAGCTGGGTGTATTTTGCTTAATAGTTCTGCAACCAGGGCTCAACTTTAGCCAATCCTTTTCTTTGTGTCACCATTGCCTTTAAAAACAGTAGCCTGTTCTCTGTGAAATGAGTTGTTGCCTGTTAGACCAAATGCAGAAGTCTGTGCTGCAAACAGTCAGTACAATCAAAATGTAATAGTATCACTGTTAGAGCCATGATGTTCAAAGACTTAAGTGGGACAGGGTTTGCAGGGAAAGGTAATATCTTTTATTAGATGAACCAATATAGTTAGAAAAAACAGACACTTTGAGACAAACAAGCCCTTCCTCAGGTCTGTGCAGGAAAGGCTTTCTGTGCCCAAAAGCTTGTCTGTTTTTTCCAACTGTATCAATTTGTGTAATAAAAGATATTACCTCTCCCTGCAAAACTCTGCCCAAATGAAACATTAGCATTCCTGTTGGCAGCTTTAACAGAAAAGCCAGCAGCAGCATGGGCACAGCGTTTTGCTGAACTTCATACACCATACCTCTGCTCGTGCTTTACCTGCCCTTCCTGTCTTCTCAGACATGGAGTAGAAAGGGAGAATATGTTAAATTACAAAGATAACTCCTTATGCACAGACTGACTACACTCATAGGAGAGATTGTTTATTGCTTTCATTAGCTTTAACTTAAGTTTTTTATGAATAGGGGATTTTACCTTCCATGGGGTCTGTTTCTGTCTCCTCACTTGAGAGGTGTAGGCCCATATCTCCCATTGATGCTAATCTTCCCTGCATGGCCAGCCTGTGCATTGGAATGGTTACAGGAGAGAGTTTTTTTTTTTCCCCTGGGAATCGCTCTGCATTTCTGATGAGTCTGATTTGTGATGTGCTTAGGTCTGGAGCGATGATAGTTGCCCAATAACTGCTCATAAGTCTCTTTCCTAGATTTAGAAAGGGCTTTTCTCACAGAAAATAGAAGACAAAAGTATTTGGTGTCTTGGTGGAAAGTGAGTCTAAAGGGGTCTGCCATAACATAAAAACAAAAGGAGCAGTGTTTCCAGCTAGAGTACCAAACATCTTGGAGTCCAATGCGGAAAATGTTTATAGTGTTGTATAGTTTTATTACTACAGACTGAAGGAAAACAGCTTATTGAATGACTTTTGGGGGCTAGATTTTGTACCACTGGACTGTTGAATAGCAGACAAAGAAGACACCTCTCTGCTATGGAGTGGAAGCAGGGAATATATAAAGAGTACTCAGCTTCCTTGCACAGTGTACAAGGAAGAATGCTGTTTTCAGGGTCATTGAGATTTGCTGTGAGCTGAGTTGCAATGCTGATGCCCATGGGCACATGGATTACCAGGCTCGAGGTACTGCCAAGTCCTCCTACGAGGACACTGTTAAAGTAGTATTTGTGGAGCTATTGCCTTTCCACTCCTTTACTCTCAAGACGCTTCATATAAAACCTGTTTACTTGGGCTGGTTTTTTAACTGACATTCTCTAGTCGTGCTTTATTTGGCATTTCCTCAGTGTGGTGGGCACTAACATCTGCAAAGCAGTTCCTTCTCTCTGCACTGGCTGGACCATATGCAATAACATAGTGCTTGTACCCCTCTTGGTGGGATTTATCTCTTCTTGGGCAATAAACGTTATTAAAGCAGCAAAGTTCAGTAACGAGCTCATCAGTTCCCTTTGTTGAAAACCGTTTGGTGTCTTCTCAGCTTTTATAGTGCTATACTAATGCCAGCTGTTGCTGAAGATTGTAGCTGCAGGGTGAGCTTAAGGCTGCCATGGAGTCCTGAGATGGTTTGGCTTTTATGCTACTGCAGCAAGAGAACGAATAGTTCTCTCCATGCATTGCAGAATGAGGTGTGAGTGAGATGTCCTGTCATCTCAAGGAGCTGGACCAGAGAGCTAGGCTGAAGCCAAGACCTGAAAAATGTAGTCTGTGCCTAAGCGCCAGGCTGAATAGTTGGGCTGCCGTTCACTCTGTTGTGTTTGTAGGCAGGGACTGAGGACTTGGATTTGAACATGAAAAAAAAGATATCTCTGCATTAAACCTATATGTAGAGTAAAAATGAGTGAGGAAAAGGTTGAAGTATATTTTATCAGACACTGCCTTCATGTAGTGTGTTGTGTGTGATCCTTACTCTTCTACTTCCAGAAGAAAAATGTATTTCTTGTTTGGTCCCAGTTGGTGTGAGCTGGTCCACTTCCTTTTGTATGTTCCTAGCTATCTTCAAAGACACCAATTTGCTGAGTCCTTCTCAATTTCATAATTGCTTCATCCTCACAGGCAGCCATTCCTTGATGGTCTCATTGCGTCTTGTATGATTCTTATTAGTAGCCGTGACCTGCTGCAGCTTGGCACACATCTCTGCAACTGAAGAGGTGTCCAAAAAAATTATTTATTTGCTTGCAAACAGGAGAAGCCAGCTGTGATATTTACTGCCTGTTTATGTTTGGAAGACTGTTTTGCAGCCAAATGAAAGCTTAAAATTTGAAGACGTTTTGGCATTCGTCTGGCTGAGTGGGTGGATAGATTATTTTCAAGCCTTGATTAAAGCACACGTGTTGTGGCACAAGAATGGAAAAGCAAAACAATACAAATCTATTGTGAAGTATTTTTTAGGAACCAAAATACAGACATATACAGTGACATGCCAAAATATAAGGTGCAAATCTGGTGTAAGCAAATAAATGGCACGTATGGGCAAGAAAAGTCAGAGAAAGAAAAATGTGACTTGTATAGGCAGACCACAGATGCTAACACAGTCTGCTATGTATAAGGTCTGTGTATGTGGGACAAATCACTGTCATCCAAATCTCCCTTTAAAAAATAATGAGAAACACGGCTACCACCATGAAAGCTTAATTTGTAAGGTCTGCTGTAAATTACACTTCAGTGTAACGTGTACAGAGACTCTAAACACTGGAACTGGTGTCTCCCTGAATATAATTTGAAGCACATATGGTAGTAATTTAGAGATACTCACCCTAATTTCTAATGTATGTATCTTGTAGTGTAGTCTTGTTAACTTTTGCCAAATCTGGGTTAATAATAATAAACAATTTTTGATTCTTTTGCTGATGTAACAAGCTTGGAAGGCAGCCTGTTGAATCAAAGTAGTTTTGTGATGATAAAATACCAGCATCAAAATTTAAGGAAGTGGTGAGATTGACATGGAATTTTTGTTTGGTATATAATAACTTTTTATTACACTCCAATTTTCACTTAACTACTTTGAATGTTGTGATGACAGAAATAAAATTCCATGGATTTTCTCTCTTTGATAAATGAAAGGTAAATATAGCTTGTATTTTTTTAACTTTTCCAGGAAGAGTCATGCAACAGGGACTTCTTGTTCCTGTCCTTATCCGTAGTAACCATCCTGTTGACAAATGTTTCTTTTCTAGATGGTAACAATTTCATTTCTCCACTTGAGCAAAATTCCTTTCTTTTTTTCTTTTCCACATGAGTTACTGATAGGACTTACCTCTAGCTGCTGCGAAGTATGTGAATTTTAGCACATGTGCATTAATCACAGTTTTTACTATTTGCACCTTGCAAACAGGTCAACATTTTTTTTTCCTTCAGAAAACTTTTGAAATGATTCCTCTTCTCCTTCTTAGAGGATTCTTCATTATACGTCCTCACATCACTTTGTACTCATGCATGCTGGAGCCTTGCTCTACTCACCACTTTTCCATAGCCCTGCAGGGTGACAGTTTTCTTCCTCTGTTTTGTTGTGCTTTGAAAGATGTACCCATTCCTTGTGGATGCTTTACTCCACTTTGTTGAGAATTAATGCTGTTTAATCTCTGTTCTTCCAGGTTATTGCTGGCTGAGTAGATCATTCTTTCTCCTTTTCCTTAATAAATCCATTAATTCGCAATTCTTCAGCTGTCTGAAGAATCTTAGAGTCTCCTCTTCTGGGTAGCTTGCTTTCCTTTCACCATGAATGACTGAAGATTTCCCTTCTTTTTCTGGTGACAATCTGTGATCTCTCTTCTTACTGTTCTTCTTTGTCTCTCCTTACTTTAGAGAAGATAGAAGTTCTTTTGTCTAATGCCAGTTCAGTTAGGTGCATGTTATCTAATCAGTGACATTTTCTGGAGGTTTGCAGTGTTCTGGCTCAGATTGTGTTAAGTATCTGACCTTTTCCCATTGGGCTCTATATCTTTCTTCCATTGGAAGAGGACATAGTAACCCCAAACATCTTACTATCACAAGCTATTATGACTAAAATTATGTTTCTTTTTCTCAGCTTCTGGTTGCAGAAAAAATGTAAGTTAAAAGAACACTATCTTGTTTTAAAAACACGATTCCATATGTACTGTATTTATGCCTAAGGCAAAAAAAAATATATTTTCCTAGACAATATAGTTGAACTATACGTAATTTCCAGGATGTTTTCATTCAGAATTGTAGCTTATCTTTGAGCTGTTTTGTTTGTAAATTAATGAAGAATGAAGAAAAATAATTTAGATTTGGCAAATAAACTAAAAGTTTATTGTGGGTATCCAGGAGATAAAAAATTAGGTAAATGCTGGGTTCTTCATGCTCCATTCTCATGTTTTGCAGTAGATAACATAGCAGCTGAGTTTCATGCTTCGTTAACCATATTAAGTTAATGCTTTAAAAACACTTATTGCTGCTATGCAAAGTACATTTCCTTCATTATTAGAGTAAAGGTTACAAAGAAAATATTTACACGTTTTTGGGATTTTATTTTCATTCCTGTGTTTCTTATCTATGAGAAAATGCTACCTCTTTTCCTCCCAGGTGAATGGTTTATATTGAAATCTTCTTGTCCACTGGGACCTCAGTTGTAAACTGTACAGCTGACTGGGAACATGTGTTTGCTGCAGGAGTGATGAGACATCCATGTTTTATATGATATGACAGATGATGAAATTAATTATTTTATGTGCCTCCACTTTTGAGTGCTCAATTTCTTTTGACTCCTACAGCTTGAGAATTTCTCAAATGCTTCACGTGAGACATTAATGCAAAATTCCCTTAAGACTGGGTTTCCCACCAGGATCTTGTGACCACACTGTCCATCTGCAAGTCTGTGTATTAGTAATGTTCAGCCCTCACTGGCCAATTACAGCCTAACTCGTGTGATGTCTGGAAGTAAAAAGAGCCAAAGTTTCTGCAAGAAAAGTAGAATTTCTATGAAACGGAGAGAGAATATATATATTAAAATATATAAAATATTATAATATATAATAATGTGAATATATGTGTATATATATATAAGGTATATAAAACCTCTGAATTAAAACTGTGAATTCCCCTTGCATTTACTATTTGGGATTTTTTTTCAGCTACAAGAATGCCACACAATCATAGTTTCCTAGGCTGCCTGTTTCCCAGATAGCTGAATAAAATTCACTGCAATAACAAGAAAATACATACAACAAATCAGTTTGTAATCAGTTACATAGTTACAGGGAGAGAGAGATGATTGATGGCTGCATTTTATAATCCCATGGACCGTAATTGTCTTTCCTGCCGCATGTTGGTCACCCTTGCGATACAGTCATAAAATCAGTTTGCAGCTTCATGGAACAGGGTGTTCAGATGAGCCTTTACTCTTTTTATTGTTTTCTTTTCAGCTGGTAGCCAGTGGATAAAGGTTTTGGAAGCAATATAGGCATAAAGTAGGGAAGTTTTACACAAAAGATTGCTTTTTAATAGAAACAGCCAATGGCTTCTCGAGCTTTGAAGTCTCATTTTTAATAATTTAGCAGTTTGATGCATGGGTTCATGTTCGTTATATATTAGCACTTTCCAAAAACATGTTAAGAACAATAACAGGAAATGAGTCCAAGATTGTGAATAATTGTGAAAACATCCATACCTGACTGGATAAATTATGATCTGTGGTCAACCCAAAATTTATGGTACACAGTGAGAATTTTTCCATTCATTTCTTAAGATATTTTTTCTCTCTACCTTTTCTCTAACCCACTGTTTGGATCACATATATTTTCACTGTTTTTATGAGCTTATTTTGGAAGATTCATTACTTGTCAGTCCTTCAAGTCCTTTTCCATACCTTCTTTTTTTAAATTCAATTTTTTGCCAGACAGCCAAAAAAAAAGAGGAAGGATTAAAAGCTTCTTTGAATTGCCAAACTAAATGATTATGTGATTATTTGACTAGTGAGAGGAATTTTCACTGGTATAACTCTCAAATTCATAAAATTCTTATAGTCAATGTTGAAGACTAAGCAATGTTAACAATGTACAACCATAACTCAAAGAATAGAAAAGATTAGGAAGGAAACAACATAACTATGAGTGAGGATTGTGCTCTGGTGGCAAGGAGAGCCACCAGCCTCCTGGGCTGCACTGAGCAGCGTGCTGCCAGCAGGACGAGGAATGGGATCCTTCACCTCTGCTTAGTGCTTGTGAGACACATCTGGAGTTCTAGGACTACTGCTGGGCTCCGGCGGTAGGAGAGAAACACGGACCTACTGGAGCCAGTCCAGTAAAGGTACCATGAGCATAACTAGGGGAGTGGAGCATCTCCGCTACGAGGAAAAGCAGAATGAAGGGACTATTCAGCTTGGAGAAGAGAACACTGAAGGGGATCTTGTCTGTGCATACAAATAGCTGAAAGGAGGGTGCAAGAAGGATGGAGTTAGGCTCTTTTCAGTGGTGCCCAGTGACAGGACTAGAGGCAATGGTCACAAACTGAAATACAAGAAATTCTATTTAAACATAACAGGTGAGGGGGAAAGTTCTTTTACTGTGGGCGTTGTTCGAACTCTGCACAGGTTCCCTGGAGGGGCTGTGGTGTCTCTGGGTTGCATTTCACTCTCTCTATGGGACCTTCCAACCTCAACCATTTTGTGATTATTTGAAATAATGAACTCGGTTTGGAGTTGGCTGTTTTATCTTAAAGATAGATACCTTATTTCTCACCAGAGCTGACCAGACAACTTATTGGCTTAATGTGAAGGTATTGTATAGTTATCCTTTCCATAATAAAGAAATATATGAACATTTTCAGACTTGAACCACAATGACGCAAAGTGTGAAAACTCAGTTTAAAATTGTAAGAGGACCCTTTCATTAATTAGCGTGCTGTTTGCGCGTTCCTAGTTAAAGAAAATGTAATTACTTAAAAGAATAGTTGAGTTGGCACTAAAATTATTTTTGTTGGTGACAATGTAGATTTTGAAATGTTTCATGTTACTTTTTCATGTTGCGTAGCTTTTCAAATCACTTTGGATTCATCTGAGCTTGACCTCGGTACCGGGGAAGGTGATGGAGCAGATCATAATGAATGCGATCACACAGCACATGTGGGACAGTCGGGTGATCAGACCCAGTCGACATGGATTTATGAAAGGCAGGTCCTGCCAGACCAACCTTATATAACAAGTTTACCTGGTTAATGGACAAGGAAAAGGCTGTGGATGTGGTGTACCTGGACTTTTGTAAAGCCTTTGACACGATTTCTTACAGTATTCTGCTTGAGAAACTGTCTGCCATTGGCCTGGACAGGCACACCCTCTGCTTGGTTAAAAACTGGCTGGATGGCCGGGCCAGAAGAGTGGGTGGTAAATGGAGTTAAATCCAGTTGGAAACCAGTCACGAGTGATGTTCCCCAGGGTTCAGTGCTGGGTCCAGTCCTGTTCAATATCTTTATTAATGACCTGGACGAAGGAATTGAGTGCACTCTTAGCAAGTTTGCAGATGACACCAAAGTGGGTGGCAGTGTTGATCTGCTTGAAGGAAGGGAGGCTCTGCAGAGGGATCTGGACAGGCTGGATCAATGGGCTGAGACCAACGGGATGAGGTTTAACAAGACCAAATGCCAAGTCCTGCACTTGGGGCACAACAACCCCACACCACGTTACAGGCTTGGGGAAGAGTGGCTGGAGAGCTGCCTGGAGGAGAAGGACCTGGGGGTGTTGATTGACAGCCGGCTGAATATGAGCCAGCAGTGTGCCCAGGTGGGCAAGAAGGCCAATGGCATCTTGGCCTGTATTAGAAATAGCGTGGCCAGCAGGACAAGGGAGGATATTGTACCACTGTACTCAGCACTGGTGAGGCCACTCCTTGAGTACTGTGTTCAGTTTTGGGCCCCTCACTACAAGAAGGACATTGAAGTGTTGGAGCGTGTCCAGAGAAGGGCAGCGAGGCTGGTGAAGGGGCTGGAGAACAAATCCTATGACCTCAGAGGTCTTTTCCAGCCAGAGGATTCTATGATTCTATGAGTCTATGATTTATATGATAGTCATCTTCTGGTTAGAATTTCTTCTTCTGGGTGGGAGGGTCTGAGGATACAAAGCAAGGAACAGTATTATAATAAAAATCTGATTTGAACCCTCTTTCAAAATGATGGTGTTACTTCATCTTTAATTCTCATATGATCTCTGTAAGCGGATCAATGGCTACCTGTCAACTGGGTCAAGGAATCCCAGACATGATTGCATGTCCAAGACCCTGTTCAGATTTCTTGTCAAAATGGACCCAACATGCCTCATGTTCCTCCTGTGTGTGGCATCTTGGCTTTTCAGAGGAAGGGAGCTTGACAGCACGGAAGGATCAAAACATGTCATGAAATTTTTCTGCTTTTGACATGATTTAGCACATGGTAACAGGAAAAGTTGCTGTTAGCCCACTGTCAACTCTGCGCGGTTCTATAGCTCTCATCAGTAGCAGAGTCAGTGTTGGACTTCTGCTGCCCCGGTACTGCTAAATCTTAAATCAGGAGACTCTGTTATGTTAACGTATGTTATGATGTTTAGATTATGGCATTCATTGTGTGAACAAAATGAAGATATATGAGTGAAGTATAGCTGAAAATAGGAGCACATCAAATAACTAACTCTACCAGGAAACTAATTCTATAGGATTGCAAGTAATAAATAACTGTGTTTGAGAAGCACTTAGGGAGCTGGTTTGCCTTTTCCATGCATGGGAGTCTTACTTATTTCTTTATTTTATATTTCACCTCTAATGCACTCATCTTCTGGCTGTCATACATACACCCGCAATATGTATTTTAGAAGGAATTTGACTCTAATATAAATATTTAGTCTGATTCAGACAAGCCCAATTCACTGCAAATTATTACCTCTGGGTTTTTTCTGCTGTGAGTAGTGTAGCTGTCCAGCAGCTCTCATCCAGCTGTGAATGCAAGCATGCAGCTGTCTGTGGAAGCCCAACATCAGAAATAAAATGATGTACCTACATGAGATATGTTTGTAGATAAGTAGCATCATTTACTCTCACAGATTACACTGATCTTTTGCCATTGCAAATGAACTATCAGCACGAGTCAGTAAGCTGCCTAATTAATTCTGAAATTTAAAAAAAAATTGCCTGTGTAAAATAGTTATAATTGAAATACATGGTTTTTTTTGAACTTTTTTGCTGTTTGTTTTGTTTTTAACAAAGCTAGAAAATGAAGACATACTGGACTGCAGAACCTAAGTAACTCAGACATTGTTTGTAATGTTCACTTACTTTGTACTCATTTGTACTACGCTGACACTATCATACAAATCTATAAGGGAACAATAAGTGTTATTATAGATGGTTTTGCCTTCATCAGTTCTTACAAGTGTTGTTTTACTGTGCTTGAGTACAAGCTATGTGTCAGATTTTTTCAGAAGCATATTAAACCCACAAAAATATCACAAACTTTTCAATATCCTACTGCATCAAGATTTTATTTTTACTTGTTAATAGGAGATTACCTACGTGATCTGATAGCTTTTAACATGGGACTCGATCACTTAAGTATTAGCTCTGAAATATGCATTGCTTTTTCTTTTTGGTAATCCTTCAAATTAACTGTTATTGACTGTTAACTTCTGTGCATTGTTGGTACTTTTTTATTTAATTCCACAATCATGTTTTGAATATTTCTCTTTCTGTTTCTTCCTTCCTGGTTAATCTCTTTCCTCTGTACAATGTGCTTCTCATCTTCTTAAATATGTGGAATCCTTTTAAACAATTAAATTGTGATAGTTCTCCTTTTTGTAGTCATTAAGGGACAGTTATCTAGCACATAGTTTATTAAGTGTGGTCTTTAAAGCAGTACAATAATTAATAGTGATCCAGTAAGTAGCTGAAAACAGTTAAATAGACTAACTTTGAGCAAAAGAACTTTTAAATGGGAATATTTTCTTCTTGTACTTGGTCTTGTACAATGTCTCTAAATGAAATTAGGCTCCTTTTAAAAACAAATTAAGAGGGGGAAAAATGTTCAACTGTATGGCTTGTGCTCTGACAACTTCGTGCTTTGCAGTAAAGTGGGCTCTTCATCTGTTTTGTCATCTTGTGCTTTAGGGCAGCATTTATTCCTTGGCAGAGCCAAAGCTGCCATTTTGTCCAGAGAATAGGAAAATCATCACACTGTGTTGTAAAGCTACACTGATGTAGCTTGTCTCAGTGCCTTATTTCTTGAAGACCTCTAGATGGTTCTTAGGGCGTATGAGTACCCTGCACTAAATTTTTATTCAAGCAGCAGAAATTTTAATTGATGCAGAATTTGTTGATTGTGCTGCAGTGAACAGAAAACTGAAACCACATTCCCCAAATTACCTACTGTGTGATGTCTTTATATTTTTAATGATCTCCTTTTCAGAAGTCCTGTTACAGTATTGCTTCAGTTAAAAAGAACAAATAGGCTATTTATTAAGTGTGCAGTCAATAGCATTTCAGCTAATAATGAATAAACACAATAATCTATCAACAGTAAAGGAGGTTTTTTTGAGCCATGTATGATCTTCCTGTCTGCTCCCTGGAGCCTGAAGTATTTATTGCTTGGAAACAAAGACCCTTAGAGTCAAGGGTAGGCAACAGTGTGCTGAAAGAGCAAGAGCATGCCCGTAAACGGGAATATGGTGTAGAGCAGTTAATAATGGATGTTTAGCAGGGCCCACTCTATGTTCAGTCTTCTCTTCCCACCCTATCCCGTCTAAGCTGTTTCAGCTAAGAGGTAGTTCCCTTAGGCCATGCTCATAAAGAGTGAGTTCATGCATCATCATGTATTTTACATGCATTCATTAGTCTATAAGGAATGGAATGCTCTTGCATGTTTGTTTTAGCCAAACACATAGCATTCAGTTCTGCAGATCCCTATTTTGAGTGTATTGTTGATTATTTTGAGTAGATTCAATGTTCTGTGTGGTAAGACCCTCAAATGGTGTTTAGATGAAAGCTGTTCTTAAATATGTAAAGCCTTTGTTATGGCATGACCTATCCGTGTAATTGAGAATCTTTGAGGAGCGTTCTTTGTTCACATTGTAATTCTTCAGATGTGACAAGTGTGTACCATGGATGGGTGTATTTAAGGTAATAACATAAACTGGGAATTAATGTGGTCTCTTTTCCATCAACTTTATGTGCAGAAGCTAACAACTTTTATAGTGCAGGCTTTACAGAGCTCCAGTGAATATGAAAAAATCCAAATCGTTGTTTTACTTTGAGCTGTCTAAAAAGAAATCCTTTAAAGCTGAATAGAACTCACTCTGATGAGTGAAGGTTATTAGAACAGCTCATAAAGTGAGGATGAATGAAATATGCTGAAGTCTTATTGCAATGTTTGGCACTTTTTCAGAACTTCAAATTGGCATCCTCAAGGAGGAGCATGAAAATTGGTTTGTTTATGGGCTTTGGATTTTTTTTTACATTTTCCTTCTCCTGGCATTGTAATACTTACTCTTTGAGATGCACTTGATTAAAAGAATTTCAGTCAGCACTGTCAACACTGTGAGATTAGTTTCCTTTTACAGTTCCCCTTTTGTGGTTCAGTTGTATAGATTCTGCAAACAATGTCACACCTAAGTAAAACTCAAATCAGTGCTGTTATTAAAAATGTAGGTCGTGCTTGTGGCACCACCTTGACATGCTGTTGTGTTTCCACATTGTGCATTTCTGCTTGGTGAAGAGTTACTGCATTGTAGGAAGAACAGACGCAGTTTGATTTGTGACACCCGAGGTGTCCTGTGTGATAATGGTGGGTACGGAGGTAGAGAATAAGTCTGCTGTTGGTAGAAGTTGGGACAGATTAAGTTAGCAAGCCTCATAGGCATAGAGGTTTTTGAACTACAGGTTCAAGTCATAACCTATGTTTGGCTTTTAGTATAGAATTTTTTTTCCCTATTTGTCAGGGATAACCAAAGAAGAAGTCTTCATTAAAGCAAGGATAAAATTCATTCATTTATTGTAGGGAATGAAAACACAATGTACCATGAGAACACAGATGGGGAATCTCATATAGTAATGAGATTTTGTATAAGGTGTTTGAATGTTTGTAGAGGCAGAATACATTAAGGTAATTTTCAAAAGATTTAAAAATAATCTTGCAGACCTGTAAAGCTATTTTGTGGTTTCAGAGTTTTTGGCATGATTTACTGTATCATAGCTCATATAATAAAAACTGATGTAATAAAAGAAAAGAGAACGAGATGCTTTTAAAAATACACAGAATATTTGGAATATTTTTCATGATTTAAACTGGTTTATAGTTGCAAAAATCCAGGTTTCTGGGCACAATTCAGATTTTGGTGTCTGCTACAATCTTTCAGTTTTATAGCATTACTGGAAATAATTTTTCTTTATAATACTTTTCTTGCTGATGGACACATTCCTTTTTCCCTTCCCAAAGAACTTGAATCTTTCACACTACTGGTTTTCTTTTCTCAAGTTACTTCATTCAGCAAGTTTTTCCAAGTCAGACTAGGTGATTATGAAACTTTGGTATTATTCATCTTGCTGAAAGGAGATTTAGGAATTGTACTGGTCCCTACTGTTCATATACAGTTCTGTGTCCCTTGGGGATTATCTTACCTAACTACAACACCCTTTTAAGATTTGATGCTGTTGGCATATTATCTTTGATTAATACTAGTTGTAGAATCTAGATTTAGGGCTAATCGGATTGCATTTAAGACATTGCTCAAGTGATATAGTAACAATTGTCTCATTAAGTTGCAGACTTGCTGGGTATGAAAAATGGGAGCAAACATTCACATTTTTCTTGAGCTATCATTTTCCTTTCACAAACTGCAGGCTGTGATTCAACTAAACCTTGCACATGTTTAACTTTGCATGTCATGGTTTGTCCCATCCCATTCATTGGTTAGAGTAGGAAAGGACCCAGAAACGCAGAGCTGGCATTTCCTGGAAAGCTCTCCTGTTACTAAAAATTTTGTTGGAGGTTTTCAGAAATTCTAGGTAATATTAGTGACCCAAATTAGCATCCATTTATTCTATGTTATGCGCACTCTAGCTGTGAAATTTTATTGTAAATTGTAATTTCTAACACTGGGACACAGGAGACCTTTTTTTTCTTCCTTGACTAGTGAAGTGAATGGGGACTGTCATGACACTTGCTAGGTGATGAATGACAGTAATCGTTGTGGGGTATTGGGCTAAATTTTGGATTGGGAAGAATCAGGATGATAAACAGTCTCAATGTAAATGCAAGACTAGATAAAAGTGTTTCTCAAACTTTAGGCAGACTTTGTAGTTTCCATATTGGTGGAGAATGGACCTTGTATTTGGGAGAACCTTGTGCTCTGTTAAATTGAATGAGCATTGCATGGACTCAAAACCCAAACTCATTGTCTTTTCCAACAGGTGAGATCTAATAAGGTATTTTGTGCTGTCTGTGGATTTTAAGAGTTTCTCTAGAGATTTTCCTAAAAAAAATAGGATTTTCTTCTTGAATGTTTGGCTAGTACTGCTCTTCCTTCCTTGATCCCTCCAACACTCATTCTCTCAGTGCTGTCAGACTTTTCCAGCATGCTATGCTCTCATGTTTTTGTCAGCTCAGTGCCCTTGTATCGTCTGATGTCAGTGATCCTGATTTTGCATGCTTCATCCCCTGTGTTGTAACCTCTCTGCATGTGCAAGGCCAAATAAACATATTGTTAAAAAACAAGTCTTCACTAACAGAAGTATTTGTGGCCTCCTCTTGCTGTTATTCGCATGTTTCTTTTTGCTTTTGTGTGGAATGGAGGTGGTGTGGTATGGCAAAGCGATGCTAGATATTTGTTTCCAGAAGCAGAGAGATTACACAGGCTTCTCCTGTGTAATTTCCAAACATCTAAGATAACTCTCTAATTTACAGATGTAGATGTCGAGGAATATGTTTTGACTTGTACTACATACGATGATATATTATGATAAATACTTCAACTGCTTGCTCAGTTATACTAAACCACTCTCTTTGATTGCTGGTTATTTAGGGACTTATTTGTGGCACCTTAGAAGTTTGATGGAGTGATGTTATGAAACTGCCATGTACATCATTGAGGATGACAGCTATGTGCAGGAGTTTTATGACTGAGAAACTTGCAATGAGAAAATTAGTTGCAATTAGGAAGACTTTGCATCTGGCAGTTTACCAAGGCTTAGCGATTACCCATGTCATCAAAAGGTATTTTGATTTAAAGACGCAAGGTTTCTGTGGCATCAATGAAGACCTTCTAAATGAAGATTTTATAAACACTGCTTGTTTAAACAAAGTCCACTTCAGTGCTAGTATGTTACCAATGATAAAATTAGTTTTTCAACCTGTACAGTAGAAATAAATAAATTATACAAGAGGAGAGTCTTAACTCTGTGAATAAGGTAGTATGAGCATTTCCAAAAGCTTTTATTGATGTAAATAGTGAAAGTAAAGCAGTAACAGTTAACGTATCTTTCAACAGATGCAGGAGATGAAACTCCTGTTTTGTTTCAAACTTACTATTACAACTTCTGCACTTAACTGAACTGCAAATGGGTGGGTGAGCACTGGCCATGACCTCAGTGGTTACCTCAAAGGTGTGCAGGGATGCTAGCCACTGGGTTTACTAGGTTGTGCCAGTGGCTGCAGAAACTGTATTGCCTTAATCACACAAGCCTGATGGTCCTGCAAGCCTTGAAACAGACTTAAAATTATGTATAGATAATCTCCTAGGGAAAATGTAGAGGACAAGGAAAATTTCACAGCCATAAGCTACCTTAAAAAGGCACTGATTTTGAGATAAAACAAACTCGCGTAGCTGTTAATGGTTAATGCAGGTATGATGCGTTTTATGTTTTACTGGAACAAAAGCTCACAGTTATGGCATCTAAGGTTTTTATTAAAGGCAGGACATTTGCCTGCATTTGTGGTGCCTGTCCCATAGTGTGCACTGAGGGCATGCATAAGATATAGAATCATTTGTGTTGGTCTTGCCATCTTCTTTTCAATTTCCCTCAGTTTTTCACTTCAAGGCACCCATCTCTTAACAGCCCGGTTCATAGAGATGGTGATTCTGCTTTTTGGAAGGATTTTAAAACTTTGAAACTCATATTTATTGCAGGGCAGGATTGTAGATTCCTGCTCCCAGTGATGTCTCATGCTTATTGTCATGCTGTGCATTATTTTGAAATAGTAATTTGGGCACCAAATACCTGACTGCAGGCACAAATTTTGAGAGGCAATGTCAATGTGTATTTTCCATCACGCTGTGAATACCCATGTAGTCTTAATGCTCTTGCATGAAATCTATGACAAACACACACCTACCTTTGATGTGGAGAGCCTATTTTATAGAAAATGTTTTTGCAGATTTTTTTACATCCTCATTATCTGGGAATTAAATTTTATAATCATCTAGGTGGAATGTAGATGCGCGCTGTAAGGGGGTTGAAGCATAATTGCCTCTTCCTTCTCCCTCCCCCATTCTTCCACTTGCTTGCAAAAAGATGCAATTTTTTAAATTTTTTTTTTTTTTTCAGGTGAGCCTCATAATTACCATTCTGGGCCTGCAGGAAAGGCTCGCCGCATCTGTAAAGCTGGCAGCAGCGTGGTATTTCCAGGCAGGCAGGGTAGGGAGCCAGTCCATGGCTTTGTCTGAGCAGCTGAGAACTTCATCTGAGCCGTGCCGCGGTGTACAGTAACACCAACCTGTGCCATCGGCAAGGAAAGCACTGAGCAAGTGTTGGGGCCAGTATTTATAGATCACTACGTAACAGTCCTGGAAAGAGAGATGGAGAGGGAGTGCAAAAGATATCTTGGCTGAGCTGAGAGTAATTTTATTTCAGATTTCTGTTATTTAAGCAACATTAAATAAATCCCCTTTCTCAAGTTTAATCTTCTCTTGGTGAATCATAGCAGTCCTGCTTTGCATTATGACCAGGTGGAAGCAACAGATTTAAAACAAGACATTTGAGGGTAAGTAACTGATTTACTGTCACTTTTACCTCGAGTGTCCCAGACAGCTTGCTGCCCTCTGAGGGCACTGGATCAAGAGCTCAGCGCATGTTGTGACCGAGGCGAGGTGCTGCGGGCTGCATAAGGGTGTTCTGTGTGCGGAGCTTTGCATACCCTTACAGAGGAACATCACATGGTTTCTGCATTTAGCAATATGCTTGAAAATGTCAGTTAGCATCAGAGAAGAAATACACACAGTCTTGCTTCCACAACTGACAGTAGTGTGGATCATTTAAAATACTCTCTGAGTAATGTCTCAGTTGCATTTTAAAGCATCCATTTCTTGATGTATATAGATGATTGTGTTTGCATGGAAGCCTGCTGTCCTATATAAACTGATTTTAGTAGCAGAAAACAAGTTCTGTCTACTGTTATATAATTGGGGTCAATACTGCAATAACTGGTTTTCTAGGAGAAACATGACAGTAGTTAATGGATGTTCTTGCATACCTCAGTTCAAAAGATAAAAAAAAAAAATTTGAGGAGATGTGTGGGTTATTAGGAGAGAAAAATTCTCCCTCCTTCGTGAATTGCTCAAGGTGACATAGAACACACACCCCAGCAGGATATTCCCTGATAACAGGAGGGAAATGAGTGTTCACAGCAAACTGTTATAACCTAAGTGAAAGAGAGATTCTCCCTTGCCTACCTTTACACAAGCAGCTCCCTACAGCTTTTGAAAAATGAACCTTTTTCCATTACTCACAGTATCTTTTTCAACAGCCTCCTCAATGCATACAGGCTGCTGAGTTCATTAGTCTTCTTTGTTTGCATATTTTAGGGTGTAATTTTAAAAGCCAGGTTACCTAAAAAGGGGATAATTCTTCTAAAACTCTCTCCTGGCAGCAACACGTGAAATCTGTACAATTCCACATTGATGTTTACTATGGTTAGCTCAGAGAAGATTAATGTGTTGCTTAAAGAACACAGCGTTTCCCTGAATGAAATTTATCAGTTGACAGCCCTGGAATTACTTCTTTAAGTTAAGAAAATATAGACTTTGGCACTGGTTGAAGATTTTTGCGGGAGAGTGGGAGGGTGGCTTGCGACTCCAGAGGGTGTTAGACACATACTGAATGTGTGTTGAAAACATAGTGTGTTAAAATAACTTTAAGCCTGAGACTCAAACTAACAAATAAAAAGAAGTGCAAGCTAGGGTTCACATTAGATCCTTAATTTTACTTGTTAACACTAAAGTTCTGCGTGCATGGGGCATGTAACGTAGGCCACTGTCTCTACTCATTTAAGACTTAGCAAGTGAAGGATCAGAACAGTGGTGGTTTCCACATAAGAAAATCAGTCTATATGAGAACCCATAGAAAAATATGTATATATTTAATGATGACAGTGATCGTTATTTCCTATATATATCATATATTCCATGTTTCAGTTAGAACACTTCAGTTAGAACACAAATACTAGAAACATTCAGAAACTGCTTTGGGAAATGCTATAGGTGAGACAGAAATGTGCTTTGTATGGACAATTAACACTAATAAAACTCATTTGCTGGGAAATTCTCTCATTATGGAACTATTCCAGTACACGGCATTGAAAAGGGGGAAGAATCAGCTGCCTTGTAACCCATACATTTTATAGAGAACAACGCTGTCACATCTCTTTGAGGTTTATAAAAAAATGATAAATGCAAGCTGAAACCTTCTATTATTTCCCTCTTCCTTACCCAAATTTATCGCTGCTTCTGAGTGAAGCTAGTATGAGTGTTCTTTTGTCTGGTATCTTAGCCAAAAGGCAACTAACAAGAAGTGAGAGAAAGTATAGTTGTTGAAAAGGGATCTAGCATGGTATGTTTGGACACAGTAAATTACTAGGCATTTGTCCATATCCTCAGAGCTGCACTATTATGACTGCACATCCCACAGCCTTAACAGCTTTTACTATTGTTGTATCTTACTATTACTGTGTCTTTTACTACTACTGCTTTGACTACTGTAGGCATACAAATGATTTACCATCGGTGAACTTGCATGGTCCTTACCAAGTATAAACTGTTCTTCAGTAACTGCCTGTGTGTATATAATTTCCCTGTGTTAATGTGGCTTACCTTTTGGTACTGAGGAAAAAAAAAAAGTCTCTAATTTATAATCACGGGCTGTAAACTACAAGTGTGTACAGTGTTGTGGAGTGGCTGATGTAGAATGGTATCTGCCTGATGTAACAATGAGGTAGGTTGTTTGCTTTCCAATATAATTTAGTAAAATAGTTTCTATTTTGCATATGTAAATTACATTCAAGGGAAGTTGTGGAGAATAATGTCAGGTTTGCATATATTGCTGATTTAGCCCTGGGGAATAGAATAGCTTCTGAGTTGAATTTGACCTGTTCATGAAGATCTTGCTATATCCACATATTAGCTCTGTAGGTATTTTTGTTCTTTGTAATGGAGTTTTCTTGACCCTTCCTAAACCCCACAGAGAGATGCTTTAATGGCATGTTAACCTACTGATCAGTGAACTCTGTGCTAATGGGTCACCAGAGAGGCAGAGATTTTCTCTCTGATAGCTGGGATTATCCATGGAAACTCCAATTACCTGCTGTGGCTGGGGTGAGAAAAGTTACACGCTGCTCCTTTAGCACATATGTCTGTAGGAATTATAACAGCATTGAGTGTTGCAGGGGTTAATGTTGGGGCTTTTTCACTGTTTTTAATAGCCTAGAAGGCAGGAGGTTACCTGCTAGGATGGGATGAACTTTCAGGCTGGGTGAGGCTGAAGTCTTTCAGAGGTTATACAAAACTGCCGGCTAGGAAGGCTTCACAGGAAAGGACAGTTAGGGATAACATTTTTTTATAATACCTATATCCCCCCATTAATAACTGAAGCAGGAGCAAAGACAGAGCCATGCCCACTAATGTATTTCTGTTTCTTCGCAACCATGTTGTGTTTGGGGTTTGATGTGGGTTATCTTTATTTTTTGCAATGTCAAAAGCCAGCCCACCCCTTTTCTCAAGTCATTCTGGACCTGGAAACTTATTGCATAGCTTCAGCTTTAGCACCTAAGTCTCCAGGAATAGCGGAAACTGGAAAGTTAGCTCTCATGTTGTGTTTGCTTGCTATTTAGCTTGCTCACATGTTTCGTTTGAGAAGTCCCAGTCAGAACTAGGTAATCAAGTTGACACAGCATCATCATCCATGCTCTGCATTTGTGCAGGAAATGAGATTATGGTGTAGCCAAAAAAAAGTATATATAAAAAAAAAGGAAAGGAGAAATAGACTTAAAAAATAAAAATATGCATGTACACATGTAAAGGTAACTTAATAGAAATAGGTGTATGCCTTGGTGGAAGATAGTCCTTTGGAGTCTTTACACAAAGTATACTGCACAAATAACACAGGCATTCCTTTGGGGTTTCTGTGATTTATTAGGGTGGGGAGAGGGCTGAGTGTGATTTCTGATGTTATTTCTAATGGTGGTGTGCCAATATGGGAGCTTAGCTTTTAACATATCAATTTTGAAGAACTTTTAATTGGGAAAGCTGTCTTGAATCTGGGAATGAGTTTCTAGTTAGGCACAGAAATATAAAGACCACTATGTTAAAAAGCCAATACCAGATGGAAAGAGCAGATATGTGGGTTGTGAGGGATTCAAGCTTAATCTCATGGCTTTGCCTGATTCAGGTCAGAGATGCGAGTCCTCATTTCCCACACTGTAGCTGAGCACTTCCCACACCAGCCTATGAAATACCGAGAGCTTCTCAAGCCTCTCCACTCAAGGCTATTTCTCTTTGTACTGTATGCTGAGGTACTTACTGGACTGGCTGTCCCATATTGTAAAGTGACTCTGCTAACATCTAGGGTATTCAGTCATTCTGTGTTTTGTAATCTGTCTTAAGAAATACTAATTTTTGTGTGCAAATTATATAATTCAGAGCAGGCTATTACGTATTCTGGATTAATATTCTCTCCCTCTGTGATTTTTGAGGAAATCTTTTTGAAAAATCTTGATTTCAAAAGATTCAAGAGTAAAATCTCTTCATTTTTTTTTGCATTAAAAATTCCTTTCTATCAGGTTTCTTGGCCATCTCTTCTAAGCCATCCCCCATTTAGACTTCATCTTGGAGCAAACTGTTTCCTGGTAATATACGTTGCAGTATTTATTTTTGTCTTCAGGTTGGATTCCTCTGCTTGTTTTGTTCTTTTTTAAAAATACATGTTTCCATTCAGAGTGAAATGAATGCATTTCTCACAGCAGAGGATGAAATATTCTGATTTTTCTTAATCCTTTGCAGCCCAGATTGCAAGTTGGCTTGCAGGCTACACATTTGAAATCTCTCTTTTAAGGTCAGCATACCCTTCATTTAGAACTTGAACTATGTGCCAAGGCACTGAAGTGGGACCATGGTTTCTGTGAAAATTAAAATAAGTGAATTGTAGTTATTTACTGTATTTCATCCCACCTCAGAAAGCATGAGTGTAAAGTGTGATTTTTAATTAACAAGCACATTGTCCCAGTGCTTTGACTTGGAAAATTACATATCGGCATCTTGACAGTTTAGGAGACCATTCATTCCTCCCTCTAAGGCATAAATAATATCCTTCAACTTCCCAGAAATGTTTTTCTGCTTACTTTTAGTAATCATAGGTATATATGAAGTATTAATGACCAAAGTAAAATAAATGAAGGGTGATAATTGAATAAGGCTATACCATTTTCTACACAAAATGAAAAAATACCCCTTTCCATGCCTGCCTCTCCTTTACATCATCACTACAATGGCTTGTAATTGTGTCACGGTTTAGTCTTGACCCGGCTAATTTTTGGCTAAACTCGTGCAGTTGGACTCCCAGATTCCACCCTCCCACCCCCAGGGGGAAGGGAGAGGAAAATGAGAGGAAAGAGGCTTGTAGATTGGCAAGTAAAGCTACAGCTTTAATGAAATTATGATAATAATAGTAATAATGATTAAAATAATCAGAAAATAATGAAAATATATACAAATATCTGAGATGGCACCCCCACCCCGCCTCTCGATGACTGTAGGTCACCACAAATGCTGTACAGCAGACATGGGGGAATAGGTCCACTTCTAGGAGGGAGTTGAACTCAAGAACTGGATTCAGGGATGCACGGATCCGGGATCAGGAACCATCAGACAAATGAGGTCCTCACTGGACATCGGCCATCGCAGAAGAGAGCGAGACTCTCGTGATCTCTTAATTTTATATCGAGTATGACGTATATGGGATGGAATATTCTTGTTGGTCAGTTTGGGGTTACCTGTCCTGTCCGCCCCTCCCTGCAGGTGCAGCCATTTTTCGCTAGCTCGAGGATGGCCTTGGTTATTAGAGGACATACCAGTGTTCCATGTTGTCACTGCTAGAGAGAAACTGTCTGAAAAACATGCAGTTAGTTTTTCAGAAAACGTAGTTACTTTAGTCTAAGGCCGAGAGAATGTCAGAAGCACCCCAATTAACTCAAACCGTAACACATGGCATCTAGTAAGGGGTTTGCCTACTAACCTTGAAACGTATCTTCGTGTTTATTGTCAGGACCTTGCTGGCAAATTGAGCTTGACAATGACATCGTGAAAGCAAGGTGAAGCAGGGTGACCTGGGACACACAGTTTTGCTAAAACCTTTCAAAGACTTTAGAGTGCCTTTTCCTTTCCAACAAATCAAATTACCAACTGGGCAGCTAGTTCACTTAGCTAATCATTAACGTGGGCCCCATGAATTATGGAGTTTGTAACCCTTTCTCTTGCTAATTAATTTCTTTTGTGTGCTAGAATACTTTTCCTCCTGATGCTGTGAGAGCCTTTAAGGGATGGAAGTGCACTGAAACCTGGCCTGGATTGTGAGTTGCCGAGCCTTGACCCAGAGACCTTCTGTCACCTTGGCTTGGAGAAAACCAGTTCTGCCAGTACTGTCTTGTAGCCAGTGAATTTGGGGACTGGTCTGCGGTAGCACAGTTGTTGGACAGCCCTTTGCAGCCCTGAGAATCAGGCTGCAGCTGTCCAGAGGCTCCTGGCGCCTGCTGAGGTGAGTGTGTGAGGTGAGATGCTAAGCCACGCCCTTCACTTGGAATGTTTTTCACTTGGCATAACTCTTTTCTCCTTGTCCTGAAAAGTGCACATCTAATAAGTCTGATGCACGTGTAGCATTGTAGTTCTGGTTGCTTGAGTAGATGTGTGGCCCTTAGGTATCTTGTGCCAGTAAGAGCAGGGCCAGGTAGAAGCCGGCTGTTATTCATCTCTATTACTTCTTCACCCTGCTTGTCTTCTCCACACGCAGTGCACAGGGTCACCATGCAGCTTTAACTCGTGTTTTCTCAGCATGATAGTGGAACACATTTGAAAGGATTACCCTTACATTTTCTCAGGACTGCTTTGTCTCAGTTGATGTCTTTAGTCAGGTCCAAACTTAATGTCCCTGTCCTCTGTGTTCAGAGAGGCTGTCAGAGCACTTTTCCTATGTATCCCTGGCCCCTCAGCTGCTTTGGCTTCACCGCCTGCCTCTCCAAAAACAATGTCATGTGAGCAGCCGCAGCAGTGCAGGTTGGCTGGGTCTCACTCTCTCAAACCATTCTGCTTTACTTCCCAAAAAGATGAAGAAATGCAAGTATGATACAAGATTTTTGCTTTATTTTATACCTAGTTAAACAAAGAGGTTTCTTATTTCATGATAACAGTGTAGGCAGACACTAACTCTGTTAGCTAAGCCACTGAACACAGCTGTGCATCTGTCACTAGGCAGAGTTCTTCTGCAGCCCTTCTCAACAGTTTGAGGAATGGAAATCAGTTACATACATGCTGGATGTTGCTGGAAAGAGATGCTTTCCTAGTTTTGAATAAGTCCAGCTAAGGTGATGTGGGATAGGGGAATTGTTTGTAAAGTGCATATATGGTCAGAAAATGACTGTGTACAAATTCTGTCATCCTTCTCCAGAGATCCAAAATCTGTCTCTCTTCCAAGATATGTCTGCTTTCTTTAGTTCAAAAATAAATGCTGATGACTCTTTATTCCTATTGGCTCTATAGCGGTATGAGAAAATGAGTTGGATTTTATTCTAGTTTGTTGATCATGAACAAAATTTTTAATTGCTTTCTTATGTGAGCAAGACAGCATACAGCATGACTTCATGTCAGATTTGAGGTATGGTTTGTAAAGTGGGCTGTTAGAAGAACAACTTGTTTTCTTATTTTTGTGGTTTGTTTTAAACTTTACCGGGCAGGAGGGATTGACTATAGGTTCTGAGGCCAGGCATCTAGATGATGTCTCTATGATATAACATTGAAATAAGCAGGAATTTTTGCATTGGGACATCAGTCTAACTCTCTAACTCAAATGAAGTAAAATTTGCTATCTATTTTTAGTTCAGGTTTTCTACAAAATGCAGGGCATGCTGTAAATGACAGAGGGTTTTGCTTTTGACATAAAGTCCTCTGAAATCAGCAGTAAAATTCTAACAGCAAGACAGCAAAGCAAGGGATGCAGGGTCGTGATGCACTTTAGTGTGAAGAAGCCACTACACTTCTTGGTTGCTTTCCATGAGCAGTAATTTAATAGTTCAAAGTGATGCAAGTAAGATCACGTCCAGCTTCGGGGTTTTAATAGACTTTTTCTTATCTAGACTTCAAGGTAGTTATAAAGGCCAGTAGTTTTAAAAAAAAAATAAAATAAGCTCTGATATCTTTTAAAAGTATGTATGAATTAAGAATACAATTTAAATCAGGCTGGAAAGCATATAATTTTGAGATCATTCCCTAAAACCTCTTGATGATGTTGTATATGCATGATGCAGTTCACTAAGGGGAAGAAACAGAAGGTTTTAGGATTAGATGTTTGGTGTTGATCTACAAAGAAATGCTAGTCTGTATGCCGAGCTGGAGAATATTGCACATACAGTCATACTCAAAGTATATTGAGAAACCTGACATCTAAACATTAGAGTTGAGTTTTATGCCTTCTTGTAAGCTGGAGCAGAGTCACAGTGAAAGAGTATAAATACTGGAAATTTTCTGCAAAGGAAAAGAAAAAGGAAAGAGTGTAATGAGAATAAACAAGTTAATCTAAGTAATAATGAATCTCAACATTAGCGAAAGTTCATGTTTATTGAAAATAAATAAATACACTCAGATACTGGCTGTCTGAAATGTCTAACATATTCTCTCTCGGTTATATTTCTCTTTTTCAAGGTGAGATTCTACTCCATAGTAAAGGAAGTATCTTAAAAATCAGGTTGTTTCAGGAATTTCTGTGGCATCAGTCATGGAGGAGGATATTATCTCACTTGGGTAAAATTGGTAAAATTTGAGTCCCTGGTGGCTGGCTTTAAAATACTTTGCTGTGCAGGTCCTCAAAGGATTTATGAGAAATACTTTTATTTGAGTTGTTGACGGTATAATGCTTGCCTTATTTATTGGCCCTGTCAGTCTCTGTGCTTTTGGAATATCACCTCTAATTGTTCTGAATAATTGCAGCAACACCTGCTGGCAAGCCCAGAGCTGATATACTGGAAACTTTCCCGTGGCTGACATCAGCCAACAAACCATTTGTGTCCTTAGCAGATGTTTTTCATTTCTTTTTCACATGGAGTTAACTTACAGGCATTCTCTTACTCCAGTAAAGTCCATCCAGCCCTTTCACGCTGTTTACCATCAGAAAATGCATTTACTGGGTTACTGGCACCAAATTTATATGGATGTTATTTATCTACAATGTTAGTGTATTTTATGTTTTATTAATTCCCTTCATCTCCTCTGTTCTTCTGTTTTCTGTTTTGTAGAAGATTGACATGTCATATTTCTAACCTTCTAATTTTTTTTTTTAAAAAAAGAAAGGAAGAAAGTCCTCAACATTGCCTTTAGATTATATGTCAGCCTGATGATGTTGGCTCTGTTTTTTGGTTTGTCTCTGTTACCATCTTGAAATTGTGATTTTTGCTTCCATTTGCTTTTAACATCCAGAGTGCTTGGTTCTTTGCTTGTTTACATTCTGTATGGTTTTACAAATCTCTGATTTCTTCCTCACTGTTCGTTTCTGGTTCTTTTGTTTATTTTTATGCTATATGCCACATAGGCTTTGGTTAAAAAAAAAAGACAAGAAAAAACGATAAAATATTAACAAACAGTGAAATATAACCAAATGAATGGCTGTACAATGGAAAACAGTAACCCCCAAAACTATATATTGTTAATAATATGTACTTTGAATCTTTTTGTTCTTGGGGTAATGTGTCATGTAAGTAGAGAAAATATCTGTTTCTTTTGACAATATAGATTTGAATAAGTTAAAAATTCCAAACTTCTTGTGACTGAGTGACTTTGATTTCTGATTCCTTTGTTCTTTGGTAGGGTGGCTACACTAGTCTGCTGATGACAAAACAAAATGTCATCAGTGTACAACATGGGTGTATAAATATGAAGTGTTTCTAAAGATTTCAGGCTGGACCATGATAAAGAACAGCAACGTCTTCCCTTTCTCTTTCCCTTTGCTGCCAAAAAATTACTCCTTCTCCTGAAAAACGTGTTCAAAAGCAGACTTCAGCTATCAAAGAATCCCAGAGGGGCCAAGCAAACCCCACTTCTTTATTAAAAGCAGCAAGAAAAATGGTGTGCACTTTCCCAGTCTTTCTGCAGCAGTGGAAGAGTGCTAAAACCAGTATACTGTCCTTGTGTTGCATGTTTTGTTGAACACCTTTATAAATTGCAAATCTACAAAGTCCTGGGCATGGGCTTTTAGTTCCCTGTTAGTGTATCTTCTGTTGTCAGGGCTTACAAAGTCTTCCTATGTTCTTTCAGGGTATTGCCCTTATATATCCAATTCTAGAAATCCTTTTTGTCTCTTTCTTTTAGGCTAGTTGTTACCATTTTGTACCATATTGTAGATATTCTTTCTCTTAATGAAAAACCTGTTAAAAGTGTTTATTTTTATCCAAGAGAGTTTTGTTTATCAGTTAGATGTGCTTTGTACATGATCTTTTTTGGGCAGGGATGGTAGTCCTCTGCCTTGGAATAAACAGAGAGGTAGATAAGTAAATGAAGGTATTTCAGTGACCCCAACTGTGTTATATTACTAAAGCTTACATGTATTTGCCCTACCAGCTTATGTACTGAATAATGGACTTCCTCTGGTTCTGTTTATTATCTTTTATTGTACTAAACTGAAAATTCTGTCCTGTGAATTTTGAAGGAGCATGGCTGGCTGTTCCTTGACTCAAATATAAAGTAAATTCCATCTCGACTCAGAGAAAGAACACTGTTATGCTCAGGTCTCATCCTAATCAAGAGTTAAAATTATATGCATATCATGCCTTATACCAATATATTCCTTAATATGGTATTGTTTCAGCATGAACACATCAGGTTCTATTAGCTAAATAAATTATACACTCCTCTCTCTGCACCATTCTTCAGAGGTAAGATACCAAGATGTCTGCATTGATACAGTTAACAGTTTACAGCCATCCTTTTTTTTCGAAGGTTCCAGTAATAATCATCTCCAGGCTTCAATTTGTGCCACACATGGCCATCTATGTGGGTTTTTGTACCCATTCCAACCACCTGGGTCCTATTACTCCCATTTGGTTCCCATTGCACTGACTTCCCGCCTATATTACAGAATTTATTTTAATTTTTGAGTATTTAACATAAAAGGTCTTGTATGGTCTGTATGTGCAAAAAAAAAATCCCAACCTCATAATACAAAAGGTTCATTTAATTCCTGCATATTCCTACTTATTCATTGCAATATCAGTCCATTGGAAGATAGTATCAGACTATAAGAATGCATCTTGTCAGAGTCCCTCCATAGAGTAAACAATGTTTTAAAAATGCCTGTTTTTAAAATGCCTGTTTTTAAAATCCCCATAACCTTAATTCTTACAGAGTCAGAGAAAAATGCTGAGAGAGATCACCAAGGGTCAGCTGACCTATGACTATATCCCAAGGCAGGATCCTTGTATACTTAAGACACTCTAGAGAGACACTTTTATGACATTTTCTTAAATGGATATTCTGCCAACTTTAGTGGTGTCCCTAGACCACATGGTATGCAACAAGAATTTTGTGTTGTGCAGCAGTGCCTGATGATGAGGCTAAATTTGCTGTTCTCTTTCTCCCTGGGAATTCACTGGAATTTATAGGATGCTTTTTTAATTTCCTCAAGCTTTTTTTTTTTCTTTTCAAAACATTCCTAGATGTGTATGTGCTTTTATATATGTATACAAAATGTACTAGAGCATCTTTGATAGCTTAAGTGTTTGTATTGTATTGCACTTTAGAAATTAATAGTAGATAGACTTGTAAGCAAGGACTATGATGGCACTATCCAAGAACATGAAAAGAGACTTAGACACTTTGACATGAATAAGTAAAGCTAGAAGTAGATTTAGTCAAGAAAGTACAGTTCTCCTTTCCAATCAATTAGAATTTTTAATTACCTATTAGAATCTTAGAATCATAGAATTGCTTGTTTGGAAGAGACCCATGAGATTGAGTCCAACTGTGCCTATCCATATCCCTGAGCACCTCATCTATTCATCTTTTAAATGCCTTCAGGAATGGTGACTCAACCACTTCCTTGGGCAGCCTCTGACAGTACCTGATAACCCTTTCAGTGAAGAAATTTTTCCTGATGTTTAGTCTGAACCTCCTCAGGTGCAATTTGTGGCCATTTCCTCTAATCCTATCACCTGTCACTTAGGAGAAGAGAGCAGCACCCACCCTGCCACAGCCTCCTTTCAGGCAGTTGTAGACAGTGATGAGGTCTCCCCTCAGCCTCCTCTTCTCCAAGCTAAACAACCCCAGTTCCCTCAGCTGCTCCTCACAGGACTTGTTCTCCAGCCCCTTCACCAGCCTCGTTGCCCTTCTCTGGCCATGCTCCAACACCTCAATGTCCTTCTTGTACGAGGGGCCCAAAACTGAACACAGTACTCGAGGTGTGACCTCACCAGTGCTGAGTACAGGGGTACCATCACTTCCCTTATCCTGCTGGCCATGTTGTTTCTGATACAGGCCAAGATGCCATTGGCCTTCTTAGCCCCCGGGGCACAGAGATTTTGTATTGCACTCGTAGATGTTTTTTCCAGGTTCCTGGTCATTAACACAGGATGATATACTTACATATGGGGAGTTACAGTGCCCTAGGAGAAATAGGGCCAAAATGCTACCTGATGCTGGCTTACCCTACCATTTCAAACAGCAACATCAAATGCCTCCATTCATGTCTCAGAAGATGTTGGAGGCGATACACAGTGACTGAGTAATTCCACTACTTTTCACTAGGTAAGAAAATAATTGAGAACTAGAGAGGGATTCGTTTGCGTGGCCATATAGTCTTAGAGGCAAGTCTTTAAGCTATTGGGATGTATTTATTTCTGTTATATGCCTGTTGAAGTCAATAAAACAAAGGAAAAATATGGACCTTTTCTTCCATAGACTGAAATGGCACGTATGTCAAAAGCTATGCCATTAATACTATAATTCTGTGAATTTTTAATTTGGTTGGAAGGTAAAAAGACAAAGGCACAGCTTAAAACTCTAGCGGATTAGTCTTGTGTATAAAATCTATTTAAGGGGCAACAGCAAAGTTATATATATAAATTAATTAGAACATAGCACAGTCAGTTGTGATCAAAGAGCATACATTTATTGTGAAATATATGGTTGCTGGACACAATTTTTAATTGATTAGATTCCATAAATTGTTTTCTCCTAGGTTAGGAATAGAAATATATCAAGCTTATTCACATAATACTGGTTCTGGTAACTAGCTAAGTGAATTATACTTTTGAAGTACATGTTTACCCTTTAACAGTAGTAGTCATCAAGAATGAAACTACATAGAAGTAGTGCTAGTGCATTTTCAGGATTACAAAAGTATTTCTAGCATAGAACAACATGTTGATATTAGCAAGATAAAAGCTGGTGCTACTTCTGTAAGGAATGAGGGAGAAAATACACACTGTTTTCCTCTTGCTAGTATGACATCTAATGATTTTTATGAGATGTAGATTTGAAAATGTGGATTGTTGTGTCATTAAGGATCTGAAGAGGCTGCGTCCAAAGTGCTCTTGAGTTCTTGAAGCATGTATATAAATTTACGGTGGAATTTTTTCTGCGTTGATATTTTCTATGTTGTCCTTGATCTTTCGCCAAGGGCAGAACAAATCTACCCCATTCAAAGCACAGCCACCCTCACGCCCCCCAGCTGGTTGAACTTGTGACTTCAAGATTGCCCACCAGGGTAGAAGTTGGCCCATGTCCTGCTGCTCCAGCAGCTGCATCTGGTAAAAGAGACCCGTAAGGCCTTGGTTGTCTCTTGCTTTGTAGTGTTGGTTCAGAGAGTACTGTTAAAACGTATAAAAAGTCAATTTTGCTCACCTTTTCCCTTATTTATTTCTACATTTCCTCCATAACATGGTACATGCTGTGCTGAAGTCTAAGAAGATGTAAAAATTACGGTGTATGTAGAATTAAAAATACAGTGTAAGTCTGATCAGTTCAGTTTATAGGCATAGTGACTGCAGGAGTGTGGAATGAGGGGAGGGAGGTGAGCAGTGTTCTCATGTTTGAAAGCCCTAGACTTAATTGCACACTTCTGCTGTTTTCTCAGTGTAACTAGACCTTTTAGTTTGAACCTGTGCTCATTTTATCCAAGTGCAGATTTCAATTCCTAGTAAATAATCAGTCTGTATTGTCGTGGAAACGAAACTTATTTATGTATATTACACAAACCCCCTAATCTTCATGGTTTTCTTGTATAGCCCTTTGTGGATGTCAAAGATGATCTGTTAAAGTAGAACAAGATATTCTTCATTCAGAAGAATCCTAGAACATCTGCTCAGTAAAGAGAACTGGTGGCCGAAGAATGAAATGAGCATATATATTCTCAAAACTGTGTTTGGTTATTCAGTACAGTACATATGCCAAACTCTTCAGGAAAGTAGCAGGATATTTTTGTTTTAGGATTATTCTGATATCTTGGGCTTTTTTAATGTTGTTTGAAATATCTGGTAGCAATTTAAACTGGATATGCTCACTCTCCTCTCTCTAATTTAGAATAGGAATGAGTTTCTCAGAAAGAAACTGTCTTTTGGGGATGTCCAGGTGTTCACATCTAAATCCTGTAGAAGGTTGCACAGCATCAGACTTTTGTTTTCTGAATAAATAAGCTATTGTAAATCAGCAGGCATGAAGCCAAGTTATAATAGAAAGAATTTATTACAATTTCATTTAGATGGTGGATAGAATGGATAGATTGTAATTGAAGCTAAGTGAATAATTCCAGTAAATAATTTATTCAATGAATTTATTCTGTACTTCTACTCAGAGATTGTTTTTACTCCCTCCTTCCCCCTTTCTCCCCATGTTTTATAGCTCCTGGGGTTTGTTTTTTTTTCCCCCTCTAACCAGAAGGGTGAGGGTGCTCTTTGTTTCAATACGTGCTGGGCTGTGCTTGCTACCACGGCAGCATTGCTGTTTTGTGCCTCTGCATCCCCAGACATATACAGCTGTGACCCCATGCTTGGAGGAAGTCTGGTGCTGTTGGTGAGGCTCTGTGTGGGACATTCCCACCATGGCAGCAATGCTTACAAAGATGTGGGTCTGTCTGTGAGCACCACTGCCTGCAAACACTGGTCTTGCCACTGCAAGCAGTCCTCTCTGTGCCAAGTGACTCCCAGCACTGCAGTGGACATCTCTTCAAAGCAAGAATTACTTAATACTGTCAAGAGGTTTGAGTTTTGGTCTCTGGATTCACAGCTGGGTAGGTCCACTCAATAAAGATCTACTCGAGATGGATAATGGAACTTTCTAGAGGAAAAGAATCAATTTTCACTTGGGCTGTCGACTTCTTCAGTATGTTTTTTGTGTATTTGTATGGGTTTTTTGGTTTTGTTTTTTGGGGATTTCAAGGAGAAGAGTAGACATAGATATGCTCTACAAATTCCTTTCCAAAAAATGTGTCCAGTCCAAGGAATTTGTTTATTTAGTAGGAACTTTGTTGTTGGGCTCTAAGCCTTGGGGAGTTTTGTTTCTATTACCGCATATACTAGCATCCTGCCCATGGATCAAGATGACCAACACGCTGAGTCCTTGCCCGTATTCTGTCTTGTTCTGTCCTTTCTTCTAGGTTTTTTTTGTTGTTGGCAGTGGTGGTGGTGGTGGTGGTCCCCCCCCCTCCCCCCCCCAGCTTTTAAAACAGCGTTTCTGGACTTTGGATGTTTAAATCAAGCACTGCCTCTCCTCAGCAGTCCATCCCTCCTCCATCAGGAACTTGAACAGAGATTATTAGATGCCTACACATTCAATTAATTCATTTTTCCCAGTTCCTTCAACAACACAACACCACAAGCTAGTCCTCCACACTTCATGTAACCATCTTTGTAACATTTCCTCTTCTTATTGCTTTGAGTAATAAAAAAGTTTCATGTCATAAGAATTAATGTTCCTAATTGATATTTGAAGTAGGACCCACTAAAACAAATTGAACTACTGACATAAAAGCTGTTATTATTCCAGACAGGCTGTAGACTTAAGTAAGCATCACTTCATCAGGATTATGATGGTCACAGTTTGCTTAGTGCTCAAGTAAATGGAGCACAGCTTGAGAAAACAAAAATTGGCCAGTAGTGTGAATCTGTGATATTTGATTTTGGAGCTCTGAGCTACCAGGCTGCGATACAGAAATTAAACCTTTAATATAGCAAGAGATCCAAAATGAAATGCTCATGGCATGTTCTCTTCCCTTCCTCCTGTGGGAGCAGCAGATTAATGTACATCGGTGAGCAGGCCTACTGTGGTTATAAATTTACTGAGTTCATCCCTGCAGCTACTAGATCAAGGTCTGCAGATTTTACTGTTATTCTGTTGCATGTGTTATCTCTTTGCCCTTCCTGTTTGTGTTTATACTCAGCACAAGTTTGGAGTGTTACCACACAAAACCATCCATCTTCTCTGCACTGCTGTGGGTTGGACTGTGTCATTGAGCATAAAATTAAGTAGAAGGTTTGATTTCTTATTGAGGATTGCAGTTTTCTTTTGACAAAAGTGGATTTGTTTGGTTTTACATAGATAATCCATCTACTCTTAAAAGTGACACTATTCCTCTTAAGCACTTTCAAAACATTTGAGTTTAATATTAATTTATAAAAGCAAATTATTTTAATAATAGAATGTATGAACAATAGTCTGATCTGTTCAGCAGTCTGGTGTATTTTTTCCATTGATTTCTATATTAATATTGGAGCAAGGACAGTAATTTCTGGTGCTTTTACAGCTGTAAAAACATGCCTATAGCAAAAAGAGACTAAACTGTACCAAAAGACTCACTGTGCCAGCAATATTTAATACTTCATTGTAGGTCCACTGTTTTAAACATCTGTCCCTCATTTAGTATATTTTTAATACAGAATTTTTAGTGTGGGCAAAAATGTAACTGCTTATAGCAAGATGCTTTCTCTGCTACTGGGAAAAAGCAACATAGGATTCTATGAGAAGAAATATTTTTAATGCTTTATAGGATGTGGGTCACTGGCCTTAAACTTCCATAAAACAGTAAGTCATTTTTATTGAAATGAACACATTTGTAAGAAAATGAATGTGGATGATAAGTTTCTGTGAAGTAAATATGGAATATTACTATGTAGCGCACATATTCTGCCCCACATTGTGCATAGAAAGGAAATAATTGAGTTATTTGGGCCAAGGCAGATGGGTGCAGTGTTCTCTTCCAGTAAAAAGGAAGGATTAGGAAATCAGTTGCCTGCAAAAGATACTGAGGTTATGGCAACTTGATGTAAATATTCATGTTCTGCAGGCATCATAGAATTGTTCAGGTTGGAAGAGAACTTGGGAAATTATCTATTCCCACGTAAAATACCTCTTCAGATGGTGTGCAAGGAGAATGTTGGAGAGATGTATTAGAGTTTTGCTGTGAGATACAGTCCATCAGCTTGTGTCAGGGCTGGCTACAGAAGAGAGCACATTAGTGTGATTTCCACTATCATGTTCTGGAAGAGAACTTAAGTGAATGAATCTTTACTTTCTATGCATGCATCCTTGTACTAACTTGGCTGATGTGTTTTACTGTGGATATGTAACTTTTCTGTAGTGGTGAATATAGAAATAACATAATACTCTTGGTTTTGTTGTTTTTAAACTCTTGATATTAGACTTACTTACACAGCATCCCAATGTAACATCCCTACAGTACATTAAACAAGTCCATACAAAAGCAGAAGAAAACACCATGGCTATCATGTATTATTTAAATTTCTAAATCCATGGCAAGTGCCCATGCCCATATCATTAAAGTATTTATCAGAAATGTGATGTAGATTAATTCTTCCCTTCCACAGGTACGAGATTGCCTGATGTATCTAGGGAAAAACGACTTAAATTTTCATCTGTAACAGCACAAAAAAGTTCACCCTTGACTCTTTGTCCTGCAGTAATGGTGCTTAAGCACTAACCAGCTCGTTGAGAGGACATTTTGCTAGATCAGCCTGCTAGAGTTAGCCTGTTGATGGTGGAGGTGTTTTATCCTGCAAGGTGGGAAAATAAATACTAAATTTGCTATTTTGATTTGTAAAATTAAAAAGTTGGGAAGGGAACTCTCTCTTGGGACTTAAGAGTTTAACAGTGAGACTCAATGACATCTTAATTACTAGGACAAATTTTATAGGCCTGTTTATTTAGGAAGAGCGCTTGAAATTATATACAGAGTTACATTTAATACGTCTTCCATTTGTTCTTTTATTACTTTTCAGTATAATTTATTGATAGGGATTTACTCTCTGCATCTTAGGTGAAGGGACTCTCTAAAAGGAGGAGAATCGTTTGGCTTATATTAACACTGCCTCAGCTATACCTTCCTTTGCCTCTGAGAATGGGCTAAAAAAAGGGCTAAACTAGGAACCTCCAAAAATCAGGCAAAATGCTCTTCTTTACATAGAAAATGTTTCGCAGTTGTGTATGGTTTTTGTTCTTGCATTGGCAGGGTTTTTCCAAGATAATATAAAAGGGCAGAAAAATTAAATTTGTTTGAATTTACATTCAAACACTAAATATGTTTAGTTCTTTTCTTTTCTTTTTTTTTTTTTTAAGAAAACATTTGTTCACTTTGTACAGGTATATGAAGTCAATGTGAACTATGGGAATTCAACATCTTTTATGTTTGGGTTTAAGCATATCTGTTCTTACAGTTTTGAGTGATGTGGTATGTGGTTTAAAATTGTACCCTTTCTAGTGATATACCTAGCCTCAGACCATGCAAGTTAAAAAAAAAAATTAATCAGTACACCTGATGTAGATCTTAATGGTACCAGAAATGGAAGCCACTACATGTCTCTCTTCATTTTCCAGAAGTGTTTGGAAAGAGTCCTACAAGTGTTGGCAGGCTTCGTATCTTAATTGAAGGCTGTAAGATTCATTTTCCTTTGCTTTGCTTCACAAAAATAAGGGATTGTAAACTGAGGATTTGTTTCAATGAATGCTATGGTGCTGGTTAATAAACAGCCTTTAAGGAAAATTTATTATTATTTCAAATGAAATGTTTATTTTGTGAACAGTAATTGATGAATTGTTCTACACGGAAAATATAAAAGAACGCCCACAGGTCTGATGTATTTTAGAGCACTCATTGTTAGCTGGTTCACCAATTACTGGAAATAATAATAATAATAAAAGGATGGTTAATATAATTTGGGAATATTTGATAGTAAATAATGACACCTATTTTTTTTAGTATGTCAGGCATAGTTTTGTTGCTGTAGAGGCAGCAGATATACAGAGGTGAAAATGTTTGAAAATCTGTCAAAATATTCTGAAGACAGAAAAATCTGTTTTCTTTTGAATTTTACAGGGTTTACATACACTCCACCAGGGTCTCATTTCAATAGATGTAGAGAAAAGTGTAAATGTCTGTCCCTGAAATTGGCCAGTGTGGCCAGTTTCTTCTTCTAGGAACCCTTCCCACAAGTCCTGAATTGGAGTCTGGAATTATTAGGATGGAGTTGGGACCAAAATCCCCGTTCAGAGAGGTTTAAGCAAGCTTGGAGGACTGTTGAGGTAAGAATTGTGTCTGACAATTCCCGTTATTAGCAATCCATTCCCCTCTGATAGGCCTCCATCCTCACAGGAGTGCCAGGATTAGTCCTGCAGCTGTACAGACTTAGTCACTAATAAAGATAACTTGATTTTAATGGACTTGCGTTCAGGGTTTAAACTCCATATGAAGCCAATTGAGAGATGCAGAGGTACTGACTCAAGAGAATGATGCTGGAATCACCAAAAACTTGTCAATGGTATGACTTGTGTGCCCTTTTGTGAGGATATCTAAAACAAATGAAACCTGTCTGAATTCTCTTTCCATGTAAAACTAAAAAAAGGGGGTCCCATCCCTTGCTACTTTACGCGTGGACAACTGAGGTTCACGTACTTGTTTTAAAGATTATCAAAACAACATATCCCTAAAAGATCCAACTACTAAGGGCTTCATCCATACTGGGCTCAGTAACACGTTTCAGTGCACATTTCCATTTGACCATACGGTGAGATGAGATTTGTGAAGCTGCTCTGATGTAATAAAAAGTGCTGATTTCATAGGAGATTGTAAATGACAAGCTCTGTGTCATATTTAGCTGCTCTTTGGAGGTAAAAATGGAAGCAGAGAAAATTGAGCCCAGTATAATTAAACATCTTTCTGAACTGTTGCATTTTATATATTATGTTAGTTTTCAAAGGTGAGGGCCAAAGTAAATGTTTAGAGCTCGCCGTTGGCACAGTGGCGCAGCAGAGATAGACATGCATTTACGGTTCCATCGTGGACGTTGGAAAAACCCTGCTCACCGCTGGGGAGGAACATGCTTGGCACTGAGTCAAATGCACGGCATGGAAGCATTTGCCCAATTAGTGTTTTAACAGCTGCTTAAGGTTTGTTTCAATGGGAAAAAAAATTATTGAGCACAATTTTATATAATTAGTAGAGCATAAAACACGTGGTGTGTCTAATTAAATGTTTAAAACTATTGACATTACGTAGCTACTGTTGAAGTAAATGAAGTGGAAAATCGTTATGATTTTTTCAGTTGGTAAATTACTTCACAATACGTTCCAAGGCCCATTTGATAAGATGAACTCAATCCTGACGCAGAATGATGAGCACCAGTGGTCTTTTCACACCCCACAGGTATGCAGAGGTCTCACCGAGTTAACTGCTGTGACTGGTTGGTGTTGCAGGGCTTTCAAGTCCTGCCAGCATGTGCTCTGCTCTTCAGAGCACACTGTGTTCACTACAGGTATGTCCTGCTCCTTTGGTTTCCTACTCTTTTATCCAAAGGGTGACAAACTGCATTGTAGAGCTGAAGCCCTCACTTTCTGTTCCCAAAACAATAAAGCCATTGAGTAAAGATCCAGCAGGCACTTAAAAAGGAATTTGTAATCGCAAACAAATTTTCTTATAAAACCTGTCTTACGTCACAGGTTGCTGTTTTTGATGGTTTTGACATTTGTTTTGCAGTTCTCAAGATACATACAGTAATGTAATTATGTATCATGCAACATCAGTTGTGCAATTAATTTAAATCCTGTTGTACTATCTGGCTGAAGGCTATTCTGTCCAAATGGCAACATCCCTGTTGCCATTTTTACTTACAGAGGTATTGAGAAGTGGTGACAGCACAAACAAACTTTTGAAATTGAATTTTTTCCTATTTGAATCAATACAGCTTTCACCTGCTGCTGCTTAATGATAGACTGTCATGTACAGCACTTTTTTTTCTATTTTAAATCCAATAAAAAGAATAGCATAAAACTAGGGAGAGGCGTTTAATTCCAGCTGTGGCACTCAAATCCAGCAGACAATGAACTAACAGTGAATTTACAGTGAGCTAAGAGTTCCCCTAGCCTTTTTGCATTGAGCATTTGTAGCTCTTCAAGCCAAGTCTATCATTCTCTGTCATATTTCTAGTAGCTGTGAATGTAACTATAAAATGAGCATGCGCATAGTTGGACAGGTAAGCATTCTCTAAAATAAATTATATTTCATGGAAAAAATAAAAATAAGAAAGCATTTACCTTTTTTGCTTTTGCGATTTTGCATGTGATCGTTTATTTGTTTTTTATGACCTTCAGGAAACTATGAAGTAGGGTTAAGCTGTGATTACAAGTTTGCATAAAGCATGCTAGCCTTATTTCCCCAAAAAGCCAGAGGACCACTCTTCTAGTGAGATAGAGTTGAAAATGTCACTGCTCAGGGTCTTTCCTCCAATGGCTGGAAAAACCACAGAAGCCCAATGCATGAAGTTCTAACTAATTCCTCCTCACAATACAGATGCAAGCCCATAGATTGAGAGGATGTACAATTTTGAATCTTCTAGGATAAGGAGGAAGTTCTGCTAGAAGTGATGTGGGATTTATACCAGAGATGGGCAAATGGCAGGGTCACCAGCAGCCCGTTCCACAAATGCTAAGGCAGATTCCCCTTATGGACACTGCAGTGCCTTTGAGGATGACTCACACTGCATAGATCTGAATCCAGAAGTATCTGGAATGCTCTTGTAGACCCTGGATTCCTCCAGAAAATAGATTTGTATTTAGTTACTGATGCTGAGCCTTCCTACTTCCTTTCTGAGTAGGCCTTTCACTTCTGGAGGCATCCTACCCAAGAGCTGGGGGGAAAAAGAGAAAAAAAGAAATAATTCTTTCAATTATACAGGGAGGGAGAGGAGGTGGCAAATGTGTACGAGCCAGACCTACTTCCTAGAAAGTAAAAGATTTAGCTGTCAACTGGACTTCTACTCAAGGACTTGAAAAATCTCTGGTATGACATGAAAATTCATCTATATTTTCCTGACATGCCTCAAGCACAGTAAGAAGTCCATCTTTTTTCTTTGAGGAACCTTTTCAAACTTACATGATTTTATCTGCTATTTAAAATTTCCTAACATAATTTTAAAAAATACACTGGTCATTTTAGGAAAGGCATAAGTAGCCATCCTTCAGAACACCATGTAAAGCACTGATCTGCAGAAGTCTGATGTGTGTTTTCAGTGTGTGGCTTTTGGAGAGCTGTAGCTGAGGCATCAGGGCTATGTGTGAAGCTGTGGGACTGTGAGCTGAAAGAGTTAATTCTCAAGTTCACTATGAGCTGTGTTTACTGATCCTTTCTTATTCCTTCTTGATAATTGGCACCTCAGATTCTCTACTAATTAATTGGGTTGCAGGGGGCAGGTGGCTCCATTCTATCTTGATAATCCCTGTCAGCAATGTCTGTATAATGTCTTTGTTTAACTAAAATGAATTTATAATAGGGGTGCATGAACTTGCAACAGATTTTTTTTTCTTTTCTCTCTCTCTTCTGGATTTGCTTTGCTTCAGTAAGTGTTCACTGCTGAGGGGCAGTTCTGCAGTTGTGGCACCGCCACAGTGCATGTGCTATTGTCACTCTGTGGTCTCTTTGGAAATGTCTTACCTCATTAACACTTCCCAAGCTGTAAGCCATTTAATTTGAAACACTCTCCTTTTTTTAATAAACAAAGAACATATCTGTAAAGAGATTTCAAAATTTCTTCCTCTTTAAGTTAAAAACAGTTTAGAATGTGCATTGAGGAATAAAATTATTTTAGGTAAAAAAATATTTAACTATTGAAAGACGTTACTGCAATGTTTTATCAACTCATTGCTTGTGTGTATCCATGACCCTGACAGAAATTTAAAACAAGCAAACAAAACCCAATGCATTGCCTATCTTAACTCAAGTCATTTCAGGCAATATGAGCAAGGGTCAACTATTTTTAACAACTGCTCACTGAGGACAGATTTCAAAATGGAAAAATGAAAGTTTAGCTTTCTGCTAGAACATGCACAGTTTCAGTGTGTTTTTTATTACAGATATTGAACGTTGCTTATGCCAACTGAAAATACAGAAGTGGATTGTAAACTTCATCCTTGAGGAGGCTGCCTGGGTCCAAAGGTCCCCTCCTTCTCTGTGAGCCTCCCTAGTGTTTTGTCTAGCTCATCTTCACATTCCAGAGCGGAGGACAGAAAGTTGCAGGAGTCAGGACAAAATAGAGGATTTGTTTTACAAACACTTTTAAAGGGATAGGAAAGCGAAGGATAGATGCTGAAGGCTTCCTGTGCCACGGAGAACATGTCAAATTGTGCACTCATCTCCTCCTGTGGCCTGACAGTTCACTTCTGCTGGCTGCTGTTCAAGGGCGAAACTATATTCTTTCCTTTTTTTTTTTTCCTGTGCCTGTACTGGAGGCATGCTGGAGCCTAGCAGAAATAAGAATCCCAATTTTAGCCAAAATTTAACTGCAAAGGGGCACTAAAGCAGTCCATCCATCTGTCATAGTACTGTGATTACACACAGATGTAGTCACTTAATTAAAGTACTATTCCATCTGTACTCAAGATGGGGCAGGTCAGGAACTGATAGTGGCACTCATTGCTTCTTTATGGTTATTTGAAAAGGGTGGCACAGGAGATCACTTCTTCATTGGCATCTGTCTCAGTATTTCCTCAGATCCCTAGGTCTCTCCTGTTGCCAGAGTTTTTCCCTGTAACAGGTGGTGTATTCACTTGCATTTTGTGCAAGCCACACATCCAGTTCATTTCCTGCAGTGTGTTACTACTGACAGATAGGTGGGAATATCTCTATTGTATACCTACAGAACTTGGGAACTGGATGATGCCAGCCTGCATGGTGATGCAGGGTGCATTTCCTGCTTTCCTTCCTACCCATTTCTTTCCTGGGCTGTCTCCCTGAAGTCCTTCTTCCCTTGTATCAAAAAAGCAGCTGGTGGCTCAGTGTGAGCAGTTAAGGTCAAACAACACAGTAGTCGTCTCTCAGCAATCATCATACGCGGGAAGTCAGCTCACGTTCAAGAGACAAGGTCCTAAAGTTACAATGAGGAGTGTTTTAGAAAGTCCCATTTGAAAGATTTTTTTTTTTTAATAGATGACAGAGAATTAGCATTTTCAATGGAAGACTGAAAAGTACGCAGGCAAACATGTCAGCATCCTCCTGCAGTGCTCTGAATAGGTGCACAAAGCTGCCAGCGTTTTTAACCTCATCAATAATTGTTCTTTGTCTGATATCCCTTGTGTCCACACTCAAGTGATCAAATGAAAATTTTGCTCTCATGCAAGAAAGCAAAATTAAGTTTCTCATTCTCATCAAGTTAGGGAGAAATTAGAAAATGTGATTTCCAAAAGCTTGAAGACTTGCATGAAGAAAAAAAAAAATCAAGAAATTCTTGTACTTACATCTTCTGTGTTTTTAAGAGAGTATCTGAAGCTACAGATGGGCTTGTACTATTAAATGAGAATGAAAACATAAAACGAACACTGTTCAAATAATTGCAGGATGCTTTTATCTCTCCTGAAAATGCCAGTCTGCAAAGATGTAGGCACTTTCAAAATGTATAGACATTAGTTAATAGCACTGTGGATCTTACTGCCACAATGATAAGCTCTCAGGCCACCGTTCGCCCCATGCCAGAAAGGAGCTGTGCAATGCCTACTTGGCAAAGGAGAGGAGATTTCAGTTCCCCAAACATTTCTGGAACTGGAGATGCATTCACAGATTTGCCTGCATCACAGAAATTGTTACATTTTTCTGTTGTAAAATTGTACCTTTGAGGTACAAGAATGTGCAGATGTTTAAAAAAGAAAAAATATCCCATTGCACGGAGGCAGAAAAAAAAAAAGCTGAAAACCCGATAAGCTCAGAAGCTCCAAATGAATCTTTTCTCCACGTTGTCATTGAGTGTAAGGACTAGGGATCAACTCAGGAGCATCTAGCCCACACAGATGTGTTTCATTTTCCTCTGAATTAAGAAAGTAGGATGCTGTTGTGTGAAGGTGAGCCTTCAAAGTTGTATCTGGGCCCCAACTCACCTGCTTTCTTATTAGTAGGTGTCACGTAATACTGACAGCCTTAATGGCTTTGCTGAGCTTTGTTCGTGAGTCCAAATGAAAATATTTTGGGGAGTTGAAACAACTTCTGACGATGTGAAGAGCTAATTGGGAGTTAATTGAATTCCTGTTCCTCTGGCTTTAGGTGAGAGATTCCCAGGCAATTTCATGGTTTGTTTACAAGCATCTCCTCGTTGTGACTATTGTGTATCTGCAATGATTATTAATAAACTCACAATTCAAATTATGATGCTGGGTTTCTAAGACATGTATGTAATATAAACAAAATATAATAATAACAACAATAATAATGCTGCTACACATGGCTTGACGTAGCATTTCAGGTATCTCTATTCCTCCTATTTTGAGAGTTTCAGGTTTCATGGATTAGTTAGCGTCCCTTTGGTTCCAAGTTTAGTTATTTCTAGATTGCTACAGGAAAGTATAAGCATTTTTTGTTCCCTATTACTCTGTAGAATAGAATTGGAAACTATTAAAATGCAGCATTTAATTTCTTACAATCCAGCTTTGAACATGAATCATCATATATGGTAATTTCTGTCTAAGTTTTAATATGGCAAGACCTGAGTACCTCCCAAAGTAGTCCTTCTCTTGTGCTATATGTTAGCAATAGCAGAATAGCAATTCAGTTGAAAAGACTATCTTGCACAATATTAGAAAGACTTGCATGAATGCTAGAATAAAAATTACTCATGCCACAGAGGATTAAATGCCTTCTGGGAACAAAGAATTCTGTCTCTGAAACTTGAGTCTGTACTTGCTTAGAGACCTGGAAATGCTAAGTCCATTTCTGTGGTATATACGTGCTTTCTACAGATAATCTGGCTTTACTGGTATGAAAGTAAGGAATTAATGCTCTCAAAGGGTCCCCTTTAATTACATTATTTATATCTCCTGTGTACATGGTGAATAATTATTTTTAAGTTGAGGCTCATGACATACAAGTGGGTGATGGAAGTCATCTGAAACTTTATCAGGGCAATTCCTCTCTCACCATCTAGAATGTGGATATTTAGGGAATTCTGTTGTCCCCTATCCCTCCAGTACTTGTCCTGTAAAGTTAGTAGTTCAGAGGAAAAATTGTATCAGTTACATAATGTATACAAGATCGGTACTTGAACAAGTAATTGGTAGGGTAAAAGAGACTGAACAGTAAGAAAAACTCATACAATTGTATGGGGAAGTCACAGAAGAAGCTACATGAAAGAGTCTAACAATCACTTTAGAACAATAAAACCAGTAACTTCTGTGTTTACTGACAAAGTTATTTGTCAAAGCCAGTGACCTCAACTGATGGTCAGTAAGTGGCCACTGAATGTGGCAAGTCACATTTTAGATTGTTAAGTTAGAGAATTTCTTTTCCACAGCCAATGAAATTATGACTTCTCAAAAACTGGTATTTGGAGCTGATAACTACAGTACACTGTATATACTGTCCTGTTGGCAAGAAAAAATATCTTCTGAAGTGATATTGTGATGAATCCATTTGGGCAACCGTTAGAGACACTCATACTGTAGAAAATCCACTCTTTTTTCTTGCAAGATCATCTCTGACTTTTTGAATGCTAATAATCCCTTACACGTAGTGTCTGATGCCAACTTCTGGGAGTTATACGTTCACCCAAGATCAGTATTTCATGTTGATTTTTGCATGGAGTTGATTCATGGTGTTTCTTAGATGTGAAATGCTTGTGCTTTTTTTGTTGCTCTGTAAATATATTGACTTGAATCTCTAAAACTGCCAGCTATCGACATTTATTTGTTTGTTGTCTTTTTTTAAGGTCTGAGTGCCCTAAAGTCTTAGGAGATAGAAATTGAAACTATTCAAGGTCTTGTACAATAGTTCCCTTAAATTTATCATTAGTTGTTTCAGTAATGTTTTTTGGAAAAGAAAATCTGATTCCTCAAGCAGGCTTATGGGTCCATTTATCAAGAATTATGATCAAGACTAACAAGATATTGAAGTAATCAATACTCTGAATCATGCAAAATATGAGGTTTTCAGCGAGTACTACACATCTTGGATTTGTTTGGCTCATGGAGGAGGTTGAGTCTCCTAAACTGTCAAAGGTTTAAATCCAAATACTCAGTGTATGCAGTCAGACACAAAACATGTAAGTCTGTGTCTGTAACTATTTTTATTTAACAGAGTAAGAAAATTAACTATGATCACCTTCAGAATAGTTCCCTTTTGAGTTGACACAAAGCTGCATATGATGCCTCAATGTTCAAGCAATTGCACGGATCATTTTCTGAAAGGCCATTGAGGATCTCCATAGTTTTCACTTTTACATCTTCTACCAACAAAAAATGGGTTCCTTTGAGCACTGTCTTGATCTTTGGGAAGAGGGACCCAGGTATGGCAAACAGGATGGGTGCTAAAGCACAGTGATGTTGTTATGAGCTTAAAATGCTTCACAAAAAGTGCTGTGACACACTGACTTTTTCCAGTCGCGGGTAAGACAATGTCTATTTGAACACACATCCACTTGTACTGAGTGAAGCAATCAAGTTGAGCCTTGTCTCACTGTGCCAGGTTAGAATATATTCTATAACCATCTCTTTTTCTTTTCCCTCCCGCTCTTGATTCCTGAGCTATAGGGTTAGTCTTGCCTTTTTTTTGTATTGGACCTCATCTATCAGTTTTATCTTAGGGATTGTTTAGCACACTTTTTTTTTCCCCCTGCTAGAGGCCAGCCATCAGCACCAGAATGTAACCTGGAAACTAAGTAACATTTGTTGTAGTAAATTTTTAAACATTACAGTGACAGTGCTTTTATACTTTGACTGTATTTTTAAATAGTGTTTTCTTAAAAAAATAAGTAAAGAGTTGCCTCTAAAGAAACATCAAAATAACTTCTTGATTCAGTAACTGTTCTGAGAAACACAGAAATTCAGTGTGCCTGAATTTAGGAGGTTGAATAAGTAATTTTATGGTTTTTTAGGCAGAATTAGTTATGGGAGCCTATTGTATACATTACTGTTATTGTAGGATTACTTCCTATTCAATATTTGGCTGGGATTCAAGATTGCAGCCCCTCTGGAAGCTACAAGTGATCACATTTGCCAGAGGGATGGCTTGCCTTTTGCACTCATGCACCATTGCATGGCCTCTTTTGGCCTTTCTCATGCTCTCCAATGGGGCACATCGCTCTTCCCTAGCCAGCTCTTTTTGTTGCCTTTGAGATAGCTTGCTATTTGCCTCTAGCTTTGAGACCATCCTAGGCACGTGCATAAAGTACCATCTCAGTCTACATATTTTAACCCTAAAGCAAAATACTGTCATTGGAATAATGGCCCTTTTGTTATCAGAGAAGGACTACGGTACGTGCTTTCCAGCCATATTTCCATATCACTGAGGAAGTTTAGGGCAGCACTCATAGTGGTGTTTTAAGAATTGTCAAAGAATTGCAATAATCCCCTATGAATTGCCATTAGGATATTCAAACAGCTACATTTCATTATTTTCATTTTCACACTTGCGTTATAAACTTCACAAGCTTATAGGTGTGGAGGAAGCAAGTAGTACCACTTTCTATATATTAGCCTGTGTCATAGCAGGATTACAGGGCTTTTCAGCCCAATATGAGTGATAAATGCCTCATTCAGATCCCCCTTTACAAAGATATTTGTGAGTATTATTGAATAGATCTTGAGAATAAGAAAGAAAAGATGGAACTAACTTGTTCACATCATGTTACTTCAGCCACTGAAGAGGCTTGTGGTTACTGCCCCATCTCTCTCAGTAAAATCCCTTGCAGAGGTTTTAAAGAGATTGTAATCAGCCGTAAGGTGATATGTTAAAAGGACTACCAAAACCACCTATAGAAATTTGAAACACTAAAGAGGCAAACACTGGAGACAGAAAATGCTTCAGCACAGCTACGGTATTGATTTGTTTTTCCTGGAATTATAAACAAATTCTTCACTTAAAATTAGTGACGAGCAAGTGCTGCAAGTTCAGGATCTAAACCCCTCTTTTCCCTGTCCCATGGACTGTATGGGTGTGGGCAGGCCAGATGCACCACGCTAGTGCACTGCAGTCCTTTCCCTGCCACCTTCTCTTCAGGGGGCTCTCAGAGAGGCATGCATCTGTCCTCTTGCTAAAGATAGATTTCCCCCACCATGGTACAGAGGAATCGTTTGCAAGAATAACGTGCCTTTTGAGTGCCTCTGCATGAAGACGATGCTTGTTGTGGTCAAAAAAAGCATTAGCATCTCTGGTTCAGATTGGTAGGTGAGTGCAAGCAGCCTTTCAAAGCTGTGCAGAAGCACATCTCAACTTATGAGCAGAGAAAAAAGAAAAAGCTGACATTTCAAAAAGATGCTTTTTCAGCACAATCAAGCTGAGAAATACTTTTCCCAACCCAGGATCACACAGAAAATAAGGAGGTCTTAATTATATGCCATGGTATTCATGTGTGAGCTCCTGGTGTATAGGTTAGTATAGCAAATGCCTGTGGAGATTTGGTCATTATCAGTGATCAACACGTAACCTGAACTCAAAATCAGAAGGGTCTGTTAACTTCAGTTGGCTGCTCTTCTAATGTTTAGTATCAGAAAGCAAATTAGTAATAAAATAATTGACATAATCTCTAGCTTATATTTGGGCCTAGTAGCACCCCAAACCTATGCTGGAAATTCTTAGTATGCATGATAAGCACTGGAGATAGTAACACTGATCTCCCTTACAGTGCTGAACTCCAGATCAATAGATTGATAAAGTAGGGTGCAGACAGATATTTGCTTTTGCAACAGATATGTTGTTTTTAATGCGTTATTGCTTATCTGCTGATGATTACTGTCTTTCTCCCAAAGAGAGGTGGCAAGACCACTGAGTGCTCCTCATCTGCTTTGGTATAAGCTTGGTTATCTTGCCTTAAGCTGCTGCTGCAGGCTGATTATGTTCAGCTGACTTGTCTGCAAATTAGATGGGGGTCTCGCAGGGTTCTCTCTAGTTAGTGTTTTGTAAGAAGGGATAACATTTCAGCAGAGGTAGAAATGGATGTGATAACTTTCTGCGTGACTTAAAAAAGAGTAAAAAAAACCACCCTGTAAGAAAATCTCTGCATGATCTATATCAAGAAGTTAGGAAGCGACATAGCTGTTATAGTATATGCACATATAAACCCACCATTATTGACTTAATAACTATATACCTTCCTAGTTTATAACTCTTCAGAGTAATTTTAATCAACCCTTAGTGTTTCTAAAGCTTATAGTCAACTGAAAACATACTATATTTTCAATTTGCTCATTTTTGTTAGCAATATTTACAAAATACAGAGATTTGTATAGTAGCTTCCTCTATTATTCATGCTACAGCTCCACACAGAAGTAAAGAAGCAGCATCTTTGTAGTTATGAATATAAGTAGTGGAGTTAAAGAAACAAACCCAAGGCTTCAAATGTGTTCCCTAGATTTCAAATAGAGAGTGTTTCTTTAACACAGATCTTGATTTTGGAGCCGAGAGCAGGGCACATAGCTCAAAAGATGCCAGAAATATCTACTTACAGGAGGCTGTGTGGTACTGTGGCCAGTGTTTGCAAGAAAAAAATGTAAACTTCTTAAAGATAAAATACGATATGCTTCCTTGAAAAGGAAAGGGCGTTTAATTGGTAGTGTTGCATGCTTAGAGTAATGGAGATAAGAATATACTGCTAATTGGTGTGGCAATTCAGTGGAACTGACCGTCTTTACAGCTCGTGTTTCATTCAGTTCCACCGTCTGATTTCACAGGATGATCTCAAAAATAGTAAACACGTGAACGTTTAAAAAATGAAGGTGAATTATTTCTTAAACATGTCTTAAATACACTGTCATCAGTAAAAGTAGCTCAGAATTGCTTCTGGAGGTTTCCTGCTTTAAGGTTAGGGGCATTATGTTCATGTATTGTGTAGAATGCCTGCATGACTTGCTCCCAAGTTCATTATACTGCTAAGGCTGTCAATGGTATTTATGGATATTCATGTGCAGTGAACCTTTGAACCTGAGCTGGTCATCCGAGCGTTGCTTGTATTTAGAGTTGTGTTTATGCTTAACGTTGGTAGCAGTATTTCATTGCTCCCTAGGAAAAATAATAGCAATTTCAACTCAGTTGTATAGTAGACAAGGGTTTGCAAAAATGTCAGGCTCGCGGGAAGGACCATCCTTCTTATACAAGTATTAATTAATAGACTTCTGTTTTCAAACTCCTGTTTCCAGAGTCTGGAAATAAATGTGGAACAAGTATATGATTCAAACTGTGTTGTGTCTCACTCTCATTTAAATCAGTAATGGCAAAAATTGTGTTATGGGATTAATCCTACATCAAAAATACTTTCCAGGCATTTTTCATGTCAGCTGCAAATGGGAGAAAAGGCGATGATGCCATTTTGCAACAGAGAGGAGTGGAGATCTCATCTCATCTGAAGAATTTCTAATTCAAAGTATTGCAATGCTGTCCCTATAAAGTTTCAGTTCTCATAATATCAGATGAGAAAATCCTGCGTAACGTCTGGTATGTCAGCAGAACTGTTATGGTTCTGAGCCTGGTGGTGGTATACGTGTCTTCAGAGTTGCAGCTCTCCTGCTGGTGTAAAGGGAGTTTATATTTCTGTAACTCTAGTGGGGATTCCTTTGGCTTGACACAATCCCGGGAATGTCTTTCAAACCATATACATACACAGAACAGATGGCTTTCATGGGAAGCAGGAACTACTGTTCAGCATGTAAGATTTTCCCCCCCCCCCCATTTCTTAATAGCTTTCTAACTTGCAATAATTCTTCCACAGATACTATGTAATGGTAACAATGTCTTGATTTTCTCTTTCTCCATCCTTCACTTTTTTTCATTTTCCCGTCAAAGTCAAAGAAAACTGCTTTGCTCAGATCCTGAGGGTAGCAGGATGTTTTTGAGCTTTAAATTCAGTTTCTACAGAATTTAAGCACTTGGAATAACTGCTGAATTACTGAAACTAAGCCTTAGTGGAGAATTTAACAATATTGGTACTGTCGTCTTCCTCTTGGGCATCAACACAATCTGATCAAAACTCAGAAATGTGATTATTGACAGAAATGTAGCTGCATATGAAAAATCATTTTAGAATGCAATGCATTTTGCTTGTAATTTGATTAAATATGATTATCTTGTAGTACCATATAGCAACATCAGTGAGCACTATGTTATGATAGAACATAACATGAATTGACCACATGAAAAGATAAGCAAAGATCATGTTTTGTCTAATTTTCATACTCTTACACTTGAAAGGTTGTCATCATAAATGGATAGTTAAATAATAAATCGGCTGCTCCCTGCAAACATTGACTTGATGAATATCTCTGCTTTCTTATAACCATGTGTTTGCTTTCCAAGTCTTAAGGCCTTATAGGAAATAAGTCTTTTTGGATTACAGAATAGCAGTAAATACTTCTGTTTCTGCTTTTGTTGTGTTACCCACTCCTCTGTGCTCTTGTCAGTCTGGCAGTCAGTTTCTCATAAAAATTGGTAATATATTTGTATCTTGATTTAAAAAAAGATGAGAACAAGAACCCAGATAAAGGAAAACATGAAAACTTCAAAAATTTGGTGTGTAGATATCTTTGTAATAAAATCAGGATTTGATCTTGAAAACATTTCCTAATTACTACAAAGACAAAGAACAGAAACTGTAAGTTAATATTCAGCTGCCTGTACAATAATGAATTAAAACCTAACATTAGAGAGGAAAAATAAGAGTAGTCTATTGTAATTCTCTAATTGAAAATGTATCATTGTGGAATTGTTACTTGGATACCACTTGTGTTCTTATGGAAATGTGTTTCCTTTTATTAGCAGGTCAATTTATTTGATGATATTACAGAACTGTAGGTTAATTTTAATCTGCTAATCCTGTGTCATATTGATACTGTCCAGCTACACAATTTTAAATAAGCATGTGACTTCTAGAGTCTAGTTGCTATTTTCCATCTGAATATTTGCAATTGCTGAAATCAACGTGTTATCTACAGCCAGATAACTAGATTAACACATTGTAAAGAAGGTATGTACAGAGAATATATCAAAAATAGATTAGGCAAAAATTAATGAAAAACTTGGCAAAACTGAATCTAGACATGAGGTTTTTTCCTAAGTTAGACCTGAGAGAATATAATAGGAATGGAGAGCATAAAACTCAGTCTGTCTGAATTGCATATCTTATTGATAGGGAGGAATCATTCAGGAAAAGAAATTGTATTTCTGTGAGGTTTTTTGTCATGTTAGATTTGGGAGTCTCCCGTCAGCTTCTAGCTTTCATCTGAGAGTATGAGAATTACCACAGCCCAGTGATGGTTTTAGGTCATTGAGAGACAATGAAGATACTGGACTTGCATCAGCATATGAACTGACCATGCAGATACTGCTGAATCATCCAGCCAAACAAATATTATAGGCACTACACTTTAGCCTCTATCTTGCTTGGATGTTTTGGTGGAGGTGGATGGAGCTGTATCGGAGACAGGGAAAAAAAACCCCAAAAACGACTGCACCATCACTTATACTTGGGGAGTTTAGTGGTAAAAGTTTAACAAGCTCCCAAGAGCAATACATGCTCTAATACATCACCAAGTGGCCCATGCTGGGCCAATGTCGTTTCATGGAATAAGTGTGTCAGTATGGTTTTGGTGTATGCACATGGAGGTTGGGCAAAATTCCTTGCTGAGGGCCAAGCAATTATTATGGATTACTTGAACAGCCCTTTCAGCGATGACTGGTTGGGGCAAGTTCAGCATCTAAGATTTGTGTGATAAGTGTTGGGCTAGTTATTCCTAACCAGATCAAGCACTTATTTTGGTTGCAATCAGTGGCTGGGAGCTCATTGCGTGAAATTTTCACCTTAAGAATTAAAAAGTATGTTACTGCACCATCCAGTTAGGCTTACACCACTAATTATATTTCACATGGTTTTTAAGAAGTATGTTTGTTCAATAGATGAGACTGGAGCCTGCAGGCCAGGGCAGTGCACTTATGGTGCCCTGCAGCGGAGGAAGTGGTGATTTGCAAATAATTCTATCTTAAATAAGGTGTTATAATTATGCTAAAAGGCTTCATTAGTGAAGTATTATATATCACAACTGTCCTCAGTGGTGAACACACAGGTTGTCCTGTTAATATTTGCTCCCTTCCACATTGAGATGTAGGGACAATTTTCACCTTGCCAGATGAAACACTATGAATTGCAGGAGCAACTCTGACTGCAAACAGCCTATGCTGTGTGCTCTTAAGTGAGTATGTTTCTGAAAGACAAATTCTCCATAACCTTTAAAAATATGTTTTATGTTCATTCAAAGTGCTAGCAGGGTGATCATAAAAAGTGACACCTATATTTATGGCTTAAATAAGATGATCTGTGCTTTGATCCTGCAAAATCCTAGCATAATGCTCTGCTGCTGAGCCTCATTCCTTCTGATGGAATGAGATATCCTGCATGCGCCCCTCAGGCCTTGGTCTTTCTGCTGCGACCCTCAGCAAGAGAGCACCAGTCATGGCTGCTTTGGGTGTGGAACGTGCTCACTAAGGACCTGGTTTGTGATTACCAGCTAACTTTACATAGGCCACCCTAGAGCTGTTGGAGACAAATAAATCACTGCAGAGCTGTCCTGGATTTAAGCCACTGAAAAGCCTGTAAAAATATTTGTTATCCAGATACCTGAGCTGGCCAGCCCTTTCTGCAGACTTTAAACTGTCTTACATGTTTTGTACTACTCATTTCGGATGAGTTTAGGCAGCAAGTTGAAAAAGTAGTTTCTGGCTGTTGAAGCAGGAAATGTGCATTTGCCATTTAAGTACATGTAAATAGGGAAAATGGCACATTAAACTGCAGTTGATGAGACAACGTACAGTGAAATGAAAACTGACCAATTTGATAGAAGCAGTTGATGCTATAAGAAGTTTTGTAATGGAGCCTAAAAATTGCTCCCATTTCCTCGTAGAGCACTTTAAGACATCCTAGCTTTTCTTGCTGTCCCTCCCGATGTCTTGTTTACATCTGCTTATCACCAACGCTTCTCTGTGGAGCTTCCTCTCCTTAAAAATGCCGTCGGGACATCCACAGCATGGTTTGTATGATCTGATAGAAGGTCTACCTATAAAATAATCAGGCCTCTTTTTTTTCCTTAGTTTTTGTTTTATATTCTCTGCTCCCCTTGGGAAGGCTTGTCTCCTGTTCTTGGGAATGGCTGAGATGTCAGCAACCAGGCTGATCGTGGAGCCTGCCTCGGAAAGCTCAACTCCCTGTCTGCTCCTGGCTGTTTTGAGATGAGTACTTCCTAGACTAGTGGAGAGAAAGAGACTTATCTACATTTAAACAGAATGATTTACAGGTAGAGGAGCTCACTCAGTGCATGATTTGTTTTACACACTGAGATATTGGGGATTAAACTTTTAATGCTCTTTTTCAGCTGTACAGGGAGACAGCAAAGAGAGCTGCTGCATCTCCAGATTTGTTCCAGCTCCTTGCTTGGGGCCAGGCTTTGATTACTCTGCACCCTCCAGCTGCTGAGGGTTGATCTTTGAGAAGGGCTTTGGGTAACTTTTTATTTTTTGCACAGAGATTGCTTAAACAGCCAATCCTTGCTCTGCTCACCCTGGTGAAGGAAATCCTGTATGAACTGGAAAGCGTTAGAAAGGATTTAATGAGATTATCATGAACTGTTACTTCACAAAAAAACCCTTAAACCCGCAAGCAGCTGTGCTGTGTAACTGGGGACAGGTGAAGGAATGTGAAGGACTAAAGAAGCTGTCTACTTATTTAAAGAGGCAGAGCCAGGGGGCATTTTTAATGTTTCATATCCATTTTAGCTAAGAAAACACAAACAAGCAAACAAAACCTTCCACCAAAAGAAGGAATACTGTTGAAGTCAAATATCTTCAAATGTAGGTTTATTATTATAATAATAATAATAATGAAGTGATACTGAAATGACTGCTTGAAAATTCAATGGCCCCATGGACTGTGCAAGCTCCCATTTGCCTTCAAGTTCATCATACCAGTTAGAAGTGACTCAGAGAGGTCGTATGTTGCCCATGCCACATTAGGGACAGCTTTGAGTTTTTGATGTGTCTTCTTTTGTAATACAAAGAATTTAGCAGCAATGGAGTGAAATTCAGTTGTATTTTTCTTTGCTTTTTTAAACCTGTAAATACATCTGAGATTTCTTTTGATGCCAAGTACTGCTTGTGCTCTTTGCGACATTAAAGTCATGAAATGCATTTATTTTCTGTGTGTTTGGTTACTTCTGTGGCCTTTGTGCACCTGTTATTATAGGAAAGTTATAAATAGTGGATGTATATTATGGCCTTAACCTCCTTGAAGTCTAAAACTAGTATGTCACTGTGGTTCTTCAGGATGATCTTCTGTGGAGTCCAACTTATAGAGCAATGTGATTGCTAATACAGGAATGTTTTATTTTACTCAGTAAAAAAAAGTTATTTCAACTGGAAACTGTTAAACAATAAGTAAGAGGAATAGGAGAAAGAAATATCCTCTGCAAGCATTTAGTATCGGATTTATTTTGACAGATGCCTATCTTGAATTTGTAGGACACTTTCCAAATCCATCAGACATGCATTTATGGTGAGGGGGAGGGGAAATAAATCTATGTCTTTTTCCATGTATTGCTTGGGAGAATAGCTTGGAGGCTGAAATACAAACTATAGTGAGAGGAACTTCTAAAATATGAAATAATGTATTGCTAAGGTTTTGTACCAAAAGACTGCCATAATTATTTCGTGAGAACACTTTGTTGTAAAAGCATTACCTATTATTTTATGCATGCTTAAAACCTGTTAATATAATTTTTCTCAATTATAAAAGAAGACAAGATTTACAATAGAATGCCTTATTGATGTAGGTTTTAAACCTTAACATTCCACGCTTTTAAATTTGCATATTATCTGGGGTTACAACCACCATGAAAGATCTCATCCAGCTGGTCAGTTTGCCTAAAGATGTGCCAGGCAGGTGTTGACATATGCAGAGAAGCAGAAGCATGGCTTTTGCTCCCTAACAGTGTGCTGAGAATAGGACTGAGCCTGTCTGCCCTCAACCCTTCAGTCCATTCTTCTGGCCAGGCCTGAGGGTTAAATTTAGGTTCCAAGGTAGCAAAAATGACTGAAGATGAGCTGCCAGCTCTGCCTACAGCAGGCTCGCAGGGACAGGCGGGTTTGGCTCCAAAGTAGAGGACTGGCTGCAGATCTCATCAATGAATGGGAGAGGAAAGCCCTAAAAATATATTGTGAATTATTAAAAGATATTTTTGAGTGCAGTTACAGACCTTTCCTTGCTCTCCTCCCCTCTATATCCAACCATTACACCGAACCATCAATCTCTGTTGGTCTTCCTCTTCTGTCATATTGCAGCATCAATCTTTGAGAGGGAAAGGAGAAATTTGGCAGACACATTGCTCTTGCCATGTTAACCAGAAAGGCAGTAGTAATCTGCTTCTGGAATATGTTTTGGATACGTTAGACTTTGGAGGAAAAAGTGATTTCAGAGAAGAAGTAATAATCAAAATTAGCCTAGATCAGAAAGAATCAAGCAAAGCTGCAAGAGATTTGCTAAAGTGATATGCATGGGCATGTTAAAGTATATTTGGCAAATGCTCATGGTCAAATAAAAAATCCTGGTATATTTCCTGAATGTTGAATTAACTTTGAGTACAAAAAAGTATCTTTCTTGTCCTCTTGAACAAGTCAATGAAATCCTACTTCTTTGCACAGTGAGAAAAGCGAATAAAGCATTTGACGCCACACAACAGAGATGATTTCTGAAAGTGCCTGTGTTGCTCAGTGAGTACCACATTCCTCAGGGAACACAGCAGTCATATCTGGCCACCTCAGCTAGTAAAAACGTGCAGCAGAAATAAGTGAGTGACTAAACTACAAGATGAACCATCTCCTAGAGAAGCAAGGAATTTAAAATTTGAGGGCTGGCTAGAGAAGACTTCAAGAAGCGGAGACAAAAGAAGGAAAATAAAATAATACGTATAAAAATAGAAGGCAAATCGTATTCTTCCATTTAACCTTTTACATAATAAAAGACAGAGACATCCCAATGAAATTAAAAGGCAATGCCTTTAAAAATTAATAAAAAGCAAATACCTTTTATTGCAGACAGAATATGGGCAAGCTAAGCTGTTGGTCTCATCCAGTGTGTGTCAGTGCAAAAACCGCTATGTTATATAATGTCTTTAGCCTTTCTAGCTAGGTGTAGTTTTGTTTTGCCGTAGTGTGAGGCATCTGCACACAGCCTGCTCTGGCTCACCAGTGGGGTAGATACAGTCGTGGTGGTGGTGACAGTCGCAGTAGATATATTGCTGTGGGTGCTCAGTTGTTTCAGTTGGTGTGGCTGAGTGGCTCCCAGTCTGTGGGTGTAACTTCTGACTGGAGTTCCATGTAAAGATCTGTGCAGGTTCTCATTGCAAGATCAGGCAGAATATGACAAATCAATATAAATAATGGTTTCTGATTTATTAAGTCAAACATATATCCGAGCTCCTTTAATATTCCTATGTTTTACGATGCTGGCTCTTCACTGAAATACAGTCAGTCTAGGAAGGAGCTTTAGTAAAGGTAAAGATGCATTTTTTCCTTGCACGTTTAGATTTTCATCCAGCTTATTGGAGAAATATGCTTTTATTCTGTAATATAGTAATGCATTTGAAACTAACAAATGGAATTATGATTAGGTGAGTATACGTGTATATTTGTGTGTGTGCTTATACTGGCAAAATAAATTAATTTATTTTCATCAAAATATTGCAAGTTTTAACTTACATTTATAGGCTACTATTTAACCAAGAAAAAAAAACAACACAGACCAAATCATATTAGGCTGGGTAGGACCAATTATTACTAGGATGATTATTTTTTTTAACTTTATGATCCAGATACTGGGTAGCCAGAAATCTCCCTAATGAACAGTTAAGGTTGAACACAGCTTTATACACAGGACACTTGCACTAAAATCTCAGCCTTTAGTTAGCATACCACATCCAGATTCCCATAGGTGACGGGATGGATGGTTTGCTGTTTATATTTTAAAAAGAACATGTTGCAACCCTTGATGCACAGCCATAGCAGATCCTCACCAAGAAACGTACAGTCAGTGTCCAAAGTACTGCTGGGAGTGACTTAAATGAAAATTCAGAGAAAATGGTAGTGGATTTCCCCATGCTGTCATCCTGGATATTGTCCCTTTTATTGGAAGCTAGAGATCTTCCTGTGCCTGAAAACTACTTCTTTCTCAATATACTTTTTCTGCGGTTTAATCCAAAGGGTTTTTCACCTCTCTTGGCAATGTGCTGCTCCTTTTCTCAAGGATCAGTCACTTTTGACATATACTGAGAAATTAATGGTTTTAAATTGGAAGGAAAAAAACCCTAACAACCAGGTCTGGAAAAACGGCAGAACTTCCCCATGATGAGATTCATGATAGTGTGAACTGATCTCCCAAACTCCATCACTGAGAAGATCTAAAACTGCAAAAGAGAGAACACATGGAACTCTTCAGGGCATCCTGTCCAAAGCCTTGGTTGATGAGGGTATGCATTTCATACTTATTTATTTCCAGTCACATGAAGAAAATGCCTTAGTGGCCATCTGTGAAAGAAAGAAAGTTTACATGGCCTAAGTAAGTTTCACAGTTAAACAAGCATGCTCTAGCAAAGTAAACCATACCTTGCTTTCAGAGCCATTTCATGTTGTCTACAGATACAGGGAATAAAACCTGTTTGAGAGCTAGGTATGATGGTTTACTTGGGCTGTTTGGTTTTTTTCCCATGAAAGTTTGCAGTCTGTAGAGTCTGTTTTGTCTGTAATCATGATAGTGTATGAGAATTTAGACTTTACAAATTAAGCTGGGCCCTGCTGGTAACTACATTTCAGAGTAGCACATGTAATCACCTGCTGTGTGCTCTTATTTCCTCCTGACACTCATAATTTAAAATAAATGTGCCAACTGAAACAGAAGTTTTATAAAACTAGTTGTAATTGATGTGAAATCAGGAAAGTTTAAACAGGGGTGTCAGTCATTGCAACAGAATGAATGTTTTAGTGGTTAGTGATGTTTATAATATATTCTTTATGAAGGCATGAATTATTTGAGCTAATGAGTATAAGCATGTGTGTGGTGAACAACGTGCTTATGAGTTCTTAAGGATGTGATTTTCTCTAAGACATTCTGAAATTACTCCATTTTTAGGGATGATTTTTAGAACAAATTTCTGTAAATACGGGGCAAGTAAAAGAGAGAAGGGTTTTGATCGTTTAGCTGGTTTTTAAAGGACTTGGCAATTCCTTTGTTTGCCTTCTCTCCTTCCTACAGTCTGCTCTGGGACTCCACCCCACCCCCCAAACCCCCCAACCCAATTTGTTAAAGACGAATTGTTGCCCGTGGTAACTGCAGAGAATTTGTTGAAAAGCACACTTTTAGAAGACAATGGGCTCTAAATATACTGTGGCACAGCTTTAAACTTTATTAAGTCTGTCTTGGACTACCCTCTCCTCTCCCAAGTTAAAGGGAAGAAAAGTTTGGCAGCCTCCATGCTGGGAGCGTGATTGATGCCCAGAACATCTGAGAGACTTTTGTGTCCAGCGTGCTCTCCATGAGTGCATAACGTGTGAATACTCAAATAAGGTCAGCCCTTATCAGATGTAATCTAGGCCTGAAAGCAGATCAACGCTGACAGTCATACCCCATAAGTGAGAACACAAATCATCCCTGCATGCTTTGGACAAGTTATGGGATTTTCTCCCTTCTTGCTCCCGTTTTACCCTTTCCAAATGGGGGAGGAGGTAACAGAGCAGAGGGGAAACTTTGGCAGATCTCTGGGAAAAAAAAAAAAAAAAAAAGACAGACCCTAGAGGAATACGTCCCTGGAATGGTAGGCGGCCCCTGCCACCGGGCCGCTGGGGGATGGGGGCTCTTTGCAAGGTGGTGGCAGTGCCGCCGCGGGGGCTGGGGTGCGCTGCTCCCCTGGGGGCTGCCGCTGCAGCACCCCACGGGAAGAGCGGGGCCAGAGGGAAGAAACTTGAGCAAAAGAGGTTCAACTGTCTTCTCCAGAGCCTTTTCAGGGTCTTTTCAGAGATTTCTAAGCACGCACGTCACAGCTTTTGTTGTGTGCTTGTCCCTGGGTTTGAATGCCTCAGTTTTTCAAAGTGAGTGAAAGCATCTTTTTAATCTTTTTGAGTTTTTACTTCACGAATAGGGACGAGGTGCCAGCTTTCATGGAGAAACAAAGCATTGCTAAGCAGGTTTTGTCTGAAAGAAGACCCTTCCATTTGTGGATATTACTTATTGTAGTTTAAGTACTGGATTATTTTTTTAACTGTGGGGGGAAAGAGCAGTAATGAAATGTAAATTTCAGCTTTATTGATTTGTGCTTCTGTTTAGAAAACGATTTTAATCAGTAAAGAGCTTTTACGGAATACAAAATATATAGGAAAATAGCATAATTAGCAGGAAGGAAACAAAAGATACAGTTACATCATTGATGACATTAACAGCTATGGAAACAATGATGTCATCTTCTGTGACGTGAAAATATTTTTTCCACATTTATGATAATTTGAAAATTTTCTTTCCATTGTCAGAAATACAGTGTGACATCAGTGTGATAAATTGCACTACTTTTGCTTGCTTACATACTCTATATGAATAAATGTGTAATACTGAGGTATTCCCCAGAACTGAGGGGAGGATCCATGAATGCTGCCAGCCTGCCTGTAAACCCTGTAATTATAGCACTTCATTGCTTACTTCATTTATTTATTTTGCTCTAATAACAACAGGATTGTCCTACTCATTAAAAATGCAGAACAAGAAAGATTCCTTATTTGCAGCTCATACCTTGAACTCTGAAGACCTTAAAGAAATGTGAGCAGGACATGTAGCTGCAAACAACTTCTCTCTTCCTTTTGGTTCCTATCAAAGGTGAGAAACACTGAAATACCGTACAGGAGAGGAAACCACTTTTGTCATCAAATCCATGACCTTGGTGTGCTGAGCAACCATGTCACACTTTTTTTTCCCCCTCCTCTTTTTAATTCCAAGGAGTGATGAAGATAAGTGTTTTAAGTAATTTAAGCTTTCTTTTTGGCCACTATCCGAAGGAGGAAAGCCCTCTGATATCCATATATCCTGTATGCATTTGCAAGGAAACCTAATTTAAAGACATCCATCACTGACTTCCCGTCTAAAAGATTCTTTCTGCTATCCATCCCCTAAAAATATGTGCTAGGCACCAGTGGTTAATACTGAAAAAGAGCTGGTGAAAGCCAGCAACTTTTAAGAGGTGCTCTACCATGGCTAACTTTTATATGGCTATTTGAGGATCTCTAGTTCCCTTCAGCAAGCCAGATAAGCTAAGCGTGGCCATCACAGTGCAGCTTTACTTAAACTGCCCAGTGATGGTGCAGCTTTCCAGTTGTATTAGAGGTCCTTTCCACCGTGTAACTTGCTACTGCACTGTTACATCTGTGGACAGATATAAACATGAATTAAAGATTGATTTTTAAACAATTATGTTTGCTTCAGCCTGCACAAGAAACATTTTTTTTTGATATGTTGATTCTGCTGGCATCCTAAAAGCATTCCAAATTAGATTCCCTGTACTTCTAATGGTAGTCTTTCATATTCAGATGTTTGCAGCACCCAGTCCTTCAGAGTCACACAAATGGGGCTTGTGATGTCTGTCCCTAGTGTCCAAAATAATGATACTCTTGCATCTTGCAGTCAAAAAGGTCATAGGAGTGCCATCCTGTGTTTGTTGCAGGAAAAATCGTCAGCTCTGTAATGTTTGATGAAAGATGTGTCATGTTTGGCAGTTTGGGACTTTTATTTGTTTTAGTAGCAGAATAATTTAAAATGATGTTGGCAGATGACAGAACATTGCTCTAAGGGTTGTTTTTCTTTGTGCTTGGGAAAGAAACATCAAGCATGTTTTTGAAGACAATATATGTTAAATATGAATTTTGGAATTAAGGTAATTTCACTAATAAGTGCAGAGCAAAGCTGTAATTAGGACTCATATTAGAAAATACATAGTTTAGACTAGCATTTTACTTTCTTGATATATATTCCAGTGCAAACACATGAAAAATTATATTCACATAAATTATGTATTCCAATCACTTATATAGAAATATATGTCTGTGCTGCAGTTGCATTGTAAAATATTGTAGTGATCAAGCAGGTAATACAGTTTTGAACAAAAGATGAGGAAAGAAAAATAAATTTCGCGCATCACTGAGAAGAAAAGAATAATGCTCTTCCCATTTATGATAGCTGGTCAAGATCTGGTTTATGAATGCTTTGGCCAGATTACTCTTGGTCATGTTAAGATTAATTTTATTCTTCTCATACTAATCATTGTATGACAGCTGCTAGGCGGCCACTTCAGAGACTTCCATTTCAGTAAGCATCATCAAAGATGCGGATCTTCCCCAGAAGGCTTCTGAGGGATCAAGTTTTTGGAGCAAAACACCATTTGAAGTGTGGCAGTGGAATTTACCCATTTGAGATGCCAGGCATCTGTTAGCTACAGCACTCCAGTATCAGTGCCAAACTGAAAAAAGCATTGTCAAAAATGAGCTAATGAATGACAAAGCCTAGTTTTCTCATTCTTATAGATAAAAATACTCTCATTAAAAATGACTACATATTGATATAGAGTTTATTTGTAAACACCTAGTTTTCCCCTGCTCTTGGTTTTTTTTTTTTGCTTAGTGGTAATTGGAAGTCTTTTTTAATTATAGTATGTCAGTATGTAATATTCTTGTTGTACTGCCATATTCAGTGTTTTAGGGAATCTCACCTGTGTTGTTCAAGAACATAGACCACATGCTTCTGCTGTTTGATGCTGTAACAGTTGTTCAAAACACTTGTTCCTGTCCTAAGAGGCAGATGTATAGATGGGTTATCTTTTGGATTTGCAATCATTTATGCTACCTAAGCAACCTTTCTCTGGGCAAGAGATCAGAATTGGTATATCAGTTGAAAATAATATTTTCCTAATAATCCTAGCCGTTGAGGAGGTGGCTGTGTTTTAGTGTACCCAGTGGAGAAGAGACACACTGCTGTGTGCAGTGTCACCATCAGGGGTGAAGTTAAATCCATGTACACGCCTGATTCGCTAACTGGCTTACAGGAAAATCATGCGCTGCACACATGTTGAAGCAGTTTATTTAGTACTTGAAGAATGACACCAGCTTAGAAGGTGTTTATAATGGTTGTCCAGTGAGAAACAGTTCATGCTGCAGGTAGGGTGCTTTGCCTTAAATCATAGAATCACAGACTTATATAATGGTTTGGGTTGGAAGGGACCTTAAAGCCCAAACAGTTCCACCTCAACTGCCATAGGCAGGGACACCTCCCACCAGACCAGGCTGCTCAAAGCCCCATCGAGCCTGGCCTTGCACACTTCCAGGGAGGGGGCATCCACAGCTTCCCTGGGCAGCCTCTCCCAGTGCCTCAACACTCTCAGCGTGAAGAATTTCTTCTTAATGTCTAATCTAAATCTTCCCCCTTCCGATTTAAAGCCGTTTCCCGTTGAAAGAGCTGTGCAGAAGGGTAGCTTTCTACATCGCTGCTCTTCCCTGGCTGCTCTCTGCTACTCCTTGTGATCACTTTCTGCCTTTGAAAGAGGGTGGCGGTTCCCGAGCGCGCTGCTGTGGTCTCGGTTGATGGAAACGTTTGATGTGCGAAAGCCCGAAGCAGTTTGACGGGACGGTTCTCGCTTCCTTGCGGGGCTGGGCGGTTCTGCCAGGGCTGGGGGAGCCGAAGGGTCTCTCGCCCAGCGGCGGCTCCCCGAGGGCAGCGGGCGGGCGGTCCCACGCTGCCGCCGCCGTCCCGGCTGCCCTTTTGTTGCCGAGCCCCGGGGGTCGCCGCTTGCCGCGGCTCCCTCCCTCCAGCCTGACGGAGCCGGCCGGGGAGGGAAGGGAAGGGGGCGCGGCGAGGAGGCGGCCGGGGCCGGCGGGCGCTGCCATGGGCCGGCGGGAGGAGCGGCGCTGGCCGCGGCGCCTCTCCCTGCTGGCGCTGCTCTGGCTGCACGCCCGAGGTGAGCGGGAGGGCTGCGCGGCGGGGCGGGGGGGGTGGGGGGGGTGGAACGGCGTTTGGGAAGGTGTCTGCAGACGGGGCGAGGGTCTGAGAGTCAGGACTATCATTTTGGTCCTGTGGGGCTGCCCGGAGCGGCGATGCGGAGGATGCTCCGGAGGCGCATGGCTTGCGAAATGGCCAGCGTGATCGGGCGAGGGGGTGTAAAGAGCAGCTCCCGGTGCTGTTTTCTCTTTGAAACTACTTGCACTGATCAAAAGAAAAAAAAAAACTTTTAAAGCAACTGCGTTATGTTAAAGCTGCCTCTAGAAATCCTGAGAGATTGTAGGCTTACGTGTTTCATAACTTTGTCTGCAGACTCCTTTTAAAAAAGGAGAGGGGGTTTTTAATAGTAACTGTAGACTAAGAAACATTGTACTGGTTTCATAGGAACACTGCACTTGTTCATTTCAGCTTTAACAGGAAGACATCATGCTATTTATAAGTGCAAATGCCATATTTACCCATCAAGAAACAAAAATTTGACAAAGCTAATAGGAAAAGGGGGCACTAATTAGCAGTACATGGAGACTGTAACAAGGCAAAATTTTGATTGTGAGCAGAATCATAGTGGCTTTATTCATTATGGAGACTGAAAATAAGGAACTTGTATTAATGGCTTTGAAATGTACAACAGTTGTATTTGTAAAGAAGTTGAAGATGCTGTAAATGAGATGGTGTGTTTTCACAAAAATGTGCGTGCAGTGGTGTGCTTCATTCACATACTGATGTTCTTTGGAAGAATTGTAAAATTACTGTTGTTGAAGAGATATTTTCAGTTAAGCTTGGTGGTAAATAATGAAACACTCTCGATCATTTGACTTGGATGTTTTCATCATGAAACAGTTCAGCAAGCTGAGTATTACATCTGAAAATAAAAAGAAATATGCACAGCGAGGAAGGTTTTTCTTTCTCCCCATAAATCAGTCAGTTACGTTAACTAAACAGATAAACTTTCTGTTACCTCACCTACCGCCCTTCAGCATTGACCATGAGGTTCTCTGATGCTTGAGATTATTTTGCTCTGACTTCCTAATAAGATATTATAAAGTTAAGGAGCAGAAGAAATAGCAGTGACACTTGTGTAGTCCCATTTGTCCAGAACGCTTGTGATGGGAAGCGGACCTGGTGTCCATGGAAGCAGCTGGCCTTGGGGAGCACATGGTAGCTGTAAAGCAGGATTCAGAGCAGCAGTTGGACTGCAAGAGTCTGTACCAAGTGTGTATGCAGCTCAGATTCAAGCTTGCTTGGTTCTTCATTTTCTGCTTGCATCACAAGAACCACTGAACTGATGTTTTATATCTGATGTTTGAGCTCATTTGCAGATTTGATTGCAGAAGCTATATATGAGGCATAGGAGTGAGCATGCTGTACAGTTTTGCATGGTTGATACTGAAAACCTAGGTTTAAACCATTCGCTGGTGCTGTTCTTCTGAAGTGATAATTGTGTGAAGTGCACACTCTGGAAATTGTCACACCTGACAAACTGGCTCTGGATATTTTTGCAGGAACCCTCAGTATTCTGTCAGCACCCTCTGCTGCCAAAGTGGGGAGTGCAACTGGGGCTACGTTAGCTTCCTCGAATGCAAGAGTCATAAATGCTTCTGAATCTTAATAGTTTATCTGTTCCCTTTTAAAATTTTGATGGGTAAATGTTTTGACATTTTTCTTTTGTATGAGCCCTTGAAAAACAAGGGGGGGTGTTAGATTATCCTCAGAGTTATCCAAGCCAAACTAATATGCTCCTAAAGACACTGAGAATCTTGGTGTGATGACCTTTCAGGGAAATCAGGTGTGTTCTAACTTAGGAACATCTGACTTAGGAGCTTTAGGTAGATCTGTAGAAGGAGTGCAGTAGGTTGCTGAAAGATGCACACAAAAAAACCTTATCTTGTTCAGAAAAGACCAAGATTTTTCTCTCTCCGCAGAATTCCAGGCACAAAGATGAGTGTGCAAAAGTTATACCAGAAGATAAGATCCTCGGATCCTTTTATTGTGTAACTACAAGTGTCAATAGGAGATTGCCAGTAGCATAATTTGAAACCCAGCTGCTCATGAGCTCACAGTTTGCGTTTGAGATGTGTTCCCAACTTCCTGGCAATTGGGAGTCAAATCTTTTCTTGATTTTTGAGCGCTTGTACAAACTTTTTAGGAAATGTAACTTAGTGGCTTGTTCAGCACAGGACTTTTTCCCTTCTGAGAACTATATACTTCTTGTTTGCCAGCACTGCTCAGAGGGCGAGAGGCTTGTGCTGGGGAGTCTTTGCCACGGAGCACCCATGTAGGTTCTTATGAGTGCTCTCACCAGCTCCATATCCTCTTCCAGAATTCTGAATTTGAGATGGAATCCAGCCCAAAAACTTTCAGCAATTAAAGGAAGATAAAGTCATAGCAATTGAAGCTGGATGCTTTAGGATAGTTTTAGGACCTAAGTCCTTGAAAAAAGCCTTGATATTTTTATTGAACCTTTTTTTATTTCTTAATATGTTTTTCTTTCTTTTTTTAAGTTATGTGACTGCAACATTTTGCTTCCTCCTATCCTTTGGGTTATGGGTCACAGTCTCATTGCTCTAGGCAGTTTCAAGGCCAGAAGTTGTCATGAGAAGAGAGCTTAAAATCAAATTAAGAAGTGTGTTAAGTAATTCAGTCCATGCCTCAGGCTGAGAGCAAGGTTTTCTTAAGCCATATTCGTTCTAGCTTATATTTGCCTAGTAGATGCTTCTATTCTTTCAGTTCAAAGCTTCTGTTTCCTTGCTGGATGATCATAGTTGGGGCACAAATTATACGCCTGTGGAGTCTGCCTCTTGCCTGTACATAGGCCTAGGGAGATCCTGATGGTTCTACATGGTTGTTAATATCAAATATAGCTATATCATTAATGTCATGGCAGGTTTGCATTGGGCATAGGGCAGGAAGGCAACACCAAGAGTTTAGTCAACCCCTCTGAAATGCATATGATTTTTGTTACCCTTGTTAGACTTTTCCTTCAGTGGTGAGACCACAGGTTTCCAGGCAATCAGTTCCCGTGCTTCCATATTTTCACCTATAGAGAAATTAGTCTTAAGCGAACTCTGGTCTTTTTTGTTCCAGTTCAAGCCCAATTCTATTTGTCTAACCTCTGCTGTGCATTTTTCAGTCTCTCCATATATTCCTCAAAATGCAGAACTCTGACCTGAGTGTTTATTGCATGCATGAATTATATTATACCAACCAAGCAGTGTCTTATACCAGCTGAATAACACCCCAGCTTCTCTCGATCATTCTTCCAACTATTTAATATATTTGAATACTAGCCCTGTTCTCCATTTCATGTGCAGTCTTGCTTGTCTTATGTCCACAAGGCCTATACTTGCCCTAGAGGGAATTTAAATATTTCTGACAGAGTGTGTTCTTAGCAGACTTCTGCTGTCCATTGCTTATCTCTTGTCTGCTGGTTGGGGTCTCTTTGGCTGAATTTAGTCTTGTCTACTCTAAACTTGAGATCAAAGCGTAAGGAGGAGAGGCAGAGCAGTTCAGTTAGACTGAGTTGCAGATCTTGTGTTCAGGGTTTAGGGATGCATGCTGATTTCTGTTTCTAACTTGCATTACAGTCTTACAGAGGGTGATTTTCCAGGCTGGAATTCAGACTTAAGGAGATAATTTCTGAAGCAAATGTTCAAAAGCTAAGTCAGAAAAAGTAATCACTTTTTGAAAACTGAAGCATGAATAACGTAGGCTAAAAGCTAATGTAACTGGACATTTAGAAAAAATGCTTAACTGAGCTTGATGATGCAACTAGAAGGTTGTACTGTAAAGGAAACAGGTAACAAAAGCTCTTCTTGCCAAAACATCTCTTCTTTTCTATCCCATAATCTGAGCAAAGTTCAGTTAAAAAAACCCAAAGAAATGTTTCACAGGAGCCTGAATTTTGGGGCAAAATTGTAGTTTTGGCCCAACCCCTTGCATCTGGCACTGCATAGCTGTATCAGTCCTATAGGTGGAATGAAGTGTAACTTTAACTTACTGTAAAAATGTAACTTTGTCAAGAAATGTAGCTTTTTCTGCCCATCATACCCATGTAAGATAGAGGCAGGATATTGTTTTGACAGATTTTTCCATACTATTGGTAGCATTCCAAGCAGAGCCACAAATACAAATCTTTGTAAAAGGCACTGACCATGTCACAAGCTTGTCCTAAACCAGTACATGGCAATTGCAGAGACATTAAAAAAATGTAGCCTTTGTTAGAAATATGGGGGAGACAGTATGAGAAAACTGGGCGGGACCTAGTTGTATCTTCAAGGAGGAGTGTATTGCTTATGCCTATGGTGCTCCCTGTTGGTATACTTCAATCTCATGCTGTAGAGTGAAACATCAGCCTTTAAAATTGACAGATCCAAAGCTGTAGAGACTTTGAGTAGATGCAATTGTTAATTGTCTTTGCAATCTAGTGAATATATAAGCCTGATGTAACAAAATTCTTTGGTATAATTACTTGTCATACAGTTCACTGCTCAAGGGATTTAGCAGGCAGTACTGTGCCTTGGTTTAATCCAAAAAAATTCACGTTCACCTGCTGGTCTAGTTGTTGTCTGGCAAAGTGCCAGGCCTCCCCCTCCTGCCTGTGATATATTTGCTGCTCCTTGATGTGTTTTACCACTCAGAGACTTAAAGCTAAAAATTCTGGTAATTAGGAGAAAGGACTTGACATTGTTTGGCTTGTTGAAACCTGAAGGATGACTTGGAAAGCGCGACAGGTAACCCGTGGGCTGCATTACTTTTGAGGTAGCTGTGCGGTGTAGTCATACAGCATGTGTTTAAAGTAGTAATTTTGTGAGTGTAAACTGATCCTAGTTACCATATGGCAAAATCCACTGAAAGTATGAACCCAGCTGTTAAACGCATAACCATGACTGCGTGTTCAAGAGTTTTATACTGCAGCTATTATGTGACATCCCCAGCTATTAATCTCTCACTATTAATCAGCAAAAAAAGCAGCTTGTGGTGAACATCAGAGATGCTTGAAATCTGATCTCTTCAACATCATACCTGGAGGGAAGATAGCAATACTAGAATCTTTCCTTCCTTTATTCCCTCCCTCCTCCTTTTTCTAGGAGATACAGTTCAATCCAGGACACATGACGTGTACTTTGCACCCGCTCCTCTGAACTGGAGTTTATCACCCACTAAGTGTCAGGTCCTCAGCTGTCTGGCCTCGACAAAGATACTGGGTTTGAAGGCTGGACATGTTTTGCAGTTTGGGAAACCCTTCACTCATATAATTTTTGAATGCCTTTTGTTCCAGTTTCATCACCACAAGCACAATATTTAAGTGAATTGAAACTAGATGTATGTGGCATGTGTTGGCCAAAGTAACAATCAAGCTTTTACTTTGCAGGTTACTTCAAACACCTCTTTGATTTTAAACTTAAATGGTCCTTTTGGGACTGACAGGACTACTCTTTTCCTGAAGTTCTTTGCAGAAGTGGAGGCGTAACTCCTTTATAAAATAACAGGACTGATGTGTCACTTTGCTTATCCAGATCAAGGATAGTAATGTCTGTTTACTAAATTCTATTTGCAACTCTACTGTTTTTTAATATGTTGCACTGCAAACTGGCTGTAGGAAGATGTTTTCTAATGCTACTGATTTTTATGATCTTTGTCTGTGGATTTACTGCAATGTTGAAATGGTACTAATCATCTGTCAGCAAATTTTTGGACTGTTCAGGCACATCATGTTCATGTGAATGCAACTCAAAATGTGTGTGCTTTGAAAGTGATCTTTACTGAAGTCTTGCTTTGCATTAGCTTAACAGCATAAAAGGTACTTGAGTCTTAGTGTATAAACATCCCATGAAAAGGAAATGGGATATTTGTTGCTCCTCTTTTGAAAGAGAGTTTGGGAAAAAGTTGCTTGCTGGACTTCTTCAAATAAACTTGTGATCTCCTTTGGGACAGCTCTGCTGTCCTGGCTTATCCAGCAGCCCTGTAATGTGTTCAGAAGGCATTTGTGGAGCACAGGAGCAATGGGAAGTATTGGATTGGTCTCTGTTCCTGCTTTGCTGAAGTCAAGAGCCTTTTGATTTCTGCTTCAGAAGTATTCAGTGAGCCACACAGAGAGCTGCAGCTCCTTTGTCATTAATCAACAGAATAAATATTATTCTGGTGTATGCGTTATGCTTTGCTAAGAAGACCACATCTGTGTGAATTAAGTCGTAGTTCTGTTTTTGAACACGTATTTATATCAGGCAGGTTTTGAAATAATTGAGTGCCAGATGGTGACACAGATTAACTCCCTAAAAAATTCTCCTGGATTTCTCAATATCTGCAAAAATAGAGAATAACACTTGGAAGAAAGTGCTACCCTTTCTAAAATGGTTGCCTTCAGAGGGATGAAAGATAGGAGCAGCTTGGAAAGGAAAACCTGATCATATTTTATAGCAGCACTTACCATAGTGATAACAGATCTGCTGAGACAGGCAAGACCTGGGCGGTGGAGAGAAATAAATGCTGGCTGTGTTTAAGGATTTTATGCAAGATGTTTATCCTTGGAAAAATGGAGGTATTTAGTGCTTCCATGGCTTTATTTAATTGTAAACATTATCTTAATTAATTTATGCTTTCTGTTGCTCTTTACACCATTGACTCTTCCTTTCACTGGTCTTTTGAGGAAGCCAATACAAGAGTGAAGTTTTGGTAAACAGATAGTCTAAAGATGTCTCAGAATATATTCATTTGCTTAAATATCTGATAGCATTTCCTTAAAGATGGAACAGTGTGGGTTTTGTTTGTTCCGACAGTATTCAGTGTCCAGGTTATGGCATCAGTACGCAGAGGACAGTGTGTGATTTGATTTTTTTCCCCAGCCTTCAAAATATTAAACTTTTGGTCAATACGGAATAAAATATACTATTTCATTTGATTCTGTTGTTTATAAATGTTTGATACACTGGGGTCAACAGACAATATTTGTGGTAGCTGTTTCTGGAATAAGTGGCTTGAATAAAAGCTAAACAGTCTGCAGGAAACAAGCATCTCGGGAACTCTGTGAACACCACCACTATAACTGAGCCTAATCCGGTTGAGTGAAAAATGTGGTTTCCTGTCTTCATTTGAAATAGTGTTTTTCAGGCTTACTGACATGCATCCTGCAAATTTAATTTTCATAAATATTTCATCTCTTTCTTATGCTCAATTTGATCTATCAAAGCCACATGATGCTGGAGACATATGGGGTTGTGTTTAAGCAGCTGGGTTTCATTTGCAGGACGTTTCTAGTAGATTTCTCTTTCTTGCCAACCACAGAGTGTCTTGGTGACTGTGCAGTAGCACTGGGAAATTCAGCATAAGTGACATAGCTTCAGAAACAAATGGGCTTAGATTCTTCTTTTACCTGCGTTAGGTACCATCTCACCTTGATGACTCATGGTGAGTGGTTCTGTTTTGTGTCTGGACAGCCTAAACAATAAGAGAATGTTTCCCACCCCACCATTTTATTTCCAAGAAAATTAAGTGGCTAAAAATCAAACTGTAGGAAATGCCAGTCAGCTTTGAAGCTGAAATGAAGAACTGAAAAATACCCACTTTGCTACTGTGCAGGTTCATGTGGTGCAGAAGTTGCTGTGGTTTTTTTTTCACTGGTAACTTCTATACAGTGAAGCTTTAAAGCAGCCAGCTGGAATTTTCTTTTAATGAAAAAATGCACAGAAGTCATATACTGAAATTCCACAATTACATGTTTAGTGATCAAGCAACTTATGTATTAAATACAGTAATTCTTAATTATATACACTATGTGAGGAATAAAGATAAAAGCATTTCTCACACTTCTCAGAACAGAACATACAATGACAGAGTGTGTAAATCAGCTTTATCTGCTTTTGGCAAGCAAAAGCATCTTATCTTTTTTCCTCAGTGATGGCTTTAACTGAGCTTGTCTTGGTTCCTTCTGCCCAGATAAATGCTGCTCACTGTGTAACATTTTAAGCTCTTACCAGCTAAGATGTCTCAGCATAAGTTATTCAGTGTCTTTGTACAGGCCAGAATACCTGACACTGGGTTGATGAAAAGGCCCCCTTCTGAGATGGGCATTCTGGTGAGCGCATTAACTGGGTCCCTCCATCATAGGGTGATCTGGTGGTCTCCTGGGACTTGCTCTGAATTATTCTTCAGTTCAGATTAGCTGTTGGAAGCTGAACCAAACTACATTTTTCTTCTTAAATCTGAATGCATATTGATTAGATTAATATGACATTATACTAACCTCTTTTCTATTGTGACTGAGCAACAAATGAAAACTCAGTATTTTATTTAAGTTATTAAATATATTCCATATGAATAAGGGCTAAGGCTACCAAGTAGATTTTGTTGAATGAATAACTGCCTGTGGGCAGTCACCAGCTGAATATACAGCTATAGATGAAGAAACAACATCACCACCTTCTGAATCTGTCATTACTGACTTCAGTGTTGCAAATAAATGTAGGCTTAATGAACATTCTTTCAGATCAGTTTTCAAAGAGCTGGAACATCTCATAAGCTCTATTATTTGTTCGATGTAGTTTTCTGAAAGTTCCTTTAGCAGTTCAGTTGTTAGTAGCTGCCAGAAGTTGTATTTTATTTGTTAATTTTTGCTGCCTTATAAATTGGAAAATAAATATATACCAGAAAGCATCCATAAAAAGAAGGACAGTAAAGAGTTGTCTGTAGTATGTAGGCTTTTATAAAAATTTATACCCGATTCTGTCCAAATCGGTTGTTATTATCATTTCTTCTCCTTCAAAAAGAAGTGAGACAGGAAAAAATCCAGCTATAGCTGCAATAAAGGAAATTTAGAGATGTTTCTTACTGCAAGTAAGGATAACACAGTTGCAGGAGGTGTTTTAGCTGGACAGTGAGAATTAAACTGTCTAGGGAGAAGCTTGTTCACATGGGAGAATTTGGGCATGGGATTGCTGCTGTATGTGAAATGGTATTTGTAATAGTTACTTCTGTATTTAATGTGCAGTAATTTGCATTTCTCCTAAATTAGTGTCTCCATACATACCCAGGTATAGAAGTATAGTTAGATTCTGATAGTTTTACTGGTCAGTTCCCTTTGAAGTGGTGTTCCTCAAAGCATTTGGGATTGATCCAGTATCTTTAGAAGCAGTCAGTGATAGTGAACACTGTTATTGTGGATGGTTATTAATGGTAACTGTGTGTTGATTCGTTTTTTTACAGTTTTTTTAATACTTGTCTTAAGCTGACTTTCTCTGGGATGGAGGGAGATGCTATGCTTTATACAACCTGCGGAGGATTTGATCTGGAATATCTACTGTCATTGTACATTGATATTTTGTTTTGTAAATGTACTATTGTAACGTTTTTCATAGATCACTCACAAATTCTTGTTTGGAGGGAAAGAAAGCCCTAGACTTTTTCTAGCTCTGTGGACATGCACATAAGGCATGTACATGTTCTGTTTAATAACAAAATAATACAACGGAAGAAGAGCAAGCTAAATCTCATAAACAAATCAAATGGAATGCCACTAAGTTATGGAAGTGCATAAAGTGCCTCGACAGTCATTTATGTAAAAACATAGCCTTTATAACCAAGTTTCTTTCAGCCCTGGGAATGGGGCTGCCAAACACTTTTCCCTTGAAACATACTTGTGCAGTAAGCTAGGATTCCATCACCAAAAAAATGTGGTAAATTCAGCTTAATGGTATATCCTTAATTTTGTAACACATAGTTTGTCTTTATTTTGGGTAACGGAGAGATATAGAGGCCTAACTGATGTAAAACAAAAGGAAAGTAAATTTGGTCTCTAAACCACTTCTTTTTTAATAGGTGAAGAAGCTCTGATTTTTCTGCAGGTTCTGTAAGTGATGTGTTTGCAGAGTCCTCCATTTAGAGAGTAAGGAGGGAATGTAATCTGTAGCTTTACAACTGTGGGCACCAGCACCTGCTAAGAACAAATGTTTCTATTTGTATGTTTTCATGTTCTGACACTGAGATGACATTGCTGCTTCTGGGAAGCATGTTTGTGCTTTCGGTGGGCGGTTGTTAGATGGGTGTTATATCAGAGAAGGGGTACAGCCCTACCATGGACGTGCTGACAAACAGTGAACAAATAATGAAAATGAAAACTGATGAAAAATTCTAGTGAATGGTGCACAACTCTCACTTCTCTCCAAATTATACATCTCTGCTAATGGACAAACACCTTCCATGCTTAAGAACTGAAGAGTTAGAGGAGCACTTTGGTCCTATGGTTAACACTTACTGAAATGATTTTTCAGACCTAACTAAAGGTGTTGTTGTATTTATTTAGTGAATTGTATAGATTTCAAAGATTTATAGAAATTTGCTTCTGAAACTGTTGGCTAAAGGACAAGATTTCTCTTATTACATGACAGCGTTACTGATTTTTATATTTTCAATGTTTATCAATATACTATTTCTTCTACTGTATTAGGGGAAAATTAAGTAACAAGCAGTGTGAAAAAGAGCCATCAACCCCCCTGCACACACACTATTATTAAAAAGAAATCTTCCCCTCCAAATTTCTCTTGTCTGTTTGATGTTGTCTTGGTAGTAACAGAAAAGAGGACCTTAAGGAAGGAAACAATGCAATTTTCTGAATAGGCAATTTTGTGTTCAGTCCACTAAGGATCTTTTAAAGATAGAAAAATAGAGTGGGATTTAAAAGTCTTAAGTTCATTTTGCAGCTTTGTAGTATAATCCCACATAGATGCACATCTGATTTGTGGATCCAGATCCACAGAAGTTCTGTGGCTGAAACAAGTTTGTCTGTTTTCAGTGGAAGTTAGACACAAAGATACTTTTGTGAATATGATCTGTTCTCTTGTTTCATCTTCTTTCCTGCAAAATGGAAGTAATATTGCAGTCTGACTCCATAGAGCTGTTTATGAGAAGCAGTAATTGGGAGCAGCTGTCTCCATTGGTGACAAAGGCCATAGAAATATTTGTAGATATATATGTATGTACAGGAACAGATTGTTGATATTCCATATGCTAGACCAAATGGGTTTTAAAATCTGAATGGTCCTTTGGCAGCCCACTTAGGCTATGAACTAGTTTTGTTATGTACCAATGTATTTTACAGGCAGCTCAATCTAAAATAATATTGAATAAATTACCCGTGCAGAATAGCAAAGAGAGTTTTCTCATTTGTCCATTTGCCTGTCTCACAGACAGGATCTTCATTCAGGGAGTGAAGGAAACCATATTTTGGCCTCATCACAAGAACTATAGGAGGAGGAATGGTGCAGGAAAGATGTGTGTCACAACCTCAGTACTCCAAATGAATGTGTTAATCTGGTCTCCTGCCTCATCTGGACCAAAGAATATAAGCAAGTGCTTAATGCACCCAAGCTAATACATTTTAAAGAGAGCAAGAAGGCATTTAGAAAGACAATGTCTAGAACTAAAATGATGGCAAGTCTGTAAACACTGCTTGGTAAGTTTTATATTCAGAGAAAATCATGCTGCACAAGCACAAAAGCAGAGGAAAATACCTTTACTAGTGTTGCATTCAAAATGTCTGCATTTATGTTGCACATGCAACCTTTGTCCTCTGTGCATATGCATTGCTAGTCTGTCCTTAATTGCCTGATAATAGATTAGCTTTTCCATTAGCCTCCTGCTTTCTTCAGTCCAAATGATGAGCAGCACTTGCATAGTAAGTCCCTATTCACTGTTGCATTGTTCAATGCGTGACTATTACTTTATTTACTGCATGCTATTCAGACCCTGCTGAGGCCATAATTATTCATTTCCTTTCATTTTTTTTTTCCTGAGACACCCATCATTATAGTATCTGAATGTTCATTAACTTCAGTTTAGTTTCACAGGTCCCTGGCAAAGGGGTATCTGTCCTTCCACTTCGCAGGCGGAGCATCAAGGCAGAGGACAGTTCAGGCTAGAAGAAGACACCCAGGCTGTGGTTTCACGTTTGGGAGAAAGTGACAGTGTTTACCTCCTTGCTGTTGATCCATCGGTCCGCTTGTCCCTGATACTTAGGCAGCTGCATGGTGGAACAGATCACTGATGTGACTGCAAAATAACCCCACCAAACCAGAAAGAAAAACAGTTTTTGATTGGACTGCTTTTTTCAATGGAAGTGTGTTCTGATGTTGGCTAAATCCATTTGTGAAATCATGCCATCGTTCTACCACATGCTTGGTTTGAGGTACTTTGAGCTTGATCCTTTGGCATACACTTACTCAAGGTAAATCATGGCCTTCCTGTCATCAGTGTAACTTGTGAGTGCTCAGTGTGCTTGTCAGTTAGACCCTAAGATTTTGGGTTGAGCACATAGAAAAGTGCAATAAAGAGCTGGGTATTGCCTGAGAACAGAATGACTTAGATGTTTCTGCTGGCTTCACACACAGGTAATACTGGGAGAAGTAGGTCACAGTAGGAAGGCATGTAGATACGTTATTTGGAGATCATTCCCTGTTCCTTTTTCAATATTTTTTTCTGCTCATGGTTATATACTTTAGCTGCCTTATAGGTTTCTAGCAAAAATTGGAAAAGGATTCTATAGGCAACAATAAGTATCCATTATTAATCAAAATAACAATTTTGTAGAATAACAATAATTCCAGCTTCTCCTAAGTAGGTGGGTAAGCTGATGATTTTTTAGTGTACTTTTAACGTTTTATAAGTGATATTGTTTAGATTTGAAAAATGCAAATGGGAACCAAAAGTCCCATCACATAGTGCACACACCTACCCGTCGTGCAGCATAATGCAGGATGATGACCAGGCTTATCTACTGCACAAAACTTTTCCCTGGAGTGAACAGAGTTAAGTGGCACAAATAATAGGTTACAAATCACTGTGTGCCTAGCACTTGGAGTGGACAGGACATTTTGCCAAGGCCTTGCAGAGACATTTTTCCACAGAGGAGCGATGACATTCAGCAAAACAAAGTGCCATGGTACGCTGTAGAGGAGCATCCAGTAACTCAACTCAATTGTCCCAGCCCATTCCCCTACTTGAGTGAGTTGGTATAGTTTCCACTGCCTTGGTTTCTCAGCTCACTTCTGCTTTTTGGTTTTGCCTCTGATGTTTATTCTCAGCTTTTCAGTCCATCTCAGTATGTTTTCTCCAGCCATTCTGACTCCTCACCAAATCTGTCTGTGTTTCCAAGTATTGGGATGAATGTCAGTGCATCATCTGCTGTGGTGTTGCACAGCTTACTGTAGCCTTGAGCAGGCAGGAACTGAAGCTTCTGGAAAAGTCCTGCTGAGTTGGCATGGCCTTTTTGAAGGCTGTCAGGAAATCCAACTTTTCAGGTCCCTGAGGGCTGAATTAGTGCACCCCAGAGGGATTTACCAGTTTATTACTTGGTCAAGCTACATTGGGTTTTCGAAGGAAGAATAACAAACTCACACCTAGTGCAAACTCTTCCACTCATGGGTAAAGATTTTGTCTAAGAAATGGTTAATATAACTGCTTAATGGAGTGAATTGTAATTCTTCAAATGATAATTACTACAAGCCTGTAATATTGACCTATTTTGGGAAGTCTCTACGTCTATGTGCCACTGGTAAGAATATAAGCCTTTAAGGGAAAAAGATCAGTCTATGAACACTGAACAGTTTTTTCCTTGGACTCATACTGTCAGTATTGTAGGAATAATTGAAATCAAAGCTTGTGGCAATGTGTGCATTCAAGATCAGAATTTCAGTTTAAATGAACAGTGGGGTTTTCTCTTTTTGGAAATGTTTCAGATAATGCTCAGTATAGCATTGGAATGGCTTATGCTTTGTAGGCTTTGGAGTGTGATTCGCTGCTCAGGTTACAACCATAGCACCGTTCACACCATTCATTTCAACAGGAGGGAGGAACTTGGTATCTCACAGGATCAGGTTATTATTTGGATGGTTTTCATATCCTCATATCCCTGTGATGCCTAATGCCACCTGGCAGAGAGTTTTTACTTTGACATATATTGTAGAATAGAAAAAGCTGTTTCTGCTGCTGTTAATAGTCAGCTGTTGGGTGTTTTAAGTCTGCTGTTCCCTTGATTCTAAGGAAGGAATCTTTTACTTAAGCAAAACATGGCCTTTTCCTGTCAGCAGCTGGGAGAATGAGGATTAAGTTCTATAAACAAAGCTCAGCGCCCTTGTCAGGTCTCTCTTTTCAGAAGCTCTCTGAAGCCATAATAATCAAAAGGCAGGTTTCAGGCGAAGCATTCCTTCAAAACACCTGTGTGTGCTTTCCAAATGATGAAATTGAATGTAGTGTCGTTGCAGCATAACGCACTCCAGCAGTGCGTCTAGGGGTGACTCTTTGGAAATTTCCCCTGAAACTCGGTGGACACAGACTGTAAAGAAATTTGAGACATTTCTGAGATGTTATGAGCGTTTGGTATCTGTTTCCGTAGCCCCCCTTGAAAGAGATATGAAGAAACTCTGAAATAGTGTCTTCCCTCCCTTTTTTGAAACATTCTTTGCCTGTTGGGAATCTAGGCTATACTTAGAGCATTTCACTTGTTGCTGAAGAAATTATATTGCTTAGCAGCTTCAGTCCAGCAGAGCTGACTGGTTTTGCCATGCTTTCCATCTTCTTTCTTGTCGGTTTGCCTATTGCTTTCCACATTCCCCTATAAAGTAACAGTTCAGTTGCATGTGCCTGCGTGGCAATACTGTGCTAAATGCAGTTTTCCATCAGTGCATAAGGAACAAGCTTTGGAAAGTAAAATTTTACTGCTGTGACAACCAAAATCCCAACTGGCAGAAGCTGCTGTTCACAAGAAATCACACGTACTGAATGGGGGAAAACACAGTAAATTGTATTGTTTGCTACAACTTCAGTTTGACTCATTTGAAAAGCCGAGACAATTTCTAAACTAAGAAACTTTATATTTCAAAATATTGATTAGTCTTTTGGAAAAACAAAGATTGTATAGATAAAACTGAACATCTTCTGAAGGAAATTGCATTAAACAATCAAAGGTCCAGAGAAAAAATGTGATCTGGATTACTATACTTGAAAAAGATGTTTTCTTGCCTTCTTTAAAAATAATCTTAAAGTAGATTAGGAAATACAGATAGAGTCACGGAAAAGTTTTTAATGTTGCTTTGTTCCTCTGTTCCGAGTTTCTAGAGTTAAGAAAGAGTAAAATACTGTAGTGTCATTATTTCCAAAGCTTCAGTGTTTCTTCAAAACAATTTTCCCCTAAGTTCCTTAGCATTTCTTCAGCTGCTGTTTATTTCCCCCCTTTTTCTTCTCTCTTATGATTTCAGACTGTCACCAAGATAGTCCAGCCTGTATTTATATTCTGATATGTACACAATAATGGAAACAATATGGAAGAATGTTCTTGAAATCTTGGAATTCCAATAATGGATTTTTCTTGATGATTTTGATAAGAGCTCTGTGGAGGATGGATCTTTAGGCTTGGTGGGCAACTAATGATAATACAGAGAGTTACTGTAACATGTGTTTTATGAGCATTACGTTGAAACATTTTGTTAAAATTTCAGTGTTAAGAAATAAAAAAGTTAAAGTACTTTAAAACAATTTTGATGTTTTAAAATCTGGAGGTTTAAATTCATTTTTTTTAATGAGTCAAATTTGCATTTTGGGATAAATATGTACAGAGTGACAGAAAATAAAACTGGAAGGAAGTCTGTGTTGCCTAGGCTGCCTCTCCACCTGAAGGCATATATAATTGTATCTAAGCCATTTCTGACAACTATTTGTCTAATATTTGTCTATTTTTTTATACCTTTGGGAAGAGCAATTTCTTCTTGTACCTCTGTAGACAATCTGCTCCCATTCTTAGTCAGATTTTTGAAGAAAACCTGATTTTCTGTATGTCTGAGATCTTGGTGTTAAAATTTCAGCCTTTATTTCCCCTTCTGTGCAAGTGCATATGGAGCTAAGAGTACGTTTCATCTCTCTGTGCAGAGACCTTTTACTTATTTCAGCGTTGTTACTGTGTAGCCCTTGTTTCCAGACTAAACAGACCTCATAGTTTTAATCTGTTCTCATAATTCATTGTTTTCAAATTTGTGAGGACGTTTGTTGCACCTTTCTGGACTTTTCTTCACAAATTCTTGTGCTTTGGGACTAATACTGCGCAAAGCACGACACTGCTCTTGATGAGGCTTCCCTGCCCTGAACAGGAGGCTTATTTCTCCTTATGTAGAACAGTGTATGGATATCTCCTGATATGGTAACTGATTTCTCATAAATTCATATGCTAATAACTTGCATTAAGTCAGTGACCCACTGTGTGATGCTGCAGATGACTGACGAGCCAGTTGTTCTCCATGTTGTATTTTTATGGCACGTTGTGACTGTTGATTATTTGGACTTGTCGTTACTGAATTTATAGTGTGTCAGAAATATCTCATGGATTTGTTATCAGTGTGTATTGTTCTTGTTAATAACTGTTAATGTTTTTACAGATGAAGTAGTTTGGGATCAGGTTGAAATTACAGAATATAATAATTTCGGGGGCAACCCTTGAAAATACATCAAACCTGTGAAAGTAAAAATTACGATTTCTAACCAATTAGTGCTAAACAAGTCATAGTGATAGTTACTTTATATTGTGTATGATAGTTATACACTCATATGGTTCAAAAATAAGTAGCATGGAGTTCCAGAAGGATGCAGTACCCATGCACAGCTCCTCTCAGTTGAGTGTGAAGGAGCATGATCAAAGCAAGCAAGAACAGCGTAGGCAGACACAACAGAAATTCAGAAAAATAGAAACTTACAGTGAGAGGGGCAGTTATGATAATTATGTAGCAGAACGTGCTAAGCTATTAATATATTTGTGGTGACATAGTCTTATTCAAGGACAAAGCCACTGTAAATTACTCATATTCCTCTTATTTTCCACTCCCAAGGTGATAAGGCTCTTATGAATTTCTCACTGAATGGAACAGCTTTATCTGTTTTCCTTTTTTATTTTTTTAGTAGTATTATTTTTGAAAGGAGGTAAAATAATCTCAGTTGCTTTAGCAGTCTTGTCACAGGTGATACAGGGCTGGAAACACGAGCCTTCAGTCTGGGATGTACTGCTAGATATGGCCACTTGAGTATGTCTTTGTTAGTGAGTGGTTATGCTGAATGTTAGATTTGAAGTAGTGTATGTATACTCACAGAGTAAAAAACCATGTGTGAAATAGAGCAGAGCTGACCAAAGATGTTATTAGCAGTATAGGCATCCTCAGTGCTGGCAGGGGAGGGAGCTGGAGTTGGCAGGTGGGAGTGGGGATGGGAGACCGGTGAGAAACTACCCTGTTGTTTGTGATGCTAGAGAATGGGAAGAGTTTGTATGGAGGGATTGTGATCACTACTGCTCTCGCTCTGGTCAGGCTCTCTGCCCTCACTCTCATGTGAGCACCTCCAGCAAGCCTGGCTTTCTGTGGCTTGCACGTAGACCAGGCAGGCAATGGGACTGATGCCATACTGCTTCCCCTATTGATGTGCTGCTTCAGTCCTGAAGAAGTTCCCCACAGACCTTTATTGCTGAAGCAGCAGTGCCCTTTGGGAGAGCTGTGAGGGAGTTTTTTCTGAAAGGAAGGGTGTGCTCAGCTGGTGAGGGAAGAGAATTGGGTAGGAAGGAAGCTTGGTGGTTTATCCTAACAACAACTTTCACTTAAACTGCTGTAAACATGGAACAAGTATGAACTGTTGGAGTGATGCCTCCCCAGCCAGTGTGAAGTGATGCCTTATTTACTGTCTTATTTGTAGCTAACTCAGATGCTGGAGGAGGCCACTGGACTGTAAAACCTGTGGACATCTTTGCATCAGGACATGTCCATCCTAAATATTTGACAAGATTGTTTTTCATTTTTCTGGAAAGCATTCAGTGCTCATCTGTGGGGAGAGAACACTGTATTAGAACACTCTACTGCATCTTCAGTAGACAAGTTTGCTTGCAGGGCCTGCCGCCAACCCCCCCGCAGCAATGGTAGCTGCTCTTTGCTTTGCATTCCTGCAGTTGGGTGCTGCTACCACATCCCCTTTGTGCTCAGTGAGATACTCCCCTGACTGCACAGAGGGAAGATGCTATCTCATGGGACGTGGAGAGAAATCAGTGCTGTGGCTGCTTCCTGTCATCTGCAATTTCACATGTCAGATTTCTTGCTAACCTTTTCAAATAATACCAAGAATATGTGATTGGCATCTAAAACAACACATTTGTTCCTAGCAGGAAAGACTAGACCCGGAGTGTCTTACTGCAAAGCTGTTTCCACCAGACAACGATCCATACTGAAGCTTATTAAAGTCACGTGTTCAATTTTTTTCATAATTGCCCCCATTCAGACCATGGCAGGCAGCCAATAAAGCACTAAGTGGAAGTTTCTGTCGGTCCACCTGTCTTTCTGTAGCTAACAAAGTGGGCCGTTTTTTGTCTTGTAGACGTTACACAATTTATTGTCAGAGGAACTTGTTATAAATAGACTTAAAATAAATTAGTTTGAGACAAGGCCAAAGCCATTTGACTATACTTCTTTGTATAGCAATTCATGTATTTATTATACAGAGTGACACATTAATACTTTGTTTGGGTGGAGAGCTTATTCTTAAACAAGAACAGGCAATTCGGGTTCTTAGCCATATTATTCTGTTAAATGTCCTAATTAAAAAGGATGACATCCTGATCAGCATGGATTTTTGCAATGGCACCAAACAATCTGGACTATGGGCTCTACTGCTTTAGATCGAAGCTCTTCCTCTGAAAGGGTTGCTGTGTTTTCAGGTCCTTGTCCTCTGCTGAAGCCCAATTTACATCTGAGGTTTCCTTTTGCTATGCTTCAAAACATAGGAAGACAACAGCGATTGCCTCATATTAGCCTATTTGGAGAAGTAGGAAACTAATTTTACAGATTTCTAGGAAATGGAAGTGTTACTGAAGTTTACCTTTCCTAATCTCTATGAACAATAGGTATGCAATCTATCAAACCTGTAATTAATTCGCAGTTGGAAGTGCCTCCAGGATCAGAAACTTGGCTCCAGGAGAAACAACACTGGCAGAAAAAAAAAATCTCCTGCTTTCTATCAGAGCAATTAATCCTGAAAATTTTCTTTGCCTGTGAGGAGATTGGCAAAGGCAGCTGTTGTTTCATCCTGGAAAATGGCCCAAAAAAGGTCTGCAAAAAAAGATTGTGCAATGTTTTTATTTTAAGCAGTAAGTTTTGCAGTGGGGTTCTGCGTTTTCCTTTATATCTGCTGTAAAATTCAGGTGGTATACGAGGATGTATTCATAGAAGGAAGTGAGCAAGCCAGCAACTTTGCTTACTGGCCACTTGTAGTGGAACACATCTGGATGAGCTAAGATAATTTAGATGAATAATCTCAGAGCAAGACGGACACTTTAATTTTGGTGATACCCAAAGTGTCAGCACATGATTTCCTTGTCCAGCCAGTTTGTGAGCATTAAAGTATCATGTCTGGTCTCACTTGGGTGAACTTTCGGCAGCCTTGATTGCTGTTACAAAGATTTTCTCACTTCTATAAACTGTTCTTCTGAAAGGGTTTTTCTGATTCATTTTCCCTGTTCACCTTCCAAGGAAAGACTCTGTTAACAGAAGATTCTCCCTAGAGAGTCTTGCCTCTCTTTTAGACCTTTATATTAAGACTCTTCAGCAAAATTCATTTTTTTAATAACTCAGTTTCAACACAAGGATGCAATTCACCTTCCATTAAGTATCGCTAGCTCTGAGGAACTTAGGAAATGGGAGAGAGGAAAGGAAGGATGTTGAAGAAGCAGCCAGTGGTTAAATTCTTGCTAAGACTTGACGTATGGCTTGTGTCAGGTGACTGGGCATATGACTTGTCTTTTGGCTAATATGTTTTGTGATTCTAGGTGTTTTTACAGGCTGAATTAAATTCTGTGACTTGTTTTTCCTGGGTGAACATAGATTTAATTCAGACAATATTAGACCTAATCAGGATTAGCTCTTTTTTTTGATTTTGCTTGGAAGGATGACTGAGGTGAATGTTCACCATTCAGTAAATGGGACGAAACACTGCAGTGTAAATTTATGCACAGTTCAATCTAGCGACTTTTCTGAGCAATGCAGAAGTTTGTCTTTTACTCAGGTCTGCAGTATGCACATTCATGTAGCTTGCAGAAGAGAATGAGATATAATCTCCCATCTCTGCCCACGCAGATATTCATTCTCCCTTGGAAGAACCGGGACTCAGTATATGCATAATTGCTTTAGAAAGTTGGAGAAAATCTCCTGATATTTTGATGATCTGATAAATAATTTGAAGACTCTTCTAAACACACTTATTAAACACTAAGATCTCTTCAGTCTATTCAGGAACTGGAGATTTATCTTCTCACCAAAGTACTTAAAGGGGCCTTAGCAATGTATCTAATTTTAACTGAACAAGGATTATTTGTACACACAGCTGTACTATTGGGTTCTTTCACCACAATAATGCTTGCTAAGGTCGCTGTGTTGTTTTATCCCTCCTGAAGGAAATGCCCAAGCTTTGAGTTTTATTTTCAGCACCTCCAGTAATATATCTGTTTCTATACACTTCACGTGTCTGTTCACACATGTATCCATCAGCATCTATTCAGTGTATGAGAATTGACACTGGAATCTTGACTTGAAGGCTACACTTCTGTCAGCGTGTAGGAGACTAGGATGAGAACTGGTGTCTCATTTTAAAAGATGTATTAGACATGCATGGCAATTCACAGCTCAACTGGTGTTTCTCTCCCCAAATTACGTTTGTTTAAACTTTTTAAAAACTCACAAAATAAAGAATTGTACAAATTCCCAGCAAAGGGTAGCATTCTGTCCTCAAAAACAAGTAATCCCAGTGTATTATGAGAAACAAAAGGCAGGGTTTTGACTGAGCGGATTTCAGCTCTTCATAGTCCTTCTCTTCCTTCTGCTAATGAATCAAGGTGAACTGGGTGACAGGAAAGTGGTAACAGAGGAGGAATTCAAATAGCTGTTTTGCCTCTGATCTGTAGAGCGTGGCAGTAAATCCCACTGCCAAACACTTGAAAGTAACCCCCAAAATAAAAAAAATCAGAGCCATTCTTTTCTGCTACTTCACTGCAGTTTTCCACAGAGTTGGCAACAAGAAGTTGAAGTACAGAGAAAATTATTTTTCAAAAGATAAACATTTCCAGGGTGAGCAAGTTTCATTTATGATCCTGTTACAGTGAGCATTATATTTACAAACACCTGTTTTCAGATTATATCTTTCATTTTAAGTTATATAAATGAGGGTTAAATCTGAGCTGGTGAGTGGTGTTCTTTGTAGGTGGTTTTTGGCAATGTTCAACTCTCATTCTGCTAAGATTTGCTTCAGTCTTCTATTATTCTGTGGGGAACAGCATTCATACAGTCTTATCCTAGCAGAACATAGTAATGCAAAATATAGATCTCTTCAGAGGATAAAGAACCTTTCATAATTTGGTCCCATTTTCAGCAGCAAGCATTTAAGACTAATTATATAATAAACTGTTCAAAGTAAACTATAAATTCCCTTAAGTTTCCTTGCAGCACGAGTCACTGCAGTCAGTAGCCATTATTTAAGATTTGCTCCATTGACTTTATGTGTATTCTCTCTAAGTATTTTTTCTATATTAACAGCAGAATATTCCACAGAAAGTAGCATAAGACTGACATTTTGAACATTAAATATTGAAAAATAGAAACAAATGCTTGACATCTAATACATTTTAATATTGAAAGGTACTTAATACTCTGAAAATGTTAATGAAAAATTTGTTTCTGTTGGCTTAAATAATGACCCTATGAGGTCGGCTGAAAGCAGAGGAGGCAGAAAAGGAGTGATGACTGGTTGTTAACAGTAGTGTGCTATGTGAAGCATGCTGAAGTTACCTTTAAAAGTCCAAATTGGGGATGAGGCAAACTGCCAAAACTGGAGGGCTTTTCTTATAGCTGCCCTCGTGCCTAGTAGAGAGTTCATGCATCAGGACTGCTATTTAATTAGTGCTAAATTTGTCTAATATTTGAAACTAAAGCTTATGGTTGTCTTACTAGCAAATGTAGATGTTATTAGCTTGTAGGTGTGTTGCATAAAGAGTCACACAGATTCTGACAGGCATCTTTGAACCTTCTCTGTCAATACTAAATTCAATCAGCTCTGTGCTAATAGAAGTGAAGCTGCAGTGGAAGCTAAAATTTACTGCCCTAGGATGTTTGTCTGCTGCATGAAATGATGCACGCTGCAACACATCAGTGAAAGAGGAGAAGAGATTTTTAGCTAGCCCTATTTTTACAGCTCACCTGGGTTTTCTGTGAGTTCTGTCTCTCCTCCTTGCTGTCTTGTAATAAGTAAATGGAAAGAAGCAAAGTCAGCCTTCACCTAGTAGGATGTTTTGAAAAGACTTGAGTGATTGACTGTGGAGTTCGTCAGCAAAGGAGAGCTACAAGAGAATACTTCCCTCCCTCTCAAAATGCCAGTATTCTGAAATTCCATGGAAAATGTTTGGTGTGTCTTTCATTATACTTTTTATCCAGTAGGCCTGGCCCTAGCTGTGACAGAAACCCTTGTTTCACCCCTGGGATTTAACCATTGATGTGAAGCTGCAGCTCCACAGCTTGGATTAAAAAAAATAGCATGGTTTGCGTTAAGCTTAATTAGATCCCAGGATTACTTTTAAATGATTCATTGACATCTTTGTGAGACCAAACTTTTGAGGTGAGTTTGTGAAATGGAGATGTTTCCCAATAGTGCACTGCCTGTTGTGTCAGTCTTGAATACCAAGAGGATGGTGGAATGATGATTTGTTTTAACTAGGATACATTATGTCACTCTATTTTCACGTCTGAATGGGGCTTTTTTAGATTTTTATCATAACTCTGTAGCTATTTAAGTGACTATCTCTTTATTATGGAAACAAGTGCCTTCAGCGATTTCCCGTAAATTTTCTAAGTGCTAATTTCCCAGCATTTCTACTTTTGGGGGGAGAAGGCACTTTAATTTCGCTTTATTTTGTATTTCTTTTCAGTCGAATATGTGATCTTAACTTTTTATTAAAATTTATGGATGCGATAGAAAATTTCTAATGAACTTTTTCATTGCTGTCCTTAACTTTTGTTCTAGAAGACTGGAAAGGGATATGATTGATAGAGCTAATTGAAAGAATTATGACAATTAAAAAGTGTAAGAAAGTACAGATCGGAAAAAAAATATTTACCAAGTTGAGTTGCACTTTAGTAATAGTTTCAACTAAATAAAAGGAAGATTCTTTAAAATTTGTACAACTCATTCTCAGTAAAATGTAAATATTTTTCTTCCAAAATAACATTTCCATGTAAACATTGACTTAGCTCTAAGCAACAAAATGAAAATTACAATGATTTCAAGAAGCAGTAAATAATGTAGACAAGAAACTAAATCCTTTGGGCCGAACAATATGTGTTAAAAACCGTGACATTTGCAGGTTGGCTGGAGCATTATCGGGGGAAGCTGCCATAGCTTATTTAAGCTTATTTCCAATTTTAATTTTTTTTTTAGTCACCAAATTTGAAACGTTTGTATGTGTTTATCCTCAGGCTTGGGCACCCCTGCTTTGTTTAAAAACAAAACAAGAAAAAAAAACCCAGACAACCAAAACACCCCACCCCAACAACGACAAGAGACAGAAAGACAGACCATCCAGGGACAAGTATTACGGAGGTCCGCGTGAGACAGATAGATATATATATATTTTTTATATATATATATATATGAAGTACACAGCATACATGTAAAACCAGACCATGGAAACTGATTATATTTCAAGTTGTCTTAATATTTTCATATGAACACCGCTATATGGGTGTCTTTTCTTTCTCATATGGCAGCATCATTGGTGACACCGAGTTCTTCAGGCGAAATGTACTTGCCTTACTACTTTTCAGAGCTATTTTCAAATTAAACAAAACATCTCCCAGATCACTTAGTGGCTTTCCTCAAACAGAAACTCCCAGGCGTCTCTTTCGATGAGCACCCCATAGAAGCGAGGAACGCTTTCCTTATAAACAAACACGTCCAGGGGAGGCCGGCCTGTCGGCTTGCAAAAATAACATGCGTGGAGGCAGGGTAAATAGTTTACATCTCCTTCAGCCTCTGGGTTCTGTCATGGAGCTGCTGGGTGAAATGAGCAAATTTGCTGTGGCCCAAAACATGAGTCTCTGAAATGGGAGGATGGAGAGATTGTGCTTTAGACAGCTTTTCACGGTGAAAAAATTTCTACCAATGTTCTGGACAAAGGGCATCAGGGCATCTAGTTTTGGCAACAGGCATCAGAACAGTACATGAGGTTTGAAGATTTCAGATATTATCATTTTTTCTTTGCAAAACACAAGCAGGAAAGGAGTCGTTTGCTTCTAATTCATATTTTTATGAACCACAAACTCCAAAATTGAAGAGCATATCCAAACTATGCGAGTACAATAGAAGTCACCTCTCCTTTACAACGAAAATATTAGCTGTCTGTGAAGTGTCCATAGAGAAAGGAGAGTGAAGATGCTTTAGAAATGTTTAGCTGTTTTGGAAAGGTGGGTCCAGAAGATGATTTGTTATATCTGAAATACGTGTCTGAGTTATGTGGGAGGAAACTTCATTGACTAGGTTTTGACAACTAATATGAGGGGAGAAGATCTACTCTAAATTTGCCAACCTCCAATTTTTATTTGTTTACAGCTTAAATCAGATATAAATCTGATCCTTGAGGATGATTTAGGTTTAGATGCCCATCATTTGTTTCTCTTTAACAGTCTCTACAGTTCAGGGAAGTCTCAGCACATGTGGTTTGGGACTGGAAGATGGCCTAGAAAATTAGGAAGGGGGAAACACCACCACATCCCTGCTGGTCAAGGAATTTTGAAAGGGTTGTTTCTTTTGTCAAGAAAAGCTCCCTGGTTGGGGTCGGTGTGGAAGTGGAGTACTGTGTCCGTATCCTAATTGCTGGGGAGTGGTTGAGAAGTTCATAAGCAGCACTAATTGCTTGAGTACAGTCTTCCCTCCCTTTTCTTTGGATGAACCCCTGAAAATCTTTTATTCAGATGGAGCTGAGTGTCAGCCTCTTAGAATCTCATGGCTGGCTTGCTGGCTTTATCGAGGAAAGGTTGGCCCCCACCTGTCATACAGTCTTGTGATGCCATTCAGGGGATTTTGGTGACCCTCTGCTCAGGCAAGTTGGAAGGAGTGCTGAGCTGACTTTCTGCTGGAAAGGGTGGCAGGGCTGGAAAGGATATAGTGATGAGATGAATCATGTTTGCTGTAGGGCAAGTTAAACAATGGGTATAGCATATTGGCAGAGGAAAATTAGCAGGGGCAAATTCTTTGGGTGACAGTGAGAATATATTTCTAAGGGAAATTTTCTAGTGCATCTATTCCTTAAATTGTTCTCCCTGATTCTCCTCACATCTCTAACATGGATGACTCGTGATTATTTTATAGTCTGTTGGGTTTTTTCTCTTGTTTTCTTATTTAGTTTGATAGGTTTATAAAAGGAGCATAAAATTTAAAAAAACACTATTTTGCTGGACTTTCTTAGACTTGTGCAAGAAATACAACATACAGATGGAGTAATTTGATTATGCTGGTTTCTTGTAAGCATATCTGAAAAGCATGTTTTTTTTCTCTTTCAATTTGGCAGAATTTTCATTTGAGCTATTCTAATACAATGATCTATATAAAGTGCATGTGGTCCTTGCAAGTCTGCTGAACCCCGTTTTGCCGTCATTGTTATGGGCAGAAACTGAATTTGACTTTGGCAGAAATGAAAACTTCTGAGAGTGCTAAGAAGGAGCAATTTTGTGGGGAAAGGAAACAGTGATCTTAAAACACTTGATTAATATTACTGCTGAATCTGAAAACATTTTATGCTAGTGAAGGGAACCAGAAATACGATGTTAGAATCTGTTGTTCCTAAGAATCTGTTTCTGAATGAGTGTGTGGTTTTAAAGTTTTCAAGGGTTTTGACTTCTTCCCAAGGCACCCTAGTATTTCATGGGCTGCAAAAAACAATGAACATGAAATCCAAAAGGGACCCTGTAAATCTTCTACAGTGCATGCTGGGCTTTGTTTCACCTCCATTTTTAACATCATAACTCTGTTTTCAGTGGGAACTTGGGTTTAGGTGAGAAACGGGGGAATTACTTCTGTACATAAATTGGCTGTATCTCACTGACAGAGGGAAAACAAGAATAATTCTGCTCATATGCTCATTTCTTGCCTTGAAACCCTAAACCCATTGGAGGTCGTGGCAAAACTAGCGATGATTGCACTACAGCCACAATTTTCTTTGTTAGCTTCAGGATATTTAAAGGGGTGAAGATTTGAGATCATGTCCTGTATTAGAGATGTACAAACAGTTTGCAGAAATCACTTATTCTCTTCTGAAACATGGCCAGCTTTGGAATTTAATCAGCTCAATTTAATAACTCATGTCAACAGCGCTGTTGAGGATAAAACTGAAGAAGCATGGTTTGTTTTATTCTGAGTGTATCACATCCTCCTGAAACTGCAGCCAACAGGATGTAGAATAAATTAGAAAGTGCTAATTCAGTTATTTTTGTATTTTACTCTTCTTCTTTTGGATGCTTTTTCATGGATATCTGAAGCCCTTCTTTAAGTCTGGCTTCCTGGGTTTGTTGCTTTATGACAGTTGTTTTCATATGAGAAATTCTGTTGCTGAGTAACAAAAACATGTCGTTGATTGTACAATAAAATATTTTTTTTTCTCTCAGAGTATATTCTGGACATTTCTGAACATAAATTTATTAACCTCATTCTTTCAAGTAGTTATTAAAAGGTTCTTTTGAGGCTAGGTGGGTAACATTTAGTACAGAACTAATGTGTATAGCCTACCAATCTCTAGGCTTGATGTTGGCCTTCGTGTTTTTCTTGTGTTAGGAGTCAGGGGGTTAAATTTTAGTTTTAAGCCAGCTTTCAAGATAAAGCTAACAGAGAGTACCCATGAGTTTCCCCCTCAGTAATACTTCCTCTTACTTTTCTTGATACAAACCCAGCAGCTGGAATGCATGCCTTGCAGCTCAGCTCCTAAAGAGGATCCTACAACTGTAGTCAGTTTGGCGAACATTATTGATGATACACCTGAATTTCTGACTGGCATTCTTCGGTTTGTGCTATCTGTGTTATGTGTCATTTCTGTCAGTGAGCAAACTGGGCGTTCCAGATATGCAGATCTGGAAGTGCAGTGTTCTAAAGAAATAATTTTTTTGTAAGATTAATTATTTATCAGCTAACTATGGTATATTTTATAGAAGGAAATTATTAAATCCTGACATTTTCTGATGTCACATCTATTTAAAAATTTACATTGTTTTTCTGCTGAATGTATTACTAAATATTTTGTGTTTCCTTGAATATGGTGGTAACCTGGGCAAAACCCGTCAACCTGGGCAAACCAGGTGGCTTTTAAGGATTTTTTTCCATAGTCTGGGCATGGAGATCAGCCCGGTTCTTTAGTTCACAGGGATGGTACTTCTGTCCATCACCTTCAGTCCAAGGGAAAGCTACTTTGGAAAGGAAAGCAATGTAGAAACATTATATGTAGGAAAAGTGTGTGAATGTCTGTAGTCACCACAGTCATCCTTGAAAACTGCTTTTTAACATTTTCCTTCTCTGTCTGCAACTCAGTGATACTAGTTGTTTATCCAGTATGGTCCCCACCCAGGAAGAGGCATTAAAAGATCATTCCTCTATTACAGAGTTGAGTGGGGAATTAATATAGCAGTGGTGCATTAAAAGAACAGTAAAAAGAATGTTAAGAGGGAGTCATTTCAGACAACTTTATAGGAAAATAATAACTCCCTGTGCTTATTTACAGAATACCCAAATATTTTTTCTTATTCCTTATTTAAGGTTGATCAGACCAATAATCAGGCTGTGTAGCATGGAAACAACCTCTTATTTGTCAGAGACTTGACCACCAACACATTCTTTAAGAATTCTGCTATTTTATAGAAGAAAGCTATTTTTTACCCTATATTTGGCATCTATCACCATACATATTCTGATGGAAAATGTTGCACAATTCAAGCATTTAGTTATGTTAACAGTATGTATAGTGAGTTGTAGTATATTACACTAATGGAGAAGTTTAATTTTACATCTTTACCTAGCTATAAAAGTAAACTATTTTATACAAATGAAAAGTTGAAAGCTTGGGAAAATATTTTTCTTTCTCTCTAAACTTACACAGCATCTCAGCTTGAAACACACATTTGCTGTAGGCCTCTTGTCCTTATGCCTTGGTGTGTATTTAGAGATTGACTGGAGCTAAAAGAAATGAAACTTCAGCTAGATGACTATTTCCATCTCTTTAAAATAGCCAAAAAGAAGAAAAGAGAAAGAAAAATCTAATTTTGGGTTTTTTTTTTAATTTTTATCAGTGAGTATAGCCACTTCCTTGCAGTTCCTTGTGAGGTCTCTAGAAGACCAATGCTTTTATATTTTATTGGCTTAATTATAACTTGTCACTGACTTTTGCTGAAATCAAGGTTTCTGTTCAATTTTATTGGGCTACTGGTAGCTTGGTGAAACTTAGGTGGGATCTCAGCTGAGATAAGTAGATGTCAGCCTCTGTTCTCTTATTTGGGTCTTCTCTAAAAAGAATACCAAACCCAAAAAACTTGATCAAGGAAAAGAAGGCAGCTTATTGTGTCAGTTAGCGACCTGGCAAACAATATGTCGAATCACAGGGCTATTGCCCATCTCCAGTTTGCTTTTCCTTCTCCACGGGAGTAGCAGTGCTCCTCTTGCCCTGCTCCATTCTGCAGCAGTAAGTTTGGAGTGTTTCCTGGAGGAAACCTGGGAAGGGCTTCCCTTCACAGGGGAATGTGAGGACCAGTGGGAAGGACATATGGAGGTTGTCCTCCTGTAGGGGACTGTGTCTGTTGAGTTGCACATGTGCTTGGTATACAGGTACATACTAGCTGGGAGCAAACAATGCCTGTTTTGGGACTGGGAGTCCAAATTGCATGTGTTTTTAAAGGGTTGTGAAAGTGGGGCGGATGAACAAAGGCTGAGGAAGGAGTTGAGGTCAGATGGCTTTGACGAAAGTCATTCAGGAAATGAGGTGAACATAGTGAAAGAGAAAATATCAGTGAGCTTGTCAAACCAAAAGTGGAAGGAGTGAGGGGCTGGAAGAGGGATCAGGTTGTAGAAGAGAACAGTAGACAGGTAGCAGAGAGAGAGGAAGGCAGTCCAGGAGAATATAAGTGGGGGAAAAATGAGTTTTTGGAAAGAAACTTAGTTGGTTTACTTAAAAGAAAACTCCTTGAAGAAAGCAACAATTATTTAAAAAAAAAAGGACTGTGAAAAAGAAATTAAATTCTTAAGACAGTATGGAGGAAAGAGGGAAAATAGGAAAGAAGAGATAGTGATTTGAAGAACAACAGACAAAATTGTGGGTAACGTTGCTTTACTTTTGTTTATAAGTGGTGTGAAATGTGATACTTAGGTTTTTCTTTTCAGTGTGGTACGGAGGACATAAGCAGTTGTTCTTGTTCTTGTTGTGGGTGTTAGAGCACATGCAGTACACGCTGCATTACAGTCTGTAACTGAGCTGTCCAGAGGGTGGAGTGGCTCTTTTCTTGTGCTTGGCTATGGCTTTGTCTTGTTTCATAAACAGCAATTTTCATTTAAAAAGTTATTTACTTTATAGAGTAAGATGCATATGATCACAAGTGTTACACCACAGACTTGTGCTCATTGTGCACAGGAAGAGTGGCTATGAGGACCATAGTCTTACATTGCTTATATTGACATTATCGTTTTGATAGTAGCAGTATTTCCAATTTTAAAATAATTTCATTTTCACAGTGATTTGTTTTGTGTAACTAATTCTTTATTTCCCTAGTTCAAAGCCCTCATGGGTTATTTATTTACATATTTTGGTTTATATATAAATATATATAACATAGATAATACACGAATAATATAAATATTTATTTGTTTATTATTCTTCCCTTAAAAAGTCTGTATCAGCTTGAAATAAACTGGCCAAAGACTGTGGATGCATGACTTGCCTTCTCCCTGTGCTTTTGCCCACACTTTCTTTTCCTGGTGTCCTTATTCCTAGCAACCATTTTTTGGGTGTTTGTACATCGAACAACAGACAAAAGAATCAATGGAAAATACAGCACTGTTTCGTGTGCTGTTTTCCTCAGAACAAGCAAGTTATGATACAGCTGGTTTTATCATTTCTGGATTAGAGTGTGTGGTTAGGATAGGCAAATATCCTCTGGCTGTGTCTCTTTTCTGTATTTTGTTATCCTGAAATGTATTTGGAGTTTCAGGCCATTCAAGATGATCTGGATGGAGCTGGGGAAGAAGGAATGCCTGCAGATGGTATTCTTGTACCAGTCCTATAATAATGATTTTCATCTGCAAACCAGCAATGGGTTTAAAAGAGCAATATTTTTAGCGTTAATGGTTTGCATATGGCAAGGAATATCATGGAGCATCTGGGATGAGGTCATATAGGTAGTTGTCACTTTGAGAAGAGGATCTACTTTTGGTTTCTGTGTGTCATGAACTCACTTTTATGTTATACTACTTTGCAGGGTGCTTAAACGCAGACTAACTCCTTTTCTGGCTCCATGATAAAGCTAAGTGAAAGCACGTTCAATTTTATAAATCATTTTAATGGCAATGTCTATTCATGTTAAAAGAACAAAGTCCACGTGATCCCACTAAAGGCAAAAGGATTTGTTTAGAGAAGCGTACAAGGCTGTTTCAGGAACGTGAAGAATTTCAGGTCCAGGAAAACACCTGCTTTAGAAGTACTGTCTCTTTAATTCACTTGGGCTTGACTGCTAGCTGAGTGGCCTGTATAAATCTGTCAAACTCTACTTGGAGAATGTTATCTTTACTCTATATTTATTTATGGGAACAGAACCTCTCTCTCAATATTTGTGTCATAGTCTTTAGGACATTACTGCTGTATGATGAAAAATAATATTTCTGTTGAATCTATTGTGTTGTGCCAGTGCTCCTGAATAGAAGAAACGATACTGGAGAGAACTGTTAGGAAAGGCGTTACTTTTCTTTTTAGATGGGCATGAGGGAGTTCAATATTACCAGAAAAACTGCTTTGAACAATGTTGATAAAGAAGGGGTTTAATGAGGCTGGGGCCGTTAGTGGAAAATTAGTCCGCATTAGGGTAATATTCCTTCAGGGAGCATTTATAATGCCTGCAGGAATGTGGGGGGGATGGATCAGATTCCAGCGCAACCTTGCAGGCTTTCAGCTGCCGACACGCAGTGCACCTGCGTGTTCCCCTGTCTGACCTCAGAGAGGGCTTGAAAAGCTCTGGCAACTGGAAGTGCAAGGATAGATCAAGTTTTTAATTTTTGTGAACAAAAAAAAATGTTTATGCATGTTTTTCTTGTGCTTAGAATGCCTTGTATTTTACGTATATTAAAGGATACTGGAAACAAATTTTTGTGGATTAGCTTTTTAGTGGTTTGGGATTGGTTTTTTTTGCTTTTAATTGTTTTAAACCAGTATCTTAAAGATCTCAGAGATATGTCCAAACAGATTAATAGTAGTCAGTTGAAAAAACTTGGTTAGTTGGCAAGACTGAAAATAATTTCATACTCTGTTGCTTATCTCCGTAAGAATGTTCTCCCTAGCAAGTGCAGATTCAGGCATGACATCTTTGGCATTTATCTCATTCACAGAGGTCTGGGACACCATCTCATTTTCAAATTGTAGTAATGTGGAAATAAAATGTAAATAGTACTTTACAAGGCTTGCCACTTCATAATGTTACACTTCGAACCTGGTATCTGTGGTAGTAAATTGCAGATTGTATGTACATGTAATTTGCATCACTTGGAATTAACTGTTTTGTAATTACACTTTGATTTGTGTTTATCAGATATCATGGAGGAGTTAAGCTATACTGCTTATGAACTTCCATGTCAGTAATTTTGCAGTATAACATTTTGGCTTATCAAATGCACAGATTTTCCTTTTTAGAATTAAAAAGTCACTGGCTTTGACATCTGTAGCTTATTTCTTGCGATCTACTTAATTGAGTAGCTTCTCTGTTTATCTTAAAATGCAGATAAATGGCTTTCAGAGCCGTGTTTATAGCTTAGTAGTTCCTGAAATAAGAGTCAACATTATCTCCTAGACTCTACCAGTCATAACTAATGATCCTTCTGCTTACACTGCTGAGCCAGTCAGGAGACACTGAACTCTGCAGAGAGCAAGGGCCCTGTGCATTGGGAGGGTAGTTTGTGTGTCATGGCGCCTGGTAGACAGGGCTTTCGTGGCTCAGTAGCGTTAATTGGGAACGAAAATTTGTCCTTGGCCACCTCTAACCCCATATCACTGAATTATTCTTTTACGAGTATGGATACAGACCAAGGGTGAGTTGACAGCATACAGTAGTCTTCCTTCCCTCATCATTTAAAGTAAATAGTGGCAGTTTACTCTCATATATTTGATTCAGTTCTGCCCATCAGAACGCATTTTGCAGTTTCCTATCTTTTTTTTGTGACATACTATGATAAAAGCCATGTATCCTGGTAGCAACTTCACAGCCTCTTTGGTAGCCCTTTCTCTGAAAAAAAAATCACGTTTTGCTGGTTGTATGCTATCTCTTTTAATAGTCTGTTCTCTATCAGCATTTTTACCTATAAAGTAACAAGAGGAAGCCTTAAAAACATTGAATTCTTCTTGTGATTGTGCTCATTGGAAAACACGTATTGGGTTGGATAACTGAGAGCCAGGCTGCTGTGGTGTATTCTATATCACAGGTAGATCCACTTTAAAGGAAGGGAGGGAGCAAAAGGCTACAGCTCCAGTGTGCGTTTCGCATACTGACCTTAGAAGCCACTGCTAACCATCTGGAAATAGGTACAAAATCTGTATTGCTCAGAATCTTTATTTTATTTGTAATTCCAGGAATTTCTTTTTTCTTCTACTTTTCTACTGTCATATCCTATGTAGCTTGATTATTGCTTTGCACCTGGCTGAGATAATATTGGTTGCCAGCTTATAATCAAAGGGAGAACAGAGAAAAACAGCTGAGCCGTATTAGGCAGGGGCAGTCTGGACTACATTTCTTTACTGCTGAATAACACACCACAGGTGCAGGATTAGCACAGCTTACCGTGCTGTGTTTGCTTAGTGAAGCACCCTGAGCTGCCCTCTGCCTCCTCACATGACTCTCATCTTCAGGGAATCTGGCAGTGATGCAGCAAGCCTACGGAAACCCGGTGTAAGCAGATGGCTTAGCTTTTCAACTTGCAAAGCACTTGCACTTCTTTCCTGTTCTTTTTCCCCTTTTTCTTCTTTTGTTACTTTTTTATTTCTTTTATTTTCCTTTCAATTTTTTTTAAAGCTTGGTTTGAGCAGAACATTGAAGAGTCTGAAAAAAAAAATTGAACAGTGAAGTTCAGTGGGTTTGCAGAATAGGCGAAGAGGGAAATGCGTGACTGAAAGAAAGAAGCATTGTTGGGATGCCGGTGAGATGCAGGGCTGCCTCACTGGGCACTGGGGAGCTGGCTGCTCATGATGTCCACTGGCTTGTGTTTGAAGCTTCAATTCTTGCAAGGCAGGAGTGGGGAGACATACTGGGGATTTCCTATTCATTTGCTTGGTCACAGTTCGTATGGTGTCAGAGGTCTGCTGCAAACCTTTAGATGTGCTTTTTTTAGTTTATTTTTAAGGCGCAAGGTGGTAGGTTTGTGGAAGAAATACTGCAGATAAACAGAAGATTTCTATTCCATTTTTTTTGGTGAGGAATGAGAAAAGAGATTTTTAGTAAACTTGGTAAAAGGCATTCAGCCTGAAAGTGAATTTAAAAGGATGTTTCTCTTTTTCTCCTGAAATATGCTTTTATGTTAATGTTTGGTTTTGAAGTTAACAAACAAACAAAGCAAACAAACCCAGTGGGGCTGATGGCTGGTTCCTCTTTGAGAGACCCAAGTGGGAGGGCAAGTATGGTAACCTGCCCATGGGGACAGGTTGGTGGTTTGATGGTAGTGGCATCGGCATTGGGTGAGGGTGGCATGTTCCTCCTTCTCTCCCAGACACGGAGCTCAGCAGGTAATCTGAAGCATTCAGACAGGGATATGCTTTTAGGCTGCTCAAAGACTTCAGAAAAAACAGAGCAGTTATATCTGCATTCAAAATTGATTATTGTTGTTTCATGCGTGCAGTTTTGGGGTATTTTTTTGTAATAGGGGTGCCTTCATCCCCCTTTAAATGGATTTATTTGTTTTCCAGCAAAGTGATTAAGTCAATGACACTTTTTGTTGTGTTCAGCCACATTTGCAGAAGATAAGATTTGTGCCTCAGCCCTCCTTCATGAATACAAAGATCTTCTTCATCACTTATGATTTCTACACATGCAGTTCAAATCCTTACTCAGCGTGTGCGGTGAGGCCAACAGCAGCGGCAGTCAGTTCAATTCAGTCCTTGCCTTGGCAGCTGAACAGGGCAAGAATTTATTACTGTCACTTGTTCAATTACTTAAAATATGGCTGTGGCCTGATGACCTGGCAGGGTGGCATTTGTCTCCAGGAAGAAAAATTCTTGCAGATCCTTGAGCACTTCATTCAGCAACAGTTAGTTGCTGAACATGTCATAAACATGTAGGATTTAGGAATGTTGATGGCATTCACCCATGAAAAATTATCAAAATATACTACTGATTTTTTTCAGACACTAAATAATCAGTCTTTTCTGGGAGATAGACAGGCACTTGAGTAAAAGTGGGGACAGGATTTGGTAGGAATCATCATCATCCCCATGATTTGGGAAGCATTCGTGATAAGCTAATCAATAAATTAAGTTTAAAGAAAGTTATGTATGTATAACCATAAAATGTTTTAAGAGCCATTAAAAATATAGCATCCTTATGCCATGAGATAGCTATGTGACAGTTTGGCTTTTTGAATGCCTACATTGTTTGATTTATTCTTATAAGATGTGAGAGTAAACAACACCAGCATGTAGGATTGAGAAAGGTGTTTGTGATTTAAGTAGGTTGCTCTTTAGGCTGAGCTGGGGCTATATCATGAACAGCCAAGTGGAGACAGTTAGAAGGGCACTGGCAGCGCTGAATAACGCTGGCACTGACTTCCGCAGGCGCAGTCTTTGATGTTGGGGTGAGAATGGTTAGCTGATATTTTTATCTTCCAGGCTCTATTTTTTGTCTTGACTACTGGCATGGTGCTCTTAGGTTTCTTTTCACTGGGAAACAGGAGCGACAATGATTTATTAAACATATCTAAGAGATCCAGAGGGTCAAAGCTGAGTATTGCTATTTCTTTTAAATGCCATTGTCTGAATGCCTCAGTCTAAATATAATCCAAAATGATAATAAGTAAAAATCTACTGCGTGCTTGTTTCAATCTCTAGTGCTTTCATAAAGATCAGTTAGCAAAGCATAGTTTAGTAGTAATGTTATCACATTGCATTGCTTCCTGCCTGCATTATTTTTTTCACTGTTGCTAGCATTCCGGAGAGTTTTCAAGATTACTTGTTTATGTTTGCATGATCTCCTGATGGTGGCATTCAGTGTTTGCTGCTTGGAACAGCAAGTCTATGTGGGAGTTTGCAGCGTGAAAGCAGAAATAACCAGCTTAGGATGTGAACAAAAATCTTCTTGTCTTTCTTTATGTAAAAATTTTCTAAATGAAGTGTGGCACAGACCTTGCTGTTTGTAGCTTAATATCCAGACTACTTGTTTCACATCTTTGTAACTGAGCTTCCATTCGCTGTTTTGATCAGGTGATGCTCATAGCTGGGAGATGGGATTTTGCAGCTGGCATAGTTTAATGAGTTTTTATTTCATTTAGCTAGACATTTGGAGGAACCATTTGCTCAGGTACATAAAAGTGATGAGAGATAAAAACAACCTCCTTCAAAGAAACTACTTAAGTAGTTTCACTGAAATAGTTAATTTTGCTTTAGTGTTAAGGAATACTGTAAGTTCGACGAAGACATGAGGCTGTCCTTTAATATGCCTTTGTACACCGCGTGTATTTGGTAGCTAATTTTCTATCTGAAGATGACCTATAAAGTAAATGTAAGCACTTAATACAAACCAAACTGATAAATAGAAAACTTAGATTTCTTCTTGTTGTCTCACAAAGCTAGGCTAGTGTGCCTGTAAAATAAATATCCTTTTCTAATTATTTTGTGGTACATTTAATACTATCACACTGGGGGGGGTCAGAAGCAGTCGGATCTAGCTTAACCTGCATCTCCTCTGTTTTTCTTCAAGTGTTGCTCTCTTATGACTCAAAATCTTTCTGAGGGTGAAGCCGGAAAAGTCAGTCATTCTCAGATCGGACCTTGGATTCCTGAAATATTTGTATCTCACCGTTGCAGTTTCATTACCTGTTATCCTCATAATGCATCAAACCGTAGTGCTTTTATGCAAATGTTTGCGAAATGTTTGTTCATTTTGAATTGTATAAGAACACACAATTCAGAAAAGAATAGTGTTTTTTTCAACACATTTTACCTTTGCTATGTAAAATAAGTTCTTGAAAAGAGATTAGAAATAAAGAAAATATGTTGATATCTTAATGAGAATTATGTGAAATACCTTTTCATTCATCTTTGCAAATATTGAAAACTTACATTTTAAAATCTTTACTTTGTCATGGAACATTTATGAATGGGACAGAAGGATTGTAGAGGGTAGAATTAAATGAGAGACTCAACAGAGTTAGGGAAATTACAGTGTGCATGGGTAGACTTAGTTACTGAATCCAAGTTAGCAGGCTAAACCTCTTTGTACTTTCCTTTGGCAATTTTAAAGAAGTCTTTCTTCTGTGTTTTTTTCCTGTTGTTATGCTGTCTCATGCTATGAAAAATACGCCAACCAATTCTGATTTTCTTCCAAATGAAAAAATATGTCAGAGATCAGTTGTGACAGCAGAAATAAGAAGAAATCAGTAAAAATAACACTCAGTCGAACTGTGGTGGTGGACAGCAATTGCATGTGCATTTTCCATGGGCTATGACACCAAAGAAGCTTTTGTATTTTCAAGTTGCAAGTAGTATGGTATGAGTATTAATTTGAAGAGTCTTGTCTCAGTGGCTTTGTCACAGCTTGTTACATTCCATGCTACACCAAACTTAACTAATTTAGCTAATAATGTAATGTGTGATTAAATTTATTTAAATAGACCTTTTGGAGAACAGTGCTTATCCTTTTCAAAGCAAGAGTAAAAGCAATTTCTGAAAAAAAAAAATTAGTGCTTTATACATGTAGCTATATTGGCACTAGGTGGCAATTCTATGGGTATGGACAGAAACAATTTTTAAGAAAACTATCTTGACAGAGTCTTTAAAATTACACCAGATTGTAAACCTTATTTATTTGCATCATGAATAGAAGCAAAATCACCCCAAATCTTGAAACATAAAGATGAGAAGGAGCAAGTTGTAGTTTGTATATACCTGGTGTACAGGAAATCCAGCATAGGTGGGAAATGTAGCAAGAAGTATGCCTGTTTATTACCATGGATGTATTTCAGGGTACAGCTATTTTCAAGTACCATTTGATAACCAGCCTCAGTTTGGGCTCACCAGTGCAACACAGTAACACACTGAAAGGGAAAGCACATTGTTTTCATTTTTCTGGTAGTTTTGTGCCAGATTTTGTTTACTGTGTTTTAGGATCAAAAATATGCAAGTCTCTGCATCTGACCTTTCCTTGAGATTTATGGTTGCCTTGAACACTCAGCAACAGGAAACTGTCATAATCCGTTTTTCATTCTCTGTTATGTGATTGTCACCAATAAAAAGTGTTTTACTGTTACCTCTTGACTATTTTACACAGTAGATCAGGCTGAGTTAAGAGGTATAATTTATTTCTTTAACAGCGCTCTGTTTTCATTGGTGACTATTTGCCAAAAAATATCCCATGGAAATTCTTTTATCTGATGGCTATAAAGTACAGTGAGTTAGCAGTTAGTTTTCTCCCTTTCTCTTAAAACAATCATGTTGATAGTATAACCCTGGCCTGGTCAGAAGTGGTCTGGCTGTAGTTTATGATATAGCTTAGGAAACTCTAGTAGGGTGTTACATGATAGTTTTGTATTTTAATAGATGTACAATTTGAGGAGAGGCACACTAACTGTATAAACTAGTGCAGGCTATAGATGAAGTAAGCTTGTGATTTAAAATTTCCATCCAACAATTTTATCTAGTTGACCGATTTCCTTCTGAGGTTTGGTGGGGTTTTTTTTTTAGTTACTGTTCAGACACTTTTATATGATTGTTACTTAATTTCGAGTCCAAACCAGCAGTTGAAACAGTCATTCCATGATATGCAAAGCTTCCTAGGTGCGTACTTTCTCTGAAGCCGTAGGCATCGCTGTGGGTGCTGTTGCTAGCCAGACGTCATTATTGGCCTGGGAAAATGTGAATGAGTGCTACTGTATTAATGTGAAACCTCAGATACTGTATGTAGAAAGAGAAGTGAGCACAGCACTCTTGATTTTAATTTTGTTTGGTTTTGGTGTTTTTTCTGAACAGACTTGTTTGTGGTCCTTAGCACCTTTTTGGGAAGCAGCAAGTCTGAATTTTACTCCTGACAAACCCATGCAACCAAGCTCATGGAAGGTTGCTTTTTCACTACATAGACAGTACCTAAATCACACAGCTGTGGCACATAAATCAATCTGTTAAGATAACTCTTGCTAATTATTCATCCTCTGGGTACAAGATGGCTTACATTTGGACTACAGAGTACAGAGTAACAGAATACAGAGCTTTTCACCTCCTAAATTACCAGCCTTGTTGGATCAGAGCAGTGCCCAAAAGTCATTACCATCTGATGGCTGTAGACCTGTGTGAAATGAGTTATTGGGCATTATCCAGATTCTAGTGGAGAAATTCCTGTCCAAATCACATAACTATGGCTACAGTTGGCAAAGGTTGGAGTACTTACTGGCAGCCACAGCAGAGAGCTTGGGGACTGAATGTACACTAAGAGATGGTCTCACTAGACCAAGAATTTTTTTGCACCTGCACGAGTCGATGTAAAGCTTAAATAGGCAATTTTGCTTTTGTGTGCAAGATACCACTGTCTACAGGCCTGTCAAACCATCATTAAACAGCATTGTTTAAAACCCAGGTATAATTCATCCTGATGGTTACGTCACTGTGATTGTGGAGTGGGGATCTGTGGTCACTTCTCTGTCATTTAAAAAAAAACAACAGCAAAACAAACTGAAAAAAACCACGAAAGCGTTTGCCAGATGTATTTAGATGTAAAAGCTTAGTGCTTGTAGATTACCATGAAGTCTGGGAGGGACAGGAAGCAAAATAGAACAATATACCTAAGAAGGATTATTTGTTAGCACAGAAGTTTTAGGGGTTTAGATTAGACTTTAGTCATTCTCATGGTCACCCAGGGCGATGCTCTCATTTTACAGCACTTTTATTTTCCTTCTTTTCCTTCTTCTGGCTTCAGGATCTTTGTAGATGTGACTTTCTGTAAAGGAGCTCAGGTGAAACAAAGCGTAGAGAGACACAGTAATATGTTTGGAAGAAAACAACAGTAGCATGTTGCTCTGAGCACGCCGTCCCCATTCTCAGATAGAGATTCATAGCAGAGGCTGTCATGTCACAATTTTGGGTGGTCCCACTCCTATAGAGGAGCAGTGCTCCAAAGAGAAGTAACAACCCTGGTGGCCACCTGCCTGTCCTTTTGGTGGAAGATGCCTTGTACACACTGGTGAATTTTAGTGGAAAAAGAGGAATATGCCGAGAAAATCAACAAAATTTGATGAAGGAATACCAGTCTGATGCTGACCTTCAGCCTCTCCACTTTTGATTGATTCTCTGATGCAGTCAGTATGTTTCTCAGCAGACTACAATAACCTCATTTCTGATACCACTGTTTTTCTGCAGTTATTCCAGGCTGTGCTCAGTTCATCAGGGATGGGAAGCTGGCCGTAAGCAGACTGAAACAGAATAGATTACAGTGGAGAAGCAGCCAGATTTTAATAGCCTGAAATCACTTGCTTTCAAGGCACTTGGACGTAGGTCCTTAGGAGAGCTTTTAAAATCCAAAAGGCTTCTAATCCTTAGACAGAGCCAGGGCTGAATGACCAATGTGTCCTTGTTACAGCAGAGCAGCTAATACAAGGGGGGTAGGCTATTCACAATCCCAAACTGTGCATTTCACGGCCAAAATTTTGAGGAACTTGTTGCCAAACTGGAAAGCTCCTTTGGGTTTCTTCCTACATGTTACCTTTTGAGGCAGGGACTCCTGAAAACCTTCATGCTCTGAAGTCAAGCAGGCATAGAAGTCAAAAGATCTCAATGAAACTCAGCTCTTGAGTGGGAGAAGAAGAGTTTTTACATGTTCCACAGTCATCTGCTGGGTGAAACATCTGAGTTTCAGAGGGAAAAGATCTGCTCGTTTTTTTAGCTAGCAGCCAGGAATTTAAGGCATGAAAGGAACAAGAGAATGGAGTGAGAAGAGATTTTATTTTTAGAAGACAGGAAAGGGCATCATTTGAAGTATCTTATTCTGACCTCTTTTAGTTTTACTTTATTTAATGTTTTTGACACTAGACTGCAATGTTTTTACACGAGTTTTGACCTTGGGCATTAGCTAAAAGCAAAATCCTAGGCTACGTCCCTACTTCAAATTCTTGGAAGGTATAAATTTGAATGCCAGCCTATCTGTCCTAACTTTTCTGAAAAACAAACAATATATCTAAATAGGCACCTGTGATGCTTGATAATGCTTCAAATTTCTTATTCCAATTCACCAGCTCCCACCTATCTTATTTTAACATAAACAACCAGGCCTAGGGATGTAAACTGTTGTTTATGGCAAGTTCTGCAGAAGCTCTTCATGATCATATCCACGATGTGTAATGGACACAGATTGCATTGGAGTATGAATGCCTTATACATTTGTTGAAAAAAGGAATGACATACAGTTGTATGTGTTATGAGGAAGGTATTTGGTTGTCTAAATTTAACAGCTTCAGGCACTTTTAAATGTGTAATTAAACTTTTCCTTTTTTATGCTAGGTATAAAATACTTATGATTTTGCACTCATTACTGAGGAAAGATCCCTACTGAAACTGTAGATAGCTGTGAAACTCTGAAAATTATATAGAGCAAACTATTTCACTCAGTTGTTGTCATAAGCTAGAAGTCTGAAAATCCTTGACAGGAATATTAATAGTTGAATATTCCCTATTCAATGTAACAAAGTAATACAGACGACAATTGCTGTTTGAAAGAGACCAGGGACCAAACATCTGTTGGCACTGTTTTGTTGTATGCAGGCTGCATTTTAAAGTATCATGAGAAATAAGCAACATTGTATTTTTTCTTAATTTAAGCGCTTACTGCATCTTAAGGTACAGCTATGAGTACAGAGATATATAATGCGTCTTGAGGGAACTAATACATTTAGTTCTAATTTTGACAAATGTTATTAAAAACAGTATGGGACTTCAGCATCCAGTTGTGTCATGAATCCAATTAATATCTTGATGGGGGTTACAAGCCTGTGGTTTGTGTACGTTTTGTAACTGGTTTTCTGTTTTGACTTTAGGAAGAGGTGAGCTAATAAAAAATCCAGCTCAAGCTGCTTGAGTTGTGTATTTTATAGGTGTTATAGTTTGATATGGTGAATGATTGTCTTTCATTTGTATTGTCTTAATACTATTAACATACCTCTTCTGCAAAGAATATGCAAGGAGTGGAAGGGATATAGTGTTCAAAAACCTAACACTCTAAGTGAGCTATCCTTATGTACAAAGCTCCACTTTCCCAGAACTAGCAAGTTTCATCTTTTTCCTAATTCGCTAGGGACAAGCTTGCAGGTCTCTTGTTACACTGAAGAAATCTAAAGTGTGTCTGCCGTTTTTTTCCAGTCCATTTGAAGGGCTTTCTTACCAGAGCTGGCACAGGAGAGGAGGAGTGTGCAGATGGAAGGCATGACGTGAATGCTTGTGCTCAAGGTCACTGGCAGGTCCCATGCTCCCAGAAGCACAGACTGGACTTCGTAGGCTCCCCTAACAGCATGGGCTGGTTGAACAGCCTTGCTATTCCTCCAGCCTTTCACTGCTTCAGGACCTTTCAGCCTGTTCTTGCCTTGGTCGTTGCTTGCTGTCCAAGCCCTGAAGTGTAGCTGCTTGTTCCCTTCACCTCTGCCTGTTTGCTCACTCTTTCTCTCTGCAGGGAGCTGAGGAGTATACAGTTACTGTCACTCTGCAATATATCTGTCCTGATAATGGAGGTTTGGGAGAGATTTGAGTTAAAGTCAAAGCAGCAGTTCAGGAGCCAATAAAAGTAATAATAATAATGCTGATTGTTTCTGAAGACTTAACAGTAAATTAAGACTTTCAAGCCTACGCTTTAACTACTCTGTTGGAGACAGCTGTTTGTAAGTAACCCTTTAGTAAGATTTCTTACAGGGAAAAAGAAAGTGAGAAACTACCAGTTAAAGCTTTTCATGCTGATCTCATTTTTGTCTTTGAGGCTTAAAATATTCACAAGTATTAAAAACTGATATTTATGAGTAGAGCTGGGGGGCAGCATGTGTTGCTTCGAACAGCTCCTAGCCCGTCACCAACATCTCTAGCTGTACTCTGCCAGCTCCATGGAGATACAGAACTGGTATTTTTTAAAGTAATCACCTCCATATATTTCAGCATTGTAAAGTACATTCTTACCTTTTATTTTGTTTATAAAATTTTTTTTATAGAAATGAACTGTTTTTTCTTCTTTTCCCAGTAGTGCTTATGCAATTCAGTGGCAGAAAGTGCTGATGAAATTGAAAGAACATCATTATCTGTTAAATCTTTGTTAAATTTTATGTCCATGTTCTGCTTTGCCTTAAGTACCATAAATCCCACTCATTTTTATGAGGATGTAGATGTAGTTGTAGATATGTGCCAAGTATATAGACGAAAAAAGTATATACACAAAAAAAGCGCAAAGGTGTAACCTAGGATTTGACGTGTAATGGAACAGGAGAAAAGCTGTACTCTGCAGACTGAAAAGCACAACATATCATTTTGGCAGCAGCAGAACTTGAACATCGGCACCTTTGATCTAATGCCACAATCAGGCCCAATAAGCCTCAATCATGGTGATCATTTCTGAGACTTCTACAGAAAATTGCTCTGTAGTGAACACTTCGCTCAAATAACTTTCTAAAATTTTGATGGGAAGAAAATCTTTAAAACCTTCATTCCAAGTACTGCAATCCAGCCTAGAACTGTTTCTTTCCTCCCCCTCCCTTATGTTTATAGCCAATTTTCTAGACAACATGCCCTTGCGAAGTTCTGGCAAGTTGAGCGTGGAGACCAGAAAAGAAGATGGTGAGAGCACGGCACCTGCCCCTCCACAGAAGAAGCTGTCCTGCCAGTGCCACCACCACTGTCCTGAGGACTCGGTCAACAGCACCTGCAGGTTTGTGGTTTCTATATTGGTGATGAAAGATGGGAAAACCTATTTGTGGGGTTGCTCAGCAGTCCCAGGTTGGCTGTTGCAGTTTCTGTTTAAGCAGTAATATGTCAATGAATTGTTTATACATTGCGTCTAAAAATCAGAGGTAATTTTTACCTAGATATCAACTAATTATTTATATTTTTATGTTAGGGTGTTTATATCTTTACAATTTGAGATAATACTTGCAATAAGTCATTGCATATGAAATATTCTGTAAGGTAGGAGTTTGTTTTTAAAGTTGCGTCTAGTTAATGAGAGGATACCTAATGGAGATACATTGAAATGTCAGTAAATGCTTATAAATTTATAATCACTCTCTGTGAAGCACTATTTATAAGAACCCTGCTCTTGTTGTGTACCTTTGCAATAGTTGACCTATCTTTAATAGGTCCTCAAGGCTTTTTTTTCTTGCTTCTATGCTAGAAGGATCTATAGTCTTCTGTTGGGTTTTGTGTTTAGAGTACTACAAACTTCTTATTTGGTTTATATTCTGCTTCCTCATATCCTCCTGCCTCCGTGGAGGAGAGGCAAGTCCAGCTGTGTACAGTCCCTGTGAAGGCCTAGCCTTTGTCTGTGTTGTACTGGCACTGCCTGAAGCAGCAGAGGTGACCAAGGATACTGGTGGTGGGACCAAGATGCTGTTCCCTTGCCCAAAAGCAGAGCTTGCTGGACACAGACTACTGTGGAAGGAGGGTAGTGGTCAAACACCTCTGTCTTAGGTTGAAGCACATGTATAGTTTGCTTTAGCAGCAGCAAAGTAGGGCTGAGCTCTTCATGTTCCACATGAGGAATTTAAACTTTTCTGCTTACGTAGAGCAGGTAAGATACGGGAGTTGTTCACCATGAGCTATAGCCTAGTGGAGTTGTGGGGATGTGAGAAGCATTGAAGCCGAACACAGATGTGAGCCCAGCTGGACATGCTGGTTGGGTATGCAGTGCTTCTTGAGGTGAGACAGTCTACCATTGTGTCAGCTTTTCAAGCCAGCACATTAAAAAGATAGATGGAGAAAGCCTAAGGTTGCTGAAGACATTATTTGCTTTGTTGGATTTTTTGAGTGTTTTTTTTGTAGCCTGACTTAATACCATTTCCCCTTTCTGTCCCCTTCCTTCAAACCCATCCTCTAGCCAGGAGTTAGACCTAACTGTTCTCTCATGGCAGTCAGTTTAAAAAGCTGTAAAAACCCTCTCTCATACCAATTTGCAGATCCCCTGCAGTGTGAATCAGCTATTTCCTGTTCCTGCCCAGCAAGAGCCACTACTTTCACACATGCTGTCTCACACATATAGTAACAGGGAAGTTGTGGATGACTTTTAAATCCATGACTTAGGAAGCACAAAGGAATCCGTGTTAAGGAACCCATTGAACAAGGTTTATAGTTCAGCTGGGTAGGCTTGCTGTTGCACATTGCTTTGTAGGTATCATGGACATGAAGTATTTTTCATGTTACCAGTATCTATGAGTAAATGTCCTATTAAAATGGATTTGTGCATTTCCCTCACTGTGATGCTCTCTTCAGAATCCCCCTTACGGTGTCAGATTTCAAACTTGGTTTTAGGTTAATGCCCAAAGATAGGCAGTGAAGTGGTAGTAAAACACAAAATGGTAACCCCTCTTGTCTTCATGATCTTTTTCAGGCTTGAAAGCTCTACTTGAGTGACAAAATTTTTTTTTCCAATTTGGACACCAAAATAATAATTGAAACTGGAATTTACCCATCAAATATTAGTCACTTTTCTGTCCAGGACGATGGAAACAATCAAAAGACTTGCATTGGAGCTACTTCTCTTCCCTACCCGGTGCTGTCACCTTAGTAGTATCCACCTTGCCACTTGCCCAGTGAGCAACAATGGAAGTGAAAAATTACTGAAGTGATTGGAGTAATAGAAAACAAGAACCCTCAAAAAATTAACTTAAAACACCCCTCCTTCATGGCTTACAAGCAATAATCCTTTTCAGGATGGTGAGCATTGCTATGGCTCCCCCCACCTTGTTGTGAGAACTGCAGTAAGGTAGGAAGGACACAAGGACACGACACCCCTTTTTTTTCCCTACATCTGCTTGAACTATTAGTCTGTCATTTGCTTCTTAAATTCCCTACTGCATAGCTGGCATAACAGCTGAAAAGTGAAATGGAACATTTCAGAGAGGAGGTGGCCCAAGTCTGCTGTTGGGAAAGTTAGTAGGTCTCTGGTTTGGTGGCTGGGTTGAGACTAGGTTTCAAAAGACTAGACCAAACCCAACTAGATTAGCAGGAATTATTAGTTTCCCCTGTGTTTTGGGATCATCCTGCTAGCCGGACAGTAACTTTCATATTTCATTTTTGCCCAAACAAGTGTTGGCACGGTTTTAAAGCACTCAGGAATTCTCATTGAACCTCACTATAAAGGAAATTTCCCCATATTGAAGTTCAAACAGTATCTATCACACTTTGTATGAAGAATAAATGAACTGTTCCAGATTAAAAGTTATTGCAGTAATTATCTGCTTCCCTCAGATGCAGCCACTAAGAGTCTTTTACATGTTGTATTTTATGAAGTCAAATCTCTCATCAGCTCTATCAGCCGGTTAAGCTTTGGACTGAGCTTAGATCTGCCAGCCCTGCAGGGTTGAGCCAACATGTGCTGGGACACCAAAAGGTCTGGCAAAGCCCCTGCAAAATTCTTTGAGCACATCCATATTTAGGGTTTGGCTTCTGGAAAGCATCAGGCACTGTCCCTGCCAGGGCTCTCACTGAAGCAGGGAAGACTTTTGTGTGCCCAGGAGCGAGGAGGGCTCTGAAAGTTCGATGGGAAAGCGTTTCCAGCTGTGTTAAAATTAAAACTCAAAGAATAAAATAGGTAGTCCTATTGCAATCATCATTCAGATTTTCTCATAAAAAAAAAGTCTGCCATCACTCCTGAAGATTTTGGTCTGCTACACAGATATTTATCTATTAAGGTATAACTCCTGCATGTAGTACCAGTAGTCTGAATGTTTATATAAAAATGAGGACATCTGGTGGCCATTTAAAATCCTCTTCTTAATTGTATTTTTAGAAATTTAAAAGTCAATATTCCTTAAACACATCTGTATCAAATCCCCTAGCGTGTTCGTATACAGAATTTCCCTTTCTTTATACTTCCACAGCTTAAGTCTGGTAATACTTTTGGGAGCTAAGGATAACACTGAAGCTTAAAATGCAGTTTGCTTTCTATATCAACAGAAAAGCAGTCGCTCTAGTTAGAGTGTGCTTTAAAAATGGGGCAATTCATGAGCACAAGTTTTGGAAGACCCATTACAAGGTCATCTAATCAAGAGAGGGTTAGTGTCAGGAAGCAGTGAAAGGGGGACAAGCCAGGAGCTGAGCGTAATGCTAGGGCCAGCCATATCCTCACTCACCAGGACCCCATTTCCCCAAAGGCACCGCAGCTCCCTCAGTGGCCCTTCATATGGCTGGTAGTGATCTGAATGTAGGCAGGAGATGGGGCTGGAGAGAGGCACTCCTGTACCATAGCTCAGGGAGGATCTTTGTGCTCAGACCTGAGCTTAAGTGGAGCAGGGTGTAGGTATGGGTGCGGGGTGGTCCTCGCACATTAGTGCATTCAGGGACCTAACAAGATATTTGCAGAAGGATCACAATCCTCTGCTTGTAAAGGGTGTATTGACTTGCACAGTGTAGAAATGTTATTCTTCTTTTGTAATATCTGTGTGATTTATAAAAGGCTTTCAGTAAAGAAGCTTAAAGCTGCTTCAAACACAACTAGGACCTTGTTTTACTGTTCTATTTCAAGTTTTGTGTGTACGAAGTAAATGCCCAGGTAGTTGTGTCTAATCATAATTAACTGCGTGTTTTAAAAAGTAGTGATAGTTTTAATTGGCTTAGACTGTAATGGGATTGCAGTAAAGGAAGAGTCTGATTAGGTGTCTTGTTGTACTTTATTTTGCATTCACAAATAAATGCTGACAGTTTTAAAGATCGGACTGATAAGATTTAATTTCTTGCGTGTTGCCTACTGGTCTTGATTGTGTTTCTGTGCAAGTGTGTCTTGAGGTACCTTAGTTATCTGAAGCGGTAAAATAATTAAGTGCTTTTTCAGTGTTACCAGAGGTGATAATTCACTTGAGTGATGCTATTTTCATTCTCCTGTTCTCCAAATGATAGGATTGAATTTTCTTTGTAATTTGGTATGTAAAAGGAGAAAGACTTTAACAATAAGCCAAAGCACTGAGTTCGGGCAACTTTTCTTTTAAGCAACTTTAATTTTTAGGGTAAAGTTAAACATTTTCTGATAAAGAAGCTATGGTGCGATCTTGCAAAGTAGCTTTCAAATTTTTTAATGTTTATTTTTATTTTTTAATGTAATCCTTTATACAGGGCTGTACTGGAGGCAATTAAATTTCCTTGGATGAGTAAAACAAAAAAATCAAAGTTCAACAGAGACAAATTCTTGCAAGGCCTAGTCTTTCCTTACCCCCACTACCAGGGCTCTATGTCTCATATATGGTTCAGCAGGTGACATTGCTCCAAGTTTTAAACAGAAACATGTTCACACACATTTTTCAATGGTGGCCCAGAAATTCTTTGTTCTTAGTTTTGTTTGGGGCTTGGCCATTTGGTATTTAATATAAACCTTATTAAATAGTAATGCGAGTCCAGTTTCCCTGTATTGAGACCTGTTGCAGTACTCTCAGAATTTTTTTGATGTGTGGCAGTACTTTGGTGTTACCATGCAGAATGGAATACCTAAAACTTCCCTTGCACAATGAATTTACTTACATCAAAAAAACCTCCAAACCAGCTAATATCCATGGTAAATCTGTCCTAGCATTAAAGAAGCAGCTGCATCATACAAATTCAACTGCAGTGTAATCTTAAGTTTAAGTAAAAAGTTCAAGTAAAAGAAAACACTTGGTTTGTGTTTAGATTTTGAACATAAAAGAAAGGAATACAAGAAAAAGGGAACAGTAGAAGAGGAAGATGAGTAGCTTTATTTGCTTCTTGATAGTTCCCACATCTACTGAGATGAATTTTGCACATAAGTGAAAGGTGCTAGAAAGTCTTGGTGAAATTGCAGAGGTGCTCATGCTTAGTGCTATTGCCGTATCTCAAGTTGTGCTAGCAGGTCTATAGACCAGCTGAATCTCATATTCTCAGCATGAAACCTCAACACTTTCTAGGGCTCTCCCTCACGGATTGGCATAATGGCTTGTTTTCCACATTCTGACCCCAGTGCATGACTCCCAAGTGTCAGGGAGACTATTAAATCTGTTTGATCTGATTTTATCATTTAGTAGAACAATGCATTACCCATTTGGTGGGCTGGGTTATGTCTCAGTCCTGGGAGAATAGTATGAGGAGGTACTACAGATATAATATTAATTGATAGACCTGTATGTCATATATACGAAAAGATACTTTGCTAGAAAGTGTTGAGAACACTCCTTTCTCTTTTTTTGTAGCATTGTAGGGTCATTGTTGAGGCTCCAGACAACCAAACAGCAGAGTGTGGTAGGAGTAGCATCACCATTTTAGAGACTAGCTGACTGAAAGCTTAGGCCCACTGTGTGCCACCTTCTTTGCTTTGTTGCACCTCTACCCCTCCTTGTGTTTGGACTAGCTGCACAAACATCTAAGGTGCATGTGGCTCAGCAACTGTGCAATGTTGTTCATCTCACTGGATTTCATGATACTCCCTGATGCACAGCCACTAATGACATTATCTTTTTTTAAAAATTAATCTGCGTTGAACACGTTTACAATGGCACTTTCTTTTATGGATAGTGTGCAGAGACAGTGTTGTGCTAAATGTGACCTTAAGCATCTTCCTTTAGTGAGGGATATGACAAAGTATGTGAATTAGAGGCAAATTGGGAGTCAGCCAGTTTTCAAATTAGATTATTTCACCCAGTCTTCACAGAAGACTATGAATTTCCTAGTTTGTCTACCTAATATAATCTAACGTATTTTGATCATTTTTAAACAGTGCAGAAACTTATCATATTGCTTTGGTTGGTAATGAAAAGGTGCTCTTTCAGATATTAAAAGCAGGAGTATAGAGAGGAGAGATAGTAAAAAATAATAATACTCATATAGACTCAATTGGAAATAAAGTATAAAGAATCTTTTCATCAAGTTATTTAACCCATCTGTTTGTGATAGTCACTGAAAGATGGAAAAACATTACTTTTCCAAGTTATATATTGGCATCCCTGGCTGCATCACATACATAGAGAGCAGGACAGGAAATCTTCAACAGTCAAGTTTTGGTAGCTGAGCTTTTAACATCTTTTGTGAGAAATGGCTGTTGGCCAGCGAAGACATCTGTGTGAGCAGCTGTAAAGTTGTTGTCCTCTGTTCCTCTCTTCTGACATTTAGTAAAGGTCCTGGTTAAGATCAGCTCTTTCTTTCTGGTAATCTCTAATTGTAGCAGCACCTTCTCTACATTACTGTCTGTCAGTATTTCCATGATTAACACCCTCTGTTTTCCTAGCATTTGACTTGACTGTAAAAATTCACTCTTGGCAAATAGGTGACACACCAAATCTGTGCTTATGAGTGATCACATCCAAAACGTGTTTAGTCACTGTCCTGCACCATTCTCTAATAAGATGGTGCTTTACTGGAGGTTAGTGGATGTGTACACAGTTGTATTCATCAACAGCAGGGTGAGTTCCTTCTTTACACAGCAGCATTCATGGAGTCTACTTACATGGAATTAAAATCACAAATTACACAGAATTCTAATTACAGAATCCTAGAAAATAATATTTCTCTACTACAAATTTTTGCTAAGAAGTGGAGAATAGGTTTTTCATATTGCTTTGTATGTATCAGCATGTGCAGTCACGAAAATAAACATAAAACTGGAGACGATGCAGGTTTGCCAGGCTTGGGTCTGACTTGTTATAATAGTAAGAACAGTTTCATTGCTGCTGTGGGCAGGTATGAGGTAGGGTGATCAATAAAACAGCAGTATGCTGTGGTCTTTACTTGCAGCGTGTGGTCCATCTGACATCCCATGAACCAGGAGAAGAGGTTGGGGGCTTGGTAAGAGATGCTTCTTTCTTTTCAGAGTCACTTCTACCTTTCACCCAAACACCTGGAAAAATCAATAAGTTAATGAGTTCTTATATTGCATGAGAACTTTTTTGTTTATTTTTTCTTAGAGGAAGAAACAAGCATTTATTTTGCTCAGCATTGCTATTTTTAATTGTCTCATGCTTTTCTTCATTCTATAATTGTCTGTAAAGAACATGATTTATTGTTATTGTTGGGGCTTTATAACTCTGCTGATTTGCTCTATCCAATCCAGTCTTGTTTGGCTTTTTAAATTTGGAGTAAAATTTTCAGGGGGACTAAAGTGCTTGAGGAACCTGAATTTAATTTTGAGAAATGAGTTAAGAATCATAGTCCCGTGGCAAGTCAGAAAAAAATGAAATAAACCCACTGACTTTCCTGCTTCTTCTTTCCCTTTTGCAAACAATTTGACCTTTGCTTCTCCTGTTTTCCTTTGGTGAACTAAGTGTTTTGTTTTTTGCTGTGGACTCTTAGCTTTGAAGTTCATTTTTGTGTTTCATTTCATAGAAATTTATTGTTCTGTTGCTCTGTCCCCTGGCTTAAACTTACTCATTATTTTGAATCAAAGGCACCAAGCAAACAAATAAAATCTAATCTAATATTGTACTCTAATGGATTCCTTACAATTTCTCTTCTTGGCAATCCTATTGTTCCTATCTTTTAAGCTTAAGCAGTGAAATCGAGGTAGTTGTTAACCAGAAGGGTTGCTGTCTCCTTTGCCTTACTCGTATGCACAATGTCAAGGAGGGGTAGAAGTCAACGTTTGCTTCTCTGAAGGTAATTTGTAACATGCAACTGGTTACTTTTCAAATCCAGAAGTCGATAACCAGTGATAGATTATTATTTGAAGTAATAAGCTTACTGTGGCTAGACCCTGCACCACTAATTTAAAAATATGCCACAGCAAATGCTTGACATGATCCTATCCAGCATCTCTCCGTCGTGTAGCTAATACTTACAAATTATGTTTATCTCTTCTACGTGTAACTGTGCCTCTTGTTTCCTACGTCTTTATTGCCTTTGCTGCTGTTGCTCTGTTAGACTCCCCTTTCATTCAAGTAATGAGTAAATCATCTAAAATTTCGCTGTGTTTCAATTTTCTAATCCTTTTTTCTTTTTATTTCCTTGTTTTAACTGAGTTTGTTTCTTCTCTTCTGAAAAATACTCATTGCATGTAATAACCAGTGTTATTTTCCTGGGGAAATAGCAGAATATTTTATTTTCATGTGACTTAAATATCTTATATTAAAGAGTTTTTTCTTTATTTTTGGATGCTCTTCTTGCAAATCAGTCAATTTGTGTTTCTTACACGTTACATATCTCCCTCAGACTGCTGAAAAATTAATGTACAGCAGTCTCAATAAAATACAGCAAAACTTTCTGTGCCCTCCTACCCCTCTTTCTATAGCATTCAGGCCTTTGACCTTCATTGAGGAAGGACATTTATCACCAGCACCATCGAGCCATCTGTTAGTGTACTTGTCCTCTCTGGTGCATGTTCTTGTAAACGGAAGCATTATGAATCACTTTAGGCTTATAACCCAAGTAAACAGTTATGAATGGTGTTGACGGTAACTCAAGGCCTCATATACAAGAGTGTTGCAGTTTGTAGTATGGTTAAAACAGCAATCACAAATCACCCTTAATAATATTTTATACTTATTATCTCAAAAATGTTTGTTTCTTCAGGACTCTACTGTGGTGCAAGTATCCATGCCTTGTTCACATGCACAAAGCAGACCTGTTATAGCATTAATGTTTGCATTTATATGGGTCTCCAAGATCTTAACATACTAGTGACCGTAGGCAGAGAATTGAGATGTTTGTTAGTGGTGTTACTGCGGTGAAGTGTTGGAAAGGTAAGTGTGTCAGCTCCAAGGCAGAGCCTCATTCATGTGTGCAAGAACTGATCTGCAGCACTGTCAGCTGTTGGACCACATTGCCAGAGGTTGCTTTGGGTACCTGAGTCTTCCAGCCAGCCTTAGTGCATCTGTTTGTTAATGGCAGATTTGTCTTTCAAGGAACAAAGTTTAAGACAATATTCAGCAGCATCTTTATCCCTTCAAAGCCTTTTCCTGATTTATCCTTTCCAATCCTCAGCACTGATGGCTACTGTTTCACCATAATAGAAGAAGATGAGACTGGTGGACATTTAGTCACCAAGGGATGCCTTGGATTAGAGGGCTCGGACTTTCAGTGTCGGGTAAGAAAGCCTTTGCTGCCTGAATGTTGTTTTGCCTTTTAATAGTTTTCAATTGGAAGTGCAGGCAACAGACATTACTATGTCCGTGTTTTTCACTTCTATTCATTTGACAGATGCTTGTTCTGCATTGGTTGCTGAGGGGAGTGCATGTACATCCCTGAATGGTCCTAACAGTAACTTAAGGTTTTGATTTTCCGTTGCTGTCACAGTTAACTCTTACTGAGAGGAAGTTTAAAGTTAGAGAAATGCAGTCTAATTCTTGAAGTCACCATGGTAGCTAAAGTTATTTAGGATGTTTTTTGATGGACCACAGCACCAGCTTTATGCCTTACATACAGTTGCACTTTGGTTTTGAATTTCTGATGCTAGAAATTGAAGTCCAGTGGTCACCTGATGGAGAGCAAATCTTGCTGTAGAAATTGAAGGGGTGGTGGCAGTGGAACAAGGTGGCTCTAAAGTGCCTTTCCTAATGTTAACCTTAAATGAGTTTACATGAGTAAAGGAATAGTCTAACCATCGAGGTCTGTGCAAGGTGTTTTACCCAGCTTCCCATGAGAGCAGAAGCAACAGCTAAATTATTATGCACAGCAATTCCTGTATTATTCTGCCTAAATTGTTTTGAATACCTGTGTTAACTTATTTTTGTAATGTAAGCCTAACTGATGGACTTTTGACTTTCACAGCCCTGTCTTGCACCAGTAGAGTCAATCGATCCCTTCTGCAGCAATAGGGTGCAATAGAAATGCATTAGGAGTGAATTCATCTCTTAACTATCTACCTAAAAAGTTTCTGGGGTATGCTCGGTGGCAGGAATCCTTACTCTGCACATCCTGCAGATCTGTAACAGACTGCAGTCCACCTAACAGGCACATCTTTCTCTCAAGTGCCAGAATGACGGTGCATATTTACAACATTCATAATTATTTTGCTTTCTATAAAATTGTTTGTTGTAGGACACTCCTATTCCACACCAAAGAAGATCTATTGAATGTTGCACAGGCCAAGATTACTGTAACAAACACCTTCACCCTACGCTGCCACCACTGAAGAATCGAGGTAAGGGGAAATGTGGTTCCAAACAGATCATTTTCTGATGTTGCTCTTTGTGCTTTAGGAGGAAGCAAAGCCAAAATTAAAGCACTTCCCTCCGACTACATCTGAATAGAGAAATAAATTGCATTAAAAAGTATCTCTGAATTCCTATAGGTCACGTGGGGAGCAATGCCTTGGCCCATGGTTGCTGATACTTGCTATTATTCCTATTGCATAAATGAGCACTAGATCGATTAGAGTCACATGATATTATTGTAGCACAGACCTGCTTGCTATCAGTGATCATACCAAAGACTTGGGTTACTTGTGGCAGAGGATCCCTCTTGCTGTGGGTGTTTTTAGCCTGATAATAGAATTGAACCCCTTCCTGGTCCCTGTAACATGCATCACTGTGGTTCATGATTCCGTACACTTCTGGGATCAGCTTTCCAGTGGTTAATCAGTTAGTTCAAGTTGACTGAGGTCCATTAAGCTTTTATTATTTAAGAGACCTGATAATCTGGCATTAGGACAATAACCAGGCACTAAAGCTGATTTTCAATTTGAAAAATGGAGCTGAAAATAGAATATAGAGTAAGAAGTCATGCACTAATTTATTTTTCTTTTTAGTTATCTGAGAACAAATGGACTTGTAGTAACAGTAGATTCTGGGGCAGGGTTTTAGCTTTTTTTTTATTTTCTGAAAACTGCTAAACCTATTCTGGCTGGATGCTGCAGAACACATTTTAGAGAAACGTATTCTAAGTAAATGTAAATTCATCCATGATAAACTCTTGGAATTGGCAGCAACAACCAAGATTTGTGGTGGTTAGCATAAAGTTTAGTCTGCGAGAGTCAGCTCAAGTTTGCAAGAGAATTTATAATCATGCAAATCTAGATCAGTGTGCAGATGCACTCTTAATTATGGGAACAGCAGATACTTACACAAATGCATGCTCAGAGAAAGCCTTCACTCATGTGAGCTGTTCCCTTCACGCCTATGAACGTCTGCACAGATGGACTGCAGAATCAGGCCTATGGAGAGCAGTATGTAAATATTTCAGTGTTGCAAGCCATTAAGTCAGTGAAACCTCAAAAATTCTGACTTCCAACTTAAGAGTTATGTACTACTTTGGTTTTTTTTTTCATTTTAAAAAGCTCTTTGGACTGAGAGAAAAGCTCCAAAAGGAAGTCAGTATTTGTTCACACTAACTTCATGTATCAATAAATGTGATTTCAGTTTGAAAAACACTACCATGATTTCTTCTTGCTGCTGACAGAGTTTATTCTATGTTAAAAGTACTTAAAAATACTGAACCAATGCCTAACACTAGACATCTGCTGTATTAAGATTTTAGTTATTTGGCAATATCTGCTGCTTATATAGAAAGCAATAAAACAAGCTATTGGTAGTGGCAGAAGTTGTTTGGATCAGTGTTGGTTTTGCTCTGTGTTTTTATGGTGTAAATAAAGCATCACTTGGGCACCATGGTGGCAGACTCATTAAATAGCAGAGAGAATATTTATTGAAAGAAACATTTCATAGAGTTGGAACAGGATTCTAGCTGCTCTGTGCTGCAAAGTTGTCTATTTTAGCATGACAAACAAAAGGCGAGGTATTCACTCAATATGTTCTGAAGACTTTTGTTTGAAATAATTTCTCGCACTACTGGTATCCTGATAGTATATTGTGGAAATACATTTCAGAAGATACTTCATTAAATGGGACTGTTCAGGGCTGAAGTCAGCACCTTTATTAAAGCCTCAAGTAAATATGTTGTTCTTGGTGCCACATCTGTTTTAATTTGCCGTTGCCATGTCTTAGTATGAAATCTCAGAAAAAAAGCCATAGTTTGAACTGTAGATTCTTACTACGACCAAGTACAGATACTGCATACAACTACACCCTGCTGCCAGTGACCAGTACTTTGGCTGTGATCATTGTTTCTATTGGAAACATTTAGATTAGGCTGTGATTGACTGAGTACCATTAGAATTGTATATCAAATTCAACATAAACTGTAAGTACAAAGAAAGAGAGGATGAACTTAAAAACAAGCTTTTAGGAACAACCTTCTGACCTTCAGGATTCCATGAAAAGTATGTATGTTCCTCAGCATTTAAAAAAGCAAATAGAAATCTGGCTTCTGATGAACTTATGCCTGAGGTCATACCTCATGGGAAACAGAGTCTAGGGAGAGCGTCCAGCTGCAGGTCAGAGGTTGTTGAACTGCAAGTTAACCTATGCACCAAGGTAACATCTACAAAGGCAAATGACTTGTGTTCTCAAAGTGCTTTTCCAGACCTGACATGTGCTGGAAAGTGTGTTTTACCCCCTACCCCATAAAAAGAAAGGAGGACCACATAGATGAATGTGAGACCTAGAGGAATTAGCACTGGTCAAAGCAAGGTTTGTTAAGCAAGATGGAAGAAACAACAGCTAAGCTTATCTCAGAACTAGCGGGATAAAATACCCCTGAGAAACCATGAAGTCCTCATCCCAGCTGTACATCTGTCTTATTAAGGAAATGAGAGTCATAATTGGGTCTGATACAACACCTTTGCTTTAAAGAATAAAAGATATTCCTGGAAATCCCAGTGAAAGCACAGGCTGAGACCAATCAAAAGAAGAAATATGTCTTTACTGATTTAGAGCCTATATAAGCAGAAATGGTGGTGCCACCGTGTCTGGCTCCCTGCCTCTAGAGCTAGTGATGAATGGGCAAGGGACTGATTGGAGGAATGATGGGTTTGATGTGTGCGCACAGTCTCCACGCCTCAGATTTCACTGCAGTTTTTACTCGGATAACCGTAACATTGTGAACTGGAGGGACCTGAGGAGGGCGGAGAAGCTTCTCTCCCTCTCATATGCTGACCTCTCCCTTCAATCTACTGGGTGGCATTTTCAATGCACCCCTCAGCACGGTGCTGCAGATGGCAGAGTGAGGGAAATGAGTGGCAGAGGAGGGGGTAATCACGGGAAAGTAACTGAGAGGCAGCTTGCTGTCACCCAAGACCCTCGTTTTCCTGCCATCTCTCCCTTTCTCTGCTGATCACCACTCTCACCAGCCACACCACTGTTTTCGTACAGCATAAAACTGTTTATGTGCCATTTGCTGGGCTTCACTATTCTCGGCCAGCTGAGGTATGTGAAGAAGCTTACTAAACTTACCGTGCATTTGTTTTGTGCTCCCCCCACCATACTCCTGGTAATCACTCACTTCTGCCTTTGTGGAAGTTACTGCTTATTCTCATAACCCTGCTACTTGGCACGTTGCAGTTGCTGAGTAACATAACACTAAAAAACACAGTGCTAGACTTCTTAAAGGACAGAGCATCTCTATCATGCAAACTGTCACTGACTGGTACCAATCATAGTCTCTACCACAGAGCCCACAAGCCAGCAATTAAGTGGACTCACAGCTGAGCTGCCCCATTGCTTCACCTGGCCAAGGAGGTGCTGAAAATGGTGCTGGGAAAGGGAGGTTTGTCCTGCAGCCCTGTGGCCGGAGGGAAAAGCTGGTCTTCAGCAGCATCAGGCTGACTCAGTTCAGCAGAGCAAACAGGCATTGCTAGTATAAGAATGGGGGCACGCTTTTAATCTTGTGTTGTCCACTTGCCAGCGGGTTTATGAAGTCCTCAAGTGAGCAAGTGAATGAAATTCTGCCAAACCAGTTTGAAAAACAGGAAGTAGTTCAAAAGTGAGACAATACCTCACTTATCATCAGTATTGCCTCTCATCATATGTAACCAAATAAATATAAAGACATATGGCGGTTGTTCTCCTCTCCTGTGAGACCCAGTTGCATGCCCATCTTGTGTGTAGTAAGCCACTACTAAAACTGTATTAGCTGACTTCATCAGCATGGGAGACATTACCTACTGCAAGAGCGTAAGCAGCACTGTCGCTGCTGCCTGCATCGGCGACTCGCAGCATGGTAATCAAGACACATTCCTTTAAGTCTTGCATGCTTTCCTGGCACTTGCTTTACGTAATTGCATTTGAGTACCAAAAAAAATTGCAGTTTTGGAGTCTGAAGTTTGTTTGAGAGCTACACAGCACTTCTAAAATGCCTTTTGCCTTCTGGGTGAATTAAACTACATTTATTTACTTTTTGGAATGGGAGAAGCCCATAAGAAACGTCGAGAATGGAGTTTGCAGTTTGGATCATTTAAACCCTAAAACCAGCTGGAATTTGATTCAAGATTTCAGCATCATTGTCATCCCCCTGGCAAATGTACATACTCAGACACACAGAGGCAGCATGACCAGTATGGATGCTTTACAAGTTCTGGTAGCGCAGCAGTTTGTGTCTGTGTAAATACGCAGGCTTCCATGGCTTCAATATCTAGCATACACAAGTATGACCAAGATCTGAATTGCTCCCTCTGCGTCTGGCATCAGCCTTCCTCACTGCTGAACACAAAAGCCCAGCCCTTGGAAAACCCTTGCTGTGGACAGATATACAGGTTTCTCCCAAGTATAAAAATCCCACCATTTGGTCTGCATGTTCTCTTTATCCTCTCTGCAGCTGATGGGCTGCAACATCTCAAACTGTTACAAACCTCATATTTTAGAGGAAAATGACTGGTTGACACAGGCTGCTTACAAAGCATGAAGTAGAGCCCTGCTGAGCAGCCATGGCCTTCATGAGAGAAGTCTGGATTCCCTAGTGGGCTCTCAGTTTCGCCTTGCAGCCTGCTTGGAGCGGCAGGCCAGGTAGAAATCTGCTGCAGCAAGGAAAATACTGGGCTCAAATGTTCTACTGATAAACATTGTGTCAGTGTCCTCTTTCAAAGGCATTGACTGTGTCTTGAATGTTTACGTTGTTAACGCTTCCAGAGCAGGTAATGACAGGTTAAAACATGACCAGTGTGATCAAAAGGTGTGTTGGTAGGTAATCGCTGCTTGTAGTGGAAAGGGGAAGGAAAAAATAGTTTGGGGGCAAAAACAGCAAAAGAAACTGGATCTTTAAAATAAAAGAACCTGACAGTAAACTAAGAGTCTCTTAGGAATCAACTTGTCTCATTACCCTTGCAAATCTGAAATGTAATAGTGCTGTTCCAGGATGAGTCGATACAGATAGATTTCTTGCATTTTATGATGTGTGGGGCATTAGAGTGAAAGATGCAAGACAGCAAGGCTGGAAGAGCTTTGGAAAACATAGTCCTAGTTTGCGTTGTACCGGATAGCAACTTTGGGAGGGTGGTGTGTGTATCTACATGCTGAAATACCGTAATTTTGAGAGTTTGTGGTGTAGGGGCATTTAAAGAAGAATAGTGCTAAGTTTCTTTGGTTTTTCAGCAGAGGAGCATGCACAGAGGTCAGACTCACTTGGCCTGAGTTGAGCGTACAAATTTGGAGATTAATAGTATCTTTTAAAGGATTACTTGAGTCTCCCATGCAAAGATTGACTGAAAAGTTTTAATGCTTTTTGTGTAATGGTATTTTCTGCAAGTTATTTGACACATTTCGTATGCTGAGTGTTTTACAGAAGAGCTGCTGGAAGGGTAGTTTTGCCCACCAGCACTGGAAGGCCCTGGCATACAGGGCTGGTATAGAGCGAATAGAGGAGAAAAGTCCTGCTCAGGTGCTTAAAACAGAATCCAAGAGACAGATTATTCTGCAGTAATGAAGATATATTTTCAAAGCTTTTTGTGGCCTGCCTTTTGAGGGTTGGATGTTCCCTCATGTCTTCTCTCCTAGGATAAATGCAAATTTTTTTTAATTTTTGTTTTTATTAACTGCTCAATATGGTACTACTTAATAAGAGTGATTTGTATGTCCTGGTTTATCAATGATAAAACACAGAGCTACAGGTCTCAAACTGATTTTTACATTCAGAGCCAAAATCAGATAGGCTTTTGGAGGTGTTGGTTCTACCCTGGTCAGTGAGGGTCAAAGAGGAAATGCGTAAAATGCCTGGGCAATCCAGGCGTATTTTGCACAAGACTTCAGTCAAAAAGAAAGGAAAGAATCTTGTGTTAGCTGCACTTTTTAAGACTTGCGTGTCTTTTGATACTGACCTTGTACCACCTCCCTTTCCAATTTTTCCATCTTCCTTGTTTTTAACCTCAGACTTTGCTGAAGGAAACATTCACCATAAGGCCCTGCTGATCTCAATGACTGTTTGCAGTATACTTCTGGTGCTTATCATAATTTTCTGCTATTTCAGGTAAACAATGAATACTTTACCAACTTGTTAATGTTCCTCCCAACATTTATCTTTTTATAGACTTAAGAATTTGGAAAAAGTGGAGTGGACCCTAAAGAAGTGAAATGAGAAACTGTAATGTAATGATGAGGAAAAATGTGTATTTTATTCATGCATGTCACAGGCGTACCTGTGTGATGTACTTCATATGTACTTAACATAGAAGTACAGGTTGTTCTTTACTGAGTGTAAGAAAGCCACAGGAAAAAAATTATATAGGGTAAATAAACATAAGGCTTCTAAATGTGTTTTTGTTGTGAAAAACTAATCATAAAAATTGAGAGAGACACAGAAATGTAAGTAAAGCTGTCTAGAGTGTTATAATAATCTACGTACATTACATTTAAATAATTTGTCACATTTTTGCCTCCTTAAAGATCCACTGCAGTCAGTAAAATAAAGCTCAATGTTTACTTTGTCTGTCTTTTAAATGTATTCAAGTTTCAGAAATTAAATGTTGCAAATTTACATCAGATTGCATGTTCTTTGAGTTTTAACTTACGATTCTGATGGTGAAGACAGTTGCAAAAAGTAAAATAGAAAATTTTGGGTAGTGAATCCAGCATATTCCGCAGGGAAGCAGAGGAAGCTGTGGGTCTGTAAATGAAGAAAACATGAAGGATGATATGCATTATTCATTGCAAATGTGTTCATTGTATTCAAAGCTAATTTCACTTTAATGTACAATGTCAGATACAAACGCCAAGAGACGAGGCCCCGCTACAGCATCGGGCTGGAGCAGGATGAGACCTACATTCCTCCTGGAGAGTCCCTGAAAGATTTGATTGAGCAGTCTCAAAGCTCAGGCAGTGGCTCCGGGCTCCCTCTCCTGGTAAGGAAGCAATATTATTTTAATGCAATTTTAAAACTCAAAAGAATGAGTAAAGGGAGAAGACAAAGTGAGCACAAGAAATTATATTTATGTGTCCTCAGTTGTTGTTTTAGGGTTTGTTTCTCTCCCAGAAATGACAAGGATTTAAGTTGGAGAAGAGCTGATTTAGAAGCAGAGATTTCTTTTTCATATAGGTGAAGCCAAAAAGGCTGAGGGTTTGCTTTTTGTTGTTTATTTTTTGATTTGTTTTTTTTTGTTGGTTTTGGTTTGGTTTGTTTTTTTTTACCTCAGCACATTTCTTGTTTTAAATACTGTAGGGTAAATACAAGCTAAGAGAAATCACAGAAATACATCGGGATTTACTCCAGTGTACAGGATGGCATCTGGCCCACTGATCTTATTTTCTTGCTTTTCATGTGCAACACACAATAGCATTTCCAGCACTGACACCTAGTCTTTATGTAAAGGGAACTGTAATTCATCAAGCTTTTCTATGTGTAGAGTTCACTTTGCATTCAGAAGTCAAGAGCAAATTATTTTTCCTTGTAGTGTGGTATTCTCAAAGGTTAAAGGCACCAGGGTGGAGGTTGTGGTTATTTCTGAACTGACTTCAGAATGACTGAGCCCCCTGAGCTCAGATGCTGCAGAGACAGAAGTTTAACCTTCTGTAGCAAAACAGTTCAGTTCACCAAGGATTTTTCTTCCTGGGGTCATTGATTTTTAGCACTGAAAAAAACCAGGTTGCTTATTTAAAATACTGACTCTGAGAAAATGAATCAGATTTCATTTTTGTTGTTCAGAGATGACATGTCCCTCCTGTCTCCCAAACCCATTAGTTTGTAGTGATCCTATTAGGGTAGATGTTGTCCAGTTTCCAGGTACTGCATACTATCTATCTGTTTTTTTTGCCCATACATCTTTTTTTTTTCCTACACCCTAACAAAGAAATAAGATGGAAAGTTTTACAATTCTTTAAAATGAAGCAACAGGCTGAGTGACTGGTAAAAATCTGGCTAAACTCAATTTAGTCTGACAGGACTAAGTGCTCAGAGTCCCATTTAAATGAACTGCTGACTTTTTAAAAAATCCAGTTTTCTGACAATATGGCTATTGAGAAAAAAAGTCAAGCTGCCCAGTGGGTACTGTAACTGGTGTTGAGCATGGAAAACCTATGGCCATTTTCCTCTTTTGAGAGGAACTCCATCATTTATGTCTAGACTTTAAGAAAGCTCTGTCTCTCTAGCAGCCGCAGAAAGGGAGGGACCATGCTTACAATTTAGGACCATTCAGAATGAGTGCTTCGAAGTGAGTTAATTGTGAGGGAGTTTTGCTTTGGGTTTTTTTTTCATAATATAAGCTACATCTAGGTCTTGGGCTGAGCTTAGTGCTCCTACCTGTTACAGTGAGAAATAATATAATAATTTGGAGCAAACACGAGGAACATGGTTGTTCGTCTCTGAGAAGATGTGTTTCCAGCAGCTTATATGGGTAGCAGGTGACCTCAGGCATCTCGTAGCAGTGCATGGCCAGATGCTTCTTCCCAGACCACCCTTGAGACAAAAATCTGGAGCAGCACTGGTTTTGAACACTTGTGCTTTATGCCTTCCTCCATCCCAGTGAACTGGTTGAAGATGGGATCTACGATCTTACTCGGGTCCCCAGGTCTACTCTTGAGCAGACAGAAAACCTAACTTCTGTTAATTAAGTGCTGTAATGGCTGAGGTGACATCCCAATGCTCAGTAGCTCTAAGATCAGAAACCATCTTGTCTTCTGCCTGTTCTCCTCTCTGCTCTTTCAAGCCTACATCAAGCCACAGACAACCTTTTCCCCCCTCTCTCTTTGCCTATAAAAATGCATTCCTTTTTTTCCCGGGCTTTCCCTTTAAGTAGTGCTTTTTCTGTGGAAGAGAAGGAAACCAAGACCTATAATGAAACTTGCACTTGGTGATAGATATTTGTGTGCTTCCCAGACAGCTACAGACTCACTAGAAATGCACAGATTAATACCCCTGCACCCAGGCTTAAAACAAGTCTATAGGAAGTGCCTGGCAGTAATGCTCTGGATTTTATTGTGCAAGAGTGTGTTTTTAGCTGTATTATTTCTTATGCAATGGCTGAAACATCCAAAGTTATTATTTCGGGAAAGTAAGCTGCAAATATATTACAAAATGTCATTTGTTGATAAACAGTAATATTTTCATTCTGTGCAGAACATTTATTCTAATGGACACAGATATTATAACAGAAACAATCATTAACCAAGATTTTATGAAAACTTTGACATTCAGCCAATGTTCTTTCTCCTGACCTGTTTGTATTTCTGGCAGAAAAGTTTGCTGCAGATCAAATGCTGCCAATCAAAATTTAAAACAAGGGGAAAAGTACAGTAAGTTGTGAATCAAGGTTTTAAATCCACAAACTGGGATGCACAATCAAGTCTATGCAAACAAGGAGAACCCCATTGGCCTTGATAAGGCAAGAAGTATAGGCGTAGCAGTTGCCCCCATGAATTCACATGTAAAAACAAGGAAGGAGATTAGATGCTGAGGACATTTGTTTCAGTGGTCTGTATGAAGAGTTTGCGGAATTACGTTTTGGTGGCTACCTTTTCATGTGTTTGGTTTTTGTTTCCTAATTCCTCTTACAATGAATTTTAAATTTCAAATGACTGCATAGAATCGTAGACTGATTTAGGTTGGAAGGGACCTTTACAGGTCATCTAGACCAACCCCCCTGCAGAAGCAAGGATATCTTTAACTAGATCAAGTTGCTCAGAGTCCCGTCCAGCTTAACTTTGAATGGGGCCTTAACCTTGAACCAGGGATGGGGCCTCCACTAACCCCCTGGGGAACATACACCAGTGTTTCAGCACCCTCATTGTAAAAAAATTCTTCCTTATATCCAGTCTAAATCTACCCTCCCTTAGTTTAAAACCTTCCCCCCCTGTTTCTATCACTGCACTCCCTGATAAAAGACTGCCTCCTCAGCTTTCCTGTAGCCCCCCTTAAGTACTGGAAGGCAGTTGTGAGGTCTCCCCTCAGCCTTCTCTTCTCCAGGCTGAACAACCCCAGCTCTCTCAACCTGTCTTCATAGGTGAGGTGCATCTCAACAACAGGTATGAAGTTCTCCATAAAAATATTGAAGTTACAAACAGTTTGTTTATGTGAATTCTCATCTGCATTAGCTGAACACATTTAGCTGAACATCTGTAATACAGAATAATGCAGAAAGTAGAAATAGCTTGTTATTGAGTTGATTCCAGTCAGGGAAAGGAAACAAAGGACCATGTAATCTTGTCTGGATGGCCACAAAACTCAAGCAGCAAAATATACAGATTTGAAAAGAAAGGGAAAAAACCACAACCCCACTCAATGTAAATAATTCAAACAAAGACTTCATTCAGCATGCTTATGAAATCAGTTCCTCCTACAGTTTTGATTAACCGATTTGTTTTAGAGATCGTAATCAGTTTATGATTCAAGAAAGGGCTAAATTCCTTAAAATAAAATTAATTGTTCATAGGAAATCGTTTGACCAGTTGGAACCAGGTTAAGGCCCTTCACATAGTATTCTGCAACCTGAAAAACCCATAACAGAAATGTGTTTTTCATTTTCTTAATGTAATTTAATGAGGTACTTTTCATCATTAAGTATTGTAATTCCATGTACTCCATGATACCATTACATATATTTACACAAATTAAGTTATTTGATATAACTGCATTATTTTTCAGGATACATTTTTAAAACAGGCAAAATAGAAAGCAACAATGCTAAAATGACATTACAAAATGTTGCAGCAGAATTCCAATGTAATATAACTATTGTTCAATCACTGACAGTATAAAAGAGAATAAGTCAATTTAAAAAATTAAGGCTAATCTCTATTCTTGGTGTTCACTGATGTTAATGAAAAGTAATGGTACTGAAGCCACTGTCTTGGAAGTCTAATAATACATTGCAGGGCTTAAAAATGGGATTCTGTTTAAATGGCAGAAGAAGAAAACTGGGAGTTTTGAAATAGATTTGCATAAATGCCACTGTATGTTTTTCTTCTTTACTTTGTCAAATAAATTATTTACAAAGTAAATTATAATAGAATTACCTAAAAGGTTTGAATGCTTCTTGGACATGTATTCATGCTGCAGTGGGGTTGTGGCAGTCCTACATTACCAAACCCGTATCTTCCACTGGACCTCCCACGGATAACAAAGGAAGCAAATGATCTTAAAACAAAGGTTTGATCATTTTTGTCAGCCAAGATTAGGAAAACATATTAGGGATTACATAAAATACTTATGATTTCATAGTGATTCAAACAGTACACGCTTGCTAGTATAAACTGCTTGAAATTTGTATATGGGTGGTGGTAAAACTGAGGCCTCAGTCTTGCACTACTCCAGATTTTGCCAGTTGCTTGGGCCAGATTAAAAACTCCTTGCACTGGAGTCTATAAAATCATTTTCTTCCCAAATCTTGTAAAATCCTACTAAACCAAAAATTGTTAGCTGTGGAGCCAACTGACAGTACTGAGGTACAAGTGGGTGGCATTTTAATGTCCTGTTATAATAGGGTCAGGCTGAGTCAACCATGAACACCAGTGGGTTTTGTTGCAGCATCTACTTGAGTTTTGCTTTATGAATATTTAGTAATATGTGACCTACAGGCATGCTCCAATCCTAGTTTGCATTTGTCCAAGATGTTTTGTACTCATAAAAGCTCATTGAATGCAGAATCAGGTCATCTGCTACCTGAGGTCTGATATCCATATGAAGGGTATCTGTGCAATGCTGCCAACTACAGTGATCTGCTACAGCTATACAAATGATTTGACTTTAGCATCAGTTCATAGTACACTCACTGACAAAACTGGTGTGGACACTACAAAAGACAGATTTAAAGCTGTGCTTCCATATCTTTGGAATAAAATTCTTATTTTTTTGTTGCTATATAATTATGATATTTGTTAAAATTAATGTAGACACGTCAGTTCTAACTGTAATGCCTGAGGTTCCTAACTCTGAATTTATATTTTGATATTCTGAGGCATGGGATTTTCATGGAAGGTGATAGGAAGCTGCGCTCTGTAGATTTAGTTTTGGAGCTCCGAAATGCTTTCGACACTTGTGAGCCCTAGCCTTGAGTCTCAGCGGCATTGAGTATGTAACAGACATCCTTGTTTTAATTAAAGATGTGTTACCTACCCCTTTGGAATTTGGTTTGGGTTGGATTGACCAGGACGTTTTCTGTCAAAGCTTTCCCAAAAAAACAAAAGAATTTCTACTAAGTGACAACCTCCCCACAGGAAAATAAAAATTTCAAGGTTAGTAGTCAAGCGATTCCTTCGTACAGACTGATTTATTTTCTTGAGAGGCCACAGTGCATATTGGGAATGCGTGGAGAGTCTACTTTACTTTGACAGGAATAGTCTCACCGGTGCTGCATCCTGGGGAAAACTGGGAGCATATGCATTGCAGAGCTTTGGTGAAATCCATATCTCATTGGCTGTGTATTCCTCTTTCCTCTGGGCTTGCTGTGTGGGAAGGAAATGCAGAAGGAGGGAGGGGAATGTAGAAGATTTCTGAAGAACAAGTTGTTTAGCTGTCTGTCTTGGTTTTTCACAGGTTCAAAGGACCATCGCAAAACAGATTCAGATGGTAAAGCAGATTGGAAAAGGTCGCTATGGAGAAGTCTGGATGGGAAAGTGGCGTGGCGAAAAGGTAGCTGTGAAAGTGTTTTTTACCACAGAGGAGGCAAGCTGGTTCAGAGAAACAGAAATCTACCAGACTGTGCTGATGAGGCATGAAAATATTCTCGGTGAGCAAAATTAAAGAGCGTTATTTGATAGCATGCAGGTTTCTTAAGTTCAATAATTTTGTATTTCCTGTTGTCTGATGCCCTTTCCTATGCACTTTGTTACCTGGTGGGCTCTGCAATTAGCCACCCAGCACTTTTCAAAAGAAAGATATTTCAAGGATTACTGAAACATAAATAAAATAATGGGATTTGGGGGCTGTTACTCCAAACACCACAAGTCTTTCTGCCACCTGTGTCTCCATATCTGGGCTTTCTGAAAATACGTTAAAGGTTAGAGATGTGGGATAATTGCATGAAAGTAAGACAAAAGAAATTAAATATATTATTAAAATAAAACTATTGAAGTGTCTGACAGTCAAGAGTTCTGAGTAGTCAAAAAAACCCCTGAGAATTATTAAGTTCAAAATCTTTTTTTTTTTTTCAGGATTTATTGCTGCAGACATTAAAGGTACAGGATCTTGGACCCAGCTGTATCTCATCACAGATTACCATGAGAATGGCTCACTTTATGATTATCTGAAATCTACTACTTTGGATACAAAAGCAATGCTAAAACTGGCTTACTCCTCTGTCAGTGGCTTGTGCCACCTTCACACTGAGATCTTCAGTACTCAGGGCAAACCTGCTATTGCCCACCGTGACCTAAAAAGTAAGAATATCCTGGTGAAAAAGAATGGCACCTGCTGCATAGCAGATTTGGGCTTGGCTGTTAAATTTATCAGGTGAGTAGAAGTGAGAGTGGTAAACAAAACTTGGTAAATCAGACACAAACACTAGTTTAGTTGTTGATTGAGTGACCTGTAGGCACTTGCAGTGTATGTGCATACCTTTCACGCTGTGCTCTTCTGTATGTGAGGTGGGGCTACAGGTATACGTGTATACTTGTATGTCTTATAAACATGTAATGCAGGTGTATAAATAATAGCTTTTTAATTATTGAGCACATTAGTTGCATTTGCATAAAGGTTCGGTTTTCATCGCTTCGCCCTCAATAGCAACCCAAGTGTTACTACCACATGCTAAAAGGATGTAGCACTGCCAGGTTGAAGTCATGTCTGTAAACCTGTCACTGAAGCTTTCAGCTTGTCTGATTTGTCTGATCCCAAGATAATTCACTCACAACTTATATAGAATAATATTAATCATTTGTACAAGTTACTGATTGGGATTTATTGAAAATCACCCCCTTTGGGCTGTCTTTTGTTTCATTTCCTACAAATCAAATTGCTGAAGCCCAAATTTGATTTTTGAAATGGCTTTTAAATTTGATTTTTTAAAAAATGGTTGTGTGTTTAAACAACTTAGAAAGAGCAGACAAGTATGACTTAACGCACTCCTGGGATTCGTAAAGGAGTCATCATTGTCTGACAGCTCTGTCCAAAAGGACCTTGAGCAATCAGCACTCGTCCTGGTGGGAGAGACGTGTGTTATGATGTCTCTGATTTTTCTGTGCAAAGAAATGTCACCATGGACTAAAGCTTTCAGTTTCAGAGGTCGACTTTGAAACCTTGGGCTCCCTGAAGTATCAAAAAAATTTAAGAATTCTGTATAAATCTTGAACTGAAATTGTTAAGAGTGTAAGGAAAGGCAGTTTTTATGTGCTCTTCTCACCATTCACATATCCTACTTTATGAACCTGACCTTTCTTTAGGGGATGATAAAGGAGTGTTTTTGCTTTGAGGAACAGGAGCCCAAAAAACAACTTTGGAAATACACTATTTGCTGTAAAATTTTCAAGGAAGAATTTCACCCTTTGTAGGTATTCTTTGCCTGACAAGTAGAGAGCAGCACACTGCTTAGCTATGAACCGAGAACTTGGTATTAGCTAGTGTTGCCATAAAAGAAGGTGTAATATGTATTTGTCACAGTCCAAATGAAATTTACAATACATACTTGGCTTTTCTTCCTACTGAGCCTTTCCTTAGACAGCATTTCTCAGGCAATGACCAGGAACAGAAAAAAATAGTTAAAAGGGGTGTGCTCTGCTGAAGCTAAGGAGTTTGGTAAAGTTCTCTACATTTCTCATTTTATTTGAAATATTGCAAGACAGTGCATGTCCCTAGATTTATGTTACATTCTTGGAGGTATACAGAAATGCTACCAGCATGTGCATGATTTAATGACTGTGTAGGTGACTGGTGGTACCTCAAGGTCGGCTTTTTTTTTGTAGTTTCCATAACTGTGGGTGAAGAAAATTGCTGTACATTAAGAAAAGTTTAGAAGGAGTGGTATAATTATTCTGTGAGATTTTGCTGTATCTGTCACATTTAAAATATTTATGTTTTGAGGGTGGGAAAAGGGAAACAGACCTTTTTCAGCAAACCAGAATATATGCCATATATTAAATTTTTTAAAACATTAAAACTGATACAGCTGAATCTGAGCTAATAAGAAAACAAAACATAGTCACATAATTAATGGGAATTTGCTTCCCATTAGGTATGTGTTGTCTATTCTGGGCAATGTGTGAGGTGTGACACATTTGGTTAGATTTTTTTCACACATTTACATCTCTATGTTTACACATCTTGATGTGTAAAGGTTGGGAGAGATCAAACATAATGCATGCACAAAAAATAGACTCATCTGCCTTGCAGATCTGATTTGCTACAGCTAAGTGATACTGCCCCGGCTATTTAGTGTCCTCCATTAATTACTAAGACTAAAGTATTAGGCGGTGGAGTATGTTAAGAAAACAGCATTTAATGAAGATTTGATTGTTATCACCAGCATTAGAGCTCTGGCTAATGCTAATGAAATCTCACAAATTGTACAGCATCCCTGTTGAGTCTTATCTCCATTGCAGTTCTGCTTTTGAATGCTTAACATAGCCTCAGGCAGGTCAGCCTTTTAAGAAGGGTTGCCTTCACACTAAGAAGCTTTCCTTGTAAGAATTGTTCCATTAAGATTATGCATTACTTTTGACCTTGTTTGAGAGAGGATGTGGTGTGATTTTACTACTTCTCCCATCTATCTTGCTTTCTTTTCAAGCCACTGTATTGCATGTTTGATGCCCTTTTTTCCCCCACTTCTTCTTTTAGTGATACAAATGAGGTAGACATACCTCCAAACACCCGCGTTGGAACAAAACGCTATATGCCTCCTGAGGTGCTGGATGAAAGCTTGAATAGAAATCACTTTCAATCCTACATCATGGCTGATATGTACAGTTTTGGACTCATCCTTTGGGAGATAGCAAGAAGATGTGTTTCAGGAGGTAAATTGCTGAGAGATCACTTTTGATTATGTCATTGAACCCCATTTATAACCCAAATCTTCCATTACATCCCTTTTTCTGAGTAACTGTTTTTACTGCAATAAACAAATTTTACCATGCAGGCAGCTCTCCTAATATCTGTACTCATCTTGAAACTTATTTTAAAGCGTCATTCAGTGCTATTTCAACAACAAAAACATTGTAATGGCTCGTTTGAAGGCAGAGGATACCTGCCTTGAAAAAGGAATACAGAACTCATTTGGGCGCCTTCTCCAATGGCAATACCTTTTTTGCTGAACTTGGAGTATTCAGCTATATTTGCAGGAAGAAAATAGTGATCTCTTTGTTTTGTTAGAGTTAAATATAAAGAGGAGGACAAACAATTTTGGGTTATGCTGTGCCACTATTTAAAATAAATAATCTCTTTACAAAACAAGTAGAAAAAACCCAGAGGGAAGTGACACTTATTACATCATCATCATACCAGTGATATGCCTCATTTCCCTCTGATATCAGGTATTCAAGTGTGAGGACAGCAAAGATAAAGCGGTGGCCATCTGCAGACTCAGGGCATAGATCCATGGTTGTGCACGTAGGCTATGTGTGCTTTCTGCACATAGACCTCATTGCAGTGCAGAAATGATTGGTGTTATTCCTCCTATTTTGCCACTGAGGAAAGTTAAATGCAGAGAGACGACTTAGCAGCAGTTACGTGCCAGATCGGTGACAAGTAAGAGTAGAGCATGTCTCTCTTGGGTCTACACTAACTGCACCTGACTTTATGGGTCTTTAAAGCTTCCAGTATTGTGCTGAATGCTCACTCCATGCTTACCCTGGATGAGCTGAATTTCACTGATGAGCGAAGTATCCCTGTGTTTACAAATTCGTAAAGTGTATTGCAGTGATGTGATATAAAATCTGTAGTATTGTTGTCATCATGCTGTGCACAAGGAATGGTACATTGTAATGTTCTGAAAAGGCACAGAAATGCTCTTTAATATAAACCAGGTCCACTGACAAGAAGGAGACCTAATTCAAAGTTTTTTCTTCGCTTAATTACTCTGATACAGGGCCACTGCTAACAAACAGTTCTTTCTGTGATAACTTACTGGCAATTGCTGGACTGGACAGCAGTGGCACAAACTGTCTTACTTGACAAATGACTACACTTTTGGATTAAGATACCTGGTCAGTATTTACACGACAATAATTATATTGGATCTTGACTGTGGAACAAACTTCCAGGGCAGTGAAATCCAGTCGAGGAGAAGTGCATCAAATTGTAAATATGGTCACTCTGCTATCATATAAGAGGGGAAGAGGGTAGTGGAGGGTGTCTTTTTCAAGTGATGGGCAGCTAATTCCTTCTTTCAGGAATAGTTGAGGAATACCAGCTTCCATATCATGACCTTGTGCCCAGCGACCCTTCGTATGAGGACATGCGGGAGATTGTGTGCATCAAGAGGCTACGCCCTTCGTTTCCCAACAGATGGAGCAGTGATGAGGTATCACTTCCCTTAAAATGCAACCTGTGTTTTTAATAAGAGGGAGTGAGTGAGATTGACCCAATTCTCTGTAATTTTAAGTGAGGAGGAGCTAGCACCAGTCACATAGCCTACATTTTGCTTTCTGCTCCTGACATTTTTAAGTCAGTGGTGACCCAAAAATTTTGACAGAAAGATTATTTTGTAGTGTATAGTGCAGTGGCAGCATACTTGATCTATGGCAGCTACTTCAGTGTGAACTGATGTCTGGGCTGTAATTCCAGCCTTTTTCCTTCTTTTTTTAAAGAAGGAAATATCTCTCATCTCTTCGAAATGACATGAACATATAGCTTTGCTATGATCACAGGTGTACAGGTTTGGAAATAAGATTTTACCGTGATTTTATGCTATGATTTATAGTGCAGGATATTAAGTTTCACTATTACAGTATTGAGATGCAATAGTACAGACCACTGTAGCCAGACTGCACCAAGGAGCAGTGATCATTCACCACTTTAGATCTTCAGACTTTAGCAAAGAGGGCTACAGATGTGACCTTTCAGAGGAGACATAGGATCCAGAAAATGCTTTCCAAAATAAAACAAGGAAGTGAGAGAATCTGAGCTCTCCCTTCTAGCATCTGTAACAAAGCAAAGTTGTGCTTATGGGATCAGAGATGGGCAGTTGAGGTACTGCAAACAAACCTGCTGACTGCTTTTGAGGTGCTATTCAGGACGAGTCATTAATCATGTTAATTGATACAGTTTACTGGTGTAAAGTCTTCTATAGTCACAGACGACAGTTGCCGTTTGGGAATAGCAGTGTGTAGACAAATATTCTGCAGGTAGATGAAAGGTTTAGGTGGCATGAGACGTAGGCAATTTTGGAATCTGAGGGGAAAATAAAACACCCTCCCTGGGAGGCTCAAGGAGTTGTGCAACAACTGGCATGGGAAGATGTAATCCAGAATTGCCTGTGCAGTCTTCTCCCTAATCAAATCCCTCTGAGCTTTCAAACCAGGAGTGGAAACACTGGAGGAAGCACTCTTAGCATCAGTCCCCAGAAAGGGGTTTGTGTGATGGCACACAATGTACATTTGGCCTGCTACCACACATACGAAGGATTGGGGAGGCTCCTTGAAATAACTCATCTTGATTAATTGATTAGCATAATCAATAATCCCACTTCAAGAGTTATAGTGATGAGAGGCAAACTTGTTAGTGCATAAACCCCTGTGTATCAGCAAAATGCAGTTATAAAAATCTGCATTAATCTGGGAGGTATGAGGTTGATCTGGGCATTGCTGGTGGATGTTATGTTTAGCGCCTTTAAGGGCCTGCGCTGCCTATTAGCCTGGAGCCTTATGAAGATGGAGAGCAAGCTAAACAGGATGGAAAACTTCTATTGTAGCAGGCTGTGTAAATTCATAGGCAGATGGGGTCATTACCAGGCTGGGGTGGCTTACAGGGTGCTTTATGTTTGTAAGAAGGTGGTAAGCGTAGAGCAGGGATAACAAAAGCAATGCTGAGATCCTGTCAGCAAGCGGGTTGTTACTGGAAGGCAGAGGAGGGTCTGGCTGTATCTTGGAACCAAGCAGGGGATGGAGTCGGACAGGGGAGTTGGCAGTGCTTAGTTAAGTATTGGACTCAATGATCTTAAAGGTCTTCTCCAACTTAAATGATTGTATGATTCTATGAATTTGTACAGCAGAGTTCTTGAAAAGCAGTACCAGCCAGCATCTTGTCTTTTTTTTTGACTGCCCTTAGAAAAGACCTTTTCTTTTAGTTTTTCAGCATAGCTGCCAATTGCAGTCTCCTATTCCACTGACCGAGGTGGGACTTTCTCTCCTGTTTCTCTCTGCAGTGCCTACGGCAAATGGGGAAGCTGATGATGGAGTGCTGGGCTCACAACCCCGCCTCCCGGCTCACAGCCCTCCGTGTCAAGAAAACACTTGCCAAAATGTCAGAGTCGCAGGACATTAAACTTTGACTGGGCCAGACGCAGTTCTTGTGAAGGCCCATGGAAACAGACTTTCTTATGCAGGCAGAAGTCCTGAAGAGGTATCAAAAGTCTTCACTATTAAGTACCTTGAATGCAGCCATGCTTAAGAGCAGCTGTAAGTTTGTTTAACAGCTTTTGTGGAGACTATCCTTTGCAAAAATCAGCTGAATTTTGACATGCAAGATTGGAAGAGGCTTGTCTGCCCTTGTTTACACAGGGAAATACACAGTTTTGGTAACTGATTTAAGAATATGCATGTTGCTTTCCATGAAAGCCAATTATTATTTTATTATTATTGTTATTATTATTATTTTGATTGTTTAAAAAGATACTGCTTTAAGTTTTATGAAAATAAAACTTTTGGTTAGAAGTAAAAAAAAGATGTATATTGTTACATTAAAAAAAATTGGAGGAAACTGTGCTGAAAATGAAAGCAAAGTGACTTTTCATTTATAAAGAGATTATTGCACTCCACTGTTCCAAAAAAAAAAAAAAGGGAGAGTGAGTCTTTGCAGCTCAGAGGAGCTGTAATGGAAACGGTCTTCAAAGCCGCTTACCATGGAGATGACTTTCCATAGCCCTGCTTCTGAGAGTCGTTCTCATAATATGGAGATGGAGCCCAATTACATCCCTGCTATTGTTAGCACAGGCAGCCAGGTTTCTGTGCGTGGCCTGTCCCAGGAGATATCATGCTTCATTTAAGATAATTGGGAGCTTTATAAATGTGGTTCAGTGTGACTTGTTTGAAGAAGTTCTTCATGTTTCCGGAAATCTGATAGGTATGATACCAGCATGATAAACAAATGCTCCTTTTCTTGGCTTTTTGTCTTTCTTTCTTGCCCCCCATTGCAAAATAAAGTATTTTGTGTGTGACTGGAAATGGAACATGCATTCAGATCCACTGGTGAATTTGAAACTGCTGTGACCTACATACACAACCACTGAGTAAAAACAAGTTCCATGTAAGGAATAATTATTAACTTACTCTTTTGTCTGTGTTAAAGTGAGGTATCCATCTACAACCACAGCTGGGGGGAGGGGGAAATGTGTCCCCTTTTCTAAGGGAAAGTGAAAAATCTCAAAAATTCCCATTTTTGGGTGGCAATTATTTTTCTGAAAGTGTAAGGAGACCTGGTGCCTTCTGTCCACAGCAGGAAGCCAACCGGGAAGGAGTATGGACTTGGGTGGGTGGTGAGAGCTGGGCACAACAGCCAACAGTGAGCAGGTGTCTCCAGTGCTTCTCTTGCTGTAGTGAAAGGCACCACAAACTGAACAATTTGGTGCAAGCTTTACCTGCCTTAATATTTTGGGTGGTTTTCGAGCAGCCCCCATGCCTCTGGAAGCCACCGCACTATAGTGACAGGCTCTGGCACCAGTCAGGGGCTGTGTAGAATTGTCATTCCCAGCAAGAGGAGCTCTTAGGGGAGAAAAGCTGCAAGAAAAAGACAGTATTTACTGTCTTCCCCCATTCCTCTTTCCTGGGGATGCAGCATTTGCTATGAGGTTAATACTACAGAAGGGGAAATGAGAGGTGAAATATTCCCCGTAAAGTATTTTCTTTGGAGCGATCTCTGTTCTTCGTCACATTATCAAAGCTGAGCTGTATGGGAGTTACCAGTTTAGCCTTCTTTACTCTTTTTTTTTTTTTTTTTTTTTTGCTTTACTATGTCCTGTTTCACTAGATAGTGTTCAGTTTAATTTTTAAATAGTCCTTACAAATGCTCCTTTGATTATGCTAAGCTTATTTCAGAACTGAAATAATTGCCATGCTGGATTTAGTCTCAGCATTTATGTAATGCTTCTTTTTTCCCTTTTTGGACAAAATTGATTTATTTGTGGTAGGTAGTTGTATAATTGGGGTTTAGCTTCATAGATCCCTGAAGGTATTTCTGGTTGAAAAATTACCATTTTATACTTTCAAGCTAACAGAGAAAAATGCACAGGTTCAAGAGAACCAGCAAGACCTCCACGATTATAGGTGTCAAAAAGTGTAATCAGAAGGTTTTTGTTAGAGTGATTTTCCTGTACTTAGAAATACTGAAGAATACAAAAAGAAAATCTCTGAAAGTTAATAGTACACCAAAGCTTCGCCCCAAGAGCGACAATGTTGGTTTCCCCAGTCCGTAGTAAGCAGTGTGCTTGCATGACTGAGAGTGGAGTTTGTTCCTCTCCTTGGGTGCCTTAACTTGAAGATTTGTAGCACAAAATGAGCAGGACAGTCCAGCCTCTGTTCGTCTTTTTGACTTGGTGAATGGAGCCACAGGGTTTCTACTGTCACTCTTTTTCACCTTCATGCCCTTTCATAAAAGAGAGCACGGAACTGGGGATTCTCAGCTACAATGAAGCGAATGAGACCATAGACTTTGGCAGTGCTCGGGGCTGGTTCATTTGATCCCATCTCTTAGTGCAGTCCCTGTGGGTCCTGGGTAAGTGGTTGTGCAGCAGGGATGCCTCTTCCCTCCTCTTCCCTGTCATGTTTATTTCATGTCTGCTTTCCTCAAATAGTTCATTGGATGTTTGCTTGTTCTTTTTTTTAAAAATTATCATGGCTCTCCCTATAAATGTTTTGGAGGGTGCTTTGCTGGCTGGTGGACTTAATGCACCCGACATCTGTCATCAGTGTGTTGCAAGAGAAAGGACCAGTCACTGATTTTCTGAACAAGTCTTACATTTAAGATACTGGTTGATAGGTTACATAAAGTGTGTTTGTTCAATGTTCAAGTTTATGTGGGTTTTTCATATATATATAAGTATATATATATATAAAAAAGTATATATATATATTCAGTTGGGAGTCTGGAATAACTCCCGTATGCGGATTAAGAGTAAATATTTCAGCTGATAAAGCACTAAATAAAACATAATATTTATTTATGAAAAGGCATAAATGACAAATCACTGCAACGGTGCTATATAGGAAAATAAATATATATATATGAGGAGACACACTCTGAGAAAGCAAAGGATCTGCAGTTGTATAACTGGTGCCTGCCCATTATTTTCCCAAGACTCAAAAGGCCGGATTTTGCACTGAAATCTCCTACTCACTGTAACTGATGTTTGTAGCAGAGGGATATTCTAAGACCAGAAAACAGCCTAAGGCAAGTGTGGAAGTTGTTTGTTCTGGTGCTGTGACATTCAAGTTACCACTTGCATGGATGATTTTCTGCAACACTCAGCGTGTAATTAATTACGGTTTCAGCACGTACGGTGACTACAAGTTAGTACATTTATATTGCCAGGTGTGGCCTTTTAATGTCACTTCCAGATTTTGGTAATTTCACAGTGCACGTTGATGAGGGCTTGGAAGTTACTGGTGAAGATAATTGTGGCTTCAAGTGCCCGCAGGTCTGGAAATCCAGTTTTCAAATGTGAGCCACTGAAGGAAGTTTAGATTAGTGACTTATTGGCATAGATAAAATGAAATAGGTAAATGGCAGAAGAGGGAAAAAAAAAACAAAACAAAAGCAAAAGGAAGAGATGCCATTTAGCAACTGCTATGCTTTCTCTAGCACAAAGTTATTTCTAGTAAAGAAAAGGTTGTCAATGTAAAGACTAAGAAATTAATTTGTGTTCTTTTTTGAGAACCAGTGCCTTATTAAACATGTAAATACTGTAATTACAAAACCTGGGGAACAAATTGTGTTATGTTGTATTTGTTCAAATTGTATATGGTTGTTTTAACATTCCCCCCAAATAAAATTGTTTCCATATATTCATGAGATTGCTTCTAATTCTATTTACTTTTTATTTGCTTGAAAAGCACCAACTTTGGATGTCATTTCCCTGACTGGATTATTTTGACCATGCCTCATTTTATTTATTTATTTTTAATGTGATTTTTTCCTTGAGCAAATAAGTAAACGGCAAGATGTTGCATATGTTTCCACTGGCATAAAGAAAAGCATCACCCCTTTCACAACTCAGTGAAGAGAGAAAGAGTAATTAAAATACTGTTATCACTAATAGAGCAGTCACTTGCATTTTGTGGCTGATTATGTAAATATGTAGAAATGTGGCATTCACATAATATTTTTGTGAGGCCTGCCCCTTTTTCTCCTCATATATTTATGAATTTCAACTATTATTTTTAATAGTGCAAGAGGCACAGGAGGTAATCTGTGCACAGACTGAAGGTAGATGTTCCAGCCCCATGCTTCAGAAGAAAAATAAGTTGCAGTCTACATACTCTATATCAGCTGTAATGTGGCATTACTTAATGCTGAGAGACATTGGAGCATATGTATCTCAACATATAGAGAGATATTTGAAAGTATTTGTATTTATGGCCTGAGCTCTTTTCTTGTTCTCCAGTGCCATGTTGATGCAAGCAGCATTCAGCTCAGGGTTACCTAATCTGTAATCACCTTACCGGTTGTTTCTTGAAGTGTGTAAACAGCTTTTTTTTCCCTTGAGCTGCACCTTACCACACACATACACCACCTTTGCCACAGACTGCCTGTGATCAGTGGTGGAGCACTGGATGTGTTCTCCAGCAGCATTTCCACAGTCTCTTGGCCATGTCACATCTAGGTTTGAAAGCTCCATGCTTCCCACACGTCCCTAATGTGTCAGTGTATCCCATAGTTTTGGGGCTGTTTCTTCTCCCCTTGGCTGCACGGTGCTGAAGGCGATTTGGTTCGGCACAGCTGGTCTGGGCTGCACCTTCTCCAGCATGCTGCTGGGATAGGTAGCTGCCCTCTGTTAGAATCATAGAATCACCTGAGCTGGAAGGGACCCAAAAGGATCATCGAGTCCATCTCCTGTCCCTACACAGGACACTCCTATCCTCTTTGCTTTTTCCCCTAATTTTCTAAGTGTGTCCTTTGGAGGCAGTCCTAGGTTCTGTGTTCTCATTTCCTTTCCTTTCCACCTTGCTAGGTGCATAGCTACTGTTTAGCCTTGGGCTTAGCTACCCATATCTCCTGCAGCTGCAGGCAACGTTGAGCCTATTTTGCTTCATTCAAAGTTGGCAGGGTCATGCTACTGTCTACTGTCAAAAACCAGAGCTTTGCTTCCTCATAAAACACACTGAACCATGCCTTTCACTAGCTGGGAAGGAGAGTTGCAGACCCATCTTCAAAAGCAGAAACACTGGAGCAGACACTTCCAGGAGTCTCAGGTGGAACAGTTAGAGGTGAGGTAACTAAAGGAAAGTCCCTGAAGATAAGGAGGGAATTGCATGGCCAATGCAAGGACTGCAGGCTACAGCACACGCATCCCATGGGGGTTTCAGAAACAGATGGAAACTTGAGTTCAGCAATACACACAGACAGGGTGGGAATGGTGGGATGGACAGAAAAGAGATGATTGTCTCCTGTGAAAGCTAAGTATGCAAAAGGAGAGGCAGACCGGCACCAGGAAATATAAAAGCAGTGAGTGTTTCTGAAGTGGGTGTCTTAAATTTTGCAGAAACCAGCCCTGCCTGCACCTCAACCAAAGTTACCACTGAAGTATTTACGCCTCATGGGGGTACAGATCCTCTCTTTACGTCATAGCTCCAAGTCCTCTTCATATATAATATACCTCTTCCTATTATAGAGAATATAATCATAAAAAAAAAAAATGAACCATTCTCCCTTCACAATGCCAAGGGTCCGGTAGCTTTTGGATGGAGTAAACCTGTCACTGCTGCTTGGCCGTGGCTCCGTGCCATTCTCAAGTGTGCTCAGGCAAGGTCCAGTATTTCATTCAGACTTGGGGTATCAGGTCTTGGCTCAGTAACCTGCCAGTCCTGCCAGTCCCCAGCTCCATCCCCACTAGTCGCAAGCGACAGCCACATGAGTTGGTACTGCCCATGCCCACCCTCCTGGGAAGAATTCCTGCCTGTTAAGTGCAAAAAAAAATATGCAAGCCAGTGGGCAGAGATTGCCCACATCCTGGTTCTAGTAGGGAAGCTAGGGAAACAGAGGTGACCTGTGTTAGCCATACATTTCACTGAGGAGCATTACAGAAGCCAGTCATGTCCCATTCACAAGAACAGCCTGAGCAGTTGTCTTCTGCCTGCCTACATGTAGCTGGCATTAAAAACTGCAATGGGAAGAAAATAAAACTAACTTAAGCCTTTAGAAAATCTTACTGTATTCCAAGCATTCAGGGGATGATTTTTTAAAAGGCCTGGACTGCAGGGTCTCGCAAACCTGGCGAATGCACTCGTTACAACGTTCTCGGCTCTTGGGCTGTGTACTGTTTGGCTTCATACACTATCAGAGTGCTTCTGCTTTGACTTCACCTTGACTGGCCCCTTGCAGGGAATGCTGCTGAGCAAGCACATTGTGTGGCTGGCTGGTGGTTTGGTGTATGAGATGGCAAGGGCTGAGGGTTCCTCAGCACGGCACAGCAGGAGAGCTTGAGGGCTGGCAGGCAGCCCTGTGCCCTCAAAGGACAGGATGGAATGGGATGCGATGGTGCTGCTGCTGGCAGTGCACAGGCCCCTGTACCGCTTCCATCATGGGCAGGATGAGCTCCTCAGCCGGAGTCTGGGCTGCTGACAAGGGACTGGCTGTAAGAGATGACTGTTTCCTCATTGCCACCCCACATGTCAGTTGGTAGAAACAGCTGCATGACTGTGCTGGGGAGTTGTCTCTTGCACCCCCAGAAATGGAACAATGAGCACAATGGGTCTAACAAGGCCTAGGATGAACTATCACTCAGAAAACTCCACCCAGCAGAAAAAAAAATCTCTGACAATGGGGAGAGGGTGCAAGACAGGTAAAATTCAAAGTTTGGGCATTGTATCCACCTGACTAAATCAGATATAAGCAGGTAGTGCTGGACAAAAATCACGTTGCCCAAGCGGTGTTTGGTTTGCCTCCTAGGCATTTGTGACAAACCCAGTGGCCTGCTTCCATCTCTAACAAAAAGAAGGGATGCAGGGATGGGAGATGAGCTCAGCAGCTGAGGTTGTGTTTTGTTGCCTGGTGCTCTTCTCCACCTTTAATTGTAGCCACGAAATACAAAACCCAGGAAAACTTGTCTGGGGCGAATCCACCCATAGTTGCTGGGACAAAGCTCCACGGGGGGGGCATGAGGATTTATGAAGTGAAATCACACAGCCTTCATGGGCATGTGGATATCATAAGTGGTATCTTACAAGTCCTTATGTGCAGAAGGATCCTTTTGAGCAGATATGTTTTGGGGTTGTTTTGAAAAAGAAAATAAATAAAAGACTCCTCTTTCGAAGCTTCCGGGAACTAAACAATCGAACACGAGGTAATGCTGTATTTTTTTTTCAGTTGCTTATAAATATAATTTATTACCTGTTTAAAAATTCTTTCTTACACTTTGTACATGTCAGGCTGACAGAATAAATGCAGGCATTTACAAACAGAGGAAAGGAGAAAAAGGGAGGGGGGTAAGAGGCACACTCAGAACTAGTAAACCACACCTCCACTGTACAGCAATACAAATAATGCAATGGCTAGCACTTTTCTGATATGAAGTCAGTCTTTAGAAAAGGAATTGCATAGAAGATACAGCAATAGGGAAATCAAAACCAAAATAGTTCTCCAGATCTGAGTAACAAAGAAAAATTCCACAAACCCTGGCAGAGCTGAGACATGGGAAGAGGCAGGGAAATGTGACACCTTCTTGGCCGGGGTTGCACAGATGTTTAATTTCCTATGGGTGCTCCTTTGCTTTGGAAAGGTACCAAAGGTGCTGTCTTATTTTTTTTTTTACTCTTTAACATTAACAGACAGCACATGTGTTAGCAAAACAGCTGTGCCAAAATGGTAATGCCATAACTTCTCTGTCTCAGCTGTATCAAAGTATGTTATTGGCTCCTGACTTGTGGAGTTGTTTTTGCAAGGTGCCTTGAAAAATCTACAGGACAAGAGTGTTTTGCTTCTCCTTCTTCCTAATTTTGTTTACTTTCCAGACTGATTTTTCTTTTTATTCATATCATTTAAGCTCCCAAATTTACTGGCAAGCTGTAGCAAGAGCCAGCTGGCAGCAGTCAAAGAAGCTCTCAGGGCTGCACACATGCTTTTCTCATCTAGGGGCTATTGTCCCACCAGCTGCAAGCCGGCAGCTGGAGACCTGAGTGCCAGTACTTGGAGAGCCACCTCACTGCTGCAGGGGGGCCCTGCCTGATTATATACTGCTTCTTCAGGGGCATCCAGCAGTTACTCACATGCCATGGCATGGGATGCTTTTGGAGAAAAGGGCAGACCCAGGGTACAGCACACGCAGCAATAATTTCTTTGTAAACAGTTGAGGAGATTGAACCACCACCACAGAATATGTGAAATACCTATTTAGTGACAGAGGTTTGTGGAAACTCTGGATTATCATTGTTTTTTTGTACAGGCAGAGCTTATCAAAGGACTTTCAGATAAAGGGATTTTCAGATTTCAGGGAGCAGGTGCCAAGCTTAAAGGATAAGTAAGTAAATACACTAAATGCTCCTATTTCAAGCAAGGAGCTTGACCTACCAAACCTGAGGGCTCATTTCTGTGGGTATGGTTTAAGTTTAATTCTATTTCTTTGCCAGTTTTTACTATGCTGGCTCTTGATGTACTGCCTATTTGACTTTGCAGTGATGATACAGCGCTGAATTTTGACCTTCATCTTCCCAAACAAAAGTTGGTCATAAGAGGATGCCCACAACTAACATCATAGCTAAAAGCCTCCAGCTGTAGCTGTCCTTTTTTTTCTCCTTTCTGTCTGTATGTGGATCTACACATACACTCACTCACTTTGCATTTCTGTTAAATTCCCACTTCAAAGGATGCCCAAGATACATGTCTCAGCATTAAAAAATCTTCAGTGCAGCTTTTTTTATGAACCCAAAATTTCACACAGAAGATAGGAATGGAGTGCAGTGGTGACAATACCTCATTGGAGTCCTTGTGGGAGAAGGACTAAATGATTGGTTTTCACTCACAAACCACTTGCATCTTTGCACCACCTGATACTAAGCAAGCCAGCCTGTAAGCAATTAGTTACTTCGTGGCTAGATGAAAGTCAGAGTAACACCTGAAAAGACTTCTGAACACTCAGTAAGATGATAGTTTAAAAAGTGCCCTGGACACAAGATTTAAAAAACGCAACCTCGACAGTATCATCTCGTTTAAAATTAACCTCAGAGCTGTGGTAACTACTTGACTAGAGCATACAATGACCTAGGCCCCACCCCCACTCCCCCCTTCTCTATACCCCTCCCCCCAAATAATAAGAAAAGGAGAACCAAAAAGAAACTATTGTAGGCAGCAATACAAGACATTAGGACACTGTCCACAATGACAAGCGTACAGCATGTGAATAGATTTATTCTATATGTAAGCAACAGAAATTGCAAGAAACCCAAGAAAGAGATGTTTCGCTCTGTGGGCACCCTGAACTCCAACGTCTTATGAGTTTCTGCATTTCTGCCAGTGATATGGGAAAAAAAAGTCTTGGTCTCCCATGGAACCAAATCTTGACTGAAGAGACCCTCACTGCCTCAAAACTTTTGAGATTCTGTAAAACAGCACTTAGGTTTTGCACTGTTGAGTGAGATACAGTGTGATCAGAAAATTTGGAAAAAAAAACAGTCAAACCCCAAACTTACCCTATACACTGACAACCACCTTTTCACAAGAACACAACACAAGAAGAACTGAAAAAAATGTCAGGTGAAAAAGACCGCCTCTGATAGTGTTTCTTACTCGGAAATTGCAGGTTTTCCTTGAAGTCAGTAGATATTTTTTATATATTTATATAATATATATTATTTATAGCACTAGCAATCAGCATGTAATGAAAAGATGGTATGAAGAGCAGCAAAATAGCTACAGCACATAGCCGAAAGTGGACAATTAAAGAAGTAGTAATAACTGGAGGATAAGAAGCCTGCAGCCATGGGTTTTTTTGTTGGTGGTGTTTTTTTTTAATAAAAGCAGATGTGCTTACCTGACATAAAATGTTACAATAACTTCTAAGTCGTTTCTGCCTGCAAAACTTACTTGCCGTTTTCAAGAGCTGCCCCACAGGAAAGCCTTTTCCCGGGTGACGTTGCTCGATGCAGCTGTGTTGTGTTGGAGCTGGAGCTCAGCCCCACAAGATGGCACTGTGTCCACACAATCCAGGCGGAGGGACCACTGCTGAGTTTTCCCCCACCAAAAACAATATCCTGAGTGGATCGGGCTACCCTTGCTTCCCACTCTCTCTCCTTGGGGTAGCAAGATGGGGATGCTGAGGAGTGCTTACCATCGGCCTACCCCAGAGCCCTCTCCCCAGTCACATGCCTTGACAGTGTGGTACCTCCCAGAAAAAAATTTAAAAAATGAGGAAAATTAATGCAGGGAGAGTGTCAGGTGAGGTGAGAGCTGCCATGAGCAGCAGTGGCAAAGCATGAGTGTGGAGCTGCAGAGACAAAGTGTGAATCTGCACAGGAAACGTCCCCTTCCTTGGCATCTTCTCCTTGCCCTGCCAGGGCTGCGACAGATTGTGTGGTGCCACACTGGGACCCTGCAAAAACTGATGGAGCAGAGGATGGAGAAACCATCCAGCCTGTGATTGCAATGGGCAAGGGAAGGTTTCAGAGCAGCTGGGATAAAAGAAGAGCAATCCCACCTCCTAGCAATGCTGTTGCCCTAGCGAATTTCTCGACTGCCATCTACCTCTGAGGATGCTGATCTTAATCAGAATATGACTTTTTCTCTCAATAAATCCTCTTTACAGTGACACTGTAAAAGAAGAAAGTCCCAGAGTATTTTAAGAAAGTTGCTCATCTGTTTTTTCTTGAATGAGGTATCAGGCAGTAGATCAGAGAGCTGGCAAAGGGGACATCGCCTCATAGCGATACTGATAACTATGAGACACTTTCTGGCAAGATCCATGTGAGAAGGGTGCACATGCTGCCCACCTAGCAAAAGCCACAAGCCTGGAGTACCAGTGAGTCTGAGCACCAGCTAACACTGAGCTAAAGAGGGGAAGGGGCTGAAGGACAGCTCAGCTCATGCACCTGCCTTGTAAGAGGAGACATGCAAGAAGGGTGCACAGGAAGAGGGAAAACCTGTGAACTAAGTACAACTGGTTACACCTGAAGATGGCACGGGGCGGGGGGAGAGAAAAGCTGAGACATGTCTTTTGAGTGCCATTTTAGAGCACCAAGATGAGTAAAAAAATCCAGGGAAAGGGCAGAGCTGGAAGCCCCAGTTGAAACCTCCTGAAGTTGAAAAAAGATCATGGTTGGTTATGGAAAGGATGTCCTTGACATCTCCACATTCAGAGAAGGCAGAGCTTACAGAGGCTCAATGTGGGCAGATGTTGAAATTCAAAATGTCTGGTCCCTGATTTTCACTGGAATGCTGGGTTACCTCTTATGAGGGAGTGCATTGTGATCGCTGCCCAGCAGTCAATCAAAACCCTGTCAGTGTCAGGGAGCTGAGAAATTAAACACAAAAAGTCCCAAGCCTACAGAAATGCTGAATGGGAAAAAGGTCAGAGGAAATTTTCCTTTCATTTTGACCAATGACATTTTCAAAGTTACCTTTAAAGGCGCCATCTGGAAAGCCTCAGGGAAAAAAAAAAAACCTGAAACCACAAAAGAAGACAAACTCCAGTCTCAGGAGCAGATGAAGTGGGAATACATGCATGGGCAGGAGCATGTGTGTGTGTGGAACAACCACCAGCACCTGGCTGGGATTCTGGAGTGAATGGGCTGAATAAGAAAGCCTTCTTTGCACTGGAAGTAGAGGACAGAAAAGCCTGGCAGCAAAACTACTGTGCTCTTATGTGCTGTCATGTACCAAAGAGTCAGCCTTTTCACTCAGCAGAAAATAAAATGTTTGCAGTGATAACTTAAAAAGCAAGAGTTCTCTCCTTTTATCAAGTTCCCACTCTGCCTGTTTGTGGTGGCAAAGGTGGATGAGGCCAAGAGGGACGAACACCCCCTCAGTCAGCCACTGAGGACCTGCGCTGTGCTGTCCAGGCAGTGGAGGGAGTGCAGTGCAGGCAGCAAACCACCACGCTACACTGCTGCAGCAAGCTCAGGAAGAGCAGCAGAGATCTGCTGAGTGCATCTCACCCAGAAATGACCTGGCAGACGACTCCCAGTAGCCCTGGCCTGTGCAAACATTATGGGAGGACGTTGGTTTCAGTTAGAGTGAGTACCTTTGGCTCCACGGGAAGCTAATGGGATCTGCTGGTTCTCAGACTGCTTCAAAGCAAAGCAAGATGTATGGAGGCCCTCCCTGGACACACAAATCAGGTGGTCAATGTCAGTGCTTCCACATGCTTTCACCCATGCTCCTGAACCAGCGGGCTACATGTACTTGAGCTGGGAGACCATCACTGGTTCACAGTCACCTTGGGACAGGATTGTCTCTTAGAGGAATTTGGGAGCACTGAAGTGGTGCAAAACATTCCAAGGAGGGTTGCTGGTTGGATCCTCTGTAGGTGCAGATCAGTGTCTTCAGTGTGGTGTCACCAGTTTATACCACCTTTGCACTGGGCATGAAGCACAGCAATGCTAGCTTAAGGTGAGCAACCCTTGAGGGCTAGGAGAGCACTTCGGGGGTGGAGTACGATGGCTGGAGAAAGGAAGGACAGAGACCAAATAGAGGGATGAGTCTTAGAAGACCTTCAGGAAGGGGACAATAGGTTCCATAAAACAGGAATGATTCATTCTGCTGCTGGCAAAATGAGAAATAAAGTAATAAAGTAATAATGGTAGTAATAATAATAATTGTAATCCTTGCACTATATACTAATTAGTAAATAATTATTATAGCAACTTTCCTTTTTTATTCTTTTCTGGGTTTCTTTTTTTCCCCCCTAACCACTCTGACTTGTATATCCGGTCCCCTCATAGCGCAAAGGGGCGGAAAGGGTGTTGTTATATTGCAAATTGAAAATTAACTCTGATCCTGTGTGTCCCACTCTCTTACAGCTATTATTCAGACAAGTTCAGTGGGATTGCCTTGGGGAAGGAAGGGGATGTGACACGTGTTCCTGCTTAGCACCCAGAGTACCTGCTTTCCAGATCCATACTTTCTTTTTTTTTTTACAAGGAGGTCTAGGAAACAGACAATGACAGGAGGATCATTGTGAGACAACTGATGTGCAGAATTGTAGCCAAAATCTAAATTCACCAGAAACCAATAAGCTGAAATAGCCACAACCAACTGTCCATAGCCTTGTCTAGAATGGCTTTAAACAAAAAATACAAAGAGCCATGGACAGTCTCCTTACCCCTGTCCAGAATTTGATGTAAACAACATCCATAGAAACTGGGATTGTTAAGAAAGTTTATCCATATATCTGGATAGCAATAAAAAGCGTTTCCTAGGAAACTGTAAAATCCTGTACCAAGCAGTGTACAGCCAAGCCGAGAGGAACATTAGGTTGATTTGTATTTTCAAGGTACAACTTTGCATTATTTCTTTTAGATCCTGTGATAATGTACAAGGAGAGTATGTGTGAAGGTCAGGGCTGTTTTTCTTTCCTTTTTTTTGTTTGCTTGCTTGCTTCTCTGAAATGTCTCTTGTGTAACTCATTGGTCTGGGTTTTCATTTCAATTCTCATTTGTAATAACAGGGCATTACCACTCCCTGCGTCTGTCCTTCCTGTTCACACCAAGGCTGCATCAGTAATTTCCTTCTGCTGCCAAAGAAACAACGGTTTCGTGTCTTCCCATTTCTTCAAGAACTGCTGCCAGCATGCTCAGGTTGCCATCAGGGAAATTCTGGGCTTCCCAGAGATCCAGGATAACGCCGGTGGGACTTGATTTTGTAGCAAAATAATTTAGGTACCTGTAAAAAAGCCAAAAGGAAACTCATTTTTTGAGCTGCATGAAGGCTACCTGAATTTATATGATTTCAGGCCATCCCCATTGCTGATGCTGTCAAGGTGTTCATCTGTGCAGTCAGTCCAACCAGACTGCAGACACATTTGCTGCCACTCATCTTCATCAGGATCCTTTTGCACCTCCCTCTCGGGATGTTTTGCTGCCCGATCACATGCAGGCAGCCCCACTCACCTGTCCAGTTTCAGCTTGTGGGCCAGCATCCGCCAGTCGTGGCCCCTGGTCTGGGGTGCGTCCAGGCTGCTGCACAGCTTCTGCCTTATTGGGAGGGGGATGCTGAAAGCGCTGGGCCCTACTATGGTGGTGATGGTGCCTGCTGAGTCCATAGGAGGGTAATCGACGCCAGTAGGTTCCTAATGTTGGAAAGAAAGTGAAAAAAAAAAAAAAGCAGTTTTCCTACTGACTGCAGAGACGACTGTAGAAGTGTATCCTCTGGGACTCAGTGCTTTTACTTGCATCAGAGGGGAGCAACCCTCTGCTAATCAAGCATTTATATTAGTCAGCTGAAAAAGAGAAATATTTATAACTGACTTTTGGTAGACAGCAGATTTTATTCTTTTCTTTCGTTTTTTTTTTGAGCCCATCTTACTCGATTGCTGACTTGAAATAATGAAAGATTAGGCACTTTGACACACTTCAGAGCAAATTGCTACTACTAGGGTAGAACAGGGCTTTCTCAGCTTGGCTGGCAGAAGCCCTGTCTCAGCAGCCCCCGGAGCTCCCCACTCCCCACTGAGCCAGCATCGGGCTCATGCTGCTGACATCCCTTTGGCAGCACCTGTGTGCTCCAAAGTCTCTGATGCTGGGCAGACCATGGAGAGATCGTTAATACTGCCCCATGCACAAGCTGATCCCTCATTTTCATGCAGCTTTAAATTTGTGCTGGATATAGATGGAGCCTGTACGCTTGGGGGGCAGTCACTGCCCTCCTCTCCAAGATCAGCACTGCACTCAAAGGCTGTGGCAGCAGTGTTTTAAAGGGAAAGTCACCTCCAAAGCCAGCCTGCCCCTTGCAGGTATGAGGTTGATGCTCTTTGATGTGGTCCTCCCAGCTGGGAGGCTTCACATGACACAACTGCAATGTGACCCTGCTGGGAATAACAAACAATTGGATCTTCTGGGAAAGGATTTTACCTATTCCTTGGCCTAAAAGGATTTAGCGCTCATGGGTAATTAGAAGGAGGGGTTCAGTAGCTGGTAGGACAAGGCACAATTTAGATAGTTTGGTTTGCTTAGGAATGATGAGGTCCTGCAAGGTGGCTGAAACCCCCCCAAACACCATCAATGCCAACTGGCCACCTGACTGTGCAGTAGGAACACTTCTCCCACTCACTTCACTTGCCACCTCCAGCTACCAAACCACCTGATGGAAAAAGTAGCAAGCAGGGCTGGGTCTCCTTTCAAGCTTCTCACCCACCCTCTCAATTGCTCTTCTTTGCATCATGACAGGCCTGAAGCTGGGCTGGCAGAAACAGGGGAGCTGCTTCATCTCTGCCTCTGCCCAAGTCACAGCCCTGGGCAGCCAGAAACACCCATGCAAAAGACTCGTCATTAAATGTCAATTTGTTTTCTCCTCTGTGAGCTGTCTTGTTGCTTTGTGTCAAGCTGGCTGCTGGGAAGGCCCCGTAAAACCTGAAACTGTCTCCAAACCAGGCAATGCTTGGCTTAAGCTGCGATTGCAAATCCCCCAGGAAGATTGTTCGAGTTGCTCATGGCACACACAGTCTTTGCTTTCCCCCCAAGAAAAAGTACACAGAGATGGAAAGGGGAAGAGACAGTATCTGTGGGTAATGAACAGAATTTAAACCTCTTTTGCCTCTACTCTTTTATCCACAGCAATTAATTCTCTTGGACTCGGTAAATATGCCTTTTTTTGTATTTTTATTTTTTTTTAAGAAATGATTCTTTAGGCAATCAGTGAAATGTCTAACCATGCAACCAAGGGAGGTTACAATGTCCTCAGTGAATATGACGAAAACAGTGTCCAGTGTGGCATCCCTGCTTGGACACCAAGGGCCTGCTTCACAGACCGGCTCCCCAACCCCACAGCTTCAGGCAACGGAGCTACTGTCCTCTGGCTGCCTGCCAGTGGGGACTGCCCGGGAGCCGTCAAAATGACCCGCGTGACACCGCTGCATGCATGTTGCAGGCTCACCAGAAGCAGCTGTAGGGGGGTGACTGGTGGCGTGACAGACAACCTTCCCTTTTAACTTTGGGCCAAAGGACACAAGTGACACATTGAAGCAGCACTGCCTCAGATCTCAAGGTAACCTGCTGCTCAATTTGCATCAAGATTGCTGCAGAAGAAGGAGCCCAGCTGTCTGTGGCACTGCCCTGGGACTCTTGTGTAAGTATCGACAGTGCGAGGCAAAAGGGGGCTTTAGAAACAAATGATGGGAGACCTTTACTGCAACCTTCCTCTTGCCTTGCAGATGTGCATGTTTTGTCACTCACTGCATTTGTGCTTTTGAAGTCCCAGTGGAAGACACCGTATAAAGCCAGAATAAGATAGTTTAACCTGCAGAAATTTTGCATTCTTTACAGGGGACAAAAAAGAAAGCACATAAAAGGAGGATGAGGGAAACTGCATTACTATATTTTTACCACAGGGTGACAGAGGCAGAGAGGCAGCAATGAAGAAAGCACCAGCACAGTCCTGCAATGCCTAACCACTAGCTGGATAACACCAGTCCAACCATGGAAGAAAATGTGAGGAACCACAGCTACAGTTTCCTTATGTCTGGTCTGGTGTCTATATCACACCTCTTAGAGGCATTCACTTCAGTTTCCAGATTGCTGTTATTACACTTCCAGATGATTTCTGTCATCAAATAGTCTGAGTTTTAGTTTTTATTCTAGTTGACACAACCCTGTATGCCAGTCCTTAGCAGCCCAAGGTACTCCTGTCTCTCTCTTGAGCTCGGGAACATCACAAGGTGTCAACAATGAGGAGCAATTTTGCAGTAGGCAGTCTTGATAACAGTGGTATTATTCTCTCCTCCTATTCATCCCTGATGGATAGGATTGCAGCACAAGACAAGAATATTATTCTGTTCTCTCTGAATCTATTACCAGGCCCTATTACACACAAGCAGCTGAAGATGATTATAGTGTATACTTGCATTTCATTAAAGTTACTCTCAGTCCTTTCTCTTCTCTGCAAGGTTAAATTAGAGATTACCTCAATGCAGCACTTATTACAATAATTGTTTACAATACTTGTTTTACCATCTGTCTTTAATGCTGTGTAGTCCCCAGCTGAATATGCAACTTTACACCCAATAACCGAGCAGATGTTATGGGTAACGGTGCACAGCATCAGGGTCCTACAGCACAAGTAACTTTTGTCTGTGGTCTCTCCAGGTGCTATGTAGTATCAGCAAAGGTGTTCCAAACCTTATGATCAGTTTTCCACTGGAAAACGTCAGCCATCAAAAGAAAAATTTGAAGATGATAGTCAGAATTTGTAGCCGTAGCAAAACCTGAGGAGAAAAATCTATTGCAACTAGATCATCTGATATCCCCTATTGCACAGCAGTTATTATGTGGGAACAGAGTGGAGTCGTTCATGCAAACATACGGCAATGACATTTTCCTATTGTCCTTCCTCCCCTTTCAGTGGAATGTCAGACATAATGGCTTTGTGGACTGCCAGAAAACAGGACCATGCAGTGCTTCTCGAGATGCATTATGGAGTGGCAGGTGAAGACCCCCTCCACATAGTCACAAAAAGGCAGCACTAGCAGGGACACTATAGCTGTCCTCTTCCACCCTTTGAAAGGGGAACGCTCCCTTCCAGATGAGAGAAACTAAGGGGAAATGCAACTGGAAATACAAAGCAATGGCTTAATACAACCCTTATGTCGATGTCAGCAGTCAGGAAGAAAATAGGAAGCACTAAACAGGTAGCAATGGGAAAAGATATACCTCCTTAGCTCTCCCATGTTCCTGCAGTCAGATAGAGAAGTGCAGTAATGACATTTACCTCTGAGACAGAGCAATTGAGCTGGAAGATCTGCCCTTCTCCTTCGACCTGCCGCACACAGAGTTTGCATACCAGCTCCAGGGTATTCAGACTGAACCTTTCCAGTGTGAAGGTGCAGTGCAGGTTCCTCTGGCATCCACTCCAGATGTGGTAAAAGGGAATCTCCTGCAGGAGGAAATTAAAAAGAAGTACAGTCAGGGAGTGATGTGGGATGAGGGCATGGAAGCTTTATGACCAAAGACCATAGGCTCCATGTTACTGTCACTGCAAATGGTCCAGGGAAAAAAGTGTCCTCAGCACTGTGGTCTGGCATCTGGTGTTTTTTGAACACCTCTGTGTGTCACTGAAATTCTTTAAGCCTCACTGCTAGGATCCGTTGTCAATGGTTTGTGATGCTTACCTGGTATTTAGCCAGCAGTTTGCTCTTCCAGAGAGAATGGGCAATGTCATGAATGGACAGGCGGAGGTTGTGGGTGCTTCCCTTAAAATTCAATGCTTTGGGCTCCTCCAGAAGCTGCCCACCCATCTGCCGCTCGAGCTGGAGGACCTCCTGCAGTATTGTGATAAAAAGAAGAAAGTAGTCAGCTTTCATCAAGACAGCACACTGGTCTTCTGATTCAAAATCGACTGCTATAGATGCTGTAAATTGTGTACTACAGAAAAAATGCTGAGTTGTTTCACTCTAAACCTGAATTGCACTAGTGGATCTGAGTATAACTCCCTCACCCTTAACATAGAGCAGCAGCCCAGCAGGGATGCAGGCATCCATGTCTCCTTTGGGAAACACACTGTGATTAGCAGAAAGCTTAAGTGCATGCAATTACATTGAAGACAAAGACTGCATGCAGGCACTGTTTAAACACAGAAATATACCAGCATTCCCCATTGCTCACCAAACTGGACATCTAATGGTAGCTTCACTATTTTGCTTTTTGGAAGCTCTTATTTGTACAGGTCCTCCTGATGTGGTACCTGTCAATACTGCTGGTCTTTCAGTTTGTGGCCTTGTCGCAAACTGCTCCATGACAGAGTGGTGCAGAAGATAACAGATGTCTACTCTGAGACTGACTGTCAAGCGGGATGGTATCAAAACAAGAGCAAGACAACTGTGATGCAGCATTTCGTATATATGAATACACAGATTCAGGGAAATATGAATCTTTTAATTAAAAGCTAGTAAGCCAAGAGTCTGGTCATTTTCTGCAGCTAAAAACAAATATATGCCTGTAACTAATGAGAACACAGTGGACCATTGCCTATAAACAGCATAACTGTAATCCCCATGAAGAAGCAAGTACAAAGTCACCGACATGAGCCGCATTAGAAACCAACACAGTCAAACTCAGTCACATTTAGTAACAAGTATCAGCAGTCTCATGTGGCCAAAGCCAATCATATGCAGAGTGAGCACAATCAAGGATTATCTGGGCACAGGAAACCAGGATGCTACCCCAGGCCAACTAAAGGAGCCTCCATTGTACCTGAGTGCATAACAAGCTACACTTGATCACTTTCAGGATCTAGTTAGCATAAAAGAAAAGCCGCTGTCTTGGCAGACCCTGAAGCCAAAATTATGTTTGTTTATCAGCCATTAGAGGAAAAGAAACAAAATAGGAAAACCTTTTAGATTAAGGTTATGCCAATGAATGGGTTCCAGCTTCTTTCCAGTGCCCCCTAATTACCTCGTCAAGATGTCTAAAGAGCAATCGATAGTAATTATCTGATTACTATAGATCTTCATTATGTCCAAATTACCTCCCTGGAAGGGCCAGAAGATGTCTCGCGGCCCTGTGTGATCTAATTGCAGATGCCACCTCTCAGGCATGTGGGATGTGGGGGCCAAACAACCATTTCTGCCTGTGCAGCACCAGCCAGAGGAACCACATTACTGTGAGGAAAAACATTGCAGCATGATGCTGCACCATCCCATGCACCAGAGCTGGGTGTCTAGTTTCAATACCCCACTTTCCATAACCCACCCTTGCCCCCTGTAGCCCCTGTCCAGCTGGAGGATATCAAGCAGCTCATGCTTTTCCCATGCTGCTCAGCTAATTAATTCAGAATTAATTCAAAGCCATGACTCCTACAGCCCTTCGGCCCTGCAGGTTGGCTCTAGACATACGGCATTTTATTCAGAGCAGCGCTTATCCTGCTGGCTGATGCCTCTATGCCCTCCAGAGCCAAAGTCAGAGCTGCACATTGCTTGCCCCATGCAAAGGTTGCTCTGGCCACCTTCCTCTTCACTTCTCACCACCCCTGTGACCTGAGACTTACGCCCTTATGCTCTTCCTGGGAGAAGGAGCTGTGTAACATATTGCTCCATCATCAGTGCCACCAGGACAGCCACAACCTATATTTGGAAAGGCTTTCCTCATTAATGGCACAGGAGCAAGCAACAGTGATTAGTGCAAGCCATTTTCTCTCTCTGTTACAGTTAAAAATACACATTAAACAACCATGAGAAGATCATTTGCCTGTTATTCCCTTTTTCCTTTCTTTTAGAGGACAGTTAATATGCAGCATGAGGCAGGTTGGGGGAAGCCACCCTGCGACAGCCTGAAATCATTCACTCACCCTTGATGTGCGAGGCTGTTCAGCCACACAGCCACACACAGCTCACAAACCTCAATGTCAAAGTCATACTTGAATAAACATATGAGACTAAAGCAACTGGATTTCTTTACAGTTATTGTATTATTACTTTCCTTCTTTCTTCCATCAGATTAGTTTGGGCATCTTCCTCTAAGTGCAACAATCAGCCTTAAAAAAGAGGCCAGTGCTCAAAGTTTTTGCTACCGTCACCCTTCCCCCCAAAAAAGTTTTTGTGAGCTTCCTACTCAGGTGGTTCAGGACGCTGCGAGACAGACATTGCTGCATGCATATCTGCTTAACAGCCCCCAGGAACCCTGCCAAGCTGCTCCCACAATAACTGAGCCTTTACTGACGACAAGTCATTACATTTCCCTACTGTACTGCAGCCACCAGCAGTTTATCATCGAGCGCTTACTCTGCAGGATGAGAGGAAAAGCCTGCTGGTTATACACAGCACTGTGTTTTATATTGCAACTGCTTGTCTTCCTCTGGTGGCTGTTAGGACATATGCAGCGTATGGCGCACTCATTCCTAGTTGTAAATAATAATAGAATGCATTCAGTCGCCTATTAAAATAAACACATAATGCCCTACAAAGGCTCTTCCAAACCTCAGGCATCCCAATGTGGGAACATCTGACACTGTTCTTCCCTCCCCTTGCTGTGTCTTGCCCAGAGCAGCCAGCCCCAAGACACTGAAATGTTTCAGCTGGTGTCTTGCCTGCTGCCTACAACTTTCCCTCCCTCTACAAATTACTTTTAACTTCAGGACCTGCTGGTCCAGCTCTGTCTTCATGCCTTGTCCTGCATAGCCATCTGTAATTGCCAGTGAATGCCTTCCCTTCAGCAATATGGCAATGCCAAGGACCTGTTCCCAGTATGGCCAGGGCTGCTGTAATGCCATCTCTTGCGAAAGCATGTGGCAAACACTTTTTTTCTTTCTAAATAGCCATACTTTGAGTCTACACAACACTGTTGCACAGGGCCAGATGGTATATACCAGTTTGTACACACTGGTCCACAGTCAAATCTTTTTATCTACAGCTTGTTTACTATGTTAATTTTTCTTAATCCTTCTCCTTCCCCAGACCTTTCATTTCTAGAGAAGTGCAACAGATAACATTCGTAAGAGTTTGTGGTCGGCAAGTACATGTGGTTGTCCTCCTGTAAAGCACCACCTGGCTGGGTCCTGAACCCATGGGAGCCCTTCCAGTCTTGGAGTAGATGTGCCATAAAGAAGAAAACAAAAATGCACATACTTTGCCATTAAAAAGCAGTCAGTATAATTGGGATGGTGGCCACCTGACTGGTCACCTTTCCTCACCAAATTACAATTTCACTTTGAAGTCTACCGGAAGCAGAATCCCAAGGACTGGCCTGCTCCACTCCCAGACACTGGCTACAGCTTCTCAAGTGAAAGATGGTCTCTCTGTGTTGCCCAGCACCTCTCTTGATGTCTTCTGCTATCACACTGAATCGGATTAACTTTACCTCACAAAGCTCCCCACAGTCTATTACAAACAAACCAACAGCTCTTGAGTATCACCTAATCAGATTCCCTCAGCTCTGACTGCATTAGCTGTCTGTCCAGGGCCTCTCTGACTCACTTATTATTACCTCAGGCCTTGATGAACCCATGGAAAATTGTATTACACAGCACAGGCATAAAATCATCAGGACTTTTGAAGCTTGATTGCTACAAAAGATCCTTTCCATATTTTTTAAAGAGCAAAACCAAAAGGGAGATCAAACCAGGGAAAATAATTTTTTCTAAAATCCTGGTAACACCAACAGATTGATAGAGGCCAAGCTCCCAGATCCTATACAGACAAAACCACGCCGAAATCACAATATGTCTGCTTTAACCCTTATACTTTACTACTTTTCTTACATATTGTGAAAGACTATCCCCCCTAGGAAAGCCTAGGTAGACAGGCCTTGATATCAGATAGTAATGGTGAGGAAAACGGAGTCTCCCATTCATAGTGATGGAAGCCAGTGCTCTGAAAAAAAAAAATCTCGCAGCCAGTCTATATGAGCTTGAATTCCAATAATTCAATGCGGAGCTGAGGAAACAAAAGTACGCACAGCACCTGGACGATTCTGCTTAGAATCAGGCTTTGAACTCATTTTGCTGCAAAGAGGCCATTTGAGAAGCTGCACTGGCTAAAATGAAAGAAAAAACCCCATCTTTTAGTAACCTCCATTCTTACATGTGCATCTACTTGGAGTTACTTATTTCATCAGTGCACCTATTATAGATATCATCTGTATAAATACACGTAGTTATAAAGACCAATAGCAAGTATGGTTAACTAACTGCTCATCTGTATGTAGCAAGTGCGTATTTGTGTGTGTGTCAGAATTACACAGTCAGTGTAAGGTTATACAGTTAGAGAAAGCAGCAGCTTTGGTTTATTTTAGTTGTGAATTCCCAACACAAAAAGCTGCACATGAAGAAGTGTAATAAAACAGTATGAAAGCAGCAGTGATTAACAGCCCAGAAGCTTCTTTTATCATTATCAACTATTTACAAAGAAGCATTTATATGTTTCCCTACCTCCAGGGAGCTGGCACTTAGCATTAAAAATACATGAATAACGAATAAACCCCATGTACCTTACGGTCCTTTAATAATGCAAAAATCTTAGGATTCAGGATATGATACAGGTTAACAAAGGAAAAAAGAATGGTGGGTGGAAAACAGTGTGAGTTCCCTATGCAATTTATAGTATGTGTGTGTCAAAACTATAATACAGTCGTCAAGCTCTACTTCTAGCTAGAAAAATAACAGGGAACAGATATACATGCAGGAGAGTCAGTGCTACCACTGCAGTCCTTCAAAGCTGGTGAGGGAAACCAAGCAAGCGAGCATCAACCACCTTCAGGGCATCCTGCGTGTCATCGAGGCAGTAGACCCGGATGCTGTACTCCAGCGAAGAGCAGGACAGCGGTCCAAAGATGGCGAGTTTGAGACGTTTGGCTGCTGCTTTGGTGACTGACTGTCCCACCAAGGCATATGTGCTGAGGGTTTCTGTCAGGATATGGCAGGCCTCTGGGTCCAGCTGAATGTAGCACGGTGTGGTGAAGTTTTCCTCCCCGACCACCACTACATCCTAAGGGAGAAAGAGGCCGAGTTAGAGCTTCCAGCCCCTGTGGTCTGCTAGCCTTTGAGACAGTATTTCCCCTTTTAGGCATAAAAGGATGATGCACAACATCCTTGCTGTTTACACCTTAGATTAATCAAGATTTAAAATTCTAGCTTCCAGATTTTCTCCTGCGTAGGCATGGGGAGAGGATGATTTCTCTGGAGTGCTGGTGGAGAGGATGGTGGTAAAAACCTCCTCCTGTCCTTACTCCCCTAAGACTCGTAACTCCTTCCTCTAGGCCCTGCAGCAGCTTTTAAAGCCCTGGGCAGAGTTAGGGAAATAATGAAAACATCACCAATACTTTATTGAAAAAGATATTGCTGACTAATTATTTGGTCACCATGACTTAACATCAGTAGTTGCAGGTGTGGCGAATAAATAACCACTCTTTACTTCCTAGGCATGGCAATAAGGACTTATAAAAACTAAAGGAAAGGAAGTAACCTCTCTGATGCCTGAATGCCACATCTACATGGAATATCGCCTGCTGCTTCATCAGAATAAACCCCAGTGGCAAGACTGAAGGGTGAAGGAAAGAACACCTACAGCCCAAATCAAACAACTCCTCTTCTAATTTCTTCATTCAACACTGCATGTAACATCCTGCACACAACACAAGGTGTTTTGAACGGCGTTGAGGGAGAGAAGAAATGAAAAGGCAGCAGAAATGCAAAGCCACCGCGTGCCACGCAATGCTCAGCACAACTCATCTGTTTCATTCCTGTTGCCTGAAGCACAGCATACACATCTGGCAGACAAGGAACATGCCCTCAACTGAAATTAAGTGTTAAGCTCATGCCCCCTAGTCTCAGGCAAGGCAAACATTTGCAGGGGTGGCACAGTCCTTCTGGAGGGAAGAGTGCTACAATGCTGATCGCACGCTCCTGCGGCCATACCAGCAACTGCCTCTGTCAGGAGACGCGGGCCCCAAGTGGTGCTGCAGGGGTGCGCACACACACGTGTGTGTGTGTGTGTGTGTGCGCGCGCGCGCATGCCTGTATATATGATATGTGTGTGTACATGTGCGGCTTTGATTAGAGGAACTGTTCCGGGATTGACTGAGGATGAAGATGGCGGTGCCATGGCCAGGGAACCTGTGGACATCATGGAGGCTGCGCTGGCACCACAGCGTACACATGGCCAGCAGAGCAACTGCTCTGTCACAGGCAGGAAGAGGATGGGGGAGAAAATGAAGAGTAGCCAGTAACACATGGGCACAAATAAGAAACATATGTGCTGTGCCAAAAGTCATGTTTGTGGGGTGCAGATTAATTGGCAAGACAGACCCATGTTCACTGCAGAATCCAGCCCAGCGTGAGGAAGAGCTGGTGCCAATGGCAGGAGACAAAAGCAAGAAACTTTAGAAGACAAAGCTGGACACAGTGTTCTTGCTGTTGCCAGCCCAGTTGCCTTCAAAAGCCACCCTGCCCTCATTAAACCGACCGGTAGGAGAAGGTGCCCTTGCCAAATTAATTGAGACCGAACTGGTGGCAGGAGGTACCTAGGAGCACAGAACCGGAGAGGAAGGCTTTGCCAGGATGGCCCAGCCTTCCTGAAAGTATCACTTTATGCTCTAGTTACAGTGAAAGATCATTCTGCCATCCTGCCCCAGGGCATCCTACGGCTGCACTACTGGCAATGAACCACCCCAGGCTTCCACCAGGTTGGCACTGCCCAGCAATACTTATGTGCTCCTGAATCAACGGAGTGCAAAGCTGGATCCTGGCCACATGAAATGAATCAAAGTGTTGTTCTACCAACATGTGAGGAGGGAAAAAGGAAAGAAAAGCAAGGCCTATTAGTTTTATTAAGCTGATCAATGTCTTGATGCTGAAACAGGAGTTTATTTGCAGCATTATTTTCACTTTCTTGAAAACATATTATAAAGCAAGGGAGTTCAAACCAGTCTGTTAAAAACATTTTCTTATTTCTCGAATCACGTCAGAAATTATTTTCAGCCATTGTTTTTTATTTTGTCTTCTTTCTTCCTCCTCTCCCCATGACTTTGGCACAATATGCTGCCATGACCAAGAGCTCAACAGTCAAAATCCTGCAAATGAAGGCTATTTCATGGAAAATACCCAGAACTAGAAGCTGCCCTAAGACAGCATCTCTGCATAGGCACTGGTCAGCATAGATGCCTGATGCACTCCTGCCTGCCTGCAGCAGCCATGCATTTCACACGGAAAACCCAAAATACAGGCATCCTGGTTAAAAAAAGTAACTAAAGCATTAGCAGAGAGTCCTGCCTGCAGTCAGCACACAGGCTGGAGATCCAGAGACTCACCTCCCATGGTCCCTGGGGACCCTGGTGCTTCAGCTGGATCTGCCAGTCCTCTGTGTTTGGCTCTGCACAGTGGTGCATGGTTAAAATGATAGGCCGGGTTAGCAGCGCTCCTGGCGGGCCGCAGCTCACCACCGGTGTCAGCAGGGTTTGGTTGTCTTCTACAGGTGGCCTGACAATGGGGCAGAAAGATAGACATGGTGAGTTGAAAAAAACAAAAACATACATTCAGATATGTAAAAATAAAAAATTCTTCTCTTAAAATGAAAAGATTGTGAAAGCAAAGAATGGGCAGGTTTGGTTGGTTTGTTTCGTGGGGGTTTTTTTGCCAAATATCACTGATTTCTCAAAACACACATTTAGACGGCAGCAGATTATAGACCATGTTTGCTGAGCACCCTCCACTCTGAAGGATCCTTGCAGACCATATGCAGAGGTATCATTTCACACACTGCTGAAACATGACCACTGCTGAATTTGGCAGTTGTTTAGCAGCATACAAAAATGAGCAGTGGCTATTGTAAGCACCACATGTGAGAATTATTTACTCTTTGGACAGGGAAGAGAGGAAGAGAATGGACTAATGAGCACATCTGAAACCTCCCAAGTGGAATATAGCACATCTGAGATGTGTAGTTTGAGTTCAGAGCTATCACCAAATCCACTAACGCATCACTTAAATATCAGATCTACAAAAATGATTATGGCAAATATGCCTGCGGGGAGCAGATATCACCGGCAGTGGGAGAGAAAGGGTGAAGGGATAGTAAGTAAGAGGGCAGTGTAAAACACACTCACAAAGCTGGAGATTTGTACTGATAACCCAGAGCTGTTCAGATAAAAACATGAGTATTGTGCAGTGCACTTGACGCCAGTCACTAGAAATGGATGATATGGGAAACCACATAAATACATAGGATACATCGCATACACTGTAGTTTGTGAATGATTGTGTGTGTGTGGGTGCATACATATGTGTGTGTGTGTGTATGTGCACATGGAAACTATCCCAGACCAACTGCTGAGCAGCTTAAAATGAGAGGAAGCATGAGTGACTTTAACTATCCTGACATCTGGTGTATGACAAATACCACTGAAAGTGCCTCATCAACTGTCTCCCTAAATAATGCAGAGGACAAATTCATGATCCAGAAACCACCAAGCAGGACATTAAGTGTTCAATGTGATCTTCACTTAAACTCCAGATCTGCCCACAGGACCTCCCATCTTCTGCTCCAGCTAAAGGTTCAATTCCTTGTTGCATTTACAAAAACTTGTATCTAGATCTGCATTGTTCTTAGTGGAATTAATTGAGACAATATTTCATACTGTCGATTTCTGCAAGTCTTTGCCTTTACTGAAAGAAAGCAAAAACAGTAACTGCAATCTTTGATAAAGCTTTCAAGAAGGCCAAATCAGGACAGAAGCTCTTGATATCTGATTTATTGAAGCTATTCTGGGTTATTGTAAAGATAAGTCCACAGGCATATCTTAATTTTGCCCACCTCAGTTCTTCCTGAATAACCCGACAGAAAATGAAACACAAACTTCTGAGAAATCTTTTTTCAAAGTGGATGAAGGTACTTTTGAAAAGTGTTTCTTATTGCTACAAATGTTGTAGGAGGTTTTTATAACATTTTAGGAAAAAAAGAATCTGGCATGGAAAAATTTAAATCTTTGCAAATCAGTAAATCCAGATGATATGCATCTGTGGAAATTAACTGATGAGTTCACTAAATGACTTAACAATTGTTTCTGAAAAGCCCTGGACTGGAAATAAACAGCTGCAATAGATGCCTTTCAAAAAAGATGTAAAATGTAACAATCTGGACAGCTATCATGTATTATGCCAGTTATTTTAGCCTAACAAACAGTACACAAAAGAAATGAAACACTAGCAGACAGAGAACCTAGTCCAGCTCCTCTTGCATGCTGTAGAAATCTTTGGATTCAGATTAAGACGGCGAGAGATCGCTCTCTTTGAAAGATAAAACTGAATAACTAATTGGGTTGTTTTTGACTAAAATGCTGGTTCTTTTTCAGACTCATTTACTTTTTTTTTTCCCCAAAAGAAGCAATAAGAAGCTTAAAAAACATTCACAATCATGGTTGTTTTTCATGGTCATCTACCTTGTGCATTAATGGATACTTGAACACTCTCCTGCAGTCTGCTTCAAGAAATTTTAAAAAACTGTAAAGTCATATGAGAAAGATCTTTCAAAATTAAAATATTTGTTTGGAAAGCTACAGAAAGGAAAAGCTATAGACTTAATCATCTGTTTAACCTAACTTCATCTAAAAGACTACTGACCCATGAAGAAAGAAGGAAAAAAAAAGAAAAGTTATCATAGTTTTTTGGACTGAATTACAAAATCAGCAGTCAAAAAGAATATATTAGAAAATGTATCATGAATGCCATAAAAAAATTCACGCAGTGTCTTTTAAATGAAAAATGAGTTAAAATTGACAAGAGTCTGAGTACTGATGCATGCAATTAAAAAAACCTCAAAAAGTCATTAAAATGATATGGTACTGATAAATCACACAGCCTAAACTTGTCTCTCAGTAAAACTGAAGTTTAGTCACTGCTCCACGACAAAATGTTGTTAGTTGTTAAATTTTAGGACTCTAATAGAGGGCACAATTTTGTGCCAGAACATTTTATATCCGATTAGCACAAGTATAAAAGATGACACAGAGCATGATGTCAGGAGGCATTTCAGACTGCACAGTCAGCACGCAAGATGGGAAGTGGCTACAAGCATACAAAGGAAATACAAAAAATAGTAAGGCTTAGTATTTTTTCCCCAAGCTGGTAAATAGTATCTTTGCCACTGGACTTGTAAGATTTATTGTCAAGTGGATGAGATGTGCCTGCTCCTGGCCTCGGTATTTATGATACCCGACACTCTGATAAGTGAAGAGCAGAAAAATGGGCCAATTGTGAGGGTGGTTGACTTTGCCGTCCCCAGTTGCCAATCAGACATACTCCTGAGTCCAGCACCCCAAAGTTATTGAACACTGCTGGTCCCAGTGACTCTCCACCATCCACCTCATGCAGATAAGCCTTTAAAACCTGACATACAATGAACTGCTGAGAAGTTCTTAAGAGTGGAGTGAAACAGACATCAGTATCACCAAAGAGGTGAAATCTTATTTCTGCTGAATTCAATGTTAAACCTCTCTCTGACTACTGTGAGATTTCTGCTCACAACCTGGAAGACAATATAAATGTAAATAGCAACACAATCGTTAAATCTACAGGTAACAATAAATAAGGAATTATTGCAAGCAACAATGAGAGCCAGAAAATAATGCAAAAGATCTGGAGAAACTAAAAATATGAGTAGGAAATAAAATCCTATTAATTGTACAGCAGCTTGTGCTTCTGGAGTAAAACAAGTTCTATACACAGTTATTTAGTAGCAAAGCAATAAAAGTGGAAAATATCTCAGGTGAGCTCACTGCAACACAGCAGGCATCAACTTGTAATGTGACACAGTGGCAAAAAGCAAATCTGATTTCTGGGGCTATACAGAACAAGGCTCCTCAGAGCACGCTGAGCTGATATTCCCTTTCCCATGCAGCTCTAGGCTGACTGCAGGTAGCAGGGTGGTTAGGGATTACAGCGAGATTTCAGAAATAAACACCAGAGGAATGAGTCTAAACCACGCAATGGCACATACAGCAGAGAGGTTCCCTATGATAACTGACAGGAAAAAGGAACAAAAATCTCTTGACAGATCTGTTCTAATTTCCATTTTAAAACAAAAGGATTATGCCTTACTATAGCTAATGAGAACAGAAACAGATGCAGTAGACAAGATATATTATACAAGAGATATTAATCTTCCTGCTTCAAGACATAAACCCAACACTAATTGATGAGATTAGTAAACAACAAATTCCCCTGAAGACAGATTATTGTGTAGTCATTCATTACGAGCAAATTTCTACCTTCTCCTGGAACAGGTGATGCAGCACCAGCAAAGCCAGGATCTGGCCCAAGACAAGTGCCTGTTGCAATTGAGTATTGCAATTTCTTGCGTTATACATTGCAGGAGAACCAGCAGAAATGCAGAGACAGGGGAGCATATAGAGCAAGGGAGCTATCTCCTCTAAAGCAGAAAGATCTATAAGCAGGCATCTTCAAAACTGTGGCCCAGAAACAACTTTTAGGCTGTTATCCAAATAAAAACCTCAAACTCTAGAAAAAAAAATCCACGAGCTTCACTTTAGGATTGTAGCAGTCTTGGGGTTGCTTATTAGATGGGACTGGGCATTCAGTTGTGCTAGTGTGATTCAGGTGAAAGATGATTTTGTTTTGCAAAGATCTGACTGGCTAAAATTCAATTCCCTGCTTAGCATTGCTATTCAAAGGCACTAATAGGAATTGAAAGGTCTTCATATATTTTTAGATATTGTCTCAACCTACACTGCTTATCAAGAACAGTCAACTTCTATTTAAAAGCAAAAAAACTTTTATTCATTCTATCTGGTCCCTTCACAATCAAATTTGTGGTTTTTAATGAGGTTACTCACTCAAAACTGCCTCTCTGTAATATGCCAGACCACATTCATTAAGGTAGCTGTCAGACAGCAGATGGAAGCACAACTGTAGAAATCACTGCCCCTCAGTTGGTCTACATTGCGCTCCCTGGCACCATGTGTAGACGTTACAGGCAATCATGGCAGCTCAGGAAGCACAGGATAGAGCAGGAATGGCTAACTCATAGCAATAGATGGCAACCCTTCTACACAGCTTAGCCAAAAGTCAGAGGAAAGACATTTTATTTCTCCTTTCATTGCTGGGGCTTTATTTTTAATATGTGCTCCTTCTTAAGTTTCAAACCTAATATTCTTGACTGACCCTTGTTCTTCTGCCTGTCTATCTTTAGAAGGAAAATGATCCGAAAAGATTTCCTCCCCTTTTGCTCAAGCTCTGGTATTTTTTATTTTGAATCTTCAATTATAATGACTGGCACTTCATGACATTGTCTTCTGGAGCTGCAAAGTAATTTTACTTATGCAACTGTGATACAGAAAGAAGGTCAAAAAACAAGATGTGGATGGCTTCAATTTGCTTTATTTCACATAACTAAGCTTAGAGTTTACTGGTGAAAAACACAACATTGCTCCTTGGTTCACACTTATTGAAGAGGCTGTGCGACTTTAATATAAAGGTTATACACAAACTGTGAAGCCACTGATCCAAATCCTGACAAGGTACACCCAAACCTTCTCTCTTTTATAGTAGTTAATGTGGAAGTTGCACAACTTATGTGTGTCTTCCATCAAGATCTTCGGAGGGCTGCTTGACCCATTCTTCAGGGCTGTCACATTTCACAGGCATGGCTACATCCACTCTCATTTGCATCATCTTCTGCGTGATGGATTATATAGGATTGTCCTTCACTGTACCGTATTTAGTGCAGTTCTTGCCTCTGCTTACAGTGTGTAAGAATACCTCCACCTAAAGCTCTGCAAGCACTGTAGGCTTTATGCAGGAACACGAGAACTGCCATACAAGATTAAACCAGTGATTCATCAAGGCCCAGACCCTATCTAGCACTGACCAGTGCCAGATGTTTCCAAAGAAAGCACATAGCTCCACTAATTTAGCTTACAGCTATATTTGTTTTCTAACCTGAGGCAGTGAAGAAAATTCTGAAGGTTAGAGGTTTATATTCATGCTATTTAATTCTTACTAATGTAAGACCTAGGCTCTCACAGATGCTCATGGGAACAGGCTCTCGCCAGGTATTGGTCACAACAACATGTTTATTTTACATGTGAAACCATAGCTCAAGAAAGAACTCCTTCTTGCAAATCTCAAAGTCAGTGATATTTCTCCAGACTAAGGGAGAGAACATCTGATCACCACTGAAAAAGTCAATAAGCTTCAAGACAGAAACCTGCAGATAGTTGTAAAATATTGTCATAGGCTTCTCATTTTTTCAGTTCCATGTATCTATACACACACACATACATGTATGTGTACAAATACACAAACACACATATATGTTGATAACCTTCTCTCCTCTGTAGCTACCTCATAAAGCACATAGACCATTCTATGAGGCTGACATGAATCTCTCACACCAGGAAGGGATCAAAGTCTGGTAGCTGCTTGCTATCTATCCTGCCCCAAATGACAGGCAGAATGAAGATGAGCTTGAAGTGCAGGAGCAGGAAATCCAGCCTGCTGCAGTACTAGCCTAGGAAAACAGAAAACCTACTGGGACACAAGCATTCTAACACACTTAGAGAAAACAACTACATCCAAGAGGTGTTTATTGCAAGACATCAGAACAGAAGGACATGCCACAGAAGGATAATGCTTTTAGGGTGATCCTTCTGCCTTCATATGCTTTGATGGATATGAAATGGAACAAGAAGAGTGTCTCAGAAAGCTCTACTAACCAATCTGCAAGGCAACAGAAAGAGTGACCTGACTGGGTTGTGAAGTCTCTCAAATTTCTGTACTACAGATTTCAGAAACTAACTGGGAAAATCTATTGGGAAAACAAATGAAGGAAAATGAAAAGGGAATTCGTAGGACTCTGAGGGAAAATGGATTTCATTTCAGCTTGACTGTTCAGAAGTCATTTCTTATTTCTACAAACAAAGTGTGAGCTAAATCTTAAGTTGCTGGAGATTGTGAGCCTCTCTGTTGCTGCACTGGTTCTATTTAGGGTAGTGCTACAGGAATCATATTCTCACCTGAGTGGCGGTTGTGTATCAAGAAAAAGAGCCTGCCTTCATTTCTAATTACAACACTCATTTTACAGTTTCCTTTATGTCCCTTTCCAAACTGCCTCAACACAGGACAGGACTTTTCAACTCATATGCATTTACACAGTCAACATGAAAATAAAGATAAGGTCTCAAAGGGTTTATTGAACACAGTTCAGTTACTGCTGGCCACAAAAGCAAATGTCTGAAGCTAGTCCTTACTGTGAGCTGTAACTCTCTGCTGGAATGCTGCAAGAGTGCAGCAGCACATTTAAAAAATTATTACACCACACACTAACTTGTGGTACCCACATGGCTCCATTGTATGAAGCAACATCTATGGACCATACAGTCAGAAAAAGAGGCTTTTACTGAGCTGCAGCACTGCTACAGCAAGTGAAGTGTCTGGTAATACAGTCCTGCAGCAGGAGATAATTACAGCTGGTGGCTGGATACAAGACACCCCTTCCTGCTCCTGGGCACCTGGGGAAAGGGAGCAGATAACTAGAGGATGTCACAGTCCTGCAGTTTTTAACCCCTTTTCAGTGAATATTCTGTTCCTAGTGACCTAGACAACACCCAATGCAGGCCATTTTAAATGTTCTAGAAGTGGTTAGTTTCCATGACTATGAAGAGCCTGTCATGCTGGAGGTAGATCTCAAAAAATGCCAACAATCAAGTCAGCAACTGGAAACTGTGTGCCCAGGAAGCAATTACCCCACGATGGGATAAGCCCTACTGCTCCGTGGCCAAAGCAGCCTGCTCTCTACTCTCTTCTTCTAGGGAAAAAAATCACTTCTCAAAATCTTCATTTTAAACAAGGGTTCACAATTTTCCTTCTCTTCTGCAGGTGTGCTTCAGCACACTTGCTCAGTTTCAAAGACGGTACTGCTCCAAACATGCTTTTCCCTATACAGGGTAATCTATCCTTCTATCCCCTGTGTGACCTGCTGAGTAACAGCTATCACAAAGCACACAGAGAAGGCTTTATGACCCTTGAAGAGAATAAATCAGACTGCCACAGGACATCAGTTGTCCACAGCTGCATGAATAAGGAGGCAGGGATTTCCTCCATAGCTGGCTTGAATGACAATAATTGCACATATAGTTCCCCCTGGGAATGAAATAAATTTTTTTTTGAAGAATTAGACATTTCAAAAAAGGAATATTTGGAGGCAAGTTGAATAACATGGGATGCCCCGTGATTTTAATTTTTTGTTCCTTCTGCAGGAAAGAGTAATTTTTCAGTGCTGTTTGTAAGTGTCTTTAAAACACAGCCAAAAGGAATACAATCAATATCACATATGAACAGAAACACTTTTTCTGTAGCTGCAATTAGCTATTTTCAAGCAGGCCATGAATAATATATACAAAAGGGTGGTGGTGGGGTTACTTATTTTTTTCTTTAAGCAGATTATTTTAGCGTGGGTGAAAGACTATCAAGCTAAAGAATAGTGTTCAATATCATGCACTGTATAAAGAGCTGTGGATTAGCACATAATAAAAGCCATTGAGGGGTTGAGCCAAAAATGTATCTAACTATGAGGAGGAGAAAGAGGCGAAGTACCGTGTAATGATTGCTTAGATTCATATTTGCCATTCAGCCTTTGTGCATGAGTCCATTCTGCAAGACTATGATCTTGTCTTTCTCTTCATTAGATTTTCTTAAACTGCTTCAAACTGTATCTTAGCCTTTTCAGAAACTCTTTTATTATGACAAGACTGCCAGATTACTAAGTGGACCTTGAAGGTCTAGCATATGAATTGGCCACAAATGCAGATAACAGGTGAGAACAACAGGGGCCATCCCAACATTGGCTCTGGGTGGCCCTTGGTGTGCTGTGCCTGGAGCTAAGTAGGACAACTACTTGCTTACTCCTACCTTGGAGTGAGGAGGGGTGAAAGACACCAAAACTTTGGCTCCATCCTCTCCTCCACATGGACTAGCCAAGCCCATGAAGGGTAAAATAAATACTCACCTTCATAGTAAATGGAGAGAAGATTTTCCAAGCCAGGTGCTCAAGCACCTGTCCCTCTGCTGAGCTGTTTTGTCACCTTGCTTCTCTGCTCCTTTCTTCTTTGCAACATAGGTCTTTATAAGGAGATTACCTCACACCTTCTCAGCCTCACCAAACACAGGCTGGTACACTTTGCTCACTTCTGGCTATGATTCAGCATCCCCCCATCCTGATAGTTTGTGGCAGAATGCAACTCTTGGTTATAAAAGCAAAGGTCTTGAGCTGGTTTTGTGGCAAAAAGTTTATCCTTGGCTGTGCTTGCATTTAGCTCCAAGTCAGCAAATTGCTTCAATGCATTTGATTTTGCTTAAGCATACTACCACAGGTCTTCAGTCACTACAAGTTTCCCCTCTGCTAATGCACAAGCAAATAAAGGATTCTTTTACCTCATGTTTTCCTTCCTGTGAACTGTCACATACATTTCGTAGACCCTCCCTTGTGGAACAGCCCCTGCTGGGATCAGCAAGCTTACTCCTGCAGAACAGAAGAGACACAAAAGATTAAATGGAGAAAAAAAGAATAAATTGAGCCTGTGAACAGGAGTGACAAGACAGGCAGAAGATGGAGATGGTGACTCCAGATTTTCACCAGGTATAAAGGAGGAAGGCAGAAAAGCTGAGATCTTGAGCTATCTCATGAGGGAATTGTGGGGAGGGGGGACTCCAAACCACTGTACATCTTACATATCCCCTACATCCAGTGTTTTATGCTTTTGATTTGACCCTGCCTCCGATGTTTATATTGTTCTTCATCAGCACACCAGGCCCATGGACACAACTTCCTTTGAATGTCAATGCTTCATTTAGCCAAACAGAGGTATGGCTCTCCTAAAAAATGTGGCTTTGAGAGCCAAGCTCTCCCAACTGCCTGGGAGCTCTGAAACTGCCTGGGTGGCTTTAAGGAAGCCTGGCAGCCTGGCTTTATACTGTATGAGAAAGACTGAGCAGCACTTTACAATTAAATCAAAAGGCACTTGCTACTGAGTCCCTCTATTTCTTAGTTGTAAAACAAGTCAACAGCATGAATAACAAGAGAAATACAGAAAAGACACTTCTGGGCTTTATTTTCCTTGGGTATGTAATGTGTGCAGAAAAAAATGTTTTCAAAAATTAGTATTCTGCTGTCCTACTTCAATATCATAGAGACTGCAATGAATTGTAAGTGGAACAACCAATTTGTTTTTTAATTAATTTGTCCTTTTTATGTGTGATGACAAGATTGAGGCTTTGGCTTTCTGGCTTGGAATCCCTTTTCTAGAGCTGTATGAAAGAAAAAGATCAAGGATGCTGAATCTCACTTCACACAGGAAAGCTCTGAAGTCTCACGTGTCTCAGAAAGTGGGTAAGAGCCCTGCAATGTTTTGTTATAAAGGTGTACAAAACATTGGAAAAAGAATCTTGAAACACCTTGGGAGACCTGAATGGGGGGAAAAAACCCCCATCTGTTTGCTCTGAACAAAGAAAAGGCAGAGTCTCAGGTGTGACCCTGTTTTTTCTTGCATAAAAGCAAGCTAAGCCCATATGAAACACGGAACAACTGAGCCTGCAAGCCAACACGGCTGGCACATACCTGAATTGGGAATTACTAGGTGACCTCCTAAAGAGTTGAAGGTCCCAAATGCAGTGCATGATGGGTCTGTTTGCCGAGCAAGGCTCTGGTTTTTCATATTCAGGGTTTCATTCTCCAGCAGAGACTGTGTAATCTGTGGGGACAGCTTGGAGGAGAAGTCAGAGAGGTCATCCTGAGGAGTGACTGCACCAGAGGTGTTATAAACCTTGATTTTCAGGTTGGGCAGTGGGTCCAGAATTGGAGAATTGGTCATTGGGATTTTATCAGAGACATCATGCAAGGCGTAAACAGGACCCCTGTACATGGCTGCAGCAGAAGTGAGGTCTGGTGGTACCGCCAAGAGATCTGCATTGGAGATGAGAAGGAAGAACCATATTAATTCTCTATTCTGATCACTTTTTTCTAGGCAACAATTCCGGTATGCATTCTGCATTTTTGCATTGCATACCAATGGTTAAGATAACACAAAGTCCTTGTAGACTAACCTTAGTCTCCTTTTCCATGCATCTCTCCTGCAAACTCCAATGGTTTGTATTCCCCCAGCTGCTATGGAATCCCATTGTCATACAAAAAGATAGCATGTTTCTGCTCTAAGGATTTTTCACTGGGTTTATTTCTTCAGGCTGCACTCATATTTCCAGTATGATGTGCTTAGCTTCAGGGCAAGATGTTTTCTATACTCAGTGGATCTAGGTTTATTAAGTAATATCCCCTCCTTAAGTGCTAAGTGAAAATCACTAACAAATTTATCAAATTGGCCTAAGACAGCATTCCGGAAGTACTAGTACTGCATCATTGTTTTTTGAGATTTGTTTTAAAAGTATCCTCAGCAAAAGAAAATTACACTTCTGCTAATGTTCCATGACAATTCTTGTCATCTTAACTCTTACTTTGATTTATTCTTTTTACACACACACTGAGAAAAAAGAGGAACTCTACAGTCTAAACATTGGTCTTTAAAAAGGCAGCACTAACTTTAGAGTGTTTTTTTCTGGCCAATGAAATGTAGAAATAACCCAGGGGTTATGCACCAGTGATAAAAATGCTCATTATTAAATGATGTTCTACTGCAGCTTGTTCTTCTACCTTGTCTATTGAAAGTACAGTATTCTTAAACTACTATTTATGTCTGTGAGGACAAGGCACAATAAAAAAGGCTATTAGTGAAACAAAGGGGAGAAAGATGTGATAGAATTACTGTACTATAATATCGGTGATGGAATGAATCCTGCCTCCATTGTTTCTGTCAGAGCTCTGCCTTTGATTTAAATTTGATCTAGACCTGTATTTCTGTACATGTTTCTGTGTTGCACTCTTCTGCTTTATGCTTTGAGCACATCTGAAAAACACCATCTTGACCATCAGAAACAAATGGATATAATCCTTCTCCCTTTTACAAAGTGTCAACAAGCATCCAGCGAATATCATTCATGCAGCCCAAGAGACCATTGCCTTATAGCATCTCTCTGAATTGGTCAACATGGAGTGAAACGACAACTAACCTTGCCTTGCAGCCTTGATGTTAACGGGCTGAAATCCCCCATTCAGCGCTGAGGAGTCGATAATATCCGATTCAAAGTCACGGTGGTTCTTGCGATAGACAAACAGGGCCACAACCAAGGAAATAGCGAGGCAAACGATCACGGCTATGACAATCCCAACGTAGAGGGCAACGTCATCTGAGTCGGGAGCAGCTAGAGGGAGAGAGGCCAGGAACCTTGAAGAAATGAGCTCCTCACAGAGGCTTTCAAGAAAACACACTCTTATTACTCTCGTTTCCTGCAAATATTTACTACCTTTTTTATAGGTTAATTTAAAATCCATTTCCAAAGCTATATAACAGGTCTATGCTCTTGTGATGGAAAATGATCTTTGATTTCTCCCTAACTTGTGTTCTAACTCCTTCCCTATCCACTTGTTCATCTATCTAGTACACAGGCTGTGAACTACTAAGTATAACATACATTATAGACTCAGTCTCATGAAGCAAATTCACCCTAAGAAATAAAACAGTATGTCTTAGGGACATAAAGTCGTAATGTTTGTATTTAGCAGTTCATCTGACAACAACAACAACAAAATTCTGTCGGTTTTTAAACTTCAGAAGCCTTATTTTTTCAATTTTTAAAAAAGTCAAAAACCTCCAAAAGTAAATCTTTGGAATACCTAGAATATCAGGATGTAACTTCATGTTCGCTTTTTTTGAACATCCATCAATTCACTCAAAAAAAAAAAGCAGTAAAGCAGAGAATCAAACACTGTATTCTTATCACTGGTATTAACACATCAGTATTTCAATAAAAGCTGAAGCAAGCAGTACTGTGGTAATTTACGAAAAGGAATCCAGATTTATTAGAGCTGTCTTGTGAGAAAATGGCTATGATATTTCTGCTAGCTGCTTATACTGTATCTTTGGCACTAATTTCAAGCCAATCTCTAGCATGATTATCCACTAGACTTTTTTTTCCAAAAGATCTGAAAATATGACCAAAATATATGTTCCTATATAGTTAAGAACCCCAATTTTAGAGTTACCATAATGAAAAAAGAAAGCGCAAAACCAAATCAGACTTTTTTAGTACCCCATTTTTTTCGTTTGAAACAGGTGAAATAATTTTTTTCTAGTCATTTACATCAGACTGTCCTCCAGTGCAGAGGTGAGAGCTGGCAGATGTTGAAAAGGGACTGATCAGTCTCTGTAGGCTCCCAGCTATCAGACCTTCAATGCACTAGCCTTGAAATACCAGGTTTCTTCCTCAGTAGTTCAGGAGGCAGATCTCTCAGTTCCAGGTCAAGTTACACCTCCACCACATTTCTTCCATTACCTAATGAAAATTTAATGAGGGGGGTGGGTTCATTGTCTCCAGTTTCTATCTCTGAGGCAGTATCTTCTCCCGTTTTCCTCGTGCGTAAGGGCTGTTATCATTCTGTGTCAACCTGCTGACAGCAAAACACTGCGACTGCTGTCAAGGAAGCAGCACACCACTTATTCTGCTGTGTAGGTCCCTCTTTGCCTAGTTATACAGAGCTGGTGTGATAGTAAAGCTTGACTCAGTATCAAATTACCATCCAGGAACGTAAAATCAAACATTAAACTTACAAGAAAATCCATATTCATTCTGGGTTCTCTGTTCAGTTGAAATAGGATAAATGAAACCTTAAAAAGAAAGAAATTAAACAAAAATTGGAAAAAATCAAATTAATGAAGAGAACAAAAAAGGGGAATAACGAAAAATGGTTTATTTAAGAAAAAGAAGGAAAATAAACTGATGGCACTTTAAAGTTCTGATACATCACAGAATTATGATTTCGCATATGTCTCCTCCATAGTCCTACTAAGTATTAATAAGCAGGCAGATTGAATTTCTAAGCCAAAATGGGTCTCGAGTCACTAACTTTGGAGTGCTTAAAGTCTTTTTTTTTATTGAGCATAAACTCTAATGGATCTAATTTATTTAAAACATGAAGGGTCATTAGCATATGGAAAGTCTTTTTTCCCTATCCCTGCCATATGCTTTAATTCCCAGGACATGTTTGGTGAGGTTCTAAACAGTGTTTTTATTTAATTATAGTAGCTTGCTGTTGATCTAATAGAGCTAAAGGAGACCTATTGTCCCTGGTCAGAGGTTAAATACCCATTGCCTGAGCAAAATCCATGCACAAAGCCCTATCTTCTGTATTTCCTTGGAATTATTTTATCCTGTCTTTAATATGTGTTCAATAGGAATTCCTGAGGGAGCAAAGAATTTGTCAGCAAATGGGAAACTGAGTGGCTTCTCTTGGAAATTATTACAAAATCAATAAGACCCCTAGGGTCCTCCTGTTATTTATTTGAAGTCTTTGCAAACACCATATATCGACAAAATCTTAACAAAATTTACAGCTGTATTTCAGAAAGGATAAATAAAAGAGATGGTTTCTTTCGTCTTTTCTTTCTGCACCTACTATAGTATAACATGCTGGAGCTTCTTAGTTTGCACGAGTTCTACGAACTCATAAAGCATCTCCCAGCTGCTTTCCATCCATACAGGAATTCAATGAAATCCTCCAAGTTCCATCCTGCTGGAAAGATAAATGACAAATCCAAAGTATGCAGAGGAGTTGCTATCAGGGATGGCATTAGAGATAGTGTAAGACAGAAGATATCTGTCCTCCATCATCCTTCTCTTCAGTGCTTTTGAAGGGAAATTCAACTCCTCTCCACTGTGAGAGGCTCACATAGCTGGGGACTTGCTACAGGTGAAATGAAACTGGAAAATGCACTCCTGGAGCATGCTTAATGCACAGAACAGGCATATTACAAGAGTAATAATCCCAGCTCCCAGAAATGCTGAGTTTGGGTGCTCGGCATCTGTTGTGCTTTACATAGCTCTTCCTGCTTGGCTGCACTGCTTGCTAATGAAGATATAGTCTATCCCAACTACAGATGTAGGCATAACTTCCCATGAATTTTCCAGACACTAAATATTGCATAAATGCTACCTTAATTGAAATACTAGAGCAAGAAGAGCTGCTTTTTGATGATGATATTTCTTCCGAGGCATCACGGGACCATATTTTCTGTAATATCTATTTAAAACTTTAATTACAGTAATGATTCTAGCCTTACTAATGCTTTTAGAAATATTATGTTCTTCCACTCATTTATTTGGTTCTTTGAGCAAAGCTCACCTATGTATCCTCTCAACATAACAAGCATACTCAATCTTTCATAATATCTGCTTCCTATTTCTACTAGTGTAGAGAAAAAAAGGTCAGGCAAACGACTTCTGAGAGCTCAAGTGAGTGCACAGCAAGTCTGGGCATGAATTTACAGTACCCTGGTTACTCCCCACACACTCTAGAAATGAATGCTGAGGCCTGTATTTTGTCAACCTAAATTTCAGCTGTAGCCTTATGCCCAATACTTTCTTTGGCAAGATGTCTCTGGAGACCAACAGGCAACCTGCAGGAAATACGAGGCAGAAGGACAAGGTAGTATTTAGGCTGGCTGCATCTCTGAATGCCTATTTGCCTTGTACTCAAATCCACTCAGAAAGCTGAGGATGTCTCCGTGAACTTCATGTGCCCCAGCACATTCCTGGGGTAGCAGGCGTGGCACAGCACATGTCCCTTGACTTTGCATCACCCACAGAGCTCAAGTTCACTCATGCAGAGCCTGAAGGGCTATTTCTCTCTCTTTACATAGCATTTCAGCTGGCAAGTTTGCATGCAAGGTTGTGTTGTTCCTGCCACATCTGAAGTGATCGAGCAACTGCCAGTTTGCATCTAGTTTGCATAGATTCTCTTAGTGATAAGTTCACAGAGCATCCTTGTAGCTACATAAGGACAACACTAATTTCTTCAACAGAAATGTTTTGTGCATGTATTCAAAGACGTATCTATAAAAAGAGAAGAAAGAGGTGCGGATACTGCTTGCTGCTTTCATCAGCCTTGCAAACCAACAAGCTTAGTGAAGGGAGTTTGATTTTATTCTCCTATATGTTGTGAACTGAACTAAGCACCCAACTCCAGTCAACTGCTTCTGTGACAACACAGCCTGGTTTGCACAAGTGTCTGCAAGGACACATTTTCACTGCTAAGTAAGCTTCCGTGTGCTTGAGTCACGGGCATGACATTTTTTTTTGCTGAGGGACAACAGTCACAACTAATCAACCTGGCTCTAGGTGGATGGCCACTCGTGCTGAATATGAAGTCCTTGTTGAGGTGACAGCACTGCACAAGCTAGGTTATGATGATCACCCAACTCCGCTTGCTCACAGTACGTGGGCACGCTCCCCTGGCTGAGGCTAGCAAAGCCCTTACCACTGACTTTCAGCATACCAGTCCAGATGGCAACTCTAGCCATCCACTGGCCAAATGCCAGCTCCATTTGCACTTGCAAATTAAGCATATTTGTCAGAGATCACTCAAACATGGCAACTACAGACATCCTCTGCCATTTGGGCAGCACTTTTTAGAATAAAACTACACTCCTTTGCCATGAAAGCACTCTTCCAAAAGGGAGTGGGCATTGCAGTGGCAGTGGTAAGGAGAAGGCTTGCAGTCATGCACTGATGGTAGTGGCTGGGCAGGAGGTAGGGTTATTGCCATGTTCCCAGCACAAGAGCAGAGGTATTGTTTTAGAAAGTTGGCTTTCACATTGGTCCCTCTGACTACATCTTCAAACAATGAGAAAGGACATTTTCACCAGATAATGATGCAAACCTGCTGGGATTAGTAATGAAATAATGAAGAATGACTTCCCTCCTCTCTTAAAAGCAACTGTAGTGAAAAGAAATCTTTTTGTACTTTCCGCCCCCCTCCTGACCACCCCCTTCCCCCCACCTTGTATCAACAGTGCTGCTTGGCAAGTACCTGAGGGACTTCTATCAGGATCATCACAATTTTTAACGAGGGTGAATTTAGAAAGGTGCTGGTGTGTTTCACTCTGGGAATGCTGCTAAGGCTGCTGACTCACACTTGGAGCAGCTGGTTTCACAGTGAGCTACTTGCTTTGAGAAAAGTAATTTAAGCTTCTTCCTATAGTTTGTTGGGAAATGTACATTTTCAAAGGGGTTTTTGATGTTTTGTTGTGTAACTTACTGCTGGATGAGTAAAATAGCAATAATTATACTTTACAGTTCATAGCCCCTTTTGTTTGAGCCTCTTGGAGGCTTAACAAAAGTGGATATTTATTTCCCCATTTTACAAGTACCTCACCCAATGTCATACCTGGAGAGTCAATAGGAGGCCTGGGTTAATACACAGAAATTGCACGACTGTAATTCCATGGTAAATCCATTCATTAAAAAGCCTTTAATTAAGTTAATGTTTCTCCATCCATTCTATTTTATATTCCACTTTAGGCTTGTAAATACATTTTTTGTTCCTGTGGAAGTGCTTCTATCAAGAGTTAAAGGTGGGCTTTTTTTAACTAAAGTAATTACACTGGTACAAACCCTTTGTACAGTTGCAGACGTATCATTATTAAGATGCATTACATAGGCATTGCCTATTCTCTTTCTATAAAGCATGTGAGGAGCAATTTTAGTATCTTCATAATGAAGTAACACAATGGGAAAAGTGAAGAATTGTACTGGAAAGATAAAACAGTCCAACATTGTTATATAGAAAAGACTGCAGCACGCTATTTATCAATTTAGTTTAACTGAATTACAGCATCAGTCACACTTGCACTGATTTGGGGAATTGTCCATTTAACTAAAAAGATTTTGAAGCTCATTTAATTAGTTTGGAGCATTTAGTGAAGGCAGACTATCCTCAGACACTGGAAGCCCAGCCTGAGCATTCTGGTCCCACATGTCTTGCTGTGACTTTCTGGGAACATATTTGTGCCAGAGGCCACATGAGACTCAAGAGGAGGTCTCTGTGGCTTAATGGCCCTCAGCATAACTGAATACGTGGGACCATCTGCGTCAGGGGTTACATTTGACAAACAGGCAGTCTGACCCTTTTGACAGCATGAATTCATCTGCTGTAGTTTTCCTTGGGAGGAGTAGATAAACCTTCTGCCAGGTTGGGGAAAAATGAAGCATTTGGGCATGGAAGAATCTCAGACTTATGAAACTGTGCCGAGATTATGGCATTGACACCTCTGAGACTGAAATTGAAACAGTGTGACCAAATAGTCACCAAAACGATGTTTCATAAGCTCTCTTTTTTCCCCTGAGGAAGAAGCTATACCTCAGAATATTCATGGGCATACATACATTCATGGTGTTCAGACTAAGAACTCAGCATCATGACCATGGCCATCCTGAAATTCTGTGTTTAATTTTACTTAGAAAGCCCTGAGTTCAGTCTTAGCTGCCGAACTGGTATATTTTAAAGACAACTTTTATCCCCATGGTATAAAACAGTAGGTCATGACTTCATGCAGAGAGAACATAAATGGCTCCCCTTTTAGGTCCTTAATAGATTTTGCTAGCTTTCTAGTCATGCTGAATTTGTATTAATGGATATCAACCTTACAGTGAATTGATCAGATTATGAAAATATTTTATGCTGTTGCCTGCAGAAAATAAAATATTCACATAAAGGCGAAAGAAGAATTCCCAGTTTTCCTTTGTCTTCTCCCCAGCTACCTCCTCTCTTCTCAGCAAGTAACTAGGTAAGTAGTTGAAGGCAATCTTTCTAGACACTTATTTGCTAGAGCTTATACAGTTTGGGTCATATTTACAAAATATTTACAATTATTCTGCAAAGAAATTGATTTACAGCATTAGCTGTTGAGGTCACATTTAATGATACATATTTTCAGACTTGTATCAAGGTCAGTGACAGTGAGAGACTTGCACTTTCATTTGAAAAAGTGAAGACTGAATAAAGCATACCATAACTGCTTGCTTCTTCAACGCATGATATTTTAATCTGGCACCACTTGCTCCTAATCTACCCATGCTCTTTACCCTCTATGAAGCAGTTTCAAAAGGAACTAAGGTCATGTAATTACGTAGCCCTTTTGAAAGCCTAGCCACATGATATGTCTCAAAAACATCCAGCTGCAATGAACTTAACAGGTCGAGCACAATTATTGTAACAGCACTTTTCCCCCTTTTGGCTCCGAAGTCAATGCCCTTAAATCGCTTACAAGAAAAGAAGAGGGCACACATTCAGCTGCTGCCTTTCTTTCTCTACTTTGATGGTTTTATCCTTTGTAGGGACACTAAGTAGGAATAAGCTCTTGCAGCAACAGGCTCTGAACCACAGAGCTATAATGGACAGATGAACATAGACTAATTCGCACATGTAGATGGCTAAAATTTGAAGGAAGTAGTTCTTAGATGATTTAAATTAGATATGTAGAGCATACACCACGACATGAGAGTTCACTGAAACAATCCTTTGTTTCTCTGTAATACATACACTACAGATGAGTTTCAGTATTTAATAATTAAAAGGCAGCAAGCTGGTAATTTTTTCAATACCAGTTCCGAACAACTTGCACTCAATTGGTTCTGTTCTTAATTTCCAGGATGAGGTCATTTTTCAACATTGATTCACTTGTCTTCGTCTTCTACCCAGCTCCAGTGGTTCAGAATTTTATTTACAATCTTTTGTTTTGGCTTATTTTTTTTATCATCAGTCTCAGTCTCAGAAAAGAAGTTTGAATAAAATTGGGTTAAGAACTTTTTTTTTTGGTTGGTTTGGTTTTGTTGATTTTTGAGTTTAATCATCTTAATGAGTAAAAAAGCCCAAAAAGTACATATTGCTTTTTCCAAATTTCAGGTTCTAGAAATTCATCTTTTTTCCCTTTTCTTGTAAAATGCTATTCTCAATTCTACGTCAGCCCAAGTTAAGATTTTGTAAAACACTTCACTCCTAGGAAGAGAAATCTAGCAATTATAAATTCTTAATTCCATTAGAAAGAGACATTTTTGAGACAAAGAAGAAAAAGGTACATGCCCCTGCAGTGCCACAACTCTAGCAGTGACCTAGCATTACCAGTCCTTTTTTCATCTTATGCCACCTTTTGCCTTACCTAGTTCACCATCACCTCTCAGCAATCCTAGAGCTATCAGCAGCTCACTGAGTTTGTTCATTACTTTTAAAGGAAATTCTAGACGAACACAGAGAGCAAAACCTCAAATCTTTCAAGAGAAGCTTTCAAAAAGCACTTTCAAGGGCTTTCAGAAAGTTAATTCAGATGCACTGTATGGCTTCTATGTAGCCCCTATGATGGACAAGCAGTCACATATTCTCATGTTAGGAGAAGGAATTCAGGAGTTTTAATTCGACACTCAGGAGTTTTAAATTGCTCCATGAAGGTCCCACTGTCCAGAGACTGCACAAGGTTCCAGTACACTTTCTTTTCTACAAGGGGGCAAACTTAATGGAACAAGAGCAACCTTAAAGTAAACCCCTTATCCTGACTGTTTAGTGTTAAGGCTTCATGTTTGCTTAACATGTTGCTAAAGCAGATTTACCATAGGAAAAACATTAACAAGAATCACTGAACTTTAGGTGTTGTTAGTTGTTTCTCTCCCTATTTCCCAGAACTCTAGCACATAAAAGAGATGCAATACCTCATACCTTATTTTTGGTGGTTAAAAGCTAAAAAAACCCCAACAACAAACTAAGTTGCTGGAGCTACAAAAATTCTCAGATAGAACATGCCCAGCTTCTTCCCATATTTGCTATTCTAAAGAAAGACCTTCATGTCTGCAGTAATGATGTTGACAGTTAGATATGATATCAGGCTTCCCAGAGATAATGTGCAGTAATTTATTTTCCTTCTAAAGGACTAATTATTGGCATGTTCAGGATGGGTAATAAACAAGGAGCTTGAAGCTTTGTGAGTGATTATTTACTTCAGTATTATCTCAGATCTTTTCTGATCAGTAGGTTAAATGGTGAGTCTCTCTTGCTCTGTCCTTGAACACGAGTTTATGATATTCTATACTTAAGATTGCAACTATGTTTTTATTTTAAATTAGATCTTGACACTTGTTAACATTGTTAGAAAGGTCTTGTCTGAGTTTAAATGTGTATGTCATCTATATGGGTGTGGGGGAAAATGGAAGAGTAGGATAACTTGTTGCTAAAATTTGATGTCGCTTAGAATAGGCAAATTCGACATTATGCAGTCTTTTACAGTTAAGGACTTTGATCTTTTTGCTAAATTTTATGTCAGTCTTTAGCATCTTAGAAGCACAGAGCCTTTGTTTGTTATGCATGTTTGATAGCAAAAGTAAACCCGTGTCCAGCATCACAATTTGCTAGACAGTGTATTTGCAAATTCCATGTTTGCAATGACTGCTTTTAAATGGACTTCCTGGGATTTGCTTTTGCTTTCTTTTGCAGTTGTAGCAGGACAAGAGGAAATGCATTACAGTGAGGGCTGAGATATGGACCTGGGGTGGCACTGAAGAGGGGACATATGGCAAAAAAAAAGATGAAGGAAGGGACAGCAGGAAGAGGATCTAGAAGAGATCATAACTGCTAGGACTGCTGGAAAAAATGCATATGGAAGGCATGAGTTATTCACATGGGTATTCAGTGACACATCAAAATCTGTGGCAGGTCTATAAGCTCAGGTGTAAGGTGATTTGTATTCTCTGGTTTTCTGGCTTGTAACCTCAAAAATCTCTGAGACTCCAGAATCAGCTGATCAGCTCAGGATTCATTTCTGAAACTATAGCAACTTCCTTCCTTAACATGAGGTTTCATTTAAGGATGTTGCTAATGTTTTCATTACCTCTTTATGTAGAACACAGATTTAGAAAGACAGTGCTGAGTTTTACTCCTGCTCCTGTCACTGATTCCCTGATGAGCCTTGGGTTGCTCATGTAACCTCACTCTGCCTGATATCCTGCCAGGAAAATCATGAAATATATCCACCTTTGTACATGGTAAGGAAAATATAAACATTCATTATTGTCACTATTGTTGTTTTGTGTTTTTTTTCAAGATGAAGTTAAAGTATCAGTTAGACTTTATTATGAGCTTGCATTTTTCTTTCAAGTGACTTTTTTTAATGTGCAGAGAAATAAGGGACAAATTAAACATAAACTCAAGGGAATTAAGAAGAATGAAAATTACAGATGGACAAGGTTAGGGTTTTTCTCCTCTCTGCATGGTTATAATACTTTGGAATTATTTGAGATTTTTCAAAACAGCCTAGAGACGTCATAGCATTTGCCTTTCCTTAAAATTAATGCAGAGGTGGCTCTTTTTGAACTGACTGGGCTACACCACAGTGATTTCAGTGTCCTGGGTTCTGCTTACGTCTCTGCACTTCTGTATTCTCTCAACACTTTTATCTGCTTTGAGTAGTAAGTTTCCTAGGCAAGAGCTCTCAGTTGTAGAGGGCCCACCAGAGCACGGATGTTTTTCAGCAGGGGATTTCTTGTGTTGCTACAATAAAAATAAAGATGAGTTGTAACTCTGAGATGTGTGCATAAACTCTCTCGGCTGCTACATTATTATATATAAGTTGGGTTGCAAACAGAATAACATATCTCTTTACTCATATCAAATAACAATATTACAGAAAACTTCCTATAGGAACAGATGAGATGCATTCTTCAAATGAATGAACCCTTCCTGCAAGGGCTCAGCAAAACATGCCAGGTGGCTATATCATTATGCTGACAAGCTGAACGTATTAGAAGTTCTCTCTTGACCCACATGCTCTTAATAACAGGTTTTATTTCATTCCTCTGCACACATAGGCTTCTGTTGCAGTCTCCCTTGAGAGAGTTTTGCTTACTTACTGGAGTCTGGAAAACATTCCCCTGTTCTTTGCACACTAATCTGCTCTGGAGGACCACAGGTCCTCATCAAACTGCTCTGCTCTATAATTCTTCCCTGAATGCCTTCTTTCAATACAAGCCGAAAAGGGAAATGAATGCTTATTCCATCAGAGATTCTGGCATGTTACATTAAACAAGTAGGGCATGTGCAGAATATATAAGTTTTGGGCAGAAAGAGTTGTTAGTATCAGGTTAACTCTGCTTTCTACTCAAGATCTGTCTATAAACAAGACTGCAAAAGGGCAGCAGTTAACCATTTCATGCACATGCATGACAAACTGCCTTAGGTATTATCACTCTGAGACAGAACCTTATAACTTCATACAACCTTTCAGACCCGGATTTCAATGCACTTGGCAAATACAGATTTGATGTCAACATTTCACACTAATTCACTCTTGACTAGAGGGCAGTCTATTTTAACAAGGAATGGAATTACCAGTCTGATAATAACATCTTCACCACGGTACAGGTGACTTTTTCTCAAGTGGTGTATCCGCTATTTGAATTTCCAAGTACTTAAGATACATGCAGGGAGAGAACATTCTCACTTCAGAGATGCTCAACAGAAAGGACACTGGTGACATGCTCTGAGCATGACAGTTGCATGGTGCAACTCATGTAATAAGCCTTCAACATAATCACGCAACACAGCTAAATCTCTCCATAGGTTGTCCACCTCTTCCTGATTACACATAATGCAAGGCAGAATTTGGCTCACTATGGAGTTCAAGCCTCTCTTTGGTATCACACACACGATCTCACAGTCATTCAGACTGGGCCCAGCAAAGCACTTCCCCTTGAATGTTGCTCTAAACTTATTTGCGATCCAGTGAAGGGAACTACTTGTGCTGTAGTTTGAGCCAGCAATAGAGTGCTTTGCTTTCTTAGTCCCCACACACAACACCCACCAAAGTCATTAGGCAGGATAAGTGGAGAGCTAATGACAGTGTTACAGTTTATAGTAATCCCCTGTGAGATGCAATATGTGCCTTTAAAACTGTTGTTCCTTGCACTCAAGTATTTACCACTGTGATCATACTTCAAATGGGAAATAATGCAACTATGGAGGCAATAATGCAACTAGTGTGGGTGGTAACCAGCCAATTCTTCTTACACCTACAGCATATTTTGTTCCAGTAGATCATATTAATGCTATTATGTGAATTATGAAATTGTTATAATAGCACCTGCTAGGCAATATTGTGTACTTTGAAACTTAAAATAGTAATGACCACCCTAAATTTTCACAACAGCTGCTTTTCTTCTTCAGTTCACCCTACTGTCTCTCTGCAGGCTCTCTAGTTTAATGACTGTTCATCCTTTTATATCAACAGAAAAACATGAACTACTGGATAAGGGAGTGTATGTGCGTACTAGCAAGATCATTAGTCAGAATAAATGTGACAGCAGAGTTGCACAAGAAATGCCACAGTTAGTGGTAAGCATAAACTACAGCTTTGGGTGTAAAATACTGTAATTACAAGGGATGGAGAAAGCTCCACAGTTTTTATCCCCACAGAAATCAATAGTGGTGCAGACTGCTGCTCTTTGCTGGAGTAGGGGCGGTCTGATGAAAGAGCTTATTGATTTATCCAGCTGATGCTACTGTGGTGAATAATAGACTGGATTAGAAGGGTTTTGTAAATTAGACTCATTCAATCCAACATTTTCCAGGATATCTTTTATACAGCTACACAGAGAGATACACTTACAAGTCGGTTTTTGTCAAAGCAACAGCCTAGTGTGTCCTGGTAAGAGGGACAGTCTACAGTCTGTCAACCACACTCATAATCCTAAAGTCAACCTTCAAGCTCTCACTGAAGACTGACACTAAGGAGGAATCACAAGAGCTCCTAGGAGCAGGATTTGGGTACAGTGCAAGTAAGCAGATGGCCAACACATCTTCTTGGAGGGCTATGGCCACCAAGGAAAAGTCATGCCATCTGTACTATAACACACTGACTGGCATGAAGGCATTGGAAAGTCTGCTATAGACCCACAGGTCTCCATGCTAGGAGAAATGTCAATGCTGAGCCAGTCCCAACAGCCTCAAATAACGTAGAAAGAAGCATGGTGTTTTAGGAATGAAAGGAATCCTGTGCTTCTTCCTAGCTCAGCAGGCAGATTTGCTATGAGTCTAGATATCCACACCAGCAAAAATATAACTGTTCATATTGGTTTTGCATAAAAAAAAGGAGGAAGGAAACAAAGAAAGAAGGAAAGAAGGAAACAAAGAAGGAAGGAAGGAAACAAAGAAGGAAGGAAGCAAGGAAGGAAACAAGGAAGCAAGGAAGGAAGCAAGGAAGCAAGGAAGGAAAGAGAAAGAGAAAGAGAAAGAGAAAGAGAAAGAGAAAGAGAAAGAGAAAGAGAAAGAGAAAGAGAAAGAGAAAGAGAAAGAGAAAGAGAAAGAGAAAGAGAAAGAGAAAGAGAAAGAGAAAGAGAAAGAGAAAGAGAAAGAGAAAGAGAAAGAGAAAGAGAAAGAGAAAGAGAGAAAGAGAAAGAAAGAAAGCAAGCAGCAGGCACGCTGCCACCAAGTATGGCAAATCAATCTTCTCAGCAGTGATGGATCAGGGAGCAGGACTGTAAGTTTTACAGATATATGAAACCCCATAAGTATGAAGACACCATTAAAACACTGCCATTAAATTCCAACACTGAAGAATGATCATAGCCCCTGGAGCTAAGGAGGTCAATATGTGACTGTATATTTTTCATTACCATTTTTAATATACACATACATGAAGCAGAACAGGACTCACAATAGCCTCTCCCTCTCTCCTGCCGAAGACTTCATCTTTATACTCAGCATCCACTTTCACAAATAAAATGTAATATACCATCAACAGATAAATGAAATCCCTACAGGGCTTTTATTGTGCCTTACTATTATATATGCTTTTCCACAAAATTTCTGCTTAAATGGCTCTCTTTATGCACATACGCAAAGATGATACACACCTGTCTAAATATAACCTGATAGCGAAGAGCTCTTCTGTATGGGGAAATGCATCCTTTCTTCCTAATTTACCATGATGACTTATTCACACTGCTGGAGCTAGGGGTACATTAGCATCTCCACTATAAAAGTCACCAAGGTCTTATACAGTAAATTGTGGCTAGCTTTTTCTTTTTTCTGTCTTTAGAAAAGAAATACACAGAAGCTCTGAATCTTACTTTTCTGTCTTTCTGACAAAACCAAAATATTTTGAGGAATTGCAGCTTGATAGGTTGCTAACATTGACTAACAGTTTTCCATGTGATGGAAGTGTTTGTATGAGCCACACTGAAGAAGATTTTTTCATAAACTTGAGAAACCTCAGAGCAAATGGCCATACTGTGCCATAGGATAGCTCAGAGATGGCTGCCAGCACAGCAGCCACCTAGATGGCACTTATTCAAGAAGCAGAGCTATTTATTAGCTAGTAGTGTCACTTTTCTGTCATCATGACTATTTCAGTCAAAAGTAACCTCCCTCAAAGAACAAAATTTCCTGAGTCCTTTTTCATGAGAGAACTCAAAGCATTTTATGATCTGGACACTTATATACTGGATAGTTATAGCCACAACTCTTTGGGCAATGAAGAGATAAGACTCGACAGAGAAGTGCTGCAGAGAGACAGGATGAAGGAACAGAAGAGAGGTGTATGTGAGGATTTTGGCTGAGTTTATAGTGCCAATGAAATGTGAAAGGAAATTTCAATGCACCAGCAGAACAAAAAAGGCCTCATTCTTGAGAAGGGAAGAATTACAGAAGACTAACTGTTCATCAGCTTATGTCAAAATCACACTAAAAGCCCACTTTTCTTTACTTCTCGCACTTACTAAGTCACAAAGGCAGGACCATGGTGTGAATAGGCACAGATAGACTTCAGTGCTAAAGCTGATCTTCATGACGCTGCAGCATGCTGGTAACTATATATAAAGTTTGTGTAGGCACTGCATAGATACAGGGTACCTTTTTCTACTACAGGGCACTCCAAAGTCTAAAAGGGGCATAACTAGAATATGTAGAAGAACATGCATCCACCATTCCTGACAATAAGAAATCACAAGCTCATCTGCTTTGCCAAGTTTAGTCTTTTGAAAATGCTGGTTTTGCCCTAAACCTTCTACTTGTCATTTGCATTGCTACAATAGTCACTTCTAAGTTTCCCCAGATAGACGCTGAGCCAGTATTAGAGAGAAGGGCTATTAGATGAGGAGGGAGGAGAGGGCTCTGATATGAGACTTTCGAATTATTATCCATACAACTTCATAAACCTTAGACAGTATTACATTTATCTTGTGAGAACTGTATTAACTCATTTCTCCATCCTACTGATGGTTCTGCAACTTTAGGTCATCGACGCTGATCTCCAGCTATTGCAGGTTCTTCCTGTGGCCACAATCATCCCAGAGCGTGGAGGCATCACTTACCCTGCATGCAGAGCCCATCGGTGCAGTTCTTGGACTGCAGCACCAGCCCCTCGCAGTCCTTCCCCCCGTTCTTTGGTGCCGGGGCCGTGCACTCCCTCCGGCGCCAGTGGGTGCACTCCGTGCCGCAGGTGGACCATTTGCTCCAGGATGTCCACTTGCCATCCACTGAGACAAGGAAAGGACATGATTTGTTAGGGGGTACATAACAGTGAGACCAAGCGAGAGTTGTGCATGTCTTGGCACAAGCCAGCTTGCAACTTCTGGCCATTCCTGCAAGGCAGAAGGATTGTCAGTCTGCTCTTCTTAAAAAGAGTCAGTCTGCTCTTCTTAAAATCCTATTTCTGGCCTGTAAATGCATGCTTTCCCTTTCCATTCTTTCTGCCCCAGTCTGATTTCTGCTGTTTCCTCACTTTTTTATAAACCTATCAGCAGTTTATCTGTGTTCAAAGCGTACAAGAAAACAAGAAGTCTGGAATCTGTGAAATTTTTTTGGCATTTTTTAATACAGAGGTTAAAGTTAAACTTGGTCAGAAATTCTTCTTTTGCAGGAAGATATTTAATGTTTAATATGTTGTATTAAGAGAAATTTATAGAGGCACTGATCTATTTCACATAAGCAGAATCAGGAATGTGTTTAGCACATTTCAAAAATCCTGCAATTGATTTTCAAAAGCACTAAACAGCCGAAGAACAAATCATGAAATTGTTCCAGTGATGCAGCCTGAGTCAGGGGTCTGTCACTTTGAAAAGTGACCTGAGATGAAATTTAAGCTTTTAAGTTTCACCCACCACTAAGAACCAGAGTTGGATGGCCAAGTTTCACAATTTAAAGACGACCTCATTGCACTGGATTTGAGTAGGTCTGCAAAGGTAGGAATTTCCTAGCAAGGTCTGTTGCGATAGTTCAAGGGGTAATGGTTTTAAATTAAAAGAAGGTAGATCTAGACTAGATATAAGGAAGACATTTTTTTACAATGGTTGTGCAGACACGTGATAGATGTCTCATCCCTGGAAACATTCAAGGTCAGGTTGGAAAGGGCTCTAAGCAACCTGATCTCATTAAAGATGTCCCTGTTCATTGCAGGGGATTTGGACATGATGACCTTTAACGGTCCCTTCCAAGCCAAACTATTCTATGATTCTATGAAGGCACTGGACAACAGGACAGATGGTAGAATTTTTTCACAGAAAAGCCATCAATTACCTTATGTGTCCTGAAGCAACTTTGTCTTTTTCAGAATTCTATATTTAAATAAGTAAGGTAAACACATGCTTCAAATTTAACATACACACCCCACATGCTCCACTTGCTGTGACAGCTGGACTGAAGAGATATTGCAAATATATTTGTATCACAATTGCTTTCTATATTCAAATTCCAGTCCTTTTCCAGAGCTTTCAACCTTTACCTCCTACAATTAGAAGGTCTAAATGTTTCATAAATCCCCTGAATTACCAGGGCTGAAACACTGGCGCAAGCTGCGTGCAAAAGTAGGGCTGAATCCCTCGCTGCCTGATTTAATGTGATCACTATTTTATCTACTTACATAATACAATTTCATATTCATTCACTGAAATGTTTGATTTATTAATAAAGAGAAGGAGACTTTTGTAACTGTCTTCTCCTGAAATGACTGGTGACAGATCCACTATTTATCTAGGGCTATGTACTGTTCATACTGAACCTGGACACAGAGTGGTGCAGGCTATTTTCTGAACACTCTGGCCTTCGCAGAAGGCACCACCATTGAGTGGGGCAGGATTGGTGCAGGTCCTTGTACGCTTCTGAAAGCCTCTCCCACATCGGCTGTTACACACCGACCACTCAGTCCAGGTAGACCAGCCTCCATTCACTGGAAAGCAAGAGAGAAACAGTATGATCACATAAGCAAGCCATCCTGCCTTTGACTCCATCAGGCTGCTTCCAACAGTGGTCACAAGTGATGGCTGGGAAGAACAACACTGAACAGACACAAACCCACCTATCCAATGTACAAAATATACAGCATGTCAGAAATAATTGTACAAGTTGTAGAAATGATGATGCTGAATGAAAACCACAATTTATTGACTATTAGGGCTAGCACGTAACCTGCCTTCTCCTGAAAACCAAACTGACCCAGCAGCAAGCACCTAGTGGTATGCACACAGCTGAAATCCCTGCAGGTTCAGAGAGTACCAGCAGCTCTGCGAGTTGGAAGCCTACACACTGAAAACTGCACCACTTTCCAGGGGAGATACCCTGCACTCCAGCACATTCTCAGACATATCTATCACTTATGAGTGGTGAGACATTCCCATGCTTTGACTAGGAACTGAAATTTTTCTTTACCTTTCATTCCAGGAGGTGATTTTAGGATACAAGGGCAACCTCACTCACCTGTCTGTGGACATAGCTGGTGCATACAAATGTCCCAGCACTTCTATAAAAGATACTCAAGCTGTTCATAATGAGCTCATATTAAATGCATTTTTATTTGTAGATTTTGGGAAGATATTTATCTCTGGAAAGATAAACTGTCTCTCTTTTTCACTCACCTCAGTTTCTGGGATAGGTAGGTAGGTAGATAGATAGATAGATAGATAGATAGATAGATAGATAGATAGATAGATAGATAGATAGATAGATGAAGAAGGAGCTGTTTTGCTCTATGTCATAATGTCATTGTCAGGGCACCGATAACATATTAACTGCTCAGATTCCCTAAACCCAAATGTGTGTGATATGACACAACCCTTAAGCAGCTCTGGTAGCAAAACCCATAAAAATGGCTGCTGCCTACATGTTTCTTGACTGCACTGTTGAAAAAAAATGATGTTTATGTATGAGGAAGAGCTGTGGTATGCCTACATCTTTATGTTTCTGCATTCATCACCGTTACAAAACACAGTGCTCTTGTATAGTCCACCTCTCAATATCACAAACACTGCTAATCAGCTCAATTCAGTCAGTTTTCTATAAAAACTGAACTAAAAGGCCCTCATTGTAACTTCAGGGAAGCACTGCTTACAATTAAATCTAACTGCTACCCTGAATATGAAATGAATAGTATGGATAATCATAGGGATTTTTTCCTACTTGGCTAGCCTATAATTAAGCTGATGATTGTAAGGAAAACCAGGACAGTCAGCTGGCACGTTGTCAGAGCAGGTTTTGTTCTGGTGGATATCCCTGATTGGGATGCACTGGGGTAAGGCTCAAATTGATAGTGCAGAGCTGCAGTGCAACACAGGCTGGAAGACACCCCAGGAGGGCATCTGAACCAGCCCCACCCCAGCCAAAGCATGACCAGACTCAATATTATATCAGGACCACTCTGGGTGAAGCGCTCTGATTGATAGCTCCTTGCTGCTTTCAGCTGGCATGTGTTACAGCAAGGGGAGCAACTGCGCTCTCTTTAATGAGGCAACCGGCTGTTTCTGTAGGTGCCTGTTCCTCCTTTAATGTCAATGTCTGTTACCCACAAGTCAAGCTATCAGACCTGTACTTCGGAGCGTCTTCAGTCCCTGCTTATATGTCTGATAGTTAACAGGCAGCTCAGGCAGCCCAGCCTGGTCACCGACCAGCTTTAAGAGTTGCACACAGGCATTACACATCCCTCTCCTGCCCCACCGCTCGCTTGGTGTGCGTGTCCATCCACATGCAGCAGTAGAAGGCATCACTTACCATAGACAATCACAGTCGCTGTAGTACTTTTCCTTTTGGCCACAATGTTTTTGGCGACACAAGTGTAGTTGGCTGTGTCAGAAAGCCGAGCTTGCTTAATGATCAGGTTGTGATCAATGGTGATGTAAAAATTTCGATCTTCCACTGGATCAATCACCTCTTCGTTCTTCAGCCACTCAACCTTGGGTTTCAAAGGGCCAGAGGGAGGCAGTGAGTCAGTACCAAGTCACACTTCAACAGGCACAGTATGTGTGACTACATTGTTCATCCCAGAAAAAGGCTATGAGTCAAGGCACATCACTAAGGACTCACCTGAGGCATGCTGCCAACTGAAATAAACCACCATGGCAGAAACACAGGAGAACACCTGTCACTTACCCTTCCCATCAGGTTCCCTTCCCTCTCATCCATCTACTGTTGTCTTGCCTTGCCTTGAAAATATCAAATGCATTTTCAAAGGCTGTCAGCTACTGTACAAACACTCAGAGCCTGAAGCACAGGATAAGGAAGGGGTGATAACTTCGGACCATATCCAAAACCAAAAAATTCCATTGTAACATCAGAAATCTTAAAACAGCAGCGATCTCATCTATTCTTTTCTTCATCTTGTTTAATGAGGCACTTAATAATGCACTAAACTTGTATGTACCTGCCCTGGGTCTAACACAACCAGACCCCATAACAGAGTAGGTCAAACTAACAAATCACAAACAAGCCAATGTATTTAAGCATACATTTACTCACACATATATGCACGTTATTGTTTTGCTGCAATCAGGATTAAACAAAAGAGATAGTTACCAAGGAAATAGGGAATCATAGACTACATCAGTACTTATTTTCATTTTTCTTTATGTAAGCCATATTTTATTTTAATATAGCATAATTTCCTTGGTTACACAGAAAAATATTTTCATATGTGATTTTTAATCTAGACAATGTTCCCTTTATTACCTTCCTAAAGAAACACCCTATTATATCCCAGCTGACTACTGCAAGACACCCTAATGTAATTTGGCTCAAATCTTATAGCTTGTTTTCATTTGAACCCAGCATCCTTTGAAGGATGGTACTGGGGCCCTGGAATGATAAAAGTCAAGACTTCACGTCACTGCATCACTTCAGCTTGCACCCAGTATTTAATTAAAGGAAGAAAAACATAAACAGAACCAGCCCACTGGACCCACAAGGTGTGAACTGCCAAGACCTGCTCTCACAAACCTCACTTTTCCAAAGACATTCGAGAACCTGCCTGAGCACTAACATACCCCAAAACCAACAGAGAACCTGTCCCCTCTCCGAGACAGCCATATAGAACAACACCCCGAGCTGTGGGGAGAAAACCTCTCCTGGTGTTAAACAGAGGTCTAAGTTCATTCATTGATGAAGCCAGGAATGCAACACTGCAAGGCCAGTGCTGGTGTACGTGGGCTTGGATTCAAACTGCCCACTGCCTTTAGCCCTGCTTTAGGCAGTTCCAGTTCCCCTACCCCTGTTTGGGTGGATGTCCATTAGGCATGAGCTGTTTTCAAAGATATATACCTTAGTGAAGGCAAAGCCATTGCCCCAAGGAAGGCTGGATTTAAATCCTCCTCTCACACAGCAGATCGCTGCAGGACGTGGTAGCCTTGTAAGTATTCATACTTCATAACTTAAAACTGGTGGTACAAAAAGGGCTGTGGAAATTGATATGTGTGTCTGTGAGAAACACAGGAAGAAGAAAAAAGACATAAAACTTCAGATGCTGTGTTTCTGTCACAGCACACATTCATGTTTTACCACAGAAGATACAAGCTCTTAGTCAATAACCTGTTTTTTCTTGCCAAGATGACTATAATTTTTCTTCCTCCTTTCTGAACTCCTAATAGGTACTAGGTATAAGCAAGATAGACAGATTCCTGTTCAGTCAATGAAAATATTCAGCTCCTTCTTCACCCTCAGGTCTAGCCTGCATGTATTCCAGACTGAAAAACAAGTTGGGAGCATACCTGTCCTCCAGTAGTAGACTTAACTCTTGCCTCTCATACAAACAAAATGCCTTTCATTATTTATTTCTAGGATGGAGCACAGAACTCTAAAAGATGCAACACACACTACCTCTGCTCTGTACCACCTTCAAATCCACTTGTACTATTCCTGTGCTCTGCACATTGAGGACATCATGATGTCAATGAGGACAGAGCTACAGTCATGCCATGGTCTAAGGCACAGTCTATGGTATGCCCTTCTAAGCACATGCTCTAACAGCCCTCGGCACTATGCAAGGCTCCATATTCAAGCATGCAGTTCTCTTTTTCAAGTAATCTACAACACTTTCTCTCTCTACAAAAACACACATATGCATATTCAGTCTGGGTCTCAGCTGATTAGACAAAATTAAAGCTATGACCATTAAATTCCCTTTCATCCCTGCAAAAACACTGAAGATGACATGAAAACAGGAGTTACCAATACCAGAAAAAAAATATATACTCTATAATTCAGTATATTGCCTCTGGCTCTTCTTCAAATCTCTTAAGAAAAAGATCCTTTTCACCTAATGGCTCACAGAATTTGCTAACAATAAAGCAGTAAGTTTGCAGAACAACAGGATGTCTTTTTTTCTGAAAAATCCGTTTTGCCAGGACATTGGTACTATGTGTGCATGCCTAAACTCTTTTACAGATGCATCTTTAGCATGTCTAATTCAGTCTTCTTCTAGCAACCAGGTTTTTATGATGTCATGAATCTATTTATGTAGCACACGCTAATGTCACCAAATCTGAAGGGAGAAACTGATGGATGATTTGACAAGAGACAGGAGTTTCCTTTCATATACATTTTAGCCATCAGTAGAGCCACATAAAAAAGCATACCTCTTGTCCTTGTAGAAATGATAACTAAGTAAACACATTACAACATGTAAATGAGACTTTTGTTGGTACGTATTTTCAATTACTAATGGCCTCAATTTTCCTGGTGCTTAGTCCTCAGCACCTCCAAACCTCTGTTGAGAGGCAGATTTATTTTTCTGAGGTAACCAGAATAGGTGGGAGCAGGGTTGTTCTGTCATGCAAGTAGGAAGAGATCAGGTGTCAAATATAAAAGAGAAGAGAACAAAGCGAAATGAGACAGCATGATTTATGAATGACAAGTATGCAAACTGTTATTACAGAAGTTAAAAGCAACGATGTCTTTTGATGCCATGTCATTCCCCAAGGTGCAGCCCTCTCGCTGAAGGAGGCTGTTAAACCAGTCAATGCAGAAACTCATTCCGAATTTAATTCTGCCACCTGAATAACAGTGACTGGTGCCCTAGGGAAACCACCATGCTCGCAACAAGGCTGACAGATGAGGAATCGGATGTTTATGTGCCTGAGAGCTACGCTCTTCTGGACAAGCAGACAGAGTGGCAGCAGGATATCCAGGGGCATTTCAAAGCATGCAAGGTCCCTGTCTCATATCAAATCCCTTCCTCATAGCTCCATTTTTCAACACTCTGGAGAAGACATTCCTAGAGTAGATGTTTGCTTTTTCCTAAATATTGAGGACATATATTTACTGCCTATAGTCACAATGATTCTTGAATAGATATCTAGCTCTATTCATTTAATCAAATCAAGCACATCCACCCAACTGTTATTAAAAAATGTACAGATGGTTGTGCATATATCCAGAAACACACTGGCCATCAGTTTCTCCTTATCATAACAGAAATCACTTAACTGGCAACAATACTGCCATGAACAATAGGAAAAATTTTTCCATGCAGAGATGACAGCTATGGAAAACTACAGCAATGTGCAATTGCTTTTTCTAACATACCAGCTACCTGGAACAAAGCAGGCACAAAATTCCCATTTCTTTTTTTAGTTTTCCACTCAAGAAAGTATTTTTATATGTGTGCAAACTGACTTATCAGAAGGCCCCTCTCTAAAGGTGTGAGTGCAACGAATGAAATCCTGACTCACAGCAACTGTGGATGCTGAGAAGCTGGAGCACACCCAAAGCCAGCTACCTTTTGGTCAGAGCTCCTTAGTGCTCTGGATGCAATTTGCAGAGCAGTGAGGAACAGCCTCTGCCAGCGGCACTGGATCTACACATTCAGTGCTGCAAACATGCTGGGAAGCCTGCCACCAGACTGAGCTGTCCTCGTGACCAGCTGAGGAAGGCAATGATTCGAGGCGGCTGGAATTCAGAGCAACATACCTTGCAGTGTCTTTTCAGTCATCCCTCTCCCTGGTGAGAGACAGATGTGTTGTCTCTAATTATTCACTGATTGGTATCGGGAGATACATTAACATAATTGGCACATTTGTTCTAATTAACAGAGGGAACCTGCCACATCCCACCCAACATGAAAAGCAAGACCATCAGCAAGAACAGAAAACCCGCTATTGCCACCCTGGCTGTACCTCAGAACTGCAGCCAGGACATTTCCAGGAGCAGCCTGAAATAAGGCAGCACACGCAGAGACTAAGACTTGTAAAGCCAGACCACGCTTCTGTGCAGACTAAATGAACACAGGAACATAAATCACTCAAGCGGTTACATATGTGGGAAAACCTATTACGGAAGCTAATTGCTGATGCAAATTTAGCCCTGCCAAGTTACTGGCATTACTGGATACTTAAATCTCCTGGCACACTTACATATGCGTGAATGTTTTGTACAGTAGAAGTACATCTGCTCCAAAAGAACCAAAGAACGAAAATGAGATAGGAGTTCACCTAGATCCTTCCCTCCTGATCACACGAGTCATTCCTTACACCTCTCCCAAACTTAAGAGGAAAGTCAGCAGGATGTGTTTGCCTTCTCTGCACCAACCTGCCCTGGTCTCATCTCCAGAGCAGAGAGCACCTGCCAAAACCAGTCTTCTACCCTCTAGACACAGGCAAAACGCTCCAGTGCAATTCTCTAAGAGAAATCAGGTACCAATAGCTGAGAGCATTGAGAGATTTGCCTCTATAAAAGGCAATTTAGGATTCTAGGAGGTGAGACCATTGCACCCCTGCTTTCCCCATGCGTAGCCAACAGGGCAGGAATGCATTACATCTGCTTCTCCAGCCGCATTGATGTTGTGGCTGGCATTCTCTGCAGCCATGCCAACCACTCATGGTCTTGCCGCAGACCCTGCTGAGCTCGCATCACCTCCAACAACCACAGGGAAATCAGAGCTCCCCTGCTTCACCTGAACTGTAACAACCAGACATGCATTCCATACCATATTGATAGCAAGGGCACACATACATATGCCAGTAAGAATAAAACATTTGTGAGGTTAACTACTGATTTAGACTCAGTACAAGATGCCCAAGTGAGACTTTAACAGTTTTCACATGGGCTACTGACCCAGCAGCTATTTCTGATACCTTGAGATGTGAGTGCCTCTTTGAAGAATGTTATTTGATTTTTTAATTTAGTTTCAAATATACATTTTCATCCCAGCAACTGCTTGCTCTACAAGATGGTGTCCTCCATGCCCTACCTGCTAGAAACAGGTTTCATACCTGGCTAAGGTTAAAAAAAAAAAAGGAAAGGGTGGTCTCCAAAGAGGCTGAAATTATAGCTACGAGAGACTGCAAAACACATATTGAGAATGAGACAGCAAATGCAAACCACCATGACATTGTTCAGTGTTGTTACTATGCTTCTGCTGCCAATAAGGAGAATTTGCATTCCTGCTATGGAAATACTTCCTTAATTGCACATATATCCAGTTTTCTGTCTGAGTACTAAAATCTACGCAGGGTGTACATACAGCTGCAAGACGTCTCTGGCTCTGCTACAGTTTTGCTTTGTGTACAATGGGGAAGTGAAGCCTCACAGAAGAAACTTCAAAGGCTGAGGTGGACTGGTAGCAGCAGATGGAGAACTTTATTTCATAAAGCCTCAAACTGAAATACAGACTGTGACATTATTAACCAAAAACCATGGTAGTTGACATTTAGTCATCAGGAGTTGCTGGGCTTCCTCTCTCACTTGAAAGAGGAGCTTGAGCTGGAGGTCCCATGGTTTACATGTGTTGGTTGACGCTTCTGGCACCATGTAGGCATGCAGATTCTCCAGTCCCTTAAGTAATTAGGAAGGGTCTGTTTTGAAACAGCTTTAAGAGGGTTATCAATGTGATGTTTGTGGTTCTTTGGTTTGATGGATAGATAGATAGATCGCATTCTTCACAGCACAGAGATATATGCTTTTCAGGACCATCAAACTGGTAGGAAATGTAAAACAAAGATCATCTAATAAGACAGTAGTTAGCATACTTCCCAGGGAAGCATGAAAAACAGATGCAAGCCCATCCTCAAGCAGGGGATTGTAACCTGCCCCTCACAGCTATCAAAAGAGTGCCCTGCTCACCAACCAGCAGACTGGAGTGTAAAAAGCATGTAAAAAGAATCATAGAATCATCTGGTTGGAAAAGACCTCTGAGATCATCAAGTCAAACCATACCTGTCCCCTTACTAAACCACGTCCCTCAGAAACTCATCTACCCACCTTTTAAACACCTCCAGGGACAGCAACTCAACCATTTCCCTGGGCAGCTGTTCCAGTGCCTGACACCCTTTCAGAGAACAAATTTTTCCTGATATCCAGTCTGACCCCACCCAGCGCAACTTGCAGCCATTTCCTCTTACCCTATCACTCGTCACTTGCAAGAAGAGACCAGCACCCAACTCACCACAACTTCCTTTCAGGCAGTTGTAGACAGTGACGAGGTCTCCCCTCAGCCTCCTCTTGTCTAGGCTAAACAACCCCAGTTCCCTCAGCCACTCTTCACAGGACTTGTTCTCCAGCCCCTTCACCAGCATCGTTGCACTTCTCAGGACGCACTCCAGCACCTCAATGTCCTTCTTGTAGTGAGAGGCCCAAAACTGAACACAGTACTCGAGGTACGGCCTCACCAGTGCTGAGTACAGGGGCACTGCCCTGGTCCTGCTGGCCACGCTGTCTCTGATACAGGCCAAGATGCCGCTGGCCTTCTTGGTCACCTGGGCACACTGCTGGCTCATATAAAGGAACAGAAATGTAAGGGACCAGACAGTCACAATTAAGGAGAGCTTTAACCTGTACTTTTGGAGAAGGACAGGACTGCTTTGTCAGCCCAACGGCTCTCCAGGGAAAATGAATGAGTAGTGCTCCTTCTTCACACAAAACCTCCTCCTCCCTGCTCTTCCTCCTGTGAGCACCTAAAGGAAGTTCTGCTGTATATTGCAAGGCACTGCAAAGTACAGTGTCACTTTCCAGACAATTAGTATTTGTGGCCATAAACTCCTCTATTCCCCTCACTTAGAGCTCACTTTCCTGCCAAGAATACAAAACGCTGCCTTGGTGACACACACCTGCATGAAAATTCATACACATGAACTCCCAATTAAGGGATAACTACTGCAAAACATAAGTGGCTCTCATGAAACAAAGCAAACAGTGGTCCTATTAATAATCAATTAGATGGAGCAGCCACCTGATGCTGTCTATTTGGAGAAGTCCTCAGCTTCCACCAGCTTTTGATGGTGCAAAAGCAGATGAATAAAGTCTGTGTCACAGTCATCTTTACTTGAGGCAAAACACCCTCTTCTCACTCTTGACTCAGGGATGTTTTCCCCTTGCTCTAGCTCTTTATCAAAGCTGTGAATGTGGACAAATACCATGTCCACTTTTAAATCCAACTGGGTCACCAAACTGTTCATTGTACTCTGTTCTGCAATTAAACTGCTATGTTAAACACCTCAATTATAATTAAAGAAGCAATTGTCCCCCCGTTAAAGGCACTGCAAATCACACATTTCAATGGAAAAGTTAATCTAGCAGCTTATGGCATATTAACCAATCTTACATCTCATTGATGTTTTGATCTATAACCTATTGCAATGAGTTATTTTGATGTGATTTGGTGTCTCTAAGTGTGTTCTATCATGTACAATATCATGGTGGCATTTTTCAAAGAACAAATTAAATGAATGAAGGGGTTAACCGCTAATAACTCTGCCATTACTGTTGGAGGATCACAGAACAGGATCCTTCCTGCCTTCTCAGGTTGGGTTTGAAAATATGCATATACAGAAGAGAGTGGAATTGAAATGGATGTTTCTGTTGAAACTGGGGAGCGGGGGGCTATAACTCTCTCTTGTTTCCCGCTGAGCACCGGCAGCTCCTGCTGACTCTGGCAGGTCAGACTACTTATCTCACCACCTTATCCTATTTCTCCCTTTTGAGAAAAAGCAGAAGGCACGAATGAATAGAGCTAGGGCAGGGAGTTGTTTGGGTTTATATCTTTTTTTTTTTTCACTGCAGGAATGTATAAGTTTGCCCCTTCACCTCTCAGTTGTTACTGCTCCTGTGCTGGTCCTTCTGCTGTTTGCCTGGGCCACATATATGAAATACCAAAATATTTACCTGGCTGTTTCAGAACCTGTAGGTAGGTTCAGTTTGATACCAGCTGTAAAACTAGGAGCGGGGAGGCATGCAACTGTGCAGCTGGCACCGACGCTGGTCCTGACTGGTGGGTAGGGGTATATGGCCACAGAGAAGCTGCTCTGGTTTTCCCAGGTGTCAATAAAAACCTTGGTTCCTTACTTTGCCTCAAGTGAACAAGCAAGAAGTACTTTGATTTGATGTCAGGCCATGAAGCTGGCGTATTTTAACATATCTTCTTCTGTCTGGACCTTGTTTTTTTTTTTTCTAGTGGTCACGATCTCAGCCTACTTTAATGCTCATCATGTCCTAGTGCAGAGTTGTCGAACTCCCAGCTCCTGCTGTTCTCCTGCTCCTGCTCCTGTGGCGTAACGCATGTCACACACTGCACACATGACCAGTGCTGGTAGGAGCGCGAGGGCAAGGAGCTCGGGTAGAAACAAGGTGCCGGGATGGATTTTGCCCATGGGCTGTGAGTTTGACACTCCTGTCCTCGTGGATCTGAGAGACCGGTAAGTGCTGCCTTAAAGGTTTTGCCTGCCCTTCTCTGTCTTTGTCCTTCTTGCCCTCTGGAGCAGCTGTATGCTCCTATATGGTTCAACTTTTCAATAATAGTTAGAGTTGCTCTAGCATTGAGCCATAAGAGCTTGACATACTTAATTGCAATTAAATATGCTGGTAATTATAAGACTAAATTCCCCAGCTACTGAAATGGACGGAAGGAACAAAGGTTGTTTCTATAACTTTGACATATCAGGCAAAAAAAGAAACGAAGTGTGAGAATAAAACCAATGAGTTTTATTCAGGTTTTTTAAACAGGTTTGGGGTGTTGGAGTTTGATGCTCAGGTGGAGGATAGTGTGACAGAGAACTCACCCGAGGAGGCTCTTAACCACACATTGCCCATCAGACAGGTCAGGACTTCAAGCAAGAAAAAGAAAAGGAGGGTCATTGTAGTGGGAGACTCCCTTCTGAAAGGGACGGAGGGCCCTATTTGTAGGATGGACCCAACTCATAGGGAAGTCTGCTGCCTTCCCCAAGCCCGGGTACACAACATTGCCAAGAGACTCCCAGACCTAGTTAAACCATCAGATTATTACCCGCTTGTGGTGGTACAAGCTGGTGGTGAGGAGCTAGCGAAAAGAGGGTCAAAGGTAGTCAAAAAGGGATTCCAGGAGCTGGGACGGTCACTGGATAGGGCAGGAGCACAGGTGGTGTTCTGCTCGGTTCCTTCGGTGGCAGGGATGTATACAGATATGAACAAGAGAATATATGCTGTTAATAAATGGCTTAGGGGCTGGTGCCGGCAGAGGAATTTTGGGTTCTTTGATCATGGGGAAACCTTTACGGCACCTGGCCTGCTTGACTCAGATGGGTCTCGTCTAACTCCAAAGGGTAGGAGGATCCTAGCTCAGGAGCTGGCAGGACTTGTGGAGAGGGCTTTAAACTAGGCATGAGGGGGGAGGGGGGAGTAACTAGGCTCACCAAAGATGTTCCTGTGGAGGATGAGCCATCTCAAAGGGTGTCATCAGTAACCCAGCTGAAATGCATGTACACAAACGCACACAGTATGGGAAACAAACAGGAGGAGCTTGAAGTCCTGGTCCAGCGGGAGAGCTATGACATAGTTGCTATCACGGAAACGTGGTGGAACGACTCTCATAACTGGAGTGCTGCCATGGAAGGCTACAGGCTCTTCAGGAGAGACAGGCGTGAGAGGAGGGGTGGAGGGGTGGCCCTCTACACTAGGGAAACCCTGGATGCTGTCAAAGTCGAGATCGGTGATGACCAGGTTGAATGCCTATGGGTAAGGGTCAGAGGGGCGGTCAGGTCTGACCTCCTGGTTGGAGTATGTTACAGACTGCCCGACCAGGATGAGGAGGTGGATCTTCTATTGTTTAAGCAGCTGGAGGCTGCCTCTAGATCGGCTGCCCTTGTTCTTTTAGGAGACTTTAACCTCCCGGATATCTGCTGGGAACTTAACACTGCCGAGAGGAGGCAGTCCAGGAGGTTCTTAGAGTGTATTGAGGACTGCTTTCTGTCACAGCTGGTGAGTGAGCCTACCAGGGGTGAGGCTCTTCTTGACCTGCTGTTTACAAACAAAGAAGGGCTGGTGGGTGATGTTGGTGTCGGAGGCTGTCTGGGGTGTAGTGATCATGAGATAATCAGGTTCTCTCTAAACAATGTAAAAAGAAAAGCCAGGAACAGAACATCGATGCTGGACTTTCGGCGGGCAGATTTTGGATTATTTAAGGAACTGGTCAGGAAAGTTCCCTGGGAAATAGTTCTTAGTGGCAAGGGGGTCCAGGAAGGCTGGATACACTTCAAGAATGAAATCTTGAAGGCGCAGAGCGGGCTGTCCCCATGTGTTGTAAGAAGAGTTGTAGGGGCAGACGGACGGCCTGGATGAGTAGGGAGCTTCTGAAGGAACTAAGTAAGAAAAAGAGGATGTATCGTCGTTGGAAAGAAGGGGACGTAAGCCACGTCATGTTCAAAGATGTTGTTAAGTCGTGTAGGAGGAAAATCAGGGAAGCAAAAGCCCAGTTGGAGCTCAAATTGGCCACTTCTGTAAAGGATAAATAAGAAGAGTTTTTATAAATATATCAATGGTAGAAAGAAGGGCGGCAGCGACCTCCACTCCTTGTTGGATGTGGAGGGAAATATAGTAACCACTGATGCAGAGAAGGCCGAGGTACTTAATGCCTTCTTTGCCTCAGTTTTCAACAGCAAGGATGTCAGCGTGCTTGACAGATGGCCCTCTGAAGTGGTTGATGGGGGCAGGGTTGGCCCTCCTGCAATCCATGAGGAGGAAGTTAGAGACCTGCTGAGCCACTTGGACCCTCATAAGTCTATGGGGCCGGATGGGATCCATCCTAGGGTGTTGAGAGAGTTGGTGGATGAGCTTGCTAAGCCGCTCTCCATCATCTTTCAACAGTCCTGGCTCACCGGAGAGGTCCCAGAAGACTGGAAGTTGGCCAATGTGACGCCCATCCACAAGATGGGCCGTAAGGATGATCCAGGTAATTACAGACCTGTCAGCCTGACCTCGGTCCCAGGTAAAATCATGGAGCAGATAATCCTGGGTGAAATCATGCGGCACCTGCAGAACGGTCAGGAGATCAGGCCCAGCCAGCATGGGTTTAGGAGGGGCAGGTCCTGCCTGACCAACCTGATCTCCTTTTATGACCATGTGACTCGCCTGGTGGATGAGAGGAAGGCTGTGGATGTGGTATACCTGGACTTTAGCAAGGCCTTTGACACTGTCCCCCACAGTAGACTCCTAAAGAAGCTGTCAGCCCGTGGCTTAGATGGGAGCACTCTGTGCTGGGTTAGGAATTGGCTGGATGGCCGAGCCCAGAGAGTGGTGGTGAATGGTGTCTCATCCAGTTGGCGGCCGGTCACCAGTGGTGTCCCCCAGGGATCGGTGTTGGGTCCGGTCCTGTTTAATATCTTTATAGATGTTCCGGATGAGGGGATTGAGTCCATCATCAGCAAGTTTGCAGATGATACCAAACTGGGAAGAAGGGTTGATCTGTTAGAAGGTAGGATGGCCCTGCAGAGGGACCTGGACAGATTGGAGAGATGGGCCGATTCCAATGGGATGATGTTTAATAAGTCCAAATGTCGGGTACTTCATTTTGGACACAACAATCCCATGCAGAGCTACAGATTGGGGACAGAGTGGCTGGAGAGCAGTGAGGCAGAAAAGGACCTGGGAGTGCTGGTTGACAGGAAGCTCAACATGAGCCAGCAGTGTGCCCAGGTGGCCAAGAAGGCCAATGGCATTCTGGCCTGCATCAGGAATAGTGTGGTGAGCAGAACCAGAGAAGTTATCGTCCCCCTGTACTCGGCACTAGTCAGACCTCATCTGGAATACTGTGTACAGTTCTGGGCCCCCCAGTTTGGGAAAGATGTCAGGATACTGGAATGTGTTCAGAGGAGGGCAACGAAGATGGTAAAGGGGCTGGAGCATAAGCCCTATGAGGAGCGACTGAGCGAGTTGGGGCTGTTTAGTCTAAAGAAGAGGAGGCTCAGGGGAGACCTCATTGCTCTCTACAGCTACCTGAAAGGAGGTTGTAGTCGGTCAGGGGTTGGTCTCTTCTCTCAGGTGACCAGTGACAGAACTAGAGGGCATGGACTCAAGCTACGTCAGGGAAAGTTTAGGCTTGATGTGAGGAAGAAGTTCTTTACTGAAAGGGTGATTGGCCATTGGAATGCGTTGCCCAGGGAGGTGGTGGAGTCGCCGACCCTGGAGGTGTTTAAGGGGAGATTGGATGTGGCACTGAGTGCCATGGTTTAGATGATGGTTGGTGTTAGTGTTGGGTTATAGGTTGGACTTGATGATCTCAGAGGTCCTTTCCAACCTTGTCATACTGTGATACTGTGATACTGAGTAAAAGCAAGGAGAAGATGCTGGAACTCTGGACTCCAACATTACATTAAACTAAATGTGTATTTTGTAATGTCATAGCGAAATCTTTTCTTCCTCCGTTTTGGTGTTAAATCCAGTAGCTACTTCAGAAGCCAGTAAGTGGAAAAAAAACTTGAAACAAAACATAGTGCCCAGAGTGTGAAGAGTCTGAGATACATGCTCATGAAAGCAATTGAAAATGCTGCTCACAGCTGTAACATATGCATTACCCTACTCTACTTGGAATCAAAGCAGTCTTTCAACAAGGTGGAAAATAGCCTCAGCCTCCTGCCTGCCTTCTCCAAAGTCCTTTCTTAGTTACCTGTACCATATCAGAAACTTCTCAGAAAAAAATAAACAAAGTCTTAAAAGAAGAACTCATTCATCACTACAATTAAAATAATCATGTAATCCTTCAACCTACCAAGTTACCTTTCATCTTTCTATTTTTTAAAATTTATCTTACCAGCTTCAGCAAGTGCCTGTAATAAAGTGTCACATTAAGGCATTCATATTCATTAGTGCTCAGGTCTTTGTTCTTTTAATAGCGTTGGAAAGAATCTACAAAGAGGCTGTATTAGGCGGCTGTCCAATCTGGGTGTTTGATCTCCTTCTGACTTCAAAAGTCAGAAAAGGAAAAAAAACCCAACATTGAGAACGGTTCTTTTAAATGTCAGATGGGGAGTACACGATTTCTGAGCCTGCCAAGTGTTAATTGGTATCTGCCCAAACCATTGTACAAATAAGATTCAGAGCCAGTAACGTACAGTCATGAATCTTGGCTATTGACAGGGTGAGCCAGGATACTTGAAGGCAGGAAAAAGTGCAGTTATTATGAGAGCGGCTCATAGAGGATCTTTTCAAACATCACTTCCACGCATCATGTTAAATGACGCTGTTTGGGTCCCAGCTGTCTGACCAGGCATTATGGACCTTTCTGAAGGAATAACCAGACTAGCTGCTGAAATTTCAGAGGTGCTTTTAACACTGCATTCAAGCAAACTATTCATCAGCATCAATCTCTGTTTCTAATAAAGGTAATGAAGTTTCCCAGTAGTGCCCTGCACCTCCAGAACAACACGTCCCACTGCAAACACTCCTGTCATGGCACAACAGAAAACTGATCTAGCGCAAAGTAGCATCAGAAATGAAAATAAAAAATTGCTGCTAAATTCCTAAGGAAAGCCAACTGATTAATATTACAGTTGTCAGCAAGCTGGCTCAGCAGACCTAAATGCTCTTTACAGTTTTGTGGATCTTAACAGGGAAAGAAAGTAGACTACAGAAAAAGAAAATGGGAAAAACCTTCTATGCTAATTATTGCTTATGATGTTTGTGGATACGTTTGTGCAATTTTGATTAAATCTAAACTTGGGTTAGATAGGGAGGTAACACTTTAAGCTTCATCTCCTGAGAAATCAGTCATCAGCGCTGAGTGACAACCACTTTGCTACTTAGCCATGACAGTCTAACTTATCGTAATGCAAATTAGCAACAGTTTCTTCTGCGTGTAGGAGAGGAAAACCGAGGAGAATTCAGATAGGGGAATTACCATCATTAACAGTCAATTTTTCCATTAACAGTGCAGCAGATTTAGGATTTCAGAACCCCCTGTCCCATGAGCAATGAGGCTGAGGCTGGAGCCACCATCACACTTAGGTCATCTCCTGTTCATGGGGACACCCACTGCTGTCAGCAGCCATAGATTTCACTGAAGGGTAGACTCACTCCTGCCAGGTGGAATGCAGGCTACCCCTTCTAGCTTTACTTAAAGTCAGTAGGAAAACCAGATAAACACAGAAGATGGATTATTAGACAGACATTCCCTACTTGCCCCCACCTCATGCTGCTTTACCTTCGAGCCCACACTGGACTATGGTACATCCTCTTGTGCTGAGCTGACTGACTGGTGCACACATGAGCACGTGCACAAATACGTGAGGGAAATATCTGTCAAACTAAAAATTAAAAGTCTTTATACTACTGTTCTAAACCTTGACAACTATGCTTGAAAGGTGCCTCTCAGAATAAGTGAAATGTTTTTTTCTTTAAAAGGAAAAGGAAAGATAGGCAGGCATTAATATGTTCCACCAGCTATGTGTCCTTTGTATGCCAGATATAACTACTGAGTTTTGAAAATTAATTAAAAACTGAAACCAATTTACCTTTGCCCAGCAAGGAACCATAATCCAAAGCCAATAATCAGTTCCCGATCAATCTTGTCTACGAGCAGCAGTCAGCCAGCTCTCCATTACAACCCATTCATCATGCCATGCCTAACCCACTGCACCATCAACCACCAGTCAGGTCTTAGTTAGGATGTCCAAGGACCAGGACTCTGCTGTTGCTGCTCACCTCGGCTACTGGGATGCCTTCAGGGGGACGGCACTGGAGCAGAACTTCTTGTTCCAGGGACACTTCTTTCCCCAAGGGCTCCTGCTCAAAAGTTTTCCGGAGATCTGGGGCGACAGAAAGAGAAGAAAAAGAATTAGTAATATTAATAGTTGGTTATTTAAATAACATTTGATTGCCGTACTGCATAAATGAGAGAGATCTTTCTAAACAGAGAAAATAGCATTTCTGCTCCCTGGAAAGTGAAGCACGTAAAAGACTGGGACATGTTTTTACTTCATTCCAACATTAAGCAGTCAAAGGTTTCATAGTGGATTTATTATTTACTTTGTGGTAGAGCATGGGAACCTAGCCAGGATAGAGGGCCTCATTGTAGAAGATCATTTCCAGAACAAAAAGCAAAACAAGTCCATTCTTCACATAATTTATATTTGGTAAACTATGCCAGTGAAATACTAAATCTTAAGTTATGAAAAAACAAACAAATTTGTAAAACTCAGCACATCGCTGAGGTGCCTTAAACTCATGGATGAAAGTGTTCATGCTGTGATTTGATGTACTTTTAGTACATTAACTTTACAGCTTCAGCTAATTTGTCTTCAGCTTATTATCCCTGTAATACTAAATAGATAACAGTGATGATGATGATGATGATAATGATGATGATGATAATGATGATGATGAATAATGTGGAGCTGAACCATGCTTTGGTTCCTGCATAGCACCACAGAAATATGACAGGTAGAGAGGGCATCAAATGCCCCTCCAAATGTTGGACCAGTTCATCATATGGACAGCTGCACACCTTTGGAATATCTTTGTGATAGTGGTACAATGAAATTGAGAAGTTCCCTCCTTAACACTGGCTCCATATTTCTGCCATGGACTGCTATCTTGTCTGCTGCCAGGGAGGACAGGGTTTTGGATCGAGGGTTTGAATCAAGCATTCACCTCCAGTAGCAACTGAGGATATCCTTCCTTGCTGCTGGTTCCTACTGAAAATGGACATGGATCCATGTTCAAAGTCACATCAGAGAAATGGCCTGATGTTAAAAGAAAACCTTGAAAAAAGTTTTTTATTTTATTTTTCGTTCTGAAATCAGACCGGTTCCCTAAGCCAGCTCATGGTGAGGTTGCACAAATACTTGTGTCATATTAGAAATAAGTCCTATTGGAACAATTTAAAAGCCAAATATTTCATATTTTGAGGCCATAACCTGTGGCTGTGCTGGAAAACAGATCTCTCAATTGAACCAGTTTACAAACAAATTATCCAAAGAGTTATATTTCATCTAGATTACCTTCAAGGTCTGATTTACAGCCGTCCTCACAAGGAACTGTGAGAAAGAGAAAACCTGGGGCAGGTGAATGAACATATGGAAAACAAGGTGGGGTATCTGCCATCAAAATCAGCCTCAAGATGGAACAAAATCTCTGTCTCTTAGCCTGTATTGGGAAAATGTGGTTGTTCAGCTAGCTGGAATTAAAAGTCAATCTAATTGTGCCATGTTAAAGCTTGGTCATAGCTGGAGATGCTGATTTTAACTCAAGCTGATAATGCGACAAACTTCTAATATCCTTAAATCCCTGCATTTCCCTAGTGAAACTGAAGCATCTCTGTTCTTCCTCTGCACTGCAGGCATGACCACAGGCACTCCTGCTCCCTCCAGCACACAGGGCAGGGATGCTGAGAGCCCCTCTGATGGGACAGGATTTAAGGCCACAGTTTAGGGCACAGAAAGATAAGCTTTGGCACATCTTACTGAGACAATATAAGAAATTACTGCCTCCAGCTGTCTGCTTGTTTAGGGGTTATTCTCTGTGAAAAGAAAGCACATCCACCATTTTAACTTCAGTTAAAGGGAAGGGAATTTAACCTACAATACTGGATAACATTGCAAAGAAGAGAAGCAAACATCTGGAAGTGATCATTTCTTAGGACGACATGCCAAGCTTCACCAGACTGTGCATATCAGCATCCTTGTCACACTGGTGTTATGGCCTTGCCTGCCCAGTGAGGTTCGTTCAAGTGAGAGCTACTACAACAAAACAATTGCTAGATTAGGTCAGCCTCCAATGCCTGTACATAGCTTCCACCGTGTTGCCAGCTCCAACATCACCAGACCACCACCTTTGCCCCACCCTCTCTGACACGCTAACCAGGGGACATTTGGGTTGTATGACTCAACTTGAATAAAACCTAAACACTCCAGGTGCCCTGAGGGTGAGTGTCATTCCAAGGACAAAATGCTGAATTTTGACTTGTTATACTTCTGCATTTTAAATATAGAGATGAGAAGCTCTTTCAGGAGCTGGTGAGTTTCTCAAGATGTGACATTATTCCTTTGGCCCAGACTCCTCACACATCCTGTGGGCTTGACAGGTATCCTGGGCACACATAACACCAGGTTAATGCAGTTTGCTTTAAACTAACAAATAACTGGGTTTATATTTCTAGCAGTACCCATATGATCACATTACTGCTAGTTTCACAGCTATGTCCAAAGAAAAAGAATTACTGCTACCATCTGGTACACCTTAGTGCATCTAGCAGGTACACACATATACACAGTGCAGACAATTATAACAGATACATCATGGCCTAATATCATGGCTGAGGATAAAAGAGAAAGTCACCATGCTAGTAATTGAAGCATATAAGCACAGCAATAAATAGCATATCAATAATAGCATTCAGGTGTTCAGATATGAAAGGGTGAAGGCAGTAAAAGGCAGATTAGATAGATAATAATCTGAGGTTTTCCCTTGACACATTGATTTACTGTCCTATCTACCTTCCTGAAACATTAATAGAGCTCTGAAGTTCTCCATAGCTTCACGTTACAATAATCACCTCTCTTAAAGCACTTGCCTTTAAAAAACGCCCAAATTTTAGAGCACACAAAAGTAAACAGCATTAGCCTAGACATGTGTAATAACAGTAAAAGAATCTCACTTTAAACTCTTTATTACCAACAATTGGAATTGCTAGATATGAACAACCCTTTTCCCTGGGAAGCTTTGCAGTGGGGCTGCCACAGGGGAGGTGAATACTCCTTGCCCACGGAGCCTCACTTGTGTACAAACGCTTTAACTGCACTATTGGATTCAAGCAGGTCAATGATCCACAAACTAAAAACACACTAAGTAGGGGCCTTGACATAATAGACAGCAATGTTCTCAAAGGAGCTATTAGCTACTATTGAGTAAATGATACTAATCTGTGAGAAAAAAAGTACATAATTGTGTGTTTTACAAGATTGGGAGCTCTTACACCCTATTCTGTTGGCTCCCTCCCACATATTCACAGCTTTATCCCACCAGAACTACCTACTACCTCCTGTAACAGCCACACCACCTACAAATAGTTACAGATGGTGGCTGAGTAGGGCAGGTTTTACCTAAGCAAGCATAAGGTTCACTGGTTGTAACAGACAAACAAGTTAACAAGACGCTTTTTTAAGTGATAAGGAAGCAGAGGGCCCGGACAGACAACTTTGTCCCCTGCTTTAACCATCATGAAAGACCCTGCTGGGACAGCATTAAGTTTTGGAATTGTTTTTTCTGTGGCCTTTGCTATGATTTCTGTGGATAATGATGAATTCCTCCTAAATTCCTCAATCTTCAGCTTCCCTTGCCATTTAAAAATTATAGTCATCATGGCACCTTCACACTGTCGATCAGCAGTGGGTGAGCTTGCTAATGTACAGAGGGACTTCGGATCTTTTCCAAGAAGAGCATTTTCAATAATTTTTTTTCAGTTTTTCAAAGTATCACATAAGTTACAATTTCTTGCAAGCAAGGACAGAAGGGATACATTTTCCCTGAGAATGGAAAAAGACGAATAAAATACATCCCATTAAAAAGAAAAGTTTTAACAATCTTAAAAAAATATGCCTGAAAAAGCAAAACAATAAAACTTTTGATTCATTCTGGGTCAGGACCTCTTTGTCTGTGAAGAAGCAGTGTGAATTATTAAAGCCTCAGGTCGGCAGCAGTCCTGTTAATGTGACACTGAGAGAGAGACTTCTCTACCCTCACCTTCAATAGGGAGAGACACGAGGGAAAGGCAGTTTCACTTTCTCTCCATTATTATTTTGGTAATGTAGAATAATCGCTGACTGTCTGTGTTAGCAATACTCTTCATGTCCTTATACAGGTAATATTGCTGCCACAGTTCATCTCTTGTGGAGTGGACAACAATGCTGAAGGGTCCATCTTGTTTTCCTCACCAGCTCTCTCACGTATTTCACCCAGCTGCAGGCGGGGATGTCACTGACAGCCTCAGGGGACAGCCTGCACCCCTATCAGGCATTTCACACCCACCCCTCGCTGTCCCCCTCCCCCCCCACCCCCCCAGCCATCTTCCCTTCTAGGCTGTCTTCACAAAAAAAAATCACGAAGAATAATTAAAATTCTGGTCTGCCACCTTGAACCACACTCAATTTTCTTTACTAATGTATAGTCTTAGTAAATTCAGAGGGTGCTTTTGTGGCATATATTGCAGCACATTTACAGCATGAGACTTCCCTCCAAGACTCCTGAAATACTCCTGCACAATACTCTCTGGTAAGGACAGATGGCTGCATTCATAGTTGCATTGAAATGAGAGAATTTCCACAAGCATAAAACTGAAATAGTGCAATGGGAAATCACAATGTCAGTGTACACCATATTGTTAGCTTTATTCCTGAATCGCTACGCTTTTTGCAAAGAGGGTCATGAGATCTTAATTTTGATGCACTGCTAAATGACTTCCTTTTATGTTTAATGATTTTTTAGCTTACAAACAACTCAGAAGTTGCACTTTCACCTGCTAAAGGTGATCGTTTCTACTGGAATTCATGTAATTTCATCACTTCCTTTTCTACCTGTCGACTTCTAAGAAAGAGCAAATTATGACACTGTTCTTTTTTTTAATCATCAAATGTATAATATCGCTTTGCTGTTCTGGGTTTTACTGTGATGGGTGGGTAAAAATTTAAAGATATCTTTTATCATATCTCAGAAATGTGGCAAGAGGCAGACAAGACACCTTCAAGGCAGTGCTAATAAAAGGGTGAGTAATGAATGAGGATGAAAAACGGACACTTCTCAGCCAGGAATTAGATGTAAACCAGAATGAACAGAACAATGTAGCATTACTGTCAGGGAAAGATGGATTTCTGCCCTTGGTAGACCTTAAAGACACTGTGTTCCTTCTAGTAGCTCCAGTGTCAACTTTCCCTCTGGAACAAACAGTTAAAACACCAAGCAAGGTTTAAGAGCATAAAAAGAAAAAAATACATTATTTTCTACCCTACTTTCATATTAGCTATGCCCACTGAGAGAACTACATTTGGTGCCTTCAGAGAAATAAGGATATAAGAATGTTAAAGCCCTTCACAAGAAGTACTTGTTTCCATATAGATGATAGTTTGATTTATACTGGTAAGTATACACAGTCACCCATATAAAACCAAACATATCATAAGAAAAAAATTAATTAAAACACTAGGAAAGAGGAAATATGGCTTGCTATTATTTTAACCATTATTAGAGCATAAATAGTTCTTTACTTCAAGTGTATCTCCTACCGTTGGGAGTGTTCTCAAGAGGCAATGTCAATTCTGGTTTCAATTTACCTAGTCTAGTAGGAAATACCCAAACAGAAAAATAATTGTGGAAAAAGAGTGAGGAAATGACACTGACGCACTACATTTATTCCCAAACTTGGATGACTGATGCTTAGTTACAGAAATATGACCAATGTTATAAAACTAGACTGTTTCTCTTCCGTCATTTTCCATGATGCAAGAGGAGTTGAGAGACGCTTTTTTCTGAAAAAAATAAAAAGGCATTAAGGACTGAATTGCAATTCTAAATGTAAGAAACCATGCGCTATCAGGCATAATTTGGCCTCTCATTTCTGTCCACAGCTGAGTCTATGACCTTTGTGCAGGGATCATTCACACTAGTGGGTAAGTAATGGAAAGGTTAGCCCCCTTCTTTTTTTTTCATTTTGTCCTTTTGTGGTTCCAGCTCTCTGTTGTTAATTACATCAATCCAGATTTCCACTTAGACAGCCAAAGGAATTTCATCAGTTTGCAAACCAGGGGATCCCTCTGAAACCTCTATTAATTGATATGTAAGGGTAGCGCCTTGCCCTGTGGAGTCCTCTGCTTTATCATCCACATGCTGGGTGTTGATCGAAGTCACCTGCCCTCCTGCTGCTGCTCACAGGAGGCGATCAGGGCTGGATATGGCTGTGCTCTCAGACAGCCCAAGCATCAACCCCTAGAGCTGAGGATGGAGGAAATAACTCTAAACCTTGAAAGCCCATCTTTATGCTCAATACAAAACTCTGTGCTGCTCTTTCTTTCTCTGGAGAGGCCTTTTCACATCTCTCCAGCCCTAAAGACAAATGTCATGGCACCACAAGGCTGCCCCAGCCACCTTCTCAGCCTGCAGAGGAGCATCAGGGATGGCAGAGTTTCTCCCTTTCCAAGGATGCCCACGCCTTTGCCTGTAGCCCTCCAGTGGCCCAGGAAGCAAGGCCTCAGGCTGCTATTCCACACAGCCAAGAAACCACATCCAGCTTTCACAGTCAAGCAGCTGACGGGGTCTGAGGTGAACTTCTTGGAAGTGCACATCATGTTTTGAGTACACAGGCTGTTACTTCCACTGACCTGAAGTACCAAACGAGGAGATGAACACTCTTTGCTTGCAAGACTACAATCTGCAAGACACATTCCCTAGGCCCAGGACCTTCTCTGCTCTTATTCTCTATGTATTTACAGCCTGAGCAAAAGGGAGGTGTACACCTGCCAGCCCCTCATTCTGCTGATGGCATCTTTAGCCAGCTGGGGATAATGCTGCACCTTGAGGACTCCTTGGAAATTCAGTGCCTGAACAGCTGCAGAAAAAACATTTTTCCCTTCTTCTCTCTTCAGTTCTAAGATGGTTGAGCCAGGTGCTGGTATGGAAAAATACCCTTTTACAACACAGCATCCACGTGGGCTACGGTTATAATGAAGAACCACCCACTCCACACATTTGGTATTGATACAACTATAAAAAATACAAGCAAGCAAACTTTATCAAGAATTCACTGAGCAGATGGGTTCCCAGGTGTACATTGATTGCACTGCTCTCCTCCTCTTACATTTTTACTTCATAATCTGATATTTCTTGTATTTCATTGTGAGATTAACCTGCAAACAAACATATAAACTTAATTCTATTAATTACTTTATTTTATTTGGTGATTGAAAATGGAATCCAAAGTTCTCGTTTTTCAAATAAATCTAAACATAAGATTCAAATGACCTAACCTAAATAACTGCCTTTTTGATGTACTAAATATATATTAGAAACATCATGTGAACATTGCAATTATATGTAGAATTGAACTTACAACACACTGAAACACTAAAACATAAAACAACATGTATAAACATGGTATTTTGTTCTTGCTCTTCTGATACACTAATATGACTCACAGAGCTGTCTCTTCACTACCAAAATACACGCAAAGTTTTGTTAACTTCCTGACTGTATGTATGTCTCACCACCAGGCATTAAGCAGACTCTATTGAACGATGATAATTTCTTCGGCACGACAGTGTAAGTAGGATATTCTCAAGGCTCCTATTAAGAGATTAAATTCATATAAATTCAGTACAGGGATTTCTTTTTGTTCCTTAAGCAGTGTTAACAGTGAAGTCTATCTTAATTTATAAAGTCAGCTCTTTATTACAAAGAAATGTGATTTGGATTTATTACTGTTGCAACTGCATCCTTAAGTCTAGGAGTCAGTCATGCCTGCTAACTTGGGAAATGGTACAGAAACGTGGCTGTAGAGATTGAAAGCAGAATGGTAGTATCAAATAGGTTAAATGCTCAGTTAACTTTTTGTTGCCTTTTCTGTGATCTGCTGTACTCTCTTCAGTAATTTTAGCTCAAGACTATGCACCTCAGATATCCCTTTATTAACTACAAGGAGCAGATATTGATTAGTAGCAACTTAAATGATACACAATTCAGGAATTAAGGTCCTCTTGCTGTTAACTTTCATAAACCGGTACCGAAGTGCACAAAACACATTTTTGGATTCCTTTTCATTACTGCATGCCCTGGAAATACTTTCCTATTAAAATTTTCAAGTGATGTCCTTCTCAGCTCACTCTTCTTATCTCGACATCCACCCAACTTTGTATCTCCTATAATGTGCTCTAATATTTGGATGGCACCAGGAGTACGTCCTCAGAGAATTGCTTGGATCAGGTGTCTGAAGAGAGAGAAGAAAGGCACTGCAGAAATATAACATGCAGCATGGGCCTCAGTAATAAAGGAGAGATAACCAAGTGTCAGTAAAGGATCTGTGACTTTTTTTTCCATATCTGTTTCTTTGTACAACTGCATACTCCTGGTAAGTGGAGCTAAATCATCAGGCGAACTAGTCTACTTTTATGTATTGCATTTGTCTTATCAGTATACAGAATATGACAGGCATATATTAGCTACATTCCTTTGAAAAAAATGTCAGGGTCAAAAAAGGCTTTTGAACAATATACACAGGAAATATATATCAAATTATACAAAAGATTAACAAGCACATTTCCTTACTACATCAAGGTTTTTTAAAATATTTTTTTTAATCCTGATTTTAGATAATTAAGAAAGGAAAGGAAGAGAATAACCACATTCATTATACCAAAAAAAAAATAAAAGATCAGGCAACAGAAACTACAGAGAAAGCTGTAATTTTCCTATAGTGAAAACCTGATCCAAAATCAGGCAATAGACTTTGGGCTTATATTTTTACTATATTTTCTCAAGGAGAACCTGGGCTAACATCATGAAGTCAGTGACACTACAGCAACACCAAACTGGAGTAAATGAAAAGTGAGACCACTTTATGCACAAGGGCTCAGATCAATTTGTCTTAGCTGCCCTTTCATTATCTAATCTAAAAATTAGGTCAAATCTTGCAGCTATTGTTTAGTCTTTACTAGATGTATTTTCCAGCGGGTTTAACTCTGTTCTCAGTTTTTTAGGCTCAGGCCTCGTTCATCCTTTTAACAGGAATTTTGCCCTTTTAGGTTTTATCTGTTCAGCAATATTAGTTTTGTTACACAATATTCACATTAACACTTTATAGTAGGCTTGGGGTTTTTTTCAGCCAAAGATAAAGCTATCCAAATCCCCTCCTTCCTCTCTCCACAGAAGTACATTTTCTTAATTGAGCAGAAAAATTGTATCAAAATATATTACTGACTCCTAGTGCTCCTGATAGGATGTGCCTAGAATAATTAAGAAATGTGTGAATTAATAGGAAATGCATTTTAGCACTTTCATAGTCCAGTATCTTAGAAAATTACATTTTTCAGCTCCACTAAGATATACATTAGGTGTTCCTACTTTCTTGGTTACTGAGATATCCAGAATGGTAAAGTGAAAATGTATCCCAACAAATCTGCCAGTTTAAAAGGGTGAAATGCTTAGCTCTGTTCTCATGGGAAGACTAAAGTCTCAGAAAGATGAATTCCATGAAACAGGAAAAAAGCTGAAAAATAATGATATTTCTATCACCTATTGCATCTCCTCCTTTTCAGAAACAGCCTGCACAGATTGGAGTGACTTCCTACGCTATCTGTGGTCCAGGACTGCAACGCTGAGATGCTGTTAAATGCCTTGAAAACTTAGGGAACCCAGGATGTTGGCTTTAGACTCAGACTGTTTTTCTGTTTATATTGCTAGCATGGGCAACCTTGGAAAACCAGCAGCATCTTCACTCCATATTCGTAGATCACTCCCTTCTTGAATAACTGAAGCTCTCGGCTGGAGCGACTATTCAATTGATTTTCAGAGAGAACTTTCTCTGCCTAAGTTGTTATGTACTTCCTGACACACACCTGACCCTGCATTAAACAAACAGAAGCCACTTTTCCGGGATACACATTTTTCACACTTTCAAATTACTTTTCAGTTAATTCTATTACACGCTCAGTGAACAGAGATGTTGCATGCTATTTTTTTTTGGTTTTTTTTAATTGAGTGCAGCTCCAGCCCTCGAGAGGACACAGTAATTCCAGAGTAAGAATAGTGGGCATAAGGAAGAAAAGAGAGAAAGAGGAGAAAGAGAAAAGAAGGAGGAAAAGGAGAAAGAAGATGAGGAGGAAGAAAGGAAGACAGAGAGGGAGAAGGTGAGAAGCTTTTCTTAATGTGCTAGGTATGGATATGCTACAGTTGTAGCTGTTGAGATGAAATCACCTGGTTCGTATATTAAGATAAATAAAAATATAACTTAGAGCACTTTCCACACTCCATTTACCCCTTGCTTTTCCAAAGGTGTGAGTACTCACTTTTTTGTGCCAATTAAAAGTGACAAACACGCAACTTTAGCTGCAGACAGAGCTGGAGAGATGGACTCTTCTGTGCCTTTTAAATTTTGGACATCCTTTATTTTCTGGCTTAATAAATACTGCATAGACCCTACCTTGCATTCCAGTCTCGTTGCACATTGTGTAACCATTGTGTAACCATCAGAAGACTTACCAGCTCCATTTAAAGTATACTAAAAAACATATTTGCCAGTACAAATTCAGACCCCTGAAGTCAAGGCTGTTAATATTGACAAGTATAAATACATCTGAGTCCACAGTTTGAAACAGAGATCTTGTAGACCAAATGATATTACACAGTAAGGCATGTACTCCACATTATATGTCTGAATTCCTAAAAAACTAGTCTTGGGTTACCTAAGAAATTTATAGAAACGGACAATTTTGCAGAGAATATGCTTTTGCTGCCATTTGAAAATCTGCAGGTTGAAGGCCTAACACTTCAACCCTTAATCCCTAGGTGTCTAAATGATTTTTCTGTGTAACTATTGCCCAAGAACCCCAAATTCAGGAACAAGAGGTTTTAAATACTTCAGTAAAATATAAAGCCACATTTCAGTTACAGGCACATAAAACTGCCTAGAATTTATGTAATTAGACTCTTCTATAAAAACCTACCAAGACTCTAGAAAAATCACTGAACGGATCGTTCCTCTCTCTCCAAAATATGGTAAGAAAAAGAAGGGAACTTATGTTATGAGTGCTTTAAATAGAAATTTGGACACCTGGGAAGAAATATCAATTGATATAAAATAACTTGCATATACATACAATGATTAAGTGTTATAGAGAATTTAAGTACATAAGTCTGGCAGTACACAAAAGTTTCTTAACCATCAGGAGAAATGCAATCAGACTTCTACACTGCATTAATTTAATGGTCATCTGTCAAAGGCTAACTGGCAGGACATGAAAATCTACTTAATGAGTTGACTTAGGAATCATAATCTAAAACACCTGTTCAAACATTCCTAAGCTCTCTGTAGAGCTGACTGCTTAAAGGAAAAAAACATGAAATTATTCTCTTTTGTTTCAGTACAGAAAAAAATATCTTCAAAGTCTTGGAAAGTTTCCTGCCATGAGAAAGCACTATACAAATATGCAATGGAGTTTCTAATTCTGCAGGAAGACTGTCTGCACAATGATTTTAACTCTCCTTAACCCTGGGGAAATTATTCTTTGAGGTTAGTCCTGTATTCAGAAATACAAGTTCTCTATTTCCAGCCAGTTACTTGGACTAAAAGCATTAAAAAAAAAGAGATCTTCTACAAGTAACTGGGAGAAGTCTCACAATCACTGAACCTTGTTCTTGTGGGAGATTTCAACCTTCCAGATGTCTGCTGGAAGTATAATACAGCAGAAAGGAAACAGTCTAGGAGGTTCATCAAGAGTATGGAAGAAAATTTCCTAACACAACTGGTGAGTACACTGACTAGTGTAGGTGCTCTGTTTGTGAACAGAGAGGGCCTTGTGGGAGATGTGACTGCCTGGGGCACAGTGATCACGAGATGATAGAATTCTGAGTGACAGGAGGAGTAAAGAGAGGGATCAGCAGACTTGCCACCCTGGACTTCTAGTGGGCAGATTTCAAATTGTTTAGAAAGCTGCTTGATAAAGTTCCTTGGGAGGCAGTTCGGAATGACAAAGGAGCCCATGAGGGTGAATGCTCCTCAAAAGAGTAATCCTGCTGGCACAAGCACAGACCATCCCCAGGTGCTGTAAAATGAATTGGTGGGGAAGAAAATCAGCTTGGCTGAGCAGTGAGCTCTGGGTGGATCTCAGAAAGAAGTGGAATGTATATGAGCTTTGGAAGAAGGGGCAGGCATCCCAGGACTACAAGGATGAAGATAGACCATGCAGAGAGAAAATTAGGGCTAAAGCCCAACCTGAACTTCAATTAGCTAGTTCAGTGAAAGATAATGAAAAAAGTTTCTACAAACACTTTAACAACAAAAGGAGGGCCAAGGAGAATCTCCATTCTGCAGGGGGTACAATAGTGAAAAAGGATGAGGATAAAGCTGAGATTCTTAAGGTCATCTTTGCCTCAGTCTTTAACAGTAAGGTAAGATAATCCCTGGGTACTCAGCCTCCAGAGCCAGAAGACAGGGAGGGAGAACAGAGCAAAATCCCAACGATCCAAGAGGACTTGGTTAGAGACCTGCTCTGCCAATTAGACATTCATAAGTCTGTCGGGTCAGATGGGATCCATCCAAGTGTATTAAAGGAGCTGGCAGAGGTCCTCTCCAAATCCCTTGCCATCATCATCTACCAGCAGTCCTGGCTGACTGGGGAAGTGCCACTGGGCTGGAGACTGGCAAATGTTACACCCATTTACAAGAAGGGTTGGAGGGAGGATCCAGAGAACTACACGCCTGTCAGTCTGACCTTGGTACCGGGGAAGATCATGGAGCAGATCATCTTGAGGGCCACTACACAGCACACGCAGGAGAACCAGGTGATCAGATCAACCTGATCTCCTTCTATGACAAGGTCCAGAGAATGGCAACAAAGCTGATGAAGGGACTGGAGAACAAGTCCTGTGAGGAGTGGCTGAGGGAACTGGGGTTGTTTAGCCTAGACGAGAGGAGGCAGAGGGGAGACCTCATCACTGTCTACAACTGCCTGAAAGGAGGTCGTGGAAAAGTGGGTGCTGATCTCTTCTCCTAAATGACAGTTGACGGGATGAGAGGTAATGGTGACAAGTTGCACCAGGGGAGGTTCAGACTAGATATCAGGAAAACTTTCTTCACTGAAGGGTGGCCAGGCACTGGCACAGGCTGCCCACGGAGGTGGTCGAGTCACCATCCCTCGAGATGTTTAAAACATGGGCAGATGAGGTGCTCAGTGATCTGGTTTAGTAATGGTCAGGTACTGTTGGACTCGATGATTTTAAAGGTCTTTTCCAACCCGGCAATTCTATGATTCTGTGACTCTACGATCCTACGAAAAATGGGTATTTAAATTGAATCTGTGAGACTTTATCTGGATGTTTCCACAGAAGGTAACTCGTCTTTCAGAATTCAACCACATAATATTTTCACAAGAACAAAAGGAGAATCAAGTTCTAAACAGAGAGCTTTAAATGACAGAGAGCTCTTCCTCTAAAGCATCTATGAAAAGCTTTATTTGGCTGAAAGAGTTATCTACTTACATTATAAATTGTTAGGCACACTGCAGGAAATGCAAGTATGCTGCAAACCCAACTTCTAGTGATCTTTTCTCAGCAATCATGTTTTTTTCTGAGGTGAAAACAGCTAAAGAGATACAATTCTGGCTCGTATATTTTGTTTCCATTATATAAAATAGGATTTCATCATGTGAAAGAGAAATGGTAGTCCCCAGCGTGACTACTCCATTACAAAGAAAAGTACCTCTTTGAAAATTAATGAATATTAAATATTTGTACAGTCAAACGAAGATCCGTTTTCAGGGAACTGGTTGCCCTGTGTTCTTGGGATGGTTCAAAATAAACACTGAGGTTAGTAGCCATGAATAAGTGATGAAATATAAGGGTTGAGATGACCGTTCAGTCTCATATTACCAATCTGATTACATGATATGCTAACCACACATTTTTTCTTTGTTAAGGAACAACAGCTTTATTATATGATGGCAGAGATATGTATTTTCAGCTTTGCAGGAAAAGAACTGGAGGTCCTCATAGACAGCAAGTTGACCATGAGTCAGTAATGTGCCCTTCAGACAAAGATGGAGAATGGTATCCTGGGCTACATTAGACAAAGCGTTGCCAGCAGTTCGAGGGAGGGGATCGTTCACCTCTGCTCAGCACTGGTGAGGTCACACCTGTTATAGGCCGGGTCCAGTTATAGGCTCCTCAGTGCAGGAGAGACATGGACATACTGGAGAGACTCCAGCAAAGGGCCAGAAATATGACTAAGAAAGTGAAGCACCTCTCCTGCAAGGAAAGGCTGAAAGAGCTGGGACTGTTCAGCCTGGAGAACAGAAGGCTCGGGAGAATCTCATCCGTGCATACATATACCTGAAGGGAGGTTGTGAAGAGGACAGAGCCAGGCTCTATTCAGTGGTGCCTAGGGATGGGACCAAAGGCAGTGAGAACAAACTGAAACACAGGAGGTTCCTTCTGAACATCAAGGAACGCTTTTTTCGCTGTGAGGGTAACTGAGCACTGGCACTGGTTTCCCAGAGAGGTGGTGGGGTCTCCCTCGTTGGAGATACTAAAAAGCCCTCTGGAATCAGAACTGGGGAACTGGCTCAAGGTTATTGAGCAGTGGATTTGGACCAGATGGCTTTCAGAGATCCCTTCCAGGCTCAACCAATCTGTGATTCTGTGAACATAACACTGTCACCTCATTTTATAGCTTTCTTTGGTAATATTCCTACTCATTAGCTTCAGACACTTTTCTTGAGATGTATAATTGCTGTACTCAAGAAGTATTTTTTTCGATTCTTTCCTTCCACAAAAAGGAGAACAATGAGATTTTGCTCTTAAGAACAGGATAAACTGCAATTCTCATGAATGCTTCTTAAGGCCTTAAATTTAGTATGTGTTGATAACTGCAGAAAATACAAAGCCTAACTGGTCAGAAACAAAATCTCTCTCCCAGAGAGCAGAGATTCCACAGCATCAACTCAACGCGTAGAGCAAAGACACTCACATGCGATGCGGACGTAGGCTTTGCGGCTCTTGGTGGTGCCTGCGGAGCTCCAGGCGACGCACTGGCACCAGTAATCTTCAGGCCCAAACAGCTCCTCGACTTGCTGGCGGGAAATCTCAATGCTTACCTCCCGGACAATCAGACCTGTCAGGGTACGAGCAACGCTGGTCAATGTTACGCTCACAGATAGAAAGAAAGAAGCATAAAAACAGAAGTCTGCTTGCTAAGTTGTGAGACCTTACAGCTCTCTACCAATATCTACTCTCCCACACAGACTGTCATAAGGATGTGAAGGAAAAAAAAAAGCATCCTTTTTTCTGCACAATAAGAGAACTGGGTCAATGAAAAGCTAAAGTGACTGACTTTTATCACATACTACATGTATGTTAGACAAATAAGAGGAGCAGCACCTCAGTTGATATAAATCGTACCATGTCCGTAGGCTGATTTACAGCAAGCGACAATTCAGTCCAGTTTTATTTTCATATGAATATCATTCAATTATATGACTTCCTCAGAACTCTTGTTTTTCATCTCCTTTTGCTACATAGATACAGCACAGGAAGAAGTCCTGTTCATTCTGACACTGAGCTGCTGGGGCAAATAGATTTTACCACTGTAGAAAATGTCTTGATACAATGTAATGATGGTCACATGTACTGCAGCACGGTTATTGCAAGTTGCAGCCTGGGGATTCTTACTGTCATATATATTACAGACACTGAGATACTTCTTAGGTGATTTTATAATACAGTGCAAAACACCTCAGTGGCTGACAGTCTCCCTGGTCCTTCCCTTCATAACACATCTCAGCGCAACCCCTCACAAACCCACAGTCACATGAATGATGACAGTGGCCCATTCTCTATCTTTCCAAACAGACCAATATTCACTCGCCTTTTCCACACAGTACTTTCTGTTGGGAAGCTGTTTTGCTTCTTCTAAGTGCAAGGAAATATTGTGGTATCTCAGACACCACTGCTAGGATTGTTGGTTATGTGTTGATACTCTAATGACAACCACTGTGTTTCATACTGACACAACCACTTTCTCTGCCTCAAAATGCAGTGTCTTGTCAAAACACTCTTAATTCCAGCCAAGATACAAGCCAGGGGTGGAAGTCAGCGCTTACACCTCTTGTCAGCGTATTTGGTCTCTGTTGCCAATGCCAAAATATTAATAAACTTCTAATGTGTGTCCGCCTGTGCAAAACACCATTACCATTTCGAAAATACACTCTTGCAAACAGCCTTTAATATATAAATTCACATACAAATATTTTGTATAGTGGGATTGATTTTCTTTTTCCTTTCAGAATTGCCAAGAAACTCAACTGAAATATCCTTGGATCACAGCACAAACAGTTTGTCCCCATCACCAAACACCAAACAGCAGGTCCTCCTGCTCAGCACAGACTTGAGCCCATGGAGGCCAGCTACTCTCACCCTCCTGCCACACAGCTTACAAGGTGATATTCATAACGTGAATGTTCCCAATCGTAATTGCATGGTGCATTCCTCAAGCACTGGAAACCAGGCCAGCCCTTTGATTTGTCTCCAGCCTCACAGAGGCTCCATTGAGGGAACCAACGATTAATTACTGTTTGTACACAGTTGTGCACTGTCATTGAAGCTGCATGCTGTTTGCATCCAAAATTTGGTTAACAACTTAACAGCAGAAAGGAATTCGTGCATGTAATACCATAGACTACTCTGGTGGGAATGCTTTCTAATGAGATGCATTTTCCTACTAGAGACTATCACAGCCTAGCTCCCTTTTTTATTTCATTATCCGCAACATCTTTAGCCATTGAATAATTAGCTACTTTGGGAAAAACATTTAATAGCTTTCCTCCTTTATATGAAATACTCAAAATATGGTAACTGCACTCCAAAGAATGGAAATCAAAGTGATGCACAGGCATTTGATATGCAGTGAACTCTGCATTATAAACTTGTTCTGCTTTGATTAGCTAATTTGGCTCCAAAAGGTGACTGAGGGATATCTTTTGTCCTGTTTAGAAGAGCATGAATAGGGTGGGGAGGGAGCATGTACATTCCATGCATAAAAATGGTTATGTTCTCCCAGTACAACTGCTGCTAGCCTAAAAATTACTTCAGTACATTCCCAGTTTCTATAGCACTATCCCAGAGAGCCTTTGAAGGTTACAATATTATGTTTTTATAATAAGGCTGATTATGACAGAGCTTGATGGAGCAGTGAACTTCGTTACCCGAGGGCTAAAGCAAGCATGCTCATAATGACAGTACTGGTTAATAATGATTATGAAACAGTCTTAACATTCAGGACACAAGATACAAAACCACATAATAAATAGCTCCCAGTGAATGTACTATTAGAAATGTTTATCTCTGACTTCCTGAGATTCTTTCTAAATCAAAATAATAAGCTACTCTAGGTAAGGTCTTTTGGGAAAGCTGTGAAATACTGATAGTTTTCAGGTTATTCAAAGTGGTTTGGCTTTCGATCTTTGAGCAATACCAGCAGCTGTGCCACGACCAGAGAGAGCCACGCCTTCTTCACATACCAAATAGATGCCACCTCCTCCTGCTTACAAGCAAAAAACATCGCTGTGCCTTTGTCTCAAAGGCAAACTATTTTCCTAGAGTTTAAAATTCATCAAACCACTTGGTGACGTTGCAACATCATCTGCAATGTAAGGATCCATGGCCAGAACTCAAAGCTGATTCAATCACTCTTTTCCAGCATTGTCTGTTGGCACCTCATTGCACAGTCACATTGACTTAGGAGAAACATCTCACCAGCTGAAATGCACCCAGTCTCAGAATCTGGGGCAAGCACAAAGTGATGCATTTCCCTTGTTGTACCAACTTGCAATCCCATTCCTTCTGCTAACACACTTTAATATAATCCCTAATAGAAAACCCCTTCCTAGGCTAGATTACAAAAAGCACAATTTGCTGAGATATCTCAGATAGCAAATGCCTTGTTACTAGTTGATACACTGCTGTACATCACATTTCACAGAGGAGCTGGTATTGCTTTCATTCAGGAGTGCATGCTTTACACACCTCAAGTGGACATCAAGTGCAGGACAGCCCTGGTATAACGACTCCTAACAGAGATCTTCATCTTATCCCTATTGCAGCTGCTTCTGTTTCTACATCAAAGAACAATAGCTGGAGTCACTTTATAAACTGAGTCCCTATATTTTGCCTAAACATATTTAGTCCAGGACAGGTCAAGAGATTAGCAGTAATGTATGCAGCATATAACCTACCTGGTATTGGCCAATTCTACTTTGCCACAGTTTTAAGCAACAAAATGACACCCTCTCACAGAGAATACTTCCTCTACCTTACCTTCTTTATTACAAAAATATTGATTTTTTCAGTCTAGTTTCTCATCTGGCTAAGCTATACAGCAAGTGAAGATACACAGCATAAACGTTTTCTTACAAGACTTGAGTAAGCTGCACCTTTCCAGAATTAATATAATCACATAGATGGTGGCACAATCCACAAGAAGTCAGTATCTTCCTATTTTAAAGCAATGCAATAACCCATATAGCAGAACGGAGATAACAGAAATGAGGGTAGCTAGAATGTTTGACAGGTCCTTTGTAATGGGTATAAATCCATAAAGAGCATCTATACAGTATTTCTAACTCATGCTCTCCATGTGATGAATAGCTAGAATATGACAGGGAAAAAAGCATTTGCTTGCACTGTCCAAACTCAATTCGCATTCAACAATGTGAGAACTGTTTCTGTAACCTCTTGCAGCCCATCTCGATCTTGGATATGAAGACAGATATGTGAAGATATGGGGTCTAATTATCACTGCCCTATTTCTGGCAACAAGAAGATTGTGAAGAGAGATGTTTTAAAATGAAAATGCAGCAAATCAAAGTAATTTAAAGCAATTCTCCAAAATAAATGGAAAATATGTCTTAAGATTGTTCACTGAAAAAAATCACAGATCCTTAAAAATGCAGCCTCTGGCTGCCGGGTTCTTTCGGCTCAAGCGTTTCTTTTCTGATCTTAGTAAAGAACTGCAGGATTCCCAAGAGAGAAGGAATAAAAAAGTACAAGGAAGTAAAAAATTCTCAGGAAAAAATCAAACTCAAAAATGTTCCCTATCTTCTCTGGGTCCTAAGCATATAGATCTGGATCTGCTTGGGTTATAAAAGATGTCACAGAGTTTGCCCAAGGTTGCGGCTATTTATGCACACAGATCAGTTAGATTTCATATACTTAACTAAACTTCTAAAGTTGGCACCAGAAAAAGACATTACATTGGTGGAATTTCCCTAAAGAGAGATCCAAAACCCTGTACCTAGTGAGACACTAAATAAACTGGTTTAAGATATCCTTTTAACCCAAAAGGGTCCAGTTGAGGACAAAGGATGGCTTACAACAAAGCTCAAGGCATTTGGCAAAACCAGCCTGCCGTTATGTTCCAGTCCCACAAATTAAATAAGTTCTCCATGAGTGACAATTTTATATGTATAGTAGCACAGCATATACAATAATCAGTGTCAATAAAACAAATGTAACTCTGGAATTTATAAAACTTGGGCTCTGAAAAGGAGTAGGAAGGAACCAGAACTTCACTTATTTCTGTATTTGCATATTAATGAGAGGTTAATGGGTGGAGAGAGGCAGAGGGCAGGGTAAGCCTTCCTCAGGCTGCCTACTGCTAATGTGTGCAGTTGAATGAGCACCAGGTAGAGGTGCTGGCTGATGGTATATATCAAAATAAAATTACTACCCTTCCTGGAGCATGAAGGAAGTATAAAAAGGGAATTCTGTCTTATATACATGATCTTTTATTATAAGTTGCATCCTAGAAACACAATCAAGCAAAGACACGTCATTCACACAGTCCCCAAGTGCTGGCTATACAAACTGTGAGTTAGATTATCTGGTCTTCAGAAGCAGAAATGTTGTCTTTTCTAATGTATGCAAATGTAATATAATTGTATGATACTATGGTAGATTATTAGTAACTGCAATAATAACTCATGGGTTCCATATTGCACCCGCCAAAGTAATTGGGAAATTTTCCAACGATTTTAATTGGAGCAGATTTGCCAATCAGACTCATTCTTTCTAGAGGGAAACAAAATTCTTATAAGTTCTGCAACCGCTTACAACTGCTTAAGACAAGAAATGATCGCTATAAACATCTTGAAAACAGAAGTTTATTATCTGTTAACTATCCAGACTGGAGTCAGTCCAGCTTACAGAGTTAGTATCTACAGCTCAGAGGGCATCATTCTGCTAAGATATTATTTTGAAGTATTTTGGCTGCCACAAATGTTCCACATTTGATAACAATACCCTACATGTGTGAAAGTATTCCTCAGGACTTTGTGTCATGGTTTAACCCAGCAGGCATCCAACCACCTCACAGCCACTCGCTTACTCTCCCTGCCCCCAGTGGCATGGGAGAGAGAAACAAGGGGAGAAAAAACTAGAATTCATGAGTATAGATAAACAGAGTTTAAAAGAACAGCAAAGGAAAAGGGGAAAAAAATTAATAAAAGAATATACAAAACAGCAGTGCAAAATGCTCACCACCTGCTGACTGACCAACACCCAAGCTGTTATTAAGCAGCCATTCTGTCTTGGCCAACTACACTTCCGCCCCCCTTATTTACTAATGACATCATACGGTACGGAATACCCCTTTGGTCAGTTTGGGGCAGCTGACCCGGTTGCGTTTCCTCCCAGCTTCTTGTGCACCTGCTCACCAGTAGAGTGTGGGGAGCTGAAATGTCCTTCACTTAGTCTACTCATTACTTAGCAACAACTAAAAACATCAGTGTGTCATCAAGATTACCCTCAAACTAAATCCAAAACACAGCACACTACTAGCTACTAGGGAGAAAATTAACCCCATCCCGGCCAAAACCGGGACACTTTGATACAGCAATTTTTGTGCAAGCATTATACTGGCATGTGTTTGTCCCTCTGGCACAACACTAAACAGGAGCTATTTAGTTGCAAGGCTAAACTGCACTACAAACTCTAATAAACTGCATGGACAATTTGTTTATTTTTTCTGTAAGTAGAAGTTCAAACAATTTATGTGCTTCTGTGCCTTCATTTGCCCAAAAGGTATTTCATTAATTAGTAATCACATACACCATAGAACACATTTCTCAAGGAGACGGAACTTTATGACCTACTGGTCTGGAAAAAGACATTACTGTAATACACACATATAGATTGCAGGTATATCGCAGCCACTGCAAATAAGTATGGAAATACAGCCCATTTTCCTGCAGGTAACTTGCAACTCTCTCCAAGTTCAGTTTCTTGCAATCAGTACTTAGAGCACCCTCCCAAATTCCACGTTCAGTGCTGTAGGCTCCCTCCCTGCTTAGATGGGCACTGATTCCTCTGAATGCATGCAACCCCGAATTTCCCTTCCTGCTGTGCAGTGGGAACATAGAGACTGGGGTGTGTTTTTTTTCTTGACAATGCAGAAGAGAGTTTGCGGAGCCAGCAGCAAAATGGTTCCGGGATAGGGCGATTCCTCAGCATGTCCATGCAACAATACAGAATTAAATTATATAGCATGTAACTTAGAAATTCATGGTTCATCCCCATTCATATTCTCAACCTAGGCATAGAGAAAAATGCATTGGCTTGCTGAGTCTTAAAATAAATCAATGCCAATCCGCAACAGTCCATGCTTCCTGACTCACAGTTCCTTTATCTATCTATTACGAGTAGGAAACGAGAGTGGAGAAATACTTTATGAATGTTGCTCAGTCAGGACAGATTTGAATGACATAAGGATACACAATTTTTAATGCTAGATGAGGGTAGAAGGAAAATCCTGATATCAAAAAAAAAAAATAATTTCAGAAGGGGCTGGATTGTCTCCACAGTATTTGGCAAAAGGATGAAAGCATTTTCAGTTCTCATAGTTCCATCTGTTTCACATTTCATACAAAGCTTCACCCAAAAATCCTTAAAACAGCATCATATTTTTTTCCTCATGAAAGTGGCCAAGACCATACACCAAAGTGATATGACTGTAAGCAGACTAAATAAATGGTAAACAGTTGCTTTCTCGTTATGCAGTCTTCTGTCATTAGATTACTCTCTGGTGGCAAACTTTCAGTGACCTAAGCCAAGAATGATGACCATTTTACTTACTGATAGTCCAGAATGATCTGATTTATTTAATTACTCATAACAGGTGCTATAAGCAATCTGTTTCTAAAGCAAAAAGGTTGACCCCTTTACTTGGTGAAATAACCCTTTACAAAGGTAAAAATAAAATCAGTGCTATGTCAGAACTGAGATTTATTTCCCTTCTTGCAGAGATATGACTCCTCACAGTCAGAGAGTTATTCTGCTCAAATGTACCAAAGTACTTAAGCTATTGAATTTGGTGTTTAAAAAATGAATAAATAGGCTATACACAAGAAGAACGACTTCAAATATTAAAGTTCTTGCTGAGAAAAATGTGCTCTGTGCATCCTAATGGGACAGAAATGATTGCATAACGGCACACTTTGCCTATAGCTTATTTTCTATATAGAGTAGCTGTAATCTTAACAAAAGATAGATTTACAGATAGATATCTAGAGATAGTTTAAAAGAACAAACAGCTTTAACACCCAGTAATTCTTCACACAGTGACTGCATGCATCTGGTTTTGCCTCAATACTGCTTTTCTGTAAATTGTGGCTGGCAGGTGGTATGAAATGACTGCATGAAGGCCACCAACAATTTTCCACAAATATTAGCTTTATTTTTTAAATCAAAGGCTTCCAACTATTTTTGCTTTCTTCATAACTTTCTCTTCAGGAAAGAGATATATTCTTAACTTAAATAAAATTTGCATTAAAAATGACATCAAGTTTGCATTGGTGTCTATCAGATAGAAACCTGATCAGATAGTACCTGATTACCAGCTAATGGTAGTGAGTTAAGCTAAACTCCCAGCTCCCCTACTATTTTTTAACTGATTTACACAAAAATGACAGAGAGATTTTACTTTGAACTGGATTTAAAGAACACACATTCTGTTTGGGTTTTATTTCTTTTAGTGACAAGACGACCTTTTCTTTTCCCATTAACATCTGAAAGACCAAATTGTGTAAGATAGAGTGAAGATTTCAAAACTGAGTTCTTGAAACAAACCACAGGCCCTGATCCCTGCCAGTGTGGTGGAGGTGGGCATTATACCCCTGTTGGCTTGTCCCCTTAGGGAAGGTAAAATAGCCACTCTATAGTCTCCTCATGTAGCCAACCTTCGCAGCTGATTGCTTTATACAAGCCTTGAACTATGGTTGTTTAATACTTTAGAACAGCATTGGATTTCTTGTTCTCAGCTTATAAGGAAAAACAACCTATTTTTTTTTAATGGAGGCTATTTTTTGGTTGACGGTATTTTTTGTTAATATGCACAAATTGCTCCAAAATGTGTTGTTCTCTTCCAAATATAAAGACGTGTGCCTGTTGTTGCCACTTTCTTTTTTCCTTTTTCCTGTTACAAAAGTAATAATCATGCTCTGGTGTAGCAGGACTCCAAAGAAAACCTCACTATAAGCACATATTTATGTTCAACTATGGGCATTATAATTTCTAACTCCTATAGTCTGAGGCCTAGGAGCAGCAACAAACATGAATTGAAGCATCTTGACCCAAGCCATCCCGACACTAAGCAGCCCTGAGTGGTAGTATCCAAGGAATTCTCTGCCAGGCTGGTGCTACTTAATGGCAGTGGGAAGAAAAGGTTGTCTGCATAGGAAAGCACAAGTATAAGCTCTTAGTAGCTCCAGCTTTTGGGTCAAAGCCCAATCTTCCCTTCCTTTGGTTGAGGCATGTGCGGCTGAAAAAAGATGTTTGCTTTTTTTTTTCAAGAGTCAAGAAAAAATGTGCCAATGATTCATGTTTTACTTAAAGCTGCAGTTGAGGATTCACAAAGAAAATCTGTGCACTTTTTATTTCTGGTTCAGAGGATTTACATGCTCTTTCTAATGATCCGGACCTTCAGCAGTGGGTAATGCTTCCCAGTCCCCAGCTTAGTGCTCATGCAAAATTGAAGCAATTTTGAGGCAGTTTAGAGGCTACAGATGAATTTCAATGTGCAGGCAAAAAGGAATAATTGTTGTTTGGCACTTGACTAGAAGAAGCCGAGGAAATTATGAAAAAAAGAAAAAGAAAAAATCTATTGAACTTCAAACATCTGGGAAGCCAACTGAGAACATCTGAATTTTGAACAGCATGTTTACATTCCCTTTGCATACTGGAGGGGGGGTGGCAGGAAAATAAACAAATGAACAATATAGACGTTTGTGGGCAAATTTTTATATAAAAATATACACCAAGTTGTTTGTGTTATTAACTTACTGACATATATGTGAGTACCTATATATAAAATAAGTGTCTGCACATGTACTAACACACCACACCCACTCTGCGCAGTTTTGAGAAGCAGAGACAACGTGAAAATGCCTTATTTCTGTGAACTTGATGCAATGGCACAGTTCAGTGGCTGGTGCAGCTATTGTGGGAACAAGGACAGCCACAACATGACACAAGGGGTCACTCGGGAGCCTTCCTCAGCGTTGTTTTCCTATTTTATAGTCCACGATGTGGGGGAACAGCAGGCTGGGGGAATTAAAAGCCCCATTTTTTTTTCCAGTTTTTCTGCACGCTAAGGGTGGCATTTCACAGCCAACTTAGGTATCTTGAAAAAAAAATAAAAAGAGAAAAGAAAAACGCAAGCAGCTGCTTTCAAAGCAGCTTTGTCCAGTGCACTGTCAAGTGAAGTGACTTTCACCAGACAGACATGAAGCTCTGGGAATTTACTGTCTGCTCCCCCATGCAGCGTGTTTTGAGTGCTGTGTCAGGGTAGTGTCAAAATACCATCTCCTGAACGCCAGGAGATTTTTCTTAGTTTGTAGCGACTAAAAGAATCATTGCAGGAAGGCAGGCGAAGGGATAGCCTGGTGGTCCAGAAGTCATTTGGTGTGTATCTGCTTCTGGATACAGTGCAACTCATGATCCTTGTCAGTCGCAGCAAGGCATGAGGGATGTGAACAAGCTCCTCTGCAGATCCATGTGACTCTGACATGATAAAAGAACTTTTTCATTACGTAAGTAAGTGCTGTTAATATCATCCTTGTGATTCTGGCTGCCTCATATTATTTTCCCCCTGGATACCCTCTCTGACTGAATTCCAATACTAGTATCCACCTTAGCTGAAGAACAAAATGATCAAAACTGAACCACAAAGCAAGCGGTATTCTTCACGCCTGGCAATTCTTACTCCTCTTCAGAGGAGAGCACAGCAACCAACCCAGGTGCAGCATTAGCACTCATTACAGAAACATCATTATACAAGACACTTGGAAGCCAAAAGCAGTAATCAACCAACCAAAATACTTTCTAGAATCAAAACCCAGGAACAAATAATACAAGATGCTGCAAGGGCCTAAAGATTGATATCCAGGGGAAAGAAGAGACATAGAAGAGCCTGACAAAAGATGCCCTTTCTGCTCTCATAATCAAAATATGAAGAGGGATGAGAAGTTATGAGGAATTGTGAAATGCATCCCATCAAAATCTGATGAGAAAGAGCTCTATGTAACCTTGCCAATGAATGGAAGTCCTGCTGGAACCTTCCACATCATTCTGCTCATTTATGTACAAATCAGGAACGCATGGAAAAGACAAAATGAATACAGGCGCTGAACCTTCAAAAGCAGCTCAAAATTAGATCCTGTGTGGGTCAGAGCTGCTTGTGATGGCCAGCCCTGTTTCCCTTATGTATTAGCAATGATTTGGTACACTATCTACATAGTGAAAAAAGCCTCACTAAATCTGATCTATGTGCAATGGTTGTTCCAAATAAATGACTCTTTTTTTTAAAAAAAAAAAAAAAAGCAGAGGCCTTCCTCCTATCTATTTTCAAGCCATAGGAATTCTTCCTCTTCTCTTCAGATAAGGATTTGACTGTCTGAGATAATAGTGATCTCTTACTACTCAGGTAAGAGATAAAATCTTACACAGACTTCAAGGGGCTCAAGACAACAACAGTTAAAGGTCTTGCAGTCATCAACATCCTAATGTCTCTAAACGGGGTTAGACTACATTTCCAATGTCTGTATCAGATTGTAACTTGCTCTCAACAAAGAAAAATTAAGGTATAATTTGAACCTTCAATTTCCCTGATTACTTTCAGTTATTTTTGAAAAGAAACTACACACATTATTCCTACTAATTCTCATATATAATCAACTGAAAAAGCAAGTGTTCCTGTCCTTCCATTGCTGGGATGTCACCGACTGCAGTACTTTTCTTTGACAGCACACAAGACCTTGGCTCTGCTCTTCTTTTATGCCATTGCTGTATCCAAAACCCAGTTGTTTTCCATTTAGACCTGCAGACACAGGATCATAGAATAATAGAATCATAGAATCTTCTGGTTGGAAAAGACGGAAAAATTCACCGAATCCAACCGCACCCATCATCCACTAAACCATGTCCCTCAAAAACTCATCTACCCATTTTTTAAACACCTCCAGGGATGGTGACTCAACCACCTCCCTGGACAGTCATGCCAGTGCCTGATCACCCTTTTGGTAAAGAAATTCTTCCTAATATATAGTCTGAACCTCCTCTGGTGCAACTTACGGCCATTTCCCCTTGTCCTATCACCTGTCACTTGTGAGAAGAGATCAACACTCGCTCTGCCACAGTCTCATTTCAGACAGCCGTACACAGTGACGAGATCTCCCCTCAGCCTCCTCTTCTCTAGGCTAAACAGCCCCAGTTCCCTCAGCCGCTCCTCACACGACTTGTTCTCCAGCCCCTTCACCAGCCTTGTCGCCCTTCTCTGGACACACTCCAGCCCCTCAGTGTCCTTCCTGTACAGAGGGGCCCAGAAGTGAACACAGTACTCGAGGTGTGGCCTCACCAGTGCCAAGTACAGGGGCACAATCACCTCCCTTGTCCTGCTGGACACACTGGTTTTGGTACAGGCCAAGATGTCATTGGCCTTCTTGGCCATTTGGGCTACTGCTGGCTCATATTCAGCTGGCTGTCAACCAACACCCCCAAGTCCTTCTCTGCCAGGCAGATCTCCGGTCAGTCTTCCGCAAGCCTGTAACGCTGCATGGGGTTGTTGCGTCCCAAGTGCAGGACTCAGCATTTGGTCTTGTTAAACCTCATCCCATTGGTCTCAGCCCATGGATACAGCCTTTCCAGATCCCTCCACAGAGCCTCCCTTCCTTCAAGCAGATCAACACTTCCACTCAGCTTGGTGTCATCTGCAAACTTGCTAAGGGTGCACTTAATCCCTTCATCCAGATCATTAATAAAGATATTAAACAGGACTGGACCCAGCACTGAACCCTGGGGAACGTCACTCATGACTGGCTTCCAACTGGATTTAACTCCATTTGCTACCACCCTCTGGGCAGCATGGAGATTAACCTTTAGGATGGACTTCCAAATCAAGGCAACATTTATTAGTCTTTCAGGCATCAGATTGCCCTCACTGTGGGGGCTCCAGATCCCACAGAAAGAGCATTTGGCTCAAAAGGAGCCAGGGGACATAGATGGAAAAAGGAAGCATTGCTGTGCAAAACCATTGCCAGTCTCAAGTTGTGGTGGGTGGATGGATGTTTGATGTCTTTTGGGGAATTAATGGGATTACAAGTGTGTAACAAAGAGTTTAATGAAGGAAAAACTTGGAGGGAAATAAGGTGTAGGCTGGAAATATTCAGAGGGGTATCCTCAAATGCTTCAGATGAATGTACTAAGCATCCACATTCCTCTTCTTATTATTTTAAATAATTTTATTTCCTGTTTCAGGTTTGTTTTTCTAGAAGCCCACAGGAAACCTTCAAGACAATTAAGTGAACAGATGCAGACAGGAAGTTAATGCCGCAGTAAGAAATGAATAAATATCCTAAAGTTTTTATCTTTTGGTCCCAAAGCACTTTGCAGAGGTAAATAACAGAGGTGTTGAGTGATTTGCACAGAGATATCAGGTGAATCCACAGAAAAATTGGAATAGACAAATGACCCTTCCCATGGACCTGTCATTATTCACAGGAAGAGCATGAAGAGGATTAACTTGCAGAAGAGTAGCACCCTCTGGGCCCCTCTGTTAGCTCCCCTGAATATCATGAAGGACAGCGCAAGTGCCAAGGCTGGAAAAGACAGGCTAAGTCAGCTTAGCAGCAGCAGGTCTGCTGTCCAGCCATGCAGGGCAAAGAGCTGCTGGAAAGGACATCGTTAGCAGAATAGGCAGGTGTCCACAGCTGTGAACATGTAAAGAAGGTGTCTAGATCTAGGAGGTAAAAGCAGCCTTCCACAAAGACTTATAGGGACAAGTCCCCCACAAACGACAGTTTCATTAAACAAGAAATTAATGATATATTAATATCTGTATTATAAATGAATACTATAATCAGTAGAGTCTAAAGTCAAAACCCCCGAAGTATTTTATAGGCTTCTATACAAAAAGATAATCTTCCTGGGTTTAGAGCACAGGTGTCAAACTCAAGGCCCATGGGCGAATGCAGCCCTCCACCTTGTTTTATCCAGCCCAGCACCTTGTTTCTACCTGATCTCCTGGCCCCTGCACTCCTGCCAGTGTTGGTCACCTGTGCAGTAAGTGTGAGTTGTATTGCCTAAAGCAGATTTCCCTCCAGAAGCAAATATCTGGCCCAATGTTCTTATTCTATATACAAAAATATTATTTCCCTTCTTTAAGTCAGGACTGACCTCAGTGATTTCTCCAGTCACTTCAACAAAAATAATGACCATTTTGAATCGTAGAAATGAACGGTATCACCATCCTAGAAAATGATAATACTCTGCCCCTCTGTGAGTGTTTCCCCTAAAGCTTCCAAAAAGGTTTTTTTTTTCTATCAAATACACTAATTACTCAAATAAAAGTGGAAATGTTGCCTGTGTGCAAAACATTTTTTCAGCAGCTTTTTTGTCAGATATTTCCTTGGTATAGGTGTGCTGGGGACCGTGCTCTCAGCCACTGGTTTTGAAGATGCAAACTATGAGAAGAGAGAACTCTTGCAGCAGTGATGGGGACAAGCCTCCTCTTCCCTGGGTAAGCTGCCTGTCAGGCCACAGGGAGTGACAGACAGGGAGAAGATGCTCAAGTGACATCTAAAATGGCTGCAACCTAAATGTCAAATAGGAAAAGAGTGTAGGTTTGTTCATATACTTTTACGCAAATAAATACCCTGTGTTTCCCTAGAGAATTCCAGCTCTACAGTGAAATAGAGTTTCTGTTTCTTTCTACACCAGCTGCAGCCTTTCAGACCATACATATAAACACGTTTCCCCTGATGTGTCCTTCCAAAGAGGGGACAGATTTTGAATTACAAGAGAAAATAGACTCTAGTATCAATTCTAACCCCCATCTCAAAATTATTAATAGAAGCATTTGGGAAGAGATACACAGACACATATTTAAATTTCTTTGAAATGATTTGGATTAGGGGAGAGTACTGAAGGACCAGAGCTAAAAATTGGCAATATGTTGCTGAGAAATAATTATTTTGAATCAGGGTGCTTGATGTTGGTAATGGATTTGGTCCAATGATAAACGGAAAATAAAATGACTTCTGACAACAGTGGAGTGAAAACAATCATAATTTATGATATGTGGCTACCTTTACTAACATAACCCCGAGGTATTCTACCCTAGAGAGTCAAAATATTGCCAACTCAGTATAACTACAGCATTTAGTATCAGTTGTCACCACCTTAGTGAAGTTAATAAGGATACTGACCACATTTGTTTGAAAAATATCTTTTTTCTCTACCTTTTGGACTCTTGAAAAACAACAGAAAACTAGGAGGCTACAGCAGGTCAAGAATCAAACACAGATTAGGAAGGAAGATGTGCAGAGAGGGAAAACAGCAGTAAAGAACGAAAGTAAGCAAAACATTGCCCCTCTACACTCCTTGCCCTGAGTTGTGCTTACACTTGAATTTTGTATTTGGGCTCCCAAATCAAGTTCTTCAACACTGGTATTCAAAGAAGTGCTATAATTAAAAGCAAAGGCTTTTCTTATTTATAACAACGTGAAGATAAACGAGCTCAACTTCTCAAAATGAGATGCTGTATGATGATACTTGCTGTATAATCAGAAGTCCCATCTTGAAGTATAAACAAGTTGATGAGACTTTTGTTATTAGGGCAATGCAGCCTTCTAAAATGTGGCGTCACAAATGCCAAAATAAACAGCTTTCATGAGATGAACACACAAGGAGGAAGATAAAGCAACAGAGCATTATGTGCTGGAAGTGTTTTTCCTGCCTCAGTATATAGCGCCAGAAGAGACAGTTGCTGTGGAGGTTTCCACACGCTGTCTTGGTTGCAGCATCTTGTAAGATCTGTTTTAAAGGCAAAAGGGCAGATGTCAATCTTTGATCTTTCTGTTGAGAGGCTGATCTATTAAAGACTTAGCTAGCTGGGTACCTACTCCCTCAACAGGCTGTCAAACCCATTGCTTAAGGTAACAACCTCCTATTTGTCAGATCAATGCTGACCCTATGTCAAAGGCTCAGTCTCCTTTCATCAAATCTGCAAGTCATCCAAAAATACTTTATTAATGGAGAAAGGTAAAGCTGGGAGGTAAGTGCAGGAATCACAGTGGTGGCTATGTAAAGAAACTGAAACAAAGAAGTCTGAGATTTCTGTTTGAAAAGAAGAACATATTCATCCACTTCAGCACAGTCTGATAAACCTTCTTAATCAGTTGAAAACTGTATTCTGAGCGTGTTTCTAATTTTATCATCTTTGTTGATTTGTGGAAAGGCAGAGAGTTGAAGGGGCAGCTCAAGGGAAAGTCCTCAGAGCCACCTCTCCTCCTTGCAGAATGCCGAGTGGCACCAAGGATGCTCCTGGACAATACCAGGTCTTCTGAGAGCCTGTTTCTGAAGGTACAACATGGGAAAAAGGATTGGCAACTTCACCTGCTCCTTAACAGACCCTCCCTCAGCATGCCCTTCCTCCGAGATTGCACAGATAAGTCTGCTCATTTCACATTAGCTGGGGCCTCAAGCCAGGCTCAAGAGTCTTTATGCTGTCATTCTGCTATTTGGGAACAAGGAGGAAGTCATCGGGAAACTCCCTGAGCCCTCCTCTCCCTATGCATCCCAGCAAAATAATACAGAAAATATACGGAAACAATAATGCCGTCCGAATTGCCCAATATTTCTATTTAATTAGCACTTAGAAAGGTCCCAAATATTGTGTTCTCCTTTCTTGAAGGAAAGAGAAGAACAATGTGTCACTGGCATTGCAAAGGGCAAGAGGGGTTTCATAGATCATTTCACCTTAATTGTCATGGAGAAACTATTACAATGCATAACCAAACTGAAAAGACAAAGCCAAGATCATTACAGTACTGATATTTCTTGGTTGTACATCACTGGGACATGAGGTTTGATTTAGCAGCAATTAAACCTTCTGGATGAAAGAAAGAAGTGCAGGACACTGATTTTCTATACATCTACAACTCTCCCACCACTGCAGAATTGGTATATGTGTTTCTAAAAATATTTCTCCAGAAAAGGCATAGTCATTTTCAGAGGTACAGTTATCTGGAAAATGTGTACAAATTGCTCTAACAATTATTGAGACTCCTGCCCCTGTGACAATGGAATTGCCTTGCACCCAAAAGCATTAGTTCTGCAGGATTCCTTTTACTTTTGTTGCTGTTACCTTTTATGACAATCAGTCATAAAATCAAATATGTTTCCTCAAAACAACTTTTTTTTAAACCAATATTCTTACTCTTTACATGTATTTTTCCACATTAACAGGAAAATATTCCATTAAAAACATAAAAAAGGCCACATCCTGCCTTGTATTTCACATACATAGGAAATGAAAAGAGTCAAAGATGTGCACTAAAGATTTTCAAAGCACCCATTTAACTTCTTTATAAAAATGTTTTGCTTTTTCCATAAAGAAGAAAAATTACAGTAAACGTGAGGATTAAAAACCAGAATGCAATGTTATTCTATGTAAAGCTTTTGGCTTCTCAGATCACTGGAATTGTTTTTTTGCAAGGGTCTCTTTCAGGCTAATTTAATTAAATAAAGTGGTACTAGAACACCCTGTCACTGTTACTGTTCTTATCCTTTCCAACCAGAAGGCAACAACTCCCACAGAGTCCCCTGTGCATGTTCTTTACAGCAATGCTTTACCTACTGTTTAAAAATATCCCACAGTGCAAAGTGCATATAATCATATATGTATATATAACTCTTATTTTGTACCTTCTGTATCTTTTACAGAAAAAAATACATATACATAAGAAAAGATATAAATATTTATTTTTCTTTCTTCAAAGTTAATTTTCTTAATATAGTTAACATTTCTATCTAGCAACTCTCTTCAATGGGAGCTTGGCTGCACTCTCATTCTGTCTCTTGTTCCACTGCTATTGCTGTGCTGTTTTCTTTGGTTTTATCAATGACAGAAATAAATTTTCGTTATACGAAGAGTTAGTCATCTGTACGTAGATTTCATTCCTGACCACAGGCTCAAAGTCCATGGACACATAATCTTTTGCAAATCAAAACCTATTTCTCTTTCATGCATCATTTGCAATCCCAAGATGATGTACTGCTAGCATCACACCTGTATTTTAGCCCTCTTTCTTCTCAATTACCCATCCTCCAGAAAAGAAAGCACAGGTGACCTTTACTTTTTTTCCTCTCATATATTTTATTATCTGTTTGTCTTGTTTCCCTTTGCTTTTTTTTTTACCTAAGAACTGAGAGAAAGCCTGTTTCAAAAATGACAGCAGAAAACAACCTCAGCATGGTGTTCTTCTTCATTTTTAGGCAGAACAGACCTTCAAAACAGTAAAATACCAGAAAAGAAGAATGCACTCAGTTTTCAGTTGCCTGGATTACACAACTGACCCAGCAGAAACACCGCATAACCAAGACCCTTTAGAGCCCTGGGTTGCCCATGGAAAAGCTAGATCTATACTGGTCTGTGAACAATTTCTCCAGCCTCTCTAACTGCACACCTGAAGCAACATAGGCTTCGGCCACCATTCTTACATCAAGAACAAGAGCTCAGTCACTATTGCTGTGCCCTGGGTTACAAGTACTGCACTAGATAAACAAAAATTGCAAACGAAACCAAAATAGCCTCAAAGATGGTAGAGCCAAAGGGCTTTACCAGCATGACTGATGTAAGCTGCCAAGCCGATGATCTCATAACTTCCTCTTCGGGCACCAGAATGAATCCTCACAGTTATTGCCTCCTGCAACTTTTTCTCCAGCTCCATCTGTAGTGGATATATTTTCCCAAGCTTCTGTTACTTTGAAGAAGAGATTATTTTACCACTATTTTAAATACATTATTTACCCATTGTTTATTTAGCTATGTGCTTTGAGCCCTAGATTCTCAGTCTATTTACAGGAAGGTGCATAAGCACTGCAACTGTGACATGAATTAACCAGCCTTTTGACAACAACCAGGCTGACTGACAAATTTAAGTTTTGATGACAGTTTCATTTTAACAAGCTAATAGCATGGCAAGGTTTGTGGCTCTTGTACTAATAATCTGACACACACAGCTTCTGACATGCCCCTCCTCTCTAAACTCCAGTAGATTATGTTAATCTCTAATTGGATATGGGTTTCGTTTGCATATAATTGCTGATGTTTATTATGCAAAACATTTTTCCTCTCATATATTCAGATGCATCTCTTTTCAACACTGGCCTCCTGCATCTGTTAATGCAACTTGCTTTACAGTACCATGACGTTCTTCTAGAAAGAGATTTTTCAGAAAAAAAAATGATTTTTTCACCTGTAGGAAAAACTAGTCACCACATCAACATTTCCACATTTCCAAATGTTGATGTTAATAAACACAGTGACAGCTGCCCTCCTGCTTGTCCATCATTCCAGTGGGCTCCCATGGATGAAGAAAAATAAAATTGAAGATGTATTAAGTAGCAAGAATTCCTTTTTTTTTTTTTTTGGCTGCTACAGTCCACTTGTTGGAAAAGCCAGTCCTTACAAACAAATCAACAGGACCAAAGTTTAATACAGATTTTTTTTCTACAGCCTTTCTTCCTACACCTACCTTCTCTTTCTCAAGCTGAGAGCACGACAGTACTGTTAAAAGCTTATGCTTTTGATCTCTGTGCAAATAAATGAGCTGAAACAAATAAAACTCAGTTCACATGAGACTTCCAAGCAATCTGGTGGAGTCATTTTTCTAAGTAATTAGACCAAGTGGTGGTGTAATTCCCAAATGAAAGGTACCTTTTCGCTAGGTATCCAGTTATTTCTCAAAGCTATCAAAACAGCAGTAAGATCCGCTTTCTCTCCTTGCATGTGACTCAAACTCTATTGATTATCAGTCTTCCCAAACGGGAACAATCATATCTTTGATTTACGCTTGTTTATTACTCAAGGTTTTAAACTTTTTTTATTTTTTACTGGTACTGTGAAGGTCCTATTTTTCTTCCATGAGTGTCAGTGGTATTTCTGGTATTGAGGAAGGATGAGGCTCTTGCCTTCTTTTTTTCCTTTTTTTCCTTTTGCTTACTAACCTGCTGCAGTTTTCCTGCATACAGGCTCTATGAAGCAGGCAGAAAAGCGTAATGGAATAACAGCCAGGATCTTGCTTTGGATCAATACACTGCTCTAAATTGTGTCCACGTGTGTTTTCTCCTTCTTTCTTACTGGAAGCAGAGTAAATATCTCCTTTTTTTTTCACAAATCTATCCAAGCAAACATCATTGTAGGAACAACTCAAATGCTTTTTGGCACTTTAGGGAGAATGTGGGTTTTGGTGTGTGACTATGCCGCAGTCCAACCACTTGGAATTTGTGACATTGTGGAAGCGAACAGAGGGTAGACCTGGCTGAGAAAGCAATTCCCTTTTGTTTGTGCATGTTTCTTTTGTTTGTTGTTTTTGGTTTTTTTTTCTTCAAATTTTGGCAAGGTGCTCTGGAGCATATTTTATTAACTGACCTGGATGCAGACACCACTTCTGTGCTTTGACAGCTTATGTTCAGTAACGTCAGATACAGAATTCACAATTCTATCAAAAAGAAAGTAGCCGACATATGAAAAGTCTGCTAGATTACAATGGCAGGCTTGTTATTAATGCATCTTAATTCTCATCCCTCCATTACATAATACAAACTCACCAGAGGTTTCATCTACTCTTTCATCCACCACATGGTCCTTCTGATGAACCCATTCGCTGTTGCACTTAAAATAGATTTGTGTGGCTGGACTTGCTTTACAATATAGATTCACGGGCTTATTCTTCACAATGTAAGCCTCTTCGGGTTCGATGAGGAAGTGAGGCAATGGTTCTGGAGGATCAGATGGAAAAGTTTCTGGAAGTTCATGAAAAAAATCATCATCTGTAGATAAGAGAGAAAAAGGACAAATGAAACAACCAAAATTCACCTGGCAAGGATTTAGAAGGAGTTTCGAAAATTTCAAAAGGAGTGTATTTTTTTAATAAAATTTTATCTTAAGAGTATTCCTAGACTGAGACTTAAATGCACTGCTGTTTTCAGACTAAAAGAAATTGCTCTTTACATCCTGAGCTCCCTTTCCTTTATATGATGTGACAGGATGTGCACATTCACATGACTCAAAACGGTCCTTTGTTATCATCTCCAGCAATACTAGCAATAAAGCATTATGTTAGCGCTTGGGAGAGTTGCCTGCAAAACCGTAAAAAGAAATAATAGAAACTTTTGGAGGCTTCAAGGTCACACTTTTCAACAGTGACTTATCGCACCTTTTGTTTCAGATGAGCAATTTGAAATCTGCTCTAAGGGTAAAAGACTAAATACAAGCCTAGTCTATGCCATTTTGTTCATACTCTGACTCTCTTGCTAAGACTGCTAATCAAGGTGCCAAGCTATGCTTTATTTATTCTGTTTGTAGTAAACTGGTCTGTGCAGTTCTCACCACGGAAAGGAACTGGGAGTTAGGACACGTGGTTGAGCAGCTGTGAGATGCTGACATTTTGGACCAACACAAATGCACGCTATTGACTTAAGGAATCTCTACAACTCCCTAGTGCTGCTGATAATGAATAAAGTCAACGTAACAAGTAACAAGAAGAAGGAAAAGAATCCAGCACGCAGGAGGCAACACTGAAAACACCTAACATACTTGCCTTTCTCTCTCCCTCCTTATTTACAAATACTCTTTTACAACCTCTCTGTCCCTTTCCGCAGAGGAAGTCTTCTACACTAGAAAGCACCGATTAAGTGGAGAAAAACTCTCTTCCTGTCCACCTCCCCACCTGCTGTCAGTGCACAGGAACACCCAAGAGGCTCACAGCAACAAAACAGAGGGTCACCAACTACTGACAGAACCACCAGTGGCAAGCTGACAGTCCTGAATGCCTTACTCAATCTCTCCCTGCTTCTGAATCAGTTACCATTACACACAGTGACGGACATTGCTGATGATCAATAAAACACCACAGAACATCAAACTAAAAATACTGGGGAAGGCTGGCTGTCTCCTCCCTGACAGTCTTCATGAAGACGAAATGTCAGATTGCTGGCTGCCTTCCCACACCTCAGATGCCTGAGCAGGCAGTGTTCAGAATTAGAAGGGCCATTAAGGGCTCTCCTTCCAGCTACTACTTTTGCAAAAAGACGAGAAAGAACAGGAACAGATAACGGACAAGGCAAAAGGTAATACGGTACCTATCCATGTAACTATACCTAAGTAGACTGTATTTCTTTATAAGTGATAGGAATACCTTACACAGCAGAGGATTTTATGAACCTCTTGAACTATTTACAAAGAGAACGTACATTCACCATTTTTTCCACCTCTTCACATTAATTTAAAAATACTCCTGCCTTTTGGTGCTTTTTACAGAGTAACAGGCCTGACACACTACCACATCATGCTCTGAGAGTTAATAGAACTGAACTGGTTCAATGACGAAGAAAAGGACACTAAATAAACCCTGGCATTTTTGTAGCAAAAGGAAAATCTGTGACATACTATAACAATTCAATTTCCATCTCCAACTAATCTCAGAATACTCAAATTCAATTTTTTTTTTTCATCCTTCCTTTTTTTTTAATGGTCGCATTTTTACTCTGGCCACACCAGCCTCCTTTTTCTGCAATCCCATTTCGACTCCCCATTAGGTGTTTCCTCCTTGCTCCATTTTGCTCCCTATTTTTTTCCAAAGCAAAAGACGAGTTATAATAAGTTAACGGAAGTCCACATTTGTTTTCATGACAATGAAACACATTTAAATGGAAGCAAAAGGTTTGTCAGCATTCCTCATCTCCTTCTATCCATATCTTCCCCCCTCCCTCTCCTACAGGCTTCTCCGTAGACATCCACAACACAGAAACATCAGAGATGAATCATTTTCCCTGAATTGCCAGAGGACGTATCTTTTTCTTCTGGTCATTTAATTGCAAATCAGCGAACTGACAGATGGAAACTAACAAAGCACACATATGTTTTATAATTAAGCAAGTATTGCTTCACTAATTTCTGGTGACTGGAAGAACAAATGTATTTATTTCCAGCACTAGATTTCTGCACATTATCAAAGACAATACTTACACTGCCTGACCAATTAACTGCATCTTATCAATGATGTGACTAGAAAGTCTAAAACAAGGATCAACAAGCTGAAGAAAAGAAAAAAGTGGGTTTTAAAAATTATTCCTTTAATTGGTCTGGAGAATATGTATGGCCTTTGGCTATAGATAACTGCTTCTAATGTTTCAATACTGGTTTTATATTAAAGTGGATTCACAGTACTGCACACTATGTGACAACCTAGTCTCACACTTTGAATGATTGGTAACTGTTTCTATTCACCAACCTGCAGTCAGGTACAAGCCAGTTTTCTCATTGACTTCTTGCTCCAATTCCACTTTACTGTTTTTAAGCAATAATAAAGACCCATTTTATATTTCCACACTCTTTTTCATTGCTATCAAGAAGCATGTGAACTGCTCTTAAATGTTAGGGATATAGATGGAAACCATTCACAAACTGTCACACAGATTGTACAGAGTCTGCCTTGTCCCCGAAAATTGGCATTTAAAATCTGCATTTTTAGAATAAATTTAAGATAGTAGCTAAGACATATTTTGGGGGCTTTTTAAACATGAGTGTGTTTATTCAATCTCTGCCCTCATACTGCTGCTATTAGTAGCAACACCAGAGTCAATTTTTCAAGGAGCTAATTCTTAAGAGAAGCATCCTGAATATAACCACTACTGGATTTTTCTGTGTTTGGCATAAAAAATCCCAGTCACATGGCAAAGCTAGTCCTACCTTCATTAGCATGTAGTGCCCCTCACTTCTGCTATTCACTGCTGAAAGGTAACCAGCAGCTTTACCAGCCTGTGTGAATCGCTATGGCAAATCCCTTGGTGTTCCCTGTGCTCCCCAAAGATACAGGATTGGCTGCTGTGGGGAGGCAAACCACTGAGCCCCTCCCACCCAGGCAAGTCAGCTGCCACCATCTAAAGCTGCCAGATGGTGGTCTACAGGTAGATGGGGTGTGCAGCCATGGTTCCCCATTCACGCTGTGCCAGGCTGTGGTACTCGTTTCTCAGGATGAGGGTACATCTAGAAGGAAGAACCTTAAATCCCCTTATGATGGTTTGTCCATCACAACAGGCACAGCTGCGGCATGGCTTAGGACAGCTGGCCAATTCAGCTGCTGAGTTGGGACAGGGTTTTGAACCATCAACCTTAAAACCCATCTTGGATCCATGTCTTGCGTTTTGTTTTTTTTAAATTAAATTGATACGCTGTTATGTTTGCAATAACACATGAGCATAATTATAATGGCAGTGTAATTAGAGAACAAAATATTCTGTTGAGTTTTTTTGCAGCTCTCTACAAAAGCAACAACTAACTTTTGGTAAAAGTGAATCAATCTTATTAAACTGTGTTTTTACAAGGTCACAGTTTCTAACAACCTAACAAACACTTACATCAAAGTTTCTCCTGCGCAGCTCTGAGTTAAACACGTCACTCCTCTGTCCAAATAGAGATGAAATTCTGACAGGATTTTCAGAGATGGCTGTAAACATGTGACCTACTCAGCCTGTTCCGGTAATCTGGATGGGAGTCACCCTTCATTTTGTGCAACAAAGTAGCAATCTGTTTCTAACTCTCCTAAGAAGTTAGATAGTTTTTCTTCTATCTGGAGGAAAAAGGCTAATTAAACCATTTGGGAGTGATCTGGAAGTACAGATAAACACTAAAACTCCACATACTTGATTTCCAATCATTTTGTCAATGTTGTGTGCAGCAAGTTCCCCTTAGAACCTTGATCAGCTGCAAACACAAGGCACACAGCCTTCTCCCCTGTTGTAACAAATGCCTTTCTGTGCTCAATAACTCTGACCTGCAAGTTTTCTTCTGTATTATGCCACATTCATTCATCTTTATTTTCACATAATGAAGGGTACAGCCCATCTGTTGTTATTGACTGATTTATACTAGCAAGACAAAAGACCTGATTAATGGTACTGCTAAACTGGTTTCACTCATGCAATTCATTCATATTAAGAAAATAAATTTTTAAAAGCCATTTTAATCTATAAAATTAATTTGGAATTTTTATTTCAATTGCTTGCCTGAGTACAGTTATGCTTTCCTATTTGCCTTCTGTAGTATCTGACAAGTCAGATGCAAAATCTATAGGAATAGGTGAGGAGTCCTGAAACCATAATTGAAGCTGGCATGGACTGTCACACAGAGGAAGTTTAGTTTGATTTTATTCAAATTTTGTTTTAATGTAAAAAAATCTTTGATTAAGCCAGGAACCTTTTGTGGTTAAGAAAAATCTTTATCCTTTTCATGCATTTGTTTGTAAAACTATATAGTATAGCTCTTCATGCATAACAAGCGAAAAGGGAGATTTAATGGTACACTTCCATTTTTATGGACTAGTATCCCCACTCTAATCTGTGGCAGGAAAATATTGTGCTCTCTACGCCAATCTATTCATCTCTAGATCACTAGTTTTATTACTTTATATCAAGCTCTAATTCTCACCAACCCAGCATATAACTCACTATATTTCTGAACTGCAAGACTTAAACTATTATTGCTTAGATCATAATATATTGGACCATTATCTCTTTGTGTGAGACCTGAAGCAAATTCTTCTCAAATGGAATTTTCTTCAGAATGATTCAAGAGCAATTTAAAATGAATGGTTGCAAAGCTAATTCCATTTGCATTTGGATGCCCATCACTCAGCAAGATCATTCTCCATGAATTGCAAGGAAGGCAGCTGGAGTTAACTGTATGGATCGGATTTCTGTTCCGTTTTTTAATGTTGTGATTAAAAAGCTTTCTAGAGCAACAAGTATTGTTTACTGTGAAATTAACAGCAGGTGCTAGCTCAGTAAACCAGCTCATCAGAATAGAGGCAAGAGTTTGGATTACAGTGCACATGTTTTCAGGAAAGGAAAATTGCTCAGCTGGAAGTCCTTTGGTCACAGGTTTTTCTGTTCTCCTTGGAACAGCATGCAGTATCACGGAGCCACCACATGGGAAGCAATGAAGCAAAAACTCCTGCACGCCATATAGCATGCCTCCACCTTGAAGCCCCGTAACATCAATGGGGCTATGAATTAAAAATTAGGTCAAGCTGAATGAGAAATGAGAGAAAACGGGACTTCTGAATTCACTGCAGGTCTTTATGTACCTAAAGACAAGGTTTGGTTTTGTTGCAGCCCACAAACCAGACCCTTGCTGAACCGTGCTGAACTCTCATGGGAGCAAGGTCAAGGGAATTTCAGACTCAAATTTACTAAGCACCCACAAAATTAAATGCTCTTTTCAGCAGGGAAAGAAGAGTACAGTCATGGCCTGGGAAAAGTGATAAGAGAAATTGGTAGAACATGCAATGTAAATCTTTTTGGAGTGACTTCAGTCGAGAAACAAAATAAATAAAGAACACAAAGAGGAATGAACTTCTCCTGTACCTGCAATGGCTCAGTGAAGACTCTTCTACCATATCTTAGCTTAACAACACATCCCCAGGAGGTTAAACACAAGCTTTGTGTGCACTTAGATAATGATGAACATATCCACTGAGTGGCTACCTCCAGATCAGAAAGCTGTCCCCAAAACACGCACAAATCAAACAAAACCCAAACACATCTTTTGCTGTTCTCCTGAACTCGTGTCAAAAAAAGTCACTCTGACAGTGGCATAGAAATCAACACATGATCCATTGTCAACCACAGGCACTAAGCTGGAGCCCTTTCAAAAACCCAGATGATGGGCATAACAAACATCTGAAATACTTGATTTTTAACTCAACTGAAGAGTCCAATAAGGAGGATTACATTATTCAATGACAGGTATACTACACTGAACATCCCAAATAAATAAGCAGGCTAACAAAGGCCTAATACAGTAATTGTGTTTGTTATGCCCATCTTACCTCAACTAGCCTTTGTCAGAGAACTGGGAAGAGCTGAAGGGGAAGAGAAAGCACCATGCTTTCCCCTGCAACAGCAGTGCATGGCCTGGCATTAGACAGGGTGTGGGAGCTGTGATGCAAAAGTAGGGACATTTTGCAGTACCAGAAGCCAAATGAGTGGCTGCTGGTGCTCCCTACTGGCAGCAACGTGCTGAGCAGAGGGCCTGCCATTGTGTGCTTCTCTCCCCGCTCCTATTTCATGCAATGCTGCAGGGTCAGATATAAAGTCAATGGCAGAGGAAAATGAAAGAGTAAATGCTTATCACTTGGTTGTGGCCAATGTGGACCCTGTGCAACCATGTTACCTACAGCAATCAGCTTGTGCTCTGTCTCCCCCCTGTCCTAACAGCACCATCTCCTTCTCTCAGGTCAATGCTTGGTATACATTTTGCTTAGTTTACCCTGGAAAAAGGTAACTTCCCTGTGTTTGTTTAATTCATAATTACAATTAGAGTTTCTCCTTCTCTTGAGTATAATGACAATTTCATCATCAATCAGATCAGAGACAAACTAAAGACAGAACAAGTGTCATCAAAACAACTCCCACAACCCTCTGGATGAGAGAGAGATTTCTTTATACATTCCATTGCTAAGCCAAGACAAAAAAGCAAAGACCCATGGCAGGTATATAGACAGATTTGAAATTTAAGCTTCTGTCACCAGAACTTGACCATTGCCCTGAAACAACTTCTGTCAGGCTACCAGGTGCTGCCTAAACGTGCAAGAGATGGCACTGGTACTTGTTAATATTGGCCTCCCTAGAAGAGAATGAGTAAAGAAGGCAGGAGGCCCGCATGGATGAGTAAGAAACTTCTGGAAAAACTCAACTGGAAGAAAGAAGTCTAAAGAGGGTGGAAGACGGGACTGGCCAGTTGGGAAGAATATAAGAATGCTATCAGAGTATGTAGGGATCCAACAAGGAAGACTAAGGCCCACTTTGAATTAAATCTGGCAAAGGATATCAAGGAGAAGAACATCAAGTAAATCAGCAGCAAATGGAAGACTAGGGAAAATGTCTGCCTGCTGCTGAATGAGGTGGGTGCTCTCATGATGGAGGATGCAGAGAAGCTAGAGTTGCTGAATGACTTCTTTGCTTTACTCTTTACTGCTAAAGGTGGCAGATTTTATTAATTTTATTTATTTATTTTTGCTTTAGTCTTTACTGCTAAGGGAGCTGGCAGATTTTATTGCTAAACTGCTCTTCATCATATTTGAAAGATCATGGAGAACAAGAGAAGTGCCTGAGGACTGGAGAAAAGCTAACATCACTCTAATCTTCAAAAAGGGCGAGAAGGAGGACTCAGAAAACTACAGGTCAGTCATCCTGATCTCCATTCCCCAAAACATGATGGAATAGCTCAACCTGGACGTCACCTGCAAGCTTCTAGAAGAAAAGAAGGTTTCCAGGAGTGGTCAGCATGGGTTCACCAAGGAGAAATCATGCTTGACCAATCCAATAGTCTTCTACCATGTCATGCCTGGCTGTGTACCTCCACTTTAGCAAGGCTTTTGACATGGTTTCCCATAGCATCCTCACAGGTAAGCTTAGGAACTGTGGGTTAGGTGAGTGAACAGCCACATGGATTGAGAACTAGCTGGATGATAGAGCCCAGAGGGTTGTGTTCAGTGGCACAGAGTTTAATTGGAAGCCTGTGGCCAGTGATGTTTCCCAGGGCTCATTACTCAGCCCAGTCTTGTTCAATATATTCATCCACAACCTGGATGAGGGAATAGAGCATGTCTTCAGCAAGTTTGCTGATGGTACAAAATTAAGAAGAGTGCATGATACACTGGAAAGCTGTGCTGCCATTTAGTGAGATCTGGACAGGCGGGAAAGTGGGGCAGAGAGGAACCTAATGAAGCTCAACAAAGGCAAGTGCAGGATTCTGCACGTAGGGAGGAATAACCTCGGCACCAGTAAAGACTAGGGGCTGACTGACTGGAAAGCAGCTCTGCAGAGAAGGACCTGGGAGTCCTGATAGACAAGAAGTTGACCATGAGATAGCAATGTGCCCTCGTGGCCAAGAAGTCCAATAATATGCTGGGGTGTATCAGGAGGAGTGTGGCAGGCAGGTGAAGGGAGATTATCCTCCCCCTCTGCACTAGTGAGGCTGCATCTAGAATATTGTGTCCAATCTCAGGCTTCCCAGCTCAAGAAAGACAAGGAAGTACGGGAGAGAGTCCAGCAGAGGGCCATGAAGATCATAAGGGGACAGAAGCATCTCTTTTATGAGGAGAGGCTAGCAAGCTCTATTTGTTTAGCCTAGAAAAGAGAAGACTGAGAGGGAACCTTATCAATGCGTATAAATATCTAAGGTGCAAGTGTCAAGAAGATGGGATCAGACTATTTTCAATGTTCCCCAGCAACAGGACAAGGGGAAATGGCTACAACTTGGAAAAGAGTAAGTTCCACCTGAACAGGAGAAATAACTTCTTTACTGTGAGGGCCACAGAGCATTGGAACAGGTTGCCCAGAGAGCCTGCGAAATCACTGTCTCTGGAGATACTCAAAACCCTGTGCATGTTCCTGTGCAACCTGTTCTATGTGAACCTGCTTTAGCAAGGAGTGTGGACTAGATGATCTCAAGAGGCTCCTTCCACCCCTGACAAGTCTATGATTCTGTGACTCAGTGTAGGAAAATGCCAGAACGTGGTATGATTTCACGAAAACAATTTCTCCTGCATATGAAGAGCAACAAGTTGTACTTCATTTATGGTAATTGTTGTTTGTATCAGAAAACTAACACAGTAATCTACAAGTGCTATTTTTTTACAAGGCTGCCTAAACATATAAATAGATAAAACAGGACAGAAGCAAATCATCAGGAGATGAGGCTGACTTATGAACACTGACAGTGTGAAATATCAAGTGAAGAGGCAAAGGTCTTTTTTCTTTCCTGCCCTGTCCTATGTATCAGCAGTCACATTCCTCTCTGTGAGATTTTCATAAATTCTGATGGAAACTTTGTTGTTGTGCTTATACGGAGCTACTGGAAGCTGTTGCCCAAGGAAGTTTCCTCACTGGAAGTGTTCAATGTCCGGCTGGATGAGGCCCTGAGCGGCCTTGCCTAGTGGGAGGTGTCCCTGCCCATGGCAGGGGGATTGGAACTGGAGTTCTTTAAGGTGCCTTCCAACCCAAACCATTCTATGGTTCTATGATAGGGTTAGGCTCAGTTACTGTGCTTTGACTATCAAAGTTCAGCACCTGGAAATAAAACAAGAGTGCTTGTACAAACAGCAGATGACATTGGTGTCATTTCTGGGTAATTATTGTTCTGTGGAAGACTGCTCTCCTTTGTCCTGTTGCTCTCTCTTTCCATTTGTTAAAAACTAATAAAATATACATGCTTAAAAAAAAAGCGGGTTGCAGATTGTCTCTGAAATTTTATCTGCCTTACTCTATCATGTAACAGAACTACAGAGAATAACAAACAAGTGTTACTTTGCTGAGCACACATGCTATATTCCATAACTGTCAGGCATTTAATACAACCAGCAAATTAACGCAACTCCTGTTAGACATGGTTGGTAGTGTTGGTAGAGTTTAAGCAGTTTGGCTGCATATGATTGCTAGTTCTGTTTCTGTTATATGAACGCAATGTATGAATAGTGGAGAAACTTCAGTGTCAGATCCAGCCTGTAAAATCAAAATGCACTTCTTTTGGATTCGAGCTTGTGATAGGTCTGCATGATCCATGGGATCCCCTCTGAACCACCTGAAAAGCAAAGTCTAATTTGAAACATTCTGTCTCAGCTGCCATTAGTAGTCATAATGATTGACACAGGGTCAAAAATTTATTAAATGTCTGAAAAGCATGATTTCCTCTTGACAGTGTTAGGCTTCACTTTCCTTTGACACATTAGTCCTGAAGCAGCTCCAGGCTCTTGACCCCTCCTTTAACCCTGATAACTAATTAAAGATGGACAAGGCTTAGTCTAAAATAGTTTTTGTTAAACGTATTCATTCTCAAGTTCCCTTTAGGCACTCTTTATCACACAGGACAGAGCCTGCCATATTTACATCAACATGAAAGTAGGTGCCTGTTACATTAATACAAAAATTCTCTTTTTATAAGACCTAACTTAACCTTTGTGGTTAAATGGTAGGAGGTATTTTATAGCACATAAAATATATACTCAACATATACTGGAAACAAGTTTCCTGGGTACAGGCCAAAGCACATAATTCAGGAAAAATCCGAAGGTAATTAAATCTGTATGTATTTTTAGAATTAGAAGTTCAGACTTGGGTCCTTCATCTGACTGCTATGTCAACAGTTTGAATGTGGTGTCCTGAAGATGACAAAAAAATGAAGAACTGATCCTACCTTTTCTCATACAAGGACTTCTTAAGGCTCTACCATGTACTAGAAATGACAGAGCTCAGGCTAGAGAGCCATCAGCCATAGGCAGATGGATTTTATGGCCAGTGGTAAACTATATAATACAACACAAGTTAGCTTAATATAGATGAATCTGTGCGCAATGTATTGTGCATGGCTGGAGCACAATAAAAGAAATCCCACACTGCTAGGTGGAGAGAGAATCTGTAACTGAACGTGGTCTTTGGCAAATATTTCTTAGCTTTTTATGTTGTTTACTATTAATAGTTAAGCTTGATTCTTATGTCAATGCGAATATGTTAGAGTTAAAAACGTTAATCCATTGGTTCTAGTAAGAATATTTATTTTTATCCTTACTTTTCCCATTATTAAAACCACTGCAGAACTCAGCTCACAGATTTCTAACACTTTTAATGCAAGCATTTTTCTCAGCAGAGTGACAATCCAACAACTCATGACTAGTGGGATGCCATTAGTCCTGATTTCATAAGCTATCTGAAGTCTACAGTTAATCTAGTTAGTGGGTTCACTCCATCCCAAAAAGCCACAGTACACTTGCCTATACCCAAAACACTAGGCCAGCTGTATGGCCACCTGGTTAAGGCACAGAGCTGATACCCAGGGGACAGATATTTTTGTGCGACCCTAGGGAAATCTACTCTGTCATGTTCAGGGTCACTACACCCATCTGCAAAGTGGGTGTAGCTGCCTAATAGGTAGCACTCTAATCCACTACCCTCCAACTGGGTAAACAACTCAGCATTCAAATTCTTCCTTCAAAATTTCTCCAAAATACCTATCAGCATCATTTACTAAAGAGCCAAAAACAGTTACAGAAAAGACCACAAACAAATATAGATACATAAAACGATTAGGGAACAAAGTCTGGCTATCTTGCAGCTGCTGCAAGTTTTGTCACTGGTCTCCCTCTGTGTTAATGGAGTGGCTGGGGAGCGGGAGCCTGACGTTGGGTGCTCTGAACAGTTCTCTCCATAGGCTACGGGCATCCTGGTGAGACTGCTGCCCTGAGACCAACATTAGTCCTCATGAATATCTACTTAGTCACTGTTCCTTCCATGGATCATAATCAGATTATTATTTGCCTTTTGTTAGTTACCTATACACAACCAACTTTTAAAGATCCATAAATTATTTTGTATGAGGCTTATTTATCCCAGAAGAAGTCCAAATTGAATTAGAAATCCATTAGCTGAATTCTAAGCAGAACATTCTGGGCAGAAGGAGAAAGGGAGGGGGAGAACTTGGGAATCTGAGCATCAGATGTGGAAAAGGGGGAAAAATGTCCTTAAAGGAAGTAGAAAAGGAATAGAAAACATAAACATCTTCTTACTGAATTAAGCACCAAGGTATTTAAGGAGCCAGATGGAAGAAAATAGATTATTGCCTAGGATCAGAAATATGGCTCAGACACTTATTTATTTTTTTAGATTAGCAACTGCTTTCATAAATACATGAGACTTTGCAAGCAGATGAAAAACACTGGTCCACTTGAATATCCTGGTTGCATTCATGAAATAACAACAGATTGTGTGTATTATATATACTAATAAAGCTATTCATAAGGTGTTCAACCAAATCTTAATAAAAATTATCAAATGTATTCCTCCTTCTGAGGGAAAATGAAAGCAAGAAAGGCTTATTTACTTTGGAAACATACAGGATGATTTAATCACCTATTATCCTCTATGCAGAGCCTGCTTATTTGAGGAGATGCACAAACAATGTACCTCTTTGTGCACGTTTATTTACAGGAGAGCACTTCTTGTCTTGCCACTCTATGCCCACCATCAGTAGACTCAGCAAAAGAAGGATGATAGAAGGAGAATGCCACTAGTTCACTGACATTAACATGCGCCCTATGGTTTTCTAAAGTTGGGAATTATGACAGATGGATCTCAGGGCCCACAGAGGGAAACTGTAGTACAGTCCCTCTCATATGAGTTACAGAAACTGTCCATATCACAGTTATTTCAGGAGTTCACAAAAGATCTGAAGTATCTGGTTACATATTGGAAACTTCCCCCTCAGTTATGACTGGCAATGTTAGTTACAGAAATCCTCAGCAAGTGCTGAGAACAGATCAGGACCTGATGGTTTGTGGAAAGACAGACCATGTTGATCTACAGAGACCAGCAACGGAATTTTAACTCCTGGATCCATCACATACTGACTGGCTTCCCTTCCTTATCTGTGAATAGTTTCTTGTCCGTCACATCCATTTTTAATGTAAGGTTCCTACTGGGACTGATAACTCTTAATATGACAACAGAAAATGCAACTGGAAGTGGAATTTCAGATCCTGAGAAGAAAAACCCTCACAATCAAGTTACATCACTGTTTCCTATCACTGCAGTGAATTGGTTTGGACTAAATTAGAAGCACTCCAAAACTGAAACTATAGGTCAGATAATAACAGTATTGTGTTTCAGTAGCTGAAAGTATACATACAGAAACAGAGCAGAAAAGCAGCTTGAAGTGTTTCTAGCTTGATCATCTCTAGCAGCATGGATAACAAATGCTGAGAGAGATCTCCTTCTGTCTTGTAGATGCCACAGGGGCTAACACACTGCATAGCCCTCAGGCCAATATTATTTAGCCTGAGTTAAACAGGCCCTTAAATGTGCATTGCCTGTTTTGAGACGCATAGTCATTTATACTTGCTATTCACTCTCTTGTGTCTAAACAAAATGGTATTGTTTAGTAATATCCCAGATTATTCTGAGGAATCATATTTGTCTGTATCTCATTCTAGTCCAAAACTGCACATCTTTTAGGCCTCAGCCTCCTGCACAAGTAACTTTGTTGTCTATGCCAGTACCTTGTCCCTAACTGGAAGCAACTAGACTGTTTTGATTTTGATTTTTAAAGTACAGACCTGCACTCAAAAAGACAGGATGGCAATGTTAATGAATGAGTCCAAAAACATAAAGAAACATTGTAGAGGAGTAATGGAAATGCAATTAATTTTCTGGCTTTGCTGGACATGTTTTATATTGCTGTATTGTATTTATTTATTCAGTAATCCTTCACAGGTCAGCTCAAAGCTGGGGAGCAATGAATCAGTGCTCTGATCGCCTCTCCATCATCCCCAGTCTTTCTGAGGAAACTGATACCCAGCCCAGCTGGGTCCTGATCATAAGTGCCTTCACTAGAGAAACACAGACCTAAACTATCAGATTGGTTTTAGCATAAAACATACATATTTCAATCCCGTGGTTTTCTCATTTCTGACTTTCTTCATCCTTTTTCTTGGGTTTTCTGTCCTATCTTTTATTCCCCATTTTTATCCTCTTCTGTCTTGCCTCTAGGCTCTCTACCCCTCACCCTCCCCCCCCCTTTTTTTTTTTAAAATTCCACATCCCTCCCATCCTTTTTCCTCAAGTTCAGCAAACATGACTGCTCAGGAAACTCCCTATGTTGTTACAAATGGATAAAGATTAATAGCCAAGAAGTGAAGACAGAGAATGATTAAGGACAGAAATCTCGCGCAAAAGTCAACAAAAAACCTATATAGTTGTACCTACTTTTATAACTCTCAGAATAAACTACACATCTACCTTACTCATATTCATCAAAATCGATGCACCCATGCAATACTAATAATATCTTAATACTTAAATAAGGAAAGAGGGAATCCCATTTTATTCTAAGCAGAAACTACAGTTTAAAGTGGTTCTCAAGTTAGTTAAAACAGGTTTTTCTGCTTTTCATTTGACAAAATCGGCTTGAATAGAACAAATTCATTTTGATGTTAGGTAGTCCCATTCAGCATGTTTCTAATTTGTGACCAGCAGAGCATGGTAGTATTAAATCAAACATCTGTAAATATATGGCAGAAGTTCACATTCTGTGATGGTACAATGCTTGGGGCACAAAAGGTAGAAAACATATAATCATAGAATGGTGTGGGTTGGAAGGGACTTTGAAGATCATCCAGTTCCACCCTCCCTGACATGGACAGGGACACCTCCCACCAGACCAGGCTGATCAAGGCTCCATCTAACCTGGCCTTGAACACCTCCAGGGAGAGGGCATCCACAGCTTCCCTGGGCGACCTGTGCCAGTGTCTCACCACCCTCAGTGTGAAGAATTTCTTCCTAATGTCCAATCTAAATCTTCTCCCTTCCAAATTAAAGCCATTCCCCTTCGGTCTATCACTACTTGTCCTTGTATGAAGTCCCTCTCCAGATTTCTTGGAGGCCTCCTTCAGATACTGGAAGGCTGCTATATACGTTTTAAAAGTTGTATATAACATTAATTATTTAGCCATAGTATGTGAAGATTTTACACCAAAAAGGTCATTTGCCATGGTTCCATTTCACTCTCCAAGCCACATTTCCTCTCAAGTGGCAAAATTACAGCACACAAGCAAATTAATATCTGAACTAGAACAGCAGCTGTGCATTTGAGTAGTAATTGTATGCAAGAAAGCTCAGAAGCTCGTTGCTACTACTTAAAGCGATTTTGGTTAGAATCCCACTGTACTCAGTGCTGATGCCAAAACGAATAATAGCACAGCTGAAAACAGGTAGCATATGAGCAAGACAGTCAGCATTTTGCCTTGATGGTCAGGGCTGTAGCTTCCTGTTAATGAACAAATTCTCTATTAGCTGATTCTTTCTCAAGTCCACCTCTGCAGTTTGTTAAAGTGTAGCGCAACGTCACCCTGTCAACCCTGAACAGAGTACAGAACATTTCACCACTGTAAATTAATCTGAATTTGCCTCCTTCTCCCCCCCGAAAAAAACACTATTATATTAATCTCTGCCAATATATCAAAGTTAAACTGCTTTGTACGATTTACTCCCTTACACCTGGAGCTGATTATTAAGTGACTTGTTTTCTTCCGGATCCTCTTCCCATGTAGGACAGTCTATACGCTAGCCAAGCTAGCAGAAAAATGAAGCGTTTGGAAGTTGACAGAGAAAGTACTATTTTACACCTAAAGCAAGAAGCAAATGGGCCAGGGGACTAGGGACACACTAATGCATCACACATGGCAGCCTCTTTCAAGTCCTGAGGAACTCCCCCATACCACACCTCAAAACTCATGACCTGTAGGCTTGGAAAGGGGACATCCTGCAGCATCCCTACTGCTCTGTACTTGCCACAGCCATCACTACTGCCTGGCCTCATGGACTGCAGCACCTCCTGGCTTCACGTACCCCTGGTCTGCTACTCCCAGGTGAAAAAATGTCATTACACCAAGAATATGCTTAATGTATGCAAAGGCAATCTTGGACACAGAAGGAGAGGGTACTAGGTAGCAGCAGAGAACAAGTTGCTGTACATGACAGTTCATTTCTGGATAGCTAAGGAGATTAATGCCTTCACCTGCTGCTCATGCATTACTGTCCCCAGCCATACAGAGATGAAATGCTGTCATGTACTGCAACTTGCTCTTCATTGCTCAAGCAGAGAGAGTGCAGTGACTGCTTTCCTGAACCCCAAGCCATGGTGCAGAATGCATAAGTAAGGAAATTTTGAATACGAAGCATGCATTATGTTTAAATAATGTACTATAAAGGCTACATTCCCAAACGAGCTGAGGAAAAATGTAAAAACTGATGCAGCCATAAACTATGTTAGCACAGATCGCAGCAGTCAGCTATGAAATGATACTTCTCCATCTTTCTTAAATGAATAACATCAAAGAATATTGTTCAAATCTTTCTTCATATTTGCTCCACTTTCCCTGGTTGTATTACTTCTCTTATCATTTGCCATTTCTAATATCTCCTTACAAATCTGAAAATAACTGTTCCCCAGATACTTTTTTTGAAATTTTTATTTGTAGCATGAATTAAGTACTAGAAAAAATGCTAGGCTGGTTGCTCCAATGCCCAAAACTGGACACATCGAGGAGTTTTTGCAAGTGCACAATAATCCTGACCCCTGTCAGAGAATATGTCAATTTCCAAAGTCATCCCATGCACCACCTTGGAGGCCAAGATGGTGACTTTTCCTTTTTTTTTTTTTTAACAGTAGGAGCATGCTAACAGACTGGAAAATGATTCACTCAGAAGTCAAACCCACTTTTCTGAGATCTCAACCCAGCCTTCACTCTTCTAAATTATTCCTAGTCATAGACAAACTATTCTAGTGGTAGGATTGTCACTTTGAGTTGAGATTTTTGTCATAGCCTAGAGAGTTTAGACTAAATTCTTCCTTTAAAGCAGTTTGTCTAGTTTTACAAGACTGCTTTAAAAAACTAACCCTAACTCTGAATCAATCAAACTCCTGGGCTCTCCACTGAGGCCACAAATTGTATCCAATCTAAATAATGAGACAGAAACGCATTCTTTAGAAATCCAGCAAGAACACAAACTAACTTCAGAACTCTCAGGTATCATTCAACTTCTACAATAAGAACTTTCATCTCCAGCAACCTCAGACCAGAAATAAACCAAAAAATAAACCATATTGCTGTCCCTGCCTCTTCCAAACAGATCTTTTCCAGTTGGTTGGTTCCACCTATGTTCTGCAAGTCAGAACACATCTCAGCCTGTAACTCTGAATTATTTAATGTTCTACCTGAATATGTAGATCCTGGTGCATACACACCGACCATTATACACTGACCATTAAACTACAGCAGGGTACACATGATTTTGATTTGCACGTCAGCATCATGATAGGGTCCCACCTCAGGAGGGGTTCCAGCTCTTCCTGCAGTCAGATTGACTTGTGTTACAGTTTGGAGGCTTAAGGGGTCTAAACATATTTTCGGGAGTACAGATATATTTAGCTATATACATATAACGACACACTTTTCTTTAACATTAAAAACTAAATGTTTCCTTCTGGAAAATAAAAACTTGCACCAAACTGGGCATTCTTCAGTTTATATTTATTGGCCTTGCAGCTATTTCCACTAATGTCACATGAAAACTATTGCCTTCATAAAGAGTAGCATTGATCTCATTCTTTGCTACAATTTTCTCAAATTATTTACTTCTAGCCTTATTGTCTCATCACCTATATCCATTAATTTCTCTTTTTCCCCTGCTTCAGGGCTTCCTTATCATATTTTATTGACCCAAGTTTCAACTGCTTATATATATATGTCACTCTGTATATACTCCCTTGTTTATGTACACTAAAAACTTCACTGAGAAGTGCAGAAGGCAAAGCATCTCGATTCAGGAACACCCATATGGATCTTGATGGGCTATGGGCTCGGAAAATAAAATACTTTTAATCTTTTAATTTCTACGAACAAGAAACTGCAGCATCTTCTGTTTCCTCTAGAAGGATAATGCAGGAGCAACAGAACCATGGGATCTTTGCAGCCATGTGGGCCAAGAGAGCAACTCCATTCATCATCTCCTTTGCCTATAAATTCAAATGACTGTAACAGAGTCAAGGTAATCTGAAAGAGCCATCATAACAGTTCTTCCCCCAGATCCATCTGTCTCAACTTGATCCTTGCTGGGGAAAAATAAAATTGTAATTATTTATTGTATAGAATTCCTCCCCATGTTCAATTTCCTGACCACTACTCTCCCCAGAAGAAGCGACCCAATTGAATTTAAAAAAAAATATGAGAGAGAGAGTGTGAAAGCTGGAGAAGATTAGCATGCAATAAGCCATTTCTTCCTGTCAATTTTTCTCGTCTCCTTTTATTAACAGATTTGTTTTTGAAGCAATTATACACGTGCAATCCATTTGTGGCATCTCTTTACTTGCCTCCTGACATAACCATTATTAGGACTGTCACAGCTGATCAGCTGACAGCTAGAGAAAGGCAGTTCTGCAGTGTCCTGGTACTGCCAGTCAATACCAGCCGAATAATAACAACACAGCCTGCGAGCTGCTTATTATTTTTCTTAGTGGCTGTGCTGAGAACAGTTCCTGCTAAATTTTGGCAGAAGGAGGGGAGATGCAGGATGGTCTCCATGTGCTCCTCGAATCATATGGAGCTGCAGCCACTGGTATTTCACATATCCTTACAAGCAGGCACCCTCTGTGACTTGGGCTAAGCTCTCAGCAATCCTCATTATAATCCTGGCCAATACCAGGGTGTGCTTCAGAAATGATTCAGGAATATTCCTGAGAACGTACAATGCTGTTGGTCCTGTTGCTCTAGAGCAAGCTGAGTATGCCCTGAGGTTTGCAAAACTAAATGCAACCCAGCTGCCTGGATAAATTTCCCCCTGCCCCCAGCAGAGAAGGAAAACTGGCAAAGCTGCCCATTAATATGAAGAACCTGTGAGAGTTGGGCCAGGCATGCTAGCACTATTTTCAATCATATATCATTATGAAACATTTGATTATCATTGCTGTAAAACATACTGTGTGCTGAGTATATCAATTTTGCCAGGAAATTTGCAAGCACGCTATATTACTGCTATCAACAGCTGTGTCCCACACTGCAATGATATCTCAATTCTCAGTGCAAGGATGTGCCAGTCAGGTGAAAGCAAGAATTAATGCCTGATGTGCATCCCTTATTAGCTTTCCCTGTGCTCTCAGCATCGTAAGTGAGAACAATGTGAAGCATGGTCCTTCCAGGCATGGAAAGAAAGATTTAACATCTCACATGGGAAACAAATCCAGCCCAATATAACATAAACTGGCAAAGTCCTGAGGGGAAGGAAGATGAGCTACGTGAGAGTTGTGTACACAGGGCTTACTACGTCAATCCCAGTTCTGCCACAGACAACTTGAGTAACCACAGGCAAGCCATTTGGTCCACAGGATTATAGCAGTAATCTTTATCCCATCCACTCTTATTTTGCCTCGTAGTATTTTCAGGTCTTGCAAGGACAAACATGACCTTTCACTTCATACATGTTGCATATAGAACACAGTGATCTCAGCCTTGAAGTTAAAATCATGGCTACATGTCTACAATACCCTTCCCAAAATTAGAGGATTTAGGCACAGATGAAACGAAGTATTTATGCTTCTAGCAAGAGGACACTTGACCTTCCACTGATAATGAGCTTATGACTTTGATCAAAGAACCGTTGCTCTCTGAGACAATGCAAATAAACTGATTAATGTATGAGTTTATATTAAAATGAGCCCTTCAAGAAATTTGGTCTGTGAGTGTCAGATCATTTCCTTCTCATTATGGAATAAGATGGATGCATTCTGCTTCCCTTTGGGTTAAATCTGGGTCTACATCACAAGTTGCATTGTATTTGCAGGCACTAAGCCACTTCAATCTTTACAGCTAGGAATAAAAGCAATGAATAAGTGACAGGTTTCAGTACATTGTGTGCCAGTCCACCTGGGACCCTGGGTATTTAGCTATACTCACAATCAGCAGTGCTGATCTTCAGTATTTGCACCAATGGTGCCTAAGAGAAATACAAGCTGCAGTATGTCTAGATATTCGCAGTCAGAAACAGCCAGGGGCTCACTGAAATAGTGTGCAGAAGCTGGGCACATGGGCAAGGAGGGAAGTTTTCATATTTTTCCATCTATTCTTTTTAACATTGAGCACTTTTTTTATTATTTTTTACAGCATGAGCTCATGATTGCACCATAGAGAATTTAATGTAGAATTGCCATCTTTCCAAGTGGCGATAATTTCCTATTGCTCTGAAAGGGATACAGTTTTCCCTCTGGTATGTGGCTATTTTGAGAATATTTATCTCCCCTGATTCAGAAGGGAGCAGAGACTACAACTAGTTCTTGAAAAAGGCAACTTCACTATTTTGAAAATAATGAAGGAAACAGTCTTGTAGAGAGAGGGTAGCATAGCACAACTGTCATTGGACTCTTGATATCAAACGAAGACGGCAGCAATCTTGAAAAAAGGAAAGCAGGTTTTTACACCTGTGGAGTGGGAAGCCCTGGCAGAAGAAGGAGATACTGAAGATAGAGGGAGTGCTGGTAAACATAGGAATGTGTGTGTCCAAGGGAAGGCCGGAGGCACAGGAATGCAACATAATCACAGACACAGAGGAGAAAAACCTAGAAGATGAGCTTAACCTAATTCAGGACTAGAAAGTTTAAATGTTTTACTTGTAGTGATAGGGTTGTTAACTGGAAGTGGTTAGTATTAAGCTTGTTTGGATAGTGAGCAGTGGCCTACCTTAACAACCATGGATCTCTGAACTGAAGTCTAAATATCCTGCATCTGTAACCCTTGATTGGGGATAATCGTCCTGTGTTTTGATCAAAATTACAGACATCTACAGCGTGCCCTTGCTCTATTTTAACACAGACTTGTACTCCTACTAGTGGTATTCCATGAAAAGTAATACCAGTCATATTTCAAAATATAGTTACACAATATAGAGCATCTGTACTGATTTGCTCTGGTGTTCTCAAATAGTTCATCTCCTATTCCTCCAGCAGAAATGAGCTTTTGTGCAGAGTCAGGTGAACCCAACTCTCGGCTACTGTAAGCCACTGCCTTGTGCCAACTGACAAGCTATTCCAGTATGACAGGGTAGTATGTCCTTCAGTCAGCTGGGACTGAAGGATTTGGACTAACATACTGAATGTACATGCTAAAGGGAGCATTTACCATTGTTATGCACTTATTCAAGCACACAATCTTCCTAGTAGCAAGCAGTCTTCACATCCTCTTCATGCACAACACTTTATACAGATCTGATACAACTGGTTGAGATTTCTAATAAAACTGTAATCTAAACAACAATAAATAATAGTGGTCTTGCAAATTCTGTTGTTGAAGGAGCCTGGGTTTATGAAGAAATAAATGCCAGTTTGTCTCTTTGCTGCAGGTGTCTTAGCACTCTAGCTTAAACAGCAACTGGACACGGCCTGCTGTGAAGATGATGACCATGGGCTTGTGTGGATACATGAAGCCTGGAAGTCAAACCACCACATTTTGACTCATGCCTGTGGCATGGGCAGACCAGAGCACCATTTCAGCTCTGCGTGAGCTGCCTACAAACCAGCCTGCCATTGCAATGCCACCTGGATAAACGACAAGAGTAACTCTCTGCCTGGTTATTCATGAAATCATGGTTGACCAAGAGCAAAGCTGACAGACAACGCATATCTTTGCAGCGTAGTCTTTTTGTAACAGCAGAGGATGAGACTGCATATGTACTGAAGTTGCACTCTCTGGAAAGGAAACTGTAGAATGAATTAGGCAGAAGAAAAAATTATCCTAATGATTTCCTTTGCTGGACAAATCAGTAGACTATCAAGAGTAAAATTAAGACTTCAATAAATTATCCATTCCTTAAATTTTTCTATCAAATAACAGCTCTGAAAGTATATGCTGTAATACAAGTGCTAAGCTACTTTTCTCATCAAAGAAACAAGTACATGAAAGCATGTCTTCAAAACTAATAAAAAAGTGACTGTTTGCTGTGCCACCAGATAAAAATAGCTGATTTTTTCTTCCTGCTATTCAAAAAGTATTTTTGCTTATTATATTAATTTTATTCTAAGACTAAGATTTTGTCAGGATTTTAAGAAACAAAACACTATTCTTTAAAAGCAAGACATTAAACAGACATTACCCTCACAGCCTACAGACTTGGACATTTGGAAGAGACTTGTTTCTGAACTCTTGCTTTTACTCAGCCTCTCTTGCTGTTATTTAGATGCAATGATGTATTGCTTTGGATTCCGGATGAATAAAGAGCCCTTGGCACAACCTCATCTCAGCCATATTAAAAATGCTTCTTCATTCCTCTGTCTGCCAATAGCTGAGCTCCTCACTTGCCCCAGATCAATACTATAATATAGATTGTACAAACTTAGGTATTGACTGTGTGAGGCTTCTATTCTACTGTGAAAAATTGAGAAGAGCTTAAGAACCACATTAAAACCAAGGCGTTAAAAACAGATGACAAACAACACACAATCAAGATTCCCAGGCTATTAACATTTCCTGCATAGATTAATGAAATCTGTTGAATTTGTGTCTCTTACATCTCAGAGCTTACATCTGACTCCGAGTCATAAGTAAAAACCTTATCTGATATCAAAAATAAACAGGAGTAAGCAAAGGCTGGAGGAGTTCACTGATTCTCAGGGTTGGTTATTTTTACATGTGTTTATGAAACCGTTCTAGATATAAGTTAACCTTTTACTCCTTAGAAAATTGCTACACATGCTGTGGTTTAGATTTTTTAAGTTAGAAACAAGATGTGTTTGAGATAGTTGACTATTTTCCATCACAGCCTCTGTCACTGCTTGTGCCTGCACCAACATCCCTGCTTGCACACTCTCATGGTTAGATCCCAGTGACTTCAGTCAACGGACAGACCCTCTTTAGCATCTATGGGTTTTTGATCTTAAACTTGCAGTATAATACTCACTTCATACAGGAAAATAGCCGTGGTTGATGCTTTAGGTTACATCATTGCACTGCTGTGAGATTCTGAGGCTAAGGAAAGAAGGGTCAGATCTTCAGCACCTCCAAGTGACATTTCAATCACCATCAAGAGAACAAAATGGCTCAATACCAGCTGAAGGTCTTGTCCCTAGAGGGGTGCAGGTAAAGCACACACAATCTCACCACAATAACTGAGGCGAGAAATGGCATGTTTTTAGGGTGCGAATGGTTTTTGTGAAGGAACTGTGATAAGAAGTCATTTCAGCCTTTCTTCCACAGCAAAACATCTGCTTAGTTTCACATCTTAAGACATAAAGTGCATAACACAAAGACTGCAGAAAACATGCCTACCTTTGCACACACAGACACAAATACTTGTACAGTTGCTGCCAACTTGTTCAGACACTTTTTTGATGATGCATCTCCTGTCAACAGGGATGCAGTTAAGCTGCTTCCTATCTATTGAATAGTACTATACTACCTGCTCTAGCTATTTCCTATAGCCTGTAACAGTCCAACCACAGTATCACATAAAACTTTCACCACTGATCCCTGGTGTTTAATGCTAATTTCTTTGTGCTTACTAAGAGAAATTGCTATTGACTGCTTTCATTAGGAAACTATTGACCCTTATCTACTGGAGCATCCTGGAGAAGAAATTCACTAAATGTGCCCATATTTCATTCTCTGAACATCAAGGTAGGAGAGTCATGCTGAAGGATACGGTTTATTTAATCCAAAATTAAAATTTTATAGGCTACATTACCTAAAGTAAATTGCTTAATACATTCAGATGAACAGCTGCTTCCTAAGTGTTTGGCTTCCATGTTTTCAAGACCTAAATTAAGCTACACAATAGAACATCACTGCTAGCACCGCAGACTTCCAAGATTCCTAAATTTAAGAGGCAGAATTTAGGTTCAGCAAAGCAGTGATTTTCGATGCATTGCTCTAATACAGCACAAGACTATTACATCCTTCCCAGTTTAATTTTCCTTTAGTAATAGCTTTTTCAGTATACATTTTACATACTCATGAACTGCATAGCAAAGAGATGTCTAACAACTTAGCTGTATTCATATTTGCCACTTGCTATTAATTATATGTAAAACCACCAGAGATCCAATGTGCCCTAAAGGTTTTGGAAGTTGGACCTAATGCTGATTCGGTTACTCTTATGTGCCAGACAAATACATCTCACCAATGTAGAACAATTTTAGCATGGTGAGGGAATCCAGCCAGATCAGTCTTTGTGTGTGATATTGTCCTGGTTGTGCACAGATCCATGCGTCACAAGTCAAACGTAAGGAAAAGCCCTGCGCTTCAGAAAGTCAGGACCTAGCAACACTGCCACAAAAAACATGAGATTTGTTCACATCCCTGTCATCAATAATTTGTGCATCTCTGCAAACTCCCTTCAAGTCAAGCTGAAGGATGCAACATCATATTCACTAATAAATGCCAGTGGCACATAACATCTGCTAACCCCTTATAACCAAACACAAATATAACTTTTTGAACCATGGCACAAATTTATTTTGCATGATTTTGACCATTTACCTGCTTTCTCCTCACTAATCTATCACCTCCTTGAACAGAAGCCTGAGGAAAAGGTGTGAATGTTCACTCCAAAATGCTGACCCACTTCTATCAATTGCTCTTTTAAGTTAATTTATTCCCTTTTAAACAAATATATAAGTGGAGCACAGTAGAGCATTATGTGTTGAGTAGAAAGCCATGCCATAAAATGAGAGGCATACAAGAATTTATAACACCTTTGAAAAACTTCCTTGCAGTCTATCTCTTATCACACTCATCCCCTTAAGGCTTCTCATATTACAAAACGTCGAGTTTCAGATAGTCACCATTGTTTTTTATTAATTCACTTGGAATTGTGAAATTGTTTTTTCAAAGTTATGGCAATCTGTAACACAAAACAGTCTGTTTGCATGCTACACTGCTGTAAGAATATGTATAGAAAAATGTATATGCCAAAGCTATTTTATATTCCAGACTCGTGGCAGGGATTTTTATGTGACCAGTAGAGGCACATATCGGAAAAACAGTGCAATTTACTATAAGCCTGATTATATACCTTACCCACAAATTAATCTCATTGAGATTTAGTTCAGCATTCCAAACTTTTATGCATGTGTCTGTGTGGTTATATTATTGATATAATTATTGTTTAGTTCAGTTCTGGTTGCATTCAAACACTACAATTAGAATGAAGCCCAAACATGCTGTGCAAACACCTACTGTATCTTCTTGCACTGGCAAGCACAGAGTCTGGAAAAACACCCAGGAAGATGTGAGAAAAACAGAACAAAACAGTGAAAAAAGCAGACACATTTCTCATCAATGCTTCTTTTTCCTTCCAAACTGTTGTGCCATTTCCTTTTGCATGAAATCTTTGAAAGTTTAAGTAAAGTACAGCACTTCTTATAATAAAATAAACCACTGCCTTACACCATTGCATCATTATTTTTGACTCTTTCTTGTCATTGCCATTATTTAAAGACCCAAAGCCTTCTGGGATTGTTAAAATGAACTTTAGTGATCTCTGCAGGCATTCAAGTTCATAATGACCTTTATTAATCACATCTCTTTTCCCAACATTCATTACAGAAGTGCACTTAACTCTGCCTCCTCATTTCTGATGTCAATAAAGATGCCCATTGCTTCAGGTTTGGCCTTACCCCCAAACGTCCCCAAGCACAGCCTACTGTGCCAGCCTGCTTCTCACTCCATGGGTCATGAGCCCTTGCTCGTGGAGGTGTGCATCCCTATACTCACATGCAGTGCCTCTGCACAGCTTGAGTATTGCAGAAATAAGCAACAGGAAGACTAATTGATTAATTGCTTTTCCAAAAAAAGGGACAAAAATATCTGAAGCTCAATTTCCCAAATGGTCAGGTAGCAGCCTGAAAAACTCTGACTGAGCTAGTGGGGTTGTGGGACCAGATCACACTTTCCAAAAGGAGAGAGACAAATATAGGGCACAGCCATTTATTAAGCTGGTTCCAGTCATTTATTAAGATGCCTCCTCTCACTTGCAACATTCCTTTGAAAAATGGTCATAATACATTGTTACAGCCACCAGACTCACATGGTAGGAACGCAGTGAGGATTAAGCAATTAATGATTATGTTTTCTTTGAGACTCTTCTAGGAATGCTACTCCATGTATTACTAGTAGTAATCATAAGAACAATTACTGCTGTGTTACTTTCAATACAGACTTGTTCAAAAACTTTACTGATTTAAACAGAATAACCAGAAGAGGTACAGTTCTTGCGTAACTTCTGATAAGAGATTTGCAAGCTCCTGGCAACTGATTTAGAAAATCTTTAATGTACTCTGCATGCACCGTTTTGTAAGATAAGCTACCAAGAAAATGATTATTTGAACTTTCTCAAATGTCTTTAAAAAAGCCTTGCACTGTAAAAGAACTAATCTGTACCTCCATTCATGCATTTCCAAGGCTTGTCAAAAAGTTACATTTGCTTACACCAGAATTTCCACATTCTTCTGCAAAACATATCTTCACTCTGGACATAATGACATTACAAGGGCAAACGAGATAAATCAGCAGCAGATGTTGTTTCTGTGCCCCTCTGCAAGAATTCCTGCCAGCTTGCTTTTCCTACTCAAAATCTGGAAGAAGTTTTGGCTCTGATGTCACCTTGCCTAGGCAGCTCTGGAGCCTTTATGCTGTCTAGCATTATTACCACCAACACAATAAGCACAGCTACACCTCCATCTAATGTTATTCACTGCGTGTTCTTGCTGTCTGCCAGTATTATGCTGTTATAAGTGGTGGAGGAAGAAAAGGGTAAGCAAGAGGAATAACAAACAGGGTTTTCTTGGAATAATGTTTCTCAGCCTTGGACTGATAATGGGCTGCAGTCAAATATATTCCTGTCATGACTGGCACACGAAGCTGTCTAACTTTGTAACATTTGTTTTACTAATTGAACAATCAATTATTTACATAGATTACAGCACTGCATACAGACACCTGTTTGAATTTACAGAGTCTCTGATCCCTCAAGCAACAAAACAGGCTCTAGTTTCCATTAGTGATACCCTCTTGTGCTGTTTCAGCTTCTTGGACTTTGCCTCTGCTCCTAAATACCACTTTGCATGGCCAAAATAACTTTAACACCTATGCTCCTTAATTTCCTCCTCTTGCAAAGTACTGCAAATCCTTCTCCACTTATAAGCATACTAACAGGGTAAATTAAAACGTTAAGTTCAGCACTCTGCACTGCTTTTTGTCATGATAAAGAATGGTTCATTTGCTCAGACAAATGCATTGAAACTCACTACTTGACTCTAAAATCTGTGTTTATCACTGAGTCCACACTGTGAACTGCAGAGAACCCACCCAACAGACAAGAATCATCCATCCTGAGGTGCAGTGCTTCAAGACCACCACAATCCTGAGTCTACACCCATTTATGCAGCCATCAGAAAATTCTCTGCTTTTCCTTCCTGCAACGACAGCCGGTCTGCCTGCCCAGAGAAAGAATGAGTCTTTGTTCTGTGTGAGCCCACAGCCCACTAGCCTCAAGCTCCAGTCACTCATCCAGGGCTGAAGGTCAGCCTTGGGGGCACTATTCCTGCCAATGTGCAACACCTCACATCAAAGCTGAGCCCACAGGTTGTGTAGATGTAAGCAGGCATCGGGCCATACAGATAATGATTTTCAAGGTGAGATGCCTCAGTCAACAGGACACTCTTTCTGAAAGATAATTCCCAATTTTTTAGTAACCTTCCTGCAATTTTGGTTGCATATGGGAGCTACAAATGGATTTTACATAAACGAACTGAGACACTTCACTTGGGTCAAACACACTACTGCCTCTACCCTGCTCTACTTTGGTGATGAAAACAACTGACTTGGAAGAAGTAACAGACTTTCCATACACACAGGCTTGAACAGGTTATTACCATGGGATTACCAAGTGCAAATTTCACATCCTGAAGTCCTTGCTAATACCACCTTCTTGTTAAATACGTAAGTAAATAAATAAATAGGTAAAAAAAATAGCAAAATGTCTCAAAAATAGCCTTGAGTCAAGGCAGGAAACTTTGACACTCCCTCCCCCAAACATACAATGACATTTTAAAAATCCTTCTCAGATTGCTCCTTGCATTTGGCCTGAGAGTCCTTGAAAGGCCCTACTCGTACTGAAACCTGTGGGAAAACCATGATTTGACTGTTACTCTGTGAATATACACACAAACACACTTTTGAGGATGCACCTCATAAGGGTTTTAGGAAATGAGTCCTGAGCATGCTTTCAAAAAATAAAAATAAAAATAAAAAAAATTATTCATGGTTTGTTTGAGAATTGGAAAAAAAAATTGAGAGAAATTCTTCCTTGCGTAGCTGTTGTACCCCAACCGTGAGTAGACAGGCACACAGGAGGCCCTCCCAACACGTCCCAGAGGTGCCCCCACAGAGGGAGTTCCACTTGGTGGGAAACGAGGGAAAGAGAGATGGGATGGAAATAAACTAAAGCCAGAGCCAAACTTTCCCCCAGAACTGCTGAAGGCTATAAACATGAAGAACAGAAACCCTAAGCTGAGTTTGATGTGTTTGGGGCAGTTTGGCTTGGCATTGCTACGCCAACAGCAGTGAATGTAGCTCTGATATGGGAACCCTGTTTTCAAACTTTGGAGCAGTTCTCCTTCAAAAATAATGGTCAGCCCGGAGGCAAACACGAGACAAAGCACAGGATGACACTGAACATGCAGGAGAAATATTAGTAATCAGGGCCCCATCCAGCAGTTTAATCCATTAAATTGCAAAACTTCAGCCCAATGAAGTATGATTTTGTCTCAGACATAGGCTCAGCTTCAAGAGAACAAAAGTAATTAATCATTGCTCTCAGTATCCAAGCACTTACACCAGGTGAGCTACTAAAAAACCCAAATATCTCCTCTAAAGTAGCCTACTAACTTACTTAGGTAAACAAACCTGGCTCCCCACCAGTGCAATCCAAATCAAAAGTAACAAATGGTTATAAATGCAGGGTTAGCAAAATTTATAACAAGTCCTCAAATTATTTTACCTCCCTCTTCTACTAATGTATACAGGTATTTTTGCCTGAAAGTACTCCTGGCATTGGTATATATACTCCAGTGAAACTGAGAATGAAAGAAATAAAATAAACAGTTTTTCCCCCTACATCTTCATGAAAATATTTATTGCTAAATCAGGTAAGATAGACTATTGTAGAAAAGTATGTAAGGCTTTTTGAAAGATGCAAGAGTATTTGTCTGTAGTGTGTGGGAACTGAATTCTAATTGATTTTATGACACAGTAAAAGCCAAGTACTCATTTCCTGTTTCACTTTTCCTAACCCTGATTCCTACAGAGGAATTCAAGTGTTCCACATGCTTAAGCAGCTATCAGTAACATGATTAGCAACATTCTTGCTTTTTTTGATGAATGCATACTTTGGGCATGATTGAGTGTTCAGGAGTCTTAAATGATTAAGGAGACAAAAAGACAGACAGTGACAAGCAGAGAAAAAAGATAAGAAATGGATTACTCTCTATGAAACTGAAAACTCGTCTGGAGACCTTAGGCTTTCAAGTTCATTTAAACATTAACGAACTTTACATTTGAAATCATATCTAGGACGACAAGCGATAGGATTACACAGCTAAATCTATATACATTGATTTTGTCTCAGTCACAGATGCACACTGTGCAGTATTGGAAAATCTGCTAAGAAGATAAGGTTATGACCAAAGCAAATAGCATGCAGCCATGGTTTAGGTAAATGTCTCTGTATCTTTAAAAAAACCCCAACAACCTCTCCCTCTCAAAAAACCCAAAACATCCACAAGTGTTAGGCACAAACCCTTCTTGATGTTGACATTTTATTCAGAGGCTGCTACAGTACCTGTGTGAATCATTGTTGCCAGAAAACGTGCTTTGATTGATTGTTTTTAAAAGTAACCATGTAGCTCTACATTTTAAAATCACGATATTGTTCTTTACAAAACAAGAAATTTGTGTTGTGTATCTCAAGACACTCTTCCTATGCTCTCAGCTCAAACAAGCCTATGAGTCAATAGTTCACCATTACTTTTAAATCAGTATGTTTATATCCCTCAGATTCTTGACTTCTACATAAAACACTATCTATTTTTTTAAATGATGGAGAAATTAACTCACTAAGCAGCTCAAGAGACATGTAATGCCATGTCTTCCTCCATACCTACCCTCAAACAAGTAGTCTTCAAGAGTCCTTGGGTGAGAGTTCACAAACTCAGGAAATGGACAATACCGCATCATTCCTATTTACCTTTCTTCCTTCAGGTCTTTAGCATATGCTTCTTCAGGATAACCAAAAACTGCTGTAGGCTATGGATTTAATAGAGTAAAGCAGAGAAGACACCTTCCTAATGATTTATGGCTGCAAGTTTGGATCTCATTTGGAAAACCTCCAAAGGTGGATGCCAGCTAACTCTAATTTGAACAAGTCCTGTTTTATTTCAGGTATGAAGTCAAAGGCAACAAGATGTAACTCCCAGCGCAACCATTTGGAACCCTTGGTTCATGAACTGCTACCCTTTAACTGTACTAGAAAGGTGTACAACAAGGTATTTTGATGCAGCTGACCTACTAATTTTTTAGTTTTTTTCATTCTGAAAGGAGCTATGTGCAATAAGGTTGCATACCATTATGCTACATAACATTACTCTAACAGGGAAGTATGTTATCACAGACAGTAGCGATCTCCCTGGCACCTTTTATTTGGGTCTGCTGAGTACACCTCATTAACACAAACAGAACCTAAAAGGCCCAAACAGTGTACAACATAGTATGAACCTCTGCTTTGTTACATGACTATGGTTTACCCAGCCATGGTGAGAAAAAGTTGACACTATTTAATCACTTAACTTCATTTTCTATCTCCTGATACGAAGCAAATTTAAGAAAATTAACTCCTTGTAGAAAATATCAGAATGCACACATCCCCTCACTTCGAGCTAGAGGTTTGTCTTTCCAGCTCCCTACTGTCATCCCACCTCTGTGTTTCTTGGCTTCTGACCTTCAACAAAGTGATAATGAGGGGATGCACACCGTCAGTGCAAAGTCAGGGAGCAGCAACCTCCATATCCTGATGCTACAAGCCATCCAGCCTCTAAATTTACTGACTTAGAAGTGGGCATTCAAAACCAACAGACAAAACTCATACATCACACTAGAGCACACAGCTGAACTGTGGTCTTAGATCTGTAGCATAACCCAAGTACAATCTTTAGGTCTCGCTTGTAAAAAGCACAGAACTAAATCTATTGAAACATACATTTATATATAAATAGAAAAAATGGGGCATCACTGCAAAGGAAGCAGGTCCATGTGTTAACATGTATGCATATTTTAGGGAGTGTGGGGGAAGACAGGAAGTAGTACAGCTTTTAGGGTTTACATTTTTCAACCTGAGTTTAGAGGGAAGGGTTATTTATAGTGTCACTACATACTTTTGAATTTAAATTATAAGCATCAAAATAAACAATCTTACAGAGCCCCATATGTTCTGATGCACATACATTGCATGTGATGCGATCACTTATGAACTTTGGTAATCTACAATTATTATAGTAAAACCTGACCTCTGAGTAATATCGGAGCAATCTCTGAGATGCACAAATTGATTCAAGAAATAACTTAGTGACAATGACATAGATTTCCAAATTTTACTTGGAAAGAACCCTCATAATTTTTACTGAATTTCTGATATACTGACACATATATCCAATGGGGAAGGGACAGAAATTTAAGATGGAATTTTAAGACATGCAGTAATTCTGCACATGGACAATGACCTGTATTGGGGTTAAGAACTGAAGCAAAAACACTTTGCATATTTGAACCTTTACCAGCTTCCTAAAGGTTAGAGCAGTGATCCAAGAGAGATATAACTGAAGAAGAGATGTATTAAAGTATAAAGAGACAATATTCAGAAGAAAAGCTAGATGACCAAAAGAGGCAGAGTATTCCCCAAAGTTGTTGGATCAAATTCTGCTCTCAGTTTCCCTGGGTATAAATCTAAAAAAAAACCCTATCAATTTCAGTAGAAGTGTACTGAATTTATACCACTGTAAATTAATGATTTTTTTAAACACAATTAATACAAAAGATTTGTGCTTGTTGAAGAAAGTACAGGAGTAGGCAAAAAAGTCAGCAGCTGTCTGCAGAACTTTAGGACTTAAAGAAAAATTGCGAAGTTCTGCAAGAAGTTGCCAATGAGGTAAGAACACTGAGGTAAGATGAATTGATCTTTGACCACTGTAAGCTCCTAAACTAACACTTTTCAAACTATGTATTATCTCTAGTTTTGCAGAAATACTTAAAAAACCCCAACAGCTAAACCCAATGATATTGCAGTGGTAGAGTAAGAAATTTAAAGTATAGGCAAAAGCTGTGTAATCCATGCAAAGGCATGTGAAATAAATGAGGGAATTTTACTGCATGAAAACTGCATTTCCCCCATCTTTTTCAGATAAAACTGTTTATCTTTGCTTGTAGGATTTTCCCAGTAGTTACAGAAGATAAGTGTTTCTGTACCGAGTGGAGATCATGTGCTTTATGAAAAAGAAATAGCTATATTAAGACCTGGATAATCCCAATCCCCATCACTTGTAAAATCATAGTTTTACTTTAGATTTTAAATCCCTCAGGAGGTTCAGATTAATGCTCCAATAGCACATGCATAACATGTTTACTCTGCTCACAGGTCACTCTTTAAGCTACTTGAATACTCCAACATCTGGACAAGCCAAGCACCGATTAACCAGGTCAGCCCATATACATACAGTCTTTGTCTCATCACTCTTTCTTTAATAAATATTGGCAAGATCCCCTTTGCATAGCTGCACAGACCCTTCATAGTTTTCCCAATAGCTGTCATCTTGCCATCTTGCATTAATGAATGCAATGAGACCATATATCAGCCAAGACTTTCATCATTTTCCCTATCTCGTTGCCCATTTATTTTTTTTTTAAAGAAAAAGCCTACAAACACCTGAAGCATAAAGAATAACCAGCCAAGCACAGGGCTTACTTGAATAAATATGCCAAGCGAATGCCCTTCAGGCATTGGGGTTTGACAGAGACCCTTTCAGCAATGGAATAAATAGCCATACTGTTGTTTGATTGGAAAATGATTCTCTTATTTAGCCCCTGCTTCATCAGTGCTTGGCTGCACTCTGAACGCAGGGTGAGCAGCTCCTCTGGGGTGCACCACGCATGGTAGTTTAGCTGTCAAACGCTCCATTGTCCAAATTACGCTGCTGCCGCGCACTTCCCGCGAAGAAGAAACAATTTACTGTGGTGTTGTGCCATCAGTCTTCCAGCCCCTAGTACAGTTAGTTTGCCGGTATCAAAAGCTGATTAACTTACTGGGGGCATTCAAACGCTTCCTCGAATCGCCTGTCACATAGTTGCCACGATTTCTATTCACTGTCTTGTCAGTACGGTGTGATAATGGGAGATAAATACTGAGTGTACAGCACACAAAAGAATTGCTCTAAAACACAGTGTAGCATCAAAGCTGGGCTGCAGATACTTTGACAATTAGACAATAAAAAGAAACAACTTAAAAACCCTAATACTTTGTCTGGTGCTTTCTTTTGAGATAAAGGGTGCAGACGTAACACCATGACTTAGAAAAGGTGCACCTTTCATTGCTAAACCTATTTATCACAGGCAGCAACCACAGTAGGGTACAGATTGGCTAAAAATATACAGTAGACCCCAGGCTATGGAGCTCATGTCTACAGGCGATATAGGGGGAATATATTCATTAAGCAAACACAGATACTTTTCAATGAAGACTGCGCACAGTTGGTAACCTATTTTTAAACATGCATGTTAAGCCTTACCCGTGATGTTATCTAAAAGCATGCTCTGACACACAAGTAACCTGGTGAATAGCAGATTTAGGAAGAGGAAGATGGCAAAAGGCATCAGTAATGAACCATTGTTTTTTTTTTTCTTTTAAATGTGAAATTGTATTACATAATGCTATTGTTCAACGATTTTGTAGCTATAAAGACCACCTCTTGATTAAAAACTCAATGCACTATTCATTATAGTACTTTAGTGGATTAGTTATACAAATCCAGGTTCCAAACAGTCTTCAATTGTATAATACTCTGACAATCTCAGCAAACCAATATGCTTAAAGTGCAAGTTCTGTTTACTTGCAGCTGCCTTTGTATGCTTGCAAAAAGCACCAGCCACCCAAGAAGAGCTTCAGTAATTGCCAGCTTCTGCCTTTGTCCAGCAAATGCACAAACCACTTCCCAGCCCAAGAGCAGCACATGCTTCACTGTCCTGCCCAAACGCACAGCTTTTCTTTCCTCCTGGTGCCAAGCTGATCCCTCTGCTTGGGGCAGGGTAATGGATAGACAGGTAGCCAAAGAACCGAAAAATTCAGTTTGGCCTGAGTCTGGAGCAAATCTTGAGAAACTCTCATCAATCAGTTAAGAAGGAAGATTAAGGTGCGTTAACAGGCAAAGTGAGGAGCTTCGTGCTGCTGCTACTTCTACTTCTGGTTTAGGGCCTCTGGTGACAAAGAAAGGTCTTCCTCATCCACCTCTTGTCCATCTGGCACCTTCTACAAGCACTAAAAAATCATGCCATTTTTTTAATGTATTAATTCCCTTTAGTTATTAAATCACACCTGAAATCTAACATATGGGGAGCAATCTGCAGATGGTAGGGTGAGGAGAGTTCAGTATTTTACTCTGTACATGTGCTTACTGGAGGTCAAATAGGGAGTGATATTGTTGCATCTGGGAAAGGAGGACATGAGAACAAAGCTATATTCTAAACCTGCCACTTTATGCATCAATGCAGGAGTTTATAAATTTGAAAATAACAGCAACAGGGAAATTTAATGCTGCACTCCTCAAGCTGCTGGGCTGGAGGACACTTTACCACATTGAAATATATACAAATAGAAATATATCGGAGATATGCTACTACCTCAGCAGATTTTTTTGCCAGAGCTGGTAGGTTTTTTGCTTACTACCTGGGCAGTACAGCGGCTTTACTCTTTCCTGGTGGTCCATCACCAGCCTCAGCAAGAGTCACTGAAAGTCACCCCAAGAAGGTGGTTCATTTGCAGCTAGTGCATCAGCTACCAGAGCAGCCCTATTAACAAGCCTTTGCCTCAATTAAGGAGTGACTTTGAAAAAGTAGGTTGTTAAGATGGAGGAAGGTTGACTTTGTGCCACAAACCAACAAGAGAAGCAAAATAAAATTTCATGAGACTCTTAACGGGAAGGTAAGAATTTGGATATGAAATAATAGTACCTTTCATGTGTGCTCTGCTCCTATTCCACACCTTCAGTGCACTCTCTGGAAAAGAGAGGTTTAATTAAGAAACTGTGCAAGTCCTGTGCAAAGGTATGTGATGATCCACAAAAGCACATTCCACTGGGAGCTGCTGATAGCAGAAACTTCATTTTCAGCAGACTGAAGCCTCCCAGTTTTGTAGGAAATTAGCTAATAAACCAAAACAGATGTTGCATGACCTGATAAAGGAGGAAGGTTGCTGTCTTTCTTTCAAGCAAAGACAAACTGACAGCCAAGACTGCAGAGTTTTAGGGTGCATAGGAGCAATAAATGTGTGGTACCTTTACACTGTTGGCCCTCACCGGGCCACAAGAGCATAAATCACACCCTAGCATGCTGGATCGGCTCCTGTGTTGAATAACATTGCAGCTGGGGTGGTGCGGGGGAGACCTGTCATTCCCAACACTCATCTCCTTCACCTTGACCATCTCTAGAGACCCGTGGGTGTTTACAGATGGCCTTTTGAGGTCATCTCAGGTTCTCCAGCTTGTGTTTTTCCAGTGTGCCATGTACTTAACAGGCGCTGGCTAGCTTTAAACTGTGCAGAATTTACTCAGGTACACAGCACAAATGAGATAACACCTACCTTAAACTACATTGTCTTTCCCTCTGAAGACTCTGCTCTGAGGGCCTGTGCATCAAAGCCTTTTCTAACTTTTGCAACTGATTTTATGAAATAAGTGGAGCTTTCAGTGAATTCAGCTTAACTGCTAGAGCTGCTAAGAAGCTAAAAAGAAGGTACATATCTGAAATATCTAATTTGAAAGTCAGGTGCATATAGTAAGTGCTTGAATTTAACTAAAACCAGCTACTGGGATTATTACTCAGCTAGAAAATGTAACTGCTTAGCACTACCTCTAACACACCACAGGGATCTGCCCAGTTCAGAAAAGAAAAAAATCAGCAACCACAATGCTTTTTAGAAAATAACAATGAAACCTTAAACCCCTAAGATGACAGTCTTGAATCCCTTTATCAGTGTAGGGGACTAATCACAACTGGAAGTTATATCCTTTTCAGCCTTCTCTTTCTGTCTCTGTTTATCAAGAACAGATAGCTAAAAACATCCTGAAAGCATTGGAGAGTTGCTGCACTTATTAAAAAGTCAGACCCACTATTGAGCCCCTCTTCCAAGCATAACTTAATCTTTCCTGGCAGAACCATCTTTAGGGATATCCTTTCACACATGAGGACACAAAATGTGTCTGTAGTTACGGCCAGGTTCTGTGGATCCTTTCCCAAACTCCTGTTCTTTTTTCCACGTTAGTTTCTTTCCCCTATCAAATATAATTTATTACTATTTTAAGCTTAGCTTAAGCTCAACAGCTTAAGTTGTGATTACTATTATATAAAGGTGAAGATTTGACATCAGATGTTACCAGAAATACAATAATGAGAAATACTAATAGAAGGGGAAAGGAATTGAAAGAATTATTTATTGAAGTTATTTAGTCAGTTAAGCTTAAGCATGTGGTGTGTTTGTTACACAGGCTTCTGTTCACATTCTGTGTCTTTATTTTAATCTTAACTCCTGTGGCTGGTAACATTCCTCCTTCCGCCCACTCCCAGCCTGCTCACTGGTATGGGACATACACCAGAGCCTGACACTATGGAAGTGACCACAGGGAGCTGGTGTATATGGTGTGCTGACCTTGTTTTTTTTTAATGAAAATCTTTCTACTCCATAGTTCATTTGCTGAATTCTTTGCTCTTACCATAGTTCCTCTGGGCAAAGCAGAAATGCATTCTCAGTGTTACCATTTGGATAACGTTACTACCAGGTCTTGAACAGAAAACAAAAAAGCTGGTTTGAAATCTGTCCCAAACAGATCTCTTTCTTGTTGCTTTTCTAATGAAGGAGTTACTCTAGTTCTGCAATACAACTAAGCATATTTTTTCAACTAGTTAAGTACACATACCTCCTGCTTTCCAGAAAGCTATGCCTTTTCATGGTAACAATCTTTCAATGTCTTCCTGTCTCATCTATTTATTAACACTGGGCAGAAAAAACAAACCGACATCTCTGTTAATATACAATATGAAGTCCTTAAATAAGGACATACCAATACCTCTCTCTCATCATTATCATTTGATGAGACAGAAGCAAGACAACATAGTTCAAATAACCCTGTGTTTTATACAAAGACTATTGCATATCGCAAATTACATATGTTGTATCATCAGGTGTCCAAATCGATTGCAATCCAGTCACTGTGAAGCCAGTATACAACCAGTCACTATGCCAAAAAAGAAGTACAAGATTTTAGATGGCATAAAAATGAAAAGAGGACTGGAACAGTTTTGCCACCAAAATCTAGTTGCTTAATTTTTCATTCCCAAGTAGTGTGAGATGGAGTTTCTGCTGAGCCTGCATTGCCTTGCTTGAATGCCAACTGCTGGTGTGCTTTTCAAGAAGGCATTTTTTTTCCACAGTGGGCAGGCTTCCCATTCCAGTTGTGATGGTTTGGGGTTTTTTTGAAAAAAAAATAAAGGTGTCCACAATAAATTTCAGCTGGCTTCCTTAGATGACCTAGGAAAATTATTCAAAACCGTACTCAGCTCTAGAGAGTCCCAGAAAGAGGATCAGGAGGAGCAACTTTATTCCCAATGAAAGTAAGAGCTCTTTTAAAAAAATCTGCCTTAAGGACCGTTATTTTATTCCCCATCCTATGCTGTAGACTCTGCCAGTAAATTATGGATGGGTCTGTACCGCTAAAGTAAGTTTAAGGTCTTCAAGGATCAAAGGCAGAAAAGAAACAGGTACAAATATTGTTTTAACTGACATCTGACTTTATGGGAAATTTCATTTTAAAAAGTATATATATAAGTTATCAAGACATTTCCATCAGTATAATGAGTATAATGAATGTTACTTTTCTAAACAGCCCCGAGATGAAAGACTCCATTTGTCCACTTCATGGTCAACATATGCTAAGTGAACACCTATTACATTGAAATGTTACAGCCATTTTTAACCTTAAAAAGATCCTGAACTTATTTGTAAGAACAACCAAAAGAAAAAAATTAAAAATATGAGGGCTAATGATTTAAAAAACCCTGTATTTAAAAATGTTTTCTCCCTCTCAAATTCATTATAGGTCACCTTTTTTTCTGGAAGCCCTGATGAATGATCTTTGAGCATTTTGATACTACTCCACTTTTATTTATTATTTAATCTGGCATCTTTTTCTAACCTGTTACATTAAAACTTCTGAGCAGTAAGGAGGTGAATAGCTTGTAGCTGTCACCCGCACCTTCCTAAATGTATTCCACATAACTGTATTTTCCTGCACCGCGTTTATTTCAGCGTAAGGACTCAAAGTAGAGCATTTCTGATGTTTTATTATGGACAGATGTTCTGTAAATTACAAAGGATTTTATAGACTATAAGAAGTGATTTACAGGCAATCTGCTTTCTTAAGATAACTTACTAAAGGTGTTTCCTCTATGCCACAAGGCTTGCAGAAAGAATTTTGAATTTAAACAAGATTAAAGTTATGATAATAGAGTCCCATTATGAAACCTGTTCCTGGCAAGTTATAATGAGAAAGAGGAATAAAGCTGTATGTCTTTGTTTATGATAAAGGCTTTTTTTTTTTTCCTTTCAATTTCTCTGTCCCTAATTCATGCAGGTGATCACAGTGATATGACACAACAAATAACAATACTATGTTATTCCTCCCTAGAAATCTTATTTATTTATTTGCAGAAAAAAGGTTACTGGCATTTGGTCAATTTGCCTTTTAAGCCAGTAATCAATATTTGAAACTATGATCAACGCCAGTTGAATAAGAAGCATTCACTTAACAAACTGAGGGTCTTTTTATTTAACTTTCAATTGTTTAAAACTAACATTTTTCATGTTTCTTTCACAGGTGGGAAACCTGGAAAATACTTTAAGACAGAAAAAAAAATCCAAAACACAAAAAGAACCAAGATAATTTTTTGAACCTCTGTGCTCGCTGCCACTTACACCTGTTCTGCAAAACAGCCAGGGAACAGTGCACAGCATAGATGTCTCAAGGAAACCTCCTTTGTGTTGCTTAACAAAACCAAACCTGTTGTCTTTTAATGTGATAAAAATGCCACACTGTTGATCGGGAACAAAACCCTACAGTCGCTGTCCACCACGCTTGCTATTTCAGAGCCAAAGCAATACCCTCAAAAGGCAATCAGCCGTAGATCTGCGCAGGCACTAAGCCATTAGTCATCCCCGAGGCCTCTTTCATCGTGCAAGAAAAGCTCCAGAGTGGCGGAGAGTAAGTGCAATTCTTGAGAAGTTAAGCTCCCAAATATGCAGAGACCTGAGGATCTCACCATTTGGTACCATGTTTGCAGTGAATCAGCGCTGGGGGGGGGGGGGGGGGGGGGGGGAATGTGCCGTGATGCTGTACTTTCCTTAGGACAGAAACCAAAATGGAACAGTGATCTCATCCAGGATGGCAAGTCCTTTGTGTCTGACCTAAGCACAGAGCTATATTTCACAGTTACTTCAGTGCCTCCCATTCTACATATACCCTGTGTCTAAAAGCTCAAACAGCAATGCTCCTGAGAAGTTTAAAGCCAAAGCAAGATTTTCTTCAAGTCAACTTGCACATGACTCAAAGCAAAAGACAAAAATATGTGGTTACGACTCCTGCAAGAGAGAGAGTTTTTAATCATCAATTATATCTTTACACTGTATTTATCTTCTGTGAAAACAAACCTGCTGAGCTGAGTGTGAGGAACACAGAATGCACTGTGCACACACAGTTAAAAGCAACCACATGGTGCTGGGAATCCTGAAGTAACAAAAAACTGGAATACGAACAAAAAATAACCTGACTCTCCTCCATTCGCAACACCTAAAACAACAGGCTGTGAAAATGGTATCATTAAAAAATAACAAGCGCACGCTCACCAGGGGATAGATCAGGGCAAACTGAATAAAAAATTCTTCAATCATTGCTGAAGTAGGTCAACCAGAATTAATTCAAAGGGCAAACATTCAAACTGAGCCTGCCATGCCCCCCCCCCCCCCGCCCCCCAACCTCCCTGCTGCATTTCTCTTTGCCTGCCCTTTGACAAGGCCAAGTGGAGACCTGGACTAACTTATTACTTAATTTTGTGCAATGCATTTGCCACAGCAGGTCTTCTCCTCAGTGTAAACTGATAGGCCACGGATTTCCTCTGGATTTACACCAGTGTGAAACATAGCAGAACCTGGTGTATCTGGGAACACAAAACACAGAGCAGTGTGGCTCCCCAGCAGAGAAGACAAGCCCAAAGAACACCTTCCGATAGGGCACCAGTTGTGCAAATTTCTGCCAAAAAGGCATTTTTGCTGGCCTAGAAGACAGAAAATACACAGAAAGTAAATGTGAAGAGATAGGAGTCAGATAAAAAATCCTGTGCAGTAGCCAGCTGCAAACCACAAAAACCTGGACTGCTCAGCCAGAATCGACATCTTGCCCTGGTCTGCTGGGACAGTGCTCTGGGACGTGGTGTCCTAGCTAAGTACATCAGTTGGACTAGGGCACCGTTCCCCTGAGTTGAACTTCTGTCAGCCTGAACTAGATCTGATTTATTGTACAGTATTAATTGACTTAATGGCTTTCAGCTATAAGGCTGTTGTATGCTACAAAGCTGGCCTAGCACTATATGTTCTTCAGAACTTATTTATCTTGCGGCAATGGATTTTATGAATCGTTATTTGGTTTTAAATCCCCTCTCTCTTCTCCCAGGTGAGCTGCCATTTCATTTATGGTAGGAGAGAATAATTCAGGTCATCACAAAAGAAGAGGTTATTTTTTTTCCTTCGCTGACTAATAAAATACATTAGTCTCCCCTTCCCCACTCCATCGGCCTTTTCAAACCTAACCTCACAAGTGAGCTTAGAAATTCAGGCAGGAAAAGTTAACTCTGGGAGGTGCAGTCTCTTAACTGTTTTGTTCAAGATTCAGCCTAATAAAATAGCTGTTACACTTTCCCTCCTTTCCCCCCTACTGCCCTAAAAAGCCAATTAACTCTATCCCTAGAAAAGCATACCCCAATGGTATAAAAAAGATGCATCATTTTTCCTTTACCACCAGCGATGCCACAGCCAGAACAGGGGCAAGAACAGTAAGTTGCACCCGGAATTCCAGCCTGCCAATGGCACTGTCCCAGCTGGAAGGGAATCGTGGCATTTTGGAGAACAACCAGGCTCCCTCCAAGCACAAAGAGGGGCTGCTTCTTTGCTGCATCAGCAAATATCAGAGTCTGGTCTTACAGTTAGGAGGCAAGAGAAATAACACAAAGCTTTGGTGCACTTTGGCGCTTCCCCTTGGAAAGCACTTAAGGGAACTGGGATCCCATTTCAGATCGCCTGTAAAGATGAATGCAACCAAGCTTAAAAAAGTTAGAGGTTTTCTTATTTGGGACAGAGACACCTCCTTACACATACTACTTAAATCACAAAAGCTGGATTCTACTTCCACTGGTATCAATAGAGATTTTGTCCTTGATTTTAGTGAGAGCTTTATCTGCCCCTAAGAGAGAAAATAAATGCCCTATAAAGCAGTGCAGACATGAGATTGGGTTGCTAGCAGCCCTCTGCTGAGAGACAGATCAGGGCAATAGTTTTTGCCGTGCTCTTTTGTGAAGCCAACATCAACAGATAAGGGAGCAATTCTGCCCTCCCTCTTGTGCTGTGGCTATGTGCAATCTTCCAGTGTATAATTTCCAAGAAATGCATTTAAAAACCTTACTTGATTACTCAAAATGAGAGACCGAAAAAAGTCTGATGGCATTCGCCTTACAAACAGACCCTTCATAATGAGCTCTTTTCTCCTGTTCCTGCCAAAAGCATTGTCTGCCCCGCAATGAGGGCACCGAGCCACAGTGTGTGTCCCACCAGTGCACAGCACCAGGATCCTCCACTGTCTCCTGTCAAGGGAGGCAGAAACTTGAGCGGCAACACCATTCACATCTTGTGTATCACTTTGCATTACAGCTGTGGTCATTCGGTGCAATATAGAGCCTGCAGAGCCCCCAGCCAAATTCAGCACTTAGGATAAATGGAGTCAAACTTTGCCGATGTGTTCAGGAAATAATGACAGACATTATGTTGTATGTCGAATATCCAAGCCTGGTCTTGAGGGAATAGAGGACATTCAAATAAGCTCTTCTGTGCAAGGCGAGGAGCACGAATCACTTTATTGTGCTATTACAAAAAAAGATTATTACCAAAAAGATTATCCTAAACTCTCATTTATATTTAAAAGCAATTTTACTATTAATTGTCCGGGCTCCCCTTACTCCATAATTCAGTGCATGCAAGACTGTTTCAGTTTCATGAAACTAGCATCTTTATTACAGCCTTGGGCCACAATTTTCCAACGAGGATTGTCTAAATGCAGAGTTTTTTTCCTCTTCCTATGTAAAATGCTACTATCAATTACCTGTAAACTCTCTCCCATGGGGCAGGAGAAGAATCTGTACTACTGAATATCTGTAAATTGAGAAACAAGCATCTGTGTCCACCATCAACCCTCCCTATCTTGGTTTTCAGACAGCCTGGATAACTTGGAGAGGGTCTTTCCCACCCCTGCTCATGCACAGAAACGCTCCCCTGACAAAGACCAGAAAGAATATTTATTTCCTTTCCTACCCTGAAAATAATGGTCGGCAATTTTACATTATTTCTCACATTTCCGGCATCTTGATTTCTTTCCAACAGTACTCTCTCTTAGAGAGTTTTCCCAGTTATCTCCTACACATAAGAGAGTTCTTTCCTTTTGTTCCTGCAACTTATGCCAGTGAAGTCTTTTTGGTGTGCCTCAATCCAGATCTCTATTTGAAAATGAAATGAAACACCACAGTTGTTAATTTGAAATGAAACAGTGGAACTACTACCCTTCTGTACTCTGCTTTCTTTTGCCAATTATATGTATCTGGAAGACTTTACTGTGCAGTTTTAAAACACATAAATGGAGCATCTGGATTTGTCTTAATGAGATAAAGTTTGGTCTATACTTTCTATAATTTGTAGCAATGATTTCAGAAGTGAGTCTTCATTCTGCCAACAGCACACTCTGTGAAGAAATGAGGGAGCTGGGGAAGGCAATATTTCCTTCTGAGGAAAAGTTGCCTTTTGTCTAAATAGAAAAAAAATCACAGCAGAAGAAAGTCCCATTCTGCTGTCCTCTCAAATTCTCCAAACGCTGTAGAATAAAATGCATCCTCTTTTGAAACTCCAAACCACAAGATATTTGTTTTTAGAGATGGCTTTGTAATGTCAGGCTCAGAAGCCCTCCTTCCCTCTCCTTTAGGATGCTCTGATACAAAATTCTTGGCAAACATTAGAAGCCAGTACTTTATCCCCACTGCACTGAATTACCAATCCAACCCTTAAACAGCCAGATCTCCTATTCAACTGAACACTGAAAATTTGGAAGAGCTGTCCATAAATCTTTTGTGAAAAGTCTAGCCTTTTGATCATATGGAGGAAACGAGATCTCAGCCTGCTTCTAAAAAAAGAATCTCTGGATGTTTTCTTTGCAAAGCTGGGCTTGAGAATGTTGATGATGCAGACCTCTTGCTGGAAGTGAATGGAGTATGATTAGGACTTCATTCCTACCCTGAGCAGAGAAGATAAAGCAGACTTTCCCCTATCACATACTTCAAAGTAAAATGGATCAGTTAATTTGAGGTTTATAGCTAGCACCTCCTTCAGAAATGTGCAAATTTCTGTTACAGCCTGTGCATGGGAAGGGAGAAGCTGATTTTGTAGCACTGCTTCCAGTCCTTATCACCGAATCTCTTTTCTCACTTCTATCAACCATTCCTCTCATCTTTAGTGTGCCTTCCCTCAGTCTTTGCTATCTTTTACTTTTTTGTCATAATAAAATGAGTGAAAGTGAATCCCTTAATGAAAGGTGAAAAGGTATAATAGACAACATTATCTCCTCCTTAACAAAGAGCAACACTCTGGTATTCCCCTCATCACCTTTCTGTGCCACATAAGTATCTTTAGCCGTCTATATTCAGTGCTGCTTGGCTCTGTAAGGTTAATTAAGTTCATTACACATTTGCAATGGGATGGGTAAGGGACGCTGCCTAGATATCTGCACCAATCTAAGTGCATAAACATTCTAGTAGACACTGGCACAGGTACCATTACTGTAGGAGCAAAGAAAAGGCAGACAGTGCTCACCTCATGCTGCTGTGAGTGGTACCTACCTCAGACAACCTCACGACACTTGCCTGTCTCCCCTCTAGCCACTGGGCTGACTATATTCTAGAAGGACTGAGGTGCGCTATGATGTAGAAGGGTGAGGTGTTTACCTCTCACGCCTTCATCTCCTCTAGGGGTGGCTTGGGTTGATCCAAAACTTGTCTGAATGCTTGCCAAGCTGTTCTTTCTACTACGCATTTAATTGCACCTGCCTATCTTGAATTACATTGCTCAAGTTTCTAGCTTGCTTAGGAATTTCAGGGCACTGTGTGACTGCACAACGAGTTCCTGTTATGCCAGCAGGAACCTCTCCCCCCCCCCCCCCACTCTAAACATGTTTAATAACCCTGCAGCTACATATTAATAACCTCCTTCTGTGCTGAGGCATAGACATCAGTCCTTGTATTCTTTATTCCTATGTGTAATCTAGGTAATCTAATTCCCCTCTCTTAATCTCTGAACAGATCTAACTTCACACTCACCCTCTAGTTAACCAATTTCATTAACAGAATTCATAAAAATAACCTTATAACAAGATATTTGAAAAAAAAATTAGTTATATCTATGTTCTAATAACACGGGAAGGGGGGGTCTGCATTGCTTTAATATTTTTGCTGAGCCAAAGACAGCGAGACATAAAAAGTAATGGTACGTTAATTTATTAAAACATCATATATCTATTTTCCTCCTATGGAGATTAAAATCACTGGTCACAATATAATTCCTGCCACTATTCTTGTCTTTTAAAAAGTCTTTTACATTTTAATTGACAACTGTTCTCATTTAATAGATGAGGTTGTTTTCAGTGATAATCTCTACATATTTTTATAGTAACTCTGCAACTGTATTTTTTGGAAATCTCAGACGAATCCCATATGGTCTCAATGATTTACTGACATTTAATTTCCTGAGTTCTTCCATTTCACTCAGAGGCACAAATACACATGTATAGATATATAGTGACAAAGGGAGTGCTCCACCTTTACTTTCTGGAATGCCCTCACTCCAAATGTATTCATCATTCTCAACAGCAAAGACCAAGGAAAAGAAAATCTTGAAAAGCATCTGTAACATTCTTATCTTCTCTGATTACTCCCTACTATCTTGAGGGAGCTGCTGAATTTTGAGGCTTCCTGCTCCTGATATACTTCAGCATTAGCTTGTAATTTCCCTTTCTCTATACAGATCTTTCCAATTCTCACAGCCCCTGATGAGTGCCCATTTAAAATTTACCAATAAATTTTACTTTGTACTGTAAGCTTCCAAAGAGAACTTAAGATGAATTTCCATCTATAACACTGCTTTCAAGGCTGCAGTCAATTATGTATCTTGTAATGCAACTTTGCTTCTTTTGTATTAGATGATATGCCCACCACAATAAGAAATTACAAACATTTTTATGTATTCTGAGTATGTGTGAACACATACAAGAAAATATTTTTCAGTACCAGGTCTACTAAGACTAGACAATAAGAATGTCACTTTTCATTACAGTGTGAATTACTTATGCATATTTTATTACACAGTATGAATTAATTATACTGCCATGACCATACAAAGGGCTTAAATCAGTTGCCTAAACATAGGTATCTAATGTAACTTGAAATGCTTTATCTTAGAACTCATGCATCCACTAGGTTGGCAAAAGTTAATAACTTACAGGAAAACATGCCTGTTTTGTTCTACATAGTATTTTGAACACCTTTTTTCAAGCAGCAATATTTACCTAGTAAAAGCGAGATGATTAAAAAGGAAACTTTCTGGATGTATTCAACAGACCAAAGTAGAATGTTATGTTTTTTTGTGGTGTTTTTTGTAACTCTGTTACCAATGCACATAATAAAGAGGGCTCATGGGAAGAAATCTTTAAGCTCAAAAAAAGCTGAATTATCTCTGTCTCTGGAATTCAATTCACAAAATGGGATGACCCACCACCATTGCTGATGTATGTTACAGTAAATCTGAATTAGACAATGAAAATGGTCCTCATTGAGATATTAGCTCCAGACAGACTCCTGAGACCCTTCAGAAAAGGGGGATGGAAGAATAATATTTTAAAAGCAGCTCTGAAGCTAGTACAGCTTCAGGCTCACATAAGTTCACACATGCCTTTCTCATATAAGTATTACACCCCTATCCTTAGGAAAAAGACACTGGATCATGACCTAATCACAATAATACTTTAGCACTAATAGGGATTTTTCACATCCCTATCAAACACTCGTGACTTGCCATGAAGTAGGCGGGTAGCATTTCTTACTTGAGGCTAGAATTTGACAAGTCTTTAGGTCTTTGCAATTTGATTCATTTCCCATTCAGTGACACTAGTGATGTCAGTAGAAACAGATGTGTGTGCAGGCATTGTGAGGACAGGGCTCTTGAAAAAGGTGGTAATTAGTGCCCTAAGCCAAGAAGTGAATTTCTGGAAGGAGAGTGAGACACCAAAATGAAAGCTTCAGAAATACTCTGCTTTGAAACTTTTATTGTAGATGGTTTCTTAATGAGATTGTTAGGTTGAATTTATTCGCAACTCTTATCTGACTTTGATCTCAAATAACAAGAGGTCATCACGAATAATGCTGCTCATGCCTTAAATGACATAATGATATTATTAGGAAAACCTGAGGGATTCAAAACTAGCCTATTTTTTCCCACAAACAGACCCACTGAGTTTTCATGACACCAACTGGATGCACAAATTAACCAACCGTATATAAAAAAAAAAGAAGTTAAAAGTTCACTCTTCATTATAGATGCCATTGCTATTATTTGTGTTTAATTCAGCTGAACCAATAAAATAAGGAATATTATTTACCACTTACAGTTTCTATTTGGATCAAGATCTTTACTCATAGGTGCAGCATGAACATCAATGCAGCATAAAAACCCTGCAAACCCAGCTCTCAGAAGAATAAGCCTTGGTTTTCACTTAAAAGCAAAAAAAGAAACACAACCTTCAAGAAAACCACTCCATGAAAAACATTGACCTCTTTTGTCTCAGAGTTTAGCCCCATCTTACACTTTTATCCTCTCCTGTCATGGGGCTCCTACGCACTGGCAGCTCAGGGCTGCTTCATCTTTGCTCTGGAGCTTCCATGAGGACTTAGTATTTGCTGCTGGCTTACACCTGCAGCAGAATGCTTGAGGACTGGTCTTACTCTAATGAAGATCTAGGATGCAGTCAAAGTGCACTCCCTAATGTCAGACCTGAACAGTGCTTCTAATGCTTAGACACATCCAAGGAAACCTACCTAGTAACCACTAGAGCAAAATAAAGGCTCACGTACTCTTCAGAGCACAATGTGGCTTCTTAATAAAAGGAGTAACTTGAAATGGTGCACCTCCTCAATCAATTATCTTTAAAATGCTGCGTTGATAACACAGCATTTATTTTTAGGCACGTTAAGACAAAGCACTGCGCTATGTTTATCAATATAGTGCAGGAGAGCTGAGCACTGCAACCAAAGCCAATGCTCCTCCTTCTGCAAGCAGAAAACCTACACAGGTAAAGATGATCAGGAGTGCAGGATTACTAAGCATGGCTATGATCCCCAGAAAGAATATTTTAGGAATTCAGTGCCCGTGCTGTTAATAGCAGTGGGGACTCCAGCCTCGGCAGATGGTTGCCGAGCCAAGCACTGCAGCTGATCTCATGGTTCAAGATGGTGCTTAAAACTGTGGTGTTGGCTGGCTGTGCAGTTATGCTAACACACCTCATCTGGGGTCCCAGCGGAGATAAACAACGTTACCCAATTGCAGCAATTTTTCTGTGGTAGACAGAGGCTGATCATCTGCAGTGATCATTACAGCAAGGTACCGAGATTCCCAACAAAGCACTTGTACTAAATAACACAGTCTGCAGCAAAGTTAGCAAGAGAACTGAAGGAACAAATCTTGGTATGCATTAACTCTTTAACTACTTTGATTCATGTGCTTCACCTAGACTCTGTATAAATTTTAACAGCAGAAATTTGCATAACATTGGTATCTTACCATATGCATTTTGCGCGTAACAAATGGAAATACTACCAAAAAACTACCCACAAAATCTAAAAATTCCTGGAGAGCAAGAACATCAAACAAATTACCCGCCTCACTGAGAGAGCAAAGTTCCCTTTTTCCAATGGTAACAATTAGGCTGTGCTTACAAGTCTAGATGCTGAATTGATCTGCTGAGTAAGATAAACGAGCCTATTTAACAGATTAGAAGTGTATTTTCACTAACGTGCATTTCCACATGAAGATGACACATAGGAATGTACACACTGCTTCTGGGGTGAAGATTTTTGGAGAATAAAAGCAAACAGAAAGGACCTTACAAGTGATAAAATACCAGCTTTTTTCAGTGCTTTTAAAGCAATCTGAGAGAAGACTAGAGGCACTTATATTTACCTCTTAAAGCACAACCATTCCCTCCTAGTCATGTCCAAGTAAGCTATTTAAGTTAACAGAATTACCTGTGTAGTAGGAAATATATAATGTATGATCCCCTCTGTCTATATGTCAAAAAGTGAATTGGGAACATTCATATTAGGAAAAAACCCATACATTAACAAGGCTTAAGCAAGAGATCTGGAGACCCACATCACCCCTGGGATGTTGAAAACACAGCTGGTTACATAAAGACTAAGTGAGAATTACAAACTGACCTCTTTGAGGAATGTGCAGCTGAATGTTTGAGATCAGGAACTGAACAGGGGAAGAATTTCAAGTCAAGATAAGGCTTTAATTATTGATCTCTCAATTCTTTCCTGTCCCACTCACATTGGTGTCTCAAAGAGAGAACTGCCATCTAGCACAACTTCATTTAATGTAATGACCAGTGTCAAGGATGGATTTGCTCCTGTGGATTCAGTGATGCCTGACACAGACAGTGCCTGACTCCTGCCTGTGCAGCACCTGATGTGAGGCTGACCAGTTCTGGGCATTTTTTGCTGCACGAACCTCAAAACCTTGTCTAGACCACAACATCTGCTATCATTCCTGGCCATGCTGCTGGAGAAGCCAAAGCCTGAAACCAAACCAGGTAGTGAGAAAAAAACCCCTCCAACAAACAACAAAAGGCAAAGAAAAAAAGGGATATTTCTGTGAAATGGTGTGGTTTCCAGGTGTTGCTGATGTTTAAGCCATCACCTATTACCAAATGCTTGGGCAGAGAGAGAACTACATGGAAAAATCCCCCTCTCTGATGGGAAGAGGTGTAGGAGGGCAGCACATGAAGCACTGCAAAGCTAAGAGAGAAACAAACGCCAGCCAGGGAAAGGGGCATCAAGTACTGAGCTCTAAGTAGCCAGCAGCTCAAAGGTACAGGAGGGCACCTAAAGGGGCTCCTTTTTGGCCACCTTCTGCTTGCCCGGTCTTGGGGATGCCTCTGCCAGGGAGCGAGCAGGCAGCTGCAATCCCCTCCTGGCTCTCCTGAGGCCACTAATGGTCTGCAGTCACAGGAATAATGTGATTTGTCAGGAAGGGTGCAAATGCCGCAATAACAACATCCACCAAAACTCAGGCAATGGCATGGTTAATTGTTCTGCAAGACACCCTCAGTAGAGCTAAGCTGGGGAAAGCCTAGTAGGGAAAGACATTATTTGCGTGTCTTTTATTGAAAATTTCAAGAAAACCAAATGTTGCTGTCCCTAGAGACATCAGCAGGGAAACTAAGTGACAGGGAAGATGAATGTTTCCTACTGCCAGTGACATACCCAACACAGAAATATAGAGAATATTTTCATAACTTTGTGCTTTAAATGCTTTTATTAAAGAAACAAGATTTATGCTTCTGGCTCTGAGGGAGGGCAAGAGAAATTCGAACTATACAAGTAGTTGCATACACATGGATGCGTTTAAGTGCATATTGTATCAGGCACAAGGAATGGTAGAGGATTAAAGACCATGCAAAGATGAATGTACAGAGATTAACACAGGATGCATTTTTAAATCCCTACTTTAAGATGTTTTCTAGAATGAGTAAAAACACAATAAGGATAGAGCTAACTACTTATCTTTCTAAAAACTTACATTTGCTTTGTGTCTGTCCTTAAATCCTTTGGAATTTTAAGTCTTTTAAAGGTGTTTTTTAAATCTTAGCAGGCACACAGGCAGAAATAGCTAGGTTTCTCTCCCCTCAGCAGCTTGATAACTGAGCATTTGTTAAATGGAAAAAAAACGCCTGTAATATAGGGTAGGCTCTATGTCCTATATTCCAACAGACTTCCCACTCACGTCGTAACAAATACATACTTATTATGTAGTTGACATCAGGCCAGACTGGAGAAGATGCTGCTCTCTTCAAAAACGAGCCTGCAGTTCTGTGATCTGTTGGAAGAAACGGGCAGGGAGCAGCAGAGCTGTCTGGGCATAAATTGAAGAACAAGAGGTGCTCAAGATCAAGTCACAGCTCCCTCTCAGTTCTCACCTGAATGCAAAGGAGGCATGGGAATCTGTAACCAGTGAAAGTTGTGGCCCTTTCCTCTCTTCTACAGCCATATAGTTTTTCTGCCTCCAAATGCAGATCCAGACAGTGCTCCTACCTACTGTATGTCAAATGGTCACAGGTACCCTATGGACTTGTGAGCTGATCACAGCTTGGTCTCTAGATTTACCAGGCTCAATACAGTGAATACTGCAAGACTAATTTTCACGTTTTCACTTTTTCCAGGAGACAAACAAATTTTACACTGTGATTTATATTCAGATGAGACAACATCATAAAGCGTCAATTGTTGGGCTCTGGAGATTAAGGAAATTACACAGGCCCACATATCAAAGTCGGTATTTGGAGTCCCCAGCAAATTAGGCTGTATTTGGCTCAGCTCTTCTCTGCATTAGCCCATAGGTAGAAAAAGAACTGTTATGCAATTTGCTGATTTCTCATAGATATGTGAAATCATACACTAACTCAGATTTACCCAGACCCCTGTTATAGAGCTGAATTCAGCCCGAGATTACCTGAAACGGCACCAAAGTTTTCTGAAAGCCTTGTAAACCAGAGAAAACTATTTGTCAAACTGGGGCTGGCTTCTGAGCTGACAATGAAACCAGAAAATGAAGCACTTCCATGTTTAATTCTGAAACCAATCTACTCATCCATTCTCCCTCTTGGATATTCCTGGAGAACAAATCGTTGAGTGTCCACTTGCTAACCTGTCAATTATATTCCACTGCCATAAACAAATTCAGGAGATTGAGTCATTTTCCCTCTCCAGCATCCTTGTAGGTCAATATATTCGTCTTGGGCATCCTGAGCAGCCTATAATGTTTATTACAGACTGGAGTGAAGATCAACGATGAAAACACAAGGACTTAACATGGCTCTAATCTTGTAAACGAAAACAAAATACCTATTCCTAAAACCAGAGGGCAACTTCACCTTCCCACCCTACATTCCTGAATGGAAGTTTCATAAAATGTCTGCCACTGCCCACTGCTCAGCTGAACTGGCACTTTCCTTTGAGGGTCTTGGACAAATCCCCTTCTTTGCTGATATGTGAAACTACATCTGGTCTCCAGCACTGGAAACCAAAAGCGAGTCTGGCTCAAGGAACTGTAGAAATGGATTTGATTCCCCAGAACTATGCAAGGAATTAGGGCTTCATTTGCTATTGTTAACGCTCCCTCCATTACCCTTATGCAAATTGCAAGGCTCCTGTGACCTCTTCAAAAACACTTAATCTCTTCAATATACCAAGTTAGAAGACATCATACCTTTAAACACAATTACATTCACTCAATATGTGCTCCTCTATTTAAGCGTCAATCTCTGTCCGACGAAAAAATGCTTTCTCTTTAAGGTTTCTTCCTGAATTTATCAGCTTGTTCTTACTTACACCTTTTTTCCTGCTAAGAATTGGAGCTGCTCACAGACAGATCAATCCATAGATAAAGAGAAAAAGAGATTAAATGTGATTTCTTTTTCCAAAGAGTGAAGTCTGTATGAATAATATAATGTACCTCAGACATTCTGGTGACCAAAAGAATTATATAGATTGTGTAGCAGCATGAAGATAAAATTAATTGGGTCTCTTTGCATGGTATCTATTATGAAAGCAGTTAAAATAATTTTGTATATTTTGGATAAGTTGAGGAAATGTCACTTTCATGGTTTTCTCTTCCCTCTCCTTTCAATCAATGTCCTTCTATTTTCATTTTCACATGCCTTCTAAGTGTATCGTGCTGTACTCACAGTTCAGCATGATGGGTTTCATATTTAGTGGAAAAAGAACAATTCGTACCCTGAAGATTCCAATTATTCAGTTCCCTCAAAGATTCATCTTTGGAGTGTCAATGAGGAGAATGGAAAGTTAAGCCAGGAAAAAGTGAGAAAATCTTTTTTTTCCCAATAAAATGTTGGTTTAGGGGAAGGGAAGGCTTAAAACCAGCAGCTTGACAGCTGAAAACAAACTAAGAGCAAAAGGTTGTTGAAGGAGATCTGCAATTTCACACATTTGCATCATAATCAGGACAGTTTTATTGCAGTTCTAATTCTGCTAGATATGCTTGAAGAGAAAAAATAATATTAAAAGAAGGTCATGCTTCTCCTCCATTCTCATCAAATGACTGTTTTCTTTCAGAAGAGTATCAGAAAACCTGCTATGTCACCCTTTCTTGTCTTTATAACATTTTGGTGAGGATTGTAAATTTAACTCTCTGTCTACGAGAATAAGACTTCCTCCAGCTTCTTGATCTGATTCAGAATCTGAAGCATTATTTAAATCATAGGTGCATTTGTTAAATTATGGTCAAATGCAAGCCTGACCACAGGGTATGCCTCGATCCTATGGGACACTTAATTCCCACTCATGGATCTGGAGACTTTGAGATGTTAACTGGAGGACAGTTCAAGGCTCTTTGCTCCTGGGCTTTCTGCCCGTTGTTCACCAGAAGTGACATATCAGATGTTCGGATTTACTGCATAGATTTAAGGGCAGAGATTGCTCTATTTGAAAAGCTTGAGCTTAGAGTTCAAAGTGTTTACATTTTCTTTCCTCTTTCAAATACACTCTCCTCCTGGATTCAGATGTTTTCAAATTAGGGATGGATTTGACTCCAAGGTACTACCCAGCACCACCTGTATGTCAGGCATGTTCAGAGCACTTTCTGTCCTCATACCACACCGGCCAAGCAAAGCAGCAGCTTCGGGTTATGGGCAAGGAAAAAGAGAGGAGACAACTCAGTTGACATGAGATAATAATGACCACGTCATACCCAAGACAAGCAAAAGTTAGCTCCCATTTACCACAGAAATCCCACTCGTATATTTTCCAAGCCTTGTACCAAACTCCCACTTCTACATATCGGAGTCTCAAACAGAACCAGAAACTAAATGTTCAAGACACCAAAAGATATGCTTTTTTTACAATTATATCAGTGTATGTGAAACCCAGAAGAATCTGAACTTTTATATAGGAAATATAGTTCTACACAAATTGTTCCTAAAAGCCAATTTTTCCACTGACCTTACAGCTTTAGATATTCAAATGAATGTCTGGTGAGCTTTGGGATCTTGGTGAGGCTCCACTGATGCTGTAAACTATCTAGAATTCCTCTATATCTACAAGAGCCACCATCAAAGGAGTAAAATGAGGAGAGATAGGAGTAGTACTGCTGTTTGAGTTCTCTTCTGGCCACTCATCTGATCACAAAATCCCATGCACAGTTTAACCAGCAGAGCTTCCTTTCTAACCCTCCACAACACAGATGTGCAATCAACTTCAGAAAATAGATAGAATTCCATCATTTATATTTTACAGTTTCTCGCGCAGATAGATAGGAGCATTTTGTAGTAGTGGTATCCACTAAATGCATGTTCATTGTGCTCTTCATCACATTGTTCAAGTGACATGGGAGCACTGACAGCTCACGAACAACACTGATAAGGACTGTAATGACAACTGCTGTATATAGAAAATTCTGCTTCCTTCTGAAACGGTTATTACATGAATTACTTGGTTTTGTCTTGTTTCAGTGCAATAATCTGGTGTGAGAGAAGGAGGGAGAAATGCAATGAAAAAGAAAAAAATCATAGACCAAAGGTCTGAAATGTATCTTTGGACAGAGGTATGATGCATGGGAACAGAGTATATTTATAGCTCACTGAGGCCTGTCTTCTACTACAATATCAGGGACATTATTTACTAAACAAACACCAGTTGCCTATAGATCTCTGACATCTAACCATTTAGGCAGTTCAAAAACCTTCATCAAACACAGTCATCTATTAAAGAGTAAAGGTAGAGCTCTCAGCACTAAGAATCAAGGGAAAAAATAATATGGCTTGCTCTTCTCAAAGATATGGGAAATTATTTTTGTACAAGCATTTTTTTTCTTCCTGGGCACACTACATCAATCTGTCAGAGCTATGTGTTGCAGGGAAGGGAATTCTTCTCTTTTTTCACCTGGGAAACAATACCCAAAGCAAGGAGCGCTGTTTTGAAAACAAACACACCTCACGGACATGCTTTCACAGTTTCCTGAAATGACTATCCAGCTCTGACTCTCCAGGAAGCTTTCCTTCAGGTGCAAAGCAGGAGAAAAAAAGCATAAAGTATTTGAAAACTTACTTTTGCTTTCTTGGTTTTCCATTCATACTTGCACATACTAATTTCATGTGCAACATGGATTGCTTAGCAGTTCTGTCGCACAATGGAAAGCCAGTAATCACTTGGAGTGGTTCAAAAGTCCATGCTTGCAGGGTGGCATTGCTGCATTTGGGCTGCTGTAAAGTATTCCCACCAGCCAGATGGACCATGCATGATTATCAGCATCCCAAAGCATTCTTAGTAAATCTACCTGAGCCACTTCTCAAATACTGCACAGTGAAATATCTAAGAGCAAGGCAAAAGAATTAGAAAGCACCTCCCTTTCTCCTTCCATAGACACTTTGATGGCAACATCTACCAGGAGAAGAGCTGCAAGACTAGAGTTCTGTAATCCCCTCCACCTGTCCATTACAACCTGCCATCCCAAATGGAGGTTGATTGTTTTTTAAAAGAAGCTTCACAGTGAGTGGATGGAGGAGTTGTGAACCACCCTGTACGATCTGGGAGGACAATTTTTACCCGACAATGTTAATGGAGTGCCAAGGTTTCTTTAGTCATTCATCACCACCTTGTAAATCTGCACTTGCTTTCCAGGGCCATTATTTATTTGGGAAGGAGATCCTAAAATTTCTGTTTGCAACTGCGTAAGGTTTGATTGGAGAGCGATCTTGAAAGAGAAGAGCATTACACTTTAAACAGAAGGGCTTTTGTGCACTGATTTATTCTCTTCTACTTCGCTAAATTTGGCCATTTCTGTTTGCCAAAAGCTTACTCCCCTTTGGAGCACAGCTCTTTCCACTTAATACTGCATAAGGTTATTGACCTTTCTTTGCAATTACATTCTGTTTCCAAACTAGCACACTGCCACAAAACCAGCACTCCCACAACCCAGCCTGGACAAGGAGAGTTAAATTCAGGCAGAACCCACAGTCTTTCTTCCCTGACTCTTGGGAACCACTGAAAACAGCCATGACTCTTCAGTCTACAGGCAAGATCAACCCAATTTAAGTCATGCTGACAACACCCGAATCTCGTTCTGTGCAGACCTGACCATTTCCCGAGGCAACCATCTTGGTGCTTAATGATTGCTTTCCTTTGGAAGATTTTCAGGAGATCGATCCAAATCTCCTTTCCTGTAATCTCAGCCTCTTCAGCCTTGTCCTCTGAGAACACATAAAGGCGTCTCATACCTTCTTCATAGTAATTTTTTAAATCTGTTTAAACATTGATACCTTAGCATCAAAACTGGCACGGAAATTAATGAAAGTAAGTGAATTTTCAAAATATCCTAAATATAAGCAGTCTGTAAGTATGGAATGCCATATTTTTAAGTATAAAATCATGTGGTATTCTAAAAAAATTTTATGTCTTAAGACAATTACCTAACGTGTGAGACCCATGGGGCCCATACCACCAGCATTATCTTACCATCTTTTCAGTTCATACTCTTATTGCAAGGGACATAAATATACAGGATATACGGAGATTGGAGAACAGTCAAGTGCATGTACCATAAGCAATACACCAACGTAAGTTAAGCAGAAAAAAAGCAGGACGATTTCTTGCTTTATATGGTCATCTCTAACACAGTCACAACTCACATTCTGAGAGAATGGCCACATGAACCATCAAATAGAAGATTAAAAATCCAGAAACTATTATTTGGAGGCAATGGTGGCAATTGTTTCAGAGGTTACATAGTGTACCTACAATAGCTGGCAATACATGTCTTTCATAAGCAACTATCATGGGAGATAGTAGCTCCTTTTAACAATACACTTGAGCTAACATACAGCACCCCTATCTCAGACTGTGTATTCTTCAGACAGATAAAGTTTCCTACATTGCCATAGATGCAACCATGGGCTTGAAGGCAGTTACTGAAATATTAAAATAACTCCAGTGAACCTTACTTCACTCTGTAACCCAAACTCAAGGTTCAGCTTAAACTGCAGACAGATTTTCCCTTCACACAATTTTCTTTCCCTTTGCCCAGTTCATTTTATCAGGTTAAAAACTTGGTGAGCTTTGGATGATAAAGCTGTGCGGCAGTGAAAAGCCAAGCACCTTCAAAGCAGCAGCTCTGCCCCACAGGCTCATTTTCAGCCTGCTTGCTTCCCAATTATTCTTTTGCTCAGCGCTCAATCAGGATGTTCAAAGTAAAAGCCAAGTCAAGAGTTTAAGCCATTTTATAAGCTCTCAGGCTGAAAGCTTGATATATCTCTGTGTCATCTCATGACTGAGCAGAATTCTTTAATTTTACGTGCCTGGAAGTCTAATAGATTTGCTTTCATATGGTTGTCTGTCTTCTGTAAACTTTTAAAAATAGTGGACTTTCCTTAACTGACTTATTCTTTTCTGGATGCAAGCCCCAGCAACAGTCAAAGTCCTTCTTTGTGCCTGGAAATCTTCTTTCACAAAACTCTGCAGAAGAGATGCAGTTGAAAATGACAGTCATTTATCAGGTGTCACTTCATCTGGGAGTGCTGTACCGTCACCTGTCAAACCTAAGCCTCTTTACCATGGTCCCTTTGGAGACTTCCCAATGTCACTCTGACACAAGGTGTTCCTTTCACACAACACCTCTGGGGCCAGCTGAGCTCTGTGGGTGCACGTAGCCCACTAACTTGTCAGTACCCATTTCCCCCCATGGTTGCTGTGCACAGGACTGCCCAGGGCTGCTGAGGATCCCTCATAGCTTGCTGTATTCATCCCAGCTGTCTTTTGCTACTTGCTTCCGTGCTGCACTCACACACAGAAGAAAAGTCCTTTTATCCACCTTCATGCATCTCATCTTCTCCCCAGACTCACAACAGCATTTACGTCCTGGCTCCATCACTAGCAATTTCTTTTTTTAAATAAACTTCACAGACTTGTCCTCGCTCTCTCGTGACTCCCACCTCTGACAATCTTTCCATCTGGTACCTTTCTGGCTGCCCAATCCCATCAAGAAACCCTCACTCACACACATTTGCAGGCCAAAAAAATGTAAGAGGGAATAAATAAATGATTTAAAGGAATTTGGGTAGTCAGAAAACTGCCCACAGCCCTCTCATGCTCACTAATGCACAGCTAATTTTTCCCTGACAGCAAAATGGCCTGGGGTAAAATAGGGCAGTTTTAAGGACAGAGAAGATGGTGAAGGGCTAAGGTGTGAGTTTACCAGTGAGTAACAGAGGAAGTTAATATTTCCTTTTTATCAAGACTAATTTCCAGAACTAAGGATTGCTGGAGGATAATTCTCTAATGGCAAGGGAAAAAATACGTGAATCTGATGCTAGAGATTTTGGAAGAGATATTTTGCTAGTGACCAGGGCACACTGAAAGGAAAATAATCGTTGGTGGGAAATGCTATCACGTCTGCTCTCCTTAAACGACTCATTTACAGGCATTTTAGTTTGTCTGTTTAATTTATAAAATGCAGGTCGATCAAGAATACACGCAATCAGAAATGAAGACAAACAGGAAAAAAAATACAGGGAAATTTTAGCTTATTTTAAAAGTATTTATTCAAAATTGCTCATGTGATCCCCCTCCAGAAGGCAGGGCAGACCTCTAGATAAGAAGTTAACATGATGGGAGGGCTGACAAAAATTGGAATACAGCCTAAGCAATTAGTAGATTGTCAGCAATTGGAATTAAGTAATCAACTAAAACCACTATGAGAATATACTGTGGGGAACACGTTTCCATTGGCAAGGAGATGAATGGGATAATTGTACAGCTTTTCCATCTCTAGCTGCTATGATTCGATGGTAGGATAATCCATGGGCAATTGAATGTCTGCAATTCAACAATGAAACACCAGGATCAATATTTAATTCACAATTCTCTTACTTTTTCTTCAAACCTGCTTTAAGCTTATTAATTCTCTGAACACATTAAGAGGCTCTTACTCCTTCTGAGTGAGTGCATCTGAAGCAGAATGCCAGCTGCGTGGTCTCAGGTTGTGGTAGGTACTGACTCACGCTTTTTGCCTTGCATATATATTGTGATAAGTGTTCATTAACATCACAGTAAAGAAAAGAGCAAGTGAGCACTTGAATCCTGAGACCTATCCTGAACTTCAGAACCGAGTCTTAAGTCACTTTGCCTGGACCATTTAACAACTGCCTGCCTGCTGAATAAATGGTACAGCAGCATTTATTTACCTCACAGGCACGCTGCAAGGCTTAATGAAGGTGAAGCTGCACCTGCTCCTTGCAAACTGGTTGAGGAAGAGAGAAGGGCAGGACCCAGCCAGAACTTGGTACGCCCAAACACGTGAGGGTTTTTGGGCAGTGTACCTACTGTCAGCCCCAGCTTAAGGGATCACAGCAAACTACACTGTGGATACAGGTAGTGTTTTGCCCTTCAGCAGGTACTGGGGGACCACACACTGGTTCTTTCAAAGGGAGGTGCAAGGCTCACCAGTGCCCTTAGGGAACCCCTGAGGAAATCTGCCTCTTTAACTGTGCCAAGTAGATCTGCTCTTTGCTCAAACCGCTCTTATGAGCACCCCAGCACTGTGGTCCTGCCTGCCTTACTCCAGTGCAAAGAGTGCTGTACACAGCAGGGTTGTCACACTCGACAGCAGCTCATCTGACTCGCATCTTGGCCATACACCTGTCTGTAGCATTGCCTAGCTACCTGCTCGCAGAGTGCAGAGAAAGCTATTTCAACTGCTTCTGTAACTGTTGCAGACCCTCCCTTCCCAAGCTAATTTCCCGGGAAGGATGTGCAACACAGCATTATGGGCTTGGGAAGCGGCACTTGTAGTGCTGCGCACACCCAGATGCATTGCTCCTCTCACGGCAATGCTAAGACAGCCTCTGGGACAGCCCACCCAAGACAACATGGCCAGTTGCCTCACTAGTCCCCACATAAGAGCCGGCAAGAAACAAAAATTAGTTCAAGATGCTGCTTATGACAACAGCCCTCGCAGCCAGCCACCGGCCAAGCGACCAGGAGCCTGTAATCAAAACACATCTTGTGAAGAGAAGCGCACATGAAATATTAATTTCTTAGATTGCCTGCATTTGCATAGTAATAAAAAGTTCATCCTCCTGTTAATGTTTTTATTCTTGCACCTAAGGTTGGGGAAGGAAGGGAGAATAATGGTCATGGAAAAGCCTCCTTTGAAAATGACAGTCCTAATGGAGCTTATCTCTATCAAAAGTAACTTAATCCAAAATGCTGAGGCAGAGGGTTGCAGTACTCTGCTAAGAAAAGATTCTTTAAAATAAGATCACTTCTAACTTCAATTAGGCCCTAGTCTTTTTTCTCTTCCTACTGTTTTTATTCTTCTTTCTTCTTTTTAACCTTCTCCCATTGCACCACCACCTCCAAAGTCAAAGGCCTGGCAGAAAGATTTTCTCCAGGGAAAGCCACGTTATCAGTCGTGGATTTCACAATGGTGATGTATCTTACCGTCTTAACTGATGCACTGCTTATGACAGTTCAATTAGCCCAGACGAAGACCAAGTGTTCCTGTGATAAAGCCCTAATATCTCTTTCTCCCCAGGGTCTAAGGAGAGGATGCAATCTGGCTTCACTTTGTGCATGTTAATGCAGCAAGTTCCTTAATTACTTTTAAAGCAAGGACAAGTGCCTGTTTTCTGAGTTTACAGCTTTTCCCCAGTGTTGCAGGAAGACAAACAACCCCTATTATCAGAAAAAGAGAAGTATAGGCAAGAATATGTTACAGACAAATCAAGTCCTAAGATTAAACTAGACAGTTCGTAAGAAATGCAGATCTTTAAGTTACTGCTGTCAAGACAAGAAGATTCCCTTGGCTGGGAGGCAGCAAATGTCTGCTCACTGCTCATTTCTAAGGGCCTAAAAATACTGCTGGAGACTACAAAGAATGGTTTTAATTTTTTTCTTTCATGCAAAATCAGCTCCTTGAACGTACACACTGCTGCTGATCATCACAGATGAGGCAAATTGCATATACAGGATGATACCCTACAAATTTTGAGTAATGAGGTATTTCTGCTAGCAGCAGGGCAAAACTTATCTTTCTGCTTCAGTAACCTTTCTGGTTGGGATTTGTGTTGGCACAGCTAAGCAAACCGACAAAAGTCCCTGGACAAATATAGAAGCATTATTGATTATTCGGAGGGCAGGTTCGTTTTGGGGATAAACTTGCACAAAAAGAAACAAGCAATCTCGGCATATACCTTGAAATGTTCAGCAAAGGGCACCCTCTGTGCCCGGCTGCTCTCATGAGATAAGGCATTTGCATACGTGACAGCCAGGTACTCATTACTACAAGAGGATTCATAACGGAGTTTCACGGAATTATAAACTGTAATAACCTTGTAAGTGAGAATTTCTGTGTAAACTATATAAAACAAAAGCACTACATAATGTCAGAGAAAGGGCCTGTTTTCATTAAATGACATAAGTATTGGAAAAAATACGGTTTGCAGTCCATAAGATTCAGCTTGGCACCATCTAGTTAAGGTATTTGGGGAATATTTCTCATATATTAGCAGGATTCAATAGCTAAAGGCACTGGCACATCACTCTCACTGAGGGAGTGAAATGAAATGAAATGAAATCAGTAGGAACATATGTGGGAGCAGGATAAAACAGGAGAATGTAAACAAAAAACCTGCAAAAAGCTTGACCTCCCTGAAGAATGCTCTGGGATGCTCTTCTTCAAAGTGTCAACCTACCCTCTTCCCAGCAAGCACCCAAAACCATGTGGGATGTGGGGTACCATCCCCCTCTCCCTCTGACTTACTGCTCAACTACCTTTCTCTTCCATCTGTACCAGACACAATGCTGCCAAGAGAAACAAAATCAATTGAATCTTCCTGCTCTGTTCACTTAAGACAGTGGAAGATGGAAAAAGAAAAGGAAAATAATTAATTAAAAGGTCTGTTCAAGGCTCTTTGCAGTTTTTCTGGGGTGGTCCTGGCATGCCCAAGGTCACAGTGTCAGGTTCCCGACCACAGTGATGCAGGTTAGAAATTCATGTATTACAAAATCCAAGCGCAGTCCAACAACTGCAGTTCTAACAGCACCCCAAACGCTGCAAAACCTGTGAGTGCTCCATGAAAGCCAGCTACACTCCAGGACTCTCTTCTACCTCAAAAATCCTGTTCCCTTCCCAGACACTGGGAGCTGCCCTCCCATTCTGCGGCTGCTCAAGAGCAAGTGAGTTGCAGGCATGCACTCACTGCCACTGGTAGCTCAGAGATGCTTTTGTCTCAACAGTAGCAGCATGGGAAGCCCCTCCATTTACAAGAACGCAAGGGAATAAGGGGGAAAGAAATTCCACAATGGCTATCATTCAGATATGTCCTACAACTGCTAGTTTCTTCCATGTTTTCTCCAGCAAAGAAAAATCAGGAACTTATTTCTTCAAGATAAAAGTGATGTTTTAGAGGGCAGTTCCTCTTACTATTAGTGAGACAGGACAACCTGGCATCTTCTCAGTATCTATGTTTACACTAAGAAATAAAACCAAAACGACTCTTAAGGTGAAAAATCGTGAAATAAGTCTACCTTGCCTTCGAGCTTAATCGTAGAGCCTACACAAATGTGTAGACACACAAACACATATAAGGGCAGAAAATATTTGGGAACTTGATGGTAACCAACTGGCAAAGAACAAAGAAAATTAGTAGACTGAAAAAAAAAGATGACTTTTGAATTAAGAATAGTAAATGAAGTCACCATTTAGCCATGTCACCCATTCAATGGCTCACACAGCTCTTAGGTTTTCAGCTCCACAGAGTGGCATTGCAGTACCAAAGTCTGATCTTGAAACAAAGCCTTACGTCAGCATATATGAGAAAATAAGGTGCTCTGCAGGTTTGCACTGGAGTACCTGTGGTCCTTAAAAGTTTTGTTATGGCCATGGTATTTCTCATCTGTATTTATCTGTTCATATAGAAAATCTTTGACATTATTAATCAGAACAGAGCCGAGTCCTGCAGCAGTCTGTATACACACCCCAAATACTCCAAATCATATGTGTGCAGCCAGTCTACAGGATCACACATAAGGATAGGCAAACTGAAGTATGCATCCCTACTGTAGCTTCTTGTCAAGTTTTGCAGCCACTTTACTAGTTATTTAAAACAACTTAATATGTCTCAGTGGGAAACAAGCTCAGCAAACGCAGGAACACAGAAGCTTCTTTTTATTCCCATTAAATTGTGGGGGTTTAAAAAATACACTTACACGAGACTTCATATAGTAGGATTTCAAAAACCCTCTTAAGGCAAACAAACAAAGTGGGGCCCAGACGATACAGCAGCCGTGGGCCCCTGAGCCTTGTCACGGACCTACAAGCACCAGCAGAGCAGACAGCTTCTCTTTGTGAGTCCCTGAAGCCCATCTACTCCCACCACAGTTAAATGGGAAAACCCAGCAATTCTCCCCCCAAAACAAGGCTGCTTCAGTATCCCTCTCCCACGAAGCCATCTCTTAAGTGCCTGGTCTTTAGTACCACCTGGACCTTTAGCTCTTTCATGGGCCACACTATCAGCTCCTTGCAATGGCTTCTGAAAAGACAGGTAAAAGTTTACCCACACACACACTCTATTTAAAGCAGCACGATTTAAGCAGCAGTGGCTGGAGGGAGTGAGCAAGCTTTTCCCAGGTGATGGAGACCCTGACAGCAACCGTCTGGATCTTTTGGTCCTTGGGGCACTGCCCCCCACCTGCCCCCCAAAAGTCAATGTTGAGGCACTCTGGGGACAGTGCTTTCTCCACTGAGCAGTCTGGTCTTATCTTGCCATGTGGATAAAAAGTATTAGTGATACCTTACTGATGAAGGGGAGTTTATTGTTTAATTAATTTGTGTCTGGACTGCCTGGACTATATCAAGCACTCAAGTCAGCAAGAAGCTTTATCTGGCCCATTACCTGCGGCCAGATTGAGAGGTAAGCCCCCCATCTCGAAATCCACCAGGAAAAAAGAGTGCAATGGGGGCCTCCAATCTTGTGCACCCAGCAGAAAGTGCTGCTCAGCACCAGACTGGTTTCTCCTGCCTTGCAACTGCCAAGGGGAGGGAGGGCTGGGGCAGCCCTGCACCCCTGCACACTGTTGCTCAGCTCCCCCTTAGCCTTTCTTCGAATTTTATTCGAGTTCAGCAAGAGCCTGCTGATTCCCAGTGCAGACTGCCAACCTCAAGAAGAGATTAAGTCTTTCCATGCTTAAAGGTTAACCAATATGCGCACTTCTTGAATTGCGCTTTGTTACATGGCTCAGCGGTGTGCCCAGACTCTCAGACAGATTTAAATGGAGAGGTGCAAGTGAGATACTCACAAAGATGCCTGCACATGGAAGTGAAAAGAAACATTTGCAAACATTGACTGGGTGCGCAAAGCCTAACCAGCAGAGAGGCACCCTAAGAGCTGGAAGAAAAGGAGTAAGGCAATGATGATCATTCTGGGATTGTTTGGCTCTTTCTTATCTGTGCACAATGCTCTGGGCCTGCACTGAGGATTCTCATCACATAAAGCTGAAGACAGCACTGTGAGAACGCATATATATATAGAAATGTTAAGAAATACAGTTATTCCCCACTCTCCACCCCTCCTCCCCCAAAAAATTAGGTTCAAGTAAAGACAGCTTAGAAATGGCAGAGACCCTTTTGGCTAGTTCTGCAATCTGTATATGCACTTTCTCTACTTTTATTTATTATAATTATTATTATTATTATTATGGTTCCTTGGAATTAATTAGCTGCAGTACATGCTAGAATGGGTCTCAGAAATTCCTGACATACTCTGGACTTTTTCCAGTGACTGGAAGAACCTGCCTTCATCTGCCTTTGTCACGAACTGATTTGAGTATGACTGCAAATGTAAACAGCACTGTAACTGCACCCTGAGTCTACAGCTAGTCAGAAAAATGGAAGAAAATTCTCCCTTTTACAAATTGCTGGCTTATTCCAAAAAACTATGCATAATGAATGTGGGTAAGTTCACATGTGGGTTTTTTCCCCAATATTAAGTACACAAATTTATGGTTATATTGTTATATACTGTAATATATTACATTTGGCCTTTTGCCCACAGCAGAAAAGAATGGGCCATCTGTAATTAGAAAAGGCATTCTCTGTTTGACCATGTCTTATCTCTGCTCTCTCTTCTGTCTCCTGCTTGGAAAACCAGACATCACAGCGACTGGTCAAAGCAACATTTTTTCCATTGGAACATGATCAAAACTATACTGAAACTGCAGAAGCAATTAAATGTCTCTGATTTACAGATTAATAAGGGAACCCTGTCTCCTCACTAGAGAAGGTCAGCAAAAACAATCATCAGAAAAGGGAAAATGTTTGCACAGAAAATATATGGGGATTGTAAACAACTAAATGCCGGGAAAACACTGTGATTATCTGATGCTCTGGACTGAACTCTGCAACTGTGTTGCTTCTACCAAGAAGCAAGTATAAAAAGACCAAACAGCCTCTGCCTCTTTGCTCGCAGTCAATTCAATGTTAGCAGAAGCACTTCAAAAAACAAGTTATAAAATTAGCACAGAGCCTTTAACAGGCTCTCTGTAAAACCGTCTTCATTTGTATAATCCAATCTGACATTCAGCACGAGACCTTGAGGACAATAAAATGGAAGAAAATAGAATTTCTGAGCCTAAATTGTAGTGTAAAGGCTTTAATAGGGTCCATGGAGACAGGCCAACCATGGAACCAGTTCGCACGCCTGGCTAATACCTGACCTATCTGCAAATCATCAGGAGAAACATAGCTCCACTGGAACACCATTGCAGAAGACAAAGTGGAGTCAGAATAAATGGATGGAGTAAGTTCTTTGCTGGGGAGAAGGTACATTTTGATGTCAGTATTAGTATCCATTGGAAAAAGAAACTGTATACAGCCTCCAGTGGAAAGAAAATTGGTGCTTATGCATCCGCTGGGAGGTTCCTTAGTTTTCAGGCCCTGGGGACAGCAAAGGTCTTTTCCAAGAAGACTTTCAGCACGGATTCCTCTCTCTAGGGAGATTTAGCAGAAGGCAAAAGCAGGAAATACAGTAAAGGTGTTCTTGTTTCTTTATTTCTTGCCTGAATTTCATTTCCTAACACAATAATGGTAGTTTCATTGCGTTGTCCATTGTGCCCATGCAAGCATAGGTAATTTACTGCTTGGTTTAACTTGGTAAATAAGTGCTGAGCCACCAGGACAAGAAGCACTTAATAAATCCACAGAAGAAATTAAAATAATTCATAATGAGGATGCAAAGGCAGTAAAAAAAGAGTTATGATTACTTGTGTGAACATCACTGCTCTGCAGCACTGGTCTCGTCAGCATCCCACTGTGCCACATACTTCTCTCGCTGTCTCCCTACCACCCCAACATCTCCTTTGCCTTGTCCATCCCCTCCTCTCAGGAAGCAGCTCTGCCATATGGCAGATACTGCTGTGACCCTCACACAGCAGTTTCCAGCCCCATGCTGGAGAAGGCAGACTCTCTGAGAGTCACACTGCCTCACAGTGCTTGCCCCCTCACTGCTCTCTCTCACGAGTGCCCTACTGCTATGATGAAGTTTCAGCTCAGAGAGGTTACTTAATCATCTGTGCATAAACACCCAGCCTCTGGGCTTTGTGTGGGGTGCCCCTTCCCAGGGGCTGGGGGCTGCCTGTGCCACAGTGTCCCAGCAAATCCCTGCAGACTTGCCCACTCGCCAAGCAGCACAGGGATGAGCCTCTGCAATCCCCACACCACCCCTGCAGCTTGCCATACCCGTGTTGAAATGCCCACTTCTGGCTGCCACCATTAGCAGGCACTGCCCTCAGGCACAGGCATTTTACCATCAGCAAAAGGAATTGGTAAGTTTTCATAGGAGGATATAAAGCTCTGAATCATGTAGGGGAGCAAAGCTTTTAATTATTAAAACTGGCATCCCTGGAGCCTGTGGCTAGTAGCAGCTGCCTTGATGCAAAGCAGTGATGTTCCCCGCAAGGGAGGCATCCTCTCTCACCTGCCCCCAAACCCCAAACTAAGCCTCCTAGGACCCCGCCAAGGATGATGGGGACCTTTATCCACCACCAGTAGATAACAGAAAGCACCTTTTAGCTGACTGTCGCCCGCAGCGACACTGCTGGGATTTGGACCAAACAGGTCTCAGTCCTCGTTTTCACGCCGAGACCAACTGCTTGAGCAGGGATGTGTCTCTGTATGTGTTTTATGCACAAGAGGACAGTCCTGGTCCACTTCTAGATAATCCAAAATATTGCCTGGACACTAGAAAAGTTTAGCTTTCTCCCACATCATTTGACACAGACTGTATACAAGTGAACTGAAACAAAATGCAAATGCCCATTATGGTTTATCACTGGGCCTCTCCCCAACCCCGAAAAGAAAAGCCAAGCACAAAAAGTTACTGCTGAGTGCAAGGGAAGATCTGTGTTTTTCATCACACTGACATTTTTAGTGTCACACAGAAAATTTAGATTTCTAAGTAAGCCTGATTGAAGTAAGAGTTCCTTTAAATCTGCAGTTTAGGTTCAGAATCATTCCTTGGGGAAAGAAAACAAAGCCTAGCAGGGAGAATAGGTTTTTTTCGCTATTCATAACTTCACAGTTAAGAGGAATAGATTTATATGGATGGATGGCTAGAGAGATGGATAGACAGATATAGACAGACATGTATTATTTATTATCTTCTTAAGTTATAATACATACAACTACTTTTTAAACATGACCGTCATAGTTACAACCACAATATGAAACAGTCTTGGTTTACAAAATAGATCTCACATTTACACGTCAACCAAAAGCGACCTAAGAAAAATGTCTTTTGGGGCAAACAGCTTTCTTTGAAGTGTCTGTAACTCTGAATCCAACCCCGTAGTCTTAATTGATTAGATGCTTGATATTTCCTTTCTTATAAAGATTATTTAAAAATTCAGTACAAAAATATTAAGTCTGTCATGCTGTCATTATAACCTTAAGCTGGTGAGGCAACAGAATAAGAAAGCCATCTTGGGAGTTATCACAACTTCAGCTGAATGCTTTGTATTTGCCATTTATTTTTGTGATTCACATTAATAAATGAGACTGATGTACGTGCCAGATTTCTGAATAGTATCGTGCTGATAATTGCAATAGCCTTATTGTATGTTATTAAGCAAACTGACTGAAACATAAAATTTCCAGGGCTGGAATCCTATACAGAAGCTTTTTCTTTTTCTGTACTGAAGCTCATCTTCATAGGTAATTTAGCATTCCTGTGGCTCAAAAGATGCATTATCTGAAAAAATGGATGTTTATTAAAGATTTATCGATCTGCACTCTACACAAAAATAGAGAAACCATTCCAACCATTGTTAAAGGTGGGTTAGTGAGTCTCTAAGCCAGTAACACATCTACTGACCATTTTTCTCTTGGGTAGATTTGCAAGTAGGAAAAGAAGTTTACCAACAGAGATGAACTACATGCAGCTTTACAAACTAGGGAGCCTGATCTTACAAATGTAGCTAATGCAAGCAGTCATGTTGATTTGAGTTGGAAGAACAAAATGAAAACAGATTATTCCCCTGTGCAAGGGCTTGAAAGAATAAACCAAAGAGTAAGAAATGAGCACAGCCAGGGTATGTCATGGGCTAGATCTACTGTCTGGAGTCTTGAATGTTTTTCCCCCTCTGTGAGCATGGGTGACCACACTCCCCCACTCCTGGGGAAGGGAGTGGGATCATCGGAGGAGCTCCCACGAGCAGAGCCAGAGGTTAAACTCTGCAAAGTTACACTGCCAGCACACCACAGTGATGTAGAAATGTTTATTCTGTGTTTCCGCTGCTGTAACAGTTGCGAGAGTCCGGATATCTCACCCATCCCACGACCGGCACTCTGCATGACAGCCACCCACCTTGTGTTTGTGTGGTATTCCGAGGCAGGCATTTGGATACTGCAGTAGATATCAGACATCTGGCTCTCCAGCAACATCTCCAAGGAGGAAAATCTATTTTTCACTTCTGTTTTGATTGTATTCAGCTAATTAACCGCTTCCAGATCTACCAGATATGAGGACTGCTTCAGTATTTACATCATTATACAAAATTGACAACTAACCAAGAGCAAAGCAGTGTACTTATGTAACCGAAGGGCATCTGGGAACAAAACAGGAACAACTGCTTGCAGCAAGACATCCCTGATAATGGTGAAGGCTCTACATGCAAAGACCAAGGGTAGCTCACCCACCCAGTGCTGCACAGGCGCAGAACATGGCATCACTGAACACAAAGCAGTGTTAAAACCATGTTGGAAACTTCGACGTGGATATTTTGAGTGGCGTGGCAGAAGCTTTTTTTTCAAAAGCATTCCCCAAAAAAGGAGTTCATATCTCCCATCTACATCCACCATCAGGTTGTGGATGGCTGTGATTCAGGTGGTACCCATTTTATTATCATGGCCCTCCTCCTTATCCTCCTCCTTCTCTAACAAGCCTGGGCTGAATCAGTCTGCAGAGCATCACACCTTGCTTTAGCACAGAATTTGTATTAGTCCAGAAGCAAAGTGAGTTTTAACAATATTGTTGTTCCCACCACTGATAACTCAGACAATTTCCTGACATTCGGCATGTCTCATCATTAGCTTAAAGGTTGTCTGCATTGATGATATTGAACCCAGGTGACCTATGGCAGCTGCAGCCACCACAGAGCATATGGGTCTGGTCAGGCATGGGCTGCAGGTAGCATTTGTGCACACACGCCAAGCCAATGAGAGCACTTAACAAAAGAAAGAGCACCTGGCTATGGACACTCTTTGAATATTTTATCTTAATACTGAACATCAGAAATTATCAAATAAGAAGTGTAGAAATTTATGTGCAGCTTACTAATTTAAATCACCTTCTGAATACTCATCCCAAAACAATCCTTCACAGTTTGTCACCTCACCAGATTTAAAAAAAAAAAAAAAAAGAAAAACCTTTCCTTTCCAGACATTTAGTGGCACAGCTCCATTTTGCAGTCTTAATTATTTTAAAAGGGCCCTACCTCAGTGTTTGGTCTAAAGATCCAAAATCTGAAAAAAAACCCATACAGACCTGCTTTAATTTATGGAGCTTAGGTGAAATTCCAGCTGACCATAGGATGCCAAGATTTTATCTTCCACAGACTTTCTTTGATGTCAATGAACTGTTCAGCTAGTACAGCTGAGTATGTGCAGGATCAGCCCATAATGTGGATTACACCTTACCCTGCTTGTTGAAAGCAGAGGTGTGTGTCTTTCCAAAGCAGCTAAGGGAAGCCTGTAACCGGAGTAGCCTTAACATTTACAAAATATTGCCTGTCCTTACTATGGGGTAATATTTTATAATTAAGCTCTCAGTGATGTTAAGGGACCCTTAAATGCTGTGGATAGTAACAAGCTTATTTTATTAGTGTCTGAAACCATACTGTAAAGGAACTTATTCCCCCATTAGTGTCAGAAGTAACAATCTGAAAATAGGTACTTACACTCACTTGAAGCAGTAAGTGGTTTTCCATACACATATATATGTATGTGTGTGTATATATATATATGTATACATACATTCACAGAACCCTCCCTTACTGGATTATATAACAACAAACAGATCACATGGCTCTTGTGCATTAATTCTATCAAAAGAATCCCCAAATGGGATATTGCTTCTAGCTCACCTGTGAATATTTTATTCAGATTTTATTTTTCCACCCTATTAGCTAAAAATCCATTTTCAAACAGCCTGAGGAAGAAACCAAGAGCTCTCACTTGAGCTTACTAGCTACGATGCTGTCCCTGTCAGCTGATATTGCACGTCATTCTGTAGCTATTTTGTAACTACAGAAAGTGTCATATAATACAATTTCTGTATATCGTAAGAGCCAAACTGTAAGATTGTGACTCATGAGATTTCAACTTACAATGTAGCTTGCTTCTGTATAGCAAGCTCTGATGATAGTCCTTACCTTTTACTATAGAATGGATCAGACACAAGATCTGAAACTAAAAATACATAAACCCGAGGTTCCTACATTCCTTAAAAGGCTTCCAAAACATGCAGTTGCATAGGCACTTACAAGCACCTAAACATGAGCTCATATCATATAAGCTCTTGGTGCTTAACTATCCGAAAGCGAGATGTGGTCTTTTGGCTTGGTTGAATCTCCTACATAATGTGTCGATATGCTTTAGTGTATTTCTAATTGTTCAGACTATTAAAACATACAAATAAAAATACTGGACCTTCAAATTGCCTGAACATGCCTGCAGTAGACAGGCTTAAATCCAGAGAGACAGTGAAATGCAGAGTTAAGTCCTACATGCTGCTGTTAACATAACCTGTTAGGACAATAGACTGTGGCTCATATGGTCTTCTCTAAAGCAGAAAAAGATCCACTATCCAGCACATTTGGCAACAACAGCATGAATTCAGAATGGACTGAAGCTTTAAATGGATTTTCCTTGCTTGTTTAGGTTTCAGTCAGACTATAACTTCATTTCAGAATAACCAGCAAAATGCTGCATATATCGGAAGAGCACCGCTTCAGGAACTTATCTTGCATATTTTTAGTGTAAAATATTCACAAGTTTTTCCTACTTCAACTGAAACCTAAGATATTCCAGTCCGAATGTAAAGCTTTCAAATTAATATCACGTGGATGAGAGATGAAGAGCATTTTCCCAGTACAAGAGTTAGTGGGTCCAGTTATAAATCTTGTCTCATGGATTAAACCCAGAGGATCAAATGTAGAGATTTATTACTTCATTTATTACTCTATCTGCGTTAATCACTTTCAGGAAATAGTTCATTCAGTGAAACTAGAACGCTTTTTTATAATCAGGCCATGGTTTCCTCAGACATACTTGTTATTTTTTATGACTATGGTTAATAACATTTATAGTGCTAACTGGGTTTGCCATACAGCAAATCTACCAGTGTTCCATAAAGGATGTGGCTTCAGCTTTGGAGCCTACCCTTACTTTCATGATTTGTTAGGCTGCATTCCTTCCTGCCTCCAAAATTTCCTCATCCTAGTTCTGACAGAGTTTCCTTCATCTCCTTCCACTAAAAGCAGTGAGTTTTCTCTGTTCCTACATCTCCAGTCTTTCCTGAAGTGATGGTATCGGTGATTCATGGTTTAACAATCCTTGAGGGCCTAAGTAAGGCAGTCGGCAGATCTAGCAATATTATAAAATATATTTGGAGCCTAAGCCCTTCCAAATTTTTGTTATGTTGACTGGATAACAGGCAACCTTCCTTCATGGTTCACTTAGCAGTGGAGTTGAAAAAGGTATATATAATCACTGGAATGCTACTTAGACACACTAATGCAGCAGCAATGACAAGATCTAACGTAATGCTGTAGGATTCTGAAATGGAAGCAAACTGCACATTGAGAGAAACTTAGCTAACTTGTTTTCCAGCTCAAAATAAATAAGAATAGAGTGGTATTTTCCTTATCAGGGACCAAAAAATTAATGTGAATAATTCCACAATTTAACTGTAGTTTATTTGTGTGTTAGAGATAACAGCAGAGTTGCGGGTAAAAGCCAGTTCAGTCGTGCTCCTGACTATTAATAATGTACAGATCTTATTCAGCGACTGAAACTAAAAAAAAGAAAAACAAAGTGACAAAAAAAGAAACCAATAAAGCAGCTCTGCTGTATGGAAAATGCATTTAATGTTTTTGTCCTCTTCTTCACAGAAAACAACTCTGCAACATTTGTGTTAAAACTGCAGGTAAATCAGATTTATCTTGCTAGTCAGTGTCACTTTTTCCTCCAGTTTTAGAAAAGGATTATCTTGGATGTGTAAAGCAGCGTACAGACATTACCTACATAGATTTATATATATTATATAGAAAGATCCCATAACAGTTTTTAATTTTTACTACTGATAGCTTATATTACTCAGTGCCTAGCTGTAATAGTCAAAATGGAGATCCCCTTCTTGTGGATATTGCACACAGACATAGCAGGGGAGAGTGTAAGAGCTGGCTAGCAAGTATGGATGCAAGAGTTGCACGTTCCCTTACTTTCCTATATTCTTACCTAGGCAGGTAGCTTTGCTCTCCTGGATTCCCAGGTATGAACTAACACTGGTATCCTATGATTCTTCACTTCTTACATGCTTCTATTGTGCAATATCTATGGCCTCACACTGGTGCATGCCATGGCTTTTCATGGATATCTCAGAGGGACTGGATGCATGTCACTGGTTCCACCAAGAGACAACTCTTAAATCTAACTTAAACCTAACTTTTATTGCCTGATATCTGCACACAGCAGATAATCAAAGATCTTTTCCACCTTCTGTGTGCCGCAGATCACACTGGTCCTTTACTTTCCAGGCAAAACTGCAAGCATTTACAGAAATTAGATTACTACTGACCCTTAACAAAATAAGCTGAGGATGCAAATTAAGAACAAAATAGTCCATGTCAAAGCTCTGATCTCTACTGTACATCCACACAGCAAAGCCCAACTGGGTACAGAAAAAAATGCTCCTAAGATGCTAGTATCTCTGTATCCCTAGTTCTACCTTGTGACGTTCTTGGATGCTGGATCACATTGTCTTTATTTCTTTTATCCTGGACCATGCAGGCATAAGTAAGTATAGAGCTGCATAACATCTGACAGCATGGAGCAGTTACTCATTTCATACTTTGATGGAGCTGTACCAGGTTCATGTCTGCACAGCACAGGTGAGTCTCCAGTGAAACTCCATCATCTGCATGTGTTGGGCAAGAGAGTATTTGCTGCCATATAAAGTACTTGTGACCATATTCTATTTGGTCAAACATTATAGCATGGTATGTTCTACAAGCACATTGCCCTGCATTTGATCAGGGCAGCTACGCCTCCACCTGCCCAGCACTGCCGGCAAGGGTTTATTGCTTAGCAATTGCTAAGGCTCTGCTATGTGTATTAGACAGAGATATTTATGAGCTGATATGTGAACTGAGAACCTCAGGAGTATTATGCCATCCCATACTTGTATCTGCTCCATGAGTTGTGGCCAAAGATAAGAATAAATAGGACAACAATCACCTGTGAAAAGAGGGCATCAGATTACGCCTGAGAAAATATCCAGGGGATTAGATTTTCTGTAAATTACCAGCTCAAGTGCAAGAATTTCTACCTGTATCACAATATTGGTTGATAATGTTTTTCTCACTCTTCTCAAACTTTTCTTACTTGTGAAGCATTATCACATATTTACTAAGTGATATTTTCTCTTCTTTGCTTTCTGAGAGCCCGTTCTGTACAGGCACAGCAGAACAATAAAGGCCTCCAGATGTCCACTAGGCTCAAAGCAAAATAACCTCCTGCATCTCATTTTTATCACCATATTTATACTAGAATCCTTGTCAAGATCTCCAGACAAATACAAGTAATTAACTATGGGTAACACAGATGTGCAGGGGAGGCAGAAGGAAACAAAATTCTGCTACTACACCATGGAGAGCAGAGCAGCACTGCGTCTTATATTAGCAAAAGTAGAGGGTACAAATGAAGTGCTCTTTGCTTTGTCTTGGCTGCAAGAGTGCTGCAACAAATCAAGCTTCACTAAGGCTCTCTAACCCACCGGGAACCTCAGGAGCTCAAAAATGCAGCGTGTTAAAACAAAACTGCATAGAAATTGAAACAGTAACAACCCCAAAACTCCAGTGGTGTGAGTGCCCTGCAAAGCTGCGTCTGCTGCAGTTTTAGCCTTAAACTACTCAAGAAACACTGCTTTAGTTTTAATTTCCTTTTTCTGTCCTCCTCAAAATACTCAGGGGACCAGCAATGAAAAAATGCAGACCATTTTCTGTAGTAAGAATATGTAACATAGGAACTTATTTGACCCCACACAGAATATGTGATCACAAGTTAGAGTATCTGATGAAAGTTAATGGTGGTTGTTTTGTTCAAGTATTTCATATTTGGCCATCACCTAGAAAGAAAACTGGCTACTTGACAAGAATCAATCCATTTTTGCAGCAAACAAGTACATTTGTAAAGGTCTCTAAAGAGGCAAAAAAGTAAGCAACAGAAAAATACTGAGTTATTAATCTATCCTCTGAAGAAAACCTTTCAGAAAGGCAATGGGATTCTACTGTTCTGCTGCCTGGATTTAAACACCTCATACTTTTACACTAATCTTCTATGTGCTCAGAGAAATTTGATACTGTGAAACCAGAAAATTCAGCAAGAGGGAAAACAATGGTAAACTCAGGATACTGGCCTCTCTTACCTCACCCCCGAGAGCACTTCTTAAAGGCAAGGAAAAAGTTATACATATTGCATTTCATGGCCCTAAGGAGAATGGCTTTCTGGACTCCAGCACTTTACAGCTGAGCAATGTCCTGGTTATCACAGCAAAAAGAAACCTTATCTGTAGCCCTGCGTGTTGCAGTATCTCCTGGCCTTTCCTGCTTTGATGCAGGAGAGCTTTCTGAGACAATCTCTGGCCCCTCTGACTGCTGTGGTCTTCCAGCCAATGTTCAGGAGAGCTCTCCATTAACTTGTCAGATGTCCTCCCTCACACATCAGGTAGTTCCTGGAGTACCTGTCAGTGGGTAATTTCCAAAAACGTGGCAGGATTGTTGCAAGACTGAACTCCAGGTAGAGGAGCAAAGCCACCAGGGCTAGAAGGTTCATTGAACCCAGGCTCAAGCTCAACCCTGCTTGGCTCTGGGCTTACTTGAAAAGAAAAACAACTTCCAGGAAAATCTGGACTGAGAAAATCTGAGTGAGAGAAAAGTGAGGCAAGAGTGAGAGCGATTAACTCCTCTGCCAGGTCTTTGTGCACATCAATATGTCAGAAGCAGATGGGTGCATCTGACATAGTTGCTCCCTTGCAGGAGCTCCATGGGATTTGAAAGCAGTTTGAGGAGTGAAGGTGACAGTTTGGAAAGTGAAGCACTGAGCATGTCAGCCATGAAGACAAAGAGAAAAAAAACAAAACAAAAAAAGACAAAGCTGCTGCTTCATTCCCAGTTTGCTGCCATTTTCATCATGCTTTCACAGAGGAAAGAGTCTGAAGAAAACAGAACATTGAAGGGAAATTTCTAGAAGTCTTTTGTCCTTGTGCTGCTTTTTTCTCCCTTGCACTCTGAAAGGCACTTGAGGAAAAACTATTTAGTAAATGAATTGTGCAGGATTCCCATTTGTCTTTTTAGTATTGTTTGGTTTTAATTTCTTAATTTTTCTGTGATCATGATAAGCCCATTGGGAACCAGATCTGAGAAGAAGATTACTTTAATTTCCAATCATTGCAGACATTATTTGTGCTCAATATTTCTACAGAATGGCTCAAGTCACCTATTAAGTTAACCTACACAGACACTTCTTAATAAGGCATGGTCTTCATTATAGCCCTTTATCATCTCGAGAGATACACAATGCCTTATCAAAGCTCTGTGACATCCAGTACAGTGGAATAAGGCCTCTTTTCCGGGGCTGATATTGTACAAAGCTAACGTGAAATCAATACAGCTGACTAATGAAGAATTTGTTTGCTTATGTAGCCAGACCCTGAAGTGGCTAAAAGTCATCAGCATAGTGCCTATACCAACTACTCTGGATCTGTTCTAGAGATGGGCAAAGATGTCTGTAACAGACTGATTCTTTTCAGCTGCCTTCAACCACTTGTTTTGATGCCTTAAACCCACCGTCAAGAATGTAGCAGAGGCAGTGTCCTTCAACACTTGGGCTTGCTGCCCAGAGGAGTCGTGCTGCAGGCTTGCTGGCAGGAAGAGCAGGGGTAGAATGGTATCTCCGACCCTAGAGCTTCTCTAAGCCCCGCATGACTCAGCTCCAGAACTTACCTAGAAGAAGCGTTGTGCATGCCCACCAAAAAAATATAAACAATACTCTGGAAGAGGGGCATTTTCAGCACACCCAACATTCTGGGAGAGAGAAGAAGAGGACTGGAACCCAGGTGGTGTCCTTGCACTTCTCTCTCTCTCCCTCTTTTCTCTTTCTTTCTTTTCCCTTAACACAGATTTAGCAAGCCAATGCCAATCTTAGCCCTAAGAATGCCTGAACAAATAAATGCTATCTTTTGGACAAATTGTTTGGCATCAATTTGCCTTCATTTAACCCTGTAGATACTGAACCCATAAATTTTACAAGGGACCCAGGACCTTAACCCAGCAATCCTTGGACTGTCCAGGCTGGGTTGCAACAATGTCAATAGGACACAAGCTATTCTCTCCAAATCAATGGTGGCCACCCAATTTTCTATTGAACCGCCAGCCAGCACAACCTGGAGCTGTGCCTGGATCCCCAGTCCCATGTAACCCACACAGGAACTGAGGAACACAATGATGCTACAGTCCAGGCAAGGCTTTGATCTCTAGCACAAACACGGCTAAGATTTTATATTTCCAAAGCAAAACAAAACAAAAAAAGTAATTACAAACCTGACACACTGATTGGAAACTGTTTACTAACTGCAGTACTCCGGGTTAAATCTCCAAGTCCCTGAGTTTCTTAGCAATTTGGAAGGATTAATTTTGTCTAGTACATATTCTGGACTGTCCTAAGAACTGCCTTTACCAAGTGGTTTTGGTTAATCTTTTGAATAATCTCTGTTCAACGAGGGGAATTGTTTGTGCCACTCAATTACTATACAGTAGGCTAAATTCTCTTCTCATTATTTGACTTACAAATCTCCCTGTTATTCATTTATTTTTCTCCCTGGTTTTCTACAAAACATGCTATCAATAAATAATAGAGAAGAAAACTAATTCAAACTCAAATTCTTACTATAATAAGACACACAGATGACAGCATATAGGTCACCAGCTGTAGCACAGCATAATACGAAATTTGCAGGAAATCTGTTAGAAAGACAGTTTCAGCAATGAGGAATACATGATAGCATAAACAATTTCACACAATGATCACAAAATGAACTTGCCCTTCCATTGCCCTCCTACTCTTCTACTGTTGTTTCAGATTTGCCTCTTTATTGTAAGGAAATGTATCTCTTGATTTTATTAGAATGTGTCTGAGAGAACTCTCTGTGTGACAGCAGAAAGCAAAGGAAGATGTAAGTGCGATTCAAGGCACATAACAAGCCTTATCTTGTAAAACTCCATGCAACTAGCACAGAAGATGCAATGCTCCTGTGTTACTCCTCAGGTAGGAGTGATCTTTTTCACTCTGAACACAGTTACCTGCTCTTAGCCAAAAGCTTTTTGCTCAAATCCAGCTATTATATCTAAGGTTTTCTGTTAAATACTCAAAGCACATCATCCATCCAAGAAATGTTGCACAGCAGTAGGGACACAAGGGAAATTCTGAACAATGACACCAGGACAAATTTCTCTGTGGCACAAGGATCCTCTTAAAGAACGACACACAGCCAACTGAACTTCCATTTTTGAGGTTAAGCCTGAAAAATCTACCTGGTGAACAGCATGAAACCCTTTGAGCCACTACCAGTGGTGTTACCTGAGCAAAAAATCCTCGTGTAACCAACCAGAGTCAGACCAAATGATCTGTCTTGAAAATAAAGGTATAAACAAAGCTTGCCTAAATTTGAGCTGATGGCCCAAGGGAAAGCAGATATTTCCAACCAGATGCATAGACCATTAGGCCATCTGCTGAGGAAGTGTCTGAAAAGCCAAGTGCTACAATGGAATTCTTCTCCCTCTCTCATTTTCTCCTGAATTCAACAATTCTCTTTACTCGAATTATTTATACCAAGTATGGCTGTAAGGAGAAAAGGAATATTACTTGATTCCCAACAGGCAACAGCATCTCTTCCTTCAAATTATAAAAGCAGGCTAACATTTACTAAGGAATATTCACTTTTAAAAATATATGATTAATTTGTGCAAAATCATGTCAAAATACTGTCAGAATAATTTGTTATGAAAATGGATTTCACATATAAACCTGCTTGCTTCCCTTATTCAAATGAAAACAGTTTGTATCTCGATCTTGAATTTACTTAGAAGAAAATTAAAAGTAGAATTCTTCTAAGAAGAATTTACGTATGTTACTTAGAAACATTTGCAAAATAACTTAGAGCCGGTTATTTAAATAATACAGGGGTTTTTTCTTTGCTAATTCATTGACTGAAATATTTTTACAAAAAAAAGAATGATAAAAATTAAGTAATAACATATAACAGGTAGGAAGCAACACGCTGTCAGTGCTACAATTCACAAGCTGTGGGTGCTTTGGAAGCACATTATTTACCTGAGCAACTTCAGTATTTTGATGCTAGGTCTCACAGCAGACAGAGGTGCCCACCATCTTTATCAGTGCTGTTGTTTTACTTCAATCTTTTTCTCTCTCTCTCATACATTAGGCAATTAACCTACTGTTAAAGAGCAAAATCAAAAAAAATAAATGAAATGCTTTCGTGCTCATTCAGAAACTTCTGACTTGCAAGGTTGCCTAGGTCAGTCTTTCTGCACGGTGCAGCTGTAATAAAGACCTAACCAAAATCAGATCCTTTTTTTTTGTTGCTCTGAAAGCAATTGAAAAAAATAAAGGAAAATGCCAAACAGACAGTAAAGGATGAATAGCACTGTTTATTCTTGATGTGAGTCCTAAGTACATGGATTTGAAGTAAGATGTCTCAGCCATGTTGTGGTCTGCGAGAGGAGGCAGAGATTTATGGTATCAGTGATCTGGAGTTTATGTCCTGCTCTGGCGTGCTGCCATTAAACTCACTGCTTCTGTCCTCCTGGCCTCAGCCACCACATCTGGGTAACAAGGAAAGCTACAACATGGGCAGGTGTTCCTTAGCTGTGAAGTGTCAAAAATGGCATCAGTCAGCAGAACATCTCGAAACGAAAAGAACTCAGTCTCCCTTATTCCCACCTTTCTGAAGCAAGAGAGAGACATAGCTCCATCATAAGAGCCTGCCTCTGCCTACAGCATTGGGCAACACCTTCTACCCTTGATCGAGTGCTTCATGGGATGCCAGAACTGAATGTGCCTTTACGTCAAGCTCCTCCCATATAAGAAACCTACCAGCATCCTCAAAAAGGTCAGGCTGCTGAAATAGTAGAATTTTACTACTCATCATTATTTTAAGTGCTCTTATCTTGAGCTAATCATACCACATCAAATCTCATTTTTTTTGAGTTATTCATGAGGATACTTTATAATTTGACTTTCCCTCATCCTGGAAAATATTTCATGTGGTAGCCGAAAAATTACTTCTATATTTTTGAAAAAGGCAAAACAGCTGAATGGGTTTATTTTCAGTAGAACTCACTACAAATCCAAAATCCAGATGCAAATAGCTTGAAGAGATGGAGCCACATTTTAACATTGTGGTCCTTTATTTGTTTAACTATCTTCAATTTTTTCCTCCTCCCCTTAACAAAACTTTCCAATACCCTCAAAGCAAATTTATGACAAAACTGTCCAGTTCCCACCCAGTCTTCGCTTACCTTGCTCAGACTACTGAAGCACATTCTTTCATTTTTTTTATGAGTTCCCATAATGTCCCGCAAATACACTGTTCCTTCTGACTATCTGCACAAGGGCAGTTCATTAGAAAAATCCATTGCCTATTTGCAGTAGGCTTGACATAAAACACATAAATTGGTAACAAACACGATGATTAAAAAATGAAATTTGAATATGGGTACTGTTTTTCTATTTCAGATAAAATGTTTTGGGGATTAGAGGAAACATTTGCTACTCATTCTTAGTTAGGATATTTTTGTGTGTTGAGTCAATTAAATCTTAACAGACTGATTCTCTGGTTCTTTATTTAAAACAGAACAAGCAAAAAGACAGAATACAAATGGTATGGAAAGGTTGAACTGTATTTTATTTGCACCCATATGGCACGTAGTGTTGCTCATTTCAATAATAATGATTTTTAATTAAAAAAACCTCCATAACTTTCACAACAGTCAGGAAGGAACCACTGAAGAAGAGAGGTTTATTGTCCTGGCAGTTTTCCCCACTCTTCAAACTGGCACGTCTATCTCTTGCACCCGTTGCAAGTAGCTGCAGCTAATGGTGTTCCCTGCACCCCAGCGCATCTCTGTGGAGACAAGAAGCAGGAACAGCACGGGGGTCGGTAGTGCTTTTCTGTTCTGTGACATTAGTTCAGCAATAAAAATGTGATTAGCTATGATGCCTCATCCTTGTTTACGCTGAAATTCTTTCAAGGCTTTACTTCAACATTTTGCGAAGTGATGAGTAATATTGACTTTTCTTAAGCATTCCCATTGTCATAATGGCATCACAGTCGAGCAATCCCCAAATTAGTAACAATTATGTCACAACAACTGTACTGATAAAGTGTGTTTACTTCTCATTAAAAAATGAGGAACTGCGTCATGGAGCAATCATGCGTCCAGACTGACAGACAAAGCCTCTGCAGACCTGTTGATGATATTTTGAGCAATACAGGCCATGAATTGTTGTTTCAGTCTGTTGTGCACAACCCTGCCTATGTGGCTACACACAAGGACACATCGTCCTTGTCAAGCCTGATAGAGGAGGTTGGCTAGAATAAGCAGAAGAGATACAAAGTTGGAGATTAGAAACTTGCTAAGAAAATTTGCTGACCAGTAAGAAACTTGCTAACTGCAAGCAGACTTGCCTCAGCTACATCATGATGTGTGCTGATGGGTATTTAACCAATCATAAAGCTACAGCTAGTGTGTGAACAGCTGAATGTATCCAATCAATGACTGAATCTTGTCACCCAGACCCTGTTGAATTTCTATATAAATAGTGCATCTTTTGTAATAAAGCAAGCATTGACTGAATCTCTATGAGACGACGTCTTTTGACTCCGAGCTCCCGCACTTCACAGACCCACGGGTAGCACCCAGGATCCCTAAATCCAAGCCTAATCTCTTATCTGCACATCTTGAAGCCCATTACTGTAATGACAACTACAAAATGGCGGTTTGCATCAATATTTAAACATTTCTGGTTGCAGATAGGACAGCAGAAACCAGGCGCAGCACACAGCAAGGTAGCCCATGATATGAGGTTGAATGTGACTATATTTAGGGTCTGTCAAAATACAGGCCAAACTGCACCAGTATCCTACCACACATGGCCCATGAGTCTGCTTGCTGCAACACCTGCCTTCAAGGGAAGTGATGCAGAACATACAAAGGCTTTGCTGAACATCTAATTAAAAAATGCAAAGCACACATGGAAAGCCAGGATCCCTTTTGTATGTAAGAAAATACCCTTCAGCAGAGTGCTCCTACTCCCAGTCTTAGCATTTGTGCAGAAGAGGCCAAACAGAAGGGAAGGAGTCCTCCAAAGCACTCAAGAGATCTCTAGGTCAATGCAAATCATGGCAGCACCCAGTCCTAAGTGGTTTAACTGATGTAAGAACACGACAAATTAATAAAGCCAAGCTGCGAGAACCAATTTCATCTAATATTGCTTGTAATCACTACTGAGAAGACACAGAAAGTCTGCAGACAGTTTTGTGAAAGGCCAGGAAGCTAATTTGCCATTTGCTAAGTCATTTAGAAGAAGAAACTATTTAAAACTACATATCCATGACACACCACACATGAACAGATGAACAGTAATCTTGAATAATAGTTTGGTGTATATGCGCAGAGGAGAGGGAAAGGAGCTGCCTTGATAAAAGAGTTTAATTTGCAAGCATTAGAGCAGAGGGATGAAGCCGCCCAGCTCACAGGTTACAAGATGTGAAGGAAAGCCATTCGAAGATGCTGCTTCAGGGCAGACATTTTGCTTTGTCCCTAACTTGAACGGAGGCAGGAAGAAATACTCCTGCACATACGTCCTCCAAAGTTTCACTGAGGCAGTGAACCTGATGGCACCACGCTACCATCCAGGATAATTGATCATCCTTCATACTATTTCACGTCATTGTCTTTTAAAATATTACTACTGAAGCTCAGTGTTTCCATCATGCATAGGTGTAAAAAGAGAGCTGTTTTGCCCAATGCTTGAATTTGATTGGGGGGGAGGAGGGGAGAGGAAGATACACACACTCCATTTTCCCTGAAGAGCAGTGTGAGATTTCCAATCCTCAGCTTTAACGCATAAAATATTAAGAGCCAATTTTCAGCTGCACCTCTGTCACTTCCATTATCATTCTACACGTCCGGAGGTGATAATGGACTCAGTAAATTGCAGCCTCTTTCCATCCCAGACCACGAGGGCTTTCACCTGGGGATAACTCTGCACAAGGGGCAGCCCAGATATATGCTAATGGCATCCAGCAGTAAGGCACTAGGGAAGACAACAGGATGTATTCAAAAAACCAAGGTACTGTATAACAAAGGCAGGAAAATGCCCAGGAACAAAGCAAAATCAAAACGGAGTGAGCTTGCTTCCCAAAGTTATGTGTGTATTGCAATCCTCACAGAGTTTGGCTGAAAATACACTGGGCAGTCAAACTTTTTTTCATTCAGATGCATCCTCTCTGAGCTGGTTACTGCTTCAGTTCAGCCACAGTGCCAAATGTTACTAAGAGCAATGATTCTTTTTAATTATGATGTGACATCAAAATGGACCACAGTACAGTGGTGATGGAGCTGTAACTGTTGTTCAGCATGTGCACTGAGCTCACGGGCACGTTTTAGAGCTGGGCAAACAAAAGCTACGTACATCAAAATACTGCCACTGCTGGCTGCAGCGTTTGCATTATCCCAGCTCTGACTGACAGCCTGGGACACCACGCTTCTAGTAACACACACTGAATGCCACAGGAAATCACCCAAAGAGTTGGTTTCCCTCTTCTCCCAGGGATACAATGAATCTATATCCAATTAATATCTCCAATTGATATTAATGAAGTAGGGATCATGTCCAATATACTGCAGGGCTTTTCTGTATTAATAAGCAGCCTTCAAGGAATAAACTGCAAAAAATAGAGCGCTGGACTGCAAGGTTGTTGGTCAGTACTCAGAAATCCTAAGTGGTTTTCTCCATTAGGGCCAAACTATGTGGTGCACTTGGGTTGTGGGGACAGCATCCCTCATGCTCAGGCCCCATGAGCATCACATTTTATTTCCTTGATCTGAAAACTGAACAAGCAACGTCGGTTCAAGCTTCCATCCTGCCACATTGTTGAAGAAGGGAAACTGCTCTTCGTTACTACATGCTGTACTTCAGTGGTTATTATTTAATTTCCCCAACAAAACATTCTTTGTGCATAACGGGAGACAACACAAAACATTGTTAGCACCCAAACACACTTTTACCCCAAACCCCAAAAAGATGCACAACCAAGCTTTACAGCTTAGATGACCAATGCAAGAGAAAAAAATCTGGACTGATAAATCCTGAGAGCTCAAAAAGTCACATCTGATGAAGGCTTGAATTTCACAGCACCACAACTAACAGCTTGGTGTGGATATGCACCCAAGAGCTCTATGCAGCCTACTAACAGTGGCAAAGCATTATCATTTACTTACTTCCCAACTATCCCATTCAGACATTGCATCCTGTTATAGGACACATCTTCATACCAGCACCTAACAATCTTTAAACATTTTTGTCTCTGAGAAGCTATGTATTAATTTTACCTTCACTAACTGCACATGCTTACAGGTGTATCATGCACAGGATGATATTATTTTAGAAAGACAAACAGCGACACTTGATCCTAGTTTGCAAGGTGGTCACAATTAGCTCTCCTAAGAATTACAATTTTGAAAGTTCATGAGGTTGGATCACTCCAACTGCATTTCAACAAGTACTAATTTTGCATGTGCCAGTCTCCTCACAAAAATTTCATTTCTATGAATTTTTAATGATGCAAAGTAATTTTTTCAAGGTCACTGAGAGACCGAGCAGTTATTCAGACATTAAATTTGCTCACAGTTTCTTGGCAGCTTTGAAAGAAAGTGAGCAAGGATCGTATGTGGTGGCAGTTGGGGGAGAGAAGAATGACAGGGTAAAAAAGCAGAAAGTTAAAGAAAAATCAGACAACAAACTTGATGGAAATCTAACTTCCAAAACAAACTCATGTTTTTTATTCACGTCCTAAAAGTAGAAAGGAGTAAAACTAATGCTTTGAACACATATATAATAATTTAAATCCCCTGCTTAACATTTTATTCTGTTCAAATAAAGGGGAGGGGGGAAAAAGTTAAAGACACGCAATTTTATTTTAGCATATTTTTAAGTCCATTTATGTCACGGCAGATTTTCCAGTAACCTAAATGTGGCAATATTGAAATGACTGCTTTACCTCATTAACCAGTTCTGTGAAAAAGCTGGCATGACATTGATAGAAATTAACAATTCAAATGGCTCTGGCAGCCATGAGAGCGCCCGCTTCCAAATATTTCACCTCCTAACACCACCAGAATCTTGCCACTATGGGAGCTCAGTGTCTGACAGCCATGTAACACCAACCCCCCTCCACTGTTTGGGATGGAGACCTCAGAGCTTCTTTTTCCTGTTCATCAGATACTTGGTTTTCTATGTTTCAAGCTCCAATCATTTATCAAAGCAAGCAGTTCTGAGGAAGAGTGTCTGCAGAACTCCCCTACTGTGCTCCTGCAGCATTTGCTGGGGTAGCCACGCTAGAATACACACGTGTAAAATAAATGTAGGTACACTGCAGGCGAAGCTTGGTACTGGGGAGGTAATGTAGCCCAGACTGAGGTCCTGATTCACCTCGACAAAGTTACCCATGTCCCACAATTGTGGGCTTGGCAGTGGCAGCTGGTGCTGTGCAAGAACACATAGCTTTTCCTCAGATGGCTTATGTGCTTTCCAGCAGTGGCTCTCCATTTCCTGAACAACCCGCACTGGCTGTTAAATCTTATCAGACAGACAGCTTTCGCTATCAAAGAAAGGCTATTGCAATAACCGCCATCCTCATCACCCCTGTCACTCTTCATTTGGGTGAGTGGAGGAGAGTCCCCTCTGCAGGCAGCGACGCAGGGAGCGGGCAAGCTTGAAGAAAACCGCCTGGAGGAATCTTTGGCCTGTGCACACATTTCCAATTCACCTGCGTTTAATGCTGTTAATATTTCAGCAGCTGCAGTGCCAGGGTCAAACTGAAATTTTGCACTCTCTGTTTCACTCGGAAATGTCAGTCGCAGACCTTCTGCTGAATGTTTTTTTTTAAAAAAAACACTGGTGAATGAAGGAAAAAAAGTTTACAAAAAGGTCAGAATACTCATTTCCACAGCCTGTAATTTAAATATTGCCTCGTACAGAAGCTGACCTTGCCATCTGTCTAAGGCCGGCAACAGTTCCACGCAACATAAAGGGAGCTGCAAGCCCACCCACCGTCACTGCTGGGTTCTCTCTTCTCCAGTACAATCTGTGAGAACAGAGAGGGTGGGCTCCACAAACCACTCTGCACCCTGCATAAACCCACTGCTTGAGAGGAACCTCCCCACGCTTTGCACACTTGCTGTAGGTCTGAGACCAGTGGTCACACATCTCAGGTGTGGTATCAAACCTGAGAGGCATAAGAGATGGGAGCTCCCCGACATCACTTGAGGCACAGGGACAGTGCAATCTGGGAGGGACACAAAGGACAGCAGATAGAACAGCTCACCTCTACCTGCCTGACCCTGAGCACTCACATGGAAGCACCTGCAGACCATCTGCAGGATAAACTGAAAAGTATGAAAACACTCCATCAAGTACATTGTAGGAACAGTTGGAATATGGGCCTGATCCTGAAATCTGAGTGTCAACATTCATACAGATAACACACCACATCGCACCATTCAAGCTGACTGTATGCTGCAACTGTCCTGCTCAGTGCAGGACCAGGGCCCTTACTCTTACTAGAAACTCTAAGGTGAGGAAGCAATTGAGTATCTGTTTCTGATCAGCTTTGCTACACTGCAGGTGACACACTAAAGAAACTTGTCAACAAATATGTGAGTTGTATCCACACATGTCCATCATACAACAGGAATGAATACTCTTAAATATATAGAAACTGATCCTCATACATACATCGTAGCTTTGCTTTTCGTTTCTTTTAGAAAGGTAAGTTTTAAGCTCTCAGATTTCCCTAGATATTTCTCAAATAAAAGTCATTCACTTGTGAGGCTTGAACCCTTTCTGTCAATATTACTGTTCTTTATCTAGGGAGAAAACATCCCCAAAAAACCACCTTAAATTTTAATTTGACAGCTTTGACACATTTAGAAGACATAATCAATAGAGAAAACCAACCCAGCAGCACGATTTTCACAGACTTGCGAAAGTAAAGATTGACTAGCTGTATTGCTTCTCTCATTGACTGTGTGTTGAAGCCCCTCCTTGCCTCAACCCAGGCAGGAAACACTCAACCCCAGGATGCCATACTACTTGCAGAGATTAGGTGTAGGACTCATGACTTCAAAGGGACTCACAGCTGGAAAGCTCTGCTCCAAAGGCATGGTCCTTTCTGAACACCTGCCTTGAAGCTGGGCCATCGCGAGGCGCCTCAGGCCAAAGCCACCAACTGCAGGAAGATCAAGGCCATGGCTGCATCTGCTCTGTGCTTCCCACATTATTCCTGATGGCATGACCTCCTCTGATAATTAGGGACTCTGGGGGACTTCTGGAGGTGTCAGCAAGTCACAAGAAAGCTTAGCAAAAGCAGTTCAGAAAGGAAGTGCTTAATGAACTCAGATACCAAAAGAGGATTTTAGATTTCAACTTAAATATTCAGGGCTTTTTTGGTGTTTTTTCTTTTGTTTTGTTTTGTTGGGTTTTTTTGAGCTGGCTTATCCTCAGAAAGGTAGTTCAGAGTAACCTGTTGGCTCTGCAGACCTGACTGGACTATATCCCTTTCTCTCCTTCAATATATGGGACCAAATTCACCACATCCTGGCCATCACTTGTAACTGAGCTTTTCAGTTATGGTCTGTAGTTACTGAGCCATTACGTGCTTAAACATCCCCTATTCCCTTGCCATAGATGCAAAGGCCTAGACAAAGGAGTGCCAAAACAGACCACTAATTTCTCTGAAATGATGATTCATACTGGACAGGACAGCTATAAATTTCACAGGACTCCCAGGAGCATCCTTATTTTCTCTCTAGGACCAGGTATATCAGGAGCAGTATTAAAAATTAAAACTTCAGCAGTTTTAATGAAATAAAATTATATTAATAAATATTAATAATTATATTTCCCAAAATAGTCCTGTGAGAAAAAGAATTAAAATCTAAGTATTTTATGCAAAGAAAAAACACTATAAAATCCCATTGATTGAGAAAGGTTGGCTTTTTATTGCAAGCCATAAGTGAGGTGGAACTAAAGAAATGTGCCTCTCTAGCTGACATCTGGGCATTCTAGTAGGTGCTCCAGACTCATTTTCCTGGAAAATAATCTCTTTCTTTTCAAGTGTAAAATAAGTCAAAAAAAAAAGGCAATATAAGGATGTGACGATCAATGTCAAAAGTCCTTCTCTCCCTCTAGGTCCTTCTTAATTCAAAACTCAGCCTAAACTGTGTCTAAAGCATTAATAAAACTGTGGTGCAAGTCACGTGATAAATCACAGGTGCAGAGCTTTCCTGCCAGCTGACCCTGTGAAATGCCACATAATAGCACAGCACATTTGATCAGGGGGGGTTTAGGCACCAAATCGCAAACACTACCTTGCAAACCAACAAAGAAAAATACTCAGACGTGGGTAACTTCTAATTCTCTTTCTCCTTCTGTTGGTCTATTGGGGATGGGGGAAAGAGCTGCCTGCTGGTGACTTCATTAATTTTTATTTTCCCAGCTCATTCCCCATCAATTGCCTAATGAATTTTATGATACAGCCTCTATAACTGAAAAATAAACTTGCTATCAAATGAATGAGGGACACATTCATAAGGTTAAAAATACTGAATTTTAGACTTTATATATAAACAGTAGAGGCATGTCTGTCAACACCAGAAAGATTTTCTGACAGCCCAGTTTGTTTTTCAAGGCTTAAAATGTTTTTTTTCCCTTTTTGATGAAGACAGGATAGTCAGCTTCACACTTGTCTGTGGTCATTTCCTATTCGATTTTACTTTGATATCATATGCTTAAGCAGAGTTCCAATAATCATCAGTGATAATGCAAGATCTGTTTAATGCAAATAGATAGGTTAGATTAAATTCATATTTACTAAAACTTAATATCCCTTTAACAAAGGAAACGCAATCATTTTGTATCGTCATGTGGGCACTTAGTTCTGAAGCAGCGATAACCTGTCTGTAAAGACCCTTTTCAAACTGTGTTTGTAAAACAGATGGTGGTTCTACATTTTTACCTCCTCTTAATATATCAGTTCTAATAGTGCAAGCTGATGTACAGAGAAGTCTTCTCCTGCTTTTGCAGTGCTCTTCATGTGAGGGCAGGGCTCTGTCAGCCCGCAGACATCCGTTTGCAAGATCTAGCACTGAAGAAATAACACTTTTTCCTTTCCTCATTTGCATAATGTTTTGCCACATTTTATTTTAACCCATGGTCCACAGTTTCAAAGCTAACAGAGCTACAGCTCTCTTTAAGGCAAAATACATGCTGATGCCATATCATTTATGTCTTAAGTTTCCTATTGTGCTGAGAAGGGCAGACAGAGCAGCTGCAGAGATGAAGGCTGGATCAGCCCCATGTTCTTGGAAGAACAGTTTGCCACAACCACCTGGCAGGTAGTGCCTATCCTAGAAGACAGTTTGAGCTGTGGTGTGAAAAACAAGTAAAATGCAAAGATCTCGAAGTATGGCAAAACTCAGAGTATAGGTAGCTGTCACCTGCATCCAACTCATTCAAAGACAAGAGATATTTCTCCATTGCACAGACAGAGCCAAAAAATGCAAGGGAAACAGATGTATGGTTGGCTTGTATTCAAGTGTATTTGCCCATGTTTGTTTCTGAGACAGTCACCCAGCTCCATTTTGAAACTTTAAGCCTTTTTCTTTTGAGGTTAGCCTAAAAAGACAGCCCATGTGCACAAGTAGAGCCTTATGAAGGTGATGTACCATGCACAGCTCTTAACTACCCCTTTGACCTTACAGGACCCTCACTGTGCAACTGCCAGCAGCCCTTTGCCTTATTAACAGAAACCACCTGGACAATCTGCCTGGGGTACTCTAAGGATATCTTCTTCCAAGTCATGGGACTCATACCAGCAGTTGTCTACTAGTACTCACTCATACGGGCTTCTCCTTCACTGTTCTTTGCAATGTAATTCCTGTGAGAGCTGTATCACTGTTTCCAAGGAGAATGGGAGAAGCAAGTAGGAGGCACAGGGTGGCTTCACAAAGGCTTTGTGAAACACAGGCACTCACCCATCCGCTTTCTCTTCCCTGCACACCTGCACACAGCTACTGGGAAGCATATCCCACCACAAAACCCCTGCTTGTTCATCACCAAGCTTTTCTTGGTGTTATTATTCTCTTGCCTGATGCTTTCCTGAGCTGCAGCTTGTGTCTAAAATAAAATGATAATGAATTTGGTTGTTTTTCATAGCTACTTCTTCATGAGATAAAATATTCCAATTTCTCACACATTTTAGAAGAAAACTTGAATTATTCCTTTCTTTGATTGCTCCAAAGGCTAAAGGACAGCAGAAACATTAATTTTAACTCATTGTGGTTTGCTTTTTTTTTCTAATTAAAATTAGGAAAATAATCAACTTAGCAAGAAGGCTTTGAGCAGCGAATATCAGCAGCAATCAGTGTGGTAATGAGTCTGTTTTGTTAGCCTTCATTGTGTTGTAGCAGACATATTTTACTTAGACATTGTTACAAGTTCCACATGAAGAAACTTATATTTCATATTGGCAAGCACTGGAAATAACTGTACTAAATCCCTCTTTCTGCAGACAAACGTAGGACTCTAAATAGATGACGGCATTAGACACTGGGAGTGAAATCCTTGTCATGTCAAGGCTAAAGTAAACTTTGCCTTTAGGAGACTAAGTCCAAGGCCTAGGAGGATGCAAAGCAATGTGTGGGGTGGTGACAGCCAACCCTTTGGGGTCTAGGCGAGTGCTGGGTCCATGCCCGTAAGGACCTATAAGGTTTTGGCTTCTTAGAGATTTTTGGCATTGCAGGGGTTAATCATTCCCTCCAAACCCCAGGGAAGTGGACTTGAAAAGTTCCATAGTTCAAGTGCAATGCCATAAGCAAGGTGCTAAATAATAAAAGAGCAGCCTTGTACAAGGGTCCCTGGCAGGGAATGAGCCTGCTAGAAGCTCCACCCGGGCTGATGGTGACGCTGGCAGCATAATTTCTAAGGGTGTCAGAAAAAGCATTACAACTAAGTGGCATCACTTTGAATGAAATCTGTATGGGTCAACTGCAGGTTAAGCTAACAAAACAATAAAAAATTTAAAATCTAACAGTTGCAGAGTCCCCCAAGCATTCAAGAGAAGGAGCAATGGGTAGTTTCTCACACGGACAAAGGAATGAGTCCCCACCTCCCAAGGTTTGGCTTCTCAAGATCTGAAGAAAAACACATTCATATTTTTCCAAGCAAGAGCGAGATGTTTGCCCTAAGTGGGTTTCACCAGCTTATTGCCTTCAAAAATTGTTCATGATCTTCCCTTTTGTTAATGACAATGATCTCAACTGACAGTGTTTGAAAAAAAGTTCTCACTATGAGCCTGACCAACATTTATCTGTGATGAGATTCCAGCAGAAGGACTCTCACTTTCTCTACTACTCTTATGCACAGAATGCATGGGGAGGATTTGATACAATTTGTTCACAATGGTTAGTATATAGCCAGCTGTGTGTTGGCAACCAAGTTGTGTTCTGGCCTGGAACTTCAGGAAAAGTTCATGGAAAACTTCATGGGATATCTGAGGGAAACATTTTGGTGAGGAGACCATGGACATCTCGCAGCCTCCTTGAAGGAGGACTTCACTGTGAGTAGCAAGAACAGGGGAAGCAGTGGAAAGCCACGGGGGATGCTTGTTTCAAAGGAAGGCACGCTCGGGGAAAAGACGGTGCTTCTGGGTGAGGTGGGCCTCAGCCCAGGGTAAGAAGAGCTCCAAAAGTTGAAGACCAAATATGGGGTGATGGAGTAGCAAATGGCACAAATGGGTTCTTATTCTGGCCAAACAAACTCATTTCTCTTTAAGACCCTTCCTAAGCAGTACTTCTCCTTTCACGTAAACAGGCATACTATTTTTTGCATTACATTACAGAATGAAATAATTGTGAGGTTGGGGGACATGCTAGTCTCATGTTCAGTAGGACAGTCCCTTCCAGATCAACAGATAATAAGGCAACTATGAAATATATTTCAACTCTCAGCAAGTTTCTGAGGATTTCTGTTCAATCACAAAATGTGTTTTGTCAGACATGTTTACATATATCACTGTATACATGCTCATTTGTGTTTTGACTTTGAACCTAGCACTTTCCCTCTTAAAGCTCAAAGGAATGCTATCTACATACATCCTGCCAATGAACTTTACAAATAATTTTAGTGCTTTTAAGACATCTGTATATTTTTTTAACATTTATATTTGCAAAGAAAAACTATTGAGTCAAAGGCATATTACTAAGCCAATGCTAGATAAATACATATATAATCTAGTGAAAAGAATTCAACCATCTCTTAAAAATTTACTTAAATGAAGTTAAAACGGGAATAAATTATTTCATGAGCTCTCTCCTTAATTTAAGAGCTACTCAATGTTTTAATAATTAAATCGGAACAATGGCTTTATTTAAAAATGAAATTAAATGACATAAACATCAGAACAGAGGAATGGAAATCCAAGTGTTGTGCTTGACCACAATGATGTTTCCTTAGTGAATGCAAACCAGGAATGAAAACCCACCAGAAAGAGAAAAGGCCTGAATCTGTTCAGATTTATATCAGTATTAGTCATTAAAATGGAAACAGTAGAAGGTCCTTGTTTGACTGAAATTCAGGAAACTAAATGGATTTATTGCAGTTTGTAATTTTTTTCCAGATTGAGTAACATAGAAAATAATCTGAAATATCATCCAGTTGTCTTAAAAAAAAGGCAAACTTAAAAGCACTGCCTTCTCTTTGCAAATCCTATTACCACGCATATTTTCTTTATCAACATAACAATTCAACCAATAGACCACCACTCTAGACTCTTCTTAACAATTTCTTAAATTGCATTATTATTTTCCCTTTATTATTCTGTGCCGCCTGTCCTGCTTCCATCAAGTGACATAATAGGACTTGCTTGTTAGTGAGTAGAATTACACAATATCCAGACAGCCAATTTCTGTTTAAAAAACCCACATGTGCACACACAAAAATAAAAAATATCTCTGTCATAAAATGTTTTTCCGGGGCTGACAGCAAGTAGTAATTTTGTTCTTATAAATATGGACAAACTCCAAATTTTGCAATCCCCTGTACAGTTGGGTTTTTTAAAAACTTAAAATCATCCCAGCATCTATCCATCCACCAACCCTCCCATCTATCTATCTATCCATGCCTATAAAAACCTCCCCCCCCTCCTTTTCATAAACAGCTCTGCTAATTAACTCCCACATTGTACCAATCTTTCCATTACAGAAATAGGAGAGAGAGACTGAATTTGTCTATACATGGTGAACAAATGCCCTGGAGAAGCTCTTGTAATCTATCATGTCAATGTAGATGAACTCCTCGGGATTTCTTTTCTTTGTTTTACCATCCAATAACAGTAAAAATAACACACAGAAGAATCCCAGTACTTAGGCTACACAGCTAATCAACATCTAGAAAGACATTCAAGGTTGCTCTGCATTTATCTTTTTTTTAACAATAAAACTTTGGGGTGATTGCTCCTGGGTTTTAGGTCTAATTACTATAACAATTATGCTCATCAGTGCATTTATTATTATTAAGGAATGAGGACAGAAAACTGATCTCTATCTGATTAAACAAAATAAAGCACTAATTGAGAAGAACAGCAAGTCTATTATTTTTCAAGTCCCTGAAAAAGGGCTGAACTACACAATTGGAGACAGCACCAATCCTTACTACAAGGAAAATTTTTCTAAAAAGATGTGTGACAAGATATGCGACGAGCAATGTCCCAGCACAGTATGAAATGCAGCACCGTTGGGCGCTTCTCTGCACCCTGAGCCCAGACACACTAACCTGTCACCAAGATTTTCAGAACTCATTTATTACTGTGACATCTCTCATTTAAGATCAGCTCTGCACTTGTTTTTGCAATGACTTGTTAATGGCAGCCTTCACTGGCACCTTTTTTTTTTAAATTATTTTTCTCAGGTGTGTTTGGGTACAGCCTCTCACAACATGGTCACATGGGTAAAACTCTTCCTGGAGCGAAGGGCTTTTTGACTGCAGATGGAGTGGGAGCCCGGAGCCACTAGTGTAGGAAATAAAATCCCCATTCACTGCATTTTTGAAGACAGTTCAAACTCTGGGATACGTCAAAGGGAGATTATCACAGTATGCCATACTACTCTGTCTTTCATGAAGCATGGTGCAAAAGAACTAATGGGTTTTTTTTTCCTTCTTATATTGATGAATATACTAATATTTCAAACCCACAGAAAAAAAATTAAAAAAACATAGAAGATGAATTACTTCAAGCCTCAAACTCTGATGTAAAATCAAGCAGAACGGAGTCAAATCAGAAGAGATGTAGAATAACCCCAATCTCCTTCTCTCCCCTGTTTTTCTACATTTTAAGAAAGCAAAAACATGTTTCGTTTTGTGGGTTTGTAACTCCTTGCAAGCCTGAAGAGGTCATAGGAAACCCTATTTCAGCTTCAAAATCCACCTAAATGAAAAGACTGTGACTTTTACTTACTAAATCTCCCTTAAAAACTGTTTGCAAAGAATATTACTTGTAAGAATATCATGAGATACAAAGCATTAAGCAGTTTCAAACCAGTTAAGTAACCCAAACCAAACCAACAACGACGGTTCCACTTATGTAAAGAAAACAAGACTTATTCACTTCCAGTGGAGAAGGAAACGCGTTGTAGGAGGAAAGTTACCTACTTGCATGCAAACAGATACACTTTCTTGATCAATAAGAAAAAAAAAAAAACAACTCGTCATTTCTCAGGCAATCCCTTCCCCCCCTTTTAATGCAGTCTTTCAAAGTTATGCATACATAATGCAGCTGCCAAAATATTTGATGTGGTTTTAAAGCTGATGAGTAAAGCAATCGAAAGCTTTTCACAGGAATTATAAAAACTTTGGATTTCTAATGATGCTGAACAGACAGCTAACAAACAAACATTCACACAAGCAACTTTGTGAACACATTTTACTATAATCACAACGAGACACTCCTCTAAGGAAGAATGCTACCAAGAGTTAGGGGAATGTGCTTTCTGATTCATTTTATCCTGTGCAGCACCATTTCACAGGGCAACAGATTAATCCAGAGCACCGCCTGTTCTGAGCAACATGATGCAAATACAAATTCACCTTTCAATCACTTCTGCGGGTTAATGACACTGAGTAATAGCACATTAGCAAAGTGCCACTCCAGACACCAGTCAGGCATGCAAAACGGATAATCTGACAAACGTTTCAGATTCAATTTCCATGAACAGAAACACTGTTCAGGCTTATTAACTAGCAAATCTGCATACAGTTCAGCGCAGAGCACAGAGGCTCCATAAAAAGTAGCAATCTATCTCATTAATGTAATATATAATGGTATTTGGCCTCTTCTATTGTTGTAAAATTAAAAAAAAAAGATGCTTGTGCTCCATACTGTTGCAGTATGATTGCATTAATTGCTTTACATACTCCGGTCAAGTCTTTGATGTAGAGAAATTCCCTCAGTGATTTAGAGAGAAATTATGTTTTCAGTTACTATCATTTTCAAGAGCGGAAATATTTCAGGTAGCCTTCCCGAACTACTCATTGTACTCAATTCATTCTTCCTGTTTCTATTAAATGCTTCCCTTGCCAAAGCAATGTACCTATACCTGGTCTTCACATCTGGTACTGCATCTCTGCTTTTACAGACGTTATTTGAGCATGCAGAGTAGAGTTACAGGGGCTGATTGCTCACTTAGTCCAAAATCAATAGGAGAGGAACAGGATTTGCTTTCTTATCTCCAGCATACTGATAACCAAATCAGAAAAAGGGCGACTAAAAAGAACAGTTCCCCAAAACGTTAATTCAAAATTGTAAATAAAATCACTTTAGTGCTTCCACAGCTTTTATATATTGATCTTACCAGAATGTTAGAAAACAAGAATGTTGCTAAAATGATACATTAAAAGTAACCTTCCCAGCAGGTTTATCCAAACTCATTTACCAAAACAAGTAGCACATGTACTGAAAACCCAATTAAAAGCACTGTTCCCATCTAGAAAGCAGAAACAATGTGGAGTTATTCATGTGCCAGCTCAATTCATAATTTTTTTAACAGTTGGGATTTGGAAAACTATCCAAAGAGATTTCCTTTGTTGGCTAAATCTCAACCATCCTCCTTTGCCTAGTTTGCTAACTTCAGTTTTTTTGATCTTGATACAGAAGCAGTGTTTTAATCTGATTTTTCCCATGTTAAGTTGCAGTGGGGGCAACTTTTTTTGGTTATGCCCGAAGTGTCTTAACACATCATTTCTAGCCCTTGCAGTGTTCTACCTGTAGGACCAGAAGTCACAGTTTTCCAGCATTTATACCAAAAATTAGGCGGAAAATTAACTTTCTGCCCCTTCATTAGTCACCTTGTGGCTTTCTTCAGGGCTTCTGTTTGAAAATGTGGCTGCAGATGATTATTCTCGTGAACCAACATTCTCAAACACATTTCAATTTTCTTTAATGCTGAATTTGGAATATCAAAGCTGCAATCTGCTGTTCTGGATTTCCCCTTCAGTATCATGTTGCTCCATTTCTGGGTGGCAAGGGGTGACAGGAGGCGTGTTCTTTCTCTTGACCCCAGATCAAGGTAGCCCAGGTCTGTTTTTTCATTTTTAATCTTGCATTTCATTTTGCAACCATTTTATGCTACTATGTAGAGTAGTAAAAAGGATGTGCCATGGAGGTATGACACTGTCAGGCTTCCTCCAGGCTAGTTAGGATTTCAGGTTTGCATTGCTGGGTAATCAAGTATTTTGCTTTATTGTTAATTACATTGAACGGCTCACACAGTTTCCTCTAGAAATGCCTCGAGTGCCCATGTTGGTTACAATTCTGAAATAACCTAGGTTTTAATAACACTGCAGGGTATTTAACAACAAAATACTGCTGCAGTTATGGGATGGCAAATAAATGTGTTATTGATTAGTTCAGAATTTGTGATGAAGATGATATATCAGGACTGAGGAGATTCAATCACCTGCACGTCTGTGAAGATCCTGAGAGACTACGGCCAAGTCTGCTATTTTTTTAGTCTACCTCTTCTGCAGAATGAGGATGAAAATATTCTCTTCTCACCAGGCTTTTTGCCTGCTCAGGCTATGCAAGCTCCTTTCTGCTGGAATGGTACGTGCAGCAATCCAGCCAAGTAAGCCCCGATCTTGTGTGAGTGCCTTAGGCACTACACTGCTACACAGTAAATCTGATGCTACAAAATATTGTATTTTGAACAAACGATTTAAGTTATAACTGGTTTAGTGTTTAGTTCAACTGATAGTGGGTTCCTTAAATTCACACCTCACAGGATTCCACATATTGGTACGTACAGCAAGCCAGTCAAACTCTTGCTTTTCCTTGATTCATACTCACGGTTTTACATACTTTGCAGACCACAGACTCAGCAACACAAAGCAATTAAGAAAAAAAACAAACTGTAGAAATGGACCACATAAGGAAGAAAAGCAGAAATGTCACCACCAACCTTTAAACATATGGCTCTCCAAGGCCCTCCTTGCACCGTGTAACATCCACCGCTCCATCAGGCCCAGATGCCTGCTTATTTTGGAGGAGAATGAGCTTAGAAAATGTCTCCTGGCCAGCATGATTTCATACCTCATTAGTGTTGTCCTGATGCAAGTAATGGAAATAAAAGTCCTGGAAGCCAGCAATTCTGTACACATGCAGAAGCTGCTTGCTTATCAGACACTTAAGGAAGGTGACAGAAACTGAGAAGAAAATAATGCAGCAAGTGGTAGGAGAAATGTAACTACCAAAAGGAGGGAAATTAGAGTAGGCACCAGTCGTATCTGCAGCTTAAGAAAGTGTTGTCTCCATCACCTTATCACATTATCAGTTATACTGATAATTTTCATGGGTTTATTACAAACTGCATTGGAGAAGTGATAAGGGTAAAAAAATCAACTCTTAACATCTTCTAAAGCTTTAATTTTCAACTCAGATCATGTCCATAAAGTCACAACACTGCCCTACAAATACTAGTGTGGGCACAGGCAAGAGGGAAGGGATCTGGTGAAGTGGGTAACAGTGAGCAAAGGAAGGATGTAGAGCACAGAAAACCCTATAAGTCAGCTTTGCTGTCAAGGAAGGGCACATTAGTCAGGTCCAAGACATTATTTAGGTTATTTGGTAACATATCTCAGGATATATTCAGAAATCTCATTTAATTTGCCTCTGTTAGTAATTTACATATTTCTACGTCAGATATCTTAAGGCAAAGAAAATTTGTCCAGATAACCTTGAGTAGGTTATCTTTTTTTCGCATGAAATGCAAAGAAATTGGGCATTCAAAAGCAAAGCAGAGTTTTAGTGACAAAGTTTCCATTAAGGCTACTGGATCTCTGAAATTTGAGTCTCTAGCCCACTGTCCACTACTCGCATAAACAAGCCAACTCTGACTTCTTGTCAAAATCCACAGTATTTTAAGATAGTCTGTCACTCACACAGACCAAACTGCAAACAATATTCCATAGTGCATAACATGAACATACCCAGTGAAAGACTGCAATGTTAAAAGGAACAGGAAAACCATTCTTTCAGACTTCCTTTAGCCCACTACCTGAGCACCCCTTTAACACTAGCTATCTTATTGCATTGTAATTAAAATTCATGTCTGTTGAGTACTGCAAAATTTAGTTGGTTTTTTTTCAGGTTGCCAGTCACAGAAACATTAAAACAGAAAAAAGAACCAGGGCTGTAGGCACCATTCTGTTTTAGTCACCTTGCCTGGCCATTATCAATAATAAAATGTTTAATTTGTGGCTGTTTTTTTATTTCTCCACTATTTTTATTTCTCCACTATTTGAGCTTGTGCAGACTGGTCTCCTTATCTCAAAGCAGTATCTTATTGATTTGCAAAAATTTTTATGGATTAACAGTGACACAAATGGGGTCTCTAATCATGGTCAACATGGAAGCTATTTTGAGAAAGAATGAGCTCAGACATGGTCTTAAAGCAAGTTTGTAAATGCACATAGAACCAAAGAGGAGGATTAACAAATAAACCCACCACAAGCACTACTACCCAAGGATTCCCCCATCCTGCCTTACCACCACACCCTCGTCCCCTGCTTCCCACAACCCCATACGATTTTACACAAGCGGTAGGACCTTGGTTATCTGCAAATTTCATTGCAAAGGAAAACAAAGGCTGCTCATTCGAGAAATCCATTAACTCTAAATATCACCATAAAAAAATCCATTGTTATGCCAATTGACTTGTGCCAAAACTGCCTTCAGCACACCCTGCAGTGCATCGGGGCTGTCAGTGCCTGGCTACCATGCTCTGTGCAAGAACAGGGCATTTTCAGGTGATCCCAACCTACTATGCCTTCTGGGGCCACAGCAGAGCTCAGGCACTTCCCAAAGCCAACTGCTGCCAACCCACTGCAAGTGGCACTCTTTTATTGCCTCTCCTTCAGGATCCCCTATGAGAAAGCAAACACTCAGGCCTCTCTCTGATACCCCGGGACATCCACTCGCAAACAACTCTGGCTCCATCAAGCATGAGAAGTCATCAGTCTTTTAGTCAGCACATAACTCACTCCCACCACTTCCCCTCTTGTTTGGCAGCTGACCTCCTGTGGAGGCAGCTGAAAGGGGCATTAATGATTTTTGTCAGGCCACTTCGTTTAGCAGCTATCAAAATCAAATCAATGCCTCCTCCATTGTCTTCACTTTCTCCTTTGTAGGTTCTTTCCGTTTCACCTCACCATCACTGTGGGCTTTGGACCATGATTTATTGCCAGGTTCACAAGCTGCTGGTTCACAGGAGCAACAAGCAAAAGTGCAATTCCAGAAAGTTTGCTTTTCAGAGGGTTCTTGCTAGCTATATCCACCGTACCTTTAAACATAACTCATGTCCCGAAGTTTCCAGAAGAAAGAGATCGCAGAAAGACTTCAGAAAAAATCCTTTGTCCTTCCCTAATTCTTCCTCCCTTTTTGTCCCTGTATCTCCAAGCTTCTGCCGCAGCCGGAGCCCATAGGCTGGCTGCAGGGACACCACAAGTTGCTGCAATGCTGCCAGCTGCAGAAGGACATTCTCAAGGCTGGGAGTCCTCAAACTGCAGAAAGGCAAAGCAGAGTGGTAACGGCAGCCTGAGGCTGAGAATGCTCCTGCACCCCAGCTAAAGTACCTCTGGTTTGGCATCTGGATCAGTGCTTGGTGACCCAGGAATAGAATAAGTCTGGCAAGACCAGATTGACAGCAAAAAAAAATCATATAATAAATTGATTCAAGAAAAGAATGTTTTATGTTCACCAAAGACAAAGCTTATTAAATAACCAGTATTGAATTACTTACTGAGCTCTGATCTGACAGTACTAACACAAGATCTATCTTGCAGTAGCATATAGAATATGGTGCATCATTCTCAAAAGTGCCAAACACTCTTACTTTTATATAGGTAGTTACAGATTTTTTTACACATAAAATTTCATGCTTTTATAAAAGTAAATTCCAAAGCAAATGTAACTCTTCAGAGCCATCATTACCCAGGGTTTTAGTGCCAGGCTTGTTAACTCTCCTGGTAGGCAAAAGGTCCGGCAGCTCTGCACAGTCTTGACTCTTGTTCAGAGACTCGTAAGATTTGTTTTAGTGCCTGACACTCCAGTAAGGCACACTTTCCTTTAGTTTCTGCATACATTTACTGTACTGTAAACTTGCTCTTCTGTTGTATCTCATACCTTTTCTCCCTACATCCCACTGAGACACCTGTTTGACTTGCAGTCAGCAAGGGTGTTTTATTAACAAGCGTCTTCAAGATTATGCTTGCTTTCTTCCACCACATTTGCAGTGCACCTAGTGCAATTAAGCCTCAGTCTTTACATGTGGCCTCTAAGGACTGCAGTAATAGAAATAATAAATCATTACAAACAATGCTGTCACATGGAAACTTACAGTCTCTTTCTTTTTACCCCAAGGTCCACAGCACAGGTTGTGGGTGAGGGTGAGAGGCATGAGAGAAAGAAGAGCACTTTGATTTAGGAACCTGTGCAGCAGCACCATTTTGACATGCACCTTTTCAGCAGAATGTGAGAAATCAATAACAAACCCAAGAGAGAAACAGCACCACAGAATGCCGGTACGGATGTTACCTTTTACACTGGGTCCCTGGGCTAACCCTATAATAGCATAACGAAAAATGTCAAGTATTTCTTTCCGGTGATACAACATTGTACTGGGACACTGCAGGAAGACTGAAGCACTGAAATACCTTAGAGGCTTAAATGAATCTTGAGCTTCCTTTTTAAAGCATAAGGAATAGTACAACACTTTTTTTTTTTTCCTTCTTTTTGACAAACCAGAGAAGGTAAAGAAAATCAGTCAAAAGGTCTAAAATGAACCTGCCTTCCCAATGCATAAAGTTCTGTATGGGCAAATTTCTGCACAGACAACCAACCATGGAAGGTATATGTCAGTAGGTAAACAAGATCAATCCACCTGAGGCTGTTGCTCTGCACCGAAGCTGAATTTCAAAATGAATCCAGTCACCTCAAAACAATTTGGAATACCTGACATTCGTGATTCTGCCCCCTTCCATCAAAGCAGGCATTTCAACTGTGTAAAATTTACTTACATTCAGTATTATCCTATTACTGAAGTGTCTCTGGTGAAAGTTCTTACAGAAAGAAGCAAAAATTCATTAACTCACTGCCACCAACTCACATTAGGGTAAACCAGGCATCCTCAGGGTAAAGTATTTTCCCAAGAGAGAAGAAATACAAAATTCTCTTTCAAAATATATATACATTGCTTACATACACACATACATATGAAGAAGAGAGATGCGGGGGAATATAAAACATTAATTTCAGGGAATGTAGCGACAATAACATGAAGACTTTAATCCTTAAGCACTTCACTGTGTAATACACAGTATTCATCTATTAGAGAGGCTCAGGAGGGCTAAACCAGGCCAGACAGCCTCAAACATGAGTATTAGAACATTTCTTAACATCATCAGTCGCTTAATGTTGCATCACCAGCATCATGTTTGGTTTGCATATCATGGCTTTTCCACGGAGTGCAGAGTTGCAGCAGATTTCTGAGATCATAGAAGGGCATGCGAGCAAATGAGCCAGACAGATAGCTGTCTGATGTCTCCTGTATCTCTTGATCTTACATACTGACAGCATCTTCTGCTATCTACTTGCTGCATGAAGAACAGCACCATGCTTATCACTGAGCAGTAATTAGTACAGGACTATAAAAGAACTCAAAAGGGAAAGTTTTACTTTAGGGATAATCCAATCTATCAAGCAAGTGAAGCTGAATCTCACTTCCATGAACATCAGTGAGTATTTCCCTACTGACTTCTTGTGGGAACAGATTTGATTCACTTAAGCTTTCCTGTTCACTCTGTGCATGCACCATGTAGGAGGAAACAGAATTGATGCTTCGGAGTGAGTTACTCAGGTTGATGAGTTTAAGACATGTAAGGGGACATTACCATGATAAACACTACAGACCAAACCCTCAACCAGAAGGAGTGTTCTGGAAGGAGACAGAGGTCAGCTCTACCATCGTCAAGTCATTTTATGCTTCTTACCTGCTTTTCTTTAAATTGCTCTAAAATCATAGAAGTTAAAAGAAATTTTGAAGTGATGCCGTTTACACTGCATAAGATACACTATTAAGTCAAAATTCCTTAAGACATATATTCAGTATCAATTTCCCTCTCAAAGGCATGACTCACTGCACATGCCTGAGTTTGGGAACATGTCAGATTGGTTGCTATTTCCACAGCCCTACATCTACAAAAGCTGCTTGTTTTCCCAGCTCTGTCTTCCATCCTGTTCTGTTTTCAGGACACCCTCAGAGGGACAGGGTCTTTCTCCATAAAACAGGTCATAAAATATTCTTAATTTCACTGTTCTACCAAGGTCAAACATGTAGAAGCCAAGTGCCCAGTATTGCCAGCCCAGTGACTCTAGCAATCCTCCAAGTCTGCTTCTTCCTTTCTCAGCAGAGCACTGATCACAGTGAGAGGGTCCAAGCTCTGTACAAGCTGTGAAATAGGACATGCCAAAGATATGATAGCCTGCAGCGATCCAAAACTAATTAGTTGGGGAAACATCTTTATATGTGTAATCACTCAGTCCTTTAAAAAAAATAAATTACACTTCACATACTTTTGAGAACTGAAGTTTTAAATGTGTTTGAAAATCTGACTCCTGCAAATGTAGGGTTGTATTGAACAGATTGTGACTTGACTAGAGACTTAAATCCCATGGAGGCTTAGATGATTTATTGAAATGTGTTCTCCATGCATTTATCTCAGTTTGAATAATGAAAATAAGCTGTTTAGTTTCATTACCTATGAAATACCTTTAAGAAACAATTGTGCCATATTACAGCAAGCAGAGGTGACTTCCATTTTAACACACTATCTGCACAAGTCTATATCTTTATCTCTGTGCCTATGCTGATTCGGGGAGCTGGGCAGTGGAGGAGTCATGCCTCCCTGGCATCTCTGGGTACATCCTACAGCATGTTGAGTAATCTAGTATAAACAACAAATAAAAATAAATCGCCAGTATGAATTGTTACATTTCAAATTATCCACGCTGTAGCATATGGAAACGCTTTCCGCCTCACCACTTCCTTAAAGAAAAAAAACTAAAAAATCTTTTCAAAATAAAGGCAAACAAAAACCCAAGCATATTTATCTCTCTCAAAGCCAGAATGCTCAGAGTACATCTTCAGCCTACACAAAGAGCAATCTGTGACCACCAGTGAGGTCAAGGTAGTTACACTACAATAGGTCTGGGCCCACAGGAGGAAAACTTTCTTTTACTGCTGGTTCCATGGTCTTTAGTGCACTGTTCTTTTATACTAGTCCAAGAAGACAACTCCTAATGATTGCAAAAGAAGCATTAAACTTTCCACAAGAGATTTTAAAATGGCCAGTGGTACTGTCAGCTCGCTTTCTTTTCTTCTTAGCTCAGCACACAACATCAGTCATATGAAAGTAATTTAAAAGATAGATAAATTCCCATAAGGAATGTACTGATATTTTCTTTATCTGATTTATGTAACATGTTTTACTTTTTACTGATATAGTGTACCAGCCTTATAGCTGCAACAGAATAACAAAACAAAAAAACAGGGATCAACTAGTAGACAGAAACAGGCAAAACAGAAATGAGCATTTGAAACTCCCCATGCTGCCATACCTAACGCAGAATTGACAAACTTGAGCAACTTCATCACAGGGGAGCTGAAGGAATGCAAGACTCAGGGTATGTTAAGCACTTTGCAGGAACAGGCCCTTTTGTCTTGTCATTCCTTTGGCAGGCAGATGAATCCTTAGATAGAGGAAGATATTCATGTCTAACAGGGTGCCCAAGAAATGAGGTCACAGTGCATCCCTGAGCATCACCTCTGAGTTGCAAATCAGTGCAGCAGACAGAGAAGAAGTAACATTACCATATACACCCATTGGCTGTGATTCAGCTGAATCCTAAAGCGAGCTGGTCAGCTCCTAAACACTGAACTCGCTTGTCACTACTCATGTAGAATAGGTTACTTCGTAGCACCATTTGTTTAGGGAAGGAATAAATGTGATGTCCATTGTTTAAAATTTAGTAAGAGCCAAAACATGAGAGGCAATTTTAACCATTCAACAACTATAGGAGCTTGTAGGAGAGAGCTTACTTTTTATATCTGCTGGTTGAATGACTTTAGAAAAATTATTTACTAGGTAAGTATAGTCAAAGTGCAAGGGCTTTCTGCTGGTGTGAAATCAAAATCTAATAGCTATCCCTTTTAAAATAAATCATGAACAAGCTAGACTTCATTTGTCTTTTTGCTTATAGACTGTATTGAAGATATAAGTAGTTATTGATGTTATGTAATAAGTACAAAGTTGGATTAAAAAAATAAAAAAGTTCCAGAGTTTTATACACTGTAAAGTGACAAATGACGAGAAAGAAGGAAAACTGGGGGACTTGGGAGGAGTGGTGTGTGTCATTTCTGTCAACTACAAAAAATACTCAACATTTGAAGAAGTTACAAGATTCTCAAAACCCTTCTATATATATATATATATACATGGAATCTAACACAAAAGCATGTATATTTAAGCAAGAATGCATTACTGTTTTTTTAGTTTGCAGAAGGGAAGCTGATGACTGTTGATACAAATTGTCATAGATAAAAATGTGATTCAACTATTTCTTTCTGTAGATTTAAAAAATACTAAGATTATCTGATATATAGTCTAATTTGGCCTTGAATCTATAGATAATTGAATTATAATAAAAATTCTACAGTAATTGAGTAATAACATATGCATTTACCTCAACAAACAAATCAAATCAGTAGGTGATATCATTAGCATAAGGGGGTTGAATTTAGTGACCTCTGAGATACAGACTTAGCTCTCAAGTCTGGTGCTATGTAATTGGGCTTTCCAGGGCACGCAAAACACATCTGACCATTTCATGCAGACATTCATCTGTAATTCCATGTGGTTCACATATGACTTCAGAGATGTTGGCACATATTATTGAGGACATGGCAAATTAGTTATAATTTATTACAAAGCAGACAGCTCTATTTTCCTGTCAAGTAATACTCTCTGTTCATACCTTAAGTGCCATACTTTATACAGCAGGTTGCTACAGATAAACGTAATGATTTATAGATCATGGATCCCCACAGACAGATGGTGCACTGGATGTAGTAATTCACCATACTGCTATGTAATGGATTTAGGGAGTAAGTAGGACAGATATTTGGGGACTCCTTTCATTTAAGTCAACTGGAAACTGGCAGATGCAGATACATGCTAATATTATCTTTATAGGAATGAATGCCTAAGTCACGGGTGTTTCGAAAACCATGCTTGCTAGTCAGTTCAGGATTCAGGAATATTTTTTATAGTAGCCTTAGGCTGGGATATGATGTAAATGTTGCCTATGAAACAAAGAAGTTCATGGGACAATCTTGATTCATGGGGAGTATTTCACATACCACAAGTTTAGTCCAATGTTTTGTCATTGTTCTGAAGTACTTTGGGTCTCTGGGACTGCCAAAACTGTGTTAAATTATGAGGAAAGTGTCTTGTCATATAATGACATAAAATCATGACAGGACATGACTTCATCACACATCAATACAACATGACATGAATTACAAACAGTGAGATTAAGTTATTCCGCACAGTACAACAAATGCAATTACCTCTAGTGAAAAAACAAAGAGAAAAACTGTGAGTTATGTCAACAGCAGTGACAAAACAGCCTGTAGTACGAATCCTTTGGAGTATGGCCAAAACAAACAACTAACAGAGACAAGATCACACACTTGGAGATGTAAGAGTGGCAGCGGGTACTGCTTGGAGCGCTCCTCAGAAGCAGCCGTTCTTTGCATGCATTTTTTTGGTGTTAATTTTTTTGCCATTGATACAGTGCTAAGACCAAGTAAAGTAACTCTGAATATTACATACTGTATACTTTAACTACTTACTGCCCTGCTTTATTATTTCTTCTTTTAAAACCACGCTAATGTGTCTTTAACATAAACGATCAACTTTTGCAAACAAGACCATTAACTGGAGAAAAGCAGGCCAAGCCTGGAACAAAAGCAGCTACTTAAACGGTGAACAGTGAAAAGTCTGTTAAATCATCTGATTTGTGTAATCTGAGCCACACCATGTGAGGTGTTTCCTCTCTGCTGGCCAACTCTGACTGCCACAAGGGTGAAGAGAACAGGGTTCCTTAGAAATGTCAACCTCTGTTTATCAAAGAGCTTTGTAAAACTACTAAAATAACGTTTCAGCTACAGTGGCTGCCCTTAGAAACTTGCCAAATGCTTCTGATAACTGAATAGGTCCCAGTATTACAGGAATTTCCTCCCACAAGTAGTGAGAAATACAAGTCAGTACTCAGGTACTGCAGCAAATAATGCCATGCTGGCAATCTTACAAGGAGTACATGCTGCAGTGCCCTACACCAGCACATTCAGCCCTGAGAAAGCATGATGCATTTATCAGTTGCAATATAAAAGCAAAAGTTATTCCCTCAGCAGCAGAATTGCTGAAGCCTGCTTTCCTTTAAATTCCTGCCTTACATTGCCTAGACTCTTACTGAGGCCCCAGTGGGCCCTCACCACTGGCAGCACCACAGTCTTCCCATTGCGGCTGCTGGGGCAACACAGAGCAAGGCTGCAAAGGCAGGGTAAGCACACCCTTCTCTCCACACATGCATCCTTCTCTCTAGTAGAACAGCATTTAGGTCATTTCACATCCTGCAGAGCTTGGAGAAATATCTCATGGTGTCTCTTACCTCTTTCTGTTGAAATAGTCTATTTAAATTTAAAAAATGCAGACTTTTGGGAGGGAAACCTGCTTGACAAAAGAATGAGTACCTACATCTCACGGCTTTGGGAATCCAAAATGTTTTCAGAGGAGGAAATTGCAATGGCCACACCTCAAGTACTGTGTCCACTTCTGGGCTCCTCTGTACAAGAAGGACATTGAGGGGTTGGAGCGCATCCAAGAGAAGGGCGACGAGGCTGTTGAAGGGGCTGGAGAACAAGTCCTAAGAGGAGTGCCTGAGGGAATGGGGGTTGTTTAGGTTGGAGAAGAGGAGGCTGAGGGGAGACCTCATCACTGTCTACAACTGCATGAAAGGAGGCTGTGGCAGAGTGAGTGTTGATCTCTTCTCTCAAGTGACAGGTGACAAAACAAGGGGAAATGGCCATAAGTTGTGCCAGGGGAGGTTGAGACTACATATTAGGAAGAATTTCTTTACCGAAAGGGTGGTCAGGCACTGGAACAGCTGCCCAGGGAGGTGGTTGAGTCACCATCCCTGGAGATGTTTAAAAAATGGGTAGATGAGTTTTTGAGAGACATGGTTTAGCGGATGATGGATGCAGTTGGGACTCGATGATCTCAAAGGTCTTTTTCAACTGGAAGGTTCTATGATACTATGACTAGACAGGTCATGAGAAAATTTGGCAAAAAATGCATATAAATGGGTAAACTCCAGTTCCGTTAAAGAAGATGACAATTCTGCTACCACCACTAATAAGGTCAGGGTTTCACATTGACTTTTCACAATTGAAATTTTTGGGATGACAAACATCTACTTTCTATCTATTCAGCTTTTAATTATTTTGCTTACATGTTCTTCAGTAACACACTACTATGCTAAAGCAAACATACAGCTTGAGGAGTCAACCACATTGATTAGCTTTAGACTGACTTTTTACATCTGCTCCCTGAATTTTTTCTCTGAGCTGTTAACATTTACTGGAGCTGACCTCCTCTGTGCCAGCCATACAGCTCCAAGAGCTTCTCATTGATAATTAAAAGTGACAGTGCTCCTTTTGGTTAAAATTAACAGAGGTGAAACGTAACAGAAACTGCCTACTCAAAGAGTCGCACCACTCTCCATTATCTGTCTCTAAATTATTAACTCGCCTTAGTTTTATCATGATTAATTATTAAAATTCGTCTGCTTGTCAACATATTCATCATAGAACTGATAGATTAGCAGTGTCTCGTGCTATATTGGCTGTGCTCTAAACAGTGACCTTTCAGCAGTATTTCATGTCTCAAAAGGATTCTGTGGCACTTTTTACTAAGAATAATAAAAGGAGAAGAAGAAACAGTCACCACTACAGTGGAAACTTAAAAGCAAAACCTACTCTTCCTTTTATCCCAAACATACGAGTTAAGGGGAAAAACAAGATTCGAAGGTAGTTAGTATGCGTTCTGCAGAAGGAGGAGGGAAGAGTTTTCTCATTTTTATTTTAGCTTTGCTCTCTCAGTACTCTTTGGTTCAGACCGAAGATTTAGAAGGACTGTTCAGACATTACATGTTGCTGAACTCTAGCAAAGGTTGCCTCTAGTGTAGAGGCTACAGCTGAAAGTATTCATTTAAACGTGTTGTACTCCTAGCATTAAAGACAAAAGATTTTATTTCTTGAGGAATATATATTTTTTTTAATAGCAACAATCACAATTTCACACAGGGCCCTGCATATTTAAGCTTATTGGAAAAGTCAGCTGAATACCACAGATTGCAATCAACATCTTTCACAGATGCCAGGGTTTTTTTTTTCCCTTTGAATGTTCAGAGCTTTGCAAGTCATTAGTCCATTAGCACAAAGTTAAAGTACGCCAATCAATGTCATTTAAAGCTGTAGGTCATCTCAGGCTTTCATAAACAATCTTAAGGCTAATGACAGCTATGAACCCTTCTGCTCTCATTTTCATTTCATCTTGAGCTTTCTCTGAAACATTAGATCTGGCATTTGCAAAGAAACAAACTCACTGCAAGTGCTACTATGATAAAATAGAAATTATGTGCTCAAAAATCACTAAGAGACTTCAGCAAAATGCAGAAAATCATGACTAGGGTTCATTTGTAAAATTTCTAATATCCTTGGATTTAGTAGGATGATTTGAAAGACATCATGCTAGGAAGAACTGTAACTGATTGGTTTTAAACATTTTTATTCAAAGGTTAGAAAAAGTCTTGAGCTTGAGTAACACAAGTGGGCAACAGTAAATTCAGGTTTGAGCTGCGGTCAGACCTCCAACCCAGCCTTAGGCATATCACTTAATCTCTTAAAACGTCTCCATTTCTCCCTCTAAATGAAAACAAACCAGATTTCCTGATATTATTCCCCTTTATTTTCCAAGACAGTACACTGGTGCAGATCATTAGTCTGAACTGGTAGGGAGTTAAATATCTCTTGCGTGTCTTCCATCAACCTACTGCTTTCTGCCTACTTACTGGAAAAGGTCCATTTGGAAAATAAAACTGCTGGAATCTGTAGCCCAGACTCAGAGCTTTCCATGAGGGATGAAAAGTTTTTCAGCAAAATCTGTGTCATCCTTGCACCAGCAGCAGGCAGGAAAGCAGTTTCATTCCCCAGTTTATCAGGTAGCTGTGGGGGGATGATGTGGAAAGCATGGCTGCATTCCTTGTGGAAATGTGGATGTGGAGCTATGTGACACCGGGAAAAGTCAAGCATATAGGGCTGAGGGGGAAGGAGAGTTAAAGACAGCTGTGCTATGTGTGAAGAAGAAAGGAAGAGAGAAAGTTTTGCACTTTCTTAATTTCTGTTCAGGTACCAAAACAATTCTTCAACTAACCATAGTTTTACTTGAAGATAAGGTGCTGTTATCTTGGGCACACTCTGAAAACCGGTGTAGGAATCAAGCCCTCTGCTCAGGAATAATGTCCCCCCCCAACGAAGTGCTGCAGTGACCCTGGGTAACTGCATCCCCGAGCTGTAAATGTGTTCTCAGAAGTTGTCTGGGGCTTTAACTGGCAAGATCAATGGGAGACACAGGGACTTCCTTTAGGGCTGGATCTCAAGAACTGTGCAAGGACACTAGGGTTGGGATAAAGAGCACTTATTGCATAGAGTCATTGTCGTATCCCAGCTTTGACAATGAAACAATCCTTGGGGAATGGAGGGAGAGTGGGTACCAATACGACATCTATATCGTGTTTCATTCTTTATTAGGTTGGTTCAAAATTTTTAGACTGATTCCTTTCGCTCCCTCCCAAAGGAAAATTGGCATAGTATCCACAATGAAAACAATTTGATGAAATAAGCTTACACCTTTGAAGTTTTTGCCAGTTCTTTCTTCAGATCAAAGGTACAAGTTCAAATTCAGAAATGAACAATATAGTCAGTAGTCAGGACACTAAATGGGTGTTTTTCAGTAGAAACTGAAATTCAAGTTCCTGGTCTAAGTCAGACAGAATGGAGACTTGACCCAGTTACATCCAAGCACCCAAACCAACGGGTGCTGGCTATTCTCTAGAAATTAATTGTTCTGTCAACAGTTTTATAATTCGAAATATCTTCTTTGATAGGTCTGTAGTTTCTAGCCCATTTAAAGCCCTCATCTCATCCTTGTAACAGAAGAACGTCCCTATAGGTTTACTTTTTAATTCTAGAAAAGTATCTATTTTAAAAACAATATAAGAAAAGGAATTATTGGAAAAAATCCTCAAGGCTTGTTGGAAAGAGGAATATATTCTTCCAGTGGACATTAATCTGACTTAGAAATGCTCTCTCTCTAGATTCTGTGCACCTCTTTGGCAAAACTGCTGAACAGGAATATAGAGCCATTTTCGTGACAGTCTTGCACGAGTCCAAGCCTCTCAGTGTTCGTAGCATCAGTGTATTGTCCACTTCTTCACGGCCTTAACATAACAGTTTTATGCCTGGGAGTTTTTTGTTACCATTTCATCTTTACCAGAATAAGTGTCAGCCTGCTTTCTAACACACACTGACTCTCCTGCTAATTCTAACTAAATAAGTATTTCTTAAAATATCATGGATTTGCTTCGCTTAACACCCCTCTCACCAAATCAAGTAACCTTAAGTAAAATTAGTATTGTGCATGGAGTTATTCCAGATGAGTCAGCAAGGCAAGAAAACCTACATCTGTGCAGACTGAGCATACACTAGGTTCAAACTGGGTTTGCAAGCAAGCTGCTTAGCTGTCAACTTTTTTTTTTCAAATTTACTTTGTTCCTCTTCTGTCTCCTTTTTGCCTCCTTTCCTGCCTCCTCCAGTGCAAGGAATAACTTTAAATTATCTTGCACCAAGAGAAGAAATAAATCGTCTATTCCTGATTAAATTCTTTTTAGAGCCTGAAATAATCTCACTTCCCTGTCATTTGGTAGGTCATCATTTGATTCCTCACACCTTAGGAAAAAGAAAGGTATTAATTTTGACTGCATATATGAACAAGAGCTTTACCAATTAGGAAGACTACAATTTCTTTTATTAACCCTGAAACAGCTCTCCCTGGTCTTTTATTAGGACATTTAGAGGATCATGTGAAAGTGACAGCGAACCCTCTCCACCAGTACTTTCCAAGAGTGGCAACTGGTCACATGTTGATGGCATTTGTAATTACTAAGGCACTCAAGGCAAATGGAGAGTTTTGCCATAATGAACGCCATGTTGTGAGGAAGAGCATGTGAGAGAAGGAGTTGATTCATCAACTACGTCTTAGCTGGGTGAAAAAAAAACATATACGCCTCATACAAAAATGGAAAGAGGAGTGGAGTCAAACAGAGACAACACGGAGATACCATTAACCACAGCCTAGTACAAATATCCTTCAGGTGGTTTTGTAGGGTTTTCTTTAATACAATTTCATTTTGGGTGCTCAGCCACATGGAAACCCCTTAAAGCCATAAATGGCCCAGGAAGATCTTCTCTGAGCTCTGGTCTGGCTCTGCCCATCTTGTCCTAGCAGCTGGAAACAGTTGCAGAGCTGGGCACGCATGTCCTTCTCAAACTCATCCCCACCAGATCAGCCTCACCAGTTCAGTCCCATCATTGGGACCCCCACAGTATAACACCAGCTGTGGCAACCCCAAATCAGACTCCAGCAGCCAGAAGGGCAAAATTAGTTGACTTTAAATATTTTATAAAAAGCACCATTCCCAAGCTCTCTGCATTCCCACATTCAAATCAGTGGCTTTTTCATCCAAAGTTACTGTACATGTCATATAGTGAAAACACTGCTAGCAGCCCTACCTAGACTTAAACCTGGCTTATATTGCCTTCATCTGCTGGTGCTGAGTTACAGAAGCTGAAACTTAGGGTAGTTTTTACACATTCAACAGTTTGCAGCATATAGGTCTCACATCTTCAGTTCTGTTTGCCCTTTCTTCCACCACAGCATGCCCCAAAGATTAATACAGCAGGCTGCAAATGTTTGCCTCCTGGGAGACCAGGAAGACACTCTTGAACTCTCTAAGGCTCCCAAGACTTCTTCAGCCTCCAACAGACTCACTCATTCCTCACTCCCAGCTCATACTTTTCAGAGTTCCTCCACAAGCTATTTTCTCCATTGTTTGTGAAGGGATAAGGCTAACCCTTCGGCATGACCGACTCGCAGCGCAACTACTGAGAAGCACTGATGTGCAACAGAGAAGCCAGTTTATCTAAAAAACCCAGCCTTTGTTCTAGTTGCCAAATTTCCCAGCATCCACCATTAACCTAGGTTACAGTAGTCATTTCACACACTGGCCTAGGCTTTGGTACATGGTATTTATCAGCAGAAACCCCAATTCTCAGCCTGTTCCACCCTCTTTTTTCAGCTCTCCATGTCACCCCACATTCTACAGAGCAATTCCGTGATAATCAGAATCAATCATTGACATTATGAACCCTTTTATTACTTGTGGTGCATTGCTGGTTTGTAAAATACAGATTAAGCACAGAGTCATGCTGTGCCCTACATCAGACTAGTGTTGTTACATGTTTATTAAGAAAGTGATTTAAAAGGGAGATCGTGCAGTGAATCACTGATCCTGCACAACCTACTAAAAACTGGGCAATGAAAAAACATAATCATCATACATCAGCTTCCCATTACCTGATTTAGGGTAATTTGTATTCTCTGCTTCTCTGCAAACAGAACGTCACTTATTGCACTGTCAAACTTTATTTTAAGAGTTAAAAGGTGGGTTTATTATTCATAATGCTAACAACTGGGAGTATCTAAAATATTCCATATGACAGAAATCAAAACCTGTTTCCATGGAATTGGTTACAGGAGATTTAAAGAAAATTAAAGCTCTGACAACATTAGTTTTAGACAGGAAAGCATAAGAAAGAAGGGTTGCACAAAGACTAATTTTATGCATCTGCTCCTGCAGGCTGTTTTTGTATTTCAAATGCATATTGAAAGACAGAGAAATTAAATATTTCTCCAGGCTAGGACAGCACGTGTGTGAGATGGCAAGTGCATGCTGTGTGCACCAGAGTCAGGTGGCACTGGTTTTGTCCTCCTTCCTCGTTTTTAGTAGGACAACTGCCAACACTCATAGGCAACTGCCACCCAAAGCTCTTGTGGCTCCCCGATTCCAGACCTCTCGTCAGGAAGTGTTTGGAAGGCCAGTAAACCACTCAGCCCTGGTCTCTTCTTCATAAATAATTTCTCTCAGCCACTGAGGAAGACCAGAGCTGGCTTTCAGCTTCATTATGGTTACCTGAGAGCACTCTCTGGTCAGGCATCTTCACAGGCAGCCTATTCCTCTGTGGGAAATCCTAGTGGACTGTGGGGAGTGGTGAAAGAGAGCTGTCAGCAGTGAATGCTTGCCTAGCTGGAAGCCACACTCCTGTGCACTTTTCATGAAATCAATCATGAAGGAAAGGTCAACAGACAGCTTTCAAATAACCGATCCATTTAACTACTGACATTGATCTGGGCCAGAGAAGTGGAGCTGGTGGAGGGAGGGAGGAAGGGAGGGTTCAGTAGTCAATCAGTGAAAATCTAAACCCCCTTCGGCCTAATCGGAAGACTAAACACAGTCCTAAGCTTTCTGGTTTAAATCTCACAGTGATTTGCCTAAAGCACTATGGGACCTTTACATGGATTTCTTAAAAAGTAAAGAAAAGAAAAAAAACCCAAACATTATTTTCTCACATAAAATTAAATACCTAAATCAGAAGAGACCCTTCTTTCACTGCATAATGCAGTGTTGTACCAGTGAGCCTGATGGATGGGATAGACAAAGAATAGAGAAAGCGCCTTGTGTGATCTCAGGACTGACAAAACTCCAGTTTTGCTTTGGCTATAGTTTGGAAGACGTTATTCCTCTCACCCTAAGGAAATCTTCCAGTACAAGCCAAACTATCCTATTACCAGCCAACAGATCAACAAAGAGCAACAGAACCTTCCAACCAAAAGAAAAAAAAAAACCCCAATTCCACAATTGCTCGCTTCTGGCTTTCCAAGCTTGAACTCTCTTCTGAAGAGTCAATACCGTGTAAGAAATCTCACAGGAAAAAAAGCTAAAAAATACATCAGTGGTCATTCACTACCACTCATATCCCAGGTAATTCAGGTCCACAATCTGTCAAGAGAGTCCTACAGCCAGCATGCAATATGTTGTGCAGGATGGATTTTACTCTCATTGCATATGTGCCACTGAGCATAATGTTGAGTGCGCACCCAGGACAAAAAAAGCAGGGAGAGAGAGAAAATAGTTTTACTGTTCTCACTTCAGGCCATCAACCCAGAAGGATGGCTACTCTTTGATCCCAAATTGTGCTCCCAGAACTGTTCCCACACTACTTTGCATGAACTGTGGCATCTGCATAAAGCATACACACGTCACCAGCACCTACAGCCACTTGACAGGGCCTTTTGGCGACAATACATTGGAATTTATCTACATCAGAACTTCAATAACTGAATTTTATCTCTAACCATATCAAGCACTTCATCTTGCTGTACTTCAAATCCCCATCAATAAAGTGGAAAGACTATCACTTCTTTACCTTGTAGGTATATACTAAGATAAATATATGTATTATGATATGCTCAATGATAATGAAGTATAAAATACAGACAGCCTGACCAAGAGGTAACTGAAATCAATGGAAAGATTCCACTGGGCTTTGGCTGTAGTCCCCATTTAAAAGGAACAAGGTGCACAGGGATTTCTGAGGCCCTAAGCTAGAGTTAAAGAACAATTCTCTGAATCCCACGGGAACTATTTCTCAATCAAGTGTGGTAAGAAAAGAATCTCTGCATAAGACACTACCACAAAAAAAACCCAGACATGAAATCCTGTGCATTTTTATGTATCTGTGTCAGGGGAAATGATATTAAATTCGAGGGAAAAAAATAGAATTAGGTATCAAAAACAGGATTAAACCATAAAAATCTATCCACTATGGAGAATCCAGTTTGTAAGATAATCTTTTCTATAAAAGGCAGAATATTAAAGTAAATAACTCAGAAAAGCCCAAGAGAATCTGAGCTTTCAGTAACCAGCCAGATGGAGAATGCAATATCGTCAGAGTACTGAATGTCACACTTCAGATATCTAAGGGAAAAAAAAAGCTATTGCTGGGGAACGTTATTGCTCTTCATGGTTTTCTCAGTTATTTCTTCATTCTGCTCCTCCCCATGTGCATCGACACCACTATTAGTAACGTCAGCCATTAGCACTGAAAATTATGATTTTGTTGTGGCGCAAATCACAAGTTTCCTCCCCTCTGCCACAACATGGGGAGGCCCCAGGTCTTTGCTCCGAAGCCCTGCTACACTGCGATCTGTAAATACATTTCTTGCACCAGAGCAAGGAAGCCAACTGAAAGGTAGACAACAATCTGAATATGTTTTTCAGTTTCTATTTTGCCCAGAGAGGGCTGTTATTTTGTCCTTTCCCAGGGAAGTCTACCCACAGACCAGAAATGTTGACAGACTCTTTAAGGGAAAAGCTAGTGCTTGCAATAATCTGCAACCAGTAACACCACGGTCCCGCGCCATCTCCACATAGCCCTTACCACTTCCATGCAACCATCACACTCTAAATTCACCAAAAGAAATCACCTTCATTTCTGAAAATCCGGCACAGTACATACTCAAAAAAATGAACTTGCTGTATTTAACCTTTTAAAAAAACACCGCTAGCTTTACTTTGTCTTAGTCTTTTAGGAAAGAGCATAAGTACCCTGGTTTTGAAAGGTACTAAGATAAACCATAGTATCCTGTCAGTCCTCATAAGTACACAACCAATAAGCACTGGATTATAGCTACTAAATTGCTGTGTTATTTCAGAAATGTATTTATTGTATTTTATTTAAATTCTCTTTGCTTTATTTTATTTACTTATAATGAAAATAAAATTCTTTGTGGTAAACTGAGGTTCTCAGGTTTAATTAAACCTACAGGATGCAGGAACACAAAATAAAACAGTTCTTAATTGAAAAGCATAGAGAAGATAACACAAGAGGAATCTCAACTCAACAGTATAAACTAACTAAAACCCAATTAAAAGCAGACATAGGCAAAGCTAAGCAGGAAAACAGTACCCCAGGAAAAAAAAATATTTGGCATATTCATTTAAAATTAACTCTGCTTTCTAAATATCCATGGAGATCTAGACTTGCTACCTGAATGTCTTTGAAGATCACAGTCCTAGCTATGTCCAGCCAGCTTGCATCCACCCTTCTCCTAAAAGCAGTCTAATTCTGGATCTCCTTCCATCTTGTGTCTATTATTTACATGTGTAGAGTTAGTGTGAGCTGATCTTGAGCATCATAGTGCAAACAGCAGCACAAACTCCTGTCTGACCTATTACATGACTAAGATAAGAATCATTCAGCTCTAGCAGGAGGTTTTATCATCAGCTTTTATCTAAACAATAATAATACCTGTTACATTATCCCACAGGGGTTGAATTCCGTTTTATGCAACAATTTGAGGCTGCTTCTTTCTGGTTCACGTGTCATAGTCAAGGAAGGACACGGACAAGGAGACTGGTACAGGAATAGAAAAGAAAACACAAGCATAAACATGTTCAGAACAAACAAAAAACCAAAAAGGTATGTACTTTACTAAAATATACCCATGTTTCTCTTAAAACATATTTGAAAAAAAGTACAATTTTTTAACGTGAAAAACAGAAATCAAGTTTTAGTTGATCCCCAGCTCTTCAGCTGGATAAACAACAACTTGTTCTTATGTTGATTAAGGAGAGCTATTACATGTTTTTTCCTGAAGCTATTATTCTGCTAGGAGCATGCTGTAATTTACAAGTCTCTCCCAAAATGTCCCTTTAATGAAATGAATAGGAAATTAATGCTGTCAGGCAGAAAGCTTTTAGCTAATAGTTTCTAACACTTTCCTCTTTGAGAAATTGTAGAGCAATTTTCATTTACCAGCTATCTAAAGGTGAAAACAACCTGTAGTTTCACTGATAGCACCTCGATCCCTTTGTCTGCAGTTGTCAGATATTTTTGGTTTGGGCATAGTATACAGCAATTGCTTAAGTCTTCTGCTCAGCAACATCGACAAGCAATATGTGCCTGGACCCCAAGCGACAAGAATTTCAGAAAGCAGCATTTTACTTAAAGGACAAATGGATCTGAGATGCATTTTTATTTCTAATACGATCAAGAGAAGTGGGATTTAAAAGTCCCACTGTCTCCTATGCATCATTGGAGATGTTAGATAAGGTGATGCTGAGACCAAATGCATTTGTTACAGAACAGTAGCAGAGCCTACCCAGTCTGAGACCCAGAACAGCAGGCATGTTGCACAGAAACAGCACGATAAGGGAAATAATGTCTTTACATTGGTCCAAAGCAACATCACGGAAAATTGGCAAGACTAATATACTGACACAAGAACTGATAAAAATCATCCTCAACCAGCAATAAGAGCAATTTAACACGTGATAGTTTCACCCTGTTTTCTTATTCAGAAAACATGGAAGTACTCACTTTGTTGAAGGACTAGAGTACCCCTCCTAACACTCACACGACTGTGGCTCGATACTGGGCTACTGAGCGTGGTCTCCTGGCCATAGCAAAACACCACCAGTTTGTACAGAGATTCCAAAAGTTCATCTTTGAATAGCAGCTGTAGCAGTGGGAGCAAGAGAGTGAGGCTACCATTAAGAATGAGATCAGGCTCTAAAGCAGAAGCATGCAAGTGATACAGGGATGCAACAGCTGCTGTTGTTGAATCAACAGCACACACCACAGAGCCACATCACCACACCTGCTGCTTTTTCATACCTTGGGAGTGTGTGATACCAGCTGGCAAGCACACTCTGGACCCAATGCTTACCTCACACTGATGTTATATTAACAGAGACATTTCAAGTGTGAAAATACCATGAGTGGTATCAGCACTATCCCTTTCTATCCAAGGAAAGGCAGCACAGAAAGAAGGGCATCGCTAGCCAACTGAACTTGTTCCAATGCTAACAAGCAGTGGTGCTCAGGTATGTCTGGTAATGTTGAACCCAGAAGCTTTAAGATGGAGATGAGAAGCCAATGTATCTCCCATTAGGAACAGTTAGGTAGGGAAGGACACAGGGAATACCGGCTCTGCTTCTTTCTTAATTCTTCTCTCAGGAGCCCTACTTTGAAGCGGTTTTGAATTACACGCCTGACACTCGCTTTGAACACGCTCTCAAGCTGATGAATGTCCCTTTAACTGACTTTTTATTTTGAAATACATTATTATGTGGCCTTCTAGAGAGATGGAGTTGTCAACCATGTGAATGACAACCCCTGGCAGAAGACCAGCTCACAAACCCCCTCTTCCCACTGTCGCTTGCACAAACCTTAAAGCTGAAACGAAAGCAATTAATTAATCATCGCTCACACATCATCTAATATAAAATGGTTCCAGCACATGTAAAAATAAACAAAATATTATTTTTTTTCTTGGGTAACAGGAACGTTTTTTAAAGAAGACAAGAGACTGAATTCTACCACAGCTGAGCCCCGCTCACAAGCAATGCTGGCTTTTCCCAGCTTAAGACTTCATACAGTTTTTCAAATACAGTATTTACTATCACGCTGTAAAGAGACAATCTTAGAAGCGAACAATTTCTTATGTTATGTTATCCACTATGTACTTTTAAATTATATTAGTTAACAATCTATCAGAGATCTTATATATAAGCTTGACTTTTTGGTCAAAAAGTCAGGAATTTCTGAGACCTAAAAAATGACAAAAAGATTAATGTTTCAGTAGACATTTAAACATAAAATAAGAAGAGCTCTGATGTAAAGCAGCAGACAATCTTTCCAGACTGCACATATCATTGCTAGGATACTCACAGAACAGCTATTACACTTATGGGATTGTTTCACATCAAGGAAAAAAAAAGTGTGGGGGTAAAGACCAGACCCCCGGCCTTGGATCTCTGAGCTCAGAGACATAATTAGGGGAACTCAGGTCATGCTTCCTTTCTTTCTCACTATCACTTTAGACGGAAAGATCTGTCCTTCTGCTCTTCATTTCAGCACACTTCACAAAAGAGACCCCAGGGGGTAGGGGATGGTTTTGCACAGAACAGCCTTATCTTTGCGATCAGAGCTGTCTCCTGGAAGGGGTCGATTTTGCGGGGAGAGGAAGGACTTGAAGCTGGACTCCCTGGCAGTGCTCAGATCATTAAAATTCCCATTTAAAGAAACCCCACATTTTTCCCAAAAATGGGAGAAAAAAAAACAAGCATCCTGACCAGTTCTTGGAAAGGCAGAGCCCACTCCTAATTAAGTCCCTGTGTCACAAGGATGCCTACTTTCTAAGCTGTGCAGGCTGTCCACCCTTTTCCTGAGCAGTCTCATAGAGGCCAGTGGAGACAGTCTCTCAGGGCAGGGCTGAAACCTCTACACACAGAGCCCAGTGAAGATGGCACTTTCTTTATATGGTTTCTGCTTCTGCTGTGTATCTTGCCAGATACACCAGAATCACAGCCTCAGTAGATCTTTTTTCCAATAGGACACCCACTGACTTCAGAGGGAAAACCAGACCTGCACAAGGAGTGACTCGTCGGTACAAAATCCCCAGGTCCACTGAAACCAGGGTCGCTAGAGTCAAGCAACAGTCTGACGGATTTGAAATGAAACTGCCTGAAACAGTAGGTACAAGAAAAATGAAGGCTTCTATCTCCATACTCCTTTATTTTTAAAAAGCACCCAGTTAACTAGGAACTTCAATGTAAAAACAGATTTACCCCTTACCTTGCAGTTGTGTACAAACCCATCACACAAGAAAGGGCACTATGCCCACAGAATCCAGTCTATCCCCTTTAAATTTACTTCACTCTCGCTTACATGCATCTGTTTCTTTGTTTTCAGAACACCCTCCCTGTTCACAACAAACATGTCACCCTCTTTGTCTCTCTGCAATCTCTCTCCACATATTGGTTTTAATAGTTCTGCGCTACAACTTATTCCATATGTTTACTTCTCTCAGAGTAGAACAGTTCTACCTGACTTCCCTTTCACTCTTGATTTCCTAATAACTAGACTGAATGCAGAGCTCACTCTTTTTTTTTAAAAAAAAAGAAAACAAGACACACGGACTATTAATACCATGTGAATAGATTGCTATTGTTATTGTTATCATTTTCAGCTCTATACTGTTAATGCTCTTGTTTAGGTCACATTAAATAGTTCTCTACAAAAAGAGATAAATGGTTCCTTTATTTTCATCTCGTTAAGAATAATTAAATCAAGAAAAGCAGAAACAAAAAGACAATAGGTCCCTGGCCATCTACTCCTCCCATCTTTGAGTGGAAGACAACTGCAGTCAGTTCTCAAAAAAAAAAAAACAAAAAAACCCCATGCAAATTTGAACAATTTATTGTCCCCGAGTCTAGTTTAGAGCCTTCAGTACTAACACCAGTTCTTTGGTTCTATATTATTGCATTTTACTGATGAAGCCTGTAAATACCTGTATGCTAGCCTAATATTTTAAGGGTGTTTTGCTGCAATGGGTATTAAATTCTGGCTCATTCTGAATGAAAAACACCACAGCCAAGATGTAGTCTAGTTAGTGTGGTTTGGCTTTTTATTATATCCACCTTTTCTATGATGATACTGCAACTTGCAGTAAGCCACATTTCCTATGCATTTACCTCTTGTCCTTGAAAGCTATGATTAAAACGGAACAATTCCATGAAAGATCTCAACTATAAGATCAAAATCCCATTAATTCTGTCTGTTTATATTTTATTACATTGGTAGCTGCAAACAATAACAGTTACAGTGAACCCTACTATTCCAACCATTTACATATCTACAGAAGAATATCTCTTAAAACCAACCACTCTAGCTTTCCCACTTAGTATCTTTCAAAGGCACACGCACACACAGTGCTATAACTAAGCCTGGGATCACAATCTGCCATCTGTGCAATTCAGAACAGATACAGGAGAGCTCATAACTACTTCCCTGGTTATCTTACCTATGTTTCCACTCCTAGATGTTGGGAAAGCTGCCCACATGCTGAACAAGGGCTCTCAGCTTTATGGAACAGAAAATGCTTCTCTACCTTCTCATTATTCCCCTCCTCCTTCTTGCCAACACTTAGGCATAGAGTGGGTACTACCTAGCCTAGCATTTACTGGGTCGAAAAACTGTGTTTATGTATTTGGAAATTCACACAAACATTTATGAAAAAGAAAAAAAGGTGCATAAAACCTAAACCCTCTTTTCTTCTTGTCCGTGCTGCCTCTCAATGCCTTGGGAAAAAAGGGACTTTCCTTTTATGAGCCAGCAACGAGCACTGCAGTCCAGAAGGCCAGCCATGTCCTGGGCTGCATCAAAAGAAGCATTTCCAGCAGGGCAAGGGAGGGGATTCTGCCCCTCTATTCTGCTCTTGTGAGACCCCACCTGGAGCATTGTGTGCAGTTCTGGAATCCTCAGCTTAAGGAGGACATGGAACTATTGGAGCAGGTCCAGAGGAGGGCTACAAAAAAAATCAAAGGGCTGGAGCAACTCTCCTATGAAGATAGGCTGAGAGAGTTGGGCTTGGTCAGCCTGGAGAAGAGAAGGCTTCAGGGGGACCTACTAGCGGCCTCCCAGTACCTGAAAGGGGCTGTAGGAAAGCTGGGGAGGGGTTTTTGTCAAGGCCAAGTAGTGATAGGATGAGGGGGAATGGCTATAAACTGGAAGGGGTGAGATCTAGGTTACACATTAGGAAGAAATTCTTCACGCTGAGGGTGGTGAGGCACTGGCACAGGTTGCCCAGGGAAGCTGTGGATGACCCCTCCCTTGAAGTGTTCAAAGCCAGGCTGGATGGGGCCTTGATCAGCCTGGTCTGGTGGGAGATGTCCCTGCCCATGGCAGGAGGTTTGGAACTGGATGGGCTTTAAAGTCCCTTCCAACCCAAACCATTCTATTACTCTATGATTTATCATTCTTCTGGCCTTCTTTAGAGAAATAAGTTTTCAGCTGTAGCACTCTGCACCAAACCCTCCCAAGGGATTTCCATCCAAATCTCCCCCAGCAGACTCCCAGCAACCAAAGCCCACAGTTGCTGTATGCTTCATCCTTTTCTCTGAAAGAGGGGAAAAAAGTTTTCTGTTGTTCAGAACATTTTCCTCATCTCCAGAGGACTGACTGTATTTATTTCCTTTCAGACTGGTAGAAAAGTATATCCAGAAGGATAATCTCATCAGCTTATTGTCAGTTTACCATTAAAACACTAGCCATCTCCACACTTCTGGAAAAGGCCCACAGGCAGTTGTGAAAATGGAACATATGCACACATAGGCTCAAAAGTACTTCACTCCTTACAAAACCATGAGTAAGCAACTATGGGCTCTACATACCTAAAATAAGTTTGCAGAGCACAGTGGCCTTGGCATCGATACCAGCTTAGCGTGTGGTTCTGAACCCAGCTGGCAGAGCCACAGGGCTGACGCATGCAGCTCAAGGCTGGGGCTGCCAGTTACCCTACAGACACCGCTGCTGCCAGAGACCTCGTGCTGCAGGGACATGGCACAACCAGTGGACATCCACTTCTTGGGCTAGTTATTACAACTAGCTCTATTGCAATGCCATCTAGAAGTATTTGCCATGAAATCAGACCCCCTGTGCTAGATCTGGATAAACACACTGCTGCTACCCACCCTGGTCCCTCTCCATCCCTCCCTTTCTGAAGTGTCAGCTACTTCATTTCTTTTCAGTTCTGTTAAAGAAAAAAAAGTTGCTGGTGCTTTTTAGGTTTTAGGGGTTTTTTTTTTGGCCTTCTCACATTTTTATTCTCAGATTAGTAAATAAACACATTTTGCATGGAATTAGAGTAATTAATGAGAATGCTTTTCATGATTTGGCTTTAGTTTGGCCTTGAAAACCTGGTATGAAGTAGCTGGGGGATGGTTTACAACTGTTTTGGGTTTTTTTTCTCCAAATTATATGGATTTCTTTCAGGAAAAAAAGCTCCCTGGCACAAAATGGTTTGCTGTAGCCTCTCCCTTACTATAAAAATAGAAGGAAAAGAACTGCCATGCTAGTCTGCCATTATATGACATGCCGTCCCTCTACTTCTCCCATTCTCAAGCCTGCGCAAAGCTGTTCCTGCTCGTGCCTCTTCACAGATTCATCCCGCTAAACATTTCTATTGTTCCTGATTGTAATGCATCTTTGCAAAGATCACTTTTTTAATGATGTTCCTCAAAACACCAGAACACGTTAAGCACTGTCAGCCCCTCTACCTTTTGAAATATACCTTTGGACAGGGCACCTTTCAAAACAATAAATCCAGAATACTTAAAAGCCAGCTACAGGGTAAGAAAAAAACAAGCTTCTCCATAGCCAGTGATTATAGCATAGGGGTTTATTTCTTCTTTCTTGAACTTGCAGTAATGAACTTGAGTGTTTTGGAAAAGACAGGAGACAAGGGTGTCGCCGAAAGTCCGTGATGGAGTTAACAGCAGCTTTGTCCATTACTGAAATTTGACTCTGAATCATTCATTGACCCCAAACAATCCCTGAGCCAAGCAGTGTGACTGAGAGGTGGTAGCCTGGGGAGAGTCACAGCCTGGGGGAGGCAGGCAAACAAGAGACCAATTCAGAGAAACTGGAAGGGATCCCAGAAAAACAAACGGTGGAAACACTTCAGCAACTGAGCCAGGACTTCAGTGAGCCTCTCAAAAAGGGCACTGGTACAGCCGGCTCCCGGCAAAGGCTGCTGATGAGCCGCAAGACTGGTACTAAGCCTGCTGCCTGGGAGCGTGCCCCTTGTGGTATGGCACAGCTCCTCTTTGAGAATCTTCTTTGCAGCATTTTCAGTGAGCAAAACACATGCACAGTGATGAAGCATCAGGCTGTCCAGTTGCAAGGCTCATCTGCTGCCATTTTGCATTTTGGGTGTACTCAGAGGAAAGCACTTACTCATTTTTCTTCATAGGAACTGAAGAAGCCCCACTGCCTCAAGAATAATTTACTGTCATTACACTGACATAAAACTTTTCATCCCAAAGGATCAAAAAAGCAATTTACAATCTCAAAGCAATTTTCAGAGTGGAATAGTTTGTGCTTTAAGGCACATACTGCAGTGGCACTTGAGTGTGCAAGCACGAGCATTATGCATGGAGGAGGTGTGCCGTGCAGCTCATTCAGCTGATACCCCTCCTTTGGCACCCTGCGGGGAAGAAAGGGTGGCAATGGGTGGAGTAAACACAGCAGGAGATGCAAATCCATCTACTCTACTGAATTCAATGGGATGTAGCCATTAAGGCCATGTTCCCCCTTCCTCTGGGCAAGGGAAACAACCCTCCGTGTGCGAATTGATGCAAAAGGACATGGTCATGGACCAGCTACTGGAGGTTTCAGAATGGAAAGAAGGGTGAAAGCACACTGCAGGGAGACAGGTGGTTCCTGAACTCATACTTCCTTTGCTGCCCAAAGCTAAGATGCAGTGCTTGCTGGACATCACTAGCTGAAATATCAGCAGGTCCCTGATGCTTTTCTGTCTCCCAGGCTAAAAAAAAACAAAAACAAACAGGCAGCAACAGAAACACTTTTTCATCACAATTTCACATTGCAACCTGGGTGCCAAGTCTCCCTTGTACAGAAAACTCTGAATTTAAAACAATAGGCAAAAATTGAGAAAATATAGAGCTGCACAATATTAGCAAGTTTGTATGGTTTTAGAGTAAGATACTTCTTCTGTATACCTGCTATATCTTCCTTCCCTTAGTGCTTAGCATAAGCTGGAGAAATAAATCATAACTTTTGCTTAATGATCGCACAGAGGAAAGGGATGCTCCAGGAAACATCAGTTATATATAGTATTTTTCACCATAGGTCACTAATTCAAACCTAACCTACTTTACACCAACTTTACTAGTGACTGATGTGTTAGTGTCTACTGTTTCTTGATAGTTTACAAGTACAATGATTTTTTGATCTCTTTGCCCATTAACTAGTCTGCAGCTTATACAGCCCTTGTAAAATCGCCAGCTGCAATGAGGAGACTGATGGGCAAAGTGAGTGAACAGGTTCTCTCTTCCCAGTTGATCCTAATTTGTTTGGATCTGGACTAGAGGGTGGCATCTCCATCCTTCTGACATGACACTTGCATACCTTTTCTTCCAACCGCCCTCTTGAGCCCTCTTTCTTTCTTTTTTTTTTTTCCTTTTTAATTTACCTAATCCTCTTCTTTGGCTTTCTACTTTTACAATGCAAATACACTTTCAGATCTCCGGTTTTTTTTAAAAAAACAACTGATCAACCAACCTGTTAGCACTTCCCTTCATCACGAACTACAGTGCCCTCTTCTCCATGTCCCACACCCTAGTCTGTTGAGAACACAGTTTATATAAGAGCTCAGAAATTAAAACAGTTGAAACAAGGTTAGAGGATGAGGTCAGGTGGAGAAATTCCCATTGCTACTCAACGTAGCCAGTTTTCATTACTGTGAAGTGGTGCTAAAAATAGGTCTGAGTACGAAGCATTGCCAGTACCAAGACTCCTATCACTACTAACCCTGGGAACTACTTTATTAATTTTCCCAGTGCAGACAGAGCCCTAAGAACACACTGCTGTGACTTTCTTTAGAAGAAAAGAAAAAGAAAAGTGAAAAAAAAAAAAAAAGAGCCATGTCAAATATTTATAGAGCCATGAATCTGTTTACCTGGAGAGTAAGTAAGAAACCATATATCAGGTTGTATTCTGCAATGGAATAATCTCCTGTTGTTTGCATGGTATCCAGGTCACATCCCTGAATTCTTTCATGACTACACTGAAATCTTTGTTAAGCATTTGGAGATTTAAGGAAACATTTGTGTGTATTAAAATCAATATTAACTTGTGTTGTTCACTGGCAAATCACTTTAATAGCATTATACAAAATGTTTTCAACCATATGAATGAATCATGATGTTATAAACCAGTTCTGAGGAAACTATGATTGCATTAAGTGCAGGGTTGTTATTTTGGTCTTAAACAGTCTTTACCAGCATCAAAGGGATATAATTGAAATATGTTGCAATGATTTCAAATGTCGATGGCTGCTGACATATGATTTCACAAACATGCAAATAGAAATTAGGATAGCACAAGCTATTACAACAACAAATAAACTTTGAAGAATGTATACATTAAAAGAAGTTAGAACACTAAGAGGACCAAGAAGCTGACTCTCATGGCTTCTGATGAATGACAGACAGTTCAGCACAGCAAGAGCATGCTTGCTGCCGGGCAGAGCAGGTCTGGAAAAGCCTCCCCATCTGCAAATCTTTACAGATAAGACCTGTAGAACCAGGATTCTGCCTACACTGCACAGCGACCATGAAACTCCCAGGAAATTTTCAGTTTTCAACCACCAGCTTCCTTGGTGATTGAAGTGTTTCACCCCTGCCTTGCTGAGCCCTGGTCGTGTGTTTCCTCCCGGGATGGGATGGTTGTCCACACATGAGCCCCTGAAGTTCCTGAATGCCGAGTCTTGCTCTACTGTGAGTGTTCCGTGTGATATATAACATCAGCACAACCTGAGGCCTTCAGCCATAACAGAGGGACAGCGACACTTCCCCTTGTGCTGGAAAGGGAAGAATCAACTGCATTTGCTAATACTCCATTCGAAACATTCTATCAATAAGGTGCCAATAGCGAAATTCTATTTTCACTGCAGTACAATGGAAATTACTTTCTAAATTTATGCATTCTTTGTTATTGTATATGTGTGTGTGTGTGTCTATAAATATAAAATACATAAATCTCCAAGAACATCTAATATAAACAGGGAAGATCCTCTAAACACTGACCAGGAACTGACACATCACCCCGACAAGAGTCCCCTCAGGAGCCACTCTAAGAGCACTTTTCCACTTTCAGGTCTTCCCTTCAGAGGTAGCCAGTCATCGGCGATGTTCAGTGACCTCTACCTTACACTCCTCTACACTGTTCTTCTACAGCATGGTACTTCATGCAGTATAAAAACAGCTTACAAAAACTTTATTATTTTTGAAGGAGCCACACTTTGTATGCCCTACAAAGATATATATATATATTTTTTTTAAAAAAGGAACATTTCTAGGAACTGATTTATGGTATATGCTGCTGAGATATGTGTTATACATAAAATCAATGATAGGTTGTTTCACTTTGTTTTTAAATCTGGGCTTCTCTGAGATCATCCTCAAAGGAACAAAGAAAACTCCCTTCCCAAATTATTAACAAATATTATGCACTGCGTCCAGATTTTCAAATTGCTCTAAATTGTACAGTAACATTGATTTAAATGCGGTTACACCAGTTTACATCACTGAAAAGCCTGCCTGAAATGAATATTTCAGGCAGTCTAGTAATAGTGGTACAGGCTGTTCCCACTTGTTTATTTAATAGCCAAAGTGTAAATTTGCAAATAATAAATGTGTTAATGACTATATTTATATGCACATGCTTCCATCAAAGCTTCTAACAGGGCCTGAAGCACAACAATAAACAGGAAACAAAGCTGAGTATTCAATCCAGTGTAAGAGAGGACATCTTTCCACGCTCACGCACAAATGCAGCCACTTCCAGAGAAAGCAGAGCCAGAAGGGTGGGAAGAAAGGGCAGATTCGGGGGGGACTATACAGACTACTGTGTGTTTTAGGAGTATCATATACTACCACAGCAGCAGTTTTGAGGTCCAGCAGTGGCTGCAGTTGGAGCAGGAGGAGTTGGCACTGGGACAGCTGCCTCGGGTTAAAGCATGTCTTGTTCTACACCAAATATGGGACAGACATGCATATTCACATTATTCATATAGATACAGCTTCAAAATATCATCCTGATTTTAGTTGCACGGGAAGACTTCTCAAACATCTCTCACCTGTAAAACCGAAGCTCCCAGCACTTCAGACCACAAAATCCCAATTGCACAGACAGGCAGTAATCCTTGTAACCTTTTCAGTTAAGAAAAATTTTATCTCATTAGTGGAAAATTAAATAAAACCATAAACTTATGCTTATGTGGGCAGCAAGGGATGGTGTAGCACTCATTCTTGCTCTGCCATCCCCAAATTCAGTGCATCAATCAAGCAGTTGCTTCCACCCTCGAAGGTGCTGCTAGCCCCCAAAGTTACTGCATTTCTCAAATCATAAAGAAAGGACATGGCATTTTGCAGTTTTTAAGGCTATGTTAGTACCCTGACTTTTTTTAGAAAGTTACAAGATACACCACAGAATGTGAAATACAAAAAGGAATAACTCTCTGGGTTATTTTTTACCATTAAAGATGACTAGAAATTCCAATTAAAACACCCACATGGAAGAATCCAAAGTGTACAGGCAAAAATAAAACGCTCGAAACTTCAGTCACTACTATCTTTTCCAAATTTCTAAAATCTCTGATGCAGTGAATGCAAGGGACTGAAAGCAATAGTTGTAACCTTCACTTTTAATTGCTATGGAAATAGTTCCACAGGGATTCAGAGGAAACATTAAAATTCTTTAAATGTTTAAAACGTTTCTTCATATTTTCGTTAGAAGGCTAACAACACAACTGTGTGCTTTTCAAAGCAACGTGTGCATAAAACTACCCCTCACTCCCTGGACAAGCCCAGGTACCTCAGGCCGCCGGCTCCCTGACTCCCCAGGAGGGACCGCCAGAGGGCGCCCTCGCCCCGGCGCAGCAGAAACCCCCAACTATCGCCCTTTTTTAAGCTTAACTTACGTGAGCACTGCTGTTGGCTTTGTGTGTTCTGTTTTCTCTTCTCCTCCCCTTCCCAGTGTGAAAATGTGGTCCGACAGTGGACTGAAATCGGGAGGATTTTGCTGAACTTGTATCACTCAACGTAATTCAGACAACCTCCATCAACGAATGACAAGTCACTGCTTTCAGAAGGATGTTAAAATACCAGGTATGTTAGCAGAATCAAGTCAGTACACCCCAAACTTGACGTAATGTACTTTGAGACCAGCCTTACATTTTCATAACTCGATTTGCCTCTGTGCTGACAGAGATGTATAGTATTGATATGCAAAGAAGAAAAGCGGTTGTGTTGGTGTCAGAGACAATTAAGATCTGTGCTCCTATGCCCATTAGCTGAGTGAGTCGGAGCTGCTGGAAAGGTTTAGTCATTCCTGTGGGGGGAAAAAGGACATGGATACTCTGTCTGGAGATATTGATTGAGAAGGACACAAACAGTAGCTAGGACACTTCTTCAGTGACACAGACGTTAATGATTTAGTGATTCATACTGCCTTTCCACCTTCAGTAATTGTTTGCATTGCAGATAGTGCCATATGAAGTGACCTTGTCAAATTAGCAAAATCCCAGACCACCATACAGCAGGTAACTGACTGGCAAATTACAGAGGTGAGTTTACCAATAAGTTAATCTCTGCACATGCACACACACTCCCTGTGTTTCATCCCTGCTAAGCACAATTTCTAGGAGCTCTTTTCAGGACAGAGGAGTTGAGTGTGAGATTTCTGTTCTGCTCATCCCATCCCTTGATGAAAGTCCCCAGGAAGCTCAACTCTGACTTTCTAATAAACTAGAAAACTAAATCCTGCTCCCCTTTTTTTTCCTCTACAAATACAGAGTACTAAAGCAAAATTAAGAGACAAACCCTTAGAGCAATCCTCCTTGGGATCAAGAGGAGAAGCACCAGTAAAGGGAACCTACCTAACTGCTGGGGAACCACAATGCTGTAGCAGAGCACAGTTGCTCCCCAATTTGCTTGCTAGCTGCAAGCACAGTGAAGCAAATGCAAATATGAACCAAGCTCTCAGAAATAGTAAGAAATGGGCTCAGCTGCAGGATTACAGGCCTCCAGAGACTGTTAATGGGTTACAGAGACTGTCACCTGCAGGCTACTGCTTAGCTCAAATTCACAGTGGCTGAAAGTTTGCACCAGATGATTACTTGCTGGTGGTCTGTCTGGAATAAGCCATTGCTTTCCTATCTGCCTTAAAAATCGCTCTTCTAACTCACATGAACTTTGTTATTGTGTCTGGTTTATGGTTTCTTCCCACTTACATTGGTTTTTGAGGGTTTTTTAACATTTCATTTCTATCTAGTAAATTCAAAAACATTGCTATGGAGAGGACACTTTTTGAAGCAGTGTCATTTAACTTTGCTCAATAAAGATGGTGGCTTGTGTATTCAAAAGCACAGCTCTCGATGCTGCTACAAAAAAAAAACGGTATGTAAAAGCTTTTGCTCTCCCTGTTTAGAAACAGCTGAGTTTTGCCAGTGGATGTGTAACGTGTTACCCATCATATGGTAAAACTCTGCACAAGGCAGCTTTAGGAGAAGTGTGGCTAAGCATCTCCCCCCACACACCTTGCCCTGGGGGGTGTGTGGAAATATAATTTTATATTAACACGTCCACAGGGATTTGCAGCTTTTCGATTAAAGTGTTCAGCCCAAACAATATATTTCATGGCCTCCATGTTTTTAACAGACTTTTGTGATGGAACCGCCCTGTTCTCCTTGAAGCTAATGGAAGATTTGCTGTTCAGACCAATTACATTCACTATTCCTGAAACGTATAGATACATCGGACCATGTCGCTTCCCAGATCCCTCTGAAACACAGTAATTTATGAAGATGTCTAAATAACAAGCTAGACTGGAACACAAACATTTTTTCCTAAACACTTCTAATTATTTGCCCTTAACACACTGTTGTGAGTTCAGTTTTGTTTCAGTGCAAAGCTAAAGCACTACTGGAGGTAAATCAAACATAAGATGTGTAAAGTCCCATTCATAAGGGATTAATTAAGGTACATCAGGAGCACTAGGTACTCAGTCTCTTCCTTTTTCTTAACTCTAATTAAAGAAAAATCTTTTAGCTAAAAGAGCAACTTCTTTGATGTGGGTTACTCATACCCTCCTCCCTCCCAAAATGTACAGTTAAGACTATAAATCATACTGAACATTACCAATCTAAAGGGAAGTGACAGATGACTGGGACTGCCATTAAATGTTTATTGCATCCCTGCCATGTAATGCAATTAGATGGTAAGGAACATGTAATGTGTATTGCTCTGGTGGGAGAATGGAGCAATTATTGAATTTTCTTTCTTAATCTATTTATATCTTGCAGTGGGGGCATTAGGTAGATTAAGCTAGGGACAGTGCCCCCAATCAGTATGCTAAGTAGTGTTTGTCACTCATTGCATTAGATGACAATAACAGCTGTAATAGTTTTCGCACATTGCAGTAATACTGAATCAGAGGGAAAGTGGCTGAAGTCTTGCTACTGAAGTAATCTTAGGACCTATTCTTAAGTGCTTCTCTCAAATAAGGGGTAAAATCCCCTAAAATAATAATTAAAAAATCATTAGCTCTGGTTATTTATTTATTTCTGGGGCCTGGTCCCACAAGAATATCAATCTGCATGATCTGTTGCTTTAACAAAATACCATGCTCCATATGCAGGTAGTTATTCAGTCTCTGCTGAGCTGAAAACTTCAAAGCTTCTGAAGGTCAGCAAGATAAAAAGGATGGTCACGTTAAAGCAGGGACATGAAACCATTAGAGGGTACAAGTGAAAAATAGCAAATGAAAAGACAAACAAGCAGGATTCAACACACTCTTCCAGCTTTGCTATCGATGCATGCCCTTCGTCATTCAAAAATGGCACCTCGTTATCTCTGCAAACTCCATCTCAGACCCTATAGTTTCCTCAAGCACTTCCAATACTTAATTGCAGCCCAGCTTCTGCAGCAGCCTTCTTGGGGCAGAGAGGTGGTTATGCAACTGTGGCTTCTGCCACACCACAGCCCCAGGACCATATCCCGCTTTCTGGTGGTCATAACCCTGAAGCCTCAAAGGCTCAGTATGGATCTGTCAGCAGGTGTTTTTTCCAAAAGTTACTTAATCCTTTGAACATCTGATTTCAAAGCTGTCCTCACGATTTTGCTAATTCAGGCTTCCTCCAGATTTCTAGGGTTTCCAGACTCAAACCTAGCGATGGTTGCTAATGATAAGCTAAGTAGACAGCTGTGGCTGCTCTAACACCCCTCTCCTGCAGCCCTTGGATTCGTTTGTCTGAGGTAATGGCTAGGTAGCCCTAGAAACCAACAGCCTTTTGTTCACACACAGATAGATTTAACATGGTCAGGAGCAATAAAAGGCTTCTCTGAGACACCCTACTGATCCACTTTTGCTGTACACTGCAGCAGCACCATTAAATGTGTATCTTTACCACAGGGTTGACTCAGCACTTGCTCCCCACTGAGCTTAGCCCACCAAAGCCCCCAGTGCCTATGTGGTTTTCCTGAGTCCACGCCACCTCACTTTTGCTCCGCATGTGCAATAGTGTGTCTGGAATTTCTAAAGCCCTGTTCCACTGCCGTTCATGCTGCAATAAGCTCTGCTGCTCTGCCGTTGTTTCCTACAAAACTGTGGGAGGGTGTAGCCATCTGCCTGGGCACATGGCAGAAGGCACTGGAAGACTCCTCCTTACATGACAGCCTGTGTCCTCTATAAACACATGCTAGGAGAAATGAAACCAAACCTCTATGCAAAAACATGGGTGCTAACCCAGCTTCATAGCACAAACTGTATAATTTATCTCTTTAACTGCTTTGAACAGTTTCATCTTCAGTTCTACCACTTTAACCTCCTCATCTTCCCTGGCCCCTCATACAAGTCACCATGCTGCAGTCACAGCCATGACTAGCACCTGACTGCCTTGAATAATCTCCAAAGGGTGTGGAGCTTTGCAATTGGTGACAGAGAATTTGCAGCCCCACTAGCTCTGAATTTGGCAGCAACTCACACGCGGAAGGACTCAACCTGCTGCTCTCACTGATCGCTGATGATTGGGGTAACACTTTGAGCTTCTGCCACCTCCTTTAGTACAAAAAGCCAAGTAGTAGAGAAAAGTTTATGCAAAGAAAGTTCCATGTCACTGCATCGTTATTGGGTGGGCTGGCAGCACTGTATTACTCTTCTTGCATCTGCCATATGTGGTATCTCAAGGGCATTACAGACACTCCACTTTAGTAACAGATCTAGGCCAGAAATTCAGAAAACAATAAAGACTATTCTGAACTCACCGTTTGCCCAAGGAATTTGAGGGCCATGACTAAACTGAGCTTCAAGTCAAAATTCTCATTTATACAGTAACAAACTAACAGGAGCAAAGACCTTCCATGGAGACTTCTGTACTTTTCCAAGATTAAAGGATCATAAGGTTGGAAAGCTTCTCTCTTGGGGGTGGGAAATTACCAGGTGAGACCATAAGTACCCAAAGTCTGAACTCTTCTGCTGGTTTCCAATGGCTTCGTAGCAATTCAGTTTTCATGCCTTTTCTCGTCAGGCAAAATATCTGCATTGCTCTGTCTGATGATGGGATATATATTCACAGTGAAAATCCCAGTCCTTTCAACAGTGTTATTTTTACATTGAGAATAAGAACGCTAAAAGTTTCTGACTGGCACCTTTTCATTAAAGGGAGAAAAAACTTCACACATCTATCAAATCTCTAGATGTAATAATGTAATATGATTATTGCTAAAAATAAGATCAATTTTTGGTACAAAAATCAATTCTAGCTATTTCCACTGCTAGATATATTGCTTTTATGCCCTTTTGTGTACAGTACTTCCAACTAACTGAAAACTGGCACTCAAAAGTTCTCATATGAACAGCTCAGCTTTTCAAAAAACCAATGTAAAAAAAGAAAAAAGTATTTTCTCAGGCTTTTAAAGTGGACTAAATGGAGCCTGCCTAGAAAAGACTGCAATATAAACTCAGCAGAGCTGCAGTTGTTTATACTGGGGAAGAAGCTGTCCATGCAGAAAGGCACAGTGTCCTCTGATTTCTTAGGGCTACAGTAATTTGGTGGCAGATAACTGATAAGCTATACAGGCAAAGTATATATTTTCTTGAATTAAGACAAAGGAAAGTCATTCCGCCTCTCAAATTTGGGAGATTAATAGTATTCTATTATGAAGGGAAGGTTTTATTACTACACATAAATCAAGGTTGGAAAACCGAAGAGCGGAATAGTACTCCTACAGAGCCAGTGAAACACCACTTTGTGAACTGGCAAGTCATTGCATTTTGATAGTTTTTGGCACAGCAGGGCATCTACAAACCGGTCATACTATCTGATAATCTTTTTGGTATTTGATAATATGGTACTAAAGGCGTAAGTGAACAAAAGGCAGCCAGGGAATTATTTGTGAATTATACAATATTGGTATTCAGTAATTAAGCCTTAGAATTAGTTGGTAGAGGAAAGTATTAGAATTCAAAATTGCTCTACAGAGAACAATATTTATCTTCAATGTCAAAGTCATTTATTCAACTGAATCATGCAGATCTGCTTCCAGGATTTGAGACTTCATGCCTACTGAAAGGCTTGAAAATGTATGACTCCAGCTGAAGACAAAAGTGTTTACCATATACTCACAGCTGAATCCCCAACCCCCTTTCATTCCCCAACTTTAGCAGCCAGGCAGGACTGCGAGACTTAAGTCCCTACTCTTTATGTACAGGAATATCCTGGTTTATATAATCTCTTGTAAGAAATACTTATTTCCCTGACTCATTGTTTGACAGCAGGCTTCTGTAGGTAAATGTTTACTATGTATTCAGTCTTGTTTCTACTGAACCCTGTTTCTAAAATTCCCACTAACTTCACATAGAGCTGTCAGAGAGTAAATGTTTGTTACAAACTGCTAAAATGGAGTGATTTGCATCTTAGAAAGGAGGTATCCATTAGAGCATAGATTTAACTGAAAGTAAGAGAAATTATGGGTACCAAAGAGAGTAATTTCATTGAGAAACTGATGCAAGGGGCTATAAAACATCTGAAAGATGTTAGTGACTGCTCTGGCTGTAATCACAGAGCATGTTACTATTCTCTGAGAGCTGATTCTCCTTGACTTAAGGAAAAGAAAAAGTCAAGAGAGACAGCAGATGTGTTGTTACTCAGCATTACCTGGCACTCCTTATGTGAGCACTGATAAAATACCAGAGGGAGTCTCTGGCTCTGCTGGTTCTCCAAAAGGGAGGCAGACAGCCTAAACTCCTTTCTGCTGGGTCTGAACGTCACCACTGACAGTCACTCAAGAAACACGGTGTGTGCTCAGTCCCAGTAGTCCCTTGGTCAAGCACTGCACAGCCTCCCACCGCTTATCACCTTGGTTGATACCCTGAGGAAGGAGGAACCGCTCTCTCCTTCTCACTTACCCTCTTTCTCCACCACCTTCTCACTTTCAAAAAGAAAAGATTTATGTGAAGTCTCACAGATTTTACTGTCTTATTTTTTTCCTCACTTAGAAAGATTTTACATGCTCAGACATTTTTCTCTAAATAAGTATTTGCAATTCTAAAAGAACAGTGTACACTCAGGTAAAATGCAAAGCAGAACAGTAGAGGAACAAATTGTTATAGCTGGAAAGGGAGAGCACACTAACACATTTCAGTTGCTTTTGTCTCTCCACTTCTCCAATTTTCTCTTGTGCCCTCAGGGTTACAAATTTAAGGGAGCTGAAAGTCTTCATTCCCCATCCTGTTCTTAAAAGCAAACTGTGCTCTACCATTGAAGGGTTTGTTGGTGTTTGTTTTTTTTTAAAGTAGAAGTGCATCGTGAAGAAGTCCTGTAAGGCTGGTTCATGTCTGTCTTCATCTTGGTGTTCCCTGAACACACAACATAAAGTCTTGTCTCTGTCAACATTGGAGGTCTTTCCACTGGCTGCTGGTGCAGACAGGGTTTGACCCTTGCTGAGTCCTTCCTCCCCTTTGTGACACCACCCCTGCTTCAGATACCAGCCCCACTTCTAAACTCTACTTGTGCCAGGCTACTGATGTGCTTTTTAACTTTTTTTCCCCAAGAAAGAAAAATCTGCCTTTTATGTGCAGCATAAGTCAAAGGTGATAACAGAGCTGTTCAGATTTATGCTTCAACAACTCAGTAACTCAAATGTGCGTTTCGAAATAACCACAGTAATTCTGATTGGCGTTGGAAAATGGCAGCAAGAAGATAAAATAGTGGTGAAAAATGAATTATCCTGTTCTACTTTACAAGTTATATACCACCTTATTTTTTTCTTAGTTTTATTTACAACCCAATCTGAATATTATTCAGCCATGTTTGTGGTTTGCCAATATTCACGAAATTATTTTCACACAGAAATTTTATGTACACTTTACTCCCAAACTCTTTGTGTTGGCAATATACCATTTCACCTGGCAAGGCATACAAGATATTAAGAGCTATTCCTGCTTCCTAGCACTAGGAAATAGTAAATCATAGGTATGCTGCTGACATCCCTCTGATATGCTATACATTTTTAATATAAATTTTTAGACAAATGATCAATCACTCCACAACTCAATGGGCTTTGAGGATTCACAAATAATTTCAATACTACCTTATCCAGATGCTTGAAAAATAGTGGTGAGGATGACCAAAAGAGTCAGAAATTAGAACTAGTGACATACTGACAAATAGGCTCATCTGCATTAACACTACTGTTTGCTCTGGAAGAAAAAAAAGCATTACAACTAATGACAGCTTCAACTTTATCAATGATGTCCAGAGACGTAGTAAAATATTTGGATAGACATTGGGAGAGCTTCTGAAAATAGTCCACAGAATTCAGCCAGAAACTTCTTTAAAAAAAGGTTGCTGGGGGTCAGGGTTTTTTGCGAGACAAGCTGGCCTCCTGATTTGCAGGACCATCACCAGAGGAAAACCTCTGCTCTGTCCAGACTGTCATTCAAAATAATGTGCAGAAACAAAACAAGACAGTGAAAAACATGCAAATTAATTGAAGGTTTTAGAAATTTTAAAAACATTCAAATTTAATTGAAATTTGTTTGGAAGAACTGTGGAGAGGAAAGAGCTGGGAAATGAGGCAGAGATTAACTTTTAGGTATTGTTTCACATAATCACAGAAGAGGTAGAAATTGGAAGAAAAGGCTGAGGCTCAGCTAGAGTAAATTTAAAGTGCTTTAACATATTTCTGCTTTCATGTGTTTTATGCTCAGGGTGTAGTCAGAACAGACAGCTACAATTAATGTTATTTAACTATGAAGCACAGAGCAAATTCTATCGGCATGTCTTTTAGAAATGGAAGAAAAAATGCCAGTTCTCAATTACATGTTTTCATTGTTCAGGTTTACATACACAATAGTTTACACAACACCCCAGCATTGCCTTCACATATTTTTGTAATCAGAGAGCAAGCCAACAGCAGAACTATTTTGGCTGTGAGACTCAAAAAGACTGGAGAGCTCTGGCTCCCAGGTCCAGCTTCCATTGCACCCCTCACTGACCCAAACTTGTCAATGAAGCCTTGAGTATCAGCATGCACACATGAAGAATTTCCTAAACTTTTATTACAAAAAGAAGTATTTTTTTTTCTTGTGTTGGGGTTGATGCCAAGAAAACTGGCAAGGATTGGATTAGTTAAAAGACGTATGCAAACATAACTAAGGCACTGTTTAGTATTTCACACTGCATATCAGTACCAGTTATGGTCCGTTGTTCCCCACAACAGACACCCTGATTGTTCAGTTGCATCGTTTCCATACCTTCCTGTAAAGATCAACTTCTTTATTTGTATTTGCCTGTATGTCTTAAAACACCCATCTTGGTGCTTGTGGTTTTGTGCAGTTTGGCAGCCACAGAAGAGAGGGAGCATGGTGCGGGAGCAGGCTCTTCTCCCCAGTCTCCACCTGCAGTTGGGCTCCTGTGTACAAATGAGCTGCCCTAGATGCTTTGACAGAGGAATCTGCACAATCTGAAGAGGCAGGAGCGCTCCTGACTGCACGTGCATGCCCAAAGGGCTAAAGTAGTCAAGGGTCCTTTGAACTGCAGTGAAACCTGGAGCTCCCAGCCCCAATTCAAGAACTTTCCTGAAAGAACTCCTGCACATGCCCCAATTTGATAACTTCCCACAGAGTGAAACACTAGAGGTGTGGTGAAACCACTACTCGTGTACTAATAGTGGACAGGGCTCCTCTATAAATAATCCCTGCCAAGAAGAACATATGCATGCCCTCTGCCCTGTGGACCACATTTCCCGAGAAAAGGTCCATTGGATTTCATTACAGTGGTGATTATTTTTATGTTTTATTCCTCTTTTTTTATGCTACTTCTCTTTTTTCTCTCTCTCTGCTTTATCCTCTTCTTAAATACACCTTGCTTTCTCCTTGGCACCTTTGGGTGAATTTGTTTGTACACAAGTTCTTTTTGTAAACTGCTACTTTTGACTGAGCTCGAAGTAAAAGATTGCTGCTGTATACTGTTGTTACTCTGACCAAGCTCAAAGTAAAGTGTTGTAACTTTGTCTGTGTTCAAAGTAAATGTTGGAATTTCCATCACTCCAGACTGCTACAACATCCTGCACTTGTTAGGAACATTTTAAAATATTTTTTCCCTTATCCATCAGATGCTGCACTCTTCTAGGTTTAAAAAGAAAAAAAATCAGTTTGTAGGACTGAAGACACATCTACCTCCTGTATTATCAGCCCCCACGGGAAGCCTTATGACCAAGGATCACTGGGAAATCGGTACTTCCTGCATATCATATCCAATGGACAGCAATGAGATAGCATTGCTGCTCACTGTATCATGTGCCTATGTCATGACATGCATCTATGAAACTTCAGTCCACAATTCTTTTCCAGAGTACATCTACCTTCTCTTAACTTCTCACACTGCCCATTTAAATGGCGCTAATACATTCCAGATAACATAAACTCATTATATTGCCACTGAAATATGGCTTTACAGTATGAGAAAAGCTAGAAAGTACCACTCAGTTTTTACTCCAGAAAGCTGTTGCTGTCCCTATACTTGAGTTTCAATAGGCTAATAATATACAAATGACTGACTAATCTAACACTTCAAAATATTTCAAAGACTGTTACAGAAAGTAGATTATCTCCACGTCAACAGAAGTGGGCAACTGTATTAGATACATGATTCCAGCTCAAGTATTTGCTCTACCACGCATAAATTAAGTGAAGCACATTTATTTGGAGTATGAAGTACTGCGCCATGTATTAATTTACTACAGCAGATTTATTATGTGCTAGGCAGGCAGACAGAGTTGAAAACACTCTTTTAAGACAATAGAAGTATGTGTAATAATCCCAATATCAAAGCAAGATTTAGAGTATAAAATACATTTACGAACAAAATCTTAAAGTCCTTTTCCTACCCTGTACAAATGAATGACAATGCTGAATTTAATTCACATCTATGCAAAAAAAATATAGAAAATCTCATTGACACTGAAATCCTACTAGGAAGTTTTAAGCAAGACATAAGTAGTGTGTAAGTCACTCTTTAGCCATTAAAAATTACAATATTACACCAAAGAGAATTGAATGTCCTTAGGAAAATACAAAAAAATGTAACTTCTTTTTCCTCTATTTTTATCAGCAAATTCCTCAATAACCTGACCTTGAACGTTACAGAGAAGTAAAAGGCAGTCCTGATGATTGTAACCCTAACAATGTTTTTCTCAGAGATAGACTTCTCTGTGTAGAAGTCCTAGTCAGGCTACTTGAAGGGCAGCCAGATGGTGATTGCAACTCTATCATTCTTCTCCTTTCACTTTGTGTGGTACTTACTACAGAGAGAAATAATCTAATATTTCTAATATTATTGGAGAAATAATTGAATATCCATAGATTATATAGCTTCCAGATTTGGAAGAAAGGGGAAAAGGAAAAAAAAAAAACAAAGAAAGAACGAACATAAGTCTTCCTGTGTCAGGTAAAACAAATACCAAAAAAGTAACCACCAAAAAAAAATACACATGAAGGCTGTTTTAAGACACTTTGCTTCACTAATTTTTGAACTCTGTGTTCAGTGAAGACCAGAGGTTGAATTTCAGTGGGAAAAGTTGTTTGCATACGAGCAGCAGAAATAGGCCATGTAACAAAAATCCCAACTGGCCAAAAGCAAGTCTTGTTTCTGCAGCTACAGGAACGTAACTCACTTCACAGTGCCACCAAGTACTGACCCTCCATGTCTGAACAGCAAAGTTGAGTTGTGCACTGCACCACTGAGTGCTGCCTTTGCTGCAGAGAAAGGACTTTTGTTTTGCATGACCTTCTGTAGAAGTTGCAAGGCTCAGCTGGCCGCTCATGGGAATGTCATGCAGTGTCTTACAGTAAAGTCACAAAGTGTTACCTGCTACAGCAGTGCCAGTCACCAGTACCTGGGGTCGGTTCTACGGGATTTGCTCATCAGGGCATCCTGGAGACTGTGCATAACACACGTGGTGTTACATGAAGCCTGCAAAATGCCATGCAAAGGAATGGAGAGGAAGAAGGGAGGATGATGGAGTTTGTGCATGGGCAGGGATGATTTTGAGCGAAACGTGTGGAAGCTTAATCACAACCAGAAAACCAGGGATACTTTAAAGGCAACAGAGTCCCATTTTGTAGCTAATAATGAAGCTAAGTATGAAGCTTGAACTCTTTTTCTGCACTTCTAAAAAGCAAGGGTTTTTATGGCCACTTGTCCAATATATGTTATCTTCTTGGTTGTGGGGAGTTCATTTTACTTTTGAGTCTGCAAGTGCTTAGAACGTGTCTAACCAGGCTTTAACCCCTGCTTCCGAACTTGTGGGGAATGTGGTTTGCATCTATCGATGCACTGACATCTTCGAACTGCAACAAAGTTTACAATGTTCAATTAAAAGCAAAAACAACCAAAACCTTATTCTTTGTGTTATTTATGCATGAAAACAAAGGGTAACAAGTCTGCCTGTCGCTCTTGTATTCACTTACATCCTACAATGCATTTCAGACATATTGTTCAGGTAAACTTGTAGTTTTCTTACAATATCTTACCACCCAGGGAGACACCAAGCAATGGATTTTCTAGTTATATCTACCAAAACAGAAAATAAAGATAATATGATGTACTGCAGCTATCTGTCCGCCAGTGCAGATACCATTTCACAAACATCAGATGACCTGAATGGTCATTACTTCAAATCCAAACCAGTAATAGAACACTTGATACAACTTAAAAAGTACAAAAAGGAGAATTGACTTGTAAATGTTTCATGAGCTGAGAAATACAGTGAGAGCTGAGTTAAAGACTGTTTCTGTGTTTTGGGAGGTATCTCTTTACAGTCTTATTTTTAGTCTTCTGAAGGAGACCGGAGCTCCAGACAGGGAAGCAAAGCCAGTCACACTCTAGGTACAGGTAAAATCTTGACCCACTATGTGATGTCCCTCTAGCAAATCAGACCAGCATCTCTGGCCCATTTCGCCCTCCTCAAATATAACTGGTGCCTGGCACAGGGGTAAAGCAAGGGCACTTCTCTTCAGTAACTGCACCAAGAAACTGCAGGACTTCCAGCTGCATAGATTTGAAGCAGGCAGCATTACATTGCAGTACCTGAAACCCAGCTCAGCTGCCCATCGGAGCGCAGCCCTCATCTGAGTGCGGGAGGGCAATGCCAGTAGAGCTGCATCCCCTCACCTTCACTGCTAAAATGTTCCTTGAAATGCTCTGGGCAGACCGTTCATCCAGTGGGGAGAAAAGGAACCTTTTATGAGAGCAGTGAGTAACAAAATAGCCATGTGAGGGGTGTCATTAGAGTCACTCATACTTAGGCGAGGCAGCTGGAGAAAACCACATGGCACGGAGCAAACCAGGGAGGGCTGGTCCTCACAGGCACTCACAAAGCAGGACCCACGGCTCTGTGGGACAGGGCTTTTCCAGCTTGGCTTTTGCAGCCAATTGCTGTTCTTAATGCAGGTGTGTGGAGCCAAAAAAGAGGATTAGGAATCCCACTCCTAATTTTGTCTGTACCAGCAGCTTGCTTGAGGACAAGCAGCATAGATGAAGTGGGCCAGAAAGAGTTAGGCTGGTCACAAATCAGACTGTGTTGTAAAAACTCAGCATCCGTTTCCTATGTTCTCCATGGCCTTTTGATGGAAACAAGTAACACCAGCCATTTTCATACCATAAATTACCTCCCTGTTTTCTGAGAGCCCACCAGAGGGGAATTATTGTGTCTGCTCACTCCGCAATCCGGCCTCCTGGTCCTCTGGTTTCCATCTAAAAATGGAGATAATTATACTTGCCTCTCTCCAAAATGTTTTTCCTACTGCAAATAAAAATGTGCAGCATTGACTCAAAGGCTTCTGAACTTCTGATGAGCATGATCTGAGCTTTTGCTAAGCAAAGGCATCTTTTCTCTGGGGGCATTAGCTTTGTACTTCATAGCCAATACAGCCTTCATTAATTTAAGTGGTATAAAAAGAAAATACGAATAATAAATTAATGTGGAATGAAATAATATACAGAAAACTCTTCCCAAATTTTATTATGAATAGTTTTTAAGTTAGTGGATATTTTTTTTAATCCATTGTATCATGTTTAATATTCTATCAAGGCAAATCCATAGACACCCCCAGCTCTTTACATTTCTTCCTCTGTTAGCATAATATACTGGGTCAAGCATGACTACTGTTTATTTTAACTTTGCAAAATTGATCCCAGCTTCATATTTTTGAGAAAGATTAGTCCATTTTGGTATATTTCCAGAATAAATCCTGCCTGTTCTTTTAAGTGGGATAGACTCTTGACATACCACCATTATGACTGTGGAAGGTATTTCTGGCACGTGTAATGAATGAGTGACTGACTTCCCTGCTTGTTTTCATAGTGATAAATATGAGGTACCATTAGGCAGAAAAACAAAGTTTTCCCAAAAAATCGCTGCTAAGCATATTTTGGAGCTAGTGGGTTAGTATACATACATTATGCTCTCTTTCTGTCCTAAGAGTTATTTGATTCCATGAAATTCACTCGCTCCCACATAATTTAAACCACCAAAAGGAACACTGTATTTTCCCTTTTCCGTATATGTAAAAACAGCAGGCAATCTTGCCAAGGTTAACTATACAATCTTGTTAGGTTTCTATAGATTTCATTAATGCCTTATAAAAGAGAATCAATAAAACTCCTTGCACACCAATATAAAAAATGACCTTTCAATTTACTCCTTAAAATACAAAAAAAAAGGAATGTAATCAATAGACACCAAAACTTTTCCAATGAGAGCAATGGGGAGTTTAGACTAAGAATTCTTCAGAGAAGTTATGTTTGTGCTCTGAACTCCTTCCTAATGGATTCTTCCTGATCCTATTGAAAACTTTGGTGGGACTACTCATTTTAGGCCACAGCCTTGCATAGCTGCACATTAGAGGGGTGAGATTACTCACATGTTAAAACATAGATGCTTGCAGAAGTGTTGTCACACTTCAAAAAATAACAGGACTACTCAGGCGAGAAAGAATTTTTACAGAACTGTGCAAACCAAACAACAACAATATCAAGAGATAAATGGGTGGAAATATTTTTTTTCTTGTTTTTAAAGTACCTCTGTTATTTAATATGCCTCATAACCACAATATCATAGATAGCTCATATAAATAATGACACATTTATTTAAAAAAAAACCCAAACTTAAATTCATGTGACTTTTCTTTTGGTTTGCATGGAGTTCTTCCTCTCTGCTTATCCCAACACATATCAAATTGCCTTCCAGCCTAAAACAAGGGTCCCAAGGTCCTTCCCAAAGCAGCACTACTCTCTTCAAACATTTCTCCAGCATTATGGGCACCCGCTGCAGACGCTTCCTGACCTGTCTCCTAATCACTTCCCCTGTTTTATGTCAGTGACATTAAGTGCACCGAACTACAAATGACTGCCCGTGAGAGACAACTACGTGGCCTCCCACAGTTGTTGGACAGGACCAGTCTGCTTTGTGCATGCTGATGTCCTAACAAAATGGAGTAGTTTATCAGAGTCTTCCCTTTCTAGCCTCAGGTAGCATCACGCATAACACGCTTTGGTAACCTTTAAACAGACAGCCTGCGTGCATTTTGTCTGTTTAGTGGTTTCAGAGTGTCTAGTAAATACTTATTCCTCTCTCCCACAAAATATCTTTATTTAGCCAGAGGATCAAAACACTGCTGCTCTCCAGCCTCAGATCCCACAGATGTTTGTTCCCATCCCAAGTTTTCATGCAAGAGAGAAGAAAGTTTAGTCTATACCTTGTGTTTATAAACATGTATTTTGAAGAAAAGAAGATGCTTTAACTTCTTTATACAGTGCAGTATTTGTCTTATTGCCCATGAAAATAAAAATAAATACTGTAGTGTACTCAAAACTCCTAATTCTCCAAAGAAATCTAATTTTTCTAATGATTTTTACTAATTAATATTTGAAACTGCTAATACTAACAGGTCAATTTTTGTATGTTTTAACTTTCTATTGCCTACTTTGAGAGAAGACAATGACTAATACAAAGTTTTATTTTGGTTTTTTTTTTTTGTAACTATCCTGTAAGATGATCAAAAGTGACCAGACATTGCTGTAGCTAGAACGACAGCTTTAATGGTAGAGAGACCTGCTGAGAAAAGCTCATCTCAGGTTTTGAGCAGAAGTAGGATGATGTTCTGAGAACAAACAACTGCAGAGAGCAGAAGAAATGTGAACAATCTTTTTATTTTAATTATTAGGTCTTTACAGAGGCTTTGCATCGGTGGAGTGGTGGGTGGCTGCAAAAACTTCCAAAGAAAATTTTCTTTTTAAAAATAAAAAGCCCAAACCAACTTGCAGCCATAAAACAGCATTTTACCCAATAATTGCCATTCTAGATGCCTATCTTTTCTTCAGGCTCTCTTAAGCAGGACAAGATCTTGTAAAGATACAAACATTTTCCTCCTCATTTCAGCGGCATAGAATCTCAGATCACTCTTTGATGTACTTTGCAATGTCTGTTCTTTTTATTCCATTTTTTTAAAAGCATTTTTTGAATCGTGGAATTTTTTTCTGTCCAAATAGACGAGATAGAAATCTCTCCACCATGGATACAGTCTTACAGGAATGGTAACTGTTAACAACCCCCAGCTGGTGTAGAACTGAGGCACTCAGAACACAGTGATGTTTTGTTGGTTTACACAAAAAAAAGAGGTCCAGCTGCAAATACATTTTGCTAATTTTGCTAAGGCTGGCTCTTCCACTTAAAAAGTTCACCGATCTGAGCATAATCAGAAGTTTCAAAACCTAGAGCCTGTGGGCTGAAATTTATTAGGAACAGATGGGGCCAAGTGGCATATACAATTTACCTTTGCACCTAAATACAGTTATATATATTTATAAACATAAATAAACCAGCTGGTACCCATTTCCTTCCTAATCAAAACACCTTTGGCCTTCTCAAATTCCAGACCTACACTTCTACAACTACTTGCTTTGACACAAGTCGTACCTAATCACCCTCAAGTCATGAAAACTTGGTACTGCACAAATTCTCATTAATAATTTCTGCTCACATAGGAAGACTCGTGCTGCCAATTAGATCGTGATTGAATTCTAAAGGTCAAATCACCTAATATTTAACTATCCAGATTTGAGAAAAACCCCAGAGAACAAGTCAGAAGAACTGAATTTTGAAGTTAGGGCTATTATCAGGTAAGCTCTTTACCCTTATAGGTAAACATGTCTTCCCAAATAATACTTTGTGCCCAGTAAGACACTTTCTTGGCAAGGGACCTGCGACAGCCTTTAAGCTGAGTTTGTGGGAAGGAAACACATAGGCTTACATAAGCTATTTCAGTCAAGAAATTCCTTGTGGCTAGGTAATTATATATACTAATAATTTCCCAATGACAGCGTCTGGATGCAGCCTGCACATACCCAGAACAAAGCAATTTAACATCATTCATGTACTGCAATGTTCTTAAGCAATGACTCACACTTCAGTACAAGTTTTTATACTACAGAAGACTAACAATTGATTTTGGAAAGTTGAAGTCCCAAAGTACCACATTCAGGAACCCCTATAAACTCTCTAGAGCCAACAACCTGCTACATGTTCTGGTAGTTACATCTTTGCAAATCATAGCTGTGCACTCCTCAGTGGCCATAAGATGTTGACGGGGATATTGATTGTAAGATGTTACTACGTTATTATACTGATCAAAACATACTGATGTAGCTTACCATACTGACCATCTACAAAAGCAAGGCAAAGTTAGATGAAATCTGAAAATTAAAGAGTATGATTTATTTTTTTAAGGACTGCCTTAAGCAAAACCTTTCCCTGGTACACTTATCTTCTCATGCGCCCAAGTGATAATAAATAAGCCAGTATTTCTACTTATTTTTCAGATGCCTTTTCAGAAAAAAAAAGCAATACAACAGTTTTTACCTTGCACTGTGGATAAAGTTACTTTGCTCAAACTAAACTTCAGCAGCTGACAAAAAGCAATCAACGGTGGTTTAAGATGATTTTTCAGCTTACAGACACACCTTGTGGAAAATACTAATAACTTCTACGGAAGTGCTAAAGACCACGGTTTAAAACAAGAAACTTCATCAAGAGCAACCAGACTTTTTTTATTTTGATGATAGAGAAGAAACACAGAAAGAAGCAAACAGAGCAGAAAGTCCTCACATTTTTTTTCCAAATAAGAGCCCTTTTCATAATTTGGGAGTCTGAAATGCATTTGTATAAGCTCAGCAAATTCCAAAATGCCTAGATACTGTAACAGCAGAAACCTTGGGAAAATCACTTTAAAGTAAGGCATATCATGGAGAGCTGACAAAATCAGAATAGCCCCAAAATTTTGCCTGATACAGGCTTTTGCTTTCATAAATCACCACATGCAATCATTATTATCCTTAACTAACTGCAGATAATGTTAATGGCAGCTTAGTGCACCAGTTATGTCACAGATTTTCATCTGTCTCCTACAAAAAAACACCCCTCTGAAGAGCCACTTAAACTGCTTTTTCCCTGCTCTGGAGTGGGTTCTTTGCATGAGCAGGATATCCTGAGTCCCTCAGGATAAACCTGCTCCAGCATGGGTTCTTCAGGGGCTGCAGGAGGATCTCAGCTGCAGCTCTTGGAGCACCTCCTCACTCTCCTCCTTCTCACAGGAGCAACTCCTGCAGACCCCCACTGCCAAAGTCTGGACACTTGCACCCAGTGCAGGGGAGGAGTCAAAACACCCTGCACGTCCCTTCTGTCCTGTGTCCAGGGGCTGCCTCGGCACATGCACCTTGGGGTGCTGAACACATCCACAGGCTTTCTTTATCCCCTTAAGTAGGCAAAAAACTCTTTTCTGCTAACATTTCCCAACATTACTGCCTATCTGATATCAATTTTTTAGTTATGCTTTTATTTTCTGGGTGGGATCCTAAGCTTGAGAAGCTCATGGCTCAGAGGAGACAGCATTCATGAAGGAGCCTGGCACAGCCTGGGAGACTAATTTTTTTTCAGAGAATGCAATGGCCAAAACATTTGAAAATTTGTGTCAACTTCAGTGAGAGAATCCAACTGCAGAACAAGGGTAAAAAATTCCCCAAAATGAACATTTTTTAAATTTGTCTTTCAAAACAGGACTTTGGTAACTTTATTTCTTGTTTTGTTTTAGAGGTTAAACAACATTCCCAAGCAAACAAAAACTGCAATATGTTTTGTTTTGCAGAACTGGTTTTTAAGGTCTTTGTTTGAGGCAGGGGAAAATGACTTGAGGGATGATTATAAATCTTTTCTTGAAGTTTCAAGGCCTTCTGCTGAACTAGAAAAAGCTCTACACGCAGTCCTAACTCACAGAGACAGTTTAGTAGCTTCACACAACCCCAAATATTCTGCAGTAGATAGACTATTGGCTACCTTTTCTTCCTTCTATTTAAATACAGGCTCAAAGGCTTCCCAGATAGAAGGAACCCAGCATATAACATAATTTCATGGGGCTTCCAGCATGCCACTACAAACCTGGCTTCTGGTCACCTTCCAGTTCACAGCCCTTCGGGTGCCTGAAATAGCTGTGTAACCAACTGCTTCTAACAATTTTATGCATATGTTTCAGGCTTAGTATACGTAAACAGACATCCAGACAGACAAAAATAGTAAAACTTCGATAAAGATGAACAGTATTGTCACTACAATGCCTTTTCAAATGAAAAATATTCACAGCAGTATTAGAGCAATTGTCCATAACCAATGTGAATGGCAACATTTTATTAGCATAACTCAATCACACAATTCTCCCAGCCCATCAATGTTTATATATTTACTTTTTTATAACGAAATACAATAATGATTTTTTTAATAACTTGTAGACAGAGTAGTGAAAGAGATTAGGAAAGAACATATGGGAAAAGTCACTTTTGACCTATGTTTTATCCTTAAAATCCAAAAGTGGATTCAGCATTAAAATTAAAGCACTCTAAGCATATTGTGAAATATTTACAGCTGTTATTACAGCCTGATTTATATGTGCCAGAGACTGGATTATTCAGACTGGTTTCGCAAGGAATATGTTAATAAACAGGATTTTGTTTGGTAATTATATTAAATATGTCCATATAAGCTTGGAATTAATTACAAACAGTATTTTACTCTACTTGATAAAAGCACTAAGTAGCAAGAACTAATGACGGCAAAAAGGTCGTCTCTCATTTTCAATAAAGCTTTCCATGTGAAAATCTGTCAACATGAAAAAGTTACTACTTGTAATTAAAACCAGGCTCTAGTTCAGTAATATATTTACATGTTATGTTCCAGAAGAGGGAAAAAAGTGCAATTAAATTACTCTCCTTAAATCCTGTAGTTCGCAAACTTGATCTGCTCTGAGCACACTGCTGTCAGCCCCTTCAGCTTGAGAAGACAAAAAATTAAAATTTTTCCTCATGACACATTCAAGAGTTTTGCACTACTAATACAGTTTGTTGAGAGTTTAAGTGAGCCATCCAGATGTATTTGTAGGATTTTTGCCGTGCCTACCCACATCAGGCATTTAAGCTCTGCTCCTGTCAGTACTTGTACAAGGTTTCACTAATGGATGGATAATAGCAAAGAGGAGGTGATGGAAGTTACAGTAATACTTCACTGTACTTGGGAGCATGTCAGTGGCTGATTACCCCTCTGTTTCCAGCTCTCACATTAACTTACTAAGTGACCCTTCACCTGTCTCCACAATGGCTTTATAGCACAAGATTAATCATCAAAGCAGACTTCAAAGTGACTTTTCAGAATTAGACTAGTTGCCGAACAGAGTGCTAAAACTGTGCTTCAGTGGGTCTCAAGACTGCAGTACTAGGATCTCAGTGTGCTGGTTACTTTTGAAGATGAATAACAAGTTCATCACCCATCACACTTCTCTTTACCAAGCATGCATCGTTTTTTAGCATACTTCTCAGCCTTCTTTTTTGATACACTGAGATAGGTAGACGCTATTTGCTGCACCAATGGTTAACTAGAATTTAAGGCCACAGACATATAAACACTATCTTGACAAGTTTTCACATTGCTGTAACAAGACATATTTCCTAAATAGCCAGCAAATAACCTTTTCTTTCCTTGGCAGTCTAGTGCTCCACATGACAAAGCATCTTACTGACTTCAGTAGAAACTTTTCTTGAACAAGGTCATAACGTAATTAATGATAAAGAACCAAGCAGACAGGCAGCTTAGTGGTTATCCTGTGTTACAGAAGCCTGTGCACTAGGTTTGCTAATCTAGTTTTAATTCAGAAACCTGACAGTCTCCACTTTTCTTGTAATAATTTTTGTTTCTTGTTAATGCAACCAGATGGCAACTTCAGTCTGATTACAATACGCCCTACTTTAATGTGAACTCTTCATCTTACTACTATCAGATGGCATTTGCTTCCTTAATGTACATAGTTTTAGAAAAATTACAGAACTGCTATTGCTTCATTACATGAAAAATTCCAATGTACATTTAGCTGATGTGGCATCAGCTGCTGTTTAAACTGGGTTTAGCTAATGGACTATTAATGTCAGTGGGGTTATGTGCAGTTACTGGCTATTAGGAGGAATGGGCCCTTCCTATAAAAATCACTTTTCCTCAAGTGTGTTGTTTGAACATTCCTTCTTCTGATTTAGTGACTGTCACCAAATACAAAACAAATGCAAGGACACTGGAATCTACTGTTATCTTTAAAACAAACTTAACCTCAGCCTGGCCTCCAAGAGTGAAATATGTGTTCCTCATTGGTACTAGTGGATATAAAACTTTAAAGATAAAAGATCAAATTTTCCTTGTCTTGCTCCAGTGAGTAAATCCCAAACAATCCAGTGAAACTAATCGGACAGAAAGCAAAAATTAATCGAAGTATTGCCATCAACTGATTTCCCTAAGAAAAAGGATCTTTGTGATTAAACCAAGTACTCATAAAATATGGTAAAACCTAGCAGATGAATATTGCACACAACGTCACTTTGTCTTTTTAATTCAGTTTTCTTTGCAAATGTTTCTTATAAGTGCAAATCTAAGACTTTCCTCTTGAGACTACAAAATGATCGAAATGTTTACAAAGCAGGCAAGTAAATTAGGACGTTTCTAAAAATATTTGGAAGGTTTTATCTAAATTAATAAAATAATAATAAAAAATTCCATGCAGAAATAGTGCAGGACAAGCAAAGGACAAAAGCTAACAGGAGCTGAACAATTTCGCCTTTTCCAGTACTCATTAAGGACACATGACACTTCTCATTCTACTGTCTAAACCAGGCAAAACCAGGTTAGTAACTACTTTTGTTACCAGCTAGGTTGCATTTCTAACTCAAGGCTTCAAAGCCCATGCTTTTAGTAACAGAGGTCTTCAGTTAAAAAACAGCTAATTGCCGAGGCAGGAAATTGCCACACATTTGTATGTATCAGATATTTATGTGGATATCTGCTGACAGTTGGTGACATTTGGCTCTCAGTATTCTTATATGAAATAACGTGACAAAAAACAAGAGAAAAAATACCTACCCAGAAGCATCTTGCCACCACATTTTCAAGTGAGGCACTGTATTAATCACTCTACAGCGAAGAGCCACATCGCTACATGTAAGGGAAATGGAAAGCCAGAAGATTATTCGAATTACTGAGCTTAAAAAAAAAAATCACACAAAAAAACTTGCCAGCAAAAAAGGTGAGATCAAGGTCTGTCATTCTAGAGTCTCACTCCACCATGTTGACATATTTTTAACACAGAATCAGAGCAACTTCTGATGTATGCTGGCTTTGAAATTAATGGGGCTGTATTTGTTGTTGGTCATCACCTGGCCTTGTATAGTGTAAGTCTACCCTTGGTATAAGCGCTAGGGATTTAAAAAATAAAAGGAAATTAATAGTAAACTGACATGTCCAGGTACTCGACTTTCTAGCCACAAACCTTCTAGTTACTTAAGAACTAAGAAATTAGGAATCTCCTATTTACTACAGCACAGCTATTTTACATCAGGAAGAGAAGGAAAACCTGCAGTCACATTCTTGCCTGCGGAGATCTGCTGCAAAAGAAGATCACTGCATTTTATCTGAGGAAGAAACTGAAAAAGTTACCCTTGCTGTCAGAAACTGGTGAGGAAGCAGAAAGGAAGTCCCTAAAGCTACATTTGAATGTCTACATGAAAGGGATTTGTAATGGGGATGATGATTTGCCAAAAACTAGTGCAGCTTTGAGGCCAAAAAGCTCAGAGCAAGGAATACTAGTTTATGAGCCAATTCAGCAAGAACTTCATTAAACGATACTAGTAAAAGAGCACAATCACAACCATTTAATTACCGCCCATCCCTTAACTGGACAGATTTCTAGTTTCCATAATCAACTCTGATTTTCAGATCCAAACAGACTGAGTTTGACAGGGGAAACATTATCTCACCCTAGTTGAAAGCACCACTGAGTTTTGTGATACTCCTAAAATAAAGGCTCGCGCAACAGAGGTTTCTCTACAGTCTCCTCTGACTGCAGATAACCCAAAATTTCAGTCTGGACACCTCACCGCTACTCTGTTAGCCCCAGCTATTCACCGCCAGTCACATTCACTCATCTTTTCTATGTGTAGAGCAGCAGATTAACCAGGCAGACACATGAAGTTGTTGAGAGGAATATATTTGCATTAACTCTGTGATCAACTGAGCAAAACTAGGAGATATATCAATGAAAGACAAAATTAATTCAGAATAAGGCAGTGTGTATGTCTGTACTCTGAATTGCTCCCGGTAATTACCTGCACTACAGTCAGTGCAGGTAAATCAATCCACACACACGAGAAGAGAATTAGTCTCGCTTGCTATTCTGTCCCATTCTTATTCCTCTATTTCAGTACAACTGAACTGCAGTTAACCCCATTCAGTGACACCATATTATTATTTTCACTCACCATGTAAACTTTCCAGCATAAACACATATGTTGGGATTGGATAAGACAAGCAATGTATTTAAACAATAAATAAATGCACCATATCATAATCCCATGGTGATCACTTTTCACTGCCTGAAGTGAAATGCACTAAATTCATGCAAAGAAATGCCTGGGGAACAACTATCAGTTCAAACAAGTTTCCAACACGGCTCCAATTGAGTCAAGCTCTTTTGACAGATCATTCAAGGCTTACTCACACGTTTCCTTGTATCTAGCTGATGAAATCCAAGATTTCTCAAACAATCACATCCAGCACTCAAGGGAACAAGAAAAACGCAAGCTTTTCTTTTTCTCAAAGGATACACCGTTAATCCACAGAGCTTAACATTTCAACCTCTCACTCAATATAAGACTAAGAAATAAAGCTACTTTACTTCTTGAAAATAACTAAAAAGGGATTGGCAGGAGCTACCTAACAAGAAAATGCTCAGCTGTTGCCAGGCCAGTAAAACTTATCCAAGCTCCTTAGCACTACTGTTGATAATGTTACCTCAACAAGAGAAAAAAAGATACTGATTTAATTGCCTAGGCAACCTTATAGCTTTTATGACTCATAAGGCAATGAAGTCCTATGGAGCATAAGTTGTTCATTCAGAGGAATGAAGCACAGCTCAATAAGACAGTCCTGAATTGCAGATTAAAATGAAACAAAACAACCCAAGGCAGTGATCCTTATTCCATTTACAACAGTGCTGCAGTCATCCACTGGATTGACTCTTGCTCCCTCCAAACTTGCAATAACACTGTGAATTTCACTGCATGAAGCAAACCCTTCCGAACTGCCTGCAACTGTAAAGTCTAAGCTTTCTGATTCTGCACAATGGCATATGGGTTTGCCCTTCATCTTTTGTATATTTTTCTAGATACCAGCAGATATAAAGAAACCATTAGGGACACCCAACAAATTTGACACTGGAAAATCACCTGAGAGTCTTCTGCATAGCATTGCCTCTGTAGTGTCCATCTTTGGGATTGTTAGACAAGAAGGAGGATGGACTGGAGTACCAAACACAGTCTCAGGCACCCAGAAGCATTGAGTTAACATTTAGGCTTCCTTACACACTTGCTCTGCACCCTTAGGCAATTCCTCTTATATCTCTCCGCCAAACAGAGACAAATATGGCTGTTCTCCCAATCCAGCAAGATGGACTAAAGGTTAAACAGCTAATGCAATACAACAAATGTGAACCTCCAACTGTCTCTAGCAATACAAGCGTAGCAAAGCTATCCTAAAGACACAACTACAAATGTCCCACATCACCAGATGAAATGAGCACGCACAGCTTCTTGGCTGCCTCTTCCTGTCCTGCCTCTGTAGAACTCATAATGAAAGAGAAAACTTGGGGAGGTGCTGATGCACAGCAGCATCATATACTGACATAGGGGATGTCCTTGCCTTGATGGGATTATTGCACAGTCAGCAAGCTAAAGGAGCTGGTATGTGGGGAATAGCAAAGGTACTCACCTATATCCAGCATTGCTTGCCCTTCCCTGGCAGCATTAAGGGCATATCTGGCAACATTGAGATAATCTGGATCTCTATCTCAATCTGCATCACAGTAAAATCAGTGTGATTTAAGGAAGAAAAAAAAATATATATATATGCCTTAACCAGTGCTTAATCAGGACTGTAAGTCAAGTTTAACACTGAGTATTTCTCTAGGCTGGTTGAAATATATGGAAGAAGTGTAAGTCAAAATAAAAACTGTTATTGTCAGATATCTTTACGACTTTTAACTTTCTCTTTTCACTGAAAACCTAACAGATCTTCAGAGAGTGTAAGTAGAAAGAGTTTGGCCAGGGAGGTAAATATTTGAGGCTTTATTGACATTTTCACTAAAATAACCTAATCCTTTCTGGTTTTTATTAAGGTTTTTTGTTTGTTTTTTTTTCCCCCCAACCTCCTTTCAGCAAATAAACAAAAAGGACTTTTTTTCCCCCAAAAAAATTCCACGTTGATAAAAGGGACATTTTTAAGTGAAATTATTTTTGCATGAAGCTTTTCTTTCCCAGTCCAAACTTTTAGATAATAATGTGCCAGGCTATAAAGGGACTCCCTAAACCCCAGCATTTGATGAATTGAGAGGAAATCCCATGTTTCCTGCTTAATGTACGTGTGACTAGGGATGGAGTTATAAAAGCAAACAGGAAGCTGTTCTAATGATGACTACCTAGGGGAAAAGCTGTACACAACCACTGCTGAGGTTACTGAAAGCTGGGAAAACCTCTAGCAGTTCTTGCCTGCTGCTCTGATACACTGTGCCTTTCTTGTACATGTTGTTCGTACAAGCAGAGACAGCCTTGAGGAAAGCAGCTGGAACACAACTAGAGTTTTGGGCTTTTTCTTTTTGTCCTTCTCTGGCTAGCATGCGTGCCCACAGCTTGCAACCAGTTTTATGCCACACCCTTATCTGAGAAAGACAAATCCAAATACAAACACATTTTGCAGAGCATCAGTTGTGCTTTAAGCAGATCTAGCATAAAAACAATGACAATACTAAATAAATCCTCTCCCACCACATTGCTGAGTTTGGGGTCTGAGTATCTGCATATCCTACTAAGTTAAACACAGGGAAACAAAGTATGTGCAAAATTAAGAGGAAATTTATTGTTCCTATTTTGATGTAAGCTTCTTTATAACCATTTCCCTTTTGAGCATAATTTCAAATGCTTGCTTACAAATGATGCAAATTAAATCTTTCTTTGGGTACAGTTTGCCTCCCAGAAGACTTAATACCATTTCTTTTAGATCACCTCTTAGATAATGTTATGATGGAAAGCTCCAGGGGCACCTGCTCCTAAAACTGGACTCTGCCAAGCCCACACAATAAATCACTTAGAACACCACCATCCCTTCAGACCTTGGAAGCAGCTAATGCAGAACTGTGCCTCTGCAAAGCATTATTCTGCCACCGTCTTGATGGAGGTTGTAGCCAACTGGAAAACCACTGCTTGTCTCTTGCTTCTCACTTTTAATCCTTTATTTATGCTTTAAAAGCTTGTGTTGTTTGTTATCTCCAAGTGAAAGCCAAGACGGCTAACGAAAATGACAGGTGATGTAATTACTGCTTTATTGGCACTGATGCCAAGATCACTGCCTGCTAAACTTGAATACCTCCACTGGGTGGCTAACAAGTAGTACACATCACAAACTAGCATGACCCTTTCCCCACTCAAAAGGCAGGAGACAGGGAATAGGAAAGGGAATGTCATTTTTTCCTATAGTGACATATACATTGTTATATGAAACATATAGCACAGGCAGAGCGCCCAATATTAGATTAACTTCTATTTCAAAGATAGCCTCCAGTGATGCATTTTGATTGACAAACCAATCATTTGAACATTTGAGACTCACATTGAATCAAATCCTCTAACTAAATCGCAGCAAGCTCTTCACTGCTTTGAGCAACACAAATTTGCCTAGGAATTTCCCTTTACAACAGCAATTAAAACATCTTTTTTTTCCGACAAGCCGCAAAAGCAATTTCTGTGCATTTTTTACAGAAAAAGTAACCAGAACTGATTCCTCAAACCTCTAATGATTTAAAATCCAGAAGACATCAGAGAGCAGCAAACACAGCCATATACTATAAAATGGACTATCCAAAGAAGATTAATAAATGTAGCTTCACTTTTCAAAGTACACATTTCTATAGTATTTTACATATACACAAAACTCTGGTCATATACTGTATGGGACTACTCAGTTGTTGTGCTAGTCAGCCTGGGATCCTCTTGCCTTCCATGGGAACTGATGCTGCTTTGCATCCTATTCAACTGAACTGGACAGACTGCCTCAAAACACCACTCTTCAACTTCCACAAAAATTAAGACATTTACTTGAAAACGTCTAATAAATATAATCCACGTTTTCTCTTCTCTTGCTGTACAGAGCAGCTATGGAACTGATTTGCCTAGCCTTAGCACAGAGTTGTATTCCTGTTTTCAGATGCACTGTATTTGGAAAATTAAATTAGGAAAACCTTTTTAATATGGTTAATGCTGTTTCCTGTTTCTGATTTTGAATGTCACACACAAAGCTATTCCCAAAATACAGTGAATAATCATGGTTTGAAACCATTACTGAAGGAAAAAGAAAAAGAAAAAAGTCACATGACAAATGATCCACGTAAAATGATTAAGTGTAAATATGCACAATTGTATTTAGATACACTCCGATATTCTTACTGTACAGAGGAATAAATGATACTGACAGTAATACTGAAAAGCCATCAGAAGGGGGCTGTATTTGATGTCTATACGTATTTTCATAACTGTTGCAACTGGCTGCTAGAGACTGGAGCCGGACAAAAAGGATCCCAGATTCTGGCTCACTCATTCCTGGGAAGGAATCCCTACTCCACAGACAGATCCGTCCACTTCCTTTTAATCCTGTCTATATGGCACTTAAGTCAGCAAATGAAACCAGGTGGCTGTTGTGCTTTCAATGAAGCCTACCGCAGCACTAAAATGCTTCTCGGGGCCAGTATGGGCTACCACATCCAGCCCAAACCTGTCAACATCACTGTAATCACCCAGGGAACCTCGCTTTAAAACAAATTAATATTCCAAGTGGGTTTACCCATTCACAACAACATACTACCCGGTCCTTGCCTTATTAATACAAATATTATACCCACATGATCAAATAAAAGCAGTCCACTGATGCATCGAGATAGTAAAGTCCTTTTCCCCCCTTTTTTCAGTAAGGTGTGTTTAGGTATTTAATTAAGAAGTGCATCCCTAAAAGGTTCGTACAATCACATGTTATATCTCACTTTTTCCGCACCAAGCATTTTCGAACTGCTGCTTTTGCTAATACAGACTATGTTGGGGCAAGGCAAATATCTGCACATATGACTCTTTTACAGTTTTCTTTTTAAATTACCTCTTTTTTGATTTAATTAGGTTTGAGGGGTTAAGCATAAAAAAATGTACTCTTCCATTGTAAAGGAATTATTGAAACGAAAACTCATTAATATGCAGTCCATTTAGCTCTTCCATCCTCCTCTTATGCCATTGTTATCAGCCCAGTCTGAACCATGTTTGCCACTACAAATAACCTGATCTTCCCTCTTGTCATACCTACCACCCAAAAAGGAGGGACCACAGCAGAAGTTCTTCAAACACTTTTAATGCCCAAAAACAAAGTAGAAAGCTGCAATGTCTGACACTCAGTTTCTGCTGATTGAAGAGCCAAGGGAAAAGTTGCTTTTATGGGAGATAGCACTGAAATGCCAGACAGCGGTAGGTGCTTGGGTCCAGGGGAGGTCGCTTTTTCTCTCACAGTTTGGGATGTTTGAACTCTCATTCTGATGCAGCTTATCACAGAGGTATAATGAATGCAGTGAACCTCAGATGACAGTTGATTCTGGCTTGATAATCACTCCAGCCCCATTTACCCCACTTTGAAAATTAAGGACTGTATCTATAGTTGTGGTCATTTCCTGTTTTATCCTGATAACAGCAAAAAAATACCCAGACAGCTTCAGATAAGAAGATAAGAAATGCTAATAAAACAAAGAGCGTATTTAGCTCTGCTGAGAAGCTCACAGAAGGACGCTGAGATGCGGTGATATGAATCTCTCTTCCAGGGAGTTGGCCCACCAACTACTACATTAATTTATTTTCCCCAAAGCAATGGAAAAAGAAGGCATGAAAGCAGAAGCCCCAGCAATGCTCACAGCCTCCTTAGCCCGCTTCAGAAGATAAAGATGGTTGAAATGGAGAAGGAAAACAACACACAGTACTAGCAGCAAGCACTGGAAAAAATGTACACACCCGCTTTCCTTTCTCCTCCTTCCCCTTCTAAATCGTAACTATGTGTTTGCTGTATGAACACACCACATTGAGTTCTTTCTTCTTTCCAAGGTATCACAAAAGAAGATTGATTTCTTTTTTTTTTGCACAATTAAAACCAAGTCATCAGGTTCCAGACCCACGAAAATCTGAAGACAGACTGACTGGTTTGTAGCCTAACTTCCATGTGTCCTATTTCTATTGCTCTCAAAGGAACACAATCAAAAAGACTAGAAGGATGTTTCCATTTCAAAGGAGACAGACTAAATGGAGAATGACCTTGGAAAAGAGGTTGGGTAAGAATAATTTCAATGTTCATCTGTTCTTGTAAACATTTAAATAAAACAGAGGGAAAACTTTGTCCAGTGCTATATGATGAGAAAACTTCCTGAAGAGGGCATAGTTAAACTGTTGATTCATTGCCTCACTGAAGCAACCACGTACACACATATTAAGATGCCCACAGCAAACAGCAATCAGGAAATCCCTCAGCTTTGGGATCGATGCCAGAAAACAGGTTTGCACCCAGATTCTGTGCCTCGTCCTAACAAATCAAAATAAAAGCATACATGGAAAAATAAATTCAAGAGAAATTACTATATCCCAATCTTATTCCCTGGATTTTACATTTTTTTTGTGAAAGTTTATCATATGCTACACAACATGAAGCATTGCTGAAGAGCTTTCCATCCCCTTCTGGGTAGGTGAGATGTCCTGTGAGACGGTCCCACATGCATGCCACCCTTCATAGTGCAGGCACAGGAGGCCTGGCTCCTCTCTGCTCATAGCATTTCTGTGTTACGGAGGGTATGCGTGGAAAGGAGAAACCATCTGAAAGCGTGTGGTATGCCCTGTGACACTGAGATGTGCGCTCTGAAGCAGTCAGATGCAGGGGGTCCTCTCTTTCCTGTTCAGGCCATCTGTCATGCGAATTACCCGTGTCCTGACAGTAGAGTGGGCAGGCTCCTTTCTGCTGGAGGTCCAACTATCTGAGCAGATCTTTCCTCTACGCAGACAGATATATGCCCCCTAACAGGTAGGCCTATGCGCACATGGTACTACTAAATCCTTTAAATACATTGCATCAAACCAGTTCTATCTCGAACATGAAACCGACTAGTGAAAGTAAATGATGGTACAAAGGACATTGAAGAAATGTGATGTGATACATAAGAGATTTCCATACTCTCTTTCTCTGCTACCCCCTACCAGGTTTCTGCCCTTCCCATGAGAAAAAAAGCCCAGTACAGGTGAGGGAATGTGACTCTGAGGATGGAGAAAGTATCAGCGGGAAATAGATTAGCACTATTACATGTACAGACATGATGTATTGTGCATCCAGCCCACCAGCAGCAATCCCATGGCTCCCGAAAGCTTGTCAGGGACACCAGAAGTCAGAGCAACCAGCACCACTCTCCAGTCAGAAAGGCCATAGAGCTGTGTGCTTTTTAACGGTTGGATGAGAGCATGGGGTCAGATCTCTGCAGTCATCTCAAGTGCCTCTCCAACAGAGATGATGGGGGGGGATAAAGCATTCTTCCACTTGCATTATGCTAACAACTCCGAATCAAAGCTTTAATGCCTATTATTATTTCTTGGTGGCATACATGGGGGGGAGGGGGAAGAATAAAACAGCTTCTAAAGTTCCTTCTCTCTTATTAACAAAATAACAAGGATTCCAAGTGCTTTAATGAACCCATACATCCTCGCTCTGTGCAGCTCTGCTCATATGCAGCAGTAACCTTTCTCTCCAGTGCTAAGGAGATTGTAGAAAAGTATTTCTCAGCAAAAGCCACCAATTTCCACTTTAGGTCTAACTCCTGTGAAGAGAGGAGAAAAGCACCAAGAAAGTTTATCCAGAGACAGCTCACAGGAGAAACAGCCTCCTGCTGCGGCTCTCTGCTGGGTGGGTGATACACTGAGCCAGGGCTCTTTGCGAATGCTCTCAAGACATCACTAAAGACGCACGGAGAAGTAAGGCATTTTCACTTCGAATGGGGAACTGATACACGGGCAACAGGGGAAACACATCTAGATGTACTCCAGAACCTGAGACAAGGGAGGGGGAAGCAGGAACACAGAAACACGGTAACTCCCTTCGGGTGTATCATGGTTTAGGCACGAAGAAGTAGGGTGGAGGGGGACAGATGGGGGGCTCCCGAATAGCCATCGCCTGCCTCGCACCTGCCCTTCCCTCGCACCCTGCCAGCCCTACGGGGTGCAGCGGCGCCGCTCCCCGCCGGCCGGAGGGGCTCCTGCATCCCAAAGCCCCGCTCTGGCCTCGGTGCCCCACTCGAGGACGGAATGCAGGGAAACGCCTGTCCCGGCCGGGCTCAGCAAACACAGCCCCGGCTCGCGAAAGCCCCCAGACCCCGGCAGTATCTGTGCATGAGAGGGAATGCGCTGCTCGCACATACACAGACGGACAAAACAACAATAATAAAAAATAAAATCAGGGCAGCAATTCGCCGTCTCAGCCCGCAGACGGAGGATGCCCCAGTCCCTCTCCATCCGTGCCCTACCTTACCTTGCGCCGCGGAGCCGGGGCGGCTGGCGCCCAGGATGGCCAGGGCGGGGAGCACCACGGTGTGCAGCAGGTATCCCAGTCCCAGCCCGTAGCGCGCCGCCGTCCCCTCCAGTCCCTTCCCCATTGCCGGGGCAGCGAGGAAAGTCGCGCAGAGCCGCGGAGCTTTTCGGTGCCGCGTCTGCCTCCGCCAGCCCCGTCCCAGCGCCGGGCGCGGAGGTAGAGGCGCGGAGCCCCCGCGGGGCGCTCAGGCTGCGGGAGAGGCGCTGGGGCCAGGGGCAGCGCTCGCGGCGAGGAGGTAGGGGCGCTGCATGGCCCCGCGGAGGGGCGCGAAGGGGCGCGGAGCCCGGCGGAGCGCTGCCTTCCTCCCGCGAGCGGCTGCCTCCACCCCGGGGGTGGGCGGGGGCCGAGGACGGGGACGGAGAGAGGGGGCTGTATCGGCCGCCTGCGATAAAATGCGAGCCGGAGAGAGGAACAGACCCAGAGGGAAGGGGGCGGGGGAGGCTGGGAGCCACCCGCTGCAGAACCGGCCCCTTTTCGTCTCCTCCCGCCCGCGCCCCTTGCGCGCACACCCACGGGCACCACACTCGCACGGAGATGCTGGGGCACAGGCGTGCTCGCTTGGACACGCACAGTCACAGGCTCACACAGTTGCACACGCACAAGCATGGATTCACACGCTTGCACACAGACAAACACAGGCTCACACACTTGCACATATGCAAACACGAACTGAGATGCTTCCACATGCACAGACACGGCTCACACATTTGCACACATTTGTACACATGCTTGCACAGGCACACATGCTTGCACACGCACCAACACAGGCTCACACATCGCTTCCACAGCCCAGCTGGGCCATGCACCCCGGGAGCTGGGGCTGTGCTGCCAGGAACCCACTGCACTCGTGGCTCTCCTCCCCACACCGGCCCTGTGGGCCTAACAAACCACACGTACCTGCGAGGCTCTGAGCAGCCAGGGCCGTCCTTAGGAAACCACAAAATGCAGGGTGTGGGAGCCCTACATCCGGAGTCACCCATCTACTCCCACAAGTAGCAGAGGTAGAGGCAGCACCAGGAGGGACACCGCGAAACCCCCCACCCTCAAGGAACTTCTCCCCATTTGGCCCCCAGGGTCTCTCTCTTAAGGTTGGGGTTCTTCCCTGTCAGACCATACCCTTTCGCTCTCCTTACACCCCCCAAAATCTCTCCCTTGTTCTTCCCCTTCATTGTGCGCCCACCAGATCTATCTCAGTGGGACGGCAGTGCCTAATTCTGAGGTTCACTACTCAACCAGGGCTTGCTTCGATTTAACTGTTGCTTTTTAAGGCTTGTTTTGTTGTTTAGTGTGTTATGTTCTAAGTTGCCTTTCCTTTTGCAGAGCCCAGGCAAACTGTCCCCAGCCGTGACCAGTCCCAACCAATTACACATCAAGCTTTGCCAATGCCAGGAGGCTGCGGCACCACAGCCCTCCCCATACCATGATACTCCAGGGAGCATCGACTTCTCCCGCCCAAAAGCTTTCTCAAGCAGGGCTGCGTGCGAGTCAAGGAGCTGTATTTTCCTCCGAGGCACGGCTGGGATATTCCCTGACACGCTGCCTTTGCCTTCCACCCCCGGCAGGAAAACAGTGACTGCGTTGCTGATGCTGCAGGAGGATGCTGCTGGGGACCACGGGAGCTACTTGCACCCAGGGAGGCTCCAGACCCCCTGCCCCCTAACTTAAATGCCCTTCCCAGGCAACTACCCGGACCATTGCTATCTCTGGGGTTTGGGGGGCAGGGTTGTTTTTTTTTTTCTCCTCCACAGAAGCTGACACAAAGCTGCAGTGCAACCTGAAAGTAAAGTGGGGTTTTTTTGTTTGTTTTTTTTTTTTTTGTAGAGGCACAGAACAAGACAAAAGGACAGATTTTATTCTGAGTGATACTTCTGCCTGTGCCTGGAAGGTGGCCCAGGAAGGGTGCATTTCAAGCCCAATGTGCTGATTTACCCAGTAACTCTAAGCAGTCCTCTCCAATCAGAGCACTCCAGCTCTCCATCTCCTGGCTGGACTGCATCTTTTAAGGATGTGAGTCCTGTCTGCTTCAAACTGTCATAGTTCACAAAACATTAAGGTTCCACCATAAGCCATGAGTTTAGTCCTGAGGCTCAACTTGTAGCCATGTTCAAAGGAGAATGTTGCTCCCGAACAAGATCTTTTTTGTTTGCATGAGCTCCTCATGCCAGTCTCTGACTTCACACTCCCTAAGTTTATGTCTCTCGTTGGGACTTAACACAGCAGTTCCCTGTGTATGATGTCTGTTTTTCAGTTTTGCCATAACTCAGTAAGTTTGGAGCAGCTCTCATTTGTTGGGTATTTACTAGTTCCCCTGTGCTACGGGAAAGTTTGCAGAGGCAAGAAAAGTGACCCCTGAAAGACGTCACACGGTGAAGATGTGTTTGTGGCAGCACCAGCTGATGGGCACATCTACTGCCATGATGGATGGGGGAGGGAGGGCTTGCTTCTCCATTAAATTGAGTTAATTTATTTTTGATGTTTTGGGGCTTCCCAGGAGTAATACCTACAGTTTGAGGCTTAGTTTCTAGTTAGTAGCTCAGCGACCTCATTAAATAGGTCCATCCCAATTTCCAGATGATGTCCTTGCAGCACTACCGGGATCCCTGGTGGCTGCCAACCTGTCAGCCTCTCTGCCCTGGAGTAGGTGCATGGGGGATCATTGCTTCTTCACAGCTGTGTCAGAAGTGATGGTATGGGAACCACAAGCACTCAACTTGGGGAGAAGGTAAGCCTTTTACCAATACCCAAGGTGTGGTGGACAACAGAGGAATAAGGGTATTACAGCCTGAGGTGTTCAGTAATCACTTTCCTACTCAGAATAGATATACCTTGACCTGGAGAAAATGGTTCAAGCAACATTAACAAATAGCTAAATATTGGCATTCTCTGGAAAATGTGCTTTCAAATCCTTCTGTGCTCCACTATGCGTGACAGACGGCGTCCAAGGGTGCTCCATGTGCCGACATCATGGAGCTTCCTGAGAGGTCCCCTCTGTAATGACAAATTACACTTGTGCCTGGGCCATCCCAAATGCCACCACTATGGATTTTGCCCATTCAGGAGCCAGTCTGTCCCAAGGGCTCTTTATCTTTCTCCCTATAAGATAAGCAGAATTATTAGCCCAGTGTAATAAATTTCAGACCTGACACAGGAGTTAAAGGATTGAGATAATTGGGATTAGAAAGTGCGAATTGCCTGGGTTTATTCCAAAAGTGGGGTTTTTTTTCCTGATAGAACCCGGCTGGTGAGGTGTTTTCCCAGCTGTTTGAAGAATTACTGACTAGAAGTACATGTAATGCAAGTCCTTAAAAATCGCTGCATATCCTTCATAATCTCATCTGAAGCAAATATTAATGTCCAGTTTTTGTACTTACCCAAAATATCAAGTGTCAAACAATTTGCATTGAAAAGTGGATTTAGCAGCCTAACAGGTGTTGCTTTAGCGGGTAAGTTCAAGAAATTGCAACTCCAAATTGGAAGCCCACAGTAAGTATAAAATCTGAGGTATCATTTAAAATGTTTCTGTGTAAGTTGTATACTGAAGGGTTTGTTTGTTTGTTTTTCCAAAAGAGCTTTGTAAATTCGTTAGATTCTAAATCAATACGTGAAGTTTTTTATACATGCTGTCAACTCCAGAATTTCAAGCTCTTGACAAGCAGTTTTTGAAAGCACAGAGCTGGTGAATTTTACTTCAGTGTATTTTGTTGCCCAGGCATCTGGAGTTGCAAACCAATCAATTAGAAGGCATATTGGATTTGAAAATTCTTATCAGCTTTCATAATTAATATTGTGAATAGTAGTATAGGTACCAGGTTTTGCCCTAGATGGTTGCTTAAGATCTGCTACATTTATAACGATTTATAGAAACCTTAATTTAATTACAGAACTCAAGGGAAATTTATATTTTCTTTTATTACAGTGACACAGCTCAGGACTACATTGCAGCAGGTACTGTACAAAAACAAAGAGCCTTGATTTCCATTGCAAAGAGTTGCAAAATTTGATTAATGACTTCAGAGCAGAAGTACTAAGGTCCCCTGTGTTATGTGAGATGAGCAATGCTGGTTTGAACAAGGAGAGGAATCACTTCTGTGCATTGGTAACTACGAGTAAGATTTGGTAACCCATCCTTGCACTGAGCATTGCATTCCTAGGCAAATATTGTCACCTCTGGGCAAAAAGCCTGAGGACTCGTTTGATACAGAAGCATTAGTAAAGGATGCAGATTCAGACTCAGCATCAGGTGATTATGTTTGATAACCTAGATTCTCTCAGCTACTGAGATACACCTGAAGCAACATGGAGTATTTGAGTGAGGGGTGTTATTTTGCAAGCTCCTTCACTAGCTGTTTGTAGTGTTGGGTAGCATGTGTCATGCGTGCCATGAAAGGTATATCACACACCTGCTTTTGGCTCTGCCATTCCCCTAGGCTCTGCCATGCTGCTCTTATTTTAAGAGAGAGCCCAGGATGATGCAATCCAAAAAGCAGGTGTGTGACAAGCCTCTCACTTCACTGACATAGGTACCACAATCTATCAAGAACTGCAGTTTTCTCTCACAGTTTAGATAGGCAATTGCTTCCTCTGTGGTTGTCTTGTGTGATATTGTGGATCATCAAAAGAAACTACTGTTCTCATAATTTGTGATTCAAGAGCAACAATAACTTATTCCCAGTAAAAAACTTCTGAGCGTTTTTTTTTTCGTCCTGGTGGAATTGTGGTCCAAGGAAAATTTCTTTCATACCTACTGAAATCTGATAAAATAACTGATTGCATTTCGGCTTAAAAAACTACTACTTTGTTTGTTTATTTATGGAACTAGATCTTCCAAAGTTCGTCCATACTCATGCACTATACTAGTTGCTAAATTTTCAGTCTTGGCATTATATTAGCAAAATCATAGGTCAATGTATATATTACTACCCACAGAAAGAGTTTAAACAATGTTTCACCTCGTAACAACCATCACTGTGGAACTGTGCTGAATCACCTGGGATGCCATATGTCTTGCACAGCTCCCATTTGTTTAATAAATTTATGGCAGTTAACAACTTTGTTGTCCTCACTGTCCTTTTGAACAGTTTAGCTCTTCATAATATCTGAAGAGGATGTGCTTGAACTGAAAAACCATATCAAGTAATTATACTAAAGGTAAGGCCAAATTCTGTCCCTGTATTCACATTGCATACTGTGTCCTGTTGTATCCTACTTTGTACAACATCCTGTTGTAACTTGTGCAAGAGGATGCCACTGGAGCTGGGGAATCATATGCCTAGGTAAAAAAGGTAAAAATGTCAAAGATGTTTGTCTCACTTTCAGTAGTCAGGGACATCATATTCTTGAATGGCAATGAGACTTAGGCTCCTTGCCCATTTTTTAAATCTGTGTCCTCCAGCTACAGCCAAATAATGCATCCAAAGAGCGTTCTCTTTCATGTGAATGATCTGTAAACAGATCACAGATTTCTGATTTATTTATTATCTCTTCAGGTTTCTTTGATGAATATTTTCTCTGAACAGCTCCTGAGCTGTTGCTCATTCATGTGCAGTTCATCATGAGCATTTGAAGTTCGATATTGAAACTGTTCTTTATTCCTATTGTGTGATACTATATCAAAACAGTTCCCATCTGCAAATATTCGGTAACGCTTTTAAAAAAAATAAAGAGAAAGAGAAACCTTGATCATTTTAGTCTCTATATTAATTTGCCTGAACATTCGCCGAAGAAGGTGAGCCCCGCTGCCCGTTTGTGCTGGTTAGCAAGGGCCAGGAGCGCATCCCGGCGCGATGGCGGCACCTCCCAGCAGAGGGAGGTGTGAGACTCCGCTCCGGCCCCGCGCCGCCTCTCCGGAACACGAGTCAGAGATGGTTTAGGAACGCGTCAGAATCCCGCGGTTTCTCATTATCTAAGCATTTTATCTGGGAACAAACCTCTCTGAGGTCCGGCCCAGTTAATTACATTATCCCCCACCAGGTTTCCTAGGGCTCCAGCTGGAGAGGAGCTTTTCAAATAACTTGAAAAATATCTCAGTCTGTTGCACAACACGGTTGTATTCCTCCCTTGCCCTCCACTTACTTTTTATCTTTTGTAGCATTGTAACTGCAGATTTACCTTTGAGTTGAATATTAATGTGACTGATGGATGTCAATCTCTACCCCAGGTTTATCCCCATCAGTTTCCACTGAGGTGGTTTTTTTTTAATTTCATTTACCAAGTACTAATTTCTGTTTATCCAGTTCACAGTGGGATTTCTCCAGATTTCTTTACTGGTGTCGCAAGAATCCTCTCTCTACAATGTCTTCATATTACCACACTGCCCACCTCTGCCTTCAGGTTTTCTCCCTGCCTTAGGCATCGGCGCTTTGGGACCTCTGTTTCAAATTCTCCATGTAGGTATGTATGTTGGGTTGCTCTTTACTCCATTTGTTGTTTTACGGATTCTCTTGCCTTGATACCCTTTACATAAAGTGGCATTAGAAAGAATTACAGTTACAGTATTTATTAAACGGCTTCTTAACGGAGGAAACTGATTAGCATGCAGAAAGAAACAGAAAGGAAGAATAAGGAAGCTTTCTGACAAAAGATGCATATTTTATGAAGAAACACGTTTTCTGAGAAACTTAATTGTTAATCTGGTATTTTGATACTCTACAATAAGATCAAACTTACACATAGACCTGTATAACATTCATTTGTCTTCTAGATACTAAATGGTCTATTTTTAATTGTTACAGATTTTCTTTATAGTTCAATATATCTGCAGTTTTGTGCATGAGCTATTTCATGAAAACAGGCCACACTAAACAAATTGTGTGAGGCCAATTGCTACGGCAAGAACAAACAGCCTCGCTTTGGTTCTTTTGGTTTTTTTTTTTGTTTTTCATTTTGAAACTTGACAAACTGCTCTGGTGTGCAGTAAGTCTGAAATGCAGCTCTCCCTATTAGGTGCTCTACTGCACCTTCTTAGAATGCATTTAATCCTGCCAACATATAGCCAGACTATCCTTTTTACCCAACGGAAGATTACAGGGAAACCCTCTAATTCCTGAGTAATGTGAGACAGTAGAAGTCTATTGTAGGTGCCTATAACGGGAAGTCTAGCTGTGTGTTTTCCATCTTATTTTTTCTGGCCTCTTGGTGGCAGGGCAATTAGAGCTCAAATGTACAGGGAAAAGATATCCCAGTACAGTAATCAAAGCAAACATTATATAGATTTTGATTGCTCCAACAAGAATGAAGTCTTTGTTAACTGAAGTAGCTTTATTGATTCGAATGAGATGTGTTTATTCTCCTTTGTGAAGTGCTCCAAGCTGTGCATGTATTTAATGCTTATGAATTCAGAGATGAAGGGGTAGAAAAGTTCTGTAAAAAAAGTAGAAGAGAAACTGTATCAGTTCCACAACATTTAT